>OY979674.1:12307198-13557198 GCA_963855955.1 Luperina nickerlii
GCCAAACATGTACCCAGCCGAAGAGACAACGTGATCCCTTGTTTGATCCTAGGCTGTTAAGTTGTAGCTATTTTTCTTTCTCACAGATGTGTAAACATAGTGAAACATCAAGGCATTTATAGAGAAAATGCTTTACAGATGAATTCATTGTAAACGCAACAGTTACCACCTGCGGATTTAGCCGAATAAAATCTATACCAAACGTTAGATCATTGGACCAGAACATTAAATCGTTGGAAAATAAAAGATAGATTAAAGACAAAACCAATGAAATAAAGCGTCTTTTTAATTTGTCATGGTGCGATAGTCGGACATCGCTTATTTATATTCAGATCAGTGTTTCAAGTAACAGGAAGTATCAAAGTTGTGTGATATATTAGAAACGCAAAGCCATAACTCCGGGTAAGCAAGATATATGGAAAGCGCGGTATAATATCAAGTGTATAGTCGTCAGAGGCCAAGTGTCAGGGCAGGACGGGGCAAGATGCCATACCGTCCACAGTCGCACTACCGTTCCCGCGTTCCAGATATACGAGCATGCAAGAACATACTTAGATAGACAGGATTGAGGTCATTCGTGGTGCCATTTTGATTTAAAGAGATATTTTCAGTTTTCGTCTTTAGCTATTTTATTTTATTTATGAAGCATCTTGATAGCAAGGAGGTAGTACATAGATAGAGGCCCGCCTAGGTACTTGTTCTCAAGTAAACTCGTATATTTTTTTAAACTTGGCTGAAGTACATATTTTTGGATTTTTCACAACTTTCATGAAAAATTTAACTGGTCTATTTGAATCCAGGTATGAATATCGCATTTGTAAACTGGCATTTTAATTTGAAACAATGCTCTTTGTGACAAATTACCTAAAAATACACAATGGGAGTGTCTTAGAAATCAGTATTCCAGAATAATTTATCATAGCAATTTGTGTGTCAACAGGACACGGGGCGAGCGCCAACATAGCGGGGTTTTACTTTCTTATAGTGGCCTCAAGAAACTAGTTAAGAGAAAGTAGGATTAGTATCTTAAATGTGTTTATCGTTATATAACCGTAAGTGAACCGCTAAATAATTAATTTGTCGCGTCAATACGGGGAGAAATTAACGAGAACGTTATAAATTGTGGGCGTATCGGCAAGGAAGTAAAATTTCGCTATTATAAATTGCTTTTAGGCACAAATAAGGAATTCCCCTCAGAGTGAAACAAATTCGCGCCTACAGACATCCAATTAGGCCGGTGGTATCGTGCGTATCCACCGACCCACGTGTGTTGAAAATAGGCACTTACTCATACATATTTATGCCGGGTACAAAGCTGTCTTTGTATACTTCCACATTCACTCGGAATTATAATGGCTGTCACACTAGGATCCCGAACAAGAGCCGCAACGGCTCGCATTAGGAAGAATAAAAGATTCTCGCGACGGTTTCACTTAGCAACCGACACGGCGAATATCTCGAATAGAGATGACACAGAAACAGTTTGCTGGTGGAATTTTTAATATGGAAAGCCATGAGAGACCAGGCGACGATATCACAGTTTACGTCGACGGCAATACACCGCAGTTGACCTCAGTGCACTGTGAGAATGGCGGACTCGAGTTCCACTTTTTAATAGTCGAAAGTTTTTATTTGTTGTGGTTTTATTAAGTGCGGTTCCTGGAGGAAATGAGTGTGGCGACAAAGAGAAGGTTGGCGTGGTTGAGGACGGCGACGCCCGGCATTTCCCGTTGCGGTGGTGAGTACGAGCGACCAAGCGGCAGGCGGTCCGTGTCGTACGGTAGTGGTACAGTTAGCCTGGATAAAGGCGGTTACGGTGTCCGCTGCCGTCGTTGTGATCTGTCAATTAGAACCCCATAACCTTGTTCACATCGCTGATCGCTTCGTCCAGCCCTAACGATTACAATTACCGTCAGTCCCTAACAATGAGTTATATTGCATTTCCGCCAGCAAGTCTGCTTAGTTACGACGTAACGTAAACGTAAATGTTAAACTACAAGGTCAAGGACAAGAACAAAAGTGTTTTTATTGTAAAAAGCATTTTGGTCACATCGTTTCGTAGTAATTCAATAGCAAAGTAGCGAATTTCACGGTTCAGATTTAAAGACGATTCTAGCAGTACTCGACATTTTTATACTTTTTGATTTAGATGTCTTCTTTTTTGCCTTGCACCATTGTTCTAGGTTATTTTTTTTTTAACTAGAGACACTATATTTTCGCAGTAAAACTCTGTCACCACTCCATATTTACTTTGCATACAGATTTTTAATTTTTGCATTTTGTGGTTTAACAAAAACATATGAAAATCTTTAATTTTCAGCCAGTACCACACTAAACAACTTTGCCAAGAAAATTAACATTTCCATCACCTGTGCCATCTTCTTGTTCCTTGTCTTCGGACCAACTAGTAAGGAATATTTCAATGTAAGTTTCTAAACTCAGGATCGGATTTATGGTCAACTGCCGATATGATCGCTCGATGTCACATAAATTTAATATTACGAATAGCAAACTGTTATATCAGACATCATAATTCTTATACCAGCCTGAAAAACCTTAATAAATAAACTGGCAATTGGTTTGAAAAGAGATGCCCATAGACTTGATTTGATGAACTTAATTCAATTAATAATTTTTATCTAACGGTTTCAATGTACAGACGCCAGCACATCAAGCTACCCGAAAGTGTCAAATTTTCCCAATCAACTTTGAACCTTATGCTTTAGCGATAAAGTTGAAAATTTATTAAATAAATTTGCCAGATTGTAGTAGCTTGATGTGCTGGCGTCTGTACAACATTTGTGCACGAAGTAAGTACCATCAGTGGGAGTGCTAAGTTACGTATTATCGTCATCGAGCCAAAACCGTTCCATGAAATTTTGAATCGGAATGGCTCGAGACACAATCACGTTTTCCATCACTGTGAAATCTACCAATAGTAATGCAGTCCACTGGAACGGAGGCTGTAAGAGATGCGTGGCGTCACGTAGACATAGCTCCAAAATAGCGTCGTGCTCAGCGCCCGCGCAGGTCGACGGCCGACTTACGAAATTTAATCGAATTATACAAAACTCATTGCCAAACAAATATTCTATTCAACGGTGTCTTTTTACATCACGTTCGTTCACCTCAAAAATAATTCGAGTTGAAGTCTCTTAGACTTTATAGTGTCCAATATACGGACAGCTCGCGTGGTAGATAAGTAAACTGTCTCTGGGTGAAGCGAAGAATGTTTTAGGTCGAGTTTAGCGGAGGTGGAAAATGGAACATGGTTTATTTCTCTATTGTTTTGAACCTGCTTTGTATGAACAACACCATCTAGTGTTTTGTGGACTGAGGACCGTTTAGTCGCTTTCAAGTTATCGAGTTTTCAGCAACAAGCACGGCGGGCTATATTTATGCGTCAGTTCGCAACACGGTTGCGGTGCGTGGGTACTGCGGTGACGTACTGGAGGTCTGTCGAGAAGGTGGATATCAGAACGTGGCCACCATCAATCGATTTACTGATGCGAACCAATTTTAGTAGCACTCGTAATGTGATACGTTTATTCGATTTATTCCGGTCGGATCCCCTGATCTGATCCCCTGTTAGATGGTCTTATGTTTTAATTTCTGTCTTAAATTATGCACTATTCGTTACGTTTTCTCACGCTTATCCTTTTCTTTAAATGAATGGTAAATCTCTATCTAATACGTTTCTGAACTGAATTAGGTACATAATAGGGCCATGAAAGTTAACCTACGGTAAAAATGCTTTAAAAGCGATTTTTGGTGCTTTTCGCTTTCGAAAGCGAAAAAAAAAATTTGTGAATTATTTGCCGTTATCAAAACATTGCTTCTTTTTCACGGTCCATTCACACGCACACGCAATTTATGTTAATAACTGTTTAGCAAATCGGCACAGAACGATAAATGTGTACAATTCATATCAAAAATTTGTAAATGTAGGTGAGTGATATTTATTTAGTGTAGTGTTGCCCGAAATCGGTCTTGGTCTTGCAGTCTTGGTCTTGTTCTTGCATTTTTGCAAGACCAAGACCAAGACCAAGACCGACTAATTGTAGCAAGACCAAGACCAAGACTGAACCCTGCAAGACTTGAGCAAGAACAAGACTAAGCCTGCAAGACTCTTGCGTCTTGCAGTTAAGTCAAACTGAGATTTGGGCGTTATAGTAGGTATTTGGTTCCAATCCCGATTGTTGATGTCAATGTTCTTTATTAAAAAAAGGAAACAAATTTTGGTTTCAAAGATAATAGAGATCAGGATAACAATTAAGTTTGCTTTTATTACCATAACTACTTTATTAAAACAAAAAAAAAAATATTTTTCGTTTGTTTCGTGTCGTACTCGTATGTTGCATTTTTTGCGACCGATGAGTCACGGAACGCGCAATATTGGTTGAAATTTATAGTTTGAAATTATAAACATCAATTATTTTATTTCATATCAGCTGATTTTTTTTAAAGTGCGATAGATAAATAATAGGTGCATAAAAATTCCTACAAACAATTTTCTGTCATCACAAGCCACAATAGATATCCTAAAATGATATGTATAATGCATTTTAATGTAGGTATCAAATATATAATTCAAGTTTTAGATGTTTGTGCTGGTAATTAAAAGTCTAGCTGACGACAAATTTTATTAGTTAGAAGTAGGTATCAAGGTAGGAGATGAAAAGTATATGTGATAATTATTTTAACCGCTAGCTGTTTGTAAAGAGTTTAGGATAGCCAGTACACGGACAGAAAAACATTAAAGGTACCTACATAGAGTTAGTAATTACGCT
Source organism: Luperina nickerlii (assembly GCA_963855955.1). NCBI lineage: Eukaryota > Metazoa > Arthropoda > Insecta > Lepidoptera > Noctuidae > Luperina > Luperina nickerlii. The sequence goes on from OY979674.1 coordinate 12,311,989, forward strand.
TAGGTACTAAATTGCGTCATTTTTTAAAATTATTGTCAAGTTAATTTTATTAATTTGGTGGTTCACTATGTCTATGTCAATTTAAGCTCGACAAGTACCTACCTACTCTGTTACGTTGTTCTAAGATCTAAACTAACGTGTTTATTATATAGCAATAGGCTAATAGGTATTTGAATGTAGTCTAGTCTAAGTAGTAGAGTCTCGCAAGACTTGCGAGACTCTTGCTGCAAAACCAAGACCAAGACCAAGACTGAGAGCGCAATACCAAGACCAAGACCAAGACCAGGTGTATTGACGCAAGACCAAGACCAAGACTGGCTAAGGTCTTGTCTTGGTCTTGCATTTGGGCAACACTAATTTAGTGTAGCGTTACTAAGATGATTTTTCAGATCTCACCAATATTTAGACAAATATTTGTTATAATAAATCACTACTAGTTTTTAGTCCACCATACAGTAAACTGTTAAGTGGTAATAGTGACTAATAAAATAGTGTCTAAATTATAAAACTAAACAATTTCTCTAGAAGGAACACATGGCACAAGCCTGTCTGTGTGTTTAGGCGCGTGCCTTTCCGAGATGAGTCAATATTTACAGGTTGTCGACCTGACTTCCTTTCTTCCAATAGTTATAAAGGATATTGGTAAAAGTAGACAATTGTTGATAATTTAACAAGTGATAGTAGGACAATCAGTTGTAAAGATTTTAAGCATGCACTAATGTGAATATGTATGTGCAAGTAGCAACGCGGAATCGTGAATTTAATGCACCTGATTAAACCCTGATATAAGAAGGGCACGAATCCATGAGCAAGAATCCGTGTTCTTAGTTCGATTTCCGTTATCTAATGTGAATTTACTACGTTAGATTACAATGGTTGGCTGGAGGCACCTTCAGTAGTGATCTTTACGTAATGGAAGTAAAAATACTTCCTAGTGTTAGTCACGTGAGAACAGCGTTGGTGCGACATTGACAAATGGTGCGCGGCTGGCGTGTACCGTGTGTGCACCGAGCAGGGCGCTGGACGGTGTCGGGCCAACCGTTTCGCCGCTCACTTGACGGACCGCAACACCGACGAGCAAACACCACAATTTATGCCTCAGACTAATCGAAACTAAACGGCATATTATAGATTTGTAAACCTTCAATTTCCACTAACCAAATATAACGGTTATGGCCACATAATTCAGATTCTTTAATAACTACTGCACAAATTAATATTTCACGCCCAAACTAACCAAAACGAAATGTTAGCTGTAATTTTCAGAAGATCATGATCATGACATACAGCATTTTGCTATCACACTATTATATTATTCATCGATTGATCTCGAGAATGAGGCCAAATTAAAAATAACGTCTGTTACGATGCATAAATGTATTAGCTTGATAAAAAAGTGCCGCTGATACATATCAATTTGTCTAAACAAATAACTACAGTGCTCGACAAAAAATATATATTTAACTAGTGTTAGTATTGGCTACCGAAGTTGAAATGTGATTAAAAAAGCCACAAAAAATACACATGACTGATACAAAAAAACTGGTTCGTTAAAATAACATTGCACTTTGATATTAGAGACATACATTTTAAGATATTTCAATTTAATGATGAAGCGAATGTTTTAATATCGTCGTTTATCAGTTTTCATGAAACAGAAAACTTGTACGGATTGCTAGTTCCTAGCTTTGCTTAAAGTCTTTTATAAATATTCATGATGCATCTAACAAGACTCGTAAATGCGATGAAATTACTTGTTGAAAGTTCCATAGATATGTTGACACTAGATTAATAAAATCAATCTAAAGACTTGTTTATCCAATATTTCATTGCATTTGTATACGATAAATCAGCAAGTTATCGAATATGTAAACCTAGTTAGTAGAAAGAGTATCTTTTACGTCTAAATAAAAACCGTGACTATTTGTTGTAACTGTAAATACATAGTATTTGTTCCAAGACAACTGGGAATGTTTTTTGACGAGTTGAAAAACTATCAAGTACTCTCGGTTTCTTCGTGTATAAGTTGGTTTTGTAAGGCTGTTTCTATTATTTGACTGTGAAATTGCGATTGTAAGCCAGTCGAGCGTGTTTACTTAGCTATAAAACAATCTATGGGAGTCGAAGTGCCGTTTAAGGTTCAATGATCACTAGGATCAGTCAAGACTACTTCTGACTGATCGGTAACATTTTCTAGCGGACGATTCGTCCGGCTTGCTCAAGCGTGGGATCGCGATGAGTCTGCCCAGTGCCCAGTGACGTAACGCATGTAGATGTGCTGCGATTTGATTAATGGAACAGATTGAGAAAATTGAGTTGGCATAAGATAAGTAGCATGTGTTTCATTTAAAAGACGTGCGGTTGATGCAAAGTGACGCGTATAAATCACTTTTTTTTCTATCGGTTACTGTACTTTAATTAGAATTGAAGCGGAAACAGGTACACTGTTTATTTTATACTTGTCATAATTATATTTAAATACTTTAGTTTTTTGCTATATGAAAAGAACCACACACATCTTTCGGAAATACTTATGTCTAAGTATTATTAAGAGATACATCAAGATCATTGTCTTAAAATCGAATATGGTCGTAGCTAAATTTGGTTTTATTGTGGCAATATTATGTTCTCGGAATATCTATGACTATAGATTAGATATAGATTAGATATTAGATACTAGATGCATACCAAATGTGTGTTTCTTTAAATATTGAGGTGGTATATAAAATATATTAACCTCACTTTGCACAAAAGCAGAGGAAGTCTATAGTCAACTTTCGAAGAACAACTTAATTCAAGTATCGTACCAGTGCAGGCCAAGTAGGATACAGTTAATTTTAAATCGGGCGATTCTCTCCCATATCGCTACAGAATACAAAAGTGAAGAGTTCCGACCAACACGCAGAATGGTTTCTCAGGCGAAACTATGTTGAATTTAAATAATTTCCAGCAACTTTGAATCTAGTAAGCGGCATTCTACATAATTCATTGCAACAGAAAGATATTTAACGACGCCGACCATGTATTTTAAATTTAGGTTAGTATCTAAGATGTTTACATAATTAGTTAATGTTAACAGTATTTTCCAATATTACCTCAATATTTATAAAGGTAAACAGATAACTATTTCATTAGCATAAATTATGTAAAGTCCAATGGTAATCGCCACCTCCTAGATAACTGAAGGGGCAGTCCCACAAACAAAGCCTGAATAATTTAATTAACAACATTGTAGGTGCGACAGAAAACGTTAAATAAACATGGTTTCACCACATTAAGGTAACATAAACACTAAATAATGTGCACTTTACCAGGCGAATATCTGTTACAAAACGTGTTACATAATACGCCGCGGTTATCTGCTATTACCATCACTGACTTGTCGTAAACAGCTGCATCCGTGGCGCAAGGTCTAGTTCAAAGCTAATGGCTTTACTTATGTAAATAGACAACAGAATTATGAGTGCCGCCAACATTCCGGGAAATTCTTTAGCGCAGAATGTTCGTTATTACAAGTCGATACGGGGAAGTGACCCTGCTTTGCTCCTGAACCGAATGAGAGAATCACGAGCGTGCGCCTGCGCTCGCAAAGAATGCTGCGCGCGGGTGTGTAATACTCATTACAGTCACCGGTCTATAATCCAACACGTCATAATTGAGATACACTCATATGTAAACTGCGTAATTAACAATGGCGTTTTTCTTTTGATTGCAGCACGGCGGTGGCGGACAGCAGGTAGCGGTTGCTAAGCTGCAAGGTTAGTAACCCTGGCGTACTTTACTCTTCTACGATCGGAATTCGTGAATCTTCAGAAATAACACGTCATTATGTCTTATTAGCCGTAGAGGAAGCACTTAGAGCAAATGTAAGGAAAATAACACCTTTCGTCTCGAGAGATTGTTCTACTATCCATTATTGCACCCATTATAAAAATTAGTGTAGCCTTATATTTAATAAATAATTTGAAATTATTAGAACTGATTATGATAGTTTCAGTTGGGTTGTAACGGTAAATGAATAAGATATTATTGCATGGTAACTTGTAATAATGCTGTCAAACTATCCAGAAACATATCAAAAAGAAATAACAGAGGCACCGAAGTGCAAACAGATGTACAGTTAGTTTTTCTGGTGTTACTAAATGACTCGCCTATATCGTCCGGTAAGTGCGCGTGTATCGTTATTAATGCAGCGCCCATTACCAGAATTGATGTACGGATGTTACGAAACCATTCGTCGAGATGAGTAGACGATGTACCGTTGTTTACAAATAAAAAACTGCCCTTATGATTGATTACCTCGAATTAATACACCGTTGATATAAATCCATACTAATATTATAAATTCGAATGCTACCTTTTCACGCCTAAACCTCTGAACGGATTTCGATAAAATTTGGTAGAGAGATAGATTGCATCCTGGAGAAGGACATAGAGCTTTTATCGACATACCTCGCGGGCGAAGCCGCGAGTGGAAGCTAGTGAGATATAAAATTGTGTGAATCGCTTTATTAGTTTTTTGCTTTTAGATAGAACTAATATTTCAACTTTATTTATAAGAACGAAGACATTCAAGGATTAGCGAAACTTTTAAGTCTTAACGAATGTTAATGAAACAATTTCCTCAGGAATTTAGAAATAATAAAAAATCTATGGTCGATAAAATGTAATCGCTGCATTCTCAGAATATACAGGTAGGCACTAAATTCCAAGGAAGATACATACATACGATACATCGCTGGAGGATTCTAAAAAACAACTCAAACGATTTCGGCCAGTACCTCGATTTCCGAATTATTTATACCGGTTCGTATATAACATTATCCTGTTACTTTTTACCGTTTTACAGAAGTGAAAATACCTCGTACTTATTTACCTTCCATTGAAACCTCAGCGTCCCACATAGCGTGCACATATGCATGCATGTAGGTACGTCAATTTCACTCCTTTAGCAAGCAATTATTACTCTCCATTTACAATCATTAACAATTTTCTTAAATTCTTTCCTGGGTGATTATTTCTGAGATAAAATAATTTTGGTAAATGTTTATTTAAAAAGCTCGCGAAGTAAATCAGGAACAGAAAAAAAAATTAAACGTGGACGCGTGTAGTATCTCAGATAATTTGGGTGGATATTTTCATTCCAAATCAAAATTAAACACAGTATTTATGGCTACATTTGATCGAAAATTATTTTACCAGGATGAACAACGCACGTAGAGTACCTTTTATTACGATTTCGGGCTTGTCACGTCTAAAAGGCTAATAAGACTGCTAATTTAATTATCTCCGTTGTCAGATATCTGATTTATTATCACGGAATCACTTTCGCGGCGCAAGCGGCGCGGTCGCCTAGCGCGAGCCTACACGTGACGTTCTTGTGTTAATTCAATTACGATAGTCTCGTTACCAACGCCTAGACACTGTTAATCTTAGACTTGCGTCTGCGCACCGCAATACGTTATCTTAATAGGTAATCATCCTTTAAAATTTTATGTTCAGAAGCTTATATTATCTAGTTTATTTACTGTAGGTGCCGTGCCGTAATGCTTATTTAATTTTATTTAACTGTGCTAGTTCCGAATGTTTATTTTATTTAGTTATTACAGAAAATACAGATTTAACAAGCCGTAAAATAAAAATATGTGCAAATAATTCAGAAGGAACTTAGGATTTATGTAATTGAAGAAATACGTTTTCCTTAATTTTATTTCCATAAGATTGTTTTTGTTTACAGCACCTCTCTTATCGCATCTTAAAAAGCTCATTATATATTTTAAAAGCATGTAAGCATAATCAAGTTGATTGTAGATATAATCTTTAGTATGCTTATGTGCTGGAAGCAGTAACAAACTTATTCAATTGTAAATACAGTAAAGCAATAACTCAGGGGAACAGCAGTAATTTCAGAATAACAAGTCATTGCTAAGCCACTATATCAAAGAGGCGGAGCTTCGAGCAAAGCCAGCTAAATATAAAGCAAACCTATTTTAAACCAGCCGTCATGTACCTTTATTGTTTCCTGATTGAACAAGAATCAAGAGACGATTCAAATCTAAACTTAAATAGATTTTATGTTAATTTATAGAACAATCAGAATAGAGATTAGTTCAATGCGGGCACACAAGTAGTAATACAGGAAATGTCCGAGCAATATCCACCCTGAGGCGTAGGGTATGCATCGGGAAGCAATCGTGTACATCCTATAGAACAAGCAAAAGGCGGTCGAGATCTCCGCCACAGGCTTTTAATTGACAATAGATAGCGACCGACCTGTATAGATATGCCACAAGATAGCGCTTACCTTTAGCTCTCTTACGGTATGTGATAGTAGGTAATGTTCAGCGATCGGTTATGGCTCCCGCGTACCTCAATTAACATACACCAAGCTAATGCATTATTAGTCGTATCTTGTGATATCTGCAAATCGTGCGTTACCTTCTAAGTTAGATGCTCCGTTAAAGCAAACATGGCTGTATAAGGCAAGGGGCTGTTATTGTAAAGTCATTACACACACGGAAGACAAAGTTGACAGAAGAGTTACAGCGTTTGTAATCGTTATGCTGATTGCCAATCTCTATGAAACATAATATTGAAAGAAAAGCTGGAGTGACATTAGCTAAAGCGCACTCAAGACTTGCATTATATATAGTGCGGACCACCCATTGTCGAGCCAGCTTGATCATTAACTGAACAATTAGTTTTACTATTTTGCTAATTGTTTATTCCATGTGTTAAGCAATAAATTGCTTTCAAATCGTGTATACTGAGATGTGAGAAGGCATAGTATTTATTGATTATATCGAAATTAGTAGTTCTTAAGTTGCTAGATGGAGTATTTAATTTTGATTTAGTACTGGAATATAATATATATTTTTTATATTGCAAGAGCTTTATGTTTCTCTTTTGTCCGATTATTCGCGACGGTTGTAAAGCCTGTGCCTACAAGGTCGTAGACTCGTAGTAAAAGCTTGTCTTTGATAAACGAGCGATGCTTTATACTGTCCTTATGAAGTCGACGTGAGCAAATTGCGTCACGATAGCTGGACAGGTCGAAAGAACGTCCATTCTTTAGAAAGTTTTCACCGAACCGGGATACACATCATGAGTATGAATCCAGATATTATCAAACTGGTCTAAACGTATTAACGGTGCTTATAATGTCGCATTAAAATGTACATAACGTATTTTTTCTGGTTTGTGTATAAAAAGTAGCCGCCTCACAACTTTTCACGTTCTTGTTTGTTTTACGAGCGTTGTTTAGAAACCTACGATGTCGCCGCGGCGCGGTGTGAGGCGCCTTGCATGCAAACATGTCGGGATGTGTATCCCGCACAATAAATATGATCGCATGGCGGGATCTGTGTGAACATAATTGGATATTCGCGGTAAGGCCGCGATTCCAAAGATAAACATGTCGAGGTCGGCTAGGAGGCGGCGTTGTCAAGTGTCCATCCAATGTTATCTTCGCGCGACATCTTTATACCGAGGTCGGTTTTTCTACGCGTGCGCGGTGCGGTGGGCGGTAATGGCGTCCGCCCCAACGGGATTCGCGCGCCGACATCGTTTCGCGTCTCATCGTGCGGCCGCAATACATCGCTCCACTTAAATTACGTGCGAGCTTGTTCCGGTAAACTATCGCGATACCTACACTATAAAAACGTTCTTACTTTTGCACCTGACCAGCTTCTCGCAAGGAATGTTCCGAGTAAAGTGCTTGTAGAACACTATTACACTTGTATGGACATTGGACCAGGTTGTCAGACTTTACTTTACCATCTAGACACGTAAACATTAAGAGATTAGTGTCAAGTATGTCGGTCAACGACAAGTGAATTCAATATTGTCGGCAGAAATCTTTTACCTAGTTTATTGGGTAATAATACAGCATCATGATGAATGGCGCAATGATGTGCTTAAACGAGCCTCGTAAACGTTCAATCAATCGCCGATAACGGTAGACAAGATGACGTGACACTAGTATAAGTGTATTGACCCTTTTCTAATTCTATCTAAATGTGCCATTACGAAGCTGGTGATTTACAAGGAATCCAAATGCAAATAGACCACAAGTCTGTTTTAATGGACTAAACATTAGTAGTACCTAAAGCTTTATCCAAGTCAGTTAAATATACTCGCCTGAATACCTTGCAGGTCGTTTCCAAAAGATAAATTTACGCGATAAAGATTTGTGAAACGATGAAACAATGGTAATCCTCAATGAGAGCCTCCCACGTGCAACGGAACCTCTTCCGCCGTTTAACTTGTAGAGCATCAAATAATAAAAATAATGGACGCAAACAAAACCAAGTAATATCATTATAACACAATGTGTACCGTTATTCCTAATCATATAAATGATGTATTTAGCTATAGACCGCCGTTGATTGCCATGTATTAGTAACATTAATCATTCAACAAAGAAATAATTTTAAAATTTAGGTGGCCAGTTAATTATATTTGGGCGGCACAAATTCGCTTTTGTCAGAGGCGTGACCGCTATTAGTAGGTGGCATTATAATTAAACACTCGAGTAAAATGATTGACAGTCCGTAGTATAAACAGATATAAAAATAATTGATAGGCTTTTAATTTAATTGGTAATGTTTTCACTTGAATGATCAGCGACCATGTAACGGTCTGTGTTTATCTCGAGTGCATACGATAATCTCGTCCTACTTTAAATGTTCACTTTTAACACTTTTAACTTGTCCGAGTGTTCTCATTCCAGAGTTTTTATCTCTTAACGGAGGTCGAAATCTTAAGTTGATTAATATCGTGCATGCACATAGCTGTCTTGTCGGTGTATCGACATTGTAGCGAATGTATTTAGGCCACATGAGAGCATGTCGATTGATAGCGGCCGTTCAATTTGTAAAGAGTTAAAAGAGTAGGTATAAGCACCTAGGGGCATATTACTTGCCGGAAGAGCTGATTCACCGTTATAACATTTGTGTTTTTGCATCCGCCATCAGTGGGACAGGAGTGTGTCGCCACTCCCGTGCACCGGGAACCAATCAATTACATATTAGCTTAATGTGACGTAGATAGCTCGCAGTTCACGCCTGGACATTTGCATGGTGCGTGCAAAACGTATGACCGTTGACGGCGCCCAACTATAACGGGCATTCGTCCGAGACACAATGTGATGCTTCTTATAAAGGCAGCATTTTTATAAGCTAACACAAAGACACACAAGGACATAGACAAAAACAATGACAACAAACATTAGACGCTCTGTAAACCCAAAGATACTGTTAGACAAATCAAATTCAAACAGTTGAAAATAACGTGCAGCTAATATCGTGATTTCCTGGATGTAATTGTATTACGAATGCAAGTCGGAACAATGTTCTTACCATCATAAAGCACGGTCGTGTACTGTATTGCAATGGGATTTATGTGGTATAAAATATTTTCATTAGAAGAGAGTTTAGAGTAGGATCGTAAAGTAAGTTTTAATTGGTGGTGCATGGTGTATCGTGTGCGGGTGCGATGGAGCCGCGAGGAGTAACAATGGCAACGTGCGCGGGAGGCGGAGGTAGCGCCGTGGTCGCCGCCGGCGCAGGCACACCCGCCCGGCGAGGAATAGCGCCGGCAACAAACGCCGACCCGCCTGCTCAACGTGCCCAAAACTTTAATAGGTACAATTACAACTTTCATTACCTAAGTACTTTAGGTTTTAATTAAATTCCACTTCAATTACTGCAAAAACAAGAAAAAGGTTCCTACTCCGTATAGAAGGAAACAATAAAACTGACAGATACTATCCATATTTCAGGCGTACCCCGAGGTTTATAACACGCGTAAAACTAAGCTCGTTCATAAACAACTCAAGAGAAATAGGTGCCGCAGCAAATAAAATTTAAATTTAATAAAAGGAAAGAAAAGAAGAATAGACTAGATAGACGCATGGAACTACGAAAGCATAAAACGCGCGAGGCTAGTAATAAATATGCCACTGCAGACACGAACTCAATACCCGTACCTCCTTACGTGTGGCAAAAAGTCCGCATTCATTACTGGAGCGCATGTAAACAGATTTTAAACGCACAAGTTACAAATAAAACATATATTACGACCAGACAATTTACTAGCTGCCTCTAATGAAAGCCATTATTCATTAGCGCTACCACCTAAATACCAACATATTATTACAAGTATAATAACAGTTTTTGACTGGACCTAAGTGTTTAGTGATATTTGCAAGTTATTTATAGGAGTGGTTCAAACCATTCAGATGCCTGAAGGTTTTATTACATTATAAAAACTAATTGCAGAGTTTGAAATCAGTTTAAGAATTCCTGAAACTATATCCATAATTATAGGCCTGAGACTATGCCTAACATACAGGTCTAAAATTTAGACATGGTCAGATAATCATCAGTAGGTTTATTTAATCTTCAGTTATATGTTTCAACCAACCAAACATATGAAATGACACGCATGACAGAAATATAAAGATTCCTAATAGAATATGAACGTAAGACAGGTTTATCAAGAACACATCACTTATTAGGAATGGTATGCAGACGCCGCCTCCGTAATATTTTTTTAGCAAATAGAATTCAATTTTGATGGCCCATTAAATTTTGGAACCACCAAAGAACTCGATAGGAATTCCTTAATGGAGTTATCATCATCTTATTTTAAATCACTTTGTGTTGCGTACAGTCATTTATTTACGACAGGCTTTTGATTTATGATGCCCGATGCCGATAATTACGTGTTTTTAAAACGTTATTGCCACGGCTATGAATATGTTCGGTAACGAGTTTAATAAATGTCCGTTAGTCTTGGACCGGTATGTGCAGAGTACAGGTGGCGTCCACTATTACCAATTAGTAACTACCGATGTCTTATGCAATTTCGTCATTGCGTTCCTCGACGCGAGTGCAGGGAAGGAATGCACAGATGTCATCTACATATATTATGTATTCTACTTCCTAATTCCAGTTGCAAGCCTAACGGTCGACTCCATAGCTATCAAATTGAATACGACAGAGAAATATAAGTGATATATGAACCTTAATCGAACTGAAACATTATTGTGTAATGATCAGCGAGAATTGAAAATATCCCAAAGAGTATTCAATGCATAATTTTATAGTAGCCATCATTAATCACATTTGTTGTTTATTAATAACTAGCTTCTGCGCACGACTTCGTTCGCGTGAAGTTTCTCGTTTTAACATAAAACAGCCTATGACACTCAGGGATAATGTAGCTTCTCATTAGTGAAAGAATTTTCGGGATCGAATCAGTAGTTCCGAAGATTACCCCCTACAACCTCACAAACTTTACCTCTTTATAATATTAGTATAGATGTATGTGGGGGTACTCACTTATAGCTGATAACTATAACTGTTTGTTATAAGCCAACTTGTAGTTAAATAATACTTCATAAAGATGTGACATAAAATGCATATATATTTGCATATATTATAGTTCTTTTATGTCATATCTTCACAAGCTACAAGGATAATATTGTGACTTGTACATGTTCGTTTGATCGCAGGATAAAAAGCAACAGAAATTACGATTAGCAGATAAATTGAAACTATTAAAGCACAGGCCATAGTGTCATAAATCTTAGAAGTTCAATGACAACTAGCATACCACAACACAATAGCCCTAAACTTTATAGCACAATAGACACTAAAATTGCTCGTACAAATTGTGAGCATGCGCCTAATGCGATTCAATATCACTAGATATTGAGGTGTTAACAACCATTACCCTGCAAACGAGTCTAATAAGTGAAAACGAGATTTGTAACCAGTATTTGATGTTTTGTATGTGCGCAATCAATATCGCGAATTCGATCCTGCGGACACCCGTAAAGCCGCAACGCAATTTTCCACGCGCACCTACTGCTGTGAAGATTGAAGTGAACCTGTAAATCGAATCTATCACGGACGTGTTGCTGTCATTACAGAGCGCTGTGTGATTTCCTTGTGGTCGACAATTCTCTACGAGACTCTAAAAGACAAAATCAGCAATTCAACACTAATATACCAGACATTCATTCATCATAAAAATACCAAAGGTCAAAAAGCTCTGAACTAAGATTGATAAGTTAGATTAATATACATATCCAAAGCACAAGTACAGTACTTACCATACAAAGATTAACTGCACCTAGGCTATTACTTGGATACCAATTTGCATCCAATTCGTTTCTATACCTCATTATCATACATCATAACTCTTGAGGGTTTACTGATTCATATTTCATCCGGTATCGAAGGATGTATCACTGACGCGATACGAGATTGTATTTACGAGACCGGGTCGCGGGCTGCCGTATGCGGATAATATGAAATCGATCTTTCCATCATTATTGTAGTCCTAATATGCACACAATATGGTAGAGTCTCGGTCGATCTTACGCATACCCTATGAATTCTCATTACTGGTAACAGTCAGCTCTGACGGAGAACGCAACTGTGTACCATGATCCGTTTAGAAATTAATGAACAGTGATTTGAAATTTACAATGTCGTTTAGTCGTAGGTAGTAAATACTTTTACATTTTCTAGACTTTTACTGAAAACGTGGACGTTAACTTAAACAAAACAAACATTAATGATGCCGCTATATTTATGTTTCATTGTTTGTCTCTGTGACCTCACTCACGCTTTAAGTTTAACTAATATCCGTTAACACATCTTTGCAAGAACCTATTTAATATTCCTAACCTAGAATTTATCAGTTTCAAATTTTCATTTCGTTTTATAGGATATCTGTATTAGTACAACTTTGTGTTTTAAAGAGGATTTCAAGAGTTTTGAATAGGTAGGTATATTCCAAGAGCAGGTATTTCTAGCAGGCGAAGAGATTGCTATACAGGATTATTAAAAAAAAAATCAGCTGTTTCCTACATTTTTGTTCGTATAACTCGTCAAAATGTAGGGAACAGCTGATTTTTTTCGCGATTTCAGGTTTGGTCCTATAGTTAAAGTTGTTCATTATGATGAGTACAATGACCTCTTAAGAGGTTGTTAATGTTTTACCAATAACCCTGTATATGAATATATTCCTACTGGAACTATGGCAACCAGCTTTAAAACTGGCGAGTAGCAAGTTTTTATAAAAATGACAGTAACGAATTGGATTTTCTAGGGTATTGACGAATTCTGAGAATAATGAGGAGTGAAAGGGTCGTCGCAGGCGCAAGCGCGGACGCGGCGAGTGCTCGTGCGCAACCCGGCGCGCTGCCTACCGTTACATTGCACCACTTTGCTGGACAGCTAACTTCAAACGCACTATGCCGATACTAACATCATAACAACAAGGAAACTGAAAATATATCAACATCTCGCAAACATACACTCACTAACGTGCTACCCATTCACTCCAACGCCCTACTATAAAACAGCAATAAGCATGATTGTACCACTTAACACAGCCAATGAGTATGTCGTTAGCGCTGTCCTACTATGTTGTTAAGTAAGAGGACGTGTTCTCGATGCCGGTTGTAAGCAGTGCTCCCGTCATCGTCTGTCACGGCGTCATGATAGATGGCGGCATGAACAAGAGATATTTCCTAGTTTGGCAAGTGGGTATAAAGATGTTTATCTGAAAGGTCGCCGCGTGTTAGCGTATCGGTAAGTCTCGTCAGACTTGGTAGTGTCACCCGGGGCGGAGACGCAGCGGCGACGTCGTGACCGATGCGCGTGCGCCGCGCTTGTCATGCGCTACTTGTGATTATCATGTTTAGCGCCTGCGTCACGGCACTCCATTGTGTTGTACCCGAGACACGACGGTAGCTTTTTGCTAGTTGAGACTTCAAAACTCAAGTAGTTCAGACGCAAAATAAGGTTAATTAATAAAAAACAAAATGAGGTAGCGTATAAAAACTGAATTGTTGATGACAATGGGCGGATAAAATTTTTCAAAAACGATACTATCAGCCTTTTGCAATGCAATTTTATTTTGTATTAGTTTTGATGATTGAAAAGTGGCCTATGGTATTGAAATAACTTCTATTTATTTGCAGTTTTCGACTTATGTGTTACAAAGTATCTATCTATACGTTTTCAAACAAAGCTTAGCTACTGATATTTGTGTAATTCCGTAGTAAGTATCTCGGGAACGAAGTGCACGGGTACGTGGAAGAGGAGTGTGCGGCCGCCTCGACCTCCGCGAACGCAATAATTGAGCATAGAAATCAAATTACAGATGATTGATGATGCCGTTACCGCACGACCGAAGTCGCAATGACGCCCGTCGAGCGGACCGTATCATTTGCGTAGTAGGAATTCGACAAAATATATTATAAACACTTGTTAAAATAATTATAGAAAATGTCACACATGTTGTATGAAACTATTCAAATTGATAAAACATTTTCACAACACTGTTCTCCAACAACTGATATAATCATCCATTAAACTGGCCCAATAGTAATTTTATTTCAATACAACGCTATAAGTAATTTCACTTCTCAGTCGTGTCGCGCCAATCAATCCTTTAGGTACGAGGTAGTAAGATGCAGAATGACAACTGCTCTGTGATTTTACGAGATAGGCCATATAAAACCATTAGAGGCAATAAATGCTCGATCGACTCACGAGTGTGTGATGCTTTACAACGCCGCTTGAAATATCGTTTAGTCCGCACTTGTACGTCACATACTAGTTCTGGAATCGGGCCGCGATTGACATGCCAGCCAATGCTTTAATGTTACACATAATTAAATCACCGACATATATGTTATGGACATCGGCATAAATAAATCATTCCTCGAATTATTTGTAAGAGTTGTATTTACAAATTTATATCAGATGTAGTCTGAAAATAAAAGGGAGCGACGAATCTGCAGGCGCAATGTGTGAGCTAGGGGTTCGCCGCCAAGCAGCCCGCGGCGCCGCGGCGCGAGTCCCTTCTATTATAAACATTTATTGCTTTATTTAATTTAGAGCAGTGGTTCCTAACCTTTTCAATATTGTTACCCCTGGATCTATCAGGAAAATTGATTTTACCCCGATCTTAAAATGTTATCAAAAAAAAATGAATTAAGGGGCTTATAGGACCTAAGAAAAAAAACGCAAGATTTAGAAACAATAAAAGTATAATGATGGACGACAGTAAACAAAATCAGAATAATATATGATATTCTTTAGGATATATGCTAGGGAGATAGTGTGTTGAAAACATAATACAACTAATTTGATACGATAGAAAAAAATCATGAAGATACCTCTAAAAACTTTCTTTTTACAATAAAAACCATAATAATATACATACAAGCATAATGATTTTTTGTCAGATTATTCTACAAGCAACATACTAAAGGACTAGTGTTTTAATTTTTTATTCCAAACAATAGATTTTTTGTAAATAGATAATTAGGTCTTAATTAATAGGTTTTTTGTTACCCCCACAGAATAGCTGATTTTCTCCCGCGGGGGTATTTACCCCCAGGTTCGGAACCACTGATTTAGAGTAAAGTACGAATTTGAATTATCTCCCAGTACTCAGTACTGTAGCAAAAACGGAGGTCGCAACAGCGGAGATAGATATCAATCAAAAACTTATTTCTTTGATGTCCGTAAAATAAAAAAGAATAACAGTAAGTATTCGTTTTTTTGTGACCTTTAATTGTAATTATTGAATAAAACGATTGAAACCGAGAGAAATAGACCGCAACGTATTCGAATGATGTAGTATTTTTTTAAAATAATTGTGCTTTCACTGTACTTCATTAACAAAATATATTATTAACAAAAAATAAAGATCTCTGTTTTAAGAATATTTTAGAGAAGTCGGACAGATAATCTCGCAAGCTGATAACGAATTATGCAATATTTACAAAAATAGAAAAAAATGCGGCACTAGGTTGAATAGTTGAATGAGGGTAAAGGATCAAACCGGTCGAATGACTGCCCGGGGAACAGGTGCGAATACGGCCATAGCCCTACATGGATGTGACAGGACACAAACCTGTACTAGACAAAATTTACTGACCACCTCCTGGCTACATAGACGATAAATTAAGTTTTAATGGCTCTGTTGGCTGTATAGCGCTTAGATCCTTGCCCGTGTTTAAATTTTTAAAATGACTGCTTTCTCTTTCACTCACTTATCGGTCTCTCTCTCTCGCTCTGTACTCGCGACGGCTCACAACCACTGCTTACATTTAAATTAATAAATCCTGCTATAACAAGTAATCTTTGTTTTACTGGCCATATTCCATCAGGTTATGGGCCCAGTATCTTGCACAAGTGAAGTCACGAGTCAATCGAAAGTATATTTCGCATTAATCTTATCCAAAGATTTGTCAGCCACGCGGTCGTTGCTAGACAAAGGAAAGTGCAGGAAAGATGGACGTCGCTTCGCACGTAATTGCTGCCCGGCGTTTCGACGGTCAAGGATTCCGCCAATGGAAGTTCATGATTAACTGCGCGTTAAGAGCAAAAGGATTGAGCAATCATCTCACTGAGGAGAAAAGTGACTATAACACAAACGATGTGAAGACAGAAGGAGGTTTGTCCGTGCTTGAAAAATGGCGTCAAACGGATGCGCAAGCGATGTTCATAATAACATCGGGACTCGATATGTCTCTAATTAGTTTGGTTGAAACGTGTACAACTGCAAAGCAAATGATGATTAAATTAGAATCCATTTACGAGCAGAAAAGTGAAAACACGAAAATGTTATTATTGGAAAAGTTCCACAACATAAAAATGGCGGAAGGTGATTCAATTGCTAAACATATTACAAAAATCGAAAATATCGCACAACAACTTCGAGATGCTGGTGAATTGGTTTCGGAGATAAGCGTGATAACCAAAATATTGGGATCGTTACCCGACAGATATCGAAACCTACGTCAAGCATGGTTGTCACTGGACGAAAAGAGACAGACAATTATCAATTTGACAGCTCGACTGATAGATGAGGAAGCAAGTTTTAACCATGCTGAAGAGCAAGAACCCGCTGCTTTAGTTTCAACACAAACAAGTAAAAACAAGCAGAACACACGTTCCCGAGCTAAATGCTTCAAGTGTTCAAAGCGCGGACACTATGCGCGTGATTGTAAACAAAGTGTTCCCGTCACTGCCACTGTCATGCCGGCGCCAGCGAGTAAACGCACGGGCCGCACTCATGCGTCATCGTCTCAAAAATCTGCGTTCGTCAGTGATAACAACATAAACATTGATAGTAAATACGTGTGGATATTGGACAGTGGAGCCTCTGTACATATGTGCTGTGCTCGAGAATGTTTTGCGAACTTAATTCCCTTCGAATCAACAGTGCGTATAGGCAATGGAACTGAGTTACAAGTGTGTGGAAAAGGGACAATAAATGTAAACAAACTACTCGATGGACAATGGTACGAGTCTACTTTAAACGATGTTTACTTTGTGCCAAAACTATGTAAGAACTTGTTCTCGGAAGGTGTAATAACCTCAAAAGGTTTTAAAATAGTGAAAGAACAATCCAGTGCCAAAATATACGATAGTTCGGGAATGTTAGTTGCGGTCGCAAACAAAAGTAGCAACAATAACTTATATAAAATGCAATTCAGTGTTAAAATATCTCATGAGGCGAATGTATGTGACATTGAACTGTGGCATAGGCGTCTTGGACACATCAGTGTGCACACTATACGAGAAATGGTGCGAAGTGGACTTATACCAGGTATGAAAGTAGAAGAAATAAACAGTTTTCTCTGCGAACCGTGTATATTAGGGAAACAGCACCGTTTACCATTTAAACCATCACAAGGAAGTGCTAACCTTGCTGGAGCAAAGGTGTATAGTGACATTTGTGGACCCATGCCTGTCAGGTCAATAAGTGGCAAGAGATATTTTGTGACCTTCATCGATCAAGCAACAAGGTACTGTAAGGTGTACTTATTATCTAAAAAGAGTGAAGTTTTTGAGTGCTTCAAAGACTATTATAAGCAAATACTAAGTCAAGGTGTCAGGCTCACTGCCCTTCACTCAGACAATGGTTGTGAATACACCAGCAGTCAGATGAAGCAGTTTGCATCAGAACAGGGAATTCAGTTGTGTCGGACAGCTCCCTATACCCCTCAACAAAATGGTTGTAGTGAGAGAATGAACAGGACACTGATGGAATCTGCGCGTGCGATGCTCTTCGACAGCAAGTTACCTGCAAGTCTCTGGGCAGAAGCGGTGAACACTGCAGCTTATTTGTACAACAGAAAAGAAAGAGATGGCATAACTCCATTTGAAAAATGGGTTGGAAGAAAGCCTAACCTTTCTCATCTAAGGACATTTGGCTGCACAGCCTACGTTCATGTGCCCAAGGAGAAACGCAATAAACTTCAGCCGAAAAGTATGAAAATGACACTTGTAGGTTATGACAATAACTCGGACAACTACAGATTGATGGATCTGCGTACCAAGAAAGTGGAGATATCTCGAGATGTAATATTTGATGAAACTACTACCTGTGATGAACGAAAAGTTGAGGAGAGCTTGTTCCAGCTGCCCCTAGATGATGAAGATAGCTTGGTGTGTCCGCTATCAGAAAAGGGAGCAGAAGCAGGACCCTCTCCGCAGGCCTTGATGCATACACCGGTCAACACCGTGTATGATGCCAAGGAGACTCCGCAGGCCCCGATGCATACGGTGGAGTGCGGCCCATCGTGTGATGCCAAAGAGACCCGTGCACTTCCAACTCCGCAGGCCACGACGCATGCTGTGGTGAGTCCTCAGCGTGATGCCAAGGTGTTCGGAGGTGCCACCAGCAATGGTGGTAAGTCGTCGACGTCAAGCAGGAGCCAACATGGTAGTAAGTCACTATTTGACAAGAACGTATTTGAAAATTTCCTGAATAAAGCCCTGGGTAAGCAGTCTTCGGAAGAGTGCTCGGAACACCCAGAGGAAGACACAATGACCTATATAGCAGAGGCATTGATAGCAGATTGTGAAGTCCCAACAACATTCCAGGAAGCCATGGTATCTCCAGATGCAAAGCACTGGACAAAATCAATCAACGAAGAGCTGGAAGCTCACAAAGAAAATGAAACGTGGGAGCTTGTGAGTTTACCTACTGGTAAGAAACTCATAGGATGTAAATGGGTATTTCGTGTAAAAGAAAATTCAGATGGTTCTATTCGATTTAAATCTAGACTTTGTGCAAAAGGGTTTTCACAAATAAAAGACATAGATTATTCTGAAACATTTTCACCTACAGTAAGGTATGATACCATTAGAGTCATGTTGTCACTAGTTACCCATTTCAAACTTATTGTTAAACAATTTGATGTTAAAACCGCATTTTTGTATGGTACAATTTCTGAGGAAATTTACATGTCCCCTCCTCCAGGTTTAAATGCAGGTGATAAAGTTTGTAAATTAAAGAAGTCACTATATGGTCTCAAGCAAGCACCAAGGTGCTGGAATCAAACTGTAACTGAAATATTGAGAGATTTTGGTTTTACAGCTTGTGAAGTAGATAAATGTGCATTTATATCAAATAAATACAGTGTTGTAATGTATTTACTTTTGTATGTAGATGACGGACTTTTGTTTTGTAAAAGTAACACATTAATGAATAGATTTCTATCCGATTTACAGGAAAAGTTTCAAATTGTAGTTACTGAAAATATAAAATGTTTTGTTGGTATGCAAATAGACATGAGTGAAAATTCAATTTTTGTACACCAAAGAAAATATATTGAGTCATTGTTGAATAAATTTCAATTGGAAGATTGTCATCCGGTTTCAGTGCCTGCTGACCCAAATATAAAATTGTGTAGACCTGAATTTCCTGAAAACAAAATATTGTATCGTCAGATGGTAGGTGCACTCATGTTTCTTGCAATAGTCTGTAGACCAGATATAATGTTGGCAGTAAATATTGTAAGTAGGTACATTGAATATCATGATCAATCACATTATAATGCTGTGTTACGAATTTTGAAGTATTTAAAGGGTACCAAAGACTTAGGTATTTTGTATACACATTGTGAAAATTTAAATGTAGAAGCATACTGTGATGCAGACTTTGGTTCTGATATAGACTCACGTAGATCAACCAGTGGTTATGTAACAATGATTAATAATAGTGTTGTAACTTGGGCAAGTCAGAAACAAAGTTATGTAGCATTGTCTACCTGCGAGGCAGAATATATTTCAGCCTGTAATGCAACAAGAGAAATTATTTGGCTTAAATATTTACTAAATGAATTGTGTAGATTCAATGAAACTGTTCCTTTGTTTATAGACAACCAGAGTGCTATAAAGTTAATTAAGAATGAAAGTTTACATAAGAGAAGTAAACACTTCGATATAAAATTGCATTATGTTAGAGAAAAATTTAATGATAAAAGTATAAGTGTACAATATGTAAACACTAAAGAACAAATTGCTGATATTTTGACAAAGCCGATAAGTAAGTTTCAATTTATGTATTTGAGAAAAAGTTTAGGTATTGTGTAAACCAAGCTATATATTTACATAATCATTTTTATATGTGGGTATAAACAATGTGTAAAGGAATAGAAAGTTGTCATTTCGTGGGAGTGTTGGCTGTATAGCGCTTAGATCCTTGCCCGTGTTTAAATTTTTAAAATGACTGCTTTCTCTTTCACTCACTTATCGGTCTCTCTCTCTCGCTCTGTACTCGCGACGGCTCACAACCACTGCTTACATTTAAATTAATAAATCCTGCTATAACAAGTAATCTTTGTTTTACTGGCCATATTCCATCAGGCTCAAATCGATGCTATCAAACAGATGAATCGTCCTATGCAGAGTTTAAATAAATTGAATGCAAGCCACAGCGTTTCATGTAAACTAAGGGATATCGCCCACTCAATGCTCCCGCATCGAGCCAGTATCGCTTCATTCCGAGTCGTCATAGCGTTTATTGCTTTTCGTAAACGCCTTTCTGATAGCATCGTGTCAAGTAGAATTGTATTGCCTTGATTGATTGATAGTACGATTTCTAGTTTCTGGATTAAGTTGCTGTTTCCAGTACCTGATTTAATTGAGCGGAAACAGATATGCCTATTAAGAGATACAATGCACTGTCAAAGGTAAGATAAAAATAAATAGAATGAAACATTGACACAGAAATTCTGTATAAGAAAACGAGAGCGATAGAGGTGAGCCGATGCCGACCCTGACCGTTGAATGGGCCACTTACTTTACTTTATTTGTAAAAGTAGCTATTTCTGTGACAATATCCGGAATAAACATTATAGAAGAAAACAAGAGTCCTAGAATACAGTTAAGTAGTTGCCCATACTCGTAGTAGGTAACAAGTCCACTTTCTTTGTAGAATTTACCGACTCTAGCGACAGGGCAAAACAAAATGTTCGCAAAGTGTCGACCGAAGTGAAAACTTGAACAATTACGTATGTATTTTTTTAATCGTCTTATAAACAAAACACAAAGAGAACACTTTGACATCACTCACCGACATATCGGATATACATTAAAATCGAGTACCTACCTATGTATGTACACCCCGAGGACAGCGGAACACATCCAAATGTAGCGCGGTGTCGGTTACGGTAACAGTGTCGCGAGTTCAATGGTTTTTCCCATCTCAAAAAATGCCAAACGCGCCTAAAGTTTTCGGCTCAAAAACAAAAATTCGCAAGACGTCATTAAACAATATTATACGAGACTAACGACCCCAGAAACCAAGAAATGAAAAAATGAAGGGCAAGGATAATATTTTAAGCTCAGCTATTGAATGATAAAATAAACTACAAAGCATTTACATAATAGGTGGGCTGTATCAGAAAAATGACATGATATTAAAAAGCCAACCGCGACTTTTAATAAGAAACATTAAATATATTATAGTACCTAACGGCCGGTGAATACGCACATGTGCAATATCGTAAGCGAAATCGTTGAGTAAATGTATCATTAAGTTATAAAAATAAACGACAATAAAAAAAAATTGTGAAACCACCTCGAAAGTAATCAAAGGCAAGAGGAGATGTATGTAATTGCATACAGCACCACAAAGAATGGTGTGCGCAGAAATAGAATCAAATTGCAATGTCGCAGTCGATAATACAGCGGGTGACCACAATACACTCTCGTACTCTCATCTAATAGCCGACATTACAAGGTCGTCTTACCCGCAACACGCAGCTCGAAATTAACTTTATTATGGTAATTATTAAGCGTTATCTTTCGTTGTTTACACTAAGCCTGCACAAACAAAGGCAGCCAAGGAAGACGCGGATGTAACGAGTGCACTGCAAACCTACTTCCGATTGCTTCGAGACCATGCTGCCGTGAACAAAGCTACAAAATTATAGGATTTAGACTAGTCCCTCATTGGGTTAGCATGATTAATCGCGGAGAAAACTAGGCGGGATTATACGTTCGTAATTTAAGATCGCACGTTTTACACAGTACTGATCATTAGTAGAGTCATTGCGAACACGATCGAATGATTTTTTCAAAGAAAACTTTGTTAGAAAATCATGTAGGTAAGCGCATGATGTGTTTAAATTACACGTATTATACTTTTGATTCGCGTGAGCTTGATATATTGCCTTTCGGATTGCACGTTCTTGCCATTGTTTAAAGCTACTATCGAACTCCTGCCACAGTGTAAAAGCGGGTACTAGTTTTTGTTGCTTATAATTTCACTACCAAGCGTTTAGTAATCTAAAATTGGATAGCTTTTACGATGTCTCTTTATCAGGGAATTACTCATTACTAATAATAGCACTACGACCACAAAAGTCTCGAATACTGCTGGCGTTGCGTTGGGACCACAGCCTTGTAAATTTTATGGGATATTTTCGATAAAAATTTATTACAAGTAATTGTATCTATTTTATTTAAATAGCCCATACAATCGTTGTAAGACCACGAGTTGTAACGAATAATAAAACGATGCAATTTCCACCTGCCCACTGGAATGTGAAGCCCTGAGCTACATCATGGAAAGTGGTCCAATATTTCAAATACTTTCAACGAGTGTTGTTCAGTCAAATGCCCTGGGTATGCGCACGGGTAATTCTATGAAGATATAGTGTTCATATTGAAGCTGAAAATGTAATTATTCATGAAGGATTAGTTTAATTATACTTTTTAATGAAAATTAAATGAACGAAAAACATTTAGAATATGTAAAGACAGTGGACAAGACAAACATTTTACAAGTTGATTAAAGATATGCTAACGAGCTTTCGAGTCTTGAAAACTACAACAAGCTTTCGATTGGCGACAAAGTCGAAGTACGGAGGTATGCTTGTTGGTTTCTCGTCTCTTAATTGAACAATTTTAGAATTGAAATTATTGCAAGATAAGTGAAGTCACGTAGGCGGAGGCAGCTGGTTGTGTTGTACGATGTACTGATCGGGATCAGAGAAATCAAGATTCCCTCATTAATGTAAATCGCGCGGGGCAACCCGCAGCCGGCGCGGACCATCAACCCACTAACCTCTCCGACGAGGACATCTCACACATATTTGCTTTATAGAACCCTTACTTTGCGCTCTGATCACTTAGACCCGTTTACCTTGCGAGCTAATGGTTTCTAATGTTTAATTAATATAATGAGAATTGTTCAGCCCACTCGGACGTTCCTTTGTAAGTAATGGGCCTATTATGTGTGTTGCGGCGTCAGTCATGCGAAGTTACGCGGATCTTAAGCGGTAACGTTATTCAAATGATGACAAGACGTTGAATAACCTGATTTTATAATGACACCAACACTCAATGACTACTTATTTAATATCTGCGCAAAATAATATAGCTTTTTACATTACCTCTGTCTCTTTGCAAAGAGTTCGGCCCTATTTGTTCCAGTAGTTCGGAAGACAAAACGATTTAAAGAACAAATAAATGGCGCCCGACAGTTTATTTCAGCATTGTGTACATAAATATACAGTAGAGGCATAATAAAAAATGTTCATTGCTGTCTTCGGCGAGTTAATAAATTTCGCAACCGTGAGTCAGATTATCTACTAGTTATTCATTTGCCTGCCATGCAAGTGTAATCATTAGAGCCTATGCGTTGCCTAAAGGAGTAAAAGTTCATTGTAAATGATCGCTAGTTTGTCGTTACGACTAATACAAATTGACTTGAGTGCCTACATCATTGTTTTTATTTATAAACAAGCGCTCTTCGTGTCTACTGTTGCTAGAGGGTCATTTATTTCACGTGTATTATTACCTACAGAATAAGGAGAGGAACTAATTTCAAGTAATAAATGTTACTTGACTTTCTAGGTGTCTAAGGCGTTAAGTTGATAGATAAGATATAACGACTCAAGTTTCTTCATACAATGTAACCTTACAGAGAAGATATTCTTGGAGTTTGTTTAAAAATAGATCATTTTATGGCTAGAAAACTTTTCTTTCTTTACTCGACATTTATAAAGTGCCATAAAATTAGGCGTTTGGTTAAAATTGCACTCATATAAGGTCATTTATATGCCTCGAACGTGTTGCGTTTCAAATATAGGCATTGAACAATGAGCGACATTGACGCCCGGTCGTGGACTGGCGCCTTCTAAGGGCGGCGCGTCACAATCCCGGTCGTCAGCCGCGGCACATAAGGAAACCGCCACCCCATTAGAGAGAGACACAACAAATTACAATTTCATTCAATGTAAATCCGCGGAACGTTCTCTTAGCGATGCTAATGGCTGAACTTAGACACGCCTAATAGTTTACAGACAAGCGGATTAAGCCGTTCAGCTTCCCCATTGTGTTCTGACGGGCACGTCAGTCTATATCGCGCACTGGCGTCGAAGATATATTCAAATAGCTCCTGTAATTAGCTTTAACGGGAGTCCGCTTTTATTACCGCTACGAAGATAAGCTATGCGAACTACGTGGAACATATCATCAACTAAGTTGCGTTGCATATAGCAACATAAAAGTTAGCGTTTTATGATGCATTTACGATTCATAAACGGTTGTTCAAATTGATAATGAAAATGTAGTGTTTAGTTAATAAACTTAAATACCCAATATTACAAGTACGTAACAAGTTCTTGTGAAATATTTGCTAAACACTTCTACTTTACTGAAAGGTTCATTATTGGTGTCGTTAAATAAATTAAATACGCAAACTAACTCTCCAGCCACATCACATAGTATTCTATATCAGTAGCCATAAATATTTCACAGATAGTGCTTGCACTCTATGTTAACGAAACAAAACAATTAATTACTTACAATTGGTCAAAGCGTTGAATCTTTTAATAAACCTATTTAAAGCTGCATTCAAGTGCAGATAAGATTGACTACCGAGATATAAGTCTACAGATTAAATGCCCAGTAGCTTTGGATCAACGCCCGGCGTTTATGTAGATGAGATTGTAAAATTTATGAATATCACAAATTGCAGGAGTAATTTCAATTGAATAAACATTATGTTACTGAGAAATATTGTTTTATTAAAAGCTTAACTACTGCTCTTTTTTTTTGAGATGTTTTAAACCTTCGACTATTATTAAGATATCAGTTTTTGCCTGGTAACAACTTGATTCTTCAATAGTGCATGTATGACATGCATTTAAGTATTTATTTTTACTATTTATGAATTAAGATTCTAATTAACTAGAAGCTCGATCAGACACAAACAATAGCAGATATTATAAGCAGACGTATTAATTAACGAGATAATTCAAACACAATCACTTGTTTCATTAATTAAATTATAGACAAACAAAACAAGTGTAAAAAAATACAATCGCAGTTTCCTTTTAATTAGAACCTACTTGTAGCTATAGCAAAGATCGGTGCGATAGATTACTTATATAGGCGTATCACTTGTAAAGCGTACAAGAAAACGAAGACGCTACCCATAGTGTGCCAACCAGTACTGGTATGGTGAAACGTAAATAGCAGGTTGAAGGCATCCGGCTCATTGAATACGCTGACCCCATCTGATCGGTGCTGCAGCGAACCGAGCGTGGCCGCACATTCGCACTGCCAATGTCCGTCGCGACAATTTACCGACTGTGTCACTATTTTTTTATGATAAGAAACTTAACACTTTTTTTCTGAAAGCGTTGAATGTTCGACACAATGTCACTTATTTCAGATCTTGAGGATGTTTTTGACATTTTCGCGAAAAAATTCACAAAAACTAATCAGAAAAGCGTAGACATGTAATTGTCGTGATTTTAAATTGAAGACTTTCTTTTAATAGTTTTTGTCCACAATAATGAAATAATCAAATGTCTCAAACATGACCTCTAGAAATTGCAGACGATTTTTTTAAGATTCATTTTAAATGAATACATTTTTTTAGAAACTTTATCTAAATGAACAAAAATGACCTGATTTTATCTAAATGAAAAATGATTTTATTACAGAACCGTTCTATTTGTGGGATAAAAGCTCTAACCGATATAATTTCTTTATTTAATCTTAAGTATTTTTGTTAAGAGTCGAGTGGATTATATTTCTGCTATTTGAGTATTATTTAGTCACTTGAATTTAATTCGGAGTGAGTAGTGTTAGCGAATGGTTCGTAGTAAGAGGTGCGACCTACTTGGCGAAAGTTGCGCTCTTCGCTATGCTTCTGGCTCACGACCTCCGAAGGTATACGGGTCAACGCGTTGTTGTGAGGAATCTCCGTGTTCTATGAAACGACACATATTACCTACATTCAGAATAAAATTGATATCATTATTGATGTTTTGTAACAAGACTAATATCCGAACATGAAAATAGTAAATCATCCATTTACCAATTTTGAAGTAAAGCGGCTGTTTCACACAAATCTTTAATAAGTGAACCGTTAGCTTAGCAATGTCCGTAACACCGCAGTGCAAAATTAGTGATAATTTATATCCGTGACTTTATTTATAGCTCTTTTGAGTTAGAGGTATTAACTGAAAGCTTTTTAAGTGGCACCTAGTTGTATAGAATATAATGTCGCATGCTTTGTGCTATTAGCGTGCAATGCCAACTTTCTAGGTGAGCCAGGGCAAGCAGGAAGGGCGTGGAAAAACATGCATGAAACATTGAAATTTTAATGAATATGAACGAAGAGACTATCTTGCAAAATGTATTTACCCGTAAAGTTGTTAAGACCCGTTGGTGAATAATTGTAATTAATTATTATCCTACATTCAAAGAATGGAGCTCTGTGACATTTCACATTTGTCTTACGTACTTACTTTAAATAAATGATATTCATATCTGCACACAGGGGTTTAACTTCCCGTCATTTATATTTCTGTCGTTATATTCGAGGTTAACTGACAAGTTTGCATAACAGTGTAACGTGTGAAAGCTTTTTACTTTTACATAAATCGGAATCGATCCAGCCGGACCCGAGGCGGCTGAGAACTACTACAGCTCACCACGATCCACTCCTGTTATTTCACGCTATTGACGCCGACGCCCGTCCCTATTTATTAATACATTGCTGTTTGAACTTTGCCTGTGAAGACCATGACAAATAACCCTTGACTAGCCTGCGCCCCGTTGTAATGTTTATTCTAGGAAATTGTTAGATACTGAGCACGAAATCATTTTTAACAGTGTCATATCTGATATGATATTTACTTTCAAGTCACGTCTCTAAATTTCGCATTTATTCCGATTTTTATTGAAATATGTGAAGGGAAGCCTATTAGATTTGGAAATAAAACTAAAAATAATGTAGCGGTATGACACAGTAAGCGTTTATAGGCGAGTAATTTAACTTTCATAATGGACGGGCAGATCAAATTACTATCAGGCCGTGAGCGACACGAGACACGATGCATGAAATGAATTAGGTTTCCTTGGGCGGTATTCAAGCGTGCGTGCGTATGCGAAGATTTGCACCGTTCTGCCAGCGTCAGCGCCGCTTTAATAACTTAAATAATTACTATTCAATAAAGTGTGGATTCAATTAAAAATAAATCATAAAAATAAGCATGTGATAATACTTTTGGAACATAAATGGTACATTGCCATAAGTTTATAACGAATTTCAAAAACTCGTTTTGTATCTGTTCCCACAATATTCATGTAGACGGTTTATTATTATAAAATTGCTTTGATATCCGTGTTAAAGACCTCTAACAGAATAAAAGCGGAGGTAGTTATTCACGATATTACACGCGTTTCATTTAGAAATAGGCTTTACAGTAAGAATTTAAAAGAATTCTATTCCATTAAGAGCTCTATGGTGCTTAAGACATAATCACCATACAGCTCTTAATGGAATAGAATTCTTTTAACTTCTTGCTGTTAAGGCATAATGCTTGAGCTGTCCACACTTGGAAGAAGCCCGTAATTTTATTTAATACCAACAGTTTATAATTTCTGAAAAATATGTTGCTAGAGATTCTAGTGCTTATAGTTACTGCGGGGTTAATGTTTAATGCAGTTTCATTTAATGCAGTTTCACAAGACAATGACTTTACTTACAACGTAGGTAAGTACTTGTGTTGAATTTATTTGTCTATAAGTCAGGTGCATACTTTCTGTTTTTTGTCACAAATAGAACAAAAATAAATAAGTGGTGATACCGTTGGGTCAGTTGAGTGAATGTGTGTAGATTATAACCGTTACAAATATTGCGCGTGCAACATGGGTGTAAGTAGTAACTTCCATAATTTCTTTACATGGTGCTGCAAATGATGAAGATAATTTTATGAACACGAACATGCACCGGTGTGAATGCACTGAAGGCAAAAGCTAAGCGAGCAGATTATAATTCTTAAGACCTGTGGGAGAAAAACAAAAGTAAACTTTTTTCTGTAAAAATCTATAAATGTCAAGTGAAAAGTAGAACTAATTTAAAAAGCAATAATTGAAAGTGGGTTCGCAATTTGAAAACGGTGCCATAAACATGTTTTGCCATTTAACAGTGCCATGTGAAAGCGCATCAAAATTTTTCCCATGACTCATACAAACCATACATTTTTGAAAAAAATATGACTAGAGTTTATGATTGTGTAATGATACGTCTAACGCGGTTAACTCTGATGTAGCTACGTGTCTTATGTTACATACGCCGCTGTTGTAACTTAATTACAAAGAGACGGCAATCATTAAGCTAATGCCCTTAGACAGCGAACATAATTGTTTCGCCTTTTATTTCTCGTGCGCATCACTCCAATCCGAACACATTTACTTGTAATACCAGATAACAACTTGGCTATAAAACACCCGTAAAAAACTAATCTTCAGGAACTTTAATTAAAACTCAGTTTCAGTGGAATGTTCCACGACGTAGTAAAAACTTTGGCACACTATATCACACTAATATTATAAAGGCGAAAGTTTATGAGTGTGTCTGTATGTTTGTTACTTCTTCACGCAAAAACTACTAAACGGATTTTCATGAAACTTTACAGTAATATAGCTTATACATCAGAATAACACATAGGATTTTTATACCGAAATTTCCACGGGATCGAAACTTATGCGGGTGAAACCGCGGTGCGTTGCTAGTCTAGACATAAATAACAGGTATTATTGAATGGAATTTATAGATGATATCGAATTTATCTATCGGTAAAAGCGATATTTCATATCGTTTCCAATATGGTCGGAGGCACGGGTTTAGTTGTCGCACTAAGTCCACAAATTGTATACAAGTACGTATCAATAGAACACATCTCATCGATAGTTACGGCAAACGATGCTCGATATGGCCGTAAGATATTGAACGTTTTACCCTATCTAGGAAGAATGGTTGCGTGCATAAGCTGAACGACTTTATATACGATAATTCTAGAGCTTCCCATGCAATTACGTACTTCTAAATTGCCATAAAAGTTTTTTAACCAACACTTTTCTTTTGTTACAGATAACGAATGTTGCCACGGCCCCTCTCAGAGAGCACAATGCGGTTGCTACTCAGTATAGTGTTAGTGGCTTACGCAGCCGAGGCTGCAAAAAAATTCGAAGGGACTTTAAGATCAGCAGCTGATGCGCCACCTCAAGACAATCTTGCCATAGAATCGGGGTCACCAGAGCCAGCCGTAGTGGCTGCTCCTGAAAGTTATCAGAATCCAGGAGCACCGCCACCCGATCAAGACGATCCTGTGTCTGAAGAGCCATCTGAGCCGGCTGAGCCAGCTGAACCAGCTGAGCCAGCT
Organism: Luperina nickerlii; assembly: GCA_963855955.1. Classification (NCBI taxonomy): domain Eukaryota; kingdom Metazoa; phylum Arthropoda; class Insecta; order Lepidoptera; family Noctuidae; genus Luperina; species Luperina nickerlii. The sequence goes on from OY979674.1 coordinate 12,342,014, forward strand.
GAGCCAGCTGAGCCAGCTGAACCAGCTGAAATACCATCCGCCGCCGCCGTGCCCGAGACTGCTTCGGGAGGTGTCCCACCTTCCGCTCCCAGTGGAGTGTCAGCTCCGTCAGCACCCGCAAACTCTTTAGAAGAGTGCGACCCCGAGATGATTGGATTTGAACTTGTCACCGGGTAAACGAATAGACTCATGTTTTTTAATTGCCCTGTTATAAATTCTGCTACTGGCAGAGGCGGAGGAGTGACCGATAATTGCACGTAATTAAGATTATTAAGTCGATGTAACTAGCCGACAAGTGAAGTTATCAAGATCCGACTTCGCTCATAAGCTATCTTGGGAAAGTGTACTTCAAGTAACATTGCACTAAACGGATTAAAAAGCTTACCGCATTGAATTAACTATTTCCATTTTTATAATTTTAATCCCGGTGTGCATCAATCATGTGGTTATTAAAGTATCATGTTATCATTGTGCAGATACGTGTTCTCGGCGCCGTCTCACATCCTAGACGACATCCCCGGCACACTTATGTTGACCGACTGCCTAGAGCAGTGCCAGGCCAACGATACCTGTCGTGCTGTCAACTACGAGACGGGGCTCTGTGTTCTCTTCGGTTCCGATGCTGACCAACTACCTGGTGAGTACCAAACAAGACAAACACTACATTCGATTTTATTACTAGACGAATTATACGTCGTCGGTCAAACACAATACCAATTTAAACTTCTATTTACAAACGGTATGAAAATATTAGCCTCACATAAATCCAGACATTTCAAATATCATAAACTTACATCCGCTATAGACGAATAATAACGACATGAAAACGTTTACGCCATAAATCTTAAATACCGCTATTTCAAACGATTAATATCGGAACACAAAACCCATCGTTTCTTGCTAACGAATATTGACGCCATCGTTAACGAGTATACAACAATCACAGATAAATCAATAGCAGCTTTTAATAAACCGCATTCAACTATCTCTAGCAAGATCATGAATGCGTTAAGAAGCGCCCAAGAATAAGAAAAAATATGAGTAACAATAACGGCACAAATGGATGCGTGCTAGTGTATGACTATGGTATAATCGGGACACATACAGCAGGTGGCTGTGTAATGGCGCCAGTTGGTACTCTCGTTTGTCCGACATAGAGGTGTGAGCTCACAAACAAGCGAAGCGTTCCGATTTTTTGCTTGAACACATCATTTGAATGCCAATAACGGCATGACTATGCTCACTCATCACGCCTTATTGGGAAAAAATTACTCTCACCGCGAAAAGGAAAACATGACCGAGTGTATTTAAACAAGAGTTAGTGGAACGCGCTTTGACCTCATAACCGTGAATAGACGTTCTATTATGCATAATAATTTTTGCTAATAACAAAATACAGTTCATCAATCTGAACGTGCTGGTTTTTTATCGAGAATTATTCGAAAAAAATTATTTAATTTAACAAATACGCAGCTGTAATTAGGTTCCTAATATATGTGAAAGTGTCGACATGGTTGTACAGCTCGGCATTAAATTTCAGTACGGAATCCATATATTGTGACCGCATTGGAAATTATAATAGGCTTTTATTCAATGCTTGCGAAGATGCTATAAAGTGTCAAAGGCAACTATAAAAAGACAAGCTAGAGAACACAGCGTACCGGAATGTGTTGCCTTTTTATTTTGACCACAAAAGCACGACAGGGATGCAAAAACTGATGTTACCTCGATCTTAATATTATAATAAATAAAACCGTGACTAACAAAAATGCTAACGAACTTTTAACAAATGCATTCCTGCCGTGTTTAAGCAAATGTGGTTTCACCTTTTGTGGAATAAACTGAGTTTACCTGGAACGCGTATGTTCATAACGACGTCGGTGGATACGATAATAGCAGTGAAAAGGAGATGCCGATTAAGGGTCATATTGAATTAAGCCGTACTGAAATTGCCGCCAAGCCGTCAGTTCAAGGAACTAAGCGATGAGATCCAATTATGGAAGCACAAATCGCTCCGGTCGACTCGGTGTGCGGATTTTCAAATTCGCTAAGGTTGAACGCCTCTTCGTCCAGAACACGTGCGTGAGCATGAAGAATTTAATGATGACACGAGCGCCTCTTTTCTCATATTTCTTGCATATGAGTTAGGTGTTCTTTTTTTAACTACGAGCAATAGAAACAAAAAGGGTTTATTTTGCACTGGAAAATCTAACCACTAGCGAATAATACAGAGTTGTTCTTTGTTTAATTCTTTTCATTATTTGCAGGTGCATTAACGAAGTCACAATTCCCCGTGTTCACGATATACGCACAAAAGTCGTGTCTGGGCGTGCGTCCTTGTGAAAGGGCTTGGTGCTTCGACCGCGTGCGCGGCTACCACCTCAAAGGGCGAGGCAAGAAGACACACACAGTCAGCTCCAGGCAGATGTGCCTTGACCTGTGCCTCGGCGAAAACGAGTTTGTTTGCAGGTTAGTTAAATACAAGGCACAACAGACAAATAACACCACATGATCTTTATTCCAGACACGTTTAAGTTCTCAGATAACAAATTCAATTGGATGGCCCTACAGACGCTTTGAAATACATAAAAATGTTAGAGAAAGCCATTATTTAAGAGATTCATAGGCGTCTCTAATAAATCTCTTGTGAAGCGGCAATACAAATAACCGCACATCTGAAGTCAATAAACGCATTCATTCTTCTTAAGATATAAATGAACATACCGTGGGTTATAGAAAACAGATTCATATTTTTGTCGCGGACATAAACGTAAAATTTATGTGGCTACTCAAAACCACAACAGAAGGATGCGGTGAATTTATTGAAATTACATTCATCTTGCTGAAGCCAGCGGTAGACAATCCTGTTCCTCACAAAGGTTATAGAAATGGCCGAGTCATCATTTGTTATTGTATTTTCGTGTTACGTAGGAATGTAATTAGAGGATGGAGGATCTTTTCCAACGTTTTTTATCAATTGATAGTGTAATTGGAATGTACGTATTAATTTCTTTTTAGTTCATGCTTCTAACATAATTGATTAACAATCCAAACTAATCATCATCCTAATTTTTATAAAACGTTTTACAAGACATGAATTTCCTTAAGATTAGATTTATGCAAAGGTACATTGCATTAGCTATTATTAACTTCATTAAACGTTTTAAAGAAAACAAAGTAGAGCGGTGCATGGGCGGAGTGAAACATGAATGACCCGCGAGCACTCCTTGCCCTCGACACGACCTATGCGCGGTTGTACAGACACTTACAATAGTATTAGTGCAAACAATCTACCTTCCATAATAAATACCACAATTTGTACAATACTCATGTACTCATTAATTACGAGTCAAAGAAAGTATAAAAAACAATACTTGCTCCAACAACACATTTTTTACTCAAGTAGCTACGCAACAAGCAGGAGTTAAAGACGTTAATGATTTTTTATTATTTCATTGTGTGATTCCAAACAAAATTGCCTTACATAGAGAGAAAATATTTCAATGCATAGAATAACGAACATCAATCTAAGAGTTAATTAACGATCCGATGGCATCAAGCAGTAATTGTTGATGCAATTGAAATTATACAAGGGATTTTAAGAATTTGGAGATACGTTAATTGCTATCGAAGTTCGTTGCAATTAAAATAGTCGAGGCACTGTGATTTATTCTTAGTTGAAATATTATACTGATGGTTTATTACGGTAATATCAAACGCTAGAAAATACGCCACCACATTTTAGTCCGAAGGAAAATATGAACGTGCTTAAACAATTACCCACTTTCCATTTTATAGCAATAATAGGAAAGTCATCTATCGCAAGCAGGATATTGTAGGTGTTCGTTACAGACTATAACACCGAATACCTACTTTAGGGTTCAAACATTTTCTTACTGGCAATTGTAATTTAATATATGAGCATGTAGGTAGATTCTGCCATTCTCTGTCCTAAATCCTTAAATCGTATACGACACGTGGGAGCCTCTGAATCACAAACTAGGAAAGTAAATATTTAATGTAACACATACTCTCAAAATACATTAGTGAGTTGTTTCGTGCCTAATATTACAAGTGCTAACTCCGATCATAAGTACCTACTTTACTGACGCGGACGTTGATATTGTCTACCACAATTGCACTAACAAGACGTGAAAATAAACGGAGGAGGTCATGACTCTATTCCCTTCAATCAGATGCTATCATATACTGACTGATTCAACATTGTGCCTAACGAAGACAGTTATGTATGTAAATACATCCTTAACCAGTGAATGGAGTCAACACAACAAATTCCTCGTATAGTTAATATTATACAAATATTTATCATCAAAGTCGGCTCATTAGATATCCATACGCGTATAAGCTAATTTATAGATAAGCCCGATAACGAAGTCAATCAGCCTTCACCGAGTTGCCATAGATGGCGGGCAGCGCGGTACATCTTTGCGGCTCAGTTCAGTGGATAAGTCACAGCCTCTTCCTGGTAGCCGTTCCGTTTCTGAATTCTACAAACGAGCATTATATACAAAGCAGGGAGGCCAATTGAACGGCCTACGTCTCAGGCGTCTAATGTAGCAAGACACGACTGTCCTATTGTGTTTATTTCCTTGTACGGTTTTTGATATCATTAACATAAATAGTGTACTGCGTCAGACGCTCACATTCGATACACGTATTTCCGTTGGCGTGTTCAGGTCAAGCTGCGCTGCTCAGTAACGATTGCGGATTGTGGCGCTAATTTGCTTCAGAACGCGTGCACTACGTGCGTCCACGAGGCCAAGAATGTTACAAATCGAAACGCATTTCTTCTCTTCGACTAGAAAGCACAGTTTATATCTATAAATTTATTTCCTGAGCCTCATCTCTGTAATGCGTTTATAGTATTGCCACTTAACACAGTTCGGTTATTTGCACCTATTTCTGAAGAGTGGAGACCGTTAACTGAAAGTGCAATAAAAACTTGCCAATTTACCTGAATCTATGACCTACTGTTCGACATATTACTGAATGAAAGCGTCTGAAGAGTCTTTGAATCTGTGGATACTTTTGAGCTATGGAGCAACTATTGTTCCGGGAAATATTTATTTGTTTCTATGTAGGCACACAAAGGAGTCAGACAAAGGCCCAGCTGTAATAAATTCCACGATTTCACACCATCATCTTGGAATTCTTAACTAGGGTTGGGGTTAGGCAGCGATTAGAGAATTAAATACTGGATTTTACGTAGTCAAGCTTGGTTCGACACGTGTACCGTTGGATACAAATCGTCGTATCTCCATTGAGGCGAACAGGCGGCGCGGGCGCACCCCGGGCGGCGCGCATCGCGATCGTCGACAGTCACGATATTTGGCAAATATTCCCCGGACGTAGCGGGCAGAGTGCCGCGCGGTGTGGGAGCGGCCTGGCCTATCGCTTCCTACTTCCACGATACAATAACCGATAAGGCACATATTGTTTTTCCTTTCCAGCCCTTTCCGCACTTAAATAATTACCGTCGATACTTTGTTACAGATGCTCCACATTGGTCGAAAGATGTGTTTTGTCGATATTAGAATATTATGTATGGAATTACAGGTTGTGCCATTCAGTCACGGTTATTTCAATCTTTGAATACAAATAACAAGAACATAAAATAGATGCTAGTAATTAAATAAAGCATTGCGGATATTCCTGTTTTTATTTAGTCACGCTTCAGATCGAGAGATCGGGGTACAAATTACGAGCAATCGAAATTATGGCCAATCAATAAATTACACATAATATTTTTTTTATTAGACTGACCACCAACGTTGCTTTAACATTGTAAACGTAATGAATACCTAAGTATATACCGGGTGCCAATATAATGTTATAAAAGTCGATTATGAATTTGGTACGCAGGTAGATAGGTATATACTTATTTTACTGCTTACTAACGTTCATAAAAGAAAACTCATAAAGAACTTGGTGAGTTAATTGAAATTTTCATAAGCTGGTATTAAAATTATAATGAACAGCGATAGTTAATCATCAGAAAGTCCGAGATTAAACTTTAAGATAAAATGAAATTTATATAGCATTAGCGGAAAGCACAACTCTAAATTTGATTTTATGACCGTGTGTGTAAGGAAGATACAGTTGAACAAATTACAAGCAGTCAGTGTAATTATTATGCGATGAGGTAGAGGCATCCGAGCACCCGTACGGTTAAATGAACAACGGCTACCGGTAGCGGGACATTCGCAATCATCAACTTTAAACATACTAAATTAATGTCTTCTCGTAATAGACTGAGAGCCGTTACATAAGATCGAGATAATAACCACAAAATCAAAGCAAATAACCACGCGAAACCAATTAATTTCATAAATAACTAACCTTCTATTGAAGAACGAAACAGAAAGTTCTCATGGTGCACACAACAAAGAAATGCGCGCATCTCATGTGAAAATCACACAGGTTAGCGCACGGGTCATCTGATCGGGTTCGATTGAACATCAAGAGAAAATATTGAGCTAGATGAACAAGATAATATTATACGGGTGGTCACAAAGCACAAAGTAACATTATACATTGAAACGTCACGGTTTTATACAGATGATGCTTAAAGAATCTTTATTTACTTAAAAGAAATTTACTACAAATTTCACTTAATGATAAATATTTTAACTATAAATAATGATGACATTCATGAGCAGAGCTAGTATGGACACGCACAAATATTAAAAGAAGACAACAATAATTAACGTACATAACAAGACATTAAAGGTTGCAGCAAAAGATTCATGCGAAACAAAAATCAATATTTTGTGGCTAAATTAAAAACATGAACCAGGGTCGGATTTAAATTTTTTCAATAATAAATGTTTTAACCGAGTTTTAAATATTTGTAAACTTGTATTGGTTTTTATTTCTCGTGGTAGTTTGTTGAACATCTGTGCCCTTCGTGTGTAATACTTTTCTTTCCGTAATTTGTACGTGCTCTCGCAAGACAATCGTTTGCGCCACGGAGAGGTCTTAACCCTTATTTGGTGTTAGTTTTAAAAATTAGTTCAGAGTGTAGCTTTTTATATATATATATATTTTTTATTAAGATGTATGTATTATAGTAATACATTTTGTTTTATATTCATTAATTTAGTTTCGGAGTAAATTGTATCTGTTGGTGTGAGAAAGTCATAATGAAATAAGATTTTTATTAGTTTATTTTGTATTCTTTGGATGCAGTTTAGTTAGTTAGTTTTGGCTGCGGTAGCCCAAATTTCTATTAAATAATATAGATGCGATCTGACGAGGGAGTGATAGATATTCAGTCTAACCTGTCGTGGCAAACATCGAACAACACCGTAAAGACATCCTGATAATGACGATAACGTAGATCTTATTTTGTTTATATGCGACTTCAATGTTAATCTACTGTCCAAAATTAGCCCTAGGTATTTCTCTTCGATCGATTCCTTCAATTGAATACTATTAATATAAAGCTTAGGATAGCTTTGTAATTGTTTGTTTTTTGCCTTAAATATAATATAGCTCGTCATTAATACATTGATTGTGAGTAAATTATATTGGAACCAGTCGTGTAATTTGTCTAAATCCCTTTGTGCATAGTCCATCATTTCGTTTATTGAGGAACCATAATAAAATATACATGTGTCATCTGCATATAGACTAATTTCGCCATTTAAAGACACCTGACATATGCCATTAACATAGATTAGAAATAGCAGGGGCCCAATAATTGAGCCTTGTGGTAAACCGCATGTAATGGTCTCTGGGTAGTACTTTGATATTTATCTATTTTTACGACTTCAAAGCGATTCGTTAGATATGATTCCCCAAATTTTGAGCGCATTATCGGTGATTCCAATATGTTCTAACTTTTTTAAAAGGAGGGAATGACTCACGGTATCTTAGATACAATGGTAATGAACACGGAGCGTATTATTCATAAGTATAATATGATATACATTATTTATATCAATGAAATCTAACATAAGCAAAGGAAAAACTGCATAATAAGACATTTGAAGACCGTTACATTAGACTTGAAAATACCGAGATATAGTCATGCAATTTTTATAGGGATGCATGATGGGAAATTAAATCAGCGAATAAGTAAATATCGTTGCGAGCCGGACTTACTCAAGCGGTATGCAAACAAAAGAGTCATTGAATATAAAGCTATTATGATTATGACAACTCGCGTAGACATTGAAAGTAAGAGTAGCCTTGTAACTTGAGTGGTTTAATTGAGAGAGCATTGCGCACGCCACGATACGCGAACCTACTACACCTGTACTGTTATCGAGGACGTTAAAGTCAGCCTCGGCGACCCACATCTGATTATTACTACAAGACTTGAATACAAACAGCTGTATCATCTCCTTAGCAGTCCCCAGCGGTTTACGGCGTTAATCATGCGCTACATAAAACCAGTCTTAAGAGTAACTATCTAGTAAGACTCGAGAAATAGAAACTAGCCACCAGGTCATCGTGTCAACAATGTATTATAATTATAAATGAATACATAAAGAAGCCTCGTTAGAATTAATAATTACCATATTAATCTTGATAGATAATTGTCAATTAAACGGTGCAAGCAAAATAGCGTCATTCGCACTATGCATGCGGTTAACTACTTGGGAAAATTCACACAATAAAAAAGCTAACAAAAACTTAGCTGCTGTTAAACCGCGTGAAACATTGTTGCAGATCGGCGAACTACAACAATAAAACTGGGGAGTGCGTGCTGTCTAACATGGACCGTATTACCCTGGCGGGAACCAACGCTTTCCAAGCGAACGAAGGTACAGGACCATCATCTATTTTTTTTACACAGGACCATCATCTATTTTTTTACTTCTTTCACATAATTTAAAATAATGCATTCTTAACTCACTCATGTCCATTTTTTCTACAGACACCGACTATTTAGAAAACAACTGTGTGGAGGAGCCTACGAAACTCTGTGAGTTCAAGAAAATGGGTGGTCGTATACTGAAGACTGTGGACTCTGTATATCAAGATGTTCAAACGGTTGAGGAATGCAGGGAACTTTGCTTAAACTCGCCCTTCCGCTGCCACTCTTACGATCATGGAGACACTGGGGACCATGTCTGTCGTCTGTCTCATCACTCTCGCGCCACTCTTGCCGATATTCAGGTAAAAAATATGATTAACATTTAAATACAGTAAAACCCGCTTAAGACGATTTCTCAGGGACCCTACCAAAAACGCGTCTTAAGCGAGAAAGCGTATTATGCGGGATAGGGAAAATAAAACATACTAAATATTATTATGTATTATGTTCTAATTTTGGTATATAGGTATTAAATTATACATTTATAAATTACATGAAATACGTAGCACTGAGTTCTCTAGTAACTGAACAACTTGACACTGGTAATAAATGCCTGACTGTTTTCCTTGATCTTAAAAAAGCTTTTGACACCGTCTCTGTCCCTGTCCTTGTGAACAAACTGGAAAAGATTGGGATAAGAGAAACCCCGCTGAAATTGCTTAAAGACTATCTCTTGTCTAGAAAGCAAAGGGTTAAGGTGGGTAAGCTGACCAGTAGTGACGCTGAAGTCACATACGGCGTTCCCCAGGGAAGCGTACTGGGCCCTACACTTTTCTTGGTATATGTGAATGATCTCTGTAACATGTATATCAATAATGCAAAAGTTTTCTCTTACGCCGATGACACCGCTGTGGTTTTTTCTGGAAACACCTGGCAAGATGTGAAACTTAAAGCTGAGAAGGGTATGGTACAAGTAGCCAATTGGCTAAATAATAACCTGCTCACTTTAAATACATCAAAAACCAATTACATATGCTTTAGTATTAATAAAAGTAGTCAACCAACTGAGGATCTCAATCTAAGAATACACACATGTGGAGATACTAGTAACAGATACTGCAATTGTTCATGCATCAACCAAGTAACACAGACTAAATATCTAGGGGTGATAGTCGATCAGCGGTTATCCTGGTATCCACATCTTGAACAGGTCTCAAATAGGGTTAGGAAATTAAGTTGGATCTTTAAAACACTTCGTCATATTATTCCAAAAAGTATGACCAGTAAACGAGACCCCACAAGAAATGTTCTCAATGAGATCTACATGGCTTTGGTGCAGTCTGTCTTGATATACTGCATCCCTATTTGGGGTGGTGCAGTGAAAACTAATTTTATAGACGTGGAGCGAGCCCAACGAGCTCTGATAAAGATAATGTATTTTAAAAATAAAAGATTCCCTACCGAGACCTTATACAAAATTAGCGACTTACTTTCCGTAAGAAAAATGTATATTATCCAAACAGTCTTAAAAAAACATAAAACCCTGCCATATGATCCAAACTTATTACGGAAAAGGAGGGCTGACATTGTTGCACAAATTCCACAGACTAAAACTATGTTTGCCAGTAGGCAGTTGAATAAACGGTCTGCTCAACTATATAACAAAATTAACAAAATTATTTACATATACACAAAAAGAAGTTATGAATGTAAGAAAACAATAACCAACTGGATAAAGACACTTACATATGATGAAACGGAGGCACTTTTGGAGCATAAAAAGCAGTAGATACACTCTCACCTACACTCTCATTAACACTCTCACATACACTCACACATACACTCACGCATACACTCTCACATACACTCTCACATACACTCTCACATACACTCTCGCAGACAAACACAACACGCACAGATGTTGCACACTCGAAGCATACTCTCACTAACATCCATAATTTTATTTTAACTTTAATTTTTTTTTTTTGTTTTTATTCAATATTATTTTTAAGTACCTATACGGTTTTGTTAACTAAAATAAGAAAAAATGCTGTACTATGGAAGAGCGGAGTCTCCTAACACAGGCATTGTTTGCTTAAAAGGAGGCTCCAAACACTATATCCCTTTTTGTAAACTGAAGCATTAATAAATTATTATTATTATTATTAGGCAGCCTAACGCCCACCCCGGAAAGAAATACTCTGAGTGCCACCTCTTCCCCCAGAACCTTATTAAAGGAAAATACAGATAAAGAGACACAAACAGACGAGTACAATATTAAATATATACCAGTAAAACAGAAAAAACAAACCCCAAATAAAAATACAAATAATTCCACAAAAACAAAGCAGACACAAACTGTGGAAAACATGAGCACAGACTGTACGTAGTGTAATTATAATTACATTATTTAAAACAATCACTTATTTTGGTTTGACAGAAAGATTTTGATGCATTAGCAATTAAAAGATTTTCAACATAATTCAACTTTTCCAGTGCGTCTTCGCTTTGATCCAAAGAAGCTACATAGCGTCTTAAATCATTAACAGCTGATAATGCCTGGGCGTTTGACAAAACCGGAGTTGACTCATTTTCGTTTTCATGATTATCACTTAGGGCCTCGCTTTGTGTGTTATTCACATTCTCAATAAAATCTTCAATTGATTGAATTTCGTACGGTGCTACATTGTCATCAATGGTAGAATATCCAGGAAAACCCTGCAGTGTGTCGGGTTCTTCTGGCTCGGGCTCGGGCGTATTAAACGGGATGACGAATCGTATTAAGCGTTAAGAAATGTATGAAAATATGTCTCAAGTTACAGGGACTGGCGTAAAGTGGCGTATTATGCGAGAAATCGTATTAAGCGTGATCGTCTTAAACGGGTTCTACTGTATTTCTCTTTAACTCTATTTTATTTAATTTATGGAACATTTGACTAACTTAATTGTTATTTTAGGACCCTTACTTGGAAGTTCCTGAAGCAGCCACCTACGAACTGTCTTCTTGTTACAACGTGTCTATCGACTGTCGTGCCGGTGACATGGTTGCCAAAATCCAAACTTCGAAACTTTTCGACGGCAAGATCTACGCTAAGGGCAGTCCCAACTCCTGCGTCGTGGATGTCAAACAGAGTCTTGAATTCGAATTGCATATGGGATATAACAATCTTGAGTGTAACGTCAAGCAGAACGGACTTGGCAGGTAAAATATTATCTTTCAATACCATCAATAGAAATATCAGTTTTGATCAACTGATTAATGAAATTTTCTTTTCAGATATCTAAATGATGTCGTTATTCAGCATCACGATACCATCGTTACATCCTCTGATCTCGGTTTGGCTGTGACTTGCCAGTACGATCTCACCAATAAGACTGTTGCCAACGAGGTTGACCTCGGCATCCATGGAGATATCCAGACCGGTCTGTCAGAGGAGGTCATTGTAGACTCTCCCAACGTAGCTATGAGAATTACCGACAGGAACGGAGACGATACCATTGCATCTGCTGAAGTCGGAGATCCCCTGGTAATTTTTATTCCATTTATAAGCATTTGTGCATACTTTTTCGTTGTTTCCTCAAATAACCAATTACATTCTTTGTTTAGGCACTTCGTTTCGAGATCATGGATCCGAACTCACCCTTCGAAATCTTTGTGCGCGAGCTTGTTGCTATGGATGGCGTCGACTCCAGCGAGATTACCCTCATCGACAGCCGTGGTTGCCCCACCGAGCACTTCATCATGGGACCCTTGTTCAAATCAGTTAACAGCGGAAAGGTAAGAATAGGATTGAAAATTACATATATTTTGTCTAAATCACTGTTCTTTCATATAAAAAGTAACGTAAACCTGTAATTATGAATAGATATAATTATAATTCGTAAAAACAAGAATATTCGATATTAAAAGTTAATGAAGTGGTACAGGTCCATTTAAGCCATATTATTTTTAAGTAGTATTTTTTTGTAACTCACCAAAGCATTAAAAAGAGTTCAACGCGTGTGAAGGCGGACAGAAACTCGTAATGAAAATAATTGACTCATTTATCTACAGCCTCAATGAGAACGATTTTAACGAGCGATTTGTTTCTTACAGATGCTGTTGTCTCACTTCGATGCCTTCAAGTTCCCATCTTCGGAAGTTGTCCAGTTCCGTGCCTTGGTGACTCCATGCATGCCCACGTGTGAGCCGGTGCAGTGCGACGGCGGCCCGAACGAACTCCGCTCCGTCATGTCTTACGGACGTAGGAAGAGGCGTTCTACCCCGGCAGCACCCACAGACGACATGCTCCTCGTGCAAACTATCCAGATTACCGACAAGTTCGGCTTCGACAAACAACGAGCGAAGAATGTCACTGAGGACTCTGTGTACGTCAGAGAGACCGACGTCACTTGTGTAAACGCAGCAGGAGCTATGCTCGCGGCAGCTGCTTTCCTAGCAGCCCAACTAGTCGTACTAGCAGCGTGGACCTGCAGTTGGCAGCGAAGACGTGCTGCTGCTAAAGCTGCCGAGTTGCTTCCAGGACCCAATGCCCCCTCCGCCCTTTGCAAAGTCTATGATGCCAGTTTTTCCCGTGCACACCAGAGGCATTTCTAGATAACAGTAGAAGTGTCGACGTGATCAGCGTCCGCAATAGTAGTATATTTCGTTAGTTTAAAAACCCCCGTCGAGTTCTGGCTCGTGAGGACGATTTCCGCAGGGCGACACGTCGTCCGCGAGCGCAGAGCAGCGATAGCGGTTATTTAATGATTAGTGGCCGAGCGCTTCCACAGCACAGCACGCGAGTAGTGCGGGCTGCGGAGGCGCGCGACACGGAGGCGGGGACGACCAGCAGAGCGTGCGCGAATGTGGACGGATGCGAGTGCGGCGCAGAGTGACCGTTGTTGAGTGTGTCTAGTGTGTGAGGACGCTCGCTTGTCCCCGTCTCCGGCGTCGGTCGTCGGCGGGACCGCGGCCGTGAGTCGTTATCAAGATCACGTCGCTCATTCGTTCACTTTACGCTCGGACATCCATTTGAGGAAGTCCGATTACGTATTGTACCATATTTTTTTAAAAGTAGCTTAAGCCTGATTTTAATGATACGTAGTGATAAGTAAAAAATAACATTTCAGTACCTTTTAAGTAGATAACCGAACGTGCGACCTAAGTCAAGAGACGATGGATTGACGGCCGTCCCGACATCGTAATTTATTTAATTTAGGATAGTTTTTTTTTTACGTAATTTATGATTGAATTTAATACTATTTAATAAAATTTTAATATAAATGAAATACCTACCTAAACAAACGAAAGCTTACGACTTACAAAATGTGCTATTCCATGTAAACTGAAAGTATTTTACTATGATATCTACTAGTGCCTTAATAATGAGATGTCAATGTATTGAAATGGTGTTTAAACATTTTATTTAAACAGCATTTTACCTTGTTTCATCCGTCCAAATTATCATTACTTAAAATAAATTTTCCAAAATATTCCTTGGTTTCATTTTATACAATTACAACCCTATACCTACATGACTTGACATTTTCACACAAAGAAACAAAGTCCAACACTATTCAATGCTAATCACTAATTAAATGTGATTGTTAAAACAACTGACTCATTAAAATCAACTGGATGTGTCAGTCAGATAAAGTCAAAACAAAACAACTTTTAATTATCCTGCCTTGATATTTTTATGATTGGTGTCTAAAAACACATCCTGCGCTGTCATTGAACCGTTTTTTCATGACGAACCAGTTTCCGACACCGCCAAAAAGAGCATGAACAAAATGCAAAAATCTGGCAATAAAAAGTCGGTGTCGAGTAGATTGGACCAGTGAGTGTTGAATTTGCACACATCAATGAGATGGGATCTTTGAGTTAAGTTCTTGGCACCATCACGTGTGAAGGGGCACGGCGGTCGTTCGTGCGGCAGATAAGATCGGCGCGCGCGCCGGCACGTGTGCTGTGTCGCGTGCCGACTTGAGAACAACTAAGCGCAACCATTAGTAGCCCAGCAACAAAGAATTTGTCCCTACAAGCGTTCTTTCTAGATTTAGATTAGCGACGGTGTTGAAAAGAAATAAAATTAAGCCTGTTTGAGTTTGCCGCAAAAGCTTCAGCTGCTGTACAAAAAAAGGTGATTCAAGATGGTATTAGGATACACGGTGAGTACCACATACAGGGAAAGAAAAACGGTTTAAAACTTGCTTGCAGATCTTTAGCTCCGTTATAAAAAAAATAAAAACGTTAAGTAGAGTCAGAATGATCTTATTTATGAACTTGAACGAGGCGAGAACTGTAGATATTCTCGCCAAAAATTCAAAGTGAAACAGACGTATAAGTTGACAGAAAATATATGAAGCTATCAATTTTCAGCTTAACGTAATTATATTAACACTCGGTAGTTAGGTATTGACTTCAATAGAATTATACGTATTCCAGTGAAAAGCTTACTAGTTATAGTAAATTGATTCTGTTAGGCTTTGATAATTAAAAATATTGACTGCCATCCTTTACCATCAGGCAAAACGAGAAAGAGACAGAGGAACCCAGAGCTGTCGAGACTAAGTTGTGTCTGCAAGTCAAGAATTACAATAATGTTTAGACCCTTTTTATCGGTGCTTTATATAATTGACACTAATGTTTCCTAGAGAAAAACTTTTTAACAATTTCGCTCGTTTTGCGAATGCTAAAAAGGCCTTACGTTAGCACACAAGTGTCCATTCCAGTGAATATGGTGCCATCTACCACACAATTTACTACAATTGAAAATTGTATTCACGTAATTCCGTATTGGACGCTTAGGAATAGGTATAAAAATAATAAAATGCAATGTCTTGTGAAACCTGGCGGTCACAAGTTTACAGTAGTCGACAGGCATTTTCGAAGAACTATAAAATTCAAATACTGAATGCAACATTGTGCAGCAGATAAAGTCGTTTACAATAATATGAAATATTCATAAAAGGGAATCGACGGTGGCCACCGGAATCGCGAGGAACGGACGAGAAAAAATAAAATAAACTGAACAATCGACTGGCGAACATCGGTCATGGGACAAGTCCAACATTCAACATATATATTAAACATCGCCATGTCTTTATAAGGAACGTCCTTGGAACGCTTTGGTATAGGGAAGAGCTCGTACTCGATCAATATCGGCTCCTTTTGTATCTTGTTCCGATCCTGCTTATTGAGCGAATAGTTGAAGATTTTATCTCGCGCTCGGCATCGCGACACAAATGAATTATTGCCGGGACGGCTCGCTTCTCATGAAATATGTAATCTGATTAAGTATTACAATAAATGAGTCACGTTGGGAACTTAAAGAGCGCATCGACCATGAAATGAGCAATAATAATTGCAAATTATGAAAAAAAAAAATACGGTGGTCAGAATAAAAATTAAATTTTCAGGATTTTGGACATATGTATTGCGAAGGTTTTCGATGCAACTCTCCATTTTTATTATTAACTTTCCTATGTTTATTAGACTAGTTTTTAATTATCAAATCAAAATAGAATTTCTCTTAACATATTCCGTAGTCCAGCTTTGCCTTATTGGTCATCCAGATTCCGGTGTACCATAATTCAGACCAAGGCAACACAATTACATTCATGCAAATTCTATTCATTGGAGAAAAGCTGCGTAATGTGTTGGTCCGTTTATCGTCTATTTTATTACCCCAACATCAATTTGGGCACATCGTTCGTATTTACAGGCACATTTGAATGTCGGGGCTTCGCAAGTTAGCATCAGTCTGACGGCGATATTATTTCTTTAATTCTATATCTAAGTATATTATAAATTAAAGTCGCATGTTCTTCTAAACTACGCAACGGGTTTATATGCGGTTTTCGTAATCATTTAGGTACAGAATTTATTCCGTAAGGTTTATCTATACATATATATGACGGCGCGGTCATAATATGAACGCGCGAATATTATTATTCTGCGTTCTTTTATTTAATTTGTGTAGTGAATTTGGTTGATCAAATTATTTGTATCGTAAACACTGATTTAGATTTTATTGTCGCTCAACAGAAGAGGGGACTACTTAGTCCGTGTGGGCTTGCGAGTGACGTCAGCGCCGGTAGTGGTATCGCTTGTTGTAGCAAAGTGGGGGTAGTGGTGCGACCGGTGCCTTTATAAAGCAGCCGGCGCGCGTTGTAGGGAGGCACTTTGACTCGGTCCGTGGCGCTGGTCGTACGCTCGCAATTTCACATACCTCTTTGTCTTGATTTTTATAAAGTTTTGTTAATTTTTATGAAAGTGTCGATAATTAATAACGAAAATAATAGTTTGTCAAAATTAATGCTTTGCCTCATTCATTAAACCCCGCTTTCTGCTGCCCGTGGATACGAGTAAACACACTCGTCAGCTCGGTAATCCGATTTCAGAAGTGGGATTCGTTTCAACTACACGCGACTTAGATCGTTCGCCATCTTTTTAACCGAAAATAGTGTTTTTGAGACTGTTTTTATTTTTTTCACCACGTGTTGTTGATTTTGTCCGTAATTAGTTTCTGTGCATTTAAACGTGATTCGCCACGTGTTAATTCTTTATTTCGCGGTTAGTTTGTTGTTCACGTAGTGGTCATTTATGTTGCCTATAGTCATAACCATGTCGAGTCGTGGATGCACGCCGCGTGAGAATATACCTAGGCGTAATTCTCGGGAAAATGATTCACATAGCGGTCGTAATGTTTGCAAAAGGCGTCGTGACCATTATCGTCAATCGCGTAGTAGATCTCCTAGGCGTCGTCGTGATAGATCGGAGTACTCTCAAAGTTCACGTAAGCGTCGGGATAGTTCGTATGGGTGTCGGGATAGCCCTCGACGCGACCCTTCGGATGGAGTGCTGGTTCGATCGAGCGCTTTAGGGGAGAGCAGTAGATCTTGTCTGTGTGACAAGGGGTCTGTGTGGCGATCAGTCTGTGTGACGATCGGTCTGTGTGGCGATCAGTCTGTGTGACGATCGGTCTGTGTGGCGATCAGTCTGTGTGACGATCGGTCTGTGTGACAATCAGTCTGTGTGACAATCCGTCTGTGTGACGACCCGTCTGTGTGACTAAATGTTTGTCTGAGTGACAACTGTTCTGTGTGATTTTTTTATAAAAGGGGTCAGAATGGCCGAGCTTGAGTGTACTACTTACCACAATTTTATTCTTTGCAGAAAGTTCTGATGTCGAGACACACGAGGTCGTGTGAAGGCGCAGGATGGCCGTGACGGCGCGGTCATAATATGAACGCGCGAATATTATTATTCTGCGTTCTTTTATTTAATTTGTGTAGTGAATTTGGTTGATCAAATTATTTGTATCGTAAACACTGATTTAGATTTTATTGTCGCTCAACAGAAGAGGGGACTACTTAGTCCGTGTGGGCTTGCGAGTGACGTCAGCGCCGGTAGTGGTATCGCTTGTTGTAGCAAAGTGGGGGTAGTGGGGCGACCGGTGCCTTTATAAAGCAGCCGGCGCGCGTTGTAGGGAGGCACTTTGACTCGGTCCGTGGCGCTGGTCGTACGCTCGCAATTTCACATACCTCTTTGTCTTGATTTTTATAAAGTTTTGTTAATTTTTATGAAAGTGTCGATAATTAATAACGAAAATAATAGTTTGTCAAAATTAATGCTTTGCCTCATTCATTAAACCCCGCTTTCTGCTGCCCGTGGATACGAGTAAACACACTCGTCAGCTCGGTAATCCGATTTATATAAAATTCAACGACCTGACTGAGATATCAACGCACAGCCTAAACCGCTGGTCCATCAATATTGGAGGGTGTGTTCATTGTGAAGAGTAGGTATCCACTAAGAAGGGGTTTTTGGAAATTCTACTTTTAAGGGGGTGAAAAGGTGGAATTTTAATTGTATGAAAAATCTTATTCCTCGAGTTCTTAATTGTATGAAAAATCTTATTCCTCCTCTTTTTAATTGTATGAAAAATCTTATTCCTCGAACCTTGAAACTTCGTACGAATACTCATCTAAGTAAATTATGAAGTTTGGCATTTTTGTTTTTCTAAACTACCCCCTAAAGAGAGAATGGGGGTGTCAAAGTGTGTATGGAAGAATTTTAACGCGCGGTCCGATTAACTCAAAACTCAGTATTTATACTTAAGACCAAAAATAAAGAATAACGTCTTTCAGGGTTTTTCGAAAATCTACCCCTAACGGAGTGAAGAAATGTCAATTTCACAGGGGAGTATTTTATTATGAGGCTTGATTAACCTCACAGAGGATTTAGAGGGTGACAAAGTTGATAGGTTAGAAAAATATGTAACCCGCTGTCTGATTAACTCGAAAATCGGTACTACTGAAACAAAATCTAAAAAAAAGTATGTGTTTTAGGGTTTTTTGAAAAATCGGCTCCTACTAAGGTGGAAAAGGATAATAATGTTTAAGGGGTGGAATTTACTGCTTGCTTCCATTAACTCGAAGATGGGTATATATGTATATGGGTCTTTGCGTCAAGTTATGAACATATCACAAACGATTTTTTTGAAATTCCACCCCTGTGGGAGTGACAAGCGGAGGTACAGTTTATTTGAAAAATCCGTTCCCTTTTATCTATAAACTCAAAAATTGTCCCGAAAACTTATTTGTCTAAATAAATGATAAAGATCATAAACGTACATTTTCGAAATTTTTAGAGGAAAGTGCGAATTTCACGCGGACGAAGTCGCGGGCAAAAGCTAGTGTACATAATAAATTAAGATTAAACTAACATATTATAAAAATATAAATTTCCATGATTTGTCAAGTTGTAAAAACCGTGCGAAGCAGGTTAGTGTGCTAGTTTTATTTATAATATGATTTAGAGATTTTTCTGGTTGATAAAATACATTATAACGGTCCTGCTTATATCTTCGGGCTATCTTTTACATTTTAGCCAAACATGAACGAGAATGTCATAGAATTTCCTGCGTATGTACCGTATCTTCAAAACCGTGTTCTTAACATTGTGACGATTAGTCCACGGTATCTTTTGGAAATCTACGTAGGTAAGTAGAGTAAGTTATACCATATCACCTCCAAAAACTAAAGAAAGAGTTTTTATGTAGCAGTAAAAGTATACATAAAAACAAATTATACAACAAAATTGGAAGATTTTAAAGAAGAGAGAATAGGAAACTCAAACGGGCGATTAACAATAGTTAAGTAACAATAATTATTGTAGCTTGGACTGAACGGCTGCTTTTGTAACAAAAGTGCATTAACTTAGCCTTTTTATACTAACTAGGACACTTTCGTTTGGAAAGGAAAGTAAACTATGACAAAGGGAACCTTTCATCTTCTTACATATTTGGGAGAAAGGTACTTTTAATTTTCGAATTCTTCTAGAAAGAACAAATAATAGAAACATAGTTGAAAGATATAGAGCCGTGGAGAAATTGGTGTTAAGTTGAAAAATATGAATGTCGTTATTAAATCAGCTTTTCGTCAAACTAACTACGGCGGATTTATTAACCTAAGGCGCTGAAAGAAGACCGAGAAAAAGATTTTTAAATGATGAGGTAGTTTGCATCGTCAGTTAGTTTGCGGTGAGAGGGAATGGGCCGTAATCCACCACGTTGATAGATATCGCATGTCTTCGAATTTTTGGTTGAACGACATGCCGATTCCTCTAGATGTTTTCCTTCACCGTTTTGAGAGCAGTGGTGATGAAATAATTAATTTACAAAGTAAAGCGCATGTTCGGGTTCGAACCTACGATCTACAACTCGTAAGTCGTAGCCGTGACCACTGGGCCACCACTACTCTAGGTAGTGTGATAATGTTTGTATTAGCGATAATGAATCTAACTTTTGCAATAGATATTCCTATCAATTTAGCCGACATTTCTCTAGAAACAAAAACATAAAATATGTCGAGATTTAGAAAGTAATCAATATTTATGTCAGTTTACATATATATACTAACTCTTATAGCCAATATACACAGACGAGTAACGGAAAATTACGCTCAGTCTATTGTTCGAAAGCGCCATTTACAATGGATTAGTAATTTTGGACTTCCCGTGTTCGTTAAAATATTATCTTTGACAACTTTTGATAATAAATTGAGGAATAATATGACTTTGACAGTCATATTATTCCTCTATGAATTAACGTTTCCAACAAATGAAGATAATTTCAATCACTTATTTGACAACCTACAGCGGTTTCTTAACATAAGCCGCTGAAAGAAGGCCGAGAAAAAGAGGATAAAATGATGAGGTAATTTGGTGATGTTTGTATTAGCGATAATGAGACTAACATTAAAAATATTCCTAACAATTTAGCCGACATTTCTTAAGAATACTAATAATAAAGACGAAGAGTTTGTGTTTAGCGCTAAACTTTGGAACTACCAGTCGGATTTGAATTCTTTCGCATTTGATAGCCCAATTCTTGAGGAAGGTTACGGGCTATTTAACATCACGCTACGATACATAGGGGATGAGCAAAAAAAATCTGAAGGAACGCTAAGCGTAAACCAAATAGGTAATAGCGCATGCGAAAAATGTGGCTGTTATTTTATTATAGATATTGTGGTATCTTACGATTTCTACGATATCGAAGTCGGGGCAGAAGCTAGTAAAACAAAAAATATGTTGAGATTTAGAAAGTAATAAATAAAAGTCAGTTTACATATATGTACCTACTCTTATAGCCAATATACATAGACAAGTAACAGAAACTTAAGGTCAGTCTATTGTTCGAAAGCGTCATTTACAATTTATTAGTCGTTATGGATTACCCGTGTTCCTTAAAATATTATCTCTGACAACTTTAATGTATCATAAATATTCCCAAAGAAATACCTTTGACAATTATATTACTCCTCTATGAATTAAGGTATCCACAAATAAAGATAATTTCCTTCTCTAGTAAAATTCAAATTCGTACTCAGTATTTACGATCACAGCTATAACAGGCACTTCTTCAATAAATAGACACGAGTTGATGACTTGGAGAGAGGCCCTTTAAGGCAAAACTCAATTTTGAGGTTTCATAAAAAAACAAGATTGGCAACTGTTATGGAACGAATAATCTGTTAACAGATCGTAAATCAGACGGTACTGGAGATAAGAGAGCATCCGGTGGACTCACGATGTGCAATCGATTTGAACTCATTATATGGCTATTGCTCGGCGCCAGTTATGGATATTCGCTGCGCAATTTGTGTACTATTTGCATCGGGATAGTTCTGCAATACCGCGATCACGCAGGGGCTTTCTCAATACGAAAATAAACGGAGATAAACTGAAGATCCAAAAATGATGTCGATGACTAGAAGAGACTTGAGACTACACAGGAAATAATACGAATGTTTTAAATGAACATAGACAAATGCGATTTCGTATAAAGTAGATATATACTTATTTCCCAAGCGACTAATTTTAAATTACGTAGCAATAAATCGCTGCCAATTTAATTTGAATACTTAATTTTCTTAATCTCCACTAAATCTTAGTTACTGTAGCAAAAAACTGAGAAAACAACGATTTGTATTGATTTTTATTGATAGGTGTTCCAGTGTACATTTTGATTCGATGTCGGTCAGTAAATGAGTGGGCGTGCTCTCCACTTTGTTGACGTTGAGGTCCTGATTGTATGTTTGTACAGGGATGCACGATGAGAGCATGCGAAATATCCGCCGAGGTGGGCGGCACGCGAATGGCATCTGTTACGATACTTACTGAATCCAGCATTATCGTTGCAAGTGCAATATTTACTTCAACAATAAACTGATTTGTTACATGATTCAATTTAAATACACAAGTGGCGCAGCTAGCTTCGAGATTGTGCGTATAGAAATGTTTCCGAGCTAAGCAAACTGTAGCATGTCTGTTTGCTGCAATTTAAACATCAAATCAAATCACTTTATACGTGTTCTGATATTTTCATCCCACTTGTACAGGATATTGCAGTAATACAAATACAAAGTCTTAAAAAGAAGATATCGTTGAGAATCAAAGATTGGTTCTCAACGATAGTAATATTTGTATCTTGTAGACTAAATATTGTGGGAAAAGATTAACATTTTGTTTTCATGAAAAGCAGCTGGATACAATTTGTTTATAGGTAGACCGAATAAGAATGAATACCTAGATAAATTCGGTTGGGTAGCAAATGTATGGCTATCAGGCGTTTAACCGGTGATAAATCTGCATTTCATTACAAATTCAAAATTCACATTCACATAGTTTTATTTTCTCTTCACAAAACAATGGTATCATAAAAATTAGACAAGCTTAGAAACTAGTTTGTGAGAGACGTGTCTGCACTAGGAGTACCTGTATAGCAGATCACCAGGGTTCCACCACACGGTATGAGAACATAAATTACTTATTTAGTAGTATTTACAGTTCCTAACAGTGCATTAAATCAAATATACACTAGGCTCTTAAAACGTCCGTTACGATAGATTTAAATCATGGTATTTATAATGTACATAATTCATATTGGGCTCGGATGAGTTGGTACTCGCGTGAGACGTCGGAAGTGATCAAAGCGGGATCACGAAGCGCAGACGCGCTAACAATCCGCTAATAGACGATCGTGTTCGTGACCCCGCCTCCCGACCACAATAATAATGTCCGAACTGACGGATACTATTATTGCTTCTTGCTCGTTTACACAGCAACACCCACGTGCATCTGCATAGCTAATATGATTTGTGATATAGTGCCCGAGATCAAATCTTATAAACGCGCCTTCGGTTGCGAGACAGTAAATAAATAATGATTGGTAAATTCCAATTATTGTAAATGGACATGACCAGTGAGCAAGATGATATCGATAATGTTATTCATGGCTGCTAGAGTAAACGCAACACTGCCAATAATATAACTACGTTGTGCATTCATGAACAAGGAAGGATGCTCAAAGACAAGAAGCTATAAACTTCTTCTGTCCATCTATCAATTTCTAACATAAATTATAAACGTGAAGGTGAATAAAATGTACAGTGTCACCCAAAAGTCCATAGGCAATCTCACAAAGCAATAGCTTGACGTTTAGTTTGTCTTACGACCTTCTTTTAATGAAAAATTTCTATACTAAAGACACTGGCATTCGTTGGCAACCGATTGTATTTTATAAATTCAACCATTAGGGTAATAGGTAATACGGACTGGTGTCCGCAACTCCACGTTAATGCGCGTATTTTGCGTACGGAACCATTAGGGTATATGGCACGATAGCTTAGCTGTTATCATACGTCGGTAAGCGCGTTTATGCGTAGCGAGCCGTGGGTTCGAATCTCACGCGCGCGGTGACAAGTTTATTTAATGTTTTAATAATTACTCGAATAATCACGCTATTGAATATATGTAGTTCCGCGTAATGTCCGTTTTGTTCACATAATTCGTAAAACTTTATGATTATAGCCACAATAAATTATAAGGTAGACAGAAGCAGTTGACTTACGACTCATTCACCGCGACTAAATAGAACGTTGTTGGTTCTTGGTTGGTTGTTATTGTGGCTTAGTGACGTGTGTTTAATCTATTAGCGGTGTCGTAGTTAATTTTGAAATGCATGCAAATTTAAATATTGAGATAAAATCGGATATTATCGCGCTGCGTAAAAGTGGACGTAATAGTACATCACAAATATTTGATGAAACCGGACTGAGTGTGAGTATTATGATGTAATTATTTTATTTTATTAAAACGTTTAAAAAAATAACTACAAGGCGGCATTCGACTATCCAGCCTATATAACTGCTGATCCTTGTAGTTATTTTTTTAAACGTTTTATATTTACCATAAGGTCTCTATAGAAGAAAAAAAATATTTCCAAAAGTGAAGTTAACATGAAGTATAATTATAATGTGTAACATTTCTATTTTGGATCTTTGACAGTCGTTACGGGTAGTCAGAAGCCCGAAAGTCTGACAAGTCTTATTAAGTCTGTCCAGTCTTATCAAGGGGTATCGTATTACCCAGTAACTGAGTTGTGGAGGTCAGATAGGCAGTCGTTCCATATAAAATACTGGTATTCCACTGGGTCCGGTTAGACTGGAAGCCGACCCCAACATCATTGGGAAAAGGCTAGGCAGCTGCAGATGATGATGTTTCATTTCTATTTTCAAAATAATTTTGTTTCAAAATGGTAATTCAAATTCAAATTTATTTATTTTAGGACAACTGAAAATCCAAAGGTTAGTAGGTATACAAAAACTTAAAAAACTAATTGTTAGTTCATGCATTTACAAAAAGACAATCACATACATACAAAATAAATGAATACCCCTGCGCTGCGACATCCCACCCCGTCAAGATAACCAATAGGGAGATACCTCCCTAGAGACCACCAGACGAACGAAATGCCTCAACACAGGGGCACGTACATCCTCAGCTATAGTTTTCAAGATGCTGTTGTGACTGTAATATTCGTATTTTGCTGGTAGCCTACCAGTAAGCGTTTTTTGTTTTAGAGAAATTACCTACTGTGAGTCGGAGGGTCAAAAGATTTAAGGAAGAGGGTAGCCTTGCCAGTCGAAAGCGAAGTGGAAGGCCCCAGCTGGTCAGTGAATATGAAACAAGTGGTTTCATACCAACGAGATATTTTGCCGAATTATTCGACACGTCTTTAAGAACCATTCGCCGTGCAAACAAAAACCAGCACAAAAACCATATTTGATTGAAAATCATAAACAAGAACGTTTACATTTTGCGATACAGCGATGGGGAAGCACGGAATGACAGATCTGATGACCAGTTGAAGTTGCATTGCATAGAAATATTGGAAAATTTAAGAGGAACAGACATATGTTTCAATATTATAGGATGCATGCGCCAGCGTTTACTTGATAGCATTGATAATAATGGGGGTTATACAAAGTACAAAAAAAAAAAAACAATAGAAGAAGAAGAGTTGAGTTGAGTTTGTGAAGACGTTTGGATGTTTGTTACTCAATCACGCGTAAACCGTTGAACAGATTTGGATGAAAATTAACACATAGATAGACCATTTCCTGGAGTAACACATAGGATACTTTTATCCCGATATTCCCACGGGATCGAAACTTACGCGGGTGACTCCGCGGGGCGCAGCTAGTATTAAGATAATATTGTGTCATATCCGTAATAAGGATTATTTTGAGGTTTAATTTCAATCTTCTTTTCATAATGAAAATAAATTCTTAAGCTTTAAGCGCAATAAGTCCTAATAAATACGATTTGTTAACTTTGACGTTTGAGATAGGCAACTAAAATTAAAACGAACGCACTGGCAGTAAACTAAAAGTACCACTGAGTAATTTAATTGCATTGTGACAAGGAGTCCGCACTTTTTTTACTTACTTGCGCAGATTTTCTAGTTGTGGTTTGTTAGAGTACCCACACACAATAGTAATTAAAACACAATATTATTATATTTCTGAGATACAATATTTTAAGTCTAATGGTCGTAATTCACTGATTACCTGCTTTACTTCAATAAATTGTTCTTTAAGAGAAAATAGAATGTTTTATCTAGAATTTTATTTATAAAATTATAACGAATAAACATTTTATATTTTTATTTTTAACCCCATATAATATAACAATATAATAATAAAATAATTATTACATTATTATTCTCGTTTATTAATCTACCGAATAATAAAAAAACGATAAAAATTATTGTTGAAAAGATAAATAAAATTCTCATCTCGAGATTGGAACCCAGACCTACGCGTTTACTGATCCAATACGTAACGCTACCCGCTATCGGGTCATACGTAATTACGTATGACCCGATAGCGGGTAGCGTTACATAGGGTACGTAATTACGAACCCTATGTGAAAAAGCGACAGTATGTTTTTTTGTTTCGTTCGACGCTAGCCAGTATGTGAAATCTGAGGTGTGCGTAATGTGTTGATACATCACTTATACACACAGATGTAGGTGCGGCCTGTACGGCGCGGCGTGTTCACAGCAATACGATCCTTAACGTGCTTAAGCAGTTTTGATCGTTTACTGTACCGGCCATGAATGGTTTAATTCCGAGCAGTGTATGCAGTTGCCAAAACCAAATTTAGTAGTAAGTCTAAGTTGTATAACTTGTAGATAATATATGGCAGGATTAGTAATAACGAGTTGCCGGACTATCGGTAATGTTAATTTAATTTAGGTGAAAAATAAAGTGACAAAACACTTAAAAAAATCAAGCTAGGAGGCTAGTGACTTGCTGCACTCACACTTTTATCCACTTTGTACAAATGCCTCCAGTCACTTGAAAACATAATTGACTAGCCTTTCTTTTTTTCGCAAGCACGCATTCCGTCTTGCCTGTGAATAAGACTCCAGGCTCAAAGCGAAGTTAACAAGATATTTTAGCCAATTTTCAAAGAAAAAAGCTATTGCGGTTGCACTTAACGTGTTTGAAGCGGCAATAGCCCATTCAAGGCAGACTCGCGAGGAAGAATTCGTGAATCCTACTCGTTGTACGATTGACAACATTGACAGCAGGACTAAATGTTTGCTTTATCGGAGGGTTAACGGAAAAACGGTGCACCCTAAAACACGTACCCAAAAAAATATTGGACACAATAAATTCTAAAGTTGACTCACCCTTAATCTCTGGTCGGCGACTGTCCACACTCGACTCGCGAAGTCATTGGAAGCTCCCACGATGTACGCGCCAGTCGAATCGAAGTCCACTGACATGACGCCCGCGTTCGAGCCTACTAACGTACCCTTGAGCTCCACCATACCTGAAATTTTATTGGATATAATGAAGAATAGTCTCGCCCCTTATTACATGGGATCTAATCGTAACTGTGTTGTAATGAAGAACACCGAGTATGAAAGGAATAGGAGGTATCATTTTCGAATGTCTTATATTTTTAGGTGACTTCGTTGTGTTTGATGCGTTTACAGCCTCTAATTGAAGTGAAAACTTCTTTAGGCGCGTTGGGCATTTTTTGAAATGAGAAAACCATTGAACTCGCACCACTGTTACCGTAAGCGACAACGCGCGTGTTTTGTTTATAAGACGATTCAAAAAATACCCGCTTCTGATGTGTTCGGCTGTCTTCGGGATGTAGGTACTCAGTTTTAATGTATATCCTGTATGTCAGTGAGTGATGGCAAAGTTTTCTGTTTTTGTATTGTTTTCACTTGTGTCGGCACTCCCGGAGTGCCACTGTTTTTTTTTCATGTCACTAATGTCTGCGTTTTGTTACATTATTTAGAAGTAATTTAAACATGACTACAGTAGCGACGCACAAAAGGTACCTACTATCTTGTCGAAGTAAATAAAAATAATTAAAACAAAACAAAAAAAGATTCTCATTTCACATAGATACGATGGGGTGGATTATTGCAACTCATTTCACTATTACTTAAAACTGTCTAATTAAGTCCTTGTCAAGAGTTATTTAAAGATATTAATTTGTCTATTACTGTATGTTCCAACATACCTACTTTATATATTAAATATTTGCATGCCATCATTACATGGCGGCATGTGTCTTTGCATTGAAATTGTATGTAACATCTTTTGTACCTCCTGCATTTTATGCAAATAAACGATTATTTTTTCTTAGTGAACTAGTCGCCTGTAATGAAGATAAATAAATAATTAAGGTAAACCAAACTTACATTCCGGGTACCGACATAGCCCGAAGAATTGCCTAAGTTATGTAGCAGTGGGCAGGGCACATTGCTCGCAGAACAGATGGCCGATGGGGCCGAAAGGTTCTGGAGTGGCGACCGCGTACCGGAAGACGTAGCGTTGGAAGGCCACAAGGTGGTCCGACGACCTTGTGAAGGCCGCAGGAACCCGTTGGATGCGAGAAGCACAGAACTGGTTGAAGTTGCGGTGCTTGGGGAAGGCCTATGTCCAGCAGTGGACGTCTTTCGGCTGAAACGATGATGATGATGAAACTTACATTTAGTAACGTCCCACAATTTGACTTTTCTGTCGGCTCCTCCTGTCGCTACCAGTCTGTCTGTTGGACTCCATTTAACAGCATTCACTTCACCGTCGTGTGCATCCTGGTGAAATAACGTTATAAATAGTTTAATTAATAAGAATTGCGTAAACAATTATGTATTGTGTGAAATTACTTTTTACGTAATTGTGTTTGTTTAAAATAAATTATTGTAATTTACAGACATTGTGCATAGAAGATGCAGTTTCCTCATTCTTTGACTTCGATTATTTCATACAATAACAAACATTGCATGACGAACCCAAGTTTGCCTAAGAACGATCGCGTATTCGCGCAACTATCATTTTTGGTTAGGACGCGGGATATCGTAATTTGTCTATATTTAACTTGGAAAGCTAGAAACTTACTAAACAGAATACATTAGTCGCCTTGTTGGAAGGGTGTCCACGGTTGTCTGAAGAAGCCGAGATTCAAAGAGAAACGAACGCCGCCAGTGCCTCAGCGTCGCGTGTTTCCGATGACAGAGATACGCAATACCGATTGTTTGACAGGTTGGTTGGAGCGCGTCGGCTATGACCCGTGCCTTTCGTCGACATTTTTAAGATGTAGGTAATATCGAACATCATACCCCATTAAAGATGGTCAGATATTAGAGCGTTATTAAAAAAATGCTTTTATGAAGCTACAAGCCGAGTTTGCCCTTTCAAATTAAGTTTAACTTACGAATCTCAATGCGACTTTATTAGGCAAAATAGTTGAGTAATACGGCATAGCGTCCAGTAGTTTGTCTTCAGAGCTGCCGGAGCCACTACTCCGACTCCCACTCTCTCTCGCCGCCTCCTCCAATTCTTTCCGCACCTTATCACTTTTCTTTCTGCAAGAAAATAATTCAAACTCATATAAGACGAATTTCCATGTTCCTTTGTTGTGACTTTTATTACCAGTTTGACCGCTTTTCCGCGAAGCTTTGTTTGCAGGCGGACTATTCGATTCAAAGATCCAATTTTATTTAATAAGACCTATTTCTTTCACCAAACCATAAATATTATAACATGCACAAAAACAAAAACAGCAATCATGATAAATTAGTCTATAGCCTTATGCGTCCAAAGCATCTGCAGACTAGAGCTCACAATTTCCCATAGGAACAAACCAAATATATAGGTAGAGATGCGTAGACAACGCAGAATAAAAATGTCAAAATATATAATTTTTTTTTGTACTAGGTATACATATTTTAAATTGGAAAATCGAGACAACTTTCAATTGTTTTTTTTTTGTTTTCAGTATAACCGATTGCGCCGACTAGGAATTTCTGTATCTACGAACCTCAATGATAAGATTATCCAACAGACATGATTTCTTGCCAACAATCTGTTTTATAGTTTGCTATATCTCCCACAAGGGAACTACTGATAACATCTACATAACAACAGTGCACAATCAAAATTAGGTAAAGGTATCAAACATGCACAAACAATTCAAAACTCAAATGAAACTCAAATAAATATTACAATAGGCTGTTAGAAGTCACTCTGTATTTTAAATAAGTTATTGAAGTAACTAAAAACCATAATAAATAAATATTATCCAACATATACAAGAATAGATCAAACGTCAAGGGGATCGATATAATTAAAATCATATTATTAAACGAGAGCCGCTGAAAGTCAAATAATATAAATATAGGCTCTACTTCAAAGGTGCAATAAAATAGTAAACAAACAAACGTGCGTACATAACAACTTAGTAGGTATCACAATGTAGATACTTGTACTAGTTCATTTGTTTGAGAAATACACTTGCGTCCAAAAAAAATTATCCATTTCGTTCTCTTCGATTTGAAACAAGATAATTCAACGAGTTTTATTAACAACTAGTATGTCGGTAAAAACCTATCCTATATCCTTTCCCGGGATGCAATCTATCTCTCTGCCAAATTTTATCGAAATCCGTTTAGTGGTTTAGGCGTGAAAAGGTAACATACAGACAGACAAACAGACAGACAGACAGAGTTACTTTCGAATTTATAATATTAGTATGGATAACTTAATATAGTGTGTACTAAAACCTCCCTGAATGTGTACGTTATTGGACATATTATCAAAACGGATTCATTCGTTTTTAAGAAAACCATGAATTTAAAAACACTGTTTGAATCAAGAACCGCCTTGTTTTGTTAATATGTTAAAAATTCAAGAAACCAAAAGAAACTTTTGTCAACTTCACTGACAAAAAAAGTACCGCAGTTTTTTCTAAACAAAAGTGAGAACATCTAAAGAATTGAGCCGATCTTGTCAAGAATATTGCTTTATCAAAGTATAGGCGAATAAACTAATTAAAATGTACATCAATATTTTTGAGATATCGTCTATCCATGAGCCAAATTTGCACGCAAGTGTATTTTAATGACCAAAATGCACTCTCGTTTACAAAATGAGAGTAACTGCATAATTAATGCTTCTATTTTAGAATTCACATGTTTACGTCTCGCACTCGCAATGACAATGCCAGAATGTAATGTAACGTATCGAACGTTAATAACTATAGGTACCTACTGGAACTAACCTTGCATGTTATATTAATAGAACGGATACGTTATTGGATGTGTAATGAAATTCACTAGGATTTAACGTCGCAAACCGACAACATGCACACGTAATCAAATGGAATTTTGTAAGTGGATAAATAAATATGACGCAAATAATATATAACTTATGGGAAATTGTTACTTCGATTTGTGGCAACGACGCACACTGTAAATAATGATAAGTTCATACTTAACTTCAAACTAAATGCCTTAGTAAATCTTGATGCATCATAACGACAGTTACATTAGAAGGATAGGTAGGATAACAGAGGCTTTCCATACAATTGAACAAACAAGAAAGGAAAAGAAATCATGAGTCAGTTTCAGAGTGCAGTTAAGACATAAATATATGGGCCATTTTCATGAAGAGATATAATGTTCAATAATGAACGCCACAATGCCTTCAAACCACCACATCATCATTCACATTATGTCAAACTCACCCGAAACTAACTCTACCAAACGTGTTGATGAAAAACGCGGTAGGGATGCTTGACCTGTTGAAGAAATTAGACAAAAAGAAGCAAAAACAACAAATTATGGGTACTTATGCAAGCCTTCTAAGCCTCGCGGCACACACAAATCCCACTCTAGTAACGACACTTTAAATAATACACATATTAAACACAAACCATCTTATTACAAAAACGAGTTCTAACTCCAGACCTAGCCTAAACTTTCGAGGCGTTACTGTATTTTGAACTTTATTCCGATAAACGTATAGTTCTTAATGCAAAATTGACAAGATAAACTCGAGTTTAACGTCAGTTTTTGCAATATGAACTTTAACTATGTTAGAATAAAGTTCAAAATACAGTAACTGGCTTGAAGGTTTAGGCTAGGTCTAAACTTAGAACTCGTTTTGTAATAAGGCCGTTAAAGATTAAATATTATACTTTATCAATGTGCATAAACTACTTTCATTTGTCACGCATAAATCGAATTAATGTCACTAATAATAAGAGTGAGTTTGCAAAAATGTGTGTAAGAAACAAATCGTTTTACACATGACAAATATTCTACGGTGCAGTGCACATCAAGTCTATGATAGCAGCGACATTCACTTGCAATTCGCATTGCAACTAAAATACTCACAGGCAAAAACAAATATATTGAAAATGTATGCCAGCAACCGAATGCCCCAATGATAAATAAATTTTGACTAGACTGCATATATTTTTAAATGATTTACCAATTTTTAAAACAACTGTAATAGTCGTCTTTGGAGATGTGGTCTTGGTGCCAATTAAATACTTAACAAATACTTATACACAACTGAAATATAAAACATGACCAGGATTTTGTCATGAGTTTTTCAACATATAACAAGTAATAAATACTTACTTGAGGAAATGTTCATTTTCTTCATTCATTTTATCCGCATCTTTAGCTTTGTATTTTATTAGTCTCTCCACTAAACACCGATTTTCGTCCTACAACACAAGAATTGCACTGTAAAAACTTTCAAATTGGCACAAATATAAACACACAAATCTAGCGACAAATAATTCATGATTACCCTCTTGAAAACTTTCCGCATGTTTATTAATTCAGAATCTTTTACGATAAACACGTGTTATCTTTAAAAAAAAAGTTAATTCATAAACGACTTTTCAATGGAAAACATGAAAATTATCGCTGAAATCAACTAACTCTTGACACACTGCCACGAAATTTTCTATCTGACTGAATGTAAGTGATGTTACTTGAGCGCTATACGCATTTCATACACAGCTGTTATCACGTGATCATCGTAAAATATACAGCGTGCTACATTTTATGATATCCTAGTAATAATTCATTACATTAAGTGATATGTTGTTTGAAGCAACATAACTTCGCATGGGGGAGTTATGAGGCCATCGTTCTATTTACGTAAAGTCCGGTACCAAATCAGGATTGGTTCACCTACTCGACTTCCTTTGATATAGTATGTGGTCAACAGGTTTTGACGGCTGTGAAGTGTAAAGTGCCGTTATATGAGACGGCTAGTTATTGCCAGTTATAATTAAAGCAGCTCATCAGGTAATAACGTCTGATTAATATGATGTCTAATTGTAAATCAAACGAAGAATGTTTTAATTTATAACCAGTAGGTACTGGAATGTGAGTTTTACACTGAAATAGTATTTCACTATTGTGCCGTTGTAACGTAACGTTGCTTAAAGCTATGTAGTGATTAGCGACTGTTTATCCATACATTTTTGACGTTTAAACGTCACTTAACTTTAATCATCGTTTATAAATAAACCCCTTTAGGTATCGACTAATAAGGAAGAAATCTTTAATCCCTTTTTTACATAAAAACGACAAGTATCTTTGATAGTCACAATAAAACCAAAATACGTATTAGTTAGTAAACTAGTTTAGTACGTGCATTATAATGACAAGCTGTAGAAGATGAAAATTTAAATATAAGTACGAGTGTTTAAACTTTCAACACCTTATAAAAAACTGCACCAAGGAATATGAAACACGCTGGATATTATTATAAAGACAGGCTAGAGTCAGCCCTGGAGCCTTGCCAAATTTTAAATGATGCTATAAAAATCCAAAGTTCCAGCGGAAAAAAATTGTTTAATAACGACCACCAGTATGCCAAAAATATTTTTACTCAGTATAAACAAAAGCAAGAAAGCTTCAAAGGTAGTGGAACGTATCTTTTTAACTGCCTCTAACAAGCTGTACAGAAGGAAGCTTACATAAGCTAATGTTTAATTACCAAGAGATAAAATCGTTGATTCATTATTCAAAGTCGTATTTAAAAGCTATTTTGAAATAAGTGTTTAGTGTGGAAAGCTGGGAAATCTGTGGTACTGCGAACTAGAAAATAATATTCGCTCCGCGGCGATGAATGAATAACAACAGTGTTGTTACTAATTTATAGCGGGTAAGATTTATTTGTTGCAATTGTACAGTATTCAGACTTGGGTGGGTGTACAGTGAATAATGTGTGTAAATAGTTAGAAAAAAACGCCAATTTTAGAATTGCTCTGTTTTGTTCAATGGTAATTAATTATTTACAATTTTCATTTTTAAAAACATGAATTGTTTGCAGCCGTGTTTTGTTTATCCTTATCATCGAATAAATGATGCTATAACGATAACTATTTCATAGTTAAAGATGACTATCTCATCAGCAACACTGTGTTTATAACGCAATATAATAGTGTGCTTTATTAAAATGTAGCATAATGACTATCAAAGTGCATCAAAACGAGGCTGACCGTGACCACTGCTATTTAAGTGTTTAAGAACCAGAAATTACACAGGTATACTGTCTTCCGGCCAAATATTTGAGACTTTTCGCTCGGCAGCCGCCCGTGAGACTTGACTTTGAGACAAGTGTTAAAGTGATTTAAAAAGTGACAGAATGGCATAGTGGTAGTTTAGCACTGAATAAAACTAAGCTTAGTCTTAGATGCGAAGTAGGATCGACCTTTACCAATCTGTTTGCCGAATGAAAATGTTTTTTTTTTATAAAAATAATATACCTAATTTAAATATGTATGTTCATGGCTGTTAAAAATACTCTTAAGTTTTTTATTTACCTGACTTGTCTACAAAACAAATTAGATTCCAATTTAAAATATAAAGCAAATAGAAATGTGAACAATTCGGTTGCCTACCTCTTTCTGGTCCCTATTACCGGGTTTCCAGGTATACAGGTGTGAACAGATAAGTGAAGGTCGGTCTTACTTCGCATCCTATAGTATAGTCCAGTCATTTTAGGCATTTTAAACCCCAATCTGCGGAAAAATTCCTAGTGAGCTGAATTTTTGTACACACCTTTATTACGACGTTGTAATGAAGATGTGAAAAATCGACATTAATATCGTGCCGGCTAAAAGAGTTATGAAGGTCAAAAGGTCACGAAAATCAATTTTTTGCAAATATCTCGCGACCTATTGGTCGGAGGTCAATACAGGTCATTATAAAATTGTTTGTCGTGAAATTATCTACAAAAAATGCCTCTTGCAATTTTCTGTAAGATTAACCGTTTTTGAAGTAGAGCGCTGAGAAAGCGACTAGAATGCACTTACATACAGTATTGTATACCGTATACCAAGGCGTAAACTCTATTGTTTTTTATTTATGTTTTTAAGTATCTTAAAAACTTCTATCTGATATTTGGACGTTTTGTGAAAAGTATACTTATATTATAGAGGTTTGGAACTTAGTAAAATCTACTACATATATATATTATACAAACGACCTTCGCTGGCAGATGTTCTGTATTTTATTGTTCCGAGACCCGTCCCTTTATACCTGCTACTGTCTCACTTCTCTAATAACGCGTCTGTATTTTTTTCTCTTTTTCTCTCAACTTCTTCACTCGCTTCTTCTCCACAAAATAAACATAATTTTTTGAAATCAAAAGCTCTAATTCTTTTCTTCCGCGGAGATTTTGATGTACTCGGTTCTTCTTGGCGTCGTTTAAAAGCCGGAGGTCGTTTGTATAATATATAGTAGATTTTACTAAGTTCCAAACCTCTATAATATAAGTATACTTTTCACAAAACGCCCAAATATCAGATAGAAGTTTTTAAGATACTTAAAAACATAAATAAAAAACAATAGAGTTTACGCCTTGGTATACGGTATACAATACTGTATGTAAGTGCATTCTAGTCGCTTTCTCAGCGCTCTACTTCAAAAACGGTTAATCTTACAGAAAATTGCAAGAGGCATTTTTTGTAGATAATTTCACGACAAACAATTTTATAATGACCTGTATTGACCTCCGACCAATAGGTCGCGAGATATTTGCAAAAAACTGATTTTCGTGACCTTTTGACCTTCATAACTCTTTTAGCCGGCACGATATTAATGTCGATTTTTCACATCTTCATTACAACGCCGTAATAAAGGTGTATAC
This sequence comes from Luperina nickerlii, assembly GCA_963855955.1. Lineage (NCBI taxonomy): Eukaryota > Metazoa > Arthropoda > Insecta > Lepidoptera > Noctuidae > Luperina > Luperina nickerlii. The sequence continues at coordinate 12,378,129 of OY979674.1, forward strand.
AAAAATTCAGCTCACTAGGAATTTTTCCGCAGATAAAATCTAAAATGACTGGACTAGTAGTATTCCAGCAGAACTACAAAAACGTATTATTAAACCTACTGAGACAGTTTTTGTGATGCAAAAGAAATGCGAAATTTAACTTTTGGTCAACCTCACATTCAGAATGCCTTCACATCTAGGGTTGGTTATTGTTGAAAGCATAGAAAAAAATTAGTGTATAAAATTAACGTTATGGTAGCTCGGCATTTGACTCACGTTTTCGCATCGTATACGTTTGACAAACGCTGTAGCTAGATATAAAGGGCGTTAGTAGAGAATTAGGATGAGTTTTTGAGATAAGCCAAATAACTTTTGGTTATTCAAGTCTTATCTCAAAAATTCATCCTATTAATTTACAATTGAAATAACCTAAGGGGCCATTGTACTCAGCATTATGAAACTTGAAATCGCGAAATAAATCAGCTGCTCCAAACATTTGTTCTCATAACTTGCAAAATGCAGGGAACACCAGAATTAGTTCAAAAATCCTTTTTCAGGTTTTCAGGTAATTCATTTACAGCTTGTATGGATAATATACCTGAGCTTTCCTAAGTTTTTCTTCTATAGATGCAAAAGCAATTTGTAATGCTTGGTGTTCGTCCCTCAGTACTTGATTTAATCCTTGCAATTCGGTCATATTTGTTTCATACATTTGGATCTCAGCACGCAAAGATGCTATCACCGCAGTATTTTCTGAAATTCTGAACATACAAAATTCATATAACACTATGTATTTAAAAAAAAGTTTCAGTTTTGTAACTTTTGTTATAAATTATATTGATACATAACAGCACGCTAGTTACTTGAACGACAAAGGTGTTTAGTATACCATATTTTGTCAGTTGCAGTTAAGTCCCATTTAATGGGGATGTCAAATCCAGATTCCAGGCTGCTGCTGAGTAATTCTTTACAGAAAACTCAATAACCTGCCCAAACTGGGGTTTGAACCCAGGACCCCCACTTAGCCATCTACCATATCACAGCGTCTATATTGAGAGACCTCGAAATTGAGTGAATTACCTTGTCTTATAAATTTTCTTTTTTTAAATATTTTAGCTATTGTCAAATCAAATCAAAATATTTTATTTCATATATAAACCTACATGGGCACTTATGAAACGTCAGAAGCTAGCTGCTATTGTAGGCCGAACATCAGCAATAAGAAAACCAGTATAAGAGGCCACTCTTATTCCATTGAAACTTGTACAGACGCCAGCACATCAAGCTACCCGTAACTGTCAAATTTTCCCAATCAACCTTGAACCTTATACTGTAGCGATAAAGTTGAAAATCTATTAAAGAAATTTGACAGATTATAGTAGCTTGATGTGTTGGCGTCTGTAGTATGCTAGGCCCACTCAAAGTGAAAGTGTTACCACTGACATGCAATCTACTGTTGCTATCCTTTTGCGTCTGAGTAAAACTTGGAGCCTCATGACTCATGACTCCTTGAGACATATTACCTAACACTACAAACTTAAACTAACTTACATAATGTCTTTTGCTTGTAGCTGTTTTTCTAAATCATGTACTCTTTCATTAAGGCTCATAATCTGCTGAGCATTTTCTCCTCTTCTCCTATGCATGGAGGTCAGCTCTTCTTGTTGTACTAAGATTTTTTGCTCCAACGCCTGTATCCTTTCATTGCTACCGGTGCCTGAAATAGAGATAAACATTTTTGTGGGTTAAAAAGATTAAACAATGTGTACTTTTTCCAAAAGGGATAGGCAGATGTGGCTATGGCCACATCTGCCTATCCCTTTATGGCCTATGGCCTACTGTTATGAATTCATGCATAAATCCAAACTTCTGTCTAGAGATTTTTTAACGGAAATATTTTATATATATATTTTTTTTATTATAAGGAGAGGAAGGGTATTATTTAAAAAGAGTAAGGATCGGTGCAAGTGGCATTCTGTCGTTTCTGCTTACCCCCATGGAAAAAGGAGAGAGGCTTTTTCATGTATGTGTTTGCATGTGTATTGTGTAATATATTAATAAGGCTAGTATTTAAATGATCGAATATAAATTCAAACTAAGGGTGTCAAAAATACTGATTATGGCGTACTGAAATACTAAGTGGGCGAAAGACTGAGGGTCGCCCCTAAGACGACCCACTGACCCAAATATTGAAAACAGAATGGTCAGTATAATAATTCTTCAGTATGTATTCTCAATCGCTCGCTCTTGCAACCTATGTCGACGGAGCCCCGCTTGGCGGCTCCGATTTCTGTGTAAAGGGTTTAAAGTAACCTAACCAAACCTAACCTCGGGATGCCCTTCAGTCGCTCTTGCATCTGATGTCACCCGAAGTACCTACGCACGAAGCGCCCGCCCACTCAGTATTTTTTTCGCCCAATTTAGTATTTAATTCCAACTTTGAATGTTAGTTGCCAGCTTTAACTGTTTCCCATTGCTAGTAGCTCATTTTACGAATTTTAATCACTCATAATTATCGCTAGTTAAGTAAATTTTTCACAAACAACATAATTTAACGCTCACCATTTAGTATTAAAGTATATTATTAACAGTCGTCCATAATTATTACTTATTCGCCCGATTAATAGTTGGTATTAATAATACTGTCTGCATTGCAACCAGCATGTGTGTATGACCAATTGTATGAACATACATGTAGCAAAAGAAGATTGTAGCAGGTGGCATTCTGTAGTTTCTGACTACCTACTATGTGTTCTATGTGCATATGTCACCTCTGCCCAACCCTTACAGGAAAACAGGCGTGATGTTATGTTATGTATATTACTGCCTGACTCTGAGATTAAACTAATTAAAAATGTTTTCATTTTTATCTTAACATGATAATAAATGGCTAACTAACTTCTAGATATTCCAATTCCCACATTGAAATATTCATAGCATGACAGGCAAACTTTCTTTTTCTAATTGTGTGTTCACAAAACGTGAGAAACATTCATGAATAGTTCCTTAGTTTACATTGAGGACTTTCAACTAGTGGTTTATTTAGATTTTACTGACACCAGCAATTGTTTTGAGCATGGACATTTCTAATGTTTTGGACAACACAGCAATCCAACTAGATTCTTATTATGAATTTGCTTAACCGGTTGAATGCTGTAATTACAGAAACAATTAAAAACCATTATGTCTCGCATAGATCTACGTTCCCGGCATACAAAGGGTTAAGGTTTAATCTTTAATGAATTGTAACTGTTGCCCCAATTTTAAAGAATATATTTTTGGTACCGTTGGTCCATGATTGACTAACAAACACTTAACCTTTTCACATTATCTTAGTAATTATTAGACCATAAATATTAGTTACTAACTGTAAAAACTCTTATCAGACAACATCTTTGTCTTTGTTTTTTTAAGACAAGTTTTCTGTGTTATCTGTTCTATCATAATATGATTGATGTTCCTATTTTAGCATATATTCTTCATATTTGTAGGCATTTTTTTCTTATCTGTGACGAGCTGGTCATTTCCTATAAGTACTAAGTAAGACAATTATTCAGTATACTTACCAGTACCAGATAAGACACTGTCAGTTCCCGAATACCTTATTCTTTCATTGAGCAACGTCAGCTGTAGGTTTTCATTCTTTAATGTGTTCACATTATCAAATAGTCTGCTCTCTGAAAATTATAAATTAAGATGTCTTTATTTAGGTTTGACTAGAAGGAACTCGGTGCTGAAGACTGTCAACATAAGCCCCTTTATTTATAAATGTTATGTAAAGCTAAGTAATGATTAGCAACTGTTTAACCATACATTTTTGATGCTTAAATGTCTCTTAACTTGCAACAATGTTTATGAAAGCCCTTAAATGTAGATAACTTTTGCAGGCAACTTGTCTTATTGTAAAAAAAAATAGACATTGTATTAATTCAGTTCACTGAATGTCATGACAGATTTACTGGCTTATCATGCTCACAAGCTAAGTTTCAGTTATTAACCGGTTGTATGCCGTAATTACAGAAAACAATTAAAAATCATTGTGTCTCGCGTAGATCTACGCTCCCGGCATACAAGGGGTTAATACATGAAATAGAAATTATAATGACTTTCATAGAACATTCACATTTTGTTGACTAAATGTAGGTAGGTCAGGTATTGAAACTGAGTTATTATCCTGCTGCATAACACATTTACATACATTGTGTTAGTGTTTACTTAGAAATAAATATTCATAGGGTGTGTTATCATTGATCATATTTTATCTCTGATATGTAATCATAAGCAAACACTGGTAACTGTACCATGTTCGGAGAAATTTCTATAAATATGTTTATTTATAGAAATGTTCACTACCTAAGTAAATTTAGGTGCTAGGTGTAAATGTGCTTCTTTTTACTGTTCTGTATATTCATGTTATTCACGCTTCATTTCTCTATCTCAGCTAAACATGCTAATAATGTAGGTTATAAACAAACCGCCTACTAAAGTAATTATAGCCATGATAACATATGGAAATAGGCACAAACAATCAGTGAAGAACAATGGATTATTATTTTAGTGATAAATCTCGTTTATTTGATAAATTACTAAAATGTCAACACAAAGACGTCCGTAGGTTAAGTTACTTACGAAAGGCAATAATGTCCTGAAACGCAGCTGTTTCGTATTTATTTCTAGCCTGCAGTTGGTTTACAATGTTGCTCCTCCAGTCACCACCTTCCATTTTTACTGTGCAGCTAGTTAACTGATACAAATTAATTATTAAATTAACTCAGGATCAAAACAAACAGATGTCATAATGTTCAATGGTAATCATTCGATGATAACAAAGACAGCCCTAGATGTTTTATATAGTAAACAAGTTCTACGCATTTAATAAACCTATTTATGTTCCAATTACGACAAGAAAAGCAGAATTATCCGAAGATTTTTATGTTTTTCTGAAGCAATACGAATGACAATACGTTAAATCACATCTGACACTCACTGTCAGTTCGTTCAACATGAAGTAGTTCTGACAGACGTAGACAGAGATGTTACAACAAAATCGACTAACAGTAAATCCATAATCCCAGAAAAATAAAATCTAACATTGTTAAATACAGCTAAGCTAAAATATGCAGAAATAATAAAAGCATAACTATTGTTACAGTACGATTTGGTTTGCGATACCACATAAAGATTTTATAATCTGTCTACCAGTTTTGTTCTCTGTTAAATCATTAACAAAGATATATCGGATACACTGTATGTAAATAATACCGGAACAGGAAACAGGAAGACGCCACCTTTTTTTACTTGGTTTAATTTGCACAAATTTGTAAAACATTTAATATGATAAGAAAAAGTAGATATCGCCAAGCTATAGGTCATGACCATAGATAATATAGCGACGGCGAAGTGCCAAAACTCCTAACTGACAAAGTCAAAAATTTACACATACTGGATAAAAACGTTCAAAAATAGACACGTTGTTTTAGTTGGGAGGTAATATGTATTTCCACATTTTAATTTAATGTTGTTGTAATAAAAATACACTTTGCGATTTCACTAAAACATGCGAATAACGCCCTTAAATTCAAAACGAAAAAAAAGTTAATTTCTCAAAAAAAAATCAGTTAGGAGGTATTGGCACTTCGCCGTCGATAGGTACTAATAGTGGTGACTTCGTGAGTAGATCATCGGGTAGAAGATGCATCGGTGGCTGTTTCCAGTTGCACTTCGAGCTATATTACGAATTACATACCTACCTGTTGTTTTCTAATATTAGTCTGAGTACCTACCTACGATGTGTATCCACACTCAGATAAGTAGGTATTGTACACTAAATTGAGAGACGTCAGGGTCAGATCAAATCTCTTTCACTTATTTTGAATTGAAAGAATTACTCGAAAGTAAAAAAAAATACATTGAGCCGGACAGCCCGGGGCTCGGAATAATGTAGGTACATACTTACCTATTCCCGAATAGATGTTCCTGGAACTATGTGGATGAAAACGTAGGTGCCTGTTAAAACATACCGACTAGTCGTCCGTTTTTCCGCCTGCCCTAGAAACATTTTAATTGATAGGTTTCACATGAGATATGATGCATCAATGATTTTAACCATAGCTAACCAAGTAGGTATCTACGTATGTACAAAGTACGAGTACCACTGGTCGAATATAAATGCGGAGTGCGCACTGACCTCTATCATACAAGTCTTGTTTATTACAGGTCAGTGGGAGTGCGTCAATAGTTTTATTGTTATCACTGACTTATAATTAGACAAGTTGTTTATTTGAGGTCAGTGATTGCTATGCATAAATATAGAATACAAAGCAATAAAACAGGGTTCAATTTTCCCGATAGTGCATCGATTATGTGATGGTTTGATAGTAGGTATATCTAGCTAGTTTACCTACCCAGGTATATACCTATTTGCCAAAATATTACTTATTGTATCTAGGTGGTCTATGTTTTTGTTAATGATGATTTTATTTCTGCAAGGGTACCTATCTAATAAAAAAAAAAAACACTGGCACTCCGGTAGTGCCGACAGAAGTGAAAACTTGAACAATTACGAGTGTATTTTGTGAATCGTCTTATAAACAAAACACGCGTGTTAAGGTGTGTTCCTTATTTTATAGGGTTTTTTGCAAATCAGGTATGATGACCAAAGTGACTGGTTTATTCTTCTCGTGAAAGGAATTTATTCAGATTTGCTCGTCGTCAGTTATATATCCGTGGTTCAGCGCCATCTCGTCGTTGTTGGATGAACTACGTAGTTAGTACGCGAGGCCTACGTAGTTAGTACGCGAGGCCCTCGTAGTTCTTCCCGATGTGCATAGATGGCGCTGTCCTCAACAACGCGCGTCTTAAGTTTTACGTCTGACGTTAGTACGCGAGGCCCTCGTAGTTCTTCCCGATGTGCATAGATGGCGCTGTCCTCAACAACGCGCGTCTTACGTTTTACGTCTGACGTTTTACGTCTTACGAATTTTCGATCAGGGTCACGTGACCTGACGCGAATTTAGATAAGTTTTTACCCATTCCAAAAAAAGTACACAGCGCCGCTAAAGAAGTTTTCACTTCAAAAACAAAAATTAAAAAAAAAGATGGTACAAAATCTTGTTTGTGTTTGGCCAGACTGGGGAGCGGGCGCGGAGCGGGCGCAGCGTGACGAACTCAAACATATGAACTTCCTTTGAGTATAGTGGGCACGCGGGCACGGTGAACGGCGTGGGCTGCTTGGCGCGGGGAGCTCGCGGGCATCTCATGCCATAGCAGTAGCTCGTTCGTACGAACGAGCTACTGCTATGGCCGCAGCGGGTGTGCGGCCGGGCACCCCGCGCGGGGACTGAACTGGCCGCAGTGTGCGGCGCGGGCACACCGCGCGGGGACCGGGGTTCTTAAACTAGTTCGAGCTTTTTTCTAGTAAAAATAAGTCTTCTTCATCCATTTATATTTTGACAAACAGTGGACACGACAACACGCAGAACGCAGCCGCGCTCCAGTGTGGACAGGCAGCTCGCGCGCGTTCCCGCACCTGCGCCCGCCCCGCGCGCAGTCTGGACGGACACTTTCACGTCAATCATATTTTAATAACTAGATGAAGTCGGATCCTGTGAAGATTGGTGCCTGAAACCCTTTCAGACAACAATCTACATGCACAACACACTACTTTTGAGCAAAGATCCACACAAATTGAGTGGACCTGTCCACACAGTGCACGCATTTGTCAGTAATCGTGCAGCTCGCGTGTTAGGCTGGCATTAGTGGCATTCGGGTCCTTTTTGTTGGTCCACATTCCATTCCTGGCCAACTATCAAGCTGTTAGGCCCAATTGTCCAGCTTAAGAGGTACAGACGCCAGCGCATCAAGCTACCCGAAACAGTCAAATAAAGTCTTCCAATCAACATTGAACCTTATTCTGTAGCAATAAAGTTGAAAATCTTATAAAGAAATTTGACAAATTGTAGTAGCTTGATGTGCTGGCGTCTGTACATAGATAGGCAATAATAACACTGATTAGGTACCAACAAATAGTTAAACAAAAAATATAAATGTATAGGTACAATCATCCCTAATGGTGATTACCTACTTTCATAGGTCAATTAAGATAGAAAATATCTTACCTAGGTAGGTCCTTCTTCGTCGGCGATGGGGACCATGGACCGCAGTTGAAGTCGTTTTATGTCTAAATAAGTACCTACCTACCATGGTCCCGAGATATGAAAAATAAAAATGATTCGTTTTTATTCAACTATAACTACCAGTTTATTTTGGCACACACAGTAGGTACCTACTTCTATAATGAATACTGTTCAACATATATATATACCCAGCAAATTACTTACCTACCTTATAATCGTTATCATTCTCCGTCAAGGACCTCATTCATCTGGACTTCGACTGTTACTATTCAATTAAGGATTGGAAATTCAATTATAAGTTTTGAGAGTCAGAGCTGAGAGCTCAAGGTATGCGCTCAGGCGTCTAAATTAATTCGTACTTTGAGATATGATTATCTGTTTACCGTTAGGACCACTGGGATTAAGAAGTATCTACTGAGCAGTTTTGATTAACGGGATGAAAGAAAAAGTTTAAGCCGATTGAATGTATTGGAACCGCTCTATCTAGTCAACCGTGGACTGGTTTTATAGGCGACATTAAACTAATGAATGCATCGATGTTTTAGCGTTCTAATTATAGAATGTATTATTTCCGTAGGTCATCACTTATGATGAGGTTCTATTTCAAATTAATTCCTTCTATTTTAGATTAGTTATTTGCGGCTGAAGTTTGTGAGTGCAAGTTTAAATATTAGATATTCCACATTTGCTCTAAAATAACTTTACGTAGCTGCATCATTTAATTCCTCAATGATGTAATTATCGCTAAATTATACATTCTGAATTCGCGATCGACTCCTTTGTGTTAATAAATTAGGTGATTCGCCGCGATCGGGATTTAACTTCCAAGGAATTTGTTTAAGTTGCACCTTTTAATCTGTTCCAAGAGAATAAACTTCCAACTTTGCGGAATAAAAAGCTCCCTACTTTCCATGATAAAAAACATGCAGCAGTTTGTTTCAATCTAGTAATTTTTTTGGGGTATTCCTAACTTTGAAATGCACCAAATGAAACGTATCATTTACTACGAATCCTTCATGCTCTTCGTTGATATATTTCGAGGAATAAAAGTATAATATTTTTATTAATATTTATTTCTATTTTTTTCGAAGAATATTTTTGGTGCGTTTCGAGGAATACCCCATAATATCACCTTAATAAGTCTCGAACCTACATACTTACATACTCATCTTCTTAGGTATAGCTTTTTTATGCTGACTAACTTCGTTATAACAACTTTGCTGAAGAAGATTGCGGTTCCACTGTTGCAATTTTGCCTAAGTTAGAATTTCAACTCCCTAATGTGCTGCGACCGTTTTACAGGCTGAGATTACAACCTGACGACTGCCGAGGGTTGCATCACGGTCCCAAACTAAGTAGGAGAAGTGAAGAGATAGCTAGGGACCTAACCCACGTTCTTCATACCTATCACTTGTTAAGTTGATAATGGAGTTAGAAATGTTTTAAGTTAGGTTTCTGATTTAGTATCTTCATTTGGCGTTATTAGCAAAATATTGTTTCCGTCCGTTATTGTCAGACTGATTTTTATCAATTTCAGGCATCATCTCATTATTGTAAGTACTAATTTCGTTACACAATCCTTCGTTAAATAATCTTTTATCTTCCGTTGTGTCATGTCATGTGGTAAAATATTAGGTTGTCAGAAAGGTGAATGTGGGACTGACGTCTAGGGTGTCCCTAGCTAAATCTAAGTAACAGTCCACCCCTGCAAAAAATAAGTGGGCACTGTACCTAGGTAGCTGTACCGACAGGCTAGTAGGTATAAGTTACTTTCATAATTAGTTATGTTCGGACATTTGAGCAACACAATTCTACAAGAGCGTGTCCTCAAGACAATTGAGTGGTTTAGTTTAGCCAAGTGTCTCGTTAGAGATGTCTTACAGAAAGACTAATGCATTTAGGACGGTCGCTGGTACGATGTTATCGCATTTTCGCGCTGTATATGTGCTATAAAGGACGTAACAAGTTTCTGTTACATCTTCCTCTATGACGTCATGCGTCGGTATTTTAGCTTTTTGTAGAAGTTAAGAAGTACGGATGGTGAAAATCATGGTGGTGGGAATCATGAAGTAGGTTTATTAGTCTATTTTAATCAAGTTTTAATGAGCTAGGAATCATTCATATCTACAATGTTTTATTGATAGGTGAAACCTATTTTCGTGGTGGTATCTACCCAGGGCCGGATTAACCATCTCGGGGCCCCTAGGCACAGCTCGTTTCGGGCCCCCCCTTTTTCATACGACAACAACGCAATTTGGCTTTTACCTTATAATGTAAAAAAAAATTTCACTTTTACCGTGGTTTCATAAAACCACACAATCGGGAGTGCTGGGCCCCTGGTCATAGTGGGCCCCTAGGCACTGGCCTAAAGTGCCTTATGGATAATACGGCACTGTATCTACCTGCGGGATACCTAATTGCGTAAAAGTTGATGATGAATGAAAAAGTCGAAAGTATTCGATCGGATACGACGACAGGTGAACGGAGCCGATCACGCGTCGCAGCATAGGTACCACTTTCGACTACGATCGCGTGTCGCGGAAGACCGCGGTCAAGCTGCTGTGCGCGGCTTGGTAATACCTATTAGACTTTAAATACCTATAACTGTGTACACAGATTGTAAAATCCGTTTCGATCCTATGCGATGCGAGCCGTTTGGTGGAAATCATCCTTAACACACTAACAGGGGGCCTAAAAAGGCTACTTTGGCAGAATCATAAAAGGATGACATTATGAATCATAACAGACAGTTAAATGTTAAGTTAATCGTATCAAATCCCATTGGTGAAGGATTTTTCAGTTGTTTTTTTTTATCTCTGCTACAATACCAATCAATCCAATCCAAATCCAATCCCAATCGCTTTTATTATACCTATGTAGTACAGCGAAAACAGGAAAAACACGGACTATCTTCGCCATATGATTCATAGTGTTATACCTTTATGATTCTGCCAAAGTGGCCTTTTTAGGCCCCCAGTACTTAGCAATGGCTTTCATTTTGACAGTTTAACAACATTCATTGCGTTATTTACGTTGTTGAGCACAACGTTGAGAAAACAAATTTTTCGGACATAAGTAAGTGTAGGTACCTATATGAAGCAATGGATTAGCAATATCCTTCAAAATGATTCAGATTGATCGTATGTTGGCAACGTGAGATAAGTACCTACCTATATCTAAATATTAGAAAATTAAAAGATAAACTCTCCAATGAATATCTTTCTCGATTTATTTATAAAAATCTCCCTACCACTATCATTACAGGTAGTGTTGCCCAAATGCAAGACCAAGACAAGACCTTAGCCAGTCTTGGTCTTGGTCTTGCGTCAATACACCTGGTCTTGGTCTTGGTCTTGGTATTGCGCTCTCAGTCTTGGTCTTGGTCTTGCAGCAAGAGTCTCGCAAGTCTTGCGAGACTCTACTACTTAGACTAGACTACATTCAAATACCTATTAGCCTATTGCTCAGGGTGGCAGGGACATCGACGCGCAACCGCTTACCATGGATTCAGTAGGTACAGACGCCAGCACATCAACCTACTACAATCTGTCAAATTTCTTTAATAGATTTTCAACTTTATCGCTAAAGCATAAGGTTCAAAATTGATTGGGAAAATTTGACAGTTTCGGGTAGCTTGATGTGCTGGCGTCTGTACATGATTCTGGCCCCCCTGCGTTGAAATTTTTCGTCGGCTTTTTCTTAATTTTTACGTTTTTTTCTGCAATTTTTTTACTCTAAACTGTATAAATCATTATTTCTATCTGACCCAATGAGATTTTTAATTAAAAATTACGAGTGTATTTTGTGAATCGTCTTATAAACAAAACACGCGTGTTAAGGTGTGTTCCTTATTTTATAGGGTTTTTTGCAAATCAGGTATGATGACCAAAGTGACTGGTTTATTCTTCTCGTGAAAGGAATTTATTCAGATTTGCTCGTCGTCAGTTATATATCCGTGGTTCAGCGCCATCTCGTCGTTGTTGGATGAACTACGTAGTTAGTACGCGAGGCCTACGTAGTTAGTACGCGAGGCCCTCGTAGTTCTTCCCGATGTGCATAGATGGCGCTGTCCTCAACAACGCGCGTCTTAAGTTTTACGTCTGACGTTAGTACGCGAGGCCCTCGTAGTTCTTCCCGATGTGCATAGATGGCGCTGTCCTCAACAACGCGCGTCTTACGTTTTACGTCTGACGTTTTACGTCTTACGAATTTTCGATCAGGGTCACGTGACCTGACGCGAATTTAGAAGTTTTTACCCATTCCAAAAAAAGTACACAGCGCCGCTAAAGAAGTTTTCACTTCAAAAATTGTAAATTCACTTGTTTCACTTAAAACAGCAATGTAAATAAAACTCGAAAGGGCTACCTGATCAGCTGTATCGCTAAAGTTCATTTGCGAGGTCAACACTGTCTTCGTACCTACGCTATTCACTTTCAAATGCCGCCACAAAGGGACCGCAGCGCCAAGCGGTCTCCTCGTATTATTAACGCACTTGAAAATAAACTTTAAAATTATTACAATAAAGTGCATAAATGCTTGAACCTGACAAAAAATGCGGAAGATTGCGGGAATCCCCGCGCGGTGTCGAGTCGGCCATGAATCCCAATGAATCTAACAGACGCGTCACATGAGGCATTTTAATCATCTACATAATTGAATGACCCATTTACTACTTTTATTTTAGATAACGAATCAAAAATAAAAGTAGTAAATGGGTCATTCAATTCATCAAAAATAATTATCCCCTCATAATGATGAGGGGATAATTATTTTTCTAAAGCTTCATCGATTTAAAGGGGAAGCGCTAAGGTAGCCCGCGAAATTAAAATTTTCTTACGTTTTTTTGCAATTTGCTGGTCAGTGAATTTCGCGGGCTACCCAATACCGCTTTCGCCTTAAGTAAAGAAGATTAAAAAAACGTGCAGAAGTGTATTGATAGTCACGTAATTTTTCGATATTTTTTTATTATCAACAATAATTTTAGTTTTGAATGCAATTCAACAATGTAATTTAGGTACTGTTTCATAAAAAAATACATCCATTTTCGCATAATCGGGATTTAAACCAAATACCTACTATAACGCCCAAATCTCAGTTTGACTTAACTGCGAGACGCAAGAGTCTTGCAGGCTTAGTCTTGTTCTTGCTCAAGTCTTGCAGGGTTCAGTCTTGGTCTTGGTCTTGCTAAAATAAGTCGGTCTTGGTCTTGGTCTTGGTCTTGCAAAAATGCAAGAACAAGACCAAGACTGCAAGACCAAGACCGATTTTGGGCAACACTAATTACAGGTGTATACAGTGCGTGCCACGTAAGAAGAGACTTGACCCCGCCTCCCCCGCCTCTTTCCACCGCCCCTATGACGTCCGGTCCCGTCCCGCACTCAGACCTCATACCGCTAAAGATACCTAAAATCGTGTTCTGCGCATGTCAGACCACGTGGTGTGTCAAGTCTCTTCTTACGTGGCACGCACTGTACCTAATGCGATAGCGTGTTCTTAAAATTAACTTAAGAACTTACAATTTAAAACTATGAAAAACGTTATAACTAGTATCTAAAACAAGTATTAACATCTAAAAATAATATTATGCACTAAATTTCCTAAATAAAATAAAACAAAATAAAAACAACAACATATAGCCTAACCTAATCTACATTATAACATAAAAAGAACAGCAGTATTATATTATTATTTATATAACGTCCTACTGAATACATCCAAGAATACATATCTGCTGTATGTACACTGTATTTATTAGTTAAATAAATCGATTATAAAGTTACAGAATCGCCACCCAGCCGTTGTGGAGCGCAATATATTCGGCTTAATAGTGTAATTTTGCAGGCTCTTGCAATATCTTGCGGTGAACTCGACCACCCCTGACAGACGCCAGATTGCATGCAACATTCTGTCGTTAGCAGACGGGATTACCTATAGTCACCTCACTGAGGCAATTTGTTTACCTATATATACTTACGTGTAAATGTAAATGTTCTGATTTACGAAAAAAGGGCATTCAAATTTTTCCAAATTTGAAAATTTTCCAGGAATAGGTTAAATGTTTTTTCCCCTTAAAACTTATTTCAGACTATAATAGATATACGGGCTGGTGTCCGCAACTCCACGTCAATGCGCGTATTCTGCGTACGGTATTCGGACTATTACGAACATTTTAAAACAAATAATAGCCAAATCGGTCCAACCGTTCTCAAGTGATGTGCTACCAACAGCATTTAATTTTTATTATATAGGCTAGCTTCTGCCCGCAACGTCGTCCGCGTGAAATTTCTTGTTCCCGCGATCCACCCCGTCGCATCGCATCGCCTGCCCGCGCTGTTGTCTTCGTTTTCGCTTAGCGTTATTTTTGACTTTTTTCTTTTTGCTCGGCTCCTAAAGATCCTAGCGTTATATTAGATTATTAACCAAGGGGATAAAGCAGTGTCTTCTGTCGCGGGTGACGATTTAAATCGCGAGCGTAACGAAGGACTCGAAGTTTACTCCCGAGCGTAGCGAGGGTGTTAAAAACTTAAATCACGAGCGAAGCGAGGGATTTAAGACGAGTCCTGAGTGTAGCGAGGGATTTAAGTTCACCCTTTTCGTACCATTTGCGAAAAAATTAACACAATAATAATATGCATTTATTAAAAATAATGACAATTAAAAGTAAAAGTTAACATTCGCAAAAGAAAGCACAGTACGTTTTTGATTTCAACGTTTTCGTTCTGGAAATTTCGACCTTCAGAACCAACCCCGTGGACGGCCGGAGACCAAAGTGGAAAATGAAGAATTAAAGGCTATTGTGGAAGCGGATCCATCACAAAGCACTTCAGAGATAGCTGCAGGCTTCGGGGTAAGTGATAAAACTGTATTAATCCACATGAAGCAAATCGGGAAAATAAAAAAACTTGAACGATGGGTAATGGGTGATGTTTGCAAGTTCGACTCACTCAATTCATGAGGTCATGAATTGAGTGAATCAAACTTGCAAACACGCGTCGACTGCTGTGTTACTTTGCTCAACCGACATAATAATGAAGGGATTTTAAATCGAATCATTACTTGTGATGAAAAGTGGATACGGTACGATAATCGGAAGCGCCCGTCGCAATGGCTGAACCCTGGAGAACCAGCCAAATCCTGCCCTAAACGAAAATTGACTCAGAAAAAGTTACTTTTGAGTGTTTGGTGGACTAGCGCCGGTGTCGTTCACTATAGCTTTCTAAAATCTGGCCAAACGATTACGGCAAATATCTATTGTCAGCAACTGCAAACCATGAAGGAAGAACTAGCTGCTAAACAACCGAGATTGGTCAATCGCTCTAGGCCACTGCTGCTTCACGACAATGCAAGACCACACACTGCACAACAAACAACCACTAAGTTAGATGAGCTACAATTGGAATGTCTGCGACATCCACCGTACTCCCCGGATCTTGCTCCAACAGATTACCATTTTTTCCAGAATTTGAACAACTTCTTACAAGGAAAAAAATTTAACTCCGATGCAGCAGTCCAATTAACCGCCTTCAAAGAGTTCATTGATTCTCGCCCCCATGGTTTTTTTAGTAAAGGGATCAATGAACTACCTATGGATGGCAAAAGTGCATAGATAACAACGGTGCATACTTTGATTAATTAAATATATTTTACAAAAAAATAAATAGGCTTTATATTCCTCCCGTACAAAACGCCAATTTCATATGTAAGGACCTAATATTTTTGTTAATTTGACTGCTTAATATGTTTTTTTGTCGGAAAAGCAAAGGCATCAAGCTCAATACGGCCTCGTCGGTTTTCGTAATTTTATTTAATAATCATAAGTCATAACTGCATAATAAATGCGTATTCCTTTTTCAAAAAGATGTATGCTTCTTCATATACAAACTCAATGGTGTAAACACAGATGTAGTTCAGTATAAATTTCGGTAAGTATTCCAAATTTAAATCACATTCTCCCCCTAGAGGATGAATGAAATTCAGTACAATTTTCTTTCCCTGTTTTTAACAGATTAAAAATGACTATTGTTATGTTCGCTTTTTGTGGCATAGAATGTCACTTTTTTGAGCAAGTAGTACGAAAAATATATTAAATACCTATACTTACCCTCCTCCAAGAATTGGGCTACCAAATGCAAAAAAGAGTTTTTCAAATCCGACAGGTAGTTTTAGAGAATGACAGTCAGTGTTTAAACAAACAAATTAACAGATAGATATAGACAAAATGTTGTTTTTTTAGGTTTCTACAGACCTTTGTTCTAAGATATGGACATGAGTAGGTACCTACCAAAAGAAGTTGTAGGTAAGGCATAAAAAGTTACTGTAAAATTCTTTCAAAGCAAGACACTATTACTGAATATTTGACATCGGTAAAGCTATTCGGCAATGTCTTTACCTAAAAGTATAAAGTGAGGCATTGACGCCGCCGGATCAGAGCAATAAAAGGTCGTGAGTTTCGAACCATACATTATTTATAGGGGGTTCTATCGACAACACCTTCTAAAATCAATATGGGAAAAATCACGCTATGAGATTCTTGAGCCTAATCAAATATACCGAGTGAAAGTTAAAATTGGAAGAAGTAGGAGTCGTGCCATTGAATAATTCATTAATTTGAGATAAATGTACTTAGAGTTGAATTCGACGAGGCGAAGTACCTACCTAAAAGTAATATACCTACCTACCTACTTAGTTTAAATTCTTGAAGATGTTTTTAAACTAATGTTGTACGAAGATTGAAACCTACATAATATATTATATCTAAGTATCTCTTTCTTGCTTTCTTGGAACTAGAAAAGAAAAACTCATTTTCTTTTTCTAACACTTTCCAATTGTTCCTTAGCATGATCATAAGTGATTTCAGAACTGGGCTTTTGATATCAATAGACTAAAATATTAATTTATTGAGGGTAAATTGAAAAGTCGAAGACGGCATGCGACTTAAGATTTTCCAGACAATGCTTTTGTGTAAAAAAAATCTTATTTATATCTCATTGTATGCTGCACCGGTGGACGTCATCACGCCAACGCCGCGCGCCGGTTGTCGCCGAAAACCAGCGCTGGGGCTCTGTCTCGCATAGGGTCGCAGCATTATGCTGAGCGATGGCCGTTTTGCGTAGTCATTTTCCCCCCAACTTGTTATTTTTTTGTTGTTGTGTTCTTCTTTGCGTAATGTTTACCGCAAATGAACATATTTTCTTTCTTTCTTTGAGATAGGGCTATACTGGCTCTAGCAGTCCAATGTCTGCTACAGGCTAATGTAAAATTATGGATGATGATAAATGATAAATGTAAAAGGTTTACCTTTTATATCTCATTTATCATGTTCCGAAATATTTTAGAAAAAGAAAAACAAACTATGAATTCCAAAGGTATTTTATTGATAATTTTTTCACTGCTGCTGGAGCACTTATATTTGCGCTTTACACTACCTTACCAAATCTGTCAATATGTCTTTTGTAGCGACGACCATCCTCTGTAAGAAGAAAATTAAGAAAATTTTAGTGTTTATAGCTAAAAAAGCTAGAGAAAAAAACACGTTGTAGGATGCAAGATATGGCTCAGTTGAGTTGATCATATCCATTTGGATAAATAGATCTGAAATACAATATTAAGGTGAGTTGATCGAATAAATGTATTGAATCGGACCTGGGTACCTACGTCAAATTACAATTTAAATTAGCGAATTTACTTACCTTCAGAGTGATTCTCTGATTCAGAGTTCTTTCCGAATTTAGCATGTATTTTTGGATTATCTGGAAGAAAAAACGACGTGAATTTTTGGAGGAACTTATAAAATAAATAAAATGTGTGCATGAATGGTAATGAGTATGAAATACTTACTGTGTGCTAGTCATGTGTCTTTAATATAAAAACGGCTAATAAAAAAGTACCTGTGAATGTCACATTTATAGGGGACGAAGAGTCCCAAACTGGAGCAAACGATTACGCAACAGGCCCATCAGGAGGGCGGGACGGACTTTACTTTTTCATAAGGATTGGCAACAAACAGCAGTAGATAGGAATAAGTGGAAAGAGGGATGACCTTATGAATAGGAGGCCTTTGCTCTGCAGTGGGACGCAAATGGCTGATAATAATAAAGTTTTAGTATCGAAAACAGCTCTTTATAGGATCCAAATCTGAATAGGTACCTAAAAAACATCCTTCGCCACGCTTTTGACCACGTTTGTTAGTAACGATAGCAACAATGCAGTTGAAAATAAACATAATTTTCTTTAGTAGAGTTCTTTTTATTCGAATTATTTTTAGGCGCGATAAAATGCGCCCTGTTTACATAAATGAAACTCGATCCAGTTATAACAGATGTGTATTTGTATTACAACATAGTATATAAGCGGCAGCGGAGAAATACATGTTTACGCAACACCGGGTATATAAATCACATGGAGTGGAATAATAATGGTTTTCAATCCCATTCAAATTCAGACTAACTTTCTTACTACTGTGTATAACCATAGACATAATGCTCTAGATCAATGAGTGTGGGAACCATAGACAATTAGTTTAGTTCGCCACATATGTACTTATTAAACATTTTTTTCAAGTTTATAATGACAATAAAATAAATTCACTGCAAGATGTTTTAGCCAATATACCTAACTGAGATGTTGACGTGATGTAAGAGTGTGAGGTTTGAAAATGCTACATAAAGTTATGATTTTTACTTATTTACTGCTAGACGTACCTTCTTCAGGCTCGAAATCGCCGGCTTTCGGGCCCCTGGTTACCCTTACTGTATTGTCGTCACCGGAAGCTGCTGAAATTTTATTTATAAATATTTATTGCATTTTTTATTTTTATTTTACACCATCTAATAACCTGCGAAGTTTTAGAAATGGAAAACCATTTAACATCTTGCTAACACCATTCGGCAAAATTGGGCATCAAAGCTATTGGTTCAGCTAGACTCAAGTTGTGCCCAGTGAATGGCAACAAAAATATAAAAAGGTTTGTAGATATAAGTAGAATAGTTTGTTATCTGTGCATGTTTTAGAATTTAGCGTTACTGTTTTTGAAATTTTTCTTTGGTGCCTTTAAAAAATCGTATTTTTTATGAAACATCTATAAAAAGTTTTATGTTCTTTTAAGGGAGGTACTACTTAGTCATACCTCATCGACAACACGGCTGTAACAAGTATATAATAAAGCGAAATTACAGATTTTGTCCTCCTCATCACCATCATCGTCAGACTTGTCTGGTTTCACACGTTCCTTGCTTGATTCTTCTTTTTTGGGACGTGCCTGTTCTTCACTCGAGGGTTTCACAATTTTTTTCTCACTAGCACTCTCATCGTTACTGCTTTCTTCATCCAAAGCCCTTGGATTATATTCATGAGAATCTAAAATGAAACGGCTAGTGCAATTATCAAAGATGTGTATTGTTAACCTGTCATAGCCACAGGAAAAGTATACCTTCGAAATCTCTAATGCGAAGTGAAGGACCTCCAATGCCCCCTGGCGTTAAGTCAAACCCAAGTTTAATATCAACTAAAAATATACAACCAGGTAAGCTAAATACAAAGTGAAACTATGTTAATTTGGCGCATGCCATAATAACAAGATACTCACGCTTTTTGCCTCCTGAAGATTCACTAAATGCTATGATCGTAGACACCAGTATCTGTAAATCAAGAATGAGAATGTCGAGTTCAGGTTTCAGAGTGATGATGGTTTTGAAAAGGAATACAAAAGTAGTATAATTTTTTACCGTTACAAAAAGCCATGATTTTGGACTGTTTTCGCCAGGCAGCAGCATGATGAAGTCTTAAAATATTTTATTTCATGAAGTGAGATTAACAAAAATGTGCGGCGATACGCAATGATTTCAATTTGCTCGGTAACATAAACATTTTGTTTTATTACTCTGCAATTTTATCAATAAGTAGGTATGTTTTTTTAGATTGGTACCAAATAAAGTGAAAAAGTATAAGATTGATATTTTCAAAAATAGCGGGTTACTACTACTTACGAGTACCTACTTAGGTACTAAGCCCTAAGCCTATAAACACCTGGCAATATCTATTTTGATTGCAGGCTATGCAAGTAATGGGAGCTAAAGCAAACTTATTGTTGGGAGTGTTCCCAACAATAAGTGTCATCCATGTGAAAAGAAACCAAAATTTAGGTATTGCGGAAATAAATAAATAGCAATAAATAAACACACCTCTTTGTTTTATTAATGACCAGCTGCGCCCCGCGGTTTCACCCGCATAAGTCTCGATCCCGTGAGAATATCGGGATAAAAAGTATTCTGTGTGTTATTCCTGGTTATAAATTATCTGTGTGCCAAATTTCATCCAAATCTGTTCAGCCGTTGGGACATTCTAGACGACGTCACGCGGAGTGCGGGACTCGTGAGTCTTCACAACGCAATAGCAGAAGAAGTAAAGATGATTTGGCTCAAAAAGGTGACTGTTAACATAGGTGGGTAGGTATACCAACGAGAAGACTTGCTGCTCTGACAAATAAGTCAATTGGGTTCAAGGGCAGGAGGATGATGAAGCCCCAGCAGCGCATGAGGCTTTTTTATACAAACACATTCCATAATTTAGTTGGGTAAATAAAATTTTTCCTTTAGTCCCCTTGCCAAATTTCAAGTGTGTATATTTATTAGTTCTTGAGATTTCCTGTTTAGTCAATCAGTCAGTGAGATTGATATTTCGTTTTTATATTTCAATCAATCAACTCAACCTATCGTAGTCCACTCCTGGAGATATAGGGTTCTCCCAGGCTTCGCCACAATACCCTGTCCTCCACTTTCTGCATCCAGTCTGTCTCAGCCACCCTTTTTAAGGTAGCTGGTCCATCTAGCTGGGAGGCGTCCGACACACACTACGCTTGCCTATACGCGATCTCTCCAGGACTCGTCTGCTCTACCGGACTTACTCGGTACTTTGACAAACATTGCCAACTCACGGCCACTTTACCTTGCTTACTCTGCAAGGCATGTCGGCTATGTCTGTTTTATATTTATAGGTTTTTATTTTATGGTAAAAGAAGTTAACAAAACCAGGTATTCTTTCCTGAACAGTCACAGCGGCTTCAGTTAAATCACATCCATTCATAACGTAATATGAGCAGAGATAATGTGTGCCCCGGGCGAGACAAATTTGCCAACTTTTTCTGTTGAACAATCTCTTTATATGAAATGGTTAGCGCCGAGGATTTTCGCGCGAAGTATTATTAGCAAAGTTGAATATAATGTTTGCAATTCATTTTTAAAAGGAGTTCTAGTGTTTGTAGGTACTTAGTTCAAATTTTTTTAATAAGGCTAATTGATGAAATTATTTTAATCAATTACCTACGTAGGTATTTAAATGGGTATGTATACCGAATTACCGACACAGCTACCCTACATCTGAGGTTTTATTGATGAAATGAGAAATAAACTGAGTTACGAAGAATTTCAGGATAAAAACGTGAAAATTTCCGGAAAAAAAAACCGTAACTACATAAACGATAAACGGTATTGAATATGGAGTTCGCAGAATAACAAACACATGAGGTGAATCCTGTTAATAATTAAGTAAGTAGGTAGTTGGGGGGTAGGGTTGTACATACCTACACGGTATACTTACTTAATAATGTTCGTGACTGACCGCAGTTAACTCGAAAATTGTCTCAGCAATTCGGATTTGTTAGAAATCCTCGCAAAAACCGACAGCTTAAAATTTACATGAAAAGTACGTGGCTTAGCGTTGTGGCGCTGAGGACGTGTTTTTACCTTGGGCTTTAACTGCTCACTCTTTATTCGAAATTGGCTTCGAGGCTTATTGGATAAAGAGATTATAAAATGTTGCTTCGAGGGGTTGGGATCAAATCTTACTTTGTACATATTTACAAGCCAGTTAAAGGGGTTGAGTGGCAAACATCCAGTCCCTAGGCGCGGTATATGATTTTCGAGTTAGGAAAAATATTTTTCATCGCTTATCTTTATTTTCGTAGTAAGTAGTTACTTATTTAGGTAGGTACATCTCATGTTCGTGAACGGGCGCCGTTAGTGGGACTGGTTATCTCGTTGCTGCCATGGCTTATTTTAAATTAATTTAATAATTGAATTGTTAATAAATTTACTTTTCATTACGGACGCTTTTAACGTTCTGCATCGTTCTCACATGCATAATTTTTAACATGAATGATGTAACCAATAGGTACTTTGTAGGTAAACATATTATTTTGATTTAAAATAGTGTCCATGGAGTTTCTTGCCCGTTCTTCTCCAAAGGTACCTACCTACTACGCTTTGGAATGGGCAATTAGTTTCATCTTTCTTTCTGACTGACCGACCCCTTGACAATCCAAAAATGTCTGTAATTGGTTTATTTGAAATAAATGCTTTGAGTTTGAGTACCTATTACTTATCTACTTTTAAGTCTAGCCAGGCTGACGAAAACTATAACGGAGCTATTGATGCAGCCCACCCTTAGTATGACAATTAACAAGTTTAGAGTATGACAGATTCGCAGATTAGTAACAAAAACAAGTTTCAGTAGGTAACCTCTATGCAAATATTATTGGATGTAGAATTCTAATTTTAATTCTTAATAAGAATTAAAATTAGAATTGTCAAAAGTGTTATGAGAAAATGTGGGGGAGGCAAAATAATATTATTATTTTGCCTCCCCCACGTTTTCTCAACAACAGAATTGCAACAGAATTGTCAACATCAGCACTATTGCCATAGAGAAAAATAGAATAGAATAGTAGGTAACTACCTACTAAAATTCATGAAAAACCCAAATTCTAAGATATCTGTACGTAAGTGTGAACTTATCCATTTAAATGGGAATTTAATGTAAATACGAAGTCGAAGAAAGCTGTATAGGTACCTACCTATAGGATATGAGACAAATGGAAGGTAGGTATTTTAGTTTGTAGTTGTTGGTGCCGTCTGCGAGCTTGCGTGACGTTCTCCAGAATGAAACTATCGCATGACTTCCATAGCTCATAAACTTTGCGTTTATGAATGTCTTGGAATAACTTTTTGTTCGGGAAAACTTTTGTTATGACGATAGTGTAAACCTGTGTCAAACTTAGACATATGTAGCCATCTATTTACAACTAAATGTGAATTTGAACAGCCAAGGACATGCTAATGTAAAGTCAGGTGGGTAGACCTACCTGACTACGACCTCATGAAAGTTTTTTGAAAAGATACTTATGTATTTGTAAATATTTTCGTTACTTTGTGGATTATATCTGTACCTAATAATAAAACAATGATGCATTAATAACGAACCGACCTACCTACCTTAAAAGAACAGGTGAAATTATATACCTATGTGCCTACTTACCTGCCAATGCATGAGACCTATCTCATCTACAATGAACTGAAACCTTGAATTCGCTGTTTCAGTTACCATGAAATAGTAGATAATTCACTAAGGGGATAAAGTACTGTCTTAATGTTGCGGGCGCTATTTGGAATCCTGAGTGCAGCGAGGGATTCAAGCTCGCCCAAGACGAAGACACCTTTATCCCCGCGGACAATAGGTACTCTACGTACCTACTGCAAGGTATTAAAAACCAATTCGATTATCGTTTAGTTATATAACCGGGCAATAACTAGTCATGCAATTTTATCAGAAACACAATATGTAAATAAAATCGTCAATAGGGCGTCAACCCAAATCCAACATTCTAACGCGGGGTAGGTACGCGCCACAGCAACCGATCATTTTATTCGTCGACGGCGACTAAAACCTATTATGAAGTGAGAACTCTTATTCGACCTGTTGTTGATAATAGAAAAAAATATTTTTTACAATATTATATTGCCATACGATTTTCTCAGTAGACCTTCGAAATTCAAATCACATTAATGACCAGCGGGTCATAATGAAATTCAGTACAATGTTACCTAATGCTCGGCTAGAGCCTAGGCCTTAAATAACTTGCATAGACTTATTAGGTTTGCATGACATTATAATTTGACGTTAGCGAGCAGGTGGTGTGAAAAACAATTAATCTCTACGTAATTCTAATCACGTTATGATTAGGCTAAGTTCCATTCTGAAAATTGCCTTAAAAAATCAAAAGTCAAAAAAACACATTTTCACACCACCTGCTCGAAAATGTCAAATTAAATGTCAAGCAACCTTAACCTAAAGTGAGTCATTAGTGGCCCCCCGGCACAGCCGGTCAATAATGTTGTACTGGATTTCATTATGACCCGCTGGTCAATAATGAGATTTGAATTTGGAATCTCACATGCTCAGCTAAATTGGCAGTATAGTATTCTACTAACAAACACCCTTTGGTGCCAGAAAGAGGAAAGCTATTCTCGATACCCTTACTACGCGTGGATGATATTCTCGATTTTCTACAAAATCATAACGACTGCTTCTTCATATCGTTGCCATGTTTTCGAAGACATAATATTGTAAGAATAATTAGATAACTACGAACCATTTTTTAAAAGGAATGGAAGTGCATATAACACACCCTTTGGTGCCAGAAAGAGGAAAGCTATTCTCGATACCCTTACTACGCGTGGATGATATTCTCGATTTCCTACAAAATCATAACGACTGCTTCTTCATATCGTTGCCATGTTTTCGAAGACATAATATTGTAAGAATAATTAGATACTACGAACCATTTTTTAGAAGGAATGGAAGTGCATATAACTAACTAGTTCTAAATATGTTATTCTTACTGTTTGTTTATTTAATAAATACTTTGTTTTTCGTACTATGGCTATTATTTTCTCACAGTAGGTGTAAAAAGTAGAGTATCCTCCTCTGGGCTAAAGGTGTCTTTGCCTTGGGCTAGCTTGAATCCCTCGTTGCATTCAGGATTCTTGTATTAACTCCCTCGCTTCGCTCGTGAGTTAAACTCTTAATTCCCTCGCTGCGCTCGGGAGTTAAATCCCGAATCCTTCATTGCGCTCGAGATTCAATATGACGCCCGTGACATAAGACACAACTTTAGCCCCTCGGTGCATAATCTACTATTGTTCACGGAAAGTTTATTATGAGAAAAATAAAAACTATATCAAACAAAGTCCTTTGGTAACGAAACATTTATTACCATTTCTAGGTAGCGTGTTGTAATGTTAGTAGTTTTATCGCAATATTTTTTTTCCGCTAGTCGAAACTGCGCTTTTGTGGAAATCAAATAAAAAATCACATTTTCGTCAAAACTTCGCCAGTCTGCCTGAATTTCAGTCTGTCTAACTGAATTCAGTTGATTTATCAAGTACTTAAATTGAACAATAGTTAATTATAATTTAATTAATCAGTACCTACATAAGTAGGTATGCAACGATATACTTGTAGGTATCGACCAATACGATTGATAAAAAAAAGCTGGACTGCAGGAAAATGTTGGAAAAAAATAAAACAAAAGCATGCAGGCTTGTTTGAAGGGGGCACCCGGATTTGAACCGGGGGCCTATCGATCTGCAGTCGATTGCTCTACCACTGAGCTATATCCCCGATGAAATAGGCTGTGAAAAACCGATTTAAAAGGCCCTTGTTAAATAATAAGATTGAAATGTATGGAAAATGTTCGGTGAACTTCAATGTAGGTACGTATCTCTATTTAGCTACAAACGTGGGCGCTTAGCGCTTTTTATCCAGCTTAAACTCGAAAATAAGGACGATGTAAATTTCCAACCATACAAATGAAAATTTAATTCATAGAATCGTAAAATCAGGCTTTGATACTACATAGAAATTCAACGACAATTCAAATAGGAACAAAGAGTTTTTTGTCTTGAGCGGGTCTCTATGATGTTTACTGGTTCTCAGTATCTATATACTGTATACTTAAGGTGACTAGTTACCTTTATTTAGATTTTCTTGTTCAGTAATTGCCACAGAAATCAATAGCAGGTGCTGAACTTAGGTAGGTTACTAATCTTGGTAGGTACTGTGTAGAGTTATAGGTAGACAAATCCAACACGAGGTTGAGGTTTCATTAAGTTAGAGCTAAACTTGTAGGTAATATAATTTTATAGACGGTTGATGACTAACGTGCTGTTCCCTTATACTTTTCACGAGCGTGGTTCTGCATAAGTGCATTGCAGTGTATAACAAAGTTTGTTAGCCTTTAATTGTTCGTACGTAGAATGTAGGACGCACTGCATGTTAATAGTGCATAATAGCCTCGCGCTCTGAAATATCTGCGACTACGTCACATTTCACTAGGCATTTAATTGCCGTAGATTAATTTATACATAACTTTGTTTAGTGAGTTCAGTCTAGAGCTTTTAAATTGAAAGATAAGTTAAGACCTACCTAAGGTATATTCAAATGTTACCAACTGTTGTTATTTCAAGTTCAACAAATATCAATTTTATTTTAGTGGTAGGTAATTAAGTTGATTTCAGAGTGACTAACACTATTTAAAAAGTTATAAAAATGTTTGAAGTTGTAGCGTAAACTGAACTTTATTGTGTGGACATTAAAGTTATTTTTCCAAATAAAGAAAAAGAGTACCTACCGTACTCATTCCTACATGTTTAGAACATAAATCGTGAACGGTGTGGTTATATAAGGTGGGTGGACCATGGAAAGCCATGCTCCATCGAGGGCCAATTATTAAAATTTCGTAGTATTGCCATGTGATGACAAATTCCTTCTATTTACACAAACACCCATCGAACTGGAAATCACAGACGCGGCGGCGAATCGTTCGCGCTACTATTTTGGCATTACGGTCACTCGCTTCTTCAATATCGCGAATCGACGACGTTAAAATAAGGTGGGTGTACCATGGAAGGCCTAACAAATAAACAGTTATTATTCGTGTATTTATTGGATAAATAAAACTATCAAATATTTAAGTAAGTAATACTTTTTTTTATTACGTAACAAGGTATAAACCACTACTTTTTGTTGTAGTGTAGATTTAATCACTATTCAGTAACTTTTAGTGTTAAATGACTGGATTATTATAATGGCCTTCTAAGGAGCCTTGTTCCTAGCAAGGCCATTTGGAAGAGTTCAATGAAACTTAAGTTCAATAAATATTGATTAAATCTGCAATTCAAAAAAGTGGTTTATATGTTACATAATGAAACAAAGTATTATTTAAATATTTTTTAGATTTATTTATCCAGTAAATAAACGAATAATAATATTTATTTGTTTAGAGTGGCCTTCCATGTGTACACCCACCTTAGGTTAGGTACCTACTAAGTGAAATATAATATCACGCCTGTTTTCCTCGAGGCTTAGCTTAGACAGAGGTGCACCTACAGTATCTACACCCACATTTCGCCAGGTATGTTTAAGAGCGTTTACGACATACGGCATTTCATACAAACTTTCAAACCCTAGTTTTTCGAAATGAATGAACCAATTTCAATGAAACTTCATACACAAAAGCAGGATATAAAGGTCTAAAAAGGTATTTAAGAACATTTTCGAAAAATAGTGTTACAGCCAAATTAGACCGATTTAAAATTTTCCATAGAAACAGAGATTTCCAGTTATCGTTTTTTTGAACAAGACATTAAAATTTCGAAAATGTTCTTTAGTAACTTTTTAGACCTTTGTATCGTGCTTGTGCGTATGAAGTTTCATTAAAATCGGTTCATTCATTTCGAAAAACAAGGGCTTGAAAGTTTGTATGAAATGCCGTATCTACGTCGTAAACTGTCACTCCCATGGAGGCAAGCCTATTTCCATTAACCGGGCACAAATCCTGACTCCGGGCTGCTACTGAGAAATTCCAGATGTACAAACCCAATAACACTTTTCCCGACGCGGGAATCGAACCCAGGACCTTATGATATCCTCCTCAGATTCTAATGTTCAGCAGTAGCGCTTGCGACCACTAGACACCGAGGTAGTCCTACTTACATAAAAATAATATAGAAAACTGCAGTACCTATATGGAGGCCATAACAACACTGATTCAGTGGATTTGTAGATCAGACGGCCGTGGCCGGTGGGGCAAAGTGGAATAATTCATTCTGATGCTCATTTGCACGACTTATGACATAATATTTAGATACCTATGGAATGAATTCTCATTTCAACAAAACAGACATTAATGTTCAGTGAATATTATCCTGTTTAAGTTTGCCTTTTAATTAACGACAGAGCCGGGTATTTAAATACAAATTGTGGGACTAAAACAAATAGATCCCTTTCAAATCGATTAAATCGCCTCGGGCGATTCGATATCGCGCCCGTTGTCGTTTACCGCTGACAATGCCAACAGCAAATGAAAATTAAACACGTTTTGTAACAATTAACCACACGTCGGCAAACTGTCTGCAATGTCCTACTTCATTATTTGTTTTACTTAAAGGTTTTTAACATTTACGTCCGAAAGGGTACCTACTAGTGTTGCCCAAATGCAAGACCAAGACAAGACCTTAGCCAGTCTTGGTCTTGGTCTTGCGTCAATACACCTGGTCTTGGTATTGCGCTCTCAGTCTTGGTCTTGGTCTTGGTCTTGCAGCAAGACCAAGACCAAGACTCGAGAGTCAAGAGTCTCGCAAGACTTGCGAGACTCTACTACTTAGACTGGACTGCATTCAAATACCTATTAGCCTATTGCTCAGGGTGGCAGGGACATCGACGCGCAACCGCTTACCATGGATTCAGTAGGTACATGATTCTGGACGCCCCTGCGTTGAAATTTTTCGTTGGCTTTTTTTTAATTTTTATGTTTTTTTCTGCATTTTTTTTACTGTAAACTGTATAAAATCATTATTTCTATCTGACCCAATGAGATTTTTAATAAAAAAATAGTAAATTCACTTGTTTCACTTAAAACAGCAATGTAAATAAAACTCGAAAGGGCTACCTGATCAGCTGTATTGCTAAAGTTCATTAGCGAGGTCAACATTGTCTTCGTACCTACGTTATTCGCTTTCAAATGCCGCGACAGACAAAGGGACCGCAGCGCCAAGCGGTCTCCTCGTATTATTAACGCACTTGAAAATAAACTTTAAAATTATTACAATAAAGTGCATGAATGCTTGGACCTGACAAAAAATGCGGAAGATTGCGGGAATCCCCGCGCGGCGTCGAGTCGGCCATGAATCCCAATGAATCTAACAGACGCGTCACATGAGGCATTTTAAACCATCTACATAATTGAATGACCCATTTACTACTTTTATTTTAGATTCGTTATGAGGGGATAATTATTTTTCTAAAGCTTCATAGATTTAAGTTCATTTCATACCTTGTAGGTATATCTACTTAGAGTATTATATTATACTTGTATAAGTCTAATGTCCAGATCTAACGTTAGTAGGTTGGTAAAAATTATGTAGATATTTATGTTTCAAAGTTTATATTATTCTTTGCTAGGAAGTTATGCTAGGTACATTTTTATCACATATGGGAACAAAGTAAGTAACACGCTACCTACCTACTTAATAAATAGTCGAAACATATAATAATCAATACAATATCTTTTAGTGTTATGATGATACGGTTTTGATACTGGCGAACGTCTATCACAATCAGGATTGAAACCAAATACCTACTATAACGCCCAAATCTCAGTTTAACTTAACTGCGAGACGCAAGAGTCTTGCAGGCTTAGTCTTGTTCTTGCTCAAGTCTTGCAGGGTTCAGTCTTGGTCTTGGTCTTGCAAAAATGCAAGAACAAGACCAAGACTGCAAGACCAAGACCGATTTTGGGCAACACTAGTACCTACAGGTCTTACTGAACTTTCTTATCCACACCATTTTGCATATGGACTTAAGTAGTAAAGTCTGGTGTTTACATTTTTGTTTCAGGGGGTCTACTCCCTAAGCACGAAGTACCTAAGTAGTTTTGATCGAAATTTCCTACTCTGTAAGTATCACTTACGGACATAAAGATTAGTTTGGTGTCCAAACTAAGAATGAATGACAACACGATTAGACAATAATGTCCCTATGCCCGATGTGTTTTTGCCTGTCCGAAAAATTAAATTTGGCACTTGTTTTGACGGACCAATTGCTTTCAGACGGGCCCGTATCTTCGGTTGACGAATGTTAAGAGTAGACCTGTTGCAATGATTTGTGGTCATGACAAAATCTTGCTAAAATGAGAAAATTTACGTTTTAATTCTTCATAACTTTGCCTCCTGTTGATATATACCTTTATGAATAAAGTTCCTCGTTTTAAAATGATATAATTTTTGACTTTGCATTCTGAGAAGCAGGCCGATAAAATTAACAGCCATCCCTTTTTCAAAGACGCAGTAACTTTTTGTAATTTTCAAAAGAAAACAACTCATTGTAAAAACCTTTGCGTAGGTAAATCGTTCACAAGTGTTTTGACGTCTACACTAATTCAGCAGCCAATAATCAACGTCCTTCCCACTACTGTACCTCGTCATCTGCGTAGCCTTTTCCCAACTATGTTGGGGTCGGCTTCCAGTCTAACCGGATGCAGCTGAATACCAGTATTTTACATGGAGCGACTGCCTATCTGACCTCTACAACCCAGTTACTGGGTAATACGATACTCATTGGTAAGACTGATTGTCAGACTTTCGGGCTTCTGACTACCCGTAACGACTGTCAGATCCACGAATGACAGCCGGGATCAATGGCTTAACGTGATTTCCAAGGCACGGGGGTCACGGTAAGTAAAGATGGCCACCCATCCACAGACCAACCGCAGCAAGCGTAGCTTAACCTGATCGAACGACCTGTGCGGCTGTTATTACTTAGCCACGGGTCCCTCTACCACTACTGTACCTATTATGTACTTAAGCCTTTTTCGATAAATCGGTCACGTGCGCTTTTAATGGTAATACGTTCAGGAGCTTTTCTCTATTTTACTAGGTACACTAACACTTCAATCGTGTTTCAACTCTTCAAGCACGCTAAAATAGGTTATCTGGATATATTCGAAAGAAAAAAAAACAATATTGAAACAACGATTGAACATTTCGAAGTCTTTTTTATTATTTTATAACATCATAATTGTGATAGATCTATAAACGGAAGCTTAGGCTGGGTGACTAGCACTACTTAAATCCACTAAAAAGTTATCCAACATCATGTCCGTTTCTGTATCTATTAAAAATATCGCATTTTCTCTTTCCACAATATCTCTTTCATAAAATTCGTAAGACTGTTTAGGTATGTTTGAAAACATTGTTATAATATCATCATGTACGTCATCGGTGGTTTCTAAGTTTCTTTTAATATCTTGCCAAAGATGTTCTATAAGTGACAAGTCTTCGAAATGTGTCGGCAGTCGTAATACTTGATGACCGTTCGCTTTTATAACGCGATCAACGGGAGGCATTTCTTCTATATCGGCATGTTTTTTGACGAGCTGGTATAGTTGTGATTTGTTCATGGCATCACTGAATGGTACATTGTGATTATGCAACCATTTTTTCATATCACTTTTCGTGTCAAACATGGTTATGGATTTCGATTTCGATGTTCCATGAAGGGGACTATTGTCTAATACGACAATGGCCGAATGATACAAAGATCCGAGTAAAATATCTACAACCCACTTGTAAAAATCATCTTCAGTAGGCGAAAAGCAGAAAAAACCATTTGTAAATCCATTTCTAGATACTGCATGAAATAAAATGCATTCATCGCTACAAATATCGGTTGTCTGGCCATATTGTTTCCAAGGGTTATAAAAATTTTGATTTTTATCTATAATCCTTTCACTGATATAATAAATAACATAACTTTCTTGTTGACGTATCTGCTTCATTTTCTTAAGATAAGAATATCTTTCAAAAGTTATTTTCGGGTCTTCCATAAGTAGTTTTGTGTCATTGGATATTGTTTGATAATCAATGCCCAGCATTGTCACATCCAGTTTAAATTTCTCAGTACCTTGAACATATGGCACATTCAAGGTGCTCATAAATTCGTTTACGTTCTTGAATAAGAGCCTAAAAGTGGGTAATTCTTTACGTTCATAAAATTTACTCAGACATTTTAAAATTATTAAATGAGTGTTAAAATCAATGTTTTTCGTTTTTGGATATATTGCAAGCGTATTTTTCTTCAGTATTTGGTGAAGCGTAATTTTCGAGATTCCTGTATAATACAATACCCTGTCTTCAACATCTTCTAGTGGTATTTGTAAACGGATGTTTTTGGCCTCCAATTCACATTTTTTTAGTATACTGATAAGAATTTTCTCAGTTTCCTGATCGGGAGTGGACGCTATAGCAGCGTTCGCGTCCATTGCTGATTCTGAAAATTAAGATAGTAACTGGTCAATATTATATCTAACATTATATTTTAGTACCTACAAATTTTAATAACCCTGTTCTTTTTAGATCTTTTTCTGTCACTAGGTATAAATTTGCGCCCAAGTTTATTACCCAAAGGGTCATATTATGATATCAACTCGCGGAATAAGTTTTTATTAGTTTTTCGGTCAGAGGGTTCGTCCTATTAATGTAACAAACATCACGGCTGTTTCCCCAAGGGGTTAGGCAGAGGTGAACCTAAACTACACCTACAGCTGCTTTGATGGTCTAGTTGTCGAAAGCGCTACTTCGGAACACGAGGTCCTTTAGTCGATTTCCGGGTCGGCCAGTGTTATTTGGTTTATCCATCAGAAATGATATGCCAAGTTTCATAGTAGTGGAGCGCCGTAAGATTTATACCTCGGAATCCAGGGCCTGTCAATGAATCTTCATATAAATTTTTGAAATGTGTTTTTAACAGTATATAGAAAAATGTTAAAAAAAAAATTTGCCCGATCTCAATTTTTTAATTATTAAAATAAATAATTAATAATTTTTCGGAATTTTCTTCTATTTTTATTTGTTTAAAGTTATATTTTGAAAAGGAGAACTATTACAAACTTGTCCTTGGGCCTCAAGGGACTGCAGGTACAAAGGTGAGGGGTGGGGGGAGTTATAGAAGGGACAACAGCAGCTGTTGGGCATTGTTGACGCGGTCCCTAACAGATTAGTACACGTTGCACCTAGCTAAGCTAAATACGTAGCTGTTTTTGTGCGTTTTGAGAAAAAATATTTCTGATTTTTGTTTATGTATATTTATTTATTTGACTACCTTTATTTGACTAAATACATATAAATTATATTTTTAAATATTAATATAAAAAGAAATATAAAAACAATTAAAAATATAAAAAATAGTAGCCCACCGGTATCGGGAACAGGGTCCAAGCTACCGGCGGTCAAGGCTCCAGAGAGAGGAACCTCCTAACAATGCGGGCCGTGTCCAGAAGTACCGCTTTCTGAATCAAGCCCTTGATCCAGCTGCCCAACGAGAGCCTCTTTAGGTGTTGGTCGAGGCTCTTGGCTATTAAACCATTGGCTGTCACGACTATCGGCACAATGATCGCTGAGTCCACATTCCACATGTCGACAACCTCGCGAGCCAAGTCAAGATACTTGATCTGTTTATCTTTCTCGGCTTTCACGAGGTTTTCATCATGCGGGACGGTTATGTCAACAACCATTGCGCGCCGCTCTGATCGATCCACCACCACTATATCAGGCTTATTGGCAACAATAGTCCTGTCAGTGATGATGGATCGATCCCAGTACAATGTGATATTACCATTTTCGAGAACTGGGTCGGGCACATACCTGTAGTACGGCACCTCTGATTCCACAAGGTTGTATTTCAGAGCAAGTTGCTGATGTATTATCCTGGCTACAAGGTTGTGTCGATGCAAGTACTCTTCGTTAGCTAGACGAGAACACCCGGAGATAATATGCCTGATTGATTCTCCCGGCCGGTGGCATGCCCGACAGATATCAACCGTGCCGTCTTTCACAATAAATCTCCGGTAATTGTTCGTCATCATAACTTCGTCCATAATTGCACAGACAAAACCTTCGGTTTCTCCAAAGAGGTCACCGAAACGCAGCCAGGCTACGGACGCTAGTAGATCGACATCGGGTCCATGTAGGGCCCGGAAAAAGCGTCCGTGAAGCTCCTTACTCTGCCATACCTCCATGCGATCATTAGTGTCAAGCACTACTGGCTTGCGCCAGTTCTCTTTAGCCAAGGAGAGCCGGGTGAGGCCCTTGTCACGGCAACTACATCTCGATGCATCCCCACGTCGGTTTCTAGGAAGTATTCCCTGAGACTGCATATCTCGCGATTGTGGAGGGTCTTAGCATTTAAAAACCCTCGACCTCCACTCTTTCGCGGGATATTATGTATATTTATTATTGTGCAGTTAATACGATAAAAGTTAATTACAGAACATAATTGTGTTTTACAAACTTTGAAAATAGCGGCATAGATAGTACCTAAGTATTTGTTTTTTATTTATATTACTCGCTTATAAAAATCACTTTGAATAATAATAATATACTAAGATATGTATATAGACGATAGTTTAGCAGTTGCTTTCAACTCTTTTTTGAAAGCAACTGCTAAAAATACCTGCGTTAAACTATCGTCTTTGCCACCTACCGCAGATGCCGCTTTTGGACACTTCAAAAGAGTATATCTGCAAATTCAAACATGGCTCGGAAGAGAAATATCACCAGAAGAATGGTGTTGGAAATATGAATGGGGAATACTGATGCCCCAAACAATTACGCAGCTACCCGCTCCAGAAGCCTTACTAAAAATGATTTTTTGCACATGCAAAACAGGATGCGGAGCATCTTGCGGGTGCAGGAAAAGTGGATTAAATTGCACTGTAGCTTGCTTAGAATGCAATGGTACCAGCTGTACTAATCCTTCACCTACAATCCACATCAATGAGATCGATGACGATGACGACGAAAATAATGAACAATAATTTAGAAACGTATATAGTTGATAATTAATTTTTTTTTTCGTAACTCGTTAAATTTTGCTAAATACATATTTATAAATTAACATTAAAGTTACTATGCAAATATAATTTATTCGCTATAAAATTGAAATCTTTACTGTAAACATTTTTTTCCCCTTGTCCCTCTCATATTTCAGTAAATTGTTGTTATAAATTGTTGTAATCAAGATCGGCCAATTTTTTTTTTTTAACTTTTTTATTTGAGCTTTTAACAATGCAGTAGAACAGTTTTTATGAAAATTCATTGACAGGCCCTGGATTCCGAGATTTTACAATTTTTATGCCTTACGGCGCTCCACTATAGAACAACTATTAGTAATGTTTAACTTCATTTTTTTTTTCATTTTGTTGTGTAGCTGTTTGTTTTTTTGTATTGAATTTTACCTTTTACTGTTTATTTTAGTCTTATATTCCATATCACGTAATGTTAATTTAAACTTGTTCATTTTAAATTAGTTACTTTTTAGTTAATTAGATATTAATTTTAATTGGCACACCTAATATGTTTATGGGGCATGCGGTGCTAAGCTGTAAGAAATTGTTACACTAACCCTAGATTATGGTATAGTTACTTTAAATATTTACAGGTTGGCCAATAAAGGAAAATAAATAAAGAAATATTAATATGTCAGTAGCTACCTAGAAGACCGAATTCTGGATTCGTGCCCGGCTATGGCAATAGGCTCATTCCCTATTAGGTACAGTATTTTTATCTTATGAAGCGACGCCCGCTTTACATGTGGTAACCAAGTGTCCAAGCACGCAGTGAAAGTGTGAGTGGAGACATGTAGTGTCAGCACATAATACATACTTGCGACTTTGTCATTGACTCTGACGATAACGAGAGCTCCTGCGCTTACACAAATTCACAGTGTGTTTGCACACTTTGTAACCACAAATATGAACGCGTTACTTAAGGGGCTTACATGACCTAAAGCGTGGTCACTGTCGGACTGCATAGAAAAGAAAGAGAAGCACGATGACACAACGCTGGTTATTTATTGCAAAATATGAAGCAACTATCTATTTACAAAAAATCTATTGTTATATTAGTATGGTTTTATTGTAAAAAGAAAGTTTTTAGACATATCTTCATGATTTTTTTCTATTGCATCAAATTAGTTGTATTATGTTTTCCTACCTAGCATATATCCTGAAGAATTTCATATATTTTTCTGATTTTGTTTACTGTAGTCAATCATATACTTTTATTGCTTCTAAAACTTGCGTTTAGGTCCTGTAATCCCCTTAAATAGTCGTCGTCATGAGATAAAAAATACTATACTTACTTGGAACTTCAAGATAACTTGTAAAATGTAGGAGTACCATCTGCCTAACCTTTCGTCTTTTATAAAACATCATAAAAATAATATAATTCAGAACCTCAGAGGGTCGTCTTAATTTTCTTGGACTTATGTTATTTAATAGGCCCAAGAAAAATATAATTACAGTAGGTATAATTATGATATAATACTGGCCTGTCGCGAATAAATAATTAGGTCGGTATGTAAATAAAAACGTACCGCCTATCGCAAATAGCGATACGGGAGTTGGGGGCTATTAAACAATTGCTGGTTTCAAAATTCAGCGCTCAACATACCAACAATAGCTGTTAACCTTTTCTACAATCTCCTCCTTTTGTTACTATTTGATGGCAAACTAACTATAAATCAATCAAAATAACGGCAATCATTATTATACTCGAGTAACTATGTTATAGGCATATCTAATTCAATTTTTCTGTTAATAAACACAGAAACAACAATATGTAAACATTGTTTTACATACCTGCTGGTCAACTATATAGATCTTCAATTACTGCAGTAAATGTTATTACGTTTAACTAACACATTTTCATTTATTTTTTTATAAAAAACGATATTCTTGTTAGTTAAAATTCTTGTTAGGTAAACAAAACAAAGCAGTGCTGGTTACCAAGATTGCATTGCGCCGACCGTTTGACAAATGACAGAACACAAATACAGATTGTAAATTACACAGATAAAATAATATCCCGGCTCGAGCGGTCAAACGCTCGCAGCTAACTTCACTGTATTCAGTGTGGCAAGCACAAAGAAAGATCACGTTCCGAGTACCAATTATTGTTTTTAAGGCGAAAGCGCCAGGGTAGCCCGCGAAATTCAATTTTTTTTAGGTTTTTTGGAATTTGCTGGTCAGTATTAAGTTGTACGTTGATTAATATATCAATCGCGGCCGTATGAAATATGTGTTTACAGAATTATAATCATTAAAGTCATCAACACAACTCTCTAAGACCACGTAAGTCCCAAGAATAACTGTTTCATGAAATCATCATTCTTTGGACTTACGTGGTCTTAGAGAGTTGTGTTGATGACTTTAATGATTATAATTCTGTAAACACATATTTCATACGGCCGCGATTGATATATTAATCAACGTACAACTTAATGCTGACCAGTGAATTGCAAAAAACGTAAGAAAATTTGAATTTCGCGGGCTACCTTAGCGCTTAAATTCCCCCTTAATCGTACCACACCACAATAATACTAATGTTTCCCTTTCCATGTGTGGGATTTTCTTCAATGCTACATAAAATATTGTTTGTAGTACAGACGCCAGCACATAAAGCTACCCGAAACTGTCAAATTTTCCCAATCAATTTTGAACCAGTGATAAAATTGAAAATCTATTTTAAAAAAATTGACAGATTGTAGTAGCTTGATGTGCTGCACAGATTACACTATAATACTGGTAATGTGCTGGCATCTGTACCTCCTATAAAAAAATGTAAGTAGAACTTATCATTTTAAGATGTCTGACATTATTGAAAATCTGTTTATACATAAATAATCGGAAGGTTTTAATATTTTGCTTAGCTTTTATTAATTTTCACTTGTTTTGATTTGTCTATACTCCGGAATTTTCAAATTATTGCAAAAGATTTGTAAACGGCGGCTCGAAATAGATCTTCGACTATATTTAATTGATGTGAAATTAAAAAAGTTAAGTTATTATGTAATCTACCAAATATCTAGGGGTTGAATAGGAATTAAAAGTTTGAATGGAAGTTCAGCCTATAGCAGATCCCATCACGCACATAGGCTTGTCCACATAATAGGTACAGTGCGTGCCACGTAAGAAGAGACTTGACCCCGCCTCCCCGCCTCTTTCCGCCGCCCCGATGACGCCCGGTCCCCGTCCCGCACCGGGCGTCATCGGGGCGGCGGAAAGAGGCGGGGGTGGCGGGGTCAAGTCTCTTCTTACGTGGCACGCACTGTAACAATTTTCTGACAGAAAAGGCATAGCTTAAACTCCTTGGTCTGCCTGAAGTTTGCTCAAAGCCATGCATGCTATGCTATACATGCTAATTGCTATGCTATGCTAGACATGGTATGCTATGCATGCTATGCTGTGCATGCTATGCTATGCTTGCTATAATTACGCGCATTGGCGTGGAGTTGCGGACACCAGCCCGTATTACCTACGCTATGCATGCTATACTCGCAAATAAATTAAAAAATATGGTACTTCGCGTTAACCTAAAATCATAAAATGTGGCAAGAAGCAAGGTACAATGCGTGCCACGAAAGATGAGACTTGACCCCGCCTCCCTCGCTCTTGCCGCTGCCCCTATGACGTCCGGTCCCGTCCCGCACTCAGACCTCATACCGCTAAAGATACCTAAAATCGTGTTCTGCGCAAGTCAAACCACGTGGTGTGTCAAGTCTCATCTTTCGTGGCACGCATTGTACCTACCTAAAGGAAAAAGTCCGAAAATCGTTCATTTGTAATTTTATCGCAAATATTTTTCTGCGATTGAAAACTTCCATTTCTTCAGGTACAGTACAGTACCTACCTATTTTTAACAAACGAAGTGACGCGCGCTTTACTTGTGATAACCAAGAGTACAAATACGTTGAGGAGCTCTCGGTATCGTCCGAGACAATGGCGAAGTCGGAAGTGTGTGCGTGTGTGTTGTGTGCTGACACTACCCGTCTTCACAAACACGTCCACAGCCTGTTTGTACACTTGGTGACTTGGTTACCATAAGTAAAGCGCGCGTGGCTTTGTAAGATAAAAATATGTAGGTATTACACAAAGTTATGTTTGTTATTGGGATAAATTCATCCCAACTAAGGAACCCTTCATTGAGCGTCGTCCGACATGCACTCGGCCGGTTTTTTCGATAGAGACGGCTTGCATCACGGTGCGGAGCTCAGCCAGCATCGTCTCCGCACGGGCGAACTCTATCGGGTAGGTTAGTAGGTACTAATATCGGTTAGATATTTTATTGAAATTGGATAGCCAAAAATAAACATTCAGCAGCAATAAATAGTATATTTGACTTCGAAATGCGTCTGAAAAATTAAAGGCTTTTCCGGTTCTTCTAAAATAATTCAACATTGTAAGAATAATTGTGTCCGCGGCAACATCCGTCCGCTACAGTTACCTACAAGTCACAACCGAATAATAGGTTCAGGTTGAATTTCTGCGCACTTCCTGAGAGTTGACCCTTTGATCACGACTTTAATTAAAGCCCTCGCGCATTTCTTGATTTTGCTAATACGTCGCGTCGGGGCTTAATTAAGGATATTATACTGCACTTACTCTGTAAAACAGCCACAGTGCCAGCCGACCAGACGTCGTAAGTAGGTAGGTACTAAGGTAACCTACCTAGTTCTTAAAATTTTCTGCTCATTAACTTCCCCTGTGTAATTCATGTTTTTTTTATTGAGTAGGTAAGAGGAAAAATGCGACGTAAAAATTGGTGTCGTAGTAAGTAGGTGGACATATATAATATGTCTATCACCTTAATCAAAAAATTATATTCATTCATTCACTTCAGCCAAGGCACAGCTTAAGCCACTGGATCTAGAAGCATTAAATTTTGCACAAGAGTTCCTTGTATTGTAGGTACCTACCGAAAATGAGCACTAAGGAAGGACTTTTGAAAATTAATTAATTCATACTGCACATAATTTACGTAGTTAGATACAAGATGTTGGGTTTCATTCTGCGTAACTGTAAAGATTTTAAGGACGCCTCAACTAAAATTGCAATCTTTAACTCAATAGTCAGATCAGGCTTAGAATATTACAGCATAGTTTGGACTCCATTCTACGAAATATACAACGTGTAACAATGCGCAAAACCTCTTAAGAGGTCATTGTACTCATCATTATGAACAACTTTTACTATGGGACCAAAATTGAAATCTCAAAATAAAAATCAGCTGTTTCGTATGTACATTTTGACGAGGTATTTATTTTATTTATTTATTTATTTATTTATTTTATAAATTACAGTTACTTACTTATACTTAAACAAGGCACACAATTAGACCTCTGGGGTCTGTCCTAGCATGCCATGGCCTGAGATTTGACCAACGCGCTATTATCAGTTAGGTTAAAATCGAGTTGAT
Source organism: Luperina nickerlii (assembly GCA_963855955.1). Classification (NCBI taxonomy): domain Eukaryota; kingdom Metazoa; phylum Arthropoda; class Insecta; order Lepidoptera; family Noctuidae; genus Luperina; species Luperina nickerlii. The sequence continues at coordinate 12,418,387 of OY979674.1, forward strand.
GTAATGTGCTTATGCGAGCATAAAATGTAGGGAACACCGAACAACAGCCTTTTTTTCACGATTTCATCTTGGGTCCCATAGTAAAAGTTGTTCATAATGATGAGTACAATTTGTTTAGAATTGCAGAAAATATTTCTTTGGCACTTGTCATATCATTGCAATATGGGCAAAAATCTAACTAGCTAGAGTGCACGCTTGAAACATTTCAAACTTCGGGAAAATCACCGTATGTTTCTAGAGATCTGTTCCTTAACAAAATAATGATCACTCATAGTGATTGTTCGTGGTTACTGAGTCAAATAAATTTGAATGTGCCTTACAAACATGCTCGTGGGTAGGTGAATGCTCGTGGGCCTCCGCGCTAAAGGATTTAAAACCAATCTGGGCCATTTTTCCACCATTGACAGAATGCAGATTCAATTTTGTTACCTGTCATGCTCACCCAGCGTAGATATTGATATGTCTTACTCATCATAAAAGTGAAACATTAATATAGTAGTTTCTATATTGTCTTTTTCATTTACTTAAAGCTATCTAAATAAGTTAAATATGTTTTGTAACTGCATTTCCTACGTCTATGTTTAATGCATGCCGTGGCAGCCTTCAATTAAGGCTACACTATAAAATGTAAAAATAATATGGGTATTTTAACATTAATTTTTGGTGTATGCTTTGTTGGTTGTCCTTAAATAAATAAATAAAACTTAACATAATATTTTTTAATAAGAATAACGCAACCATTTCAAACAAAGTGACGTCGAGTCAGTTACTGTTATTTTCAGTTACAAGAGGCGTGTAGTGTAGCTGGTCGAGTATAATAGATCACGTAGTGGCGCGTACCACGTAAACAAAGCGGCCGACCGGCGACCTGACGCCCGGGGATGTTTATCGGGAAGCCTCGCGATGTATGTCGACGGGAACTCCACTTTAAATTTTTAAACACTCGCTTTAACGTCTTACATACAAGTTACTAGCCTACGGCGATGAGGTTCGGTCAACTAACGCTTGCCTTAAGAAATATTCACGTGCCTTCAAAGAACGTCAGTTTAAAATTTTATTATAGGCACTCGCTCTTTTGATGGTCAAAAATTAATTCCAGCCCTATGGCTTTTCGGCCAGAAAGTATTCTCGGCTTAGTTTTTTCACATAAATGAGCAGCTACATCAATGCGTAATCATTTTCTGGACCGATCTGAACTAAGCCAATCTCGGCACGGTAGTACTGCCAGGCCTATTGCTGCGTTCCGGGAGACGATAAATTCTCAAACTCAAACTCAAACTCAAACCATTTATTTCAATTAAACCATTTACAGGCACTTTTGAATTGTCAAGAAGTCGGTCAGTCAGAAAATATGAAGCTAGTTGCCCATTCCAAAGCGTAGGTACCTATGGAGAAGAACGGGCAAGAAACTCCATGGACACTCTTTTTAAATGATATTTTACAAAAATATTAGTTACATCATTACTTTTGATTTTAAAATTATATAATGTGAGAACGATGTAAAAAAATTAAGAAAAACGTAAGTGTTAAAAGCGTCCAGAGTGCAACAAATAGTACTTAACAAACTACAATCCAAAAATAAATTAATTAAAAATAAGCCGAGGCAGCTAAGAGATGACCAGCCCCAACTGACGGCGCCCGTTCACGAACATGACGCATAAATCAGCACCATTTAGCTCAACCATTTTGAAGGGAGCTAAATGATCTAACACACACGCCACCGTCAGCGAGACATTTGAGTGAGCATGACATACTATCAGCTGCCAGGGCACATTCGAGTCAATGAAAGACATATTATTACCCGGTAAATGGTAGCTATAGGGTACATAGAACTCACATCTGTGCTATGCAGTTATACAATACAAAGGAAATTGATTTTATACATTGCAAAGATAGTCTTACAATCTTCAGCAGCTCCAACAGTATTTTCATGTGTTAATCAATTAGTTGTGGTTGTGGAGCAGGACCAGCATTGAGCCAGGCATTTTTGTCAGCGATATAATCCCCTAACTTATAATATGCCTGACTGCATAGTGTGCGTTTTATACAAGACTTGAATTTTGTCTCATTCAGTTGAAGAATGTGGGGAGGTATTTTATTATAACATTTTAAACAGTACCCCATAAAAGATGAATCTACTTTAGCCAGTCTGAAACCTGGTTGAACTAATAGGTCCCTATTTCTAGTACTATAATTATGTCTTTCACCTCTTTTACTAAAAAGATGTAAATTTTTCCTTACATACATGATGTTTTCATAGATATATTGACAAGGCACCGTCATGATGTTAATTTCCTTAAACCGTTCCCTTAGAGAATCGCGCCTGCGGAGATTATATATGGCTCTGATAGCTCTTTTCTGCAGAATAAAAATAGAATCGATGTCTGCAGCCCGACCCCAAAGTAAAATACCGTAAGACATGATGCTATGAAAGTAACTAAAATAGACTAGTCTCGCGGTATCTACATCAGTAAATTGACGGATTTTTCTGACAGCATAAGCTGCTGAACTTAGCCGTCCTGCAAGAGATGTTAAATGAGGACCCCATTGTAGCCTTGAGTCGAGCGTGATCCCTAGGAAAACAGTTTTATCGACGAATTCTAGTTTCTCTTGATTCAATATTATCTCACAATCACTACCCTTGACATTTGGTAAAGAAAATCTTATGCACTTAGTTTTTTTTCCATTTAATACTAAATTATTAGCAGTGAACCAATTTTGGACCTGCAGTAGGGCGTTATTTACGTCGTCAAAATTTGTAGCATGTCTATTTACCTTAAAAATTAAGGAAGTGTCATCAGCAAATAACACCATTTGTGGTTGATTTTTTAATAAATGGAGTAGATCATTAATATACACTAAAAAGAGGAAAGGACCCAATATCGAGCCTTGTGGCACACCAATTTTTACTACTAAACCATTGGCAATGGGATACATTTATCATAATTATCTTCTGGCTCTTATTATTCTCTTCTCTGGTCTTAAAAGGCTGAAAACATAATCAGTTTGTCAAATATTAGGCTACGGGCCACAGCTTGCTTGAAGTTGATGGTGTAACAAAAGAGTTAGCAAATGACGTTCCCTCTGCATTATTGTTTCAGCTTATATTGTTATGAATACGTCGTCGTGAGTCGGCGGCGGCGAGGCGGTTGTTGTCAGCTATCCATTGTTCAAAAAGCCGTGCCATATCTAATTGCAGTGGGAAGCGCCTCTCTCCAAGCATAATTGCGATGTTCTGCTGCAGTTCAAATAGGTTTTTTTTTTAATACTTTCAGTTTATTATTTCGTTTTGGTTTAAGGTGGGACCCATCTTGTAAGAGACGGAGAATGATTTGTTGAAGACTGACTGATAAATTGTGTGGTTCGTAGCTAATGATATTCTGTTCTTACGAATTGCATCGTAACATGTAAATAAAGCGTGTTTCTTTTGCATACGAACCCCGCGCTCTCAGTGATTGCGGAAAAAAGTCTCTTCAAAGTGTGCGATATTTCAAGAACAGTGCAATTTTCCAGCATTCTGTTTGTGGTTAAGTAACGGATATTACAATCTTATACATAACAATAGTCGTGTCAAGTTGTTACCCTGTCCCGGCGCTTATAAGAACCATAATCACCCATAACGATCCGGGGGAGTTCTCTTTTATATCAAGACTTTCATAGAAATCTGCCACGAGCTTAGTAGAGAACAAAATGTTGCGAACTCCATATTTTATTGAGTTAAAATTTTAATTTACTCATCCAACAGGCGTAGTAAACCATGTCGCTTAACTTTGAAGATCGTATTTTAGCGAGTAAAGCTCAATTAATATAGGTACTTCTAAAACTAACGTTGGAGCTGAGCGTTAAATTCTATTTTTGAGGTAAAGTTGCTGGAAAGCAATTCATCTGCACTAGTTTTTTGAAAAATAAAAGCAAATGTTCGGGAGCGTCAAAGCTCGTTAAAAGCGCAAGGCTATAGATGTAATGTCGATGCTATAACGATCTCGGTGCAGTCGCATCCGTCACTGACAAGAGTTGCAAGCACGTAGCTTCGTCGACACTGCCTCACATGTTCATATATGAGTATTTAAGGTTTTTTTTTGTGATAACATCAATGCTGGGACATTCTTGAAATTATTTATTCTCTTGATTTGTATACCTACTGTAATAAAACGTGAGAGAACCTCTTGAGACGGGTTTATATTTTATTATTATTGATTAATTAATAAATATATAAAATAATCTGAACAAGAAATACAATTTGTCTAATATTATAATAGCAACATTTAAAAAACAACATGACCTACTTAAATTTAAAAAAAAACGTCCCACTTTTGCGGACCGGGCAAGGAGCAAAGTGAGTATACTGCGGCTATTTGAGCAAAAAAGCATCGTCAGTCTCTAGATAGTTTGTGGGTTCGATGGTCTCTTTTTTGGTCGCGTCAATTTTAACTTAACTTTATCATTGATTTTTTTAATACAGGTTTCCGGTCCGTTTTTGCAGAAACGATCCATTTACTGTAACTGTCGAAAAGCTATCAGTAAAAAAAATATTTTCAACACACTTGCTCGTAAAGTGGCTCTTATTGAACCGCTTTTAGGTTCATAATGCAGTGTATTATAAACGCGTGCTTTTTCTTTATGTTATTTTAATAGGTAGTGCGATAGCGCCACACCTAAGTATTTACTAGTCGGAGATGTGCGCTTTTTTAATCTCATCAAAGAGACTTCATGCCGAAAGAAATCCGCGGGCCATATTTCACTTTTTTTTTAAATAGTATGTATTATCCTTGGTCCCAAAATGAACTAATATTTATTTACTTTAAGGTGAATGCGCAGGGGTAGACCGCGAAATTCAAATTTTCTTATGTTTTTTGCAATTTTCAGGTCAGTGTCAGGTTGTATCTTGATTAAAATATGATTTGCGACTATAATATAGAATTACAGTCATTAGAATAGAATCTTTAAGTTAGATTTGATTTGATCGAAAATCAAATCAGCCAAGAGTGAGGTCAAAATGAAAATCCAAGATGGCGACAACTTTATGAGAGCTTTTTAGCGTGTCGATGGCAATCTAAATGGACTCGGCCCAGAATTTGGCTACTTGTTTGGCGCCTGACGGGGCCAAACAAGTAGCCGGGTTATTACATTTATTCGAAAATTTATCTTGCTATATCTATGCGTAGATACTAAATCAATGGTGCTGATCTATGCGTCATGTTCGTGAACGGGCGCCATCAGTTGGGGCTGGTCATCTCTTAGCTCCCCCGGCGGGCGCCGCCGCCCGGATCACACATCGTGGTCGGGGGGGCTCGGATCGCTGTCGAGTCCACCATGAAGTACCTGGGATTGGTGCTCGACAGCCGGTGGGATTTCGGCCCCCACTTCCGGCGGCTGGCGCCCAAGTTGTTGGGCGCGGCTGGGGCGCTGTCAACGCTGCTTCCCAATCTGGGGGGCCCGAGCGCCGCCTGTAGATGGCTCTACGTGGGGATCGTGCGATCCATGGCCCTGTATGGGGCCCCGATCTGGGCGACCGACCTAACGGCCGGTAGCATCGCAGTCCTGCGAAGGCCGCAGAGAGCGATGGCCGTCAGAGTCGTCCGGGGGTATCGCACGATCTCCTACGAGGCGGCTTGCGTACTGGCTGGATCCCCGCCCTGGGACCTGGAGGCGAAAGTACTCGCGTCACTGTACCGGTGGCGCGAGGAAGCGCGGGCGCGAGGCGAAGGGCTGACGCGGCGCCATATGGAGCTGCGTCGGTCTCAGCTTCGCGAGGTCCTGGTGGCGGAATGGCGGGACAGGCTTTCGCGCCCTACCGCCGGACTCGGCACCATCGAGGCGGTCCGGCCGGTACTCGAGCGCTGGCTCGGGAGGAGGCACGGCTCTCTGTCATTTCGGGTGACGCAGGTGCTCTCGGGGCATGGTTGCTTCGGGAAGTACCTGTGTCGCATAAACAGGGAGCCGGACGCCCGGTGTCACCACTGCTTCGACTGCCGGGAGGACACGGCGTGGCATACGCTGGCAGAGTGTGCCGTTTGGGAGGAGCCGCGCCGTGCCCTCATCTCCGAAGTAGGCAGTGACCTCTCGCTGCCGGCCGTGATCGAGTCGATGGTCGACAGCGAGGAGTCCTGGGACGCGGTGGTTTCCTTCTGCGAAACGGTCGTCTCGCAGAAGGAGGCTGCGGAAAGGGAGAGGGAGATCTCGTCCACTCACCCTGCCCGCAGCAGGCGCACCGGGCGTCGGCGGAGGGCGGACAACGCCCTCTTCCAGCCCCCCTAAACGGGTCCAGGGGCGATGGACTCGGGGACGTCCTGTAGTATTTATGCTTACTTACACTTTACTTTCATCACGCATAATACTATTTATCATTACTTACACTATAATACTATTTATCATCCTTTTTATTTGTTTATATGTTTACATTATACTTTTACTCAATTTTCATGTTGTGACACGTCAATTGTCAAACTGTCAATTACTTTTTAAATGTCTTTCTGGCTTAGTCTATGGTAATTACTCTTTGGTCTAAATAACTTAAATTATTTTTATCAATATGTTTAGCTTTTGTATTATTAAGATTATTACGATTGTTTAGTCTAAATAACTTCATTTTAAATTAGATTTATAATATTCTTTACGCACTCGTGGATATGTCTTGGCCGGATACACTTGTCAGATTAGATGATGGCCACATAGAAGAAAACTGATATTTGAAAAAGGAAGACTACTTAGAAACGAGCTCATGAACAGCTGGAGGCTGCTGGCATTCGAGTCTTGGGACTGAGACATTAAGCATCAGAAAACTGCTTGGTTTTGCTGTGTCAACTTGAACTGCTTGGTTCTGCTGCGACATCTTTGACTAACCCAGGGGATCCAGCTAAAGATTCCACCTGGGACCTTCTACTTCTAATCTTCGCGAGCTAACCTCGTATAACTTGCTACCCTGACGCCTGATACCCGTTCCTACAGTGCTGAGCTGATTCCATAACGTGAACTATAAAACTCCAGTGAGTGCGCGCGTGTGTGAACTATAAACTTCCGAGAGTGCGTGCTATTTAGTATTTTTATAACTAGCTGTTTTTATAACTTTCTGTATTTTATCTTCCCTAATAAAAATTATTGGACGGTCTGCTTACCCTCTATTTTAAATAAGGTACAGATCGTTACAGTCCGTCGCCCCCCACACATCAGGACACGAGGTGGCGGCGCGATGTGTTCCACGCGCGCCCCTCTTAGACGTCGCGGGGGGAGTCAAACACCTCACTCCCCCCCCCGACCAGACGGGGCCCGCTGAGGCGGGCCGGCACCAGCCGGGGGTTGCGGAAGGATCGTACGTTCCCGCGACCCCCGGCGTAGGTGCGAGATGGATCACCGGGGTGGTTTTTAGTCAGTAAGAGTCTGACAGACCCCGCTGCCCGCCCCAGGGCGGCGGACATCCATGAGGATTTTCCACCCCGGGAACAAAAAAAAAAAATGGTCATCTCTTAGCTGCCTCGGCTTATTTTTAATAATTTTAATTTTCTTACGATTTGCTGGTCGCTTTTAACGCGTACGTCTTTTTTACACCGTTCTCACATACGAGTATAATTATAAATTCACATTAATGATTTAACTAATATTTTTGTAAAAATATAATTTAAAAGAGTATCCATGGAGTTTCTTGCCCGTTCTTCTCCATAGGTACCTACGCTTTGGAATGGGCAACTAGCTTCATATTTTCTGACTGACCGACTTTTTGAAAATTCAATAGTGCCTGCCTGTAAATGGTTTAATTGAAATAAATGCTTTGAGTTTGAGTTTGAATCATCCCTATTCTAAGCTCCAACTGAAGAAGTCCCAGTCAAATGGGTACTATCTAGTGTTGCCCAAAATCGTTCTTGGTCTTGCAGTCTTGGTCTTGTTCTTGCATTTTTGCAAGACCAAGACCAAGACCAAGACCGACTTATTGTAGCAAGACCAAGACCAAGACTGACCCCTGCAAGACTTGAGCAAGAACAAGACTAAGCCTGCAAGACTCTTGCGTCTCGCAGTTAAGTCAAACTGAGATTTGGGCGTTATAGTAGGTATTTGGTTTCAATCCCGATTTTGATAGACGTTCCCCAGTATCAAAACCGTATCGTCATAACACTAACAGGTATTGTATTGATTTATATGTTTCGACTATTTATTAAGTAGGTAGGTAGCGTGTTACTTACAAAGTTCACATATGTGATAAAAACGTACCTAGCATAACTTTCTAGCAAAGTTCATTTCATACCCTACAAGGTATGAAATGAACTTTGCTAGAAAGTTATATATCTACTTAGAGTATTATATTATACTTGTATAAGTCTAATGTGCAGATCTAACGTTAGTAGGTTGGTAAAAATTATGTACCTAGGTATTTATGTTTCAAAGTTTATATTATTCTTCTATTCAGCAAAATTTGAAACTAACAGCGAGTCGAGTAGGTCTAGTACTAGTAGCAGTTTTTAAGCCAGCCGATGTTATGGTACAGACGCTAGCACATCAAGCTACTACAATCTGCCATATTTCTTTAACAGATTTTCAACTTTATCGCTAAAGCATTAAGGTTCATGGTTGATTTACCTTAGCGCTTCCCCCTTAAATCGATGAAGCTTTAGAAAAATAATTATCCCCTCCTAACGAATCTAAAATAAAAGTAGTAAATGGGTCATTCAATTATGTAGATGATTAAAATGCCTCATGTGACGCGTCTGTTAGATTCATTGGGATTCATGGCTGACTCGACGCCGCGCGGGGATTCCCGCAATCTTCCGCATTTTTTGTCAGGTTCAAGCATTTATAATGCACTTTATTGTAATAATTTTAAAGTTTACTTTAAGTGCGTTAATAATACGAGGAGACCGCTTGGCGCTGCGGTCCCTTTGTCGCGGCATTTGAAAGCGAATAGCGTGAGCGCGACGACAGTGTTAATCTCGCAAATGAACTTTAGCAATATAGCTGATCAGGTAGCCCTTTCGAGTTTTATTTACATTGCTGTTTTAAGTGAAATAAGTGAATTTACTATTTTTTATTTAAAAATCTTATTGGGTCAGATAGAAATAATGATTTTATACAGTTTAAAGTAAAATAAATTGCAGAAAAAAAAACGTAAAAAATTAAGAAAAAGCCGACGAAAAATTTCAACGCAGGAGGGTCCAGAATCATGTACTGAATCCATTGTAAGCGGTTGCGCGTCGATGTCCCTGCCACCCTGAGCAATAGACTAATAGGTATTTGAATGTAGTCTAGTCTATGTAGTAGAGTCTCGCAAGACTTGCGAGACTCTTGCTGCAAGACCAAGACCAAGACTGAGAGCGCAATACCAAGACCAAGACCAAGACCAGGTGTATTGACGCAAGACCAAGACCAAGACTGGCTAAGGTCTTGTCTTGGTCTTGCATTTGGGCAACACTAGTACTATCCAACTTGAATAATAACAACTAACAAACATATTTGACGATACAACTAGAGTAAAATTTTTTTATGAGTCCTACTTTATAAAATGGAATTGTTGTACCTAAAGTGGATCTATACTGCGGCCAAATTGGTTGCATTTAGTGATGGCACGGCATTGGCATTTCAATTCTATACCAGTGTCCAGAAACTCATTAGAAATTAGGACAGCATTGGGAATGCAATACTAAATTCTAAAATACCAATAATAATGGTTTTGGACTGATCACGTCAACTGCATTATGTACATCCGATGATACATGCCTCTAAATTTGGTAAATTACTTTGCCAGTAACCTATTAATAATTAGACGAACAAACTAGGATACCATTGGCAAGGGTTGGAGCCACATCAATTGAAAATAAAGTGAAATAAATTATCCTTTTTCCAGAGTTGGCACTACGACTTCACAGGTTAGCTGTGATTCGGGTACCTACCTATGTATTTTAGCTACGGTAGTGCTGATCCAGATCATGTGGATTATTAACAGTGTGTCATCCAAACTGGATTAGAATAAACCATCGTCTAACAAAATTAAACTACCTGTGAAACCAATAAACATTTCACTGTCGACTGGTGTCACCCGTAAATTAAATAAGGATATGTTGTAGATCCTTTAGAAAAAAAATAGATATATATTTTTCACAATACATTTTACAACTGCAGTGGCGGGAACGCCAATGCCCTCCATTCAGTGATCGATGGTACTCTAAAAGCTTGCAAACGATGGAAAAATAGCTGCGAAAAAATTAAGTTATTTCCACTGGAATATTTTTTGTAACTTCAGTGTAATCTTTAATTGCTTGCCACAATTTAATTGGAAGATAACTAAGAGGAATTGTATAAATGTAACTATTAAACGTTTTGTAATTTATCATTTCTGTATTTTTATGTCGGGTCTTCTTATTGTTGTTATTTAATTGATGCATATTACAATATTATATTGTATTACTCAGGTGATATAATCTGTTTTTTCAACTTTCATACTTGGGCATGAAATCTATGCGGAGTTCGATGTTAGGTAATTGTCTATATAAGGGTTGGCAAAATGGAAAAGTCAATACTCTTATTCAATTTTTCAGCATTGATAACACTCGGAAAGCAACTTATTCTGGAACCAAGATATAATAATGCTGGCAGATCAGATAAATATTAACTTCTTGGCAGAGAGGCAGGCGAAGCATTTGGGAAAACATTGAATACATATTTTATGCCTACTTATTAACATGAAATGTGACGAGTATTCATGCGAAGTCTTAAGTCTGGCAACATTTGCTGGCTCAATCCGGTTCCAAAATAATATCGCCGCTGCAAAGCAAGCTATTCTCTCAAAATGTTTGTCTTAAGAGTGAATAATTACAAGGGTAAGTAATTGGCCTTTTGTGTTGTATTATCAGCTTACAAAGATGCCTTTACTTAGTAAACCCGCATATGAAGCATAGCTTCTTTGTATGATATTACGAGTGTTTATAAACAAAGATGTGCTCGGTAGGTACCTAAAGCTTAAAACAATGATAACTTGGATAATATTGTCATGGATATTATAGTAAAAGGAAAATGTGGAATTCTGAGCCTATTTTTGTGGAAAGACCAAGGGTTCTCAAAGAAACAAATATTTGCAGCTTTACACCGACCGACCGTCTCTATCCGAGTTACGCCTGTACGTACTATAGCTTATTTGTCTTTTATCTTACAAACTTGGATTTTTCCCTAGTTCTGTTTGCCTTGCATTGATCTCTCGACGTTCTACGAAATGCCTTTTCTTTGTATTTTATTCTTTTATTCGTGTGGTAAATAAAGGATGTAGGTATTTAAGACTCAGTCGATTTGAAGTATTTGTTATTGTTGATCGGATGTCCACTTGATACCTAGAAATAGCAGTTTTTGTAGTTGTTTGTTTTTATGTCTCTTTGTACAAACTTGTGTCGAGGATAAAAATGTACTAACCTTAAACTGAATAAAGTCTTAAAGCTGGATTGCGAGCGTGTTCCTCTTCCAAAATATCAAACAAGCTGAGTAAGTGTGGATACAAAGAGAGGGATCTGTTGACCATTCGTCACATTAGCTGTTTCGTCGCTATCCATATTAAGTCACATTCACTAATACGTCACCTTGTGCATCTGGTCAGTTTCCTTAATTCGTTTCATGCTGTATTTCGACTCTTTCCCAACTTGTCCGATGGATATGTACAATTAAGCACAAAATAAACATTTTCAGTACAGTAAGATTTTATTATAAATTAGGTAGTAGGTACAATCTTGTTTGAAATTTTACATCCTACTTTCTTTAAAACTACTTTACCTCGTTATACGAGTAAATGCATAAGTAAATACGCTATAAAATTTGATACCTTCCTATATAGTCAGCGTCAATAATATCGGGTCAAACAGACTGTTCAAAATGGTCTAGACAACTATGAACACTAAAATATTAACCCAATGACACAAGGAATGTTTTTATTGAACACAGTATCCAAACAAAATAAAGTTAATTTTTTTAGGTTTTGTGATCATTGTGAACAAACAGTCTGTTCGTTCCAACATTTTTGACGCTGATTTTTGACCCTCAAACTTGTGCGAGACAATAAAACGTCCTCTATGGATTTTTATTGTCTCGCACAAGTTTGAGGGTTTGTCACAATCTTAATAAAGAAATAATATAATAATAATACCAGCCTATTATTGTCCTACTACAGGGAAAAGGCCTATTCTCATATCAGAAGGCACGAGCATTGATCGCCACGCTTGCTCAAGACGGGTTGGCGATAATAAAGAAATAGCCATTAATTAATTAGTGCCGTCGTGTTTTCTTTGTGTGGGCGTGGCTATCTTCCTGTTTGCTGACCGAGGGAAAAGAAAGTTAGATTAAGTGCGATCCATTTTTCGCCCATTGTAATACTTAAGAACATACGCCATCAGCAACCACACTAGTTAGTGGAAATTAAAAGACTTAATTGATAAATGGAATGAAGTGCATTTAAAGTGCTACATTTTTTTCATTACTAATGAAAGCTAGATGTGTACCTATGCTTTCATTGAACATTAACCCCTTTATTCATAAACATTGCTTATAGTTAAGTAGTGATTAGCGACTGTTAATAACAATACATTTTTGACGTTTAAACGTCACTACTTTAATCATCGTCTATATACAAAACCACAAATGTTTATTTAGAAGGTTTTATAAATGTAATTCATTTTTAAGTAGGTTGGCAGTTACAAGTAGTAGATTCATTACTCTTAATTTCAGCTGGAACTCCTAAAAATGTTGATTTTATATAGGTACTTTGGTATTTATCTAAATTTTCAGTATTTGGTTACCAAGATTTGCTATTTAATCTTGTACTGTTTGTCTGTGATAGAGTTAAAATGAATTTCGAAAAAGCAATTTGCAATCGACCACTGACTCAAAGGCCGAATCTCGTGAGGCATCAAGGACCCTCTATTAAAATTAGAAAGTTCATTTTGGTAGATAAATTGCTTCTTGACTTCGCCTATGTTCAAGGTAAATACTGTCTGTAATCTGGGTCCGAGTGAGTAAATAAATTTAAAGATGGTAGATTTCTTCCATTTTAAATTTCTACTTACGAAAAAACTTGACTTTTGGTAGAATCAACAGATTTAATCGTTGTATTGGTATTAGCGTAATCTTATGCGTTTCTGATAAGGAAACGCTTTTTCCCAAAAGAGGTCAGCAGGGTGAGATATAGCTGTCATTGCATGCTATTGAGCTCCTCAAGTTTTGAGTTGACACACGATTACTGACAAAAGCTTGCACTATCTGGACTGGTCCACTCAAATCTGTGTGATCTTCCCTCAAAATACCATTTCAGACATACCTACATCTACATGGTCTTCAATGATCTGACCAAGATTATGTCTGGAAATTAAATGAGACTGTGACCTCTGAGTTCGTTTCGGCCTTTCCTCTTAGAGTAGTCAGATAAGAAACACCTCATCTAGCTTATTTTTTTATAATATGACGTGTAAAAGTTATTCCAATATCCTATTTACAGAATTGGCAATTTTATTTATTTTCCTTTTATTGAACAGTTACGCTAACCATCGGTAGGTATTTGTTACAGTCTAATTCGCGTTAAAAGGGGGTGTTAAATCTAACAATAACAATATCCTTCGAGACCCTATTGTGGTTTTCCTGATGGAAAACCCCAAATACAACAATCCACTTAACATTTGTTATAACATAAAGTTATAGTGAATATGCCAAGTAGTTTTGTTAACGAGTTAAAGCGACGCGAGTAAATGCATCGAACTAATACCATTTGTCGCACATCGTTCCACGGCATCCCCAATTTGGCTACGGTTTGGTGATTTACTAAAATTATCATGAGTATCGCTATCTATGAACCTAACTACGCTAAATGTAGTTTAAGTTAGTTAGAATTTTGTAGATAATACACGGATATTGCAGTGGATAACCGATTTTATGCGCCAGTTATGGCCTATTTTGAGCTGATAGTGGCCTTACGTAGGAAATAGTTACAGATTGATAACTAATTTTAAACACTTGAGTTTGCCTTTTATCTAGAAAACCGCTTAAAGGGCATAGTTCAGGAATACCGTAGAGTATACAAAGGCCATTATTACCCCTCTTCATTACTCACTCCAAGGACTCTCCGTTATGAAAAGGAGCAACTCTTGCGATAACAATTCGGATTTGTAGTATACCCGATAAATAAATTATAAATACATTTAGCAGCGTACATTTCGAACCATTTCTCTTCTTACACGACTAGCCCATTTGCAGATCTCCAAACGGTGCCATTACTCAGCAATAAATTGGCATTTGCGCCGTCATACATAAATTACGCGAGCGCGCTGAAAACCAAGTTCTCTGGTAGACACTTTTTGTGTAAATGTAACTTGTTTAATCTTTCATATTACAAACGAGAATAGTAGTGGGTGTTAGGTACGTATTTATGTACCTATGCATCACGGGTGGACCTTTTTATGAGGTCAAGTAACAACTCTCCCTGACAGAATTTATGTGGCTAATTCACTATGTTTCAGTCCTGATAGATTTATGCCTTTTCCTCAGGCGTGGCGTCTGCTATGGCGGCGGCCGTCCGTCGGCATGCTACGAATAAAAAAAAAGAACAGAAAATACTACCTCGAGCCGAAAATCAAACCAGCGAGAACATTTTTTTGATTACATACGACAACGTATGAAATTAGTTCGTTTGTGGATACAAAAGCTGACTAATTGGCAACTGTATCAGTTTTGCATAGCCACAATGCCAATATACAGTTGTCGCAAAGCCGGCTAAATCTATTATAAAGCAGCTTTGCCCAATTTATACGAATTAAAACCGTTTGTGGTATCGATTGCGTGGTAGATACGTATCGTGTTTGTTTTCGCGAAATATAGCTGTTGATGAGAAATTAACCCAACAAACTTTAAGAGGTGCTTTAGACCATCGAACTAAACCACTTTCAGGATGGGACCAACTATGAAATCACGAAAAAAAAGCTGTTTTTATACATTTTGGTCAAATAGGTATTGCACTTTTGTATTAAACAGCTGATTTTTTTCGTAATTTCAGAGTTGGTCCCATAGTGAAATTTATTCAGTTCGATGGACTTATATAGTACATTATGATATAAGTGCGGTAAGTTGAAAATTACAGCCGAGGCGATATTGCTTGCCCGAGCCGTAGGCGAGGGCTAAAAGAAAGCAGAGGCTGTAATTTTAAGAGGCGATAAAATACCTGGGTCTCGTCCTCGACAGCCGGTGGAACTTCGTCGAGCATTTCCGACGTTTGGCTCCCAAACTGGAACGGGCCGGGGCCGCCTTCAAGCGGCTCCTGCCCAACCTGAGGGGGCCAAACGCCTCCTGCCGGAGGCTTTACGCGGGGGTCGTGCGGTCCATGGCCCTATACGGGGCCCCGGTGTGGGCGCGTTCACTGCGGCGGCGAGCCGCCCATTATTTGAACGCGCCCCAGAAGGTGGTAGCCACAAGGCTGATCCGGGGGTACCGCACGATCTCGGGCGAGGCGGCAAGCCTCCTTGCCGGACTGCCGCCATGGGATCTGGAGGCGATAGTCCTCGCGCGCCTGTATGAGTGGCGCGCGGAGGCACTACGCCGGGGGGAAACTCCGCTTCCGCAGCAAATTGCGGCGGAGCGGACGGACCTCCGGCGCGATCTCATGGCGGCATGGAAAGAGCGACTGTCGCAACCCAGCGCAGGGCACGCCACGATAGCGGCGGTAAGACCCCTCTTTGAGGAGTGGCTAGAGAGGCGTCATGGCGCCCTCACCTACCGCCTGACGCAGGTCCTCACCGGACACGGAAGTTTCGGGAGGTTCCTGCACATAATCAGGCGGGAGGAAACGCCCGGGTGTCACCATTGCCAGGATCGCCCAGAGGACACGGTGGAGCACACGGTGGAGGTCTGCCCCGCTTGGGCGGAGCACCGCCGTGTCCTCGTAGAGGCGATCGGCAGCGGCGGCGACCACTCGCGTCCGGGCCTGGTTCAAGCCATGGTCCGGGGCGAGAGGGAGTGGGGGGCAGTCGCCTCCTTCTGCGAAGCAGTCATGCTAGCGAAGGAGGCGGCGGGACGGCTGAGGGAGAGAGCCTCCCGTCCCAGCCGCCGCGGGAGACGCTCCGGGCGTCGGGAGCCGCGCGACGACTCCCGGCCACCGTAGGCGCGGGCCTGCGGGCGGAGAGTAATGGGTAGCTCACCGTCCGATCAGGACCAGGCCCGTGCCGGACGGCGCGTACGTGTTCCACGCGCGCCTCAAAGAGATGTCAGCATTAAAAGGAGGGGCCCGTAAGGGCCGAAGCCTGCCGGGTCAGCGGGATTGTCCGAAAGGGTTACCGCTGGCCCGGAACATAAAGGGCGAAGGAAGGAACACGGGTGGGTTTTAGTCAGTAAGAGTCTGACACTCCCTTCCGCTCCACCCAGAGCGGGAGGAGTCATTTGATGATTTCCCATCCTGAAAAAAAAAAAAAAAAAAAAGGCTGTAATTTTCAAAGCGCACGTATGTCATACGACGTTTTATAACATATTTGTGAGGAAATAAATAAAACTCGGACTGAACTTGCATATTTGCTTGTTTTCCATATGATGAAATTTTGATACGCTTGTAAGTATCTATCGGTCGATTTTTCGGGCGAGGCTTAGAGTAGCCTTTTTCGCTGCCTCTGAGACTTCTGGCGGTGTGGAATTAATAAATTCATCATTACTTGACGACATTTTCAAATAAAAAAAAGTACAGCGAAAAGAAAAAGCGCGCGGAATAATTTTTACTTCTTAACAGATAAGAGAGGCGCGCGCGTTCGCGCTTTTTTTTTCAGGCATAGGCACAAAACAGCCAGTATTATTAATAAAGTAAATTAATATTTTTGTTTTGTTACAGATATTAATGGTTGTAATTTATTGTCAAAATTAATTAAATTAAAGAATTAAATGTTTATTTATTATATTTTATCTCCCAAAGTTAATTTTATTCATAAAATGTTGACATCTTTTCTGAAATAAAAACTCTTTGCTAAGATTTAAAAAAGTACCGTTCGTTTTGACGGAGCATCTTGATAAACCGTGCGATTTACTTTACATTACCGCACAAGTGCGTAATGAGATACATTACGATATTGAAATTGGTGAAATAAAAGACCCTTTATAACATATTTGCTCGTAAAGGGTCTCTTATTTCACCAATTTCAGTAACCAGGATTTTCGATTCCCCAATAATATAAAATTTTCGTTTCACCCCAATATTTGGATGGTTACGATTAGAACTCCCGAGCTTTAGGTCGCAAGTCAGCGTATTAGCTGCCAAGCTATGGCCGCTCTATGTCATAGTAAAGTGTCTGTTATTGGAAAGTAAATCATGCTTGCCTGCAGTTTTGAAAACATTTCAAGCTACAATTTATATACTACCTACTAAGTAACGTCACGACAAACACGCGATGCGTTTGAATTATTCATACAAGTTTTAGATACTGATGTTTATTGCCTCTGCCTTTTTATTCTAAGGAAAGGTATTGGAATGCGATATTGTTCTGCGATTCAAGGTGAAAAGGTATTCTTTCTCAGACACTGACTAAATTATCTACTTGCCGTACAAAAAACTACAGTTTGATTACACATTCATCATCGCTAACAATCGAGTAAATTGTCACAATGACTGAAAAATGCACCTACCTGAAATGTGTTATGAAATTTTCAGAAGCAAAAACAAACACGATAATACATTTAGCGTGAAAAACGTTCGGAATTATTGCTAAATGCAACGTCGAAAATGGAAAAATCTAATCAATCTACGCGAGTGAAGCCCATGAAAAAACTAAAAATTTCAACTCATATCAGCTTTCGTATTTTTATATTCTGGTTTCTCTTTCGATTGCAGTAAGAACTACGTACATAATGCCAATGTGCAATGGACGTAAATAACGCCTATGAACACTGAATGGACATGTTACAATACGTTATAATATAGCCTTTTTTGACCTTGTCGTGCCTATTATCTGGAATTCAGCATACAGTTATTCAAGCAAGATGATTAGGTACTGGCTTTAACACAAGGCTCTCAACTGCCTCAAAGGGTTCTGGCCTTTGGAGTCAAGTAGGTGTAGTATTGAACTAGTTGTATTTGAGACCAGTTTACTTTCTATTTATTTAAATCTAAAATATTTACTGAGGCGTCTGAGGCGGACTTAGTGCAATAGGCATTTTCTACCAGTCAACCTTAGGGTGATGCAGAGACAAACAGTGGTAGGTGCAATTACGAAAAACTTGGAGAATTAATATTTATTTATGCATATAAATAAATATTAATTCTCCAAGTTTTTCAAGATTATAATACATATGTGCATGCATATCATAATCAGCCTATAATGTTCTCACTACTGGGACACAGGTCCCTCTTGATAGGGAGTGAGCTGTAATCCTCCAGTGCGGGTAGGGAGATGTCATATATCTTCGATTTTTTGGTTCTAGGACATGCCGGTTCGGGATCTTGATGTTTTCCTTCAACGATTTGAAAGAAGTGGTGACGAAATTAAGTATTTACACAAAGTGAAGTGCCTGTCTGGGTTTGAACCTACGACCTACAACTCGGCCGTTACCACTTGACCACCACTGCTCTAAGTTACCACTGGGTCACCACTGCTATAAAGACATAAACCTATTACAAACTATAAATATACCTAATTATATTTAAAATTTGTAATCGGTAGTAATTATAGTACTATGTAAGTACCTACGCAATCAGATGAATCACTTTTTTACAAAACCGTGCTAAAAACAACCAAATGAATGATAGAATTTTCACTTTATTATAGACTAGCTGTGCCTCACGGTTTCACCGACATAAGTGTTGATCTCGTGGGAATAGATCGGGATAAAAAGTAGCCTATATGTCAATCTAGGGTGTCAGCTACCTCCATACAAAATTTTATCAAAATTGTAATAAACATATAAACACACACACACACTCACAAACTTTCGCCTGTATACCTACTATTAGTGTGATATACGCAAGTCTGGTAGTTTTTACTTTACGTTTTTACTCGTTTAGGCTCCTACAAACAGGCGCGACACGCGATATAATCGCGCGCGACACAAAGGCACCGCCCGTTGTGCGACTTGCGGTGCCTTTGTGTCGCACGCGATTTTATCGCGTGTCGCGCCTGTTTGAAGGAGCCTTTTTCCTTTCAGTACAAAATCTATGCTCGTAGTCTACATTAACGCACGTAAACTCTAGGTATGAAGCAATTTTCAAAACAATCACGTCTCTTCTAATAAAGGCACGTTCTTACATGAATCTTTCGCGGCTTCAGTACTAATGAAACTCATAAGCATGGTACTAATACCGGGCCATTAACACTTCCCAATTGCTATTCGAAGGGAGAGAAAAAGTCCCCCTTTGTGAGCCATGACTCCTTGACTCAGAAACTATCTCCACACGCGGTCTAGAAGAGGACATAAGTAGGCAATGTCCTATTGTCATGTTGATTTTTTTTATTCATCGGTAGCCTAAAAAAACCATAGATTTTCTGCTCGTTGTATTGTCCTTGGCAACGTAGCCAAAAAAAATTACTATGAGAATTACTTCATTAGGAAACAATATTTCGCTGGCTCGAATAGGCAAGTTAAACGCACATAGAAACAGAACACAAAACGAGAAAAATAATTAATTCATTCACGCTCTTCGAGAAATTTTTGTTGAATATGTAGGTATAAGTATATTGATAATACACAAGGAAAAGAAACGATTAGATTTTCATTTCTATAAAATTGGCTCTGGTTTGGGTTTAATATTTCCGGTGAGCAATTCCATAGAAAACTCTCGACCACTTAGTCAAATCTCAGTGAGACGCAGAGTTTGCTTAATACTTTAAACTGGTAGTGAAGGCATCACGGCGCGCTGAATGCATAAGAAATGAGGTGCCGCCGCAACCTCCTATATAATTAGCTTCTTTATTGGCCACATATTTTTACTTTGCCACGTTACAATGTGGAATACTTGACATTGTTTTAGTCCCGTACCTACTTCTTTTTTATGCGAATAAAAGGCGTTTCACCGCCTTTATGACACCCGTACATTCTTCGTTTCCCGTATAGAGTCGGTATTCAGCGAGTCGATAACGGATCCATCAATTTGGTGTCGGTATCCATAAATACCTCTTAATAATGTCGTAATCTATCAGAAAGGATCTTATGAATGCGTCTGTAATTGTAATCGTCAGCTTAAACGGTCGGCTCGGCGCTTGCCAGACAATAGATAAATTATGCGGTCTCGTTGGACCCGGCGGGAGTCAAGGGATTCAATGACGTATTATGTATATTATCTCGACTTGTAAGTTCTGCTAAGCTGCCAGACACAACAGAAGGGCATAATACACTAGTGTATTCTTAACATAATAATTGTATGAATCACGGATATCGATGGTATGAATTGTTTTAGTCCTCAAATCTGTTGATTCTTTATTTATTCAAGCCCGGTACACGGATTCGGTAGGGGAGCAAATTCAATTATTGCGCAGTATGCACCCTCTGTTTCCTTTATCTAAATAAAAGATTTTTGCTCTAAGAGATTCATTTCCTTAAGGTGCAGCCTGCATATGTGCATTGGTATTTACTGCCGCCCCGCCGGGTAAGCACACTAATAATTTGAAGTGGATTGCTCCTGCAACATTGTTTGTGACTTCTATTGTGAACATTGCACTACGTGTGTTAGCCACTTTGAGAAATGAGAACAAAGGCAAGAACGCTTCAAAGGGAAGGGCTATTGATTCACACGAATAAGGTGTTCATTAATTTATAAGTATTATGAACTTCAAATATCGACGGAGTTCCGAGAGAAAAACAGATAAACAAAAGACGACGTCAAAAGAAATAAAAAATTACGTCGGTAAAATACTAAAAGAGACTGAAACATTTCACAAACATCGAAGAAAGCGGAAAAAGTTGAGCGAAAGAGTTTTCCTACTTTACTCGGTAATTTATTACAATGCCATAGATACTAGGATACATGGATATTAGGGAATATCTGCAAGAATTATCTTCAGAAGTGTAAATGGAAAGTTAGGATGTTCAATCAAGGCAACGTGAGAAAAAAAACTACAAGTTATTTAGTATTCAGTTTCCTTTTGAGAAGCAAACAATGCGATATCAATTGAGATCACTGTTTCCAATTTCTGATAGTAGAGCCCAAAATTCTTGGAACTAATTCCATAAAGTAATCGAGAAGGCTTGCTTGGTTTCCGTATCGTGTTGTTTAATCTCCATTCATTGCCCTCCCCCTCTCGTTAAACAGCAATTTTGATGTGTTAATAGCCAAAGTTTATTTACGTTTACGCCTAACGAACAAGCAAAATTAACACATTGAAATTTGATTTGATTTTAAGTGTAACTAATTCTGTTTATCGTGTCTGTGATGAATGAATTTCAATAGATATTCAGTTTTGCTATATTATTTTAATGAAGGTTTATTAACGTTAAGTATTTTGCTGTATACATTTGCAGGAATCTGCAATAAAATGAAATGTACAAGATAAAATAAATTTTTACCTTTAATTGTTTGTTTTCCTTCAAGTACCTATTACTTGAAGAGAAACAAACAATTTCGTTCAGATATTTTTGTAGGCAACAAAAGTTTTTTTGTACCCATGTGTTTTTAATAATATCTTAAGATAAAGATTTCTTTATTTTTTAGGGTTCCGTTCCTTTTGGGTACGGAAAGTAAAAAGTAACTCTCTCTCTTACTCTCTTCTGTATACTCTATTATTATTTTATTCTCTATTATTATTTCTTTGTCCGACTGTCAGAGGGCTGTATCTTAAAAACCGTACTTGATAGGTAAACAGTTGAAAATTTGACACTGTGTAGATTGCCGCTATAACAACACATAATAAAAATAAAAAAAGAGTAAAATCAAAGGTAAACCATACCAGAAACGTGTTTTTTTTCGTCGTTTTCTGCCTTGTGGTACAGAACCATTCGTGTGCGAATCCGACTCGCACTTGGCCGGTTTTTATCTGCACCTGAAAATAAACTATAGCATGGACATACATAATTATGTTGGTGTTTAGTTTTGAAGACCGTAATAATGCGTGAAATTAGTAGATAATGGTTCCTATTTATTTTTTTTAAACATTTAAATTATAACCCCGTTATAAAAGTAGGGATTACTCTCGCCAGCCTTCTTTATTGCCAACTATTAAGAATATTAGCAAAGTGACCTTTTATTAAAAAAACGATGGTATCAACTTTTAATGCCTCAAAATCTTAAATAGCTTTTTAGATAAAAACATACTTTTAAAAATTGCTCTACTTAGATTTTATTACCCAGCATAAAGCTTTCAAATCTCTTTGAATACTGTAAATGAATTGAATTCTTTGAAAAATATTTATGTAAGCATAAGCTTTTCATTTTGGTGGTCTATTTTATTAGGTACCTACAAAATAATAAAGCTTAATGTTCCTCTGTAAAGAGCACTTCACTAAAACACTAATTGAACGTGATTCATTATCAGCCAGCCAGTTTATTCATGTAACCGGCTATTATAACTTACAGGGTTACTTGTAAGTAACCCTGTAAGTTACGTTTTTTTTTTGTAAATAAATGCTGTAGCATTCATTTACAAAAAAAAAAAAACGTAAAAAACAAGTCCAGCGAAATATAATATTTTTCTCAACAACCTTTGCTACAGCTGCAACAGGAAAAAGCCGAGATGAAACTGAAAAGCGAAAAAGAGCGATTTCATTGAGACATAGAATTTCAAAACAGCTAACGATTGAGCTATTTAATAAATTCTTTGTTGAACCTCGGGATGCGGACGTAGACGGAATAACGATGACAATACAATTGTGTGAGGACGTGTGCCAACCCTAATAGTAATGGACCTTCAGTTTAATGTTATTTTATCAACATACGAGTACCTACAATAGCATTTTAATATTTGAATAGGGGTTTTCGTGAAAATTTACGACACCAGTTGGCACCACTTTGACAAGAGGTCTTCCATTTCGACAATGAATATAAAATATGTATATGATGACGTTCATCATTCGATTCATTTATTCGTTCATCATTCAGTCATGACCGTCATGACTAAAGAAAATATAGGCTCTTTGATAGATGTCTGGACGTGACGTGTCAGTGCTGCCACCTAGCGAACGTCATTTCAGAAAACCCTCATTGCGTCTCAACCTGAAAATTAATTATCTGTTACGCTACACATTTGAATATATATCGAAAATCGACGTGTAGCATAATCAACCTTTAATGTTCCAACTTCTGGGACACAGGCCTCCTCTCGGTGAGAGGGAGTGGGCCGTAATCCACCACGCGGGCCCACTGCGGGTTGGTAATTGAGTGTCCATACAATTGAAAGACAATACATTTACAATAAGTAAAACACGCGAGCTTAACGCGATCAAGTCGCAAAGGACAATAAATAACCTCATTTTGATCCGATCGTGTATCGAGTATACTCGAGTGGACATACCATCGATAAAAGTAAACAAATACGAATAGAGATTACACGCCTGTAGAGACAAGTTGGTCGTGTATTTAAACTCGTTAAAAAAAGAGATTTGTACAGAGAGAATGAGGCAAATCCTTTCGTGGGTCTATACAAGGATCAGCGAGGGCGCTGTCACAAGATCCTGCCCGTTAGCCGTGCGTTAATAGGATCAAACCGGGCTTTATTCGGGACGTGTCCACGCGCTTTCACCTAACTTATCGAATTTGCAAATCGGCTTACACTTCGTTAACCATATCTATGTACTGACAGACTATATTTAGGTAGTAGAATATTGAAAATACTAAATTGGTTTTCGAGCACAATAGAAATCTCTTACAAAGCGAATTTAGAAAGATACTAGCTTATTGAGACTATGGAACATTTATTTAGAAGGTACACATAAATGTTGATGATGGGTATAAAGTAAATAAATAAATGTTGAAATTTAAAATGGTGGAATAAATTGGTTGTTAGTTATTGAAATAAATAAATTCTTAAAAAAAAACAAAACATACATAACTTTCGGCTAAACCTATTAGTATTTGAAATCGGTATACTTATCTAATATTTTGTAATTAAAAAATAACGCAATGGATATTAATTAAAAGACTTCGTATACATAATTGTTTGTTCAGCATCTTGTTACCCTAAAGCACATTATGTATTCTGTAAATAGAGTATTTGAAAGCCGCTGTTATTTTCAGCGGTCTATACATAATTCATGGGGATTGCACTGGTAATGGAAACAAAACAATTTTAGTTTAAGTAGAAAATAGACGGAAAGCTTCTCTCGCTTAGTCTCCTAAATTATTAACCTTTGTGAGGGCGATACGCAGAAAGGTTCTGTCTTGTTTACGCGTTAAGGGAGACAGGGAAGGGAACTTAATACCCTATATCACTGTCGGGGTAATACAAACTAGCGGGGTCGCAAACCTTTTCCACTAAATTACGTATCAGCACGTGGGGTAATCCCAACTTAGTCGAATCACATTGAAGAGTTCCAGCAGTGAGTGCATCGAGTTAATGGGCTTTGTTTAAGTGCATTTTAATTTAATTACTGTTTCATTAAATCGTGTAATTATTGAATTTTGTACAAAAGTAAATTTCGTAGTTACTATATTTGCACAAATTAAATATCGGTTGAACGATATCAAGGCTCTCTGAAGTCCAATTTATTTTGTACAAGTGAATTAAATTGCCCTCTATGTGTTGCTATGTTAAAAGATTGTGAACCTTTTGACACAAAAAATATAAATTCTTGACAATACACTTTAATAAAAACCTGTAAAAAATCTGAACAATCTTATTTATCTTACGCGCTAAAATTACATAATATAAATTAAATTTTGGCAAGATTGATGTATTTTAATGTTGTATGAAACTCTCCAACAAATCCATTCAAGTTGTTCGCAGTTTTACTTTGTTTGCTAAACTTACAAGAAGTGCGATAATTTAAAGCGTTCATTGAAAATTACTGCGTGAAGCTACTAGGTGTAATATCTAATGCATAAATTATCAACTTATCTATTCCCAAACTCTCTCGGGAGGCGCCCGCGCCCCCTCCGAGCTATAATGTGTAACGTGTGACGTACGGGTTGTCTCGCCCCCAGATTGACAAAATCTTACATGGGCTCGACACTACTGAAGCCTCTCTCCCGTATAACACTTTCATGTGTGGGTGTCTTTTGCACTCAAAGGTCTTTTCTTCTCAAAATCTTTTATAAAGTCTTGATAAGCTTTATCAGCCAGTTAAAATGAAAAGGGTGTCAGTGAAAGTGACAATGGTAGTGAGTATAATTTTGTGGATTCATTTTAATATCAACCAAGAACTTATCTGTAGGTACAGATAGGGGTATGATGGCGGTATTCGTTCTCATGGCAGTAAACCTTTCATATAAACCATAAGCCGTGATGATAAAGAGATACCTCTATATTTTTCAGAATAATTTATTTTGATTGCATAACAACACGCCTTGTTTCCCCGAAGGCTTGGGTAGAGGTGTACCCACATTTCACCATCAGTTATGTTTAAGTCCCATGTAATAGGAGACGAGCCTAATGCTATCAGCTGGGCAAGAATCCAGACTCCGGGCTGGTACTGAGACATTTCGGATAGAAACGCCCAATAACACTTTGCGTGACATGATAATCGAACCCAGGAGCTCATGCTCACAGTAGTGCTAGCAAGCCCTAGATCAACAAGGCAGGCATTATACTGATTGGCTCCAGTTGAAATAAAAGATCGTTATAAGTAACTAATACCGTAAAGTTATTTATGTGCGTGTGAACTGAGGGACCAGACTGGAATTCGCAAAATAAAAATAGTAGGATTTAGTAATAGACTCAAAACAATTGTAGAACAAATCTGGGAATTTGTAAACAAATATATTAAAAACTACAGCCCTTAAAGTGCGGTCCCTCAGTTCTCACAGACCATCAGCCATATCTCGAAAAGTATTTGATAAATTAAGATATTTTGACTACAGACATTTAGTAAAGAATTTGTAAAGATATTTACTGAATAACAGATCACAAAGCATCAAAGGTAAAAAATATATGACGACTAAATTGTGGTCCCTCAATCCTCATAAGAAAAATAAATATTTTAGGGAATATTACCTAGTAAATCTTTCTTTTTCCACATAAAGTTTTAGTAAGAGTCTTAAAACATTTTGTAAAATAGAAATGGAAAAAAAAATATCGACGCAATTTGAAGATAGCGAATAAAAAAAACTGGTCCCTCAATCCTCACCTCTACTGACATAGTGCATGTATTAGCTGCTAGACGAGAGGATTATCAGAAAATCTAGTGTACTTAACTTTTAGTAAAAAGTCTCTACTAAATAATAGGTATCTAAAATTATGTATTTCTTACCTCTTAGCTGAGATAATATATTTTTTTAAATCCTATGACAATGAATAGAGTAGAGTGACCACACAATGAAACAAAATGTAGACAGTACTATAAGTATAGTATTAGAAGAAACGAAAACAAGGTTGTATGGTTAATTTAAAGTTAGATATATTACATGGCATATGTGTATTTAATAAAAAAGTAGTTTACAAAATTAATAAATCACTTATTATAATATAATACTTTTATTTAAATAATTTAAATTTGGATGTAGCTTAATGAATGTAAGAATATTTTTTGATCAGTACTTTCAATAATTTTGAGATGTTGCCACGCGCGCCTCAAAGGGTGTCAGCATAATGACGAGGCCCCCCCCTTAGAGGGCCAAAGCCTGCTGGGGTCGCGGGACTTATGAATTACCGTGACCCCGGAACGTAAAGGGCTATTGAAGGACACCGTGGATTTTAGTCAATACGAGTCTGACAGTCCCTCCTGCTCTGCCCTGGGTGGGAGGACTCACATGATGATTTTACCACGATAAAAAAAAATAATAAAAAAAATACACATACACGACATGTAATATATCTAACATTAAATTAACCGTACAATTTGTTATCGTTTCGTCTAATACTATATTAAATAAAGTATAATAGTACTGTCTACATTTTGTTTTATTGTGTGGTCTCACTACTCTATCCATTGTCATAGGATTTAAAAAAATATATTATCTCAGCTAAGAGGTAAGAAATACATAATTTTAGATACCTATTATTTAGTAGAGACTTTTTACTAAAAGTTAAGTACACTAGACTTTCTGATAATCCTCTCGTCTAGCAGCTAATACATGCACTTATGTCAGTAGAGGTGAGGATTGAGGGACCAGTTTTATTATTCGCTATCTTTAAATTGCGTCGATATTCTTTTTCCATTTCTTTTTTACAAAATGTTTTAAGACTCTTACTAAAACTTTATGTGGAAAAAGAAAGATTTACTAGGTAATATTCCCTAAAATATTTATTTTTCTTATGAGGATTGAGGGACCACAGTTTAATCGTTATATATTTTTTACCTTTGATGCTTTGTGATCTGTTATTCAGTAAATATCTTTACAAATTCTTTACTAAATGTCTGTAGTCACAAAACCTTAATTTATCAAATACTTTTCGAGATATGGCTGATGGTCTGTGAGAACTGAGGGACCGCACTTTAAGGGCTGTAGTTTTTAATATATTTGTTTACAAATTCCCAGATTTGTTCTACAATTGTTTTGAGTCTACTACTAAATCCTACGATTTTTATTTTGCGAATTCCAGTTTGGTCCCTCAGTTCACACGCACATAGTTATTTTAGTGCCGTCTATGACAGTGATTCCTCAGTAATGGACGAATTAAAAATTAATTTCGCGAAATAAAATTTCTTGTGTGATTTCAGCGCGCAGAGTAGATTTCTCCTTCGCTCTCCGGGCGACCGTAACGCGCGAGTGCCACTTACCTGTTACAACTTATTGAATTATTTATGAAAGTATCCGCTACAGTGGATTGAAATATCGCGGCCCTATACGACTTATTCGCCGAACAATGCCATTAAAATGACGGCGAACGCTAATTTAAAATTATTGTAGGTAGGTATTCCCTTAGGGTTGAAGTGGGTACGTATGGGATAAAAATTATAGATGACAATGTTCAATTACTTGGTTTAATGACCAAGTCCATATACATACATAAAAACACATAATATGATAAGAACAGAAGGTGAAAGTCTATACAAGCAATATTCATGCGATATAATTATGTAGGTATAGAAAAATATATTTTCCATTGACATGAAAAACCAACTGTCATTTTTTTGACATGACAGGTGACCACAGAGCACCAACGCTACAGGGTGTACTCCCATCGTTAGCTCGTAACCGATATTTAAGGACACGCAGTTTGTTCCAAGTTGTTTGCAGGTACTTAATTGACGTAAGTGCGGTGTAAGGTTGAGAAGTACAATTCAATAAATCAAATTCATTAAAATCCAATGTACCTATGAAAATTTTATTGAGATCATTAACCGTGTATTCGAGCAAGCGGGTTACTTAATGACTTTAAGGTAACACTGACCCGTCATCTATGAGTAGTTAGGAAATAAAGTTTTATCGGCCAATGTGTAAGAATACTTATTCCCGTTTATTGCTCTTCGTCCAGTCATCTCTTAGGCTATTAAATTCGTCGGAAACGTCGCATAAAACGTTCGAATCGATTTCGCATAAACGATAGACGTGACCAACCAAAAAGTGTATGGCGTCTAATTTGTCGGATATCGAGTTTTTTATTTATTGCCATCACAAGGCAGTGTCAGAATCAAATTAAATTTGTTGTGTGTTTATTGGCAGATTTTACGAACAATGTGTAATTAATGATCTTAAGTTAAGGTCAAAGGTTAAGGCACACGTGTAATCTCTTAAGGCTCACAGTAACCAAAATTCCTCTGCTTTCTTTTTTATCTTCTTTGTCTATGTTGTCTTTTAAGTGTTATGTTTATATTATGGGTTTGGGTTCCGCACTTAGTCCTTCAAATGGACCATTGTGCGTGGTCCATGGCGGCCGTCGGTGGTTATTCCAACCAGCCCACCTCCCTCCAGAAGTTGATTAAGTCTCCTGGTCTGTTGAGAACATCTGTGTACGATTTGGGTGTCTCGAGGGTTTCTGATCTAATCTGGGTGACGCCTGTGCACTCAAAGAGAACATGCGCAATGGTTTCATCAGCCTCCATGCAAGCCCTGCACAGGCGACTGTCTGTTATGACTGTCCGTTATGCCTATTGTGTGGAAGTATTGTCTATGGTGTAATATTGTGTTCCGTATTCATATGACTTTTATTTGTTGGCTAGCTGCCCCACGCGGTTTCACCCGCATAAGTTTCGATCCCGTGGGAATATCGGCATAAAAAGTAGCGTATATGTTAATCCAGGGTGTCAGCTACATCTATACAAAATTTTATAAAAATTGGTGAAGCTGTTTGAGTGTGAAGAAGTAGCAAACATATAAACACACACACACACACAAACTTTCGCCTTTAAAATATTATAATAGTGCGATTTTTGTTTTCATTTAAATTGCTATTAATTTATTTATTTATATGGTTATTAATATTTATATTTAATTTAAATGTATACTTATACCTACATCTAATTCGGTTGTTAATGTTTCATGTTGGATTATATTCGATCGCAATGTGAATTGTTACTGAATAAAAATAAAACTGTTTATAACTACGTACTTGCCAACACCAATGTTTGTTCCAAGATTGGTGATTACGATGATTACACCTTTCATTATTCATGAAGTCGAGCTATACGATCTTTTATATATGTATCTTATATAAATCTTTTCTGCTATTCAAACAGCTGCCTTGTCTTTGTTCAGGGGGCCTAAAAAGGCCACTTTAGAAGAATCATAAAAGGATAACATTATGAATCATAATGGACAGCTAAAAGTTAAGTTAATCGTATCAAATCCCACTGGTGAAGGATTTTCCAGTATTTTTTTTTGTCTGTGTTAAAATACCAATCAATCCAATCCAATCCCAATCTCTTTGATTATACCTACATAGTGCAGCGAAAAAAGAAAAGCACGGACTGTCTTCGCCATAAATTATGATTCATAATGTTATCCTTTTATGATTCTGTCAAAGTGGCGTTTTTAGGTCCCCAGTTCCTTATTTCTCTCATGTTTAGAAAGTTACAATGAATAAAAAAAAAGTTAAAATATAATAAGCAATTTCATTATAACTAAATAATGAGTTTCAGCGAAACATGAACATTTTTAATTTCGTATAAATAACAGTAATAGCAAATGTATGTAGGTACATATAATATGTTGTCTTATGAGTCTACAAAGTTACCTTTTGGAGTGTTGGCATCATTTGAGTTTTAATTAACATGGGAATTTGGCGAGTATTCCTAAACTGAAATTCAATTAGAAAGTTTGGCGCGAGTGACCATCAGATTAAGGGCTGGTCCTTAGATCGAAATTAATTGGCTCATGCAGATATTGTTGTAGCCAAGCACCCTCATCTCTGAGGATTTATGTCTAGTTGAGAGAGCCACGAACCTCGACAATTTGTTTACCCACTAAATAGGTTGTATTAGTTGTATACTTGAGTTCCATCTGCTCATTCTTGTTTTATTTGAGTTATGAAACAAAGGAGATCTTAAAATCGATAATTTCTGCGAAAGCAATGTTGGAATTGATGATTTGTACGAAGTTGTAGGTAAATGTAAACTGAGAGAACAAGTACATAGTTAATTAGTTAGTCATTTAATTTATTATTTAGTGTAAATAGTTAATTGTGTAATAATTGTATCTATGCATATAGGTTACCAATTAAATGTTAAGAAAAACCGGTCAATTGGGGGTCGGACCACGCACAATGTAAAGTTCTGTAGTTTTGATGAATGTATCCCAAGAACAACGTAACGTTGGAGTTGAAAGAATGTCGAACATTCTTATAGTCAACATCAATATATAATATATACGTCATGGTCAATTCTCCAACTGCAAATGAAATTTCATTTCATTTCATTCATTTATTCATACTCAATTTAGATTGTGTTGAACATTATCTATTAAATAAAATTATCACATTCGGAAAAAATAGATATAAAAGTCTAATTTGAATTGATGTGAAATGTTTAAGTAGTTCAAGAGTCAATTCATATAAAATATGTCAACAAATAAATGTAATGTCAAAAAAATAAAATAGTAGGTATAATGTCAAAATCAGTGTGAAAAATATTAGGAGTTCATCAAGGTCCTAATGATGAGCACAGTTAAAAGGTCGAATCGAAAAATAATTTTAAAGTATGGCTTGTTCACTGCTATTATTATAAGTGACTATTTTAATCATTTTTCATAAATTCTGATACAGAAAAGTTTGTATTTGCAAAAAAAAATGTGATAAAACTAAAGATCAACGATTTATAGTCTTTTTCTTTTATGCTTTGGGACCTTGCTTCTTGCCAAATTTACGATTCTAGGTCAACGGGAAGTACCCTATAGGTTTGATTTATATACGAGTACAAAAATATGTCGCATAAATTACCGGGCATATTTTTTATTACGTTGACTTATAAGCTCCAAGGGACCATGCACCTACATATTTGATATTAATTTCAACTTGATAGCTCCACGCGTTCCTGAGAACAAGGGTCTTGACAGACAGACACGCGGACGGACGGCCAACGAAGGGATCCTATATTGCCGTGCTAAATGCAAAAGGGGTATCTCAGGAAAAGCTTGTTTCGAGAAAATTTAAGTTTTGCTCTTATTCTCTTATGGCCAATTCCTATAACTTACGGACTGTTAAAGGTTAAAATTAAGACTCTCTTATCTTTACCAATAATGAAGCAAAGACCTCAGAGCTTTGCATAGTAGACCCATAACTATGGAAGCAGCTATCACAGGTACAATTAGTTTACGGATCTATTTATATTTCCAGTTTGGCAACAAGAAAATGCTACTATTGGTAAGCAAAACCATCGTTTTTGTTTATAGGAACCGAGCATTAGTGATTTAAGGTAAAACTGAGATAGGGAAAACTTTTTAAGGGTTCTTTAATTAAGATATCGCTATTTGGCTTAGCTCATTGGATGCGTATTTCTTTAGGCTATCTGATGCCATAATAATTAACAAGGTTCCGTTTTTCCTTTTGAGTTATCTAACTCAAAAGGAAAAAGACGGTTTTAAAAAAGAAAAAAAAATACGGTTACGTATCTACGTAACCGTAAAAATACCAGTAACTGGTAGGTAAGTTTAAACTGAGACAATTTAGAGATATTTTTGTTTAGACCTTTCATTGTATTATGGTAGGAAATTGTTTTATTCATAACGACTTTAATTTATATGACACGTATAGAAATACATGTCATATAAATTAAAGTCGTTTTTCGTATCTGTCTATGGTCTGTTGTTCGTTTAAACTACGTAACGGATCTTGAAGCGGTTTTCACCATCATTTAGAGAATTTATTCCGAAAGGTTATAATAGGTACATTAATATTAAACTTAAGTATAATAAAGGAATCTCCTTGTTTTGTCAAGTCGTGAAAACCATGCGAAGCAGGGCCAAGTTGCTAGTAATGAATAAATACTATTTAAATAATGCAACGATACCATAATAAATAGAAAAAATAATTCTGATTCTGATTATAATGATTCTGATTCCTAAGCAAGCTCGACAGAATCGGAATGAAAGCCGCTCTTGAACTAGTGCGGTGAATGCACTTCTATCACAAGCAGGCTTAGTTTTTAAAGAGGTTAACTTAGAAACAATAGGAAACATGGCTCGGATGCACTTCACTGTGATATAATGAAACTTTGGAGGATGTTCTTTTTGGTCAATTGAAATAATCAGGGTATGTATTGTTAGGAAAAATCTTCCGTCTCTGGTTAGAATTTGTATGCATTGTTCTGGAAATCTGTAGGTTATGTTTTATTTTGGTCTACTAATATGTAGACAGTTCACCACAAAAGCTGCTCAGATAAATATATCTGTTTTATGTATTGACATAATCAGCCACAGTTACCACTATTGGAACACAGGCCTCCTCTCCGTGAGAGGGAGTGGGCTGTTGTAATCCACCACGCGTGCCCAGTGTGGGTTGGTAGATGTCTCATGTTTTCGAGTTTTTGGTTCTGCATGGGACATGCCGTTTTCCTCACGATGTTTTCCGTCACCATTTTGAGAGCAATGGTGATTCAATATTTTACACAAAGTAAAGCGCCTGTCTAGATTCGAACCTACAACGTATAAGTAAGTCGTGGCCGTTACCACTGTGTCACCACTGTTATCTTATGTAAATATAGAATTATGTACCATTGGACAAGCAGTCGCGGAAATCGATAGGTACCTTCCATCGTTGATGTTGAGTAGGTGCGTTATTATGCCTTCCTAAATCCACAGTGGGAGGTACTTATCGTGTTATTTTAAGTCATTTTAAGACGAATATATTGCCAATTATTATTGCCTATTTGAAAGTCGATTTTTTGGTATCTCGGTAATAACGTAAGTAGGTATATTTTGTTGAATAAACACGCCGTTTCTACTGAATTTGGCTATTTCATGATTTCAGGCGTGGGTACCTTTACGTTTATCTGAACATACATTATTATGTATAACGGAGAAGGTATAGTGTGTGTCGTTATTATCAGCCATATTTTAACTACTGTGGGCGTACGTGGGTATGTGTTGGTTATTGCGCAATAGAAAAACCGTTTGCAGTTCAAATCAGATTATAATTTCACGAACAATATAATCATACTAGCAAATTACACACTGTAGGTACACGACACAACCAGATACGGAACGCGGCACAGTTTCTGAGCACATGTTGTCCGTACGATGTCCAATGGTCAAGAGCCGCTGCACCTCGCTGCTCGCTCTCCTCGACCCCCCCACGGACTCAGGCTAGACTCTGTCCAGCGCCACCAGATGGCGCTGGCGTTCCGTATAGTCAAACGAATGACGTATTTCCGACATGTAAAATAAATATGTAAGTATAGAATGTCACATTTTCCAGTTAGATACGCTACATAATATTTTCGTAACGTAGCGCGTAGGTCGGTTTACCACGAATATTTGGCCTGGAGTTATTGATCAACAAAAAACGGACGCAAACATTTTCTTTATGGCACCTCGTCATTGGGGCAAAGTTTAAGGTGATCAATGGGAACCTGATTTTTCATCGCTGCCATTTGGTGGTTCCTACACACTGGTAGCCCGAGATCTTTAATTTGAAGTCGGTGTTGGTTGAGACATCGGATTCATCAAATTTGGTGGAGTGGCTGAAGATATCGATCGTCAATAAACGCAGATGTTGATAAACTCAAACCCAAACTCAAAGCATTTATTTCAATTTCACCATTTACACACTTTTGAATTGTTAAGAAGTCGGTCAGTCAGAAAATATGAAGCTATATAGTTGCCCATTCCAAAGCTTAGGTACCTATGGAGAAGAACGGGCAAGAAACTCCATGGACACTTTTAAATTATATTTTTACAAAAATATACAGTTAGTTACATCAGAGTTACATCTTTAATGTTGAATTTATGTACCGATGTAAAAAAAGATGTACACGTCAAAAGCATCCAGAGTACAGCAAATAGCAAGAAAATAATAATATAAAAATAAAATAATTAAAAATAAACCGAGGCAACTAAGTGATGACCAGCCCCAACTGACGTGACGGCGCCCGTTCACGAACATAACGCATAGATCAATGATTTTTTTACAGGAGAATAAATATTAACTACTTGTATGTCTCTATGTCTTCCTTTTTCATGATAATTTATTTTTAAAAGCGATAAAACCCAAAAAAAATTTTCAAAATTGCCGCTGTCAACAGAGGCCTAGTGTAGAAATTTGACAACTATTAATGAAAAAATAAAAACATAGGAACACAGTATAATTATATCTTTCTTATTCAGGTTATGAAATATCTTTTAAATTGGTTCAATATTGGAGGAGGGAATAGGCGAGAGCCAAACCTCGAATTATGACTTTTTACTTAGGCTTTTTCAAAAGTCTCTTCGACCGCATTTGCTCTTAAAAGTTTAAATTATCATAGGTACTGTACAACTTAAGTAGGCATTGTCAATGTGTTTCTCTTTAAGGGAGAAGTTTATAAAAGATCTCGAGTATTTTCACTTCTGAAAGCTCTTCTAGCCACTTTAACAGCATTAGAGTAGCTACTTTACTCTTATTTCAAGTGTCGAGGATCCTTTATCTGATTGGCATCTGCTTCAAGTTTGATCGAATCACTAAACATAAAATAAAAATCTAATATATCAGTTCAGTTATTAGCAGATAAAACAATTTTTTTTAAATGTCTTTTCGAAGAATTCGTCGACTTTATATCATTTTTATTTGGGTTTTCCTCATAGGATCACGTCAATCAATCAATCAAAAAGAAACTCTTCGACAGTTTTTGGTATCAAGTAATTTTGTACCTAAACGAGTTTGATGTAACAAACTAAATAATTGGATTATGTGAGCAAGGCTTACTTCTATTTTGAGAAAATTGAATTATATCTCTCACGGTTCGTTCCCTTTTGGGATAACGAGAGCGTCAAGCAATACGGTCTGTCTGTTCACGACTCGTGAAGCCACGTGTTATTAATAGTCATATTTACTTATTAGGCTTGCGGCTAAGTTATAACAGCCACACGGGTCGATCGATCTGGTCAAGCTACGTTTGCCGCGGTTGGTCCGTGGATACTGTTGGTCCCGGCTGTAATTCGCGGATCTTTGTCAGTCGTTACGGGTCGTCAGAAGCCCGAAAGTCTGACTACCTGTCTTACCAAGGGGTATCGTATTATCCACTGGATTGTCGAGGTCAGATTGGCAGTCGCTCCATCTAAAATACTGGTATTCAGCTGCATCTGGTTCGACTGGAAGCCGATCCCAAAATAGTTGGGAAAAGGCTAGGCAGACGATTTAAGATTCACCGAAAATAGAATTTGGTTAAATTGCATATTTCGAAGTCGGTGTTTAAAATTAGCCTGACCTTAATTATTCTTATTTTAATTTGAGGATACTCGAAATGATCAGTTGAAGAATACTTTATTATTAATCAAAATCAGATTCACAATATTCTTAAATGATTTTAAGATAAAGGCAAATTTATTTTTAAATGCTTAGGTATTTATTTTCTACCGTCAGTGACAGCTACGTTTTTTGACTCTTTGATCTAATCAAAAGTAGAAAAAAAATTTAAGGATAATCATTAAAATCTTTAATGAATTGCAAAATCACTCTCCTAATTTGCTGAAGCTCCACAGCGCTCCAATACCTCTCCCCTTCTTTTGTAAATATCTAAATAGCGAGGTACAATGAAACAAAGAGGAATAAAATTTACAGCCGTCTTAACTATTCTGTAGTAATTATCACAAAGCTAACGATACAAAATTAATCTACCCTCGCAATTACCGGTGGGGTCGAATATCGCTTCTGTCAAACAATTACTGTTGATGTTCATCGGACGCTTGTCATCATTTATCTTGTCTCGCGAAGTAATTCTATTAAATAGTTTGTAACACAAAAATGTCGGCGGTTCACGCTGTAATCAAAGCTGGGGGTGTTTCTGTTAATTTATCATGGAGGTACCCAGTACACGAAGTTTTGTTAATGAACGCTGTAAGTTTATTTTTATTATAGATGTATGAACCCTACTCTTTGAGAGGGGTTGGAGTGGTTAGCAAAAGTTGAATGACGATATTAACTAATTAATATTGGATACCCGACAGGCAATTTTGGTGCTCTACTAATATGTGGTAAAGACGGGCACCTATTAAAATATAAGGTAGGTACGCGTATTAAGTCGAACCGAAATGCCCAATCACGTTGCGGCCAATTTTACAACGGGCAAGTTTGCTCACGATAGTTAAAAATTCACACATGTATCATCTGTTTATTAATGAGCCATAACTTGCGAATCGTTTAGCATAGGCCTATAAATGTTTTATAACTAGCTAACACGCTATGACAACAATTTTCTCACGACATGCCCAGGTTTTTCGTGAAATTGCTGAAAAAGGAAAATAGTAAACATTGTATTGTTGAAAGCAGGACGTTTTCTCTACGTATTTCTCCCCAAGTATTCAAGTTTTAGAGACTTGATCTACCTTTAAGTAAGCGGACACTGGCGAGGGTCTTACGGACCGCGCGTCGCAGTTTGTACATAAAAGACAGGTTCAAAGCCGGAGTCTCGCACACTTTACTAAAATCCGAGATTTCTTAGCGACACTAAATCTGAAGGTATAACTTTTTATTTTCTATCTGTTCTAACAATTATATTTAATTGAGCTCGCTCACAAAAAAAATAATGATGTTGAAATCCGTGAAAAGTGTGAGACGCTGCAGATTCACGAGTCGAGTGGCACATCTGTTACCGGTCTGCTCGCTCCTCTGACTTGTAATAATGGAATTAACGAGCTGGTTATGAACAAACGGCGTCTTCATTTCCAGGGTCCCGTTTATTCGTCCTTTGCCCTATTTCACTGCCACACCATTACACTGAATGAAATAATGGACTCAATATTGCGCTCATTTGGAAGGTCTCCTTCACGTCGCACTAATATTTCCGAAGGTGTTATGATGGAATAACAAAGAATACCTACTTCACACTAACATTATAAAGGCGATAGTTTGTGAGTGTGTGTGTGTTTATATGTTTGTTACTTCTTCACGCTCAAACGGCTGGACAGATTTTGATCAAATTTTGTATGGAGGTAGCTGACACCCTGGATTGACATATAGGCTACTTTTTATACCGATATTACAACGGGATCGACATTTACGCAGGTGAAACCGCGGGGCGCAGTTAGTATGGAATAACAAATAATACTTATTATTTCATTGCAAAAAATAAGGTTTAATTGGGTACTGCTTTATTGTTAGTATTTCACGTTGATTGTGTAGTGTACTGTATTACAAGTCATTATCGTGCGTGTTTTCATCGATAAATTCATGTATCGGAAAGGCACACATGGTTCGTTTTCAACTTTAATTACATTTATTAAACCGAGTTTAAACTGAATTTACGCTGTCACGCGTACAAAATCCATTCACTAAATAGCCCCCATCTCGTATAATGAGAGAGGCTACGTAATCCAATTAATTAGCAGCGAGATGAAACTACATGCTAGTTGCACAATATCCTCCTCCCGAGGCGGCCAGGCGGCCAAGTGGGGTCCCTCACTGACCTATCCTTGCACTATTTCACGGAAACTAACCATTTCCCTAAGAATTTGTATCCTTATAATACATAATAAATTGTGATGGTCTTAGAAGGGCCGCACATTAAATTGAAGAGGTCCCAAGCGTTCCTTCGTCTGATAGTTGCGTGAATTCCATTTTTTAGGTTATTGGGTTCCTTGAGTATAATTTTACTTGAGTCGTCGTAACGTAAAGTAATTATAGATAAAATGTAAGTTCGTCTTGTCCCCTTTGTCGGCTCTTTTCTATTATACAGCATTACGTAACGTAGTCGTGCTTATATTGTGGTGAGCTATATTGTTAGTAGGAAGTCTATAATTATTCAAATCCACATTCAATTACAAGTTTTTGGCTTCATGTACAGACGCCAGCACATCAAGTTACTACAATTTGTCAAATTTCTTTAAGAGATTTTCAACTTTATCGCTAAAGCATAAGGTTCAAAGTTGATTGGGAAAATTTTACAGTTTCAGGTAGCTTGATGTGCTGGCGTCTGTACTACCTTCGTCGAACATAGGCACTTTGTTCGACGACACTACTTTCCGCTTCGCTGCTTCCCTGCGACTAAGAGCTCCTTGCTGTTCTCCTCATCGCTGTCACTGTGACAAAGATGTCAACAGCCTCGGACACCATGGCCTGTCTTGCAGCCGAAGTGAGGGTCGCTTACCGCGGCACGCGGACATAGGTAATAGGTAATACAGGCTTGTGGCCGCAACTCCACCTCAATGCGCGTATTTTGCGTACGGCAGGCGGACATACACATATATTACATCATCCGACGAGCTCTTGTCACCGTCGGCGTTCCAGCTGTATTAGAACCCAATGGCTTGGCACGCGACGATGGCAAGAGATCGGACGGCATGTCTTTATTTCCATGGAAGGTGGGTAGGCCTTTAGTGTGGGTCGCAACGTGTGTCGATACTCTTGCGTCATCCCATCTGCTTGGCTCAGCGTGCTGTGCTGATGCTGCGGCTGCGGAAAACCTCAAGTGGCGAAAGTACCTTATCGGTAATTATATTTTCGAGCCGTTTGGGGTTTAAACCCTCGGACCGTGAGGTCCGAATGCTCATGGCTTGTTCAACGAAATCTCTAAACGGCTGGTTGACACTTCCCGTGACCCAAGGGCTGGATTTACCTTGGCCAGAGGATAAGTATTACCATACAACGCGGTAATGCCGCCAGTCTCTTGGGTACATTATCAGTCGACAGCGATGCGGAGGAATATTTCGACGAAATATTTTAGCTTTTTAATAGTTTTAGTTAGGTTAGGATATTATATTTTAATTTTAATAGTTTGAGTTTATTTAGTATTAGAATTTTGTACAACATTGAATAAAAATATTACAAATTACCATACATTATTTTGTGGATAGGTATTTCATTTCATTTTTTTTATTTTTCAGATCATAAAATCCAATTTTTTTGTGCTTACTTACAAAACTTGAACACTAGTGTTAGTACATCCATAAGAATAGTTAATTACAAAGGTCTTAAAACTATGTTAGTATTACAGTATTACACTAAAAACATATTATAATGGTAGAAATATCTATGAATAGTGGAAAGTTTTAAATGCATTCTCGTGACAATTTTAAAACCTGATTATTTAACAGGTCAACCAGTCATAACCATGGGGTATCGTAATATCCAGTGACTGGGTTGTGAAGGTCAGATAGGCAGTCGCTCCATGTAAAATACTGGTATTCAGCTGCATCCGGTTAGACTGGAAGCCGACCCCAACATAGTTGGGAAACGGCTAGAAAGATGATGTTTATATTTTAGCAAGTATAATTATATTTTAAAATGGTCAATTGTCATGCCATCCCAACTTTTATTTAAAACTGTCAATTAATTTTCCCTACCCCTTTGACATCGTACACTGATATATTATGTAACGCGTTGTATGCAGAGGTGGCTTGGCTGTGGTATTCACCTGTAAATTATTAATAGATATAAGTCTTCGGACCACTAATTACTTTGTCAAGGCTGATGATTTTGACAATATTCCCGGTACCATTACTTGCCTAGTCTTTGGGGAGACACTAGGTAGGTATCTACGTACCTACCATATGTACAGTCATGAGCATATAAATAACTTACACTTACACCAAATTCAAAAGGATTTTTTCCTAAAGTATAGATATTCTATGGTATTACGAACATTTGAAATGTTATCAAAACGATACTTTTACGAGAAAAACGCTTTCGAATTTTGCTCAACTGTAAGGTAGGTACCTACTTATGTATGTGTCTGTTACCTACGTATTTTTCATCATGTGGTCCCGATGGGTTGTATAGAAACCAGTTTCAAGGCTTTTTTGCAACCACAATTGATATTATTGTTGCGGCATAAAACTATTGATGAAACTGCTGTGAATGTTGAAAAATAGGAAACGTTTTGCATGATTTGTATGTTTAACTTGCCAAATTGTTTTCGACGTAACTGTACTAGAAGCCGGTTGCATCGATGTAGAAAACGAAGCATCACCCCAAATATGATGACCAAACGGAAGACTTTTTGCACATAGGTAGTCGTAATATCTGACATAACATGCGCGCACCAATCCACCTATTTTCACCACATGCACACCCCAAAACACCCCACACTTCACACACACCTACACCTAAAAGCACCTAAACCACTTGTCATCAAACCGTTTTTCTACAACATAATAATGTTGTATGTTAACTTTGTTATTACATTGTACTTAAGTTTTTAATTGTAATTTTTTCTTTTGTTTTATTTTTTATCAAATTAATTACTTCATCTAAATAAATGAAAATGTTTGCCTTACATGGGAAGAGACTCGTCCCCACGATACACGGATTCCTAGGGTGGCAGGGCATTTGTAAAAATCTAGCACGTATGACTCCTATGTAATCTGTTACTGCGCCTGAACTCTCTCCGGTCGTGTCGGATTGCTGTCCCATCGGACTATGAGAGTGAGGGAAGAGGGAGTGCACCTGTGTCTGCGTGCACACTTGTGCACTATAATATCTCCCGCGCCGAAGGCTAGTCTCCGTTGAGACTGGGCACCGTGGCCGAAATACGGTCTGGAGGACTTTTGTAATCTTTTACTACTTTTTTTAATATTGTACTTACTGTGTTTGTTCTGAACTGAATAAAGATTTTATTTATTATCTTAGTATGTAAACTCAGAGAAATTAATCGTTAAGCAAATTGATTACCAACTTAAATTGTCCGTGTATTCAAATCACAACTGTAATTTTTTAACAGTTCTATTAAATGGCTATTGCACGGCAAATTGATATAGGTTGTCAATTTGCTTGCATTGGCTTACGGTTATGGCACAGTCTACCTAGTTGTGACGTTCAGCAAAGAAAAGGCCACTTCTCGTGGGTGACATAAAAACTTCGTCCTCCCGTCTATTAATAATAAAATAGTAATGTTCTCGTCTGTGTCGCGTCTACATAGTATGTTGTTTAGCGGAATATCTTTTTGTTTCGATTTTCTCCTAAACCGGCATGTCCTACCTAACCGGACCAAAAATTCAAAGACATATTATGATATCCGCCAACCCACACTGGGCCCACGTGGTGGATTACGGCCCACTTCCTGTCTCACCGAGAGAAGGCCTGTGTCCAAATGGGAATATTTTAGACTGATTATGAATATGCATGTATACTCCTTGTCTTCGGTCATCAATGCATTAAGTATGTTTCTGTTATAGTTCTTATGTAAATATCTGTATGAACTTAATGGGGATATTACACTATCATACATAGGTATATCTGCGATCAGATAAAATTTGTGGGCTTCGGTAAAATACCTACCTATATATTTTATATTAGCCTTAGCCCGCGACTCCGTCCGCGTGAAATGTCTTGTTCTAGCATAAAATACATATCCCGTAGCTGTGCTACGTTATTTCGTTTTCGCTTTGCGTTTTTTTCAGACTTTTTTCTTTATGCTCGGCTCCCAAGGGTCCGAATATAGCCAAAAAAAATAAAATAAAAAAAGTCTAAACCTAAATAGCCTTAACCTTTGTCTAGAATAAGAATGACTGTCAAATTAAAAAAAAAAAAAACGAAATCCGCCTGGCAGTGCCAGAGATTAGCGCGGTCAAACAAATATGTATTAGTTAAGTTAACACCGTGGCACTTTAAAACACGTAGGTATACTGTTTTGCTCTTTCGTTTTATGAACGTATTTTAATTTAATTAAATATTAATTACAATTTTCTAAATATCATCTTGGAGCAACCTGTACTTAAAAAACTGTAGCACAGGGGTCATTAATTTGCCGAGGTAACGGATCATAACATCGTATCAATGAAATTAAAACGAATAACGTGCTAAGAGTAGGCGAATTGAAGGAATGAGGGAGCCCAATGTAGGCGCGAGCGGCGCAAGCGGTAATTTTCAAATTATTTTATGTTGTTATAATTTGTATGATTACTGGCCACTAGCCCTACCCGTGTATTAAACTAATGTCGCCATTGTAGCGCCACATATTATATGATCCTAGATATATGATAGTGTAGTAATATCCCTAAATAAAGAACCACATGTGTCATTTTACACATGCGGAACCTATAAATAGGTAGACCGCATATCGGCTAGTTAGCTACAATTGTAGCCAAACCGCTGAACGACGTGCATCGCCCAACGAATTCGACGCGTGACGGATTGTTATAAAATTTTGACAAAATTTACGTCGTACTACTGGCTCATAAATGAATTGTATATGCATATTTTGTACGCATTTTTTAGTAACACCTACCCAAATACAGCCAGGTAATTATTATGAAACAAATTGACACCCTACGTCAATTTCCCGTGGTATAGTTATTTCATACAACTATCAAAGAACGACAGTTGTGATTTGAATATACGGACAATTTAAGGTGGTAGTCAATTTGCTTAACAATTAATTTCCCTGACTTTATGGTGTGGTGTTGACTTCTTACGACAAGAAGGAGGTAAGCTAATATAGATTTTTTTTTACAAACAAGATAATATATAAGCAGAGAGTCTTAAACGCTTCAGTAAGCTTAATACACTTAGCTAAGCTTTATACCGCTGAATAAAGCTCATGACACCGAGCGACTTCCTATAGTTAGGAGAGAAGCAGACTCTAACATACTCGTAGTTCTGAAGGTAAAGCGATATCTAATGCTTCAAATCTGTGAATTACTTAGCAAGTTCTGCTTCCTATGTATGTCTTGCAAGTTGTCTAAGAAAATCTAATATTATAAAAAAGTTACCCAGATATTGTAACGTTACATCACCCGTCATGTAATTTGTCAGGGCGAACCGTAGGCCACAAGTTATTTAAATAGTTTAGTATTGTGTAGCCCCCTTATTAATAAACGTATTATATCTGATGAATTGTTAGACACCGGTTTTTCTCTTTCAGTCGTCAGTATTTTGACTTTCGAAAGAAGAAGACAAAGCGTTGT
Organism: Luperina nickerlii; assembly: GCA_963855955.1. Taxonomy (NCBI): domain Eukaryota; kingdom Metazoa; phylum Arthropoda; class Insecta; order Lepidoptera; family Noctuidae; genus Luperina; species Luperina nickerlii. The sequence continues at coordinate 12,461,855 of OY979674.1, forward strand.
GTCTGTATAGTTTACAGACGCTATAAAATGTTTATTAGTAAGGGGGTAAATGATGTAGCTGAGGTCAGATGGTCTACCAACCTAACCTAGAGCATAGACCTAGCATAGATTTTATTTCTAGCTAATACAGTCTATTATTAATAAAATAATTAAATAGGCTGCTTGTAGTTGTCCCAAGGATCCTGGAGAACTTCTTGGTGAAAGAGGAGTGGCAGATTCCGCCCTGATGATCCAGGAAGCCACATATAGAAATGCGATATTGACGGTACTTCCTATAGATTAACATATAACCCTTGTGGAACACAATTTGAAGATGAAGTTATCTATAAATATGTATTAACATCTGCCTAGCCTTTTCCCAACTATGTTGGGGTCGGCTCCCAGACTAAACACGTGCAGCTGAATACCAGTATTTTACTTGGAGCGACTGCCTATCTGTCCTCCACAACCCAGTGACTGGGTAATACGATACCCCTTGGTAAGGCTGGTTATTAAAGTTTCGGGCTTCTGACCACCCGTAACAACTGTCAAAGATCGACGAATGACAGCCGCGACCAACAGATTCACGTGGCAACTATAAATATTTATTTATTTATTAAAACTTTATGCACATAATGTACAAAGGCGGACTTAATGCCTTGGGCATTTTCTACCAGTCTACCTTAGGGTGATGCAGAGACAAAACAGTAGGTGCAACAGAACAGAAAAATTTGAAGAATAAAATATAATAATAAATACTTATATACATACATACAACAAATTATACAAAGTGAGGAAAGATAAAAAAAAAACATTGATGAAGAAAACCAACAAATTAATTGTGAATAAATATGTATGTACCTTACATTTTTTTTACTTTTCTACCAGCGAAGTTCCAACCTTTTGATTAGCAACATCGAGTGTGAAAGCAATTTTTTGCTTCAACGCGCACGTACCATCAACGTAAAAGGGTAATTCAATTAGACGTAGCTCTTTGATGATCTAAATGGACTTATAATTATGTACGGAATAGATTTCCGGTTAATAGGGAAAGCTGCCGGCTTTGATAGTCAATGTTCTCGTGCTAATCACTAACCCTCGTCGACTATATACAATGGACATCTTGTCAAACATCAGCTTCGTCTTTATCGAATTATGTTCGGAATTTAGATGGTCTTAGTTTACGTTAACATTTTTAGCGGAGTATGTTATTTTATGTGATACAAGCCATATTCCAGATGGTATTTTCCACCGCCAAAAATGACGAACTTCTATACAAACTTTTATCCCCTATTTGACCAATACAGATATGAATTTTTAAAAATCCTTCCATATCGCTGACTGTCGTTAGATAATTATATAAGGACAGACATTTTTCACAAGGGGTTGTGCAAAATGTCATCATGTTTTTTTTATGACATGGTAATTTTTAAGGCACACGAGCAGCTTATAGACAGTTCAAAACCAGCGGTGCTAGATTCTTTTTTGGGCAAAGTGGGTTCTTTTTTTGCCTTTTGAGTAAAAAAGCGGGATCGTTTCGTCAAAAGTGTGACGTAGATAATAAAAACGTATCTAAATAATCATAGTTTTTTATTTTTGACAGTGATGAAGTGATGATAGATAGCCATAGAAAATGTAGGTATTTTATCTAATAAAAATACGTTACTTTACTAAACTAATAACAATACCTGTCTAGTTTCGTCGAGTAATCCCCGAAAAGCTAAGACTGTCCCACGCGGGACATTTAATTTTGAGCTACAAATCGGGACGTCTGGCAACGCCGGTTCAAACTATCGCTTGCAATCCGAAAACAATGAAAACCGATGTAACCTAACATCTCCCTTCAAAAAGCAAATATCATCAGAGAGGTGAAAAAACAAAACAACAACGCGGAGTAAACTGAGACGCATTGTCCAGTGTCAATTATTCTGGTGACTGCTGGAAAGTCAACGTGTCCTCGTTGTGCCTATAGTTCTGTTCCAACGTAACAGTTTGTTTCCTGTTTTCAAGCCACTTTGTTTCACGTGTGGCACTTTAAGAGGCAGCTTTTAAAGCTAATAAATAAGTTACCTGAATGATATACATATAGATTCGTGTTTTTGTTTTTCTTTCCAGGATGATTCGAAGTAGGAAAACATCTGGCCTTTGGAAAGGTTGAGAGACTGAACTAGAAATGACAAGGACCAAGAGGAAAATTACGTAGTTATTACGTTGACCTATAGGTATTTAGGTATGTGTTGATGAAGGTATGGTTATATCCTATACAAATAGACTTACATAAATATATGTCAATAGACTTGCAATTAATTATACGCCCAAACGTATAATGATGTCCTTAGGGGACCAATAAATCTGTCTTCGGAATAGATCTGTTAATATTTTGTGGACCCAGTGACAAAATTGATGGTTTATTTATCTTGATAAATACGACCGAGCTCTTATATTATAACATATCACACTAATATTATAAAGGCGAAAGTTTGTGAGTGTGTATGTGTGTTTATATGTTTGTTACTTCTTCACGCTCAAACGGCTGAACCAATTTTGATAAAATTTGGTTTGGAGGTAGCTGACACCCTGGATTAACATATTATAGGCTACTTTGTATCCCGATATTACCACGGGATCGAAACCTATGCGGGTGAAACCGCGAGGCGCAGCTAGTATAATATATATTTAGCACATTTCATAACAGATTGCAAGCCAATGGTGTGTTATTGGTGTTATTGGAATTTTCCGAAATGTTTGCGAATAATATTCCTGGTTATGGCTAAAAGTTTCATTAACAAAGCCTGATCAACATCTTATCCATAAATCTGCTGTCATATATCATATGATGAATGGCTGACGAAAATAATATCATTTTATCTTAATATAGGATACTAGCTTCTGCCCGCGACTTCGTCCGCATGAAGTCTCTTGTTCCCCCGCCCCACCGCGTCGCATCGCATCGCATGGCTGCGCTATCACTTCATTTTCGCTTAGCACTCTTTATGACATTTTTTATTTTTGCTCGGCGAGTTATAGCGTGACGTTAAATAGCCTATAGCCTTCCTCAAGAATTTGGCTAGCTATCAAATGTTAAAAGAATTTTTCAAATTCTACTGGTACATACAAACTTTACCTCTTTGTAATATTAGTGTAGATAGACTTTCTAATATAATACTCGTATAGGGATGTTGATTAGTTTCAGACCCTGAGTAGGTACCTATATACATATTATTTGTTGCAGTGTATCCTACGTACAGCTTGATACCTACGAGCTCATTAGAAACTACGTAACAACTGAAAGTGGTGGCAAAATCTATTGCGTTACCTCACCTTTACATGTCTCCAAATGTTCCATCCATCACTGACCGACATGAGCCATAGTCTATTTTATACGAGGACAAACTGTGCCGAGTGTAACGACATTTACCAGCTGGATAAAAAACTTTTTTTTATTCTCCGACGTTGTTGAACTCCCAGTGAGGTTTAATAAGACCTTGTTATTTTAACAAGACGGGAACTATTTGATGGATGACTTATCCGGGCCGAGAGTCTTTCCGCGCCTTACGAGTTTTACTTAACGCTTCTAAAACTAGGCGGACAAACTTTATCCACACTTAAACTTTCTTAAGTGTTAATCGATCATCGCTGGTCAATGATCTGTAAACTTCCTATTATATTTTGGACACTATAATATAACTTAGGTCGTCGGGAAGCAGTTATTTGAGTCACATTTCCTTCAAAAACAAAAAGCTTTCAGCGTTCTTTTCTTACGATATTTCGGATTACTTTACAAAAAATAGATCTGATAGCACGCAGTTAGGTCAATCGATAGATAACTCATTTGTCAAAATTTTTCCACTAGTTTCGACACATGAGCTAAAAAAAGCTAATAGAAAAACCATTCTATTTGGCTCCGACGAAATCACTTGAAAATGTACTCACACATAAACAAAAACTTTAAAATGTTAGTGAAAATATCGAGGCACAAAAAGATTGAACAAAGAAGGCAGCAACACAGTGCGCCAGCAACTGGACATAAATCGTCCGTAAACTTTACTATCACCACGTTTTCCTTTTACATTTTTGGATACTATGACAAAAGCATTTTGGCGTATTTTAGAATGAAATGTGCAATATTTTATGAATTTAACTGTGGTTTTAGCCGATACAGATTACTGTTGCATTGTGGTGTGGAGTTTTATGGCAAGCTTGTAATAATATACATGCATGGGCTTGTGGTTCACGGCTCATTAGTTTATATCGTGAGCTCCTGCGGCCCCGCGGCCCCGGTGCAACCAGAGACGAATGCATAACAACTTTGTATAGGTAACGTATCCCGCTTTCCCCACTCATTAATATTAATATCCGTTAAGCCAGCGCCATAATCTTACGGCACAGGAAACTTATATTAGGTACCTAATACTTGTATTTGTCTGAAATGTGAACATATTTTGTGAAAAGCTAGTTAAGCATTTGCTTTTTCGTTTTATGTCGAAAGCGTAATAAATCGATGAAAGCTTTCCGCTTTTGTTACTTCTATATTAAAGAGGTACATGCTTGAGAGCAGTACCTATTTAAGCTTTTAAATACCAGTTTATTCACAATGTCCATAATATGTTAGTAGGTATTCCTTTCATAGTTTCTGCAATTTAAAAGGCTATCAGGTAGGTACTTACCCTTTCCTTCAAGTATTATTATTATGTAGCGCAATGTTCAACAAAAAGTTAGAAAACAAATGAAAAACTATGAAGGAACTCCAGTCACAGTTGAAGAAGACTTTTAAAAAAGAAAATATTTTTAAATAGCTCAGTTGTACTTTTATTTAGGTACGACTTCATTCTTTAAATATTCTTTTTAATTTAGAAAGTTCACTGAACTAAAAGCAAAAAGCAACAGGTATTACACGATGTTTTTCGTGTCTAAAGAACATTATAACGAGATGAGTTATTTTACGGAATACGATACAGCAATTTGGAGCAATTCATTCATGTTAAACGATTACCTATCAATTTGTATAGTAAATTTACTTTATTTCAAAACCAACATATCGTTCACGAGTTACCTAAAATTGGTAAATAAAATGAGTATCACTTAACACAATAAAGATTTATCGGCATACGCTAAAACATGCAGCTGATATCGAATAAACAATAATATTATCTAGTTACTTTTAGTAGCCAATATCTAGTTATCCTCATTATTAGGTCAATTAACCTAATATACTGATATACAAGACACACAAAACCAATTAACAGTGGTATCGAAACAAACTGCCATAATTAGATAAGATTTAATTACTCGACGGAAACATTAAAGTGTTCGTAATTATATGACTGATTGAATTATTATTAAAAAAACAACATTAGTTCTATTCGAAATCTTTTAACGCTGTATAATTTAATAACATTATCATAATTAATTAATGTTTTATCACGCATAGCTTAGTTTACGTTAGCGCATAATTTTCATATTAATCGTCGGCACATTATGCTGCAGTTTAATCATATGTTATGAGAAATTGATTCGAATACGTAAAAGGCAATAAAATATCTACATAAAAAGATCGAATATCTTCGAAAACAAAAGAAAAACGTTCCAAATTGTAACAGTTGAAAAGAAAAACAAAAGAAATAAATTAGTATTGTACAAGTAGGGCGATGTCAGAAGTTGTGACGTTTTACTTAACAGAGGGTGATAGGCATATGGGGTGGGTCTTTCACAGCTTCGAAAGCGTTAGTAAGCCATGTTAAATCCTGGGCGTTATGCCGGCTTAGTGGATTTATTTTATTACGTTTACTTATTCAACGGTCAGATCGGGCTATGATGACCGTCCGGCCACGTTTAGAGGCTACTTAGTTAATTAAATGTAACACGAATGGCTGCCTCTGTGTACAATCAGTACTATGTAATGTTTATCTGTGATGACTTCACTAAACCGGATAGCTTTAGAGCCAATAATTTGAAGTTCTGAGCTTGTTGTATGGATTCAATTACTGTAATTGAAACATGTCGTTTGAATCAGATGAAATGTTTCGGAAACAAAAAGTACGAAGAGGAAATAATTTGCTGGTAAGGACATTTACAATTGTTTTAATAGGTAGGTTGGTAGTATAAATGTTGGGAGCAAAAAATAAATATTATTACTTGTTTTTGTAATTGCTGCTAAAACAGACGTAAAATCAAAATATTTTATTTCACATAAACCTACATGGGCACTTATGAAACGTCAGAAGCTAGGTGCACGGTTCCAATTGGTCGTTTCCTATGGAGAAGAGCCGGCAAGAAATTCCACGGTTACTCTTTTTCAAAATAATTGGCTTTTACAATGTTTTCAAATTACAGTATATATGGGAGGACAGCGTAGGCCTGTCAACAAGTACCAGGTATTTATATTATGGAAATCGCTTCTTATTTTGAAAAGCCCTAAGTTTTTACGAACATACAAAATACTTTCTAAAATATAAAGAGAAGGCAGAGTTAGTATATCAATTTCTTTGAATTTGTTTCTAAGAGACTTGCAAGGACCCATTTTATAGATTGCGCGGATAAAATGAATAATCTTAATAAGAATATTTTGTAAAATGAATAATTATACCTTTGGTTAACTATCCTTATAGGCTATGTGTCTGCGCCATTCGCATTATTTTATCTACGCTTATTATTAATTTTATCTAATTATCCATTGAAATCATACAATACTTGCAACACTATACACTTCACTCATTAGCTCACTCGAGAAGGATCTTCCAATCAAAATCGATTCCTTTCTTACTCCCACTCATTTCCTGTTCCGGTCATTCGGACAACCCCCGCCCTCTAACACTCCAAAATCCGCTCGCTTACTGGCGACACGTATGACGTGTGCGCCCGCGCTCCCGCCAAAAAACTCAAAAGTGATAAATATATTGGTGCTGTGTGGTGAATCCTCAAACTCTCTTTTCTCTTGTGACACTTGGTGGAAATATCGCTTGAACCGGTGTGCTGGAGGCTGCTATCGAAGGGACGCATCATCTTACATCCTCCTGTAAGTTCCTTTTCCTTCCAAGTGTTCTGGTCCTTCTCACCCAATAAAAAACGCATATCTACTACGCATATCTACGCTACACTCATCACACACATCATATTTATCGCATTTATCTATCTATTCGCATAAAAACGCTCAATTACGCATCCGCCATTACCCGTCTACGTGATACCTCACGAGACGCGCCCACGAGGGCACATTTCCCGCTCAATCTCTCATCAACGCTAAGTTGTTTTTATTAAAACGCATCTTATTTCAATATAAACAACCTTCATTTATAATATTATAACTATATTTTATTCATCTCACGCATATTTTTGCATATTTCTCAAAACATAACGCACACAGACAAGTCCATTTTGTTCACGCAAGTTCGCATAGATTCACTCATTTATCTATTTTAATTACACGGTTATAAACTCGAATACGTATTTCTCAACGCATAAAAATGGCTTCCACGCGTAGTAAGGATAAGGAATCCGATAAAGAATCCTATGTTTCTACCGAGGAAGATCCTAAAGTTCTTTTATTTGAGTCGAAAAAAGAAAATTTATTCCAAATTTTGCAATCCATTTACGATCTCGGCCTACAAGTTTCCGTAAATAATTCATTAAAATCTCAACTTCTAGCTAGAATTAGCTCCCTTGAGCAAATTAGAACAAACTTTATGGAAACTCTTGATGCTTATAATTTAGCTTTATTAGAATGTGGTTCGACGACAAAGCCGAACTACGCCCCACTTTCCGCATTTGATGAAATCTATTGTCAAATCAAAGCAATAGAATCTAACATTCTTAGATCTCAAAATACGAGTAATGATAATAACACTAATAATAAATTCGAGTTTTTAAATCGTAAACTACCGCCTTTAAAACTTGTTTCATTTGATGGCACGCCCAGCAAATGGACAACTTTTCATGAAAACTTCAAAAGTCTTATTCATGATAATTCGCAACTAACTGACGCCGAAAAGGTTCAGTATCTAATAGGTTGTCTCTCGGGCAAAGCATTAACTGTTTGCTCAGGTATCATACCTACCGCTAATAATTACCTACTCATTTGGAATGCTTTAATAGAAAAATATCAAGATACGCGCATACAAGCTTCCATGTATTTACATCAAATGATTCAATTTAAACCTTATCAATCTATTGATACATTTCTTGAGCAGTTTCATTCGGCACAAGCCGCTTTACGTCGCTTACACATAAAAGATTTGTCAGATTTTATAATAACTGATATTGCACTCAGTAAGCTCGATAATGAGGTCGTTAACCTTTTCGAACGATCGCATAGTCATATTGCAATACCTACTTTCGATCATCTTTCGCAATTCTTAAAAGAACAAAGTAAAATAATAACGCTTCGTAATCACTCTAATCCCTCTAAAGTTCGTAATTATAATAACGAAAATAATAAATCCTCATCTAAAAATAGCCAAGCCTTCGCCAGTACTACCCAGGACACCCTAGTGCGTTCATGCAAGGTATGTGGATCCCCTGATTCACATCCACTTTATAGATGTTCTCATTTTATGAATCAAAATGTTAAAGATAGATTAGATCTTGTATACAAACATAAGTTTTGTCGTAATTGTTTAGGATTTCATGATATTAAAATGTGTAAGTCAACAAATACATGTTCGATTTGCCACCGTAAACATCACTCATTATTACATATAGATAACTTTAACAATTCAAACAATCGGGTAGTTGAACATGGTTCCGCGCGGTCCCCGCTGTGCGTACCGCCCGCGCCCGCGCCTGCTGCGGCCTGCGCGCCCCGCGCGCCCGCTCCCGCGCCCCCGCTGTCTGCCGCTCCCGCGACACTCGATTCGTCGCCCGTACCGGCAAGTGATAACGTTGCGCGCGAAAATTCAAACGCACCTTATTTATCAATGACTTCGGCTACCTCGCGCGTTGAAAATAATACAACTGTTTTGTTACCTACCGCTTCCGTATACGCTTATAATAATAATAAACCTTATACTCTCCGCGTTTTTCTTGATACAGGCTCAATGAGTCATTTTATTACAAAGGCTTGCTGTAAACGCTTAAACTTAGAAATTACTCCTGACAAATCTTCTATTTTCGGTATAGGTCACGCAAAAATACCCTCTTTTGGTACTACAACATTTAAAATATGTTCCCGCTTTGATCAGCGCTGTTGTTATACAATTCACGCTCGGGTTTTAGATCGTATTACTGACGACTTGCCCAACATATCCATAGATATCACAAATCTCACTCCATTATGTAATTTACCTATGGCTGATGACGCGTTCCACGTTCCCGGTGAGATAGATTGCCTCCTCGGCAATGAACTTTTCCCGCTTTTGTTGGGAAGTGGAAAGGTAACTATACCTGGCTCCTCGGTCGTCGCTGTAGAAACCACCCTTGGCTACATAGCCATGGGTCGGGCTGAATGTCAACCTCGCATAAATTCGCGCGCTCGCCCCGCTCAAATAAATAAAAATAAAAGCGAGCAAACTTTTCTGTGCGCTACTAGCACGCTTAGCTTAGATACGCTCACGCAACGCTTTTGGGAGCTGGAAAGCGTCCCTAATAAGATTCACATGAGTCCTGATGATCAGGCGTGTGAACAAATATTTAATTCAACTTACTCTCGCGATGAAACAGGTAGATACACAGTGCAGCTACCATTTAAGGCTCCGTGTACAGACTTAGGAAATTCGCACTCAACGGCGATGCGCCGCCTCGTTAATTTAGAAAAAAGTTAGATTCTGATCCCGAGATCAGAACTAATTACAACGCTACGCTTCAAGATTATCTTGACAAAGGTTATTTGGCCAAGGTCAAAGATCCCTCTCTCAATATCCCGCATTATTATATTCCGCATCGTGCTGTTTACCGCCCGGATAAACAGTCCAGTAAAACTCGCATCGTGCTTGACGCTAGCTGTAAAACTAGCTCAGGTAAATCGCTAAATGATCTCCTTTATGTAGGTCCGAATCTACAAAGTAACATTTTCGATTTATTAATTAATCTTCGCATGTTTTCCGTTGCTGTAGTTGCAGACATCGAAAAAATGTATTTTCAACTTAATCTTTCCCCTGATCATCACGCATTTCAACGCATTTTATACAGATTCGATAAAGATTCTGAGATTTCAATTTTTGAATTTAACCGCGTTTCTTTCGGCGTCTCAAGCTCGCCTTATTTAGCTATGAGAGTAGTTCGCCAACTCGCATCCGATAGTCGGGATAAATACCCGCTCGCGGCTTACGAGGCTGAAAACCATATGTATATGGATGACTATGTATGTTCGCTAGATGGCGTTAAAATAGCTGAGCAGACATATCAAGAAATGGTCGCCATGTTCCGGTCAGGCGGTTTCAACCTTGTAAAGTGGATCTCTAATAGTTCCGAACTCTTAAATAAAATTCCCTCAACTCATTTAAACCCGCAAAATATTGAATTTGACGCTGACGCTAATAATAATACTAAAATCGTAGGTATGCAGTGGAATCCTGTAGAAGACTCTTTTCAATTTAAAATAAATGGTAATTCTCTTAAATGTACAAAACGTACCGTTTTATCCGCAACCGCACGGCTGTTTGACCCCTTAGGTCTTATAAGTCCAGTTACCGCATTCATGAAAGTTTTAGTTCAGGAATGCTGGAAGCATGACCTTGATTGGGATGATCCTGTACCCGCTCATATTGAAAATAAATTTAATCGATTTCACAAAGAACTTTCCTATCTCGAACAAATAAAATTCCCGCGACATGTAGGTATCACCTCTGGTTCTCATGTCACTCTCCTCGGGTTCGCAGACGCCAGTGAGCGCTGTTATGGTGCCGCTGTTTACATAAGGGTTAGTTCTAACGATGAAGATAACGGATCAGTCCTCTTGTTAACTTCTAAATCTCGCGTCGCTCCGCTTAAAAATACGCCCTTAGCTCGCCTCGAGCTATGTGCTGCTCTTCTCTTAGCAAACTTAATCAACTCGGTTGTAGAAGTTTTAAGTAAACGCTGTAATATTAATAATATTTTTGCCTTTTCTGATTCAACAGTCACGCTCACCTGGATCCACTCGCCCTCGCATAGATTTCATACATTTGTCGCAAATCGCATCGTTGAAATTAATTCAAAATTACCCGCTAAACATTGGTTTCACATTGATGGAACTGAAAATCCCGCTGACGTAGTTTCTCGTCCCATAACGCCTCAACAATTATTAGATTTAACTCTTTGGTTTAACGCTCCGCATTGGTTTTCATTCCCCATAAATCAGTGGCCAATCAAGCCATTTAAGGTCAATTTAAATAATAATAATTCGGAAGTAATGGAAACTAAAAATATCGCTCTCTCAGTTAAAGTAACGCAAGAAGGTCCTCAACCTATTCAATCTTTAATTGACCGCATTTCTAAATATTCTATTTTACTACGTAGTTTGGTATTTATATTACGTTTCTGCAAGTTACTAAACTCGCGTGGTTGTACCACCGTTTCGGATTTGGATACCGCGGAAATATACCTTATACGTTACGTACAAGGTAGATATTTCTCTGAAGAAATTAACGCTTTAAAATCTAATAAAAATATAAATAAAAGTCTCGCTAAACTCAACCCCTTTCTGGATTCGAATAATATTCTCAGAGTAGGTGGAAGGCTAACTCATTCTCAACTTGATTATGGTCAAAAGCACCCCATTTTAATTCCAACTAAATCACGTTTTACTCAACTCGTAATTGACTTTTATCATGTAACTAATTTACACACGGGTCCCGCTCTTTTATTATCTATAATTAGACAAAAATTCTGGATTTTATCTGCTCGTAACATTGTAAGACAACGTGTGCATAGTTGTAATAAATGTTTTAAACTTAAACCTCAAAATACTTACCCTCCTATGGGTGATCTACCCGACTTTCGCGTTTCACAAGCGAAAGCGTTTGTTAATACCGCTGTGGACTACTGTGGTCCTTTCTACATTACTCATATCCGAAAATGCGGAATTAAGAGCCACAAAGCTTACATTTGTGTGTTCGTCTGTCTAACGACTAAGGCAGTGCACTTAGAGTTAGTCTCTGACCTTAGTTCTGATTTATTCCTTGCCGCTTTTAAGCGTTTTATTTCTCGTAGAGGTCCTGTTGCTATGATTTATAGTGATGGAGGCACAAACTTTATTGGCGCAAAGCGCAAATTGAACGAAATTTACGCCTTAATTCAATCCAAATCTCATATAAATTACATAGGTGAACAGCTAGCTGAACATCGTGTACGATTTAAACATAGTCCGCCTTACGGTCCTCATTTTAATGGACTCAGCGAAGTTAATGTTCGTTGTGTCAAAACTCATCTTTTTAAAGTCATTGGTTCTCAAATATTAACATACGAGGAGTTTAGTACCGTACTTGTTCAAATTGAATGTCTTTTGAATAATCGACCTCTAAGTATTTTAAGCTCTGACCCGTCTGATATTAGTGCTTTAACGCCTAATCATTTTTTAAACGTAACTCCGCTTAAATTTTTACCTGCTGAAGATGTCACAGACATTTCAGACAATCGCTTATCGCGTTATCAACTTCTTAATAAAATCACTCATTCCTTCTGGCATCGTTGGAGTCAGGAGTACCTCACTTCCTTGCAACAGCGGGAGAAGTGGAACACACCGTCAAAGCCTATTGAAGTAGGCACTATTGTTGTTATAAAAGACAACAACGCTCACCCGCTTTGTTGGCCTTTAGGTGTCATAGAGGCGACTTATCCTGGCAAGGATAATATAGTTAGGACTGTGAAGGTTAGAACTGTTTCCGGTTCCTACATACGCCCGGTAGTGCGGCTTTGTCCTCTACCTACACAATAATTACAAATTTTTCTTAACTCTATTTTTAATTAAATCCCTTTATTTAATTTAAGTTCTCATAAAGTTTCAATTTAGAGGAAAACCTCTAGGCCGGGGGAGTTGTCTGCGCCATTCGCATTATTTTATCTACGCTTATTATTAATTTTATCTAATTATCCATTGAAATCATACAATACTTGCAACACTATACACTTCACTCATTAGCTCACTCGAGAAGGATCTTCCAATCAAAATCGATTCCTTTCTTACTCCCACTCATTTCCTGTTCCGGTCATTCGGACAACCCCCGCCCTCTAACACTCCAAAATCCGCTCGCTTACTGGCGACACGTATGACGTGTGCGCCCGCGCTCCCGCCAAAAAACTCAAAAGTGATAAATATATTGGTGCTGTGTGGTGAATCCTCAAACTCTCTTTTCTCTTGTGACACTTGGTGGAAATATCGCTTGAACCGGTGTGCTGGAGGCTGCTATCGAAGGGACGCATCATCTTACATCCTCCTGTAAGTTCCTTTTCCTTCCACTATGATTTTGTATAGAATAATATTAAAGTTGTTTGATTGGTATAATATTATGATTTAATGTCTCGATGTTACGATTTTGAAAGCAAAAATGCGAATGGTCCGATAATATTTAATGTTACACAAATCGTATTTTTGATAAAATACATATTATACAAAAGAGCTCGTAGTTATTTGATACGATACCATTATTAAAACAATAAAATTCCTATATCTAGAATCGCGAACAAAGGATAAACGCCAAACAAAATAAATTTAAATGTGAAACCTAGTGCATTCTCCCTTCAAACCATTTAAAATGATGTAAATAATGGCTGGAATACTCTGTACGTATGTATAATATATTGGAATTGAAACCTATGCAAATACGAGTTTCAGTATCCACATAACTGCTTTATTATAAAGTGTCTGTTAGTGGTTCCTGTACACAAACGAGACAATTTTAGATTTGACAAATAAATGCTACGTGTGGTCAGGTTCACAAAGAATATTCTGCTCAATTTCGGTGGAACTTCAATCTATTTTTGCTAACTGTGCTACTGAAAAGATGAATCTACAATTGGTTTAGGAAATAGAGTTATAAACAAACGCGTTTTTATTTAGTTCCCAGATTTCTAAAGTTCCGTTCTTACCTACATGAATGTTTCATACATTTTCCAGTTTCTTACAACAACTTCACTCTAACTTCGTGGATAAAGCGTGTGCTCCATCTTCTGTAGTCTTAAATATGACTTTAAAGTAATTTTATTGTAACGTAGTGCATTATACACACATGATTGTATCAGCTGGTAGTGATCACACGCTTGTGTACTCCTCCGCCTGTTTTCAATAAATTGCGTATTCTGGAGGCTGCATTATCAAGCACGGCTTTGTCTTGTTTATCGTTCAACTTTGTCATGTATAAAGAGCGTTTAATAAAACATATTTTGTTGTGAACATTTATAATTTTAATGTCACTCACAAACGAGTTTTCTTTTGTAACGTTATCTTTATAAAGGCATGTTATGTTGTCGTTTCGGCATGTTACCCTTTGTTAGGTTCGTTCACCCACATGTTTATTAACTCTTAAACCACGTGTATACAAAAGGGAGAGCAATAAAAAATCAAGGTAAACTCTCCAACTCGAGGGACTTAATTGCTCTATTTCCACTCAGTATCAAAGGTACTCCGACGCAATTACGCTCACCCAGCCAATGCGTTCTCTCTCACTCCGCCCCACTGCGATTAAACGATTCAATTTTCGAAGTGGCAAACATTAATGATGAGTTCCTCGTCTATTTTACGCTCAGCTAGCATAAATTTGGCGGTGCGGAAAAATATCACTGAATTTGTGGAACATATTGCCTTTTATACCATCAGAAAGATTGATTTCGTAGATTCATTCATTTCTCTGTTTACGTAACTTTATTAATTCTGTTTTCCTTGTTGAGAAACTTTTATGGAGCCACTTAAGAATAAATTGTATGATTTCTTTCCGGGCTATAAAAGTGAATACAAGAAGTGAAATTAACTTAACACGTCGACATCATCTGTGGCCGGGATTTTCCAAATATAATCTAGTTAGTTCCCTCTCTGCAATAATTCTTTGATCTTGGGAAATAAAGCTTTTCCACAATTAAGTCAATCACGCCTGTTTAACTCGGTTTTCTTTTAAGAAACCTATTACAGGCCGCAGGGACCATTCCCGGGAAGAGGCTAGGGCGGGCTAAATTGCTTCGAGGTAAAACCAGTCAATTTAAATGGTAAAAGAGTTTCATTTATAAAAATGTCAATGTAAATGACGCCGCAGGAAAGTTCTTTATTAGCATACTGACTTAAACCTAGATACATTTTCCGAGCCGAAATAATGAAGGAAGAAATGATATAGCAATTTCATGTCTTTTACAGAAAACAATTTCATAGAAGTTACGTAATAGCTCTATTAGCATTTCTCGATACCACCCAACAAATGTAAAGTTTAATTTGGAAATTCAAATTATCAAAAGCTGTTTATGCCAAGTGTTTGTCCTATTACAAAGTAATTTTAGGGAAAAGGTAAGGAATTATGATAATCCAAATCATACTGAATTAATAAAGACGTCTCTGAAGATAAGACAAGAATACGAAGTAGAATTATATTATGTAGTACAAAGCTTTCAGGCGAGCGCCGTTTGCGCGGTGTTTTTTGTTTCCACTCTCAATAGTAGCTTGATGATATAATAATGACTCACGAGGCCGACGGAAACATCTTCTCGAATAAAAGAAAAAGGTCAAAAACAATCCGAGAGGAGTGCTTCCTTAGTTCCTTTAGCTGCGGCGCTTGCCTGCGCTTTGTCAGCACTCAGGGTAGTTACAGTTAGTACATTTAATTAATGATCCTACTGTGTTGATAACTTCTGAACAATGTCAGATGAAGATATTACTACAAGTTTTGTCTCTCGAACAATACTTTCTAACCATGAAAATACGTACGTAAGGCAAATCTAGGTTCTCTTATGTTTAGCAAATAATTTTTGCTTTTACATATTCTACGTAATATTTGACTAGAATCAGAATTGTATGAGATCTTGGAAATGCAAATAGGTCGACGTACACAATATTTATTTGTGATATTGAACTGGCTGGAATAGCTTTACCTTAGATATTCAAACGAGAGCTTTAAGTAGGTAATTAACTTTATTTAGATCTGTACACACGTGTGTTAAAGGTTAGCAATTTATTTCAACATTTCCCTCAACCGTTGACGTATAATCTTGCCCCTTGAATTCCTCGGCATTTCTTCAATAAACCGTACACCTCCTCTTAATTGCATAAACGGTGCCACCTAAAAAATTAAACAACTTTATTGAGTTAATGAGCATTCATTTAGTTAATTTGAACAAATGTTGATTCTACTTAGATTAGTTACTCGTATTTAGGTCAGCTTTTTTTTAGTTACGGGGATTCAGCCACTTTTATATTTGTATAAGTTTGTGAAAAATTTAATAATACATCAGGTATAGGTAAAGCTGGTTAGGAAAACGTTTTTACGCAAATTTGTTTGCGAACGAGAAGACACAATCGGTTTAGTTATGCAAAACTGTAGAAATAGGTTTCCGACAAAATGTGAAGGTTTTAGTTTCCAAATTCCTGCTGCTGCCGCCGTTCAACGGATTACCAGATTATCAAATCCTGAGCTAAATTCTATTTTATTATTATTGTTATCAAAGGGTTTGGTTTTCATAACTGTGTGTACAAAAGCCATGTTTCTTGGAAAATAAAGACTGAATCGTAAGTAATATTCAATACTCAGGGAGCCTAAAAAGGCCACCTTGGCAGAATCATAAAAGGATAACATTATGAATCATAATAATATGGCGAAGACAGTCCGTGTTTTCTTTTTTAGCTGCACTACGTAAGTATAATCAAAGAGATTGGGATTGGATTTGGATTGGATTGATTGGTATTTTAGCACAGGCAAAAGAAATAACTGAAAAATCCTCCACCAATGGGATTTGATACGATTAACTTAAGGGGCTTATATGACCTAAAGTGCGGTCACTGTTGGACTGCATAGAAAAGAAAGAGAAGTGCGATTACACAACCCTGGTATTTTTTTGCAAAATATGAAGCAATTATTTAATTACAAAAAATCTATCGTATGGACTAAAAAATTAAAACACAAGTGTTTTAGTATGTTGCTTGTAGAATAATCTGACAAAAAAACCAGAATGTTTGTATGTATACCTATTAGTATGGGTTTTATTGTAAAAATAAAGTTTTTAGAGGTATCTTCATTTTTTTTCTATCGTATCAAATTAGTTGTATTATGTTTCCAACACACTATCATATATTTTTCTGATTTTGTTTACTTTAGTCGATCATATACTTTTATTGTTTCTAAAACTTGCGTTTTTTGCGTTTAGGTCCTGTAAGCCCCTTAAGAGTTAACCGTCCATTATGATTAATAATGTTATCCTGTTATGATTCTGCCAAAGTGGCCTTTTTATGCCCCCTAAACTTGTTAGCTTCACATTTTGGATAACATTATAAAATATTGTTGTCTTCTATTAAGGGGCTTACAGGACCTAAACGCAAAAAACGCAAGTTTTTGAAACAATAAAAGTATATGATCGACTAAACAAAGTCAGAAAAATATATGCTATTCTTCAGGATATATGCTAGGTAGATAGTGTGTTGAAAACATAATACAACTAATTTGATACGATAGAAAAAAATATGAAGATACCTCTAAAAACGTTAACCATACATACAATCATTCTGATTTTTTGTCAGATTATTCTACGAGCTACATACTAAAACACTAGTGTTTTAATTTTTTAGTCCAATCAATAGATTTCATGTAATTAAATAATTGCTTCATGTTTTGCAATAAATTACCAGCGTTGTGTCATCACGCTTCTTCTTTTCTATGCAGTCCAGTCGGACACTGACCGCGGTCAAAAGGTCATGTAGTCACCTTAATAAAATAAGCAAATTTGTAATATCTCAACACTTAGTAAATTAAGAACTATGTGAAATTATTTAGTAGTTCACTGAAAAAACGCAATTCAATAAAAAGTGATCAAAATATACATAAGGTGCATATTGTAAGAAAAATGCTATCCAAGCTGTTACGGGCTGAAAAAATGTGCACAATTTACACAAAATGTGTGATAACAGTACATATTAATAAAACAAGAAACCTTTTTTTTTTTTTTTTGTTGTCGGGGGGAAACCTTCAAAAGGCACCCGACCTCCGGGGAGGGAGGTCGGGGAGTGTGGGATTTTTACCTCACTAAAACCGCCCCGGTGATCACCTTCAGCACATAGGGGTGGTCCCGGTTCCTCTTAAAAGACCAATTCCGGAACCCCCCCGTGCAACGCCTGTAAGGCACATCCCTGGGGAGACTGTAAAGGGGCCTCCCCTGAGCCTCGCTATGCACGGCAGCACGTGATCACTGTGCCACCGTCTTCCCTGGGGTCACTTGGTGGGCGGACGGAGTCCCCATTCTGTGCGCCCGCGACCCCAAAGGTCCACCTACCTTACCTACATTAAAGAACCAGGAATTCTGTTTGCCGGATTGAGGTAGATACACTAACGTTATGGCATGAAAAAATAAAACCAGTGCAACAATTTTTTTATCAAAGTGGTCCCGGGAACTTTCTAACAAAAATGCTCACAGAAAGAAATTGTTTTCAGAAGATTTTTGTGCAACATTTACCTCCAAAATCATATTTATAGAGCATGTATTATGTATATTTATAGAGCTAGTTTCAAACCATACCTCTTCAGCAACGTAATCAGCCAGTTCCTTTTCAGACACTTCAACGCCTGATTGCTTGACAACGAAGGCAGTTGGTTCTTCCCCAAAAACACGTACTGGTTTCCCCACCACACCAGCTTCCCTAACTCCTGGGTGAAGTTGGAGAATGGTTTCCAGTTCCAGTGGAGCCACCTATTAGGAATCCAGGATTATAGAAAAGACAATGCTGCTGCCGCGTGGGAAAGGTTAGTGGTGTTACAGTTCAGTTTTTGTTTAACTGAGTGGGTCTTAAAATGAGCTTGGTTAGGAAGATTATTATTTTGACACCACTCTGATTATTTTGGAGACTATACAACAATAAATAAAAACAACCGGATATTGCAAAAACAAAAAAATAATATGTGAGGTAAAAGGACATGGGTCCCGGCTGTCATTCCTGAATCTTTGACAGCCGTTATGGGTAGTCAGAAGCCCGAAAGTCTGGAGTGCACCTGTGTCTGCGCGCACACTTACTTGTGCACTACAATATCTACCACGCCGAAGGCTATTCTCCGTTGAGATTGGTCGCCGTGGCCGAAATGCGGTCAGGAGGACTTTATCTAACAGGGATTTAGTAAAATGACGGACCTAACAAAAGAAATTGACGCAATAAAAGGAACAAGCTTATAAGAACATAGTAATTCATATATTTGTAATAAGCAGACTGTGGATCTAGAAATGCGTAGATAATAAGAGGCTTATTCATAAGTCCACGAAGAAAGGATTTCTCAAGATGAAAAGGTGTGGATCGTATTTCGTGGACAGTGTTAGTTCCAGCTACTATTATCTACAAAAACGTCGTCTTATTGCTTGAATAAGACACGTTATATGTTTTTTGCCGAGTCCAGCTTGTGATGTCTATGTTTTCTCGAAATGAGATAGTTACGCTTTCCTTTTTGTAATTTAGGAATAGTTTCAAAGGTAAGTAAGGCGTCAGAGCGTGTATTATTTGTGATCATTTACACTTTCAGAGTACAATAATAATATGTAAGGAAAACTCTTATATTTTTTTAAGAGCTCGTCTTTTTCGTGTCGCTGGCACGACTGTATTTTTTATCTTGTTGGCCCAAAACTATGAGGGCTTATTATGCGTTCGCTAGAATTGAAACTGTACTACATGAAATCATCAATTTTAGACTATTTTACTACAATATTACTAAAAATGGTCACGTGATCTTACTTACTTTATAACCATCATACACGATGACCTCCTTTAGTCTGTCAACGACAAAAAAGTACTCGTCTTCATCATAATAACCCAGATCTCCGGTTTTGAAGAAGCCGTCGTCATCCAAGTAATTTGAAGGCGGCATGCCGATGTAACCTTTCATGAGGACTGGACCTCTAAAACATATTTCGCCACGTTGGTTCGGACCCACAGTTTTACGGGTTTCCGGGTCCACGACCTGTGTAAAGTATTGGATATCATACTTAATACTTATAAGAAATGTATGCCAGGAAGGCATATAAGTTATCTACTTGATACGTTGACGGTTATTATTTTTAGCTAGGTATATTATGTAAGGACGTGTCTTCCTCATATTTAACTTACTTATCCTGCCATTGTTTAATTATAAGTTAGCTACCTAATGACATTTATAGATCACAATAATTTTCATAAAAATGGTAGGTAGACACGCAAAAAAAATTGTGAAGTTGGACAAATACTTTTTAATTTGTTTACGATTAAAGAGAAATGGAAATTAAACAATGTAACAAATAGAAAATTCTAATCAAAGTCGACAATAATACAGTGTTTTTATCACAAACCTTTAAAGTTATTCCAGGTGAAGCCTTGCCCACACTGCCAGACTTGGATCCCTTTGTGCCCCAGTGCTCCGAGGTCAACTCACATGATTCAGTCATTCCATAGAGTTGTAAGATCAAAAGGTTAGGAAACCTACAAATGTAACAAAACCACTTAAGAGCCCATACTACCTCAGCTAAAATTCACTCTTTATCTCGCGCGCTCGATACTGCTCGCGGACTGAGTGAGAGCGAGAAAGAGTGCGGTGCTGGATGGCAGGCAGCGCCAATAGTTTAGGTATTAGCTTTTTACAGTGAAAATAATGGTAATTTGAAAAAATAAGAAACATAGTATCTGCTTTATATTTATTAGTTCAGTTGTTATGCAAAGTTTCATGATCTAGTTTGGAGTATTTTTTTGAATACTAGCGGTTTTTTGTTCGGTTTGGAGGTAACTTTGTAATTTATATTTCTATAGAGAAAAGTTTATGGAATCGTGTTTTCGCCAAACATAGTACTTAACATTAATCCTCAACTTTACCATATATTTTTTCACAATGAATGCTGCAATACTTTCAACATAACGGAGGATCATGCTACTCGTAGCTAGCTATAGGCCCTTAATTAATAGTACATTACTTCAGAGGGAAGAAAGTGACAGTTCCATACCGAGATTATGGCATTTGCGCCACGAGCTTGCGAGGGGCGCAAACCATTTGAGGTATGGAACTGTACTTTATCCTGAGGGATGTATAGTGCTTTTTATTACACCTACGAGGAAAATTATGGACATAAATGCATAATGTTTATATTTAGTTAAAAGTACAATTATTAAAAGTGCAGCTATTATAAGATGTTACATTTCGTCCGGGTATCTTGATATTTTGAGACACGGCAACAGATTATCAACAACTTCTTGGGCCGTCTCTAATAGTTCTGGCGGTGTGTTAGGGATAACATCATCACTGTCGCTCGAAGTATCCATATTTTACAAAAAACACAAAAATAAATGTGTTTTTGCGAAAATGCGCGGGCTTTTCCATTTTTTATTCGCCCGTTTCTGGAGTAGGCTAAGATCATAAGGTCATGCAGCCACTTCTTCCGTGATTCCGGGCGTTTTATATACAAAAATAATTTCGTTTTTAATTTTCTGTATGCACCAAGGAGGTTGGTAACTGGTGAAAAAAAAACTGTATGTGGCCAGTAACAATTTACTTGAAATTTAATTAGTAGACAGTTAAAGTCTCTTGGCAGTATGACTGCTGACAAATTAAAAAAAAAAGAAAAACCGGGTATGTAATAGAATTTCATACATATTTCCCACCCTTGGGTCGGAAGGATTTTCATACAAACTTCCATACCTTGGGATGAAAGGATTTGAAGGGCGGGATAAAGGCGTTTCTTCCCTCTAATTGGTATAATTAGTATGTATTTTCAGAGCAGGTGTGATAAAAAATATTTTACTAAATGACTATTGATTGTTACTACGTTTTAAAAGAGATAACTAATTATCTGAAGAGCAGTGGTGGCCCAGTGGTAACGGTCGCGACTTACTTAATCCGGCGTTTTGTTTATGTAAATTACATACATCATCACTGGTGTCAAAACGGTGAAGGAAAACATCGTGAGAAAACCAGCATGTCCAGAAACAAAACTTCAAAGACATGTGATATCTACCAGCCTGCACTGGGCCAGTGTGGTGGATTAAGGCTCTTGCAAAAAAGGAGCGACGCGCGACGCGAATCGCGCGACACAAAGGCACCGGTCGTTGCGCGACTTGCGGTGCCTTTGTGTCACGCGCGATTTTATCGCGTGTCGCGCCTGTTTGAAGGACCCCCTATGGCCTACACCGAGAGGAGGCTTGTGTCCCAGCAGTGGCAACGTTATAGGCTGATTATGATGATGATAATTAACTCGAATTAAACAGTAAACAAGACAGACATATAACTTTTTAATGGTCCTAAATTAAAAGCTTATTGAAATAGATGAAATCGAATGAAACTCAATTACCTACAAATACATTTGATTTGGGTAGCTATGTTTTAAAAACCGTAATGGGAAATCAATAACCTAAATGAGACGATAAAATGAATCGATACTCACCTACTTTTGACCTTTTGTATCGTCCTGTTATGAAGAGGCCATGATGCAGAGTATATAATTTTGAGTGAATCGAGATTAAATTTTTCTGCTTCCTTCGCCTTTGATAAGTAGTGAATAAAAGACGGTACTAGAAAGGCAATGTTAACCTGCAAAATAATTTAAAGAAAACAAAGATTAAATCTCGGATGTTCGCATACTTAAATAGGATACTATAAAGGATGTGAAAGTATTGGTTAACTATACTTCCGTTGGGCACCAACCTAAATAAAATATTTTTTAAACATTTTGCTTACGGGAAAAACAGGAAAGATGTATTTAGAGATGAGCATATATGCACATTTTTTTAAAGCAGCATGTTTTGCGACGCCAAGCAAAAGTGTTTGGAACAGCAACATTGTTTAGTTTTATTATAATCACTAAAACGTGTAATAGTGGTCACTATTACCCGTTTTAGTGATTATAATAAAACTAAACAATGTAAAACTACCATTTATAATAATATTAACGTATAATCTTGTAGAGCACAACTTAACGTGCTTATTTTTTGCATTTTCATTCTAAAATAAAAGAAATTACCAAACAAACGCGTTAAGCCGTTGGTCCTGGCTGTCATTCGTGGATCTTTGACAGTCGTTACGGGTAGTCAGAAGCCCGAAAGTCTGACAACAAGTTAAGACTGGTTACCCAGTAACTGGGTTGTGGAGGTCAGATAGGCAGTCGCTCCATGTAAAATACTGGTATTCAGCTGCATCCGGTTAGAATAGAAGCCGACCCCAACATACTTAGTTGGGAAAAGGCTAGGCAGATGAAGAAGAAGAAAAAGAAATAAATGTAGATTAAATAGTCCATTATTAATTACTAATATAAATATTTAAATTACTTACATCACAATCTCGAACACTTTTCAGGAACGAAATAGGTTCTCCCTCTTTGACATACACAATTTTTCTGCCGAGACATAGAAATTTGTACGTCATGTAAGTGTCGTAATTATGATACCATTCTCCGAAAACGAATGCTGTTTTCAGGGACTCGTCGCTGAAGCTGAAATGTTATTTACTCGTTAAATTAATATGGGACCCAATTATGCGATGTACATATTTGGTTCACTGCTAATAATTTAGTATTAAATGGAAAAAAAACTAAGTGCATAAGATTTTCTTTACCAAATGTCAAGGGTAGTGATTGTGAGATAATATTGAATTAAGAGAAACTAGAATTCGTCGATAAAACTGTTTTCCTAGGGATCATGCTCGAGTCAAGGTTACAATGGGGTCCTCATTTAACATATCTTGCAGGACGGCTAAGTTCAGCAGCTTATGTAATTTAATGTGTAATTTAAGTTTTATTTAATGTTATTGTTTAATTATATTTTTTTTACATTATTTTTGCATTGACTGTAATTATGTACCTATTTGAATTAATTGAATTTTGACTAATGTAATTTGACTAATGTAATTTAATTATTTCATAATTTGTAATTTATATAATACTAACTATAAACTCTAACTCTTAGCGATAAGACCGCCCATTGTGTCACCCTTTGTACAGTTTCTATATTTATGTCTGTAATTTATATGGTGTACATAATAAAGAGTATTCTATTCTAATCTATTCTATAAACTATCTTGTACGCCGAATATGGCAAAACATGTCGAACCAGCAATCTTCCAAACTCGTTTTCCATCCATATGTGCATATCTATGTATCATGTCACACATGTTTATACAAATAAATGCATGTTTATCTTTATCTTTATGCTGTCAGAAAAATCCGTCAATTTACTGATGTTAGATACCGCAAGACTAGTATATTTTAGTTACTTTCATATTATCATGTCTTACGGTATTATACTTTGGCGACGGGCTGCAGACATCGATTCTATTTTTATTCTGCAGAAAAGAGCCATCAGAGCCATATATTGTAATCTCCCGCAGGCGCGATTCTCTAAGGGAACTGTTTAAGGAAATTAACATCATGACGTTGCCTTGTCAATATATCTACGAAAACATCATGTATGTAAGAAAAAACTTACATCTTTTTAGTAAAAGAGGTGAAAGACATAATTATAGTACTAGAAATAGGGACCTATTAGTTCAACCAGGTTGCAGACTGGTTAAAGTAGACTCATCTTTTATAGGGTACTGTTTAAAATATTATAAAAATACCTCCCCTCATTCTTCAACTGAATGAGACGAAATTCAAGTCTTGAATAAAACGCACACTATGCAGTCAGACATATTATAAATTAGGGGATTACATCGCTGATAAAAATGCCTGGCTCAATGCTGGTACTGCTCCACAACTACAACTAATTGATTAACACTTGAAAATATTGTTGGAACTGCTGAAGATTGTAAGACTATCTTTGCATTGTATAAACTCAATTTCCTTTGTATTGTATAATTGCATAGCACAGATGTGAGTTCTAAGTATGTACTATACCCTATGTACCATTTACCGGGTAATATGTCTTTCATTGACTTGATTGTGCCCTGGCGGCTGATAGTATGTCATGCTCACACAAATGTCTCACTGACGGTGGTGTGTGTGTTGGATATCATTTAGCTTCCTTCAAAATGGTTGAGCTGAATGGTGCTGATCTATGCGTCATGTTCGTGAACGAGCGCCGTCATTTGGGGCTGGTCATCACTTAGCTGCCTCGGCTTATTTTTAATTATTTTATTTTTGGATTGTTGTTTTCTTACTATTTGCTGTTCTCTGGACGCTTTTAACGCGTACGTCTTTTTTACATCGTTGTCACATATAATTATAAATTCAACAATAATGATGTAACTAATATTTTTGTAAACATATAATTTAAAATAGTGTCCATGGAGTGTCTTGCTCGTTCTTCTCCATAAGTACCTACGCTTTCGAATGGGCAACTAACTAGCCTCATATTTTCTGACTGACCAACTTCTCGACAGTTCAAATGTGCCTGTAAATGATTTAATTGAAATAAATTCTTTGAGTTTGAGTTTTTTTCTGTTTAGTTCATGCATGAGTTCAACATAAAATGAAGGCAGAATGTCTTAGATGCATTTTAGATACTTTTTAGGTATTTATGTATTAAATAATATGCCAATTACAATGGTTTTGGCACGCT
The DNA here is from genome assembly GCA_963855955.1 of Luperina nickerlii. Taxonomy (NCBI): domain Eukaryota; kingdom Metazoa; phylum Arthropoda; class Insecta; order Lepidoptera; family Noctuidae; genus Luperina; species Luperina nickerlii. The sequence goes on from OY979674.1 coordinate 12,487,422, forward strand.
CTTTCCATCATAGATCTGATCAATTGCTTTCCATCAGGCATGATCGAGGTCAAGAGCCGGTCCATTCAGCAATAAAAAAAAACAGTGGCACTCCGGGAGTGCCGACAGAAGTGAAAACTTGAACAATTACGTGTGTATTTTGTGAATCGTCTTATAAACAAAACATGCGCGGTACCGGCTACGGCCATCCGTCTTACGAATTTTTGATCAGGTCACGTGTCCTGACGCAAGTTTAAAATTTTTTACCCATTACAAAAAAGTGTACAACGCCGCTAAAGAACTTTTCACTTCAAAAAAAAGCAAAAGCAGTTGTTACATGTCTGGGAGATTCTGCATGTGACATTTTGTGTTTGAAAACGTGATGAAACCGCATTTATAGTACAGGAATACGTCCGATCTGTACCTATGTACCGTACCTACATATGTAACGGAACAAATTGGAGTTGTTTTTAGTTTTGCTATTTATTGTAATAATCAATATGATGAAATTGATAGCTAGGTACTCATTCTCTACAATGATTTAACAAAAACTATGTATTTTCATTTTGCGTAGGTCACCTATTTATTTAGTACCTAAGATATATTTTTTATATGTTACACATAAATTATTCAGTGTTCATTAGCAACATGTCTGAAAAATATAACCCGGGTATTGATATTTGTATGAAAAACAAACGCTCAATTAATACTGTTTAGCAATTAAGAACAATATATGGGCGAGAAAAGTTAATTATCATGTTAATTAATACTCACTCATCAGGCAGACTATTGAGGATGCAATTCAAATGTGTCAGTTGTACGCCTTTTGGCATGCCCGTAGTGCCGGAGGAATACAAAATGAAGGCGATGTCACTCTGTCCCTGAACTTGCACCGGTTCGAACTTATTTACGTCAGCATCACCCGTGACCAAAGTTCTGATGGGAATTACTGATTCCGTGCCCTCATCCAGTGTTATAAACTTCTCTATGCAATCATAGCTCTTCAGTATGTCACTGTAAGTACTCCAAAATAGATCGGAGCATATAAAGTATTTCGGCTTTGTTAAGCTTATCTTGTGTTTTAACGGCGCTTAAAAATAAATGGAAATTAAATATAAAACGCTTCATTAGTTTGATTGTTCGTAAGTTTATGCATTACTAATGAAGACAGACGGTTCATCGAATTTTATGTAATGGTTTCCGTTAATATGAATTATGTCAAGCTTTTACGACATCTCTCCCTGGGCTAAAGCATGCTGTCTTTTTTCACATAAAATAAAATATATGGGGCGTTTGAAGAATATGGTGAAAAAATATATTTTGTCTCACCTCTCCCGCTCTGTAAATCATAGGGGGTGTACGTCGCTCCGGTGAACACGATTGCAAGAACCGTCGGAACGAATACATTGCGTTTTTCGGATCCCACTGCAACAATGTCGCCCCGCCTCACCCCCAACTTTGTCAAAGCGACGGACATATTGACGGCATATTGTGTGAATTCCTTGTATGTTAGTTTCTCACGTGTGTCTCCTAGCTCCTAGAGTTTGTAAAGAAAATTGTTTAGTGTTTAATGTTAAAACTAATATAATGTTATGTTTAGTTCTGAGTTTCTGTAATGTATTCTGTAAGGTGATGCGCTAAAGTAGACCATGAAATTAAAAAAAATTCTTAAGTTTTTTGCAATTTTCAGGTCAGTGTCAGGTTTTATGTTGATACTGACCGACAAATTGCAAAACAAATTAATTTCTCGGGCTACCTTGACGCTTTCGCCAAAAACAACGCTATTAGATAGAATTATGGAGAAGATGTCACTTACCAAAGCTACTTCATCTTTTTTGAGCCTAAGACGATCCAAAATAAACTTTCCAAAATTCAAATGAGCAGGAACTTGCACATTTTGATCACCAAACACGTATTTGTCGTCGTTGAACATTTTTACAAAACAAATAGCTACTTTTACTCCACTAAACTGAAATCACGGATTACCCTCTGGTATGAATGTAATTGAATTTTGAACGATATTTATCCGTTATTTATACAATAAAATGGAAATTATTCCTCACTAGCAGCGCCCCGTGGTTTTACCCGCGTAAGTTTCGATCCCGTGGGAATATCGGGATAAAAACTATCCTATGTTATTTTCTGGGACTATACCGAATTTCATCTAAATCGGTTCAGCGGTTTGCTTGAAGAGGTAACAAACAGACAGACAGACACACTTTTGCATTAATAATATTCTCTAAGTATGGATTAATATTGACGAAAAATCGCTGAGATATGGACAGTAAGAGTGGGTGCTCACTACACCGAACTACACTCAACAGGAACTCTATCAGTCTACTAAAGATTTTTCGAGCTCGTTTTATAGTTTTGTCAAAACAGGGTAATAAATCCTCAAAGTCAAAGTCAAAGCATTTATTTCAAATAGGCACATAAAAGGCACTTTTGAACGTCAGAAATTACACCTCATAAAGATAAACTCATAACTTATGATAAGATAAGGCTTATTTGCTATAAACATGGTATAAAGATGTTGCAATTAGGTATTAATCTAAAGTCCACATGTTTCCATACAGGATACTTATGTATCAACTAGCATCTGCCCGCGACTTCGTCCGCGTGAAATTTCAGCCTCCCCCCATTCACCGTGGGGTGGAATTTCGAAAAACTCTTTTTTAGGCGAACCTCAGTAGTACGAGCTCTATTTTATGTTATTAAAACTTCTGAACACCCCAAAACCTAGGTATTTGGCTTGCTTACTGGCACGTTCTAGACCTGTCGGTAGCAAGTTCCAACTTGACTGAATGTCACCTTTGTTTCTTACGTTCGCAGTTGCAGCTGCAAAAGTACTTCCATTGTTTCTGAGGCTATGATGCACATGGGATTTTTCCACTCTAAATCATTATGCAATTTCAGATATATCAAATTAGTCCCCGATAAGAGTCAGGCGGTTCTCTTCTCGAAACCGCGTCGATTCGGAGGCTTTAATTTATTGAGGCATCCTCAGGCAAGTCCGGTTAAGCAGACGACAACCTCATAGGTTGAACTGCGAGATGCCATTCCCCAAAAACAAAAAACATATCGAATTAGTAGCGAGCTATCCAGTCAATAAACATCTCCAGTCTCCGCTTACTACCGCGCTCCAAATAGTGCCAGTCAGTATAAGTTATAAAGTTAGTGCGTAAGTTGAACCTATTTATAACTGATTTACCTGTGCCGTGTCTTTGTGTATTGTTGATTTTATTCGTGTGTCTACATAGACAATATACCACTGTTTTTACCTAGCTGATTTTAATTCACTCCTTCGTCACGAGAACACCATCACCCCCGCCTACATCACCTGACTCGCGTTGTCTTCTTCTTACTGATTCGCGTTGTCTACTTCTTAGTGGATACATACTTTACCAGTTGTCAGGATAAAAGAAAAGACTATTCGGATTGAATAATTTATATTGTAGGTGCTGGTATTTATATACAATTTCGTATTACACATAGGTGTAGGACAGCAGAACTACAGAAATATATATTGGCCAATCACAGATGAGCGGGTCGATTTGCTCGAACTATAAATACCGCGAGTCGTGCGGCACGAAGTTAACAGGGGCTGCTCCAAAGCCCCCAAATCCTCTTCCTCCAAATTGGCCAAGCGTGCAGACGCCCGCCAACAAAGAGAATCCCCCTCCCAAGGGACTGCGACCGCACCTCCAGCGAGACTAAGCCCTCAAAGGCCTAGCCCCTGGACTCTTCTAAATCATCAAAGAGCCTTCCCAGCTCTGATGGCCACATCAGCCCCTCCCCCACCCACTCCCGCTAGGATGGACCCTCGTCTCATCCGCTCCACCGCGCCCACCACCGCGCCCACCACCGCGCCCCCCGCCACCCCTGCGCCCACCGCAATGGCCGCTACGCCCACTCAAATGGCCGCTCCCGCCGCCTACACTACAGCCCCGGTCCCAACTGTCGGTCCTAATCCAATGGACTCTTTTAACATCATAGCAGGCACTTTCACGGCCTTCATGTCCCCCCGCGCCAGGAAAATGGCAAGCGAACTCCTCGCTGCCAGGAACTCCTGCGACTTGAACAGGATTCAGGCAATCTACAATGCCTATCCTGACATCACCCGAATCCTCGCCTCTTTCACTGCTCAGCCCAACAATGGATAGAGGAATCATTTCACGAACCAAACTCCGATCCCTAAACTTAGCCCATTTCAATGCCAATGGCATTCAGGGTCAAAGAGATGAGATCGCCACCTTCCTACGCGACCATCAAATTGACATTTTCCTCGTTCAAGAGACTTTCCTAAAGCCCCACCACCGTAACCCTTCAATTGCAAACTATCGCATGGTTCGCAACGACAGGGTGCGATGTCACAAAGGAGGCACACTCATTTATTACAAAAAGGAACTATACTGCATTCCAATAGATCCTCCCCCACTCTCACGACTCGAAGTGTCCATCTGCCGGCTAGGCATGTCAGGGCACCAACCGATCACCTTAGTCTCGGCCTACCTCCCCCCCCAAACGTCGACAGAGAACTCCGAACTCTTCTCTAACGACCTCTCCACGCTCCTAGGCTTGAGTGACTCCGTTATCATAGCGGGCGATCTCAACGCAAAGCATCACGCCTGGAACAGCACCAGGGTATCGACCAGAGGCAAACAGCTGTTTGACCTTTCCCCCATTCTGAATTTCGATGTCATCGGACCAACGAGTCCTACTCATTTTCCACACGACCCCAACCATACCCCTGACGTCCTCGACGTGGCACTTCTAAAGAACGTCAACCTACGGTTGACCGATATAGAAGTGGTACAAGAGCTCTCCTCAGACCACCGACCAGTCATCATCAAAATGGCCCCCCGCATTGGTCTCCCCGACCCCAACCAACCCCCTCAAACTAAAGTGGTAACGGACTGGAGGAAAGTAAGCGAATGCCTGAAATCCACCACATCCCCCCACTTAGACTCCATCCCCGATCAGTTCAACTCCATCGCGGACACGACGGCGGCGATCGACTCGCTCACGGAACACGTACAGTCAGTCCTGAACGACTGTTCAAGGGAAATTCCAGAGATGGACGACCATCGCTGGAAGTTGCCTGACGACTTGCGTGAACTGTTGAACGAGAAGAACGCGGCTGTCCGTGCCTACAGCAGCTTTCCATGTGGCCCAAACAAAGCCCATATGCGTTACTTACAGAGAACTGTGAGGACTCGCATATCGGAGTGGCGTGAAGTCAAATGGAATAAGACGCTGAGCGATCTTGAACCCAATCACCAGGCCTTCTGGGAACTCCAAAGGAGATTTAGATCTCGAGACATCGTCTCCATGCCCCCACTGATCCGCCCCGACAAAACCATCGCCTTTGACGACGATGACAAGGCAGAATGCTTGGCTGACAGCCTCGAAGCCCAGTGTACACCCAGCTCCCTACCCGTAGACCAAGCTCACCTCTCTGAGGTCGACGCGGAAGTCGAGCGTAGAGCCTCCCTCCCACCAGTAGAAGACCCCGAAAATCCTCTACCCCCCGTCACTCCAGACGAAGTACAGGACATCATAAAGGGTCTCAGACCTAAGAAAGCCCCCGGTTCAGATGGAATCACCAATAGAGTGATTCAACTCTTCCCTGCCCAATTAATTGTGCTACTGGCCACCATCTTCAACGGTGCCATGAGCAACAACATTTTCCCACAGAAGTGGAAAGAAGCCACAGTCACTGGCATTCCCAAGCCCGGCAAGCCCAAGTCGGAACCCACGAGTTACCGCCCCATCAGTCTGCTCAATGGACTAGGCAAGGTCTACGAGAGGCTTATTTATAAGCGTCTCAGAAACTATGCCGAAACCAAGGGCCTAATCCCTAACGAACAATTCGGGTTTCGAACCCAACATTCTAGCGTCCAGCAAGTCCACCGCATCACCGAACATATCCACGCAGGGATCCTGCGTGGATACTTGACAGGTGTGATATACTTCGACATAGCAAAAGCTTTCGACAAAGTCTGGCACAATGGCTTACTATATAAGCTATACCAACTCGGTGTGCCCGACCGTCTCGTGCTCATCCTTCGAGACTATTTGTCGAACCGCACCTTCCGCTACAAAGTAGAAGGAGCTATATCCTCTCCTCACCCGATCCGAGCAGGAGTCCCCCAGGGCTCTGTGCTCGCCCCGCTCATATTCACGCTGTACACCAGTGACATCCCAACAAATAGAAAGACCCAGTTGGCTCTCTTCGCAGACGATACTGCCATTCTGTACACTGGCCGCAGCCTAGTCCAGATCTCCCACATCCTCCAAACTTCAGTCAACAAGCTCGCTGACTGGTTTAGGAAGTGGAGAATAGAAGTAAACCCCGACAAAAGTCAAGCGGTTCTCTATTCGAAACCGAGACACAAACCCATCCCCCCCCGACCTATCACCATGTTCGGCAAGCCGATCCCTTGGGAGAAGCAAGCCAAATATCTCGGTGTTATCCTCGACAGGCACCTCTCCTTCGCAGAGCACATAAAGGCGGTTCGCTCGCGCGCCGCCTTTGCTCTCGGTAGCCTCCACTCGATGCTAAATGCACGCAGCAAATTGTCACTTAAGTGCAAATTGCGCATCTACACAGCGTGCATTCGCCCAATCATGACCTATGCCTGCGTAGTCTTTGCACACGCAAAGCCCCACCACATCCACAGGATGCAGACCCTCCAGAACCGTTTCCTCCGAAAGGCTACGGGAGCCCCTTGGTTCGTTCGAAATGAGATCCTCCATGTCGATCTCAAAATCCCCACTATCCACCAATTCATGAAGCGCCTTTCCAAGCACTTCTTCGACTCCGCCCCCAACCATCGAAACCCGCTGGTTGTCGAGGCCGCCAGATATACTCCCTCCCAAATCAGTAAACTCCGCCGTCCAAGGCACGTTCTCACCGACCCAGATGACCCTATAACCGTCCTCCAAGAGAGCAGTAGGGCAACCAGCACGCTTAGGAAAAACAGATACAAGAAACCGACATACCGGCCTCGCCGACGAGGTCCCTCGCGACGTCCCCCAGTAAATGCCCCCCACCGACCCTTGCTCGATGTAGTGCCAGCCCGCGCCGCAGCTGAGCCTGTAGATTTAAATTCCCGACTCTGACCTCTGAGTTTGTTTCGGCATTTCTTCTCAGAGTAGTCAATTAGGAAATGCCGGCCCCATCGTTCGTTAAATAATCATAATTCGATCCAGCCTGTCCCAACTTGCTGTCCTCCCCCCAGCGACGCCCTAAGCCGAGGCTCGTACCCCACAGGGGGTGCCCTTAGCGTGTAGTCGCTTAGTTTATTTAGTTAGTTTTAAGCCCCTGGCTGGAGGCTTTGAGTTTTCTCAAGGCAGCCGCAGGATTGTCCGGTTAAGTAGTCACGACCTCTCAAGGTCAACTACGAGATGCCATTTATAAAAAAAAAAAAAAAAAAAAAAAGAAAAAAGGCACGAAGTTAGTTGAATGCCCGCGCGCACGGCGCGCGGTCGTTGATGCCAGCTGCTACAATACTTTTCACAAAGAACACACCCTCAAAATTTCATGTCTCTAGGACCAGCGGTTAGGCTGTGCGTTGATATATCAGCCAGTCAGGACTATGAATTTTATATGTACAGGGCTATTGGTAAAACATTAACAACCTCTTAAGAGGTCATTGTACTCAACATTATGAACAATTTTTACTATGGGACCAAACCTGAAATCGCGAAAAAAATCTGCTGTTCCGTACATTTATGTTCGTATACCTCGTCAAAATGTAGGCAACAGCTGTTTTTTTTTATATTATAAGGTCAATACAATACATATGTATATATGTAATAGTTTTGTGTCAGAAAAAATCTTTAATGTCATAAAAAATATGTTCTTTCAGCCATTTCAATAATCTATTTTTAAATGTGCATTTCAATAATCTATAGTTAATATTATTTAACAATTTTATTTCTTTTCTGATTTTGTTATTAAATGCACATGACTAGGAAACTTTCCGCATACTTGGCTGATTTAGGAGTATCCTGCAATACAAAGTACAAGTCTGCATGGATCCCTATTTCGATAGTTCATTTGATAAGTTTTTTTGAACAATCCCTTATTATTATAAACATCAATACAGATTTCATAAATGTAGAGTGACGGAAGTGGTAATATACCTAGATTTTTAAAGAACAGTTTACATGACCCGTCAGAACGGATACCTACCACAAATGGCTCTGATGTATTTATTTTCCGCATTAAATGCTCTGTGTCTATCCATGCTGTTACCCCAAAAAATATATCGTATTATAAGATGGATTCTACATAATAGGCGTGATATGTTGCTGTGGCGGAACAATAACCTATTGGACCACCATCTTAAATTTTAGAGCGGAATGGCCCCGTTCATGAATCTTAGGCCAAACATCAAACTTGAATCTTGAGTCAACATGAATCATTAATCGTAAATATGAATCTTGGATCATACGATCGGTTTGCACTAAGTGACCGCAGGCTTACAAACGCCTAGCGCACTCAAGGTGCGCGTGATTATTGTACTGGCGCGATGGCGCCGGCGCACCATGGGACCAAACGGTGCGTTCCATCTCACAAATCTAGAACCTTTACGTTTCTTGACTTTTTGAATTGAAATTTTGTTTAGGTATTCCTGAATACTTATGCTATTGGATAATTAAAACACTGCCACTTTAAAAGCCATATTTATTTACTATAAAAATTACAACGTAAAATGTTGAAATTTTCATACAAAAATTTAATTTTATTATTTAAAATTATTTATTTGCTTACATTAGGTAATATTAAAATTATTTATAAGTTAATAACTAGGTAGTTACATGATTTTAAACGTTAGAAAATACGACATACGACTAAATAATGAAAAACAAAACATTAATTCTACTCATCACTTGTCAATACTCAAAGCTCTTTAGCTTCTTAAAGTAATATTTTGCTATCACAATACTTGATTTATTTAAGCTAGATATACGAGTATGTATAGGGATCAGAAGTACACAATAGTATGTGCAGAACGTCTTCCATTGTGGCTGACCTGGAACACTTCTGAGCGTGATTTAACCTATACTTCTTATAGTCTTTATTACGAGCTTCTTGAGCATGTTCAGATAATAATTGGTAAAACTGCAAAATGCTCGATTATTTTGGCACCATGTATAATAATTTTGTGGACTAAATATGGCATATAGTACCAGTTATATTTACTCGCATATAACTGTGCAGTCCCCAGCATATAATCACCAAACTTTATTGCGTATATATAGAAAATCAGTTTCGAGTTCACTTACAACAGCTGTGGTTTTTTCTGGAGTTTCTTTTGCAAATTCCAGAGAAACGTGTCTGCGACATCTAACTGAAGAGCTTGCTTGCTTTGCTTTCTTCATCTACTAGTCGATATCCGTGGCTTAATGGGATAAGTGAAACTATAAGCAAATTAGCGTCCGATATCTGTTCATTTTCTTCAGATAAAACTTGTTTATATTTACTGTGTCCCGAGGATCCATCACAACCCCATTTAAGACGGCTGAAATTTTGTGACACCGAGTCTATAATACGACAGGCAGTATAATCTAAGAGATCGTGAAGGCTAACTTTGGCAATTATATACGTTACAGTTATGCTTGACGCAGGAGGAAAGCAACCCTTCTTTGCTTCAGCCAAAGTTTGGTATGATGGAAACACAGAAAATAAGTTCTTCTCAACAAGGCTCATTCTCAGGTAGGAATATTGAGCTTTGGATAGATCGGTTTTAACATAATATATACCTACTTAATGCTTCTTCTTTGGTATAGGAAGGTACACTATCTGGACTTCGTAAGATGTTTCGTAGAATGACATTTTCTCCTCCTTTTCTATTCTTCTCACAATACTCAATCAAAGCTTCATCATTTTCACCCATAGATAGTAAACCTTGTACATAAACGTTGTGTACATGCCCTATGCCATACCCCCGGATTAATTCCACGTTTTTACGTTTCTTTGTATTTTCCGAACACGCGTCATATGGTTTTGTTGGTCTACTATGATCTCCAGTTGTATTCAAGTTGGAATTTTCAGATGTTGAGGTATGGCCCGAGTTCAATAGTACTTTAAACTCACCATTTAACCAATTCGCGTTTTGGCTCTCGAAACGATCTGGTTTTCTTTGAGCTTTTGCCCATTTTCGGTTACAAATCGATATCAAATTTCTTTGTATACTTTGAATAACGGTATTCACATCTTTTGTTGATAAATGGAAACTTTCCAACAAATATTATTCAATATCGGAAGTGCTTTTCCCGCTTATTATTTAAGCACATATTGCGTCGAACACAAACGAATTCACTCATTTTGAACTTTTTTCAGCAATTGCACAGTTACTTAGGGAAGGTATCTGACGAAAACGACACTTTGACGAAAATGCTGAAAAGCCGAGTATTTATAGAACCCTAGTTTCAGTAACTTGTGCAAAACCGATTAGTAAATTGTTTAACTCTCACATAAATGCTTTAACCAATACTAATTACAATTACCGTAACGGATAAGAAGTATGCTACATGGTTGTTATCATACGTGTGATTAAAAAAATCACCGCAAAAAAAATCATAGGGAAATATTATTAGCTTGGTTGACATTTTTGCTTCTAGCTCAAAATGGCGCAATAATGACGCAAGTTTTTTTTATTTCCTTGTATTACTGAATAGTTAAGGAATCTAAAAATATCATCGGCAGGTATCGGCAACAAGGAAACCTCTACTTGAAAAATAAAAAGACGGAAAATTTCCCTGTGACACTTAAAAATGAAATTAAAAAAAAATCTCTTAAAAACACAACGTAAAGTGTAAACTGTATCCTGAGCAATCCAAAAAGGTATAATACTTATATATTCCCTGAAGAACGTAGGAAATATCTTAAGAGGAATTTCCATAATGGGTAATCTAGTTAATATGAAATAATCGAAGTTCAAAGTTTGAGTGTATTTTATATATATACCTAAAATTTTTATCATTATATCGGATAGCACAAGTAGCTCAGAATATAAAACAATCAAAACGGTTTCAATAAAACTACTTTTGTCCTAACCCTTTTTGAGCTGGAAAATACCGTTTGGTCCCGTAGGCGTCAACGTCCTTGGGCTGCGGGAAACTGCGTGCACGCACATCCACCGGCGCATGAGCCGGGCTGCGGCCCAACAGTTTTACCGCCTACTGTAATTAGCGCGGCATGATCCAAATTGTTCGGATTTGGATCGCGCCGCGCTAAATATAGTATTCTTGTTGTAATCTGCTAATATAATTGTCCATGTAATTTTATTTAAATATAATTTTCTAATTGCTGAAGAAATAATATAGCAATTTCATGTCTTTTACATAAAACAATTTCATAGAAGTTAAGTAATGGCTCTATTAGCATTTTTCGATACCACCCAACAAATGAGGAGTGTCTTTTCAAAAGGGTTTATTTCTCATTTTGGAAAAATTCTTTTTTTTGATGCGATTCGATCCTAACACTATATTCTCAATGATTTTCATTGATATTTTGGTTCTAAACAGCTTATTTCCTTTAGAAAATCGATTACAAAAAGAGCCTTCCGCGTCAAATAGACTTATATCCATAGCATTTTAGTCAATTTAATCAATTTAAATATTCTCTTTCAAAACAGCTTAATTCTAATAGAAAATTGTTTTTTTCTAATATTTACGGAACAAAAGGGCTTATATAATTTGTATATGTACACTGCTGTCCTTTTTGATGCTTTTTTCCCCATTTAAGTTTTTGAACGGATACATCACACTTGGCTGTTTGGCTTATATGAGGCCCTTGCTTATTCTATATTAAGTTAATAAAAAAAAACGAATGTCAAACGGTGGAAGATTTTAGGCGCATTATTTTGCTGTCATAACGGTTTTATTTTACAACAACAGATGCTATAATACACTAATCAACTTTATCTAAATATAACTAACTTAAAAATAATGATAAATTTATAAACTAAAACTAACTTAAAAATAATATTAAATTCATAAATTAAAACTACAAAATAAAAAACGTCCTCTAAAGATCTGTCCTCTTTGTATGCTCTTACCATCTCTACGCATCACGCCACACTAGGCTCTAGAACGGCGGGTACGTTAGCGGTCACAAGGGCCCGGCGGATGACGTCATTGCTGTTATTGATTCTTTGTTTCGACGTTTTTATTAAAATTTCATTATGAAAGGGTTTTATTAGTACAGATCAAAACAGCTTATTTCCAACAGGTACTAAACAAAACAGCTTAATTCTAAAAGTCTTTGTCAAAAGTGCTTATTTCTAAGATACAGCCTTAAATATATATTTTCGTGGGGTCGGTAAAAAAAAACTAACAGTGCTATAAAAATCATATCAACATTATGTAAACATAGTATTAAAATTCAAAATACATTGAATGTTCAAATCATTGTTTGAAGTTTTTTTGATTTTCTGAAAAATATGTTAGTGATGAAATAAGCCCTTTTGAAAAGACACTCCTCAAATGTAAAGTTTAATTTGGAAATTCAAATTATCAAAAGCTGTTTATGCCAAGTGTTTGTTCTATTACAAAGTAATTTTAGGGAAAAGGTAAGGAATTATGATAATCCAAATCATACTGAATTAATAAAGACGTCTCTGAAGATAAGACAAGAATACGAAGTAGAATTATATTACGTAGTACAAAGCTTTCAGGCGACCGCCGTTTGCGCGGTGTTTTTTGTTTCCACTCTCAATAGTAGCTTGATGATATAATAATGACTCACGAGGCCGACGGCAAACATCTTCTCGAATAAAAGAAAAGGTCAAAAACAATCCGAGAGGAGTACTTCCTTAGTTCCTTTAGCAGCGGCGCTTGCCTGCTCTTTGTCAGCACTCGGGGTAGTTACACTTAATTAATGATCCTACTGTGTTGATAACTTCTGAACAATGTAAGATAAAGATATTACTACAAGTTTTGTCTCTCGAACAATCCTTTCTAACCATGAAAATACCTACATACGTAAGACAAATCTAGGTTCTCTATGTTTAGTTTAGCAAATAATCTTTGCTTTTACATATTCTACGTAATATTTGACTAGAATCAGGATTGTATGAGATCTTGGAAATGCAAGTAGGTCGACGTACACAATATTTATTTGTGATATTGAACTGGCTGGAATAGCTTTACTTTAGATATTCAAACGAGAACTTTAGGTAATTATCTTTATTTAGATCTGTACACACGTGTGTTAGCAATTTATTTCAACATTTCCCTCAACCGTTGGCGTATAATCTTGCCTCTGGGATTCCTCGGCATTTCTTCAATGAACCTTACACCTCCTCTTAATTGCATAAATGGTGCCACCTAAAAAATTAAACAACTTTATTGAGTGAATGAGCATTTTCATTTAGTTAATTTGAACAAATGTTGATTCTACTTAGAGTAGTTACTCGTATTTAGGTCAGCTTGTTTTCAGTTACGAAGATTGAGCCACTTTTATTTTTGTATAAGTTTGTGAAAAATTGAATAATACGAGTACATCAGGTAAAGCTGGTTAGGAAAACGTTTTTACGCATATTTGTTTGCGAACGAGAAGACACAATCGGTTTAGTTATGCAAAACTGTAGAAATAGGTTTTTGACAAGTTGTTGAAGGTTTTAGTTTCCAAATTCTTGCTCCTGCCGCCGTTCACTGGATTACCAGATTATCAGATCCTAAGCTAAATTCTATTTTCTTATTATTGTTATCAAAGGGTTTAGTTTTCATAACTGTGTGTACAAAAGCCATGTTTCTTGGAAAATAAAGACTGAACCGTAAGTAATATTCAGGGGCCTAAAAAGGCCACCTTGGCAGAATCATAAAAGGATAACATTATGAATCATAGTATGGCGAAGACAGTCCGTGTTTTTCTTTTTGTCGCTGCACTACGTAGGTATAATCATAGAGATTGGGATTGGATTGGATTGATTGGTATTTTAGCACAGACAAAAAAAAAACTGAAAAATCCTTTATCAATGGGATTTGATACGATGAACTTAAGGGGCTTACATGACCTAAAGCGCGGTCACTGTCAGGCTGCATAGAAAAGAAAGAGAAGAGCGATGATACAACCCTGGTAATTTATTGCAAAATATGAAGCAATTATTTAATTACAAAAATTCTATCGTCTGGACTAAAAAATTAAAACACTAGTGTTTTAGTATGTTGCTTGTAGGAAAAAAAATTAAAAGAAGACAAAAAATCAGAATGATTGTATGTATACGTATATTAGTATGGTTTTTATTGTAAAATTAAAGTTTTTAGAGGCATCTTCATAATTTTTTTCTATCGTATCTAATTAGTTGTATTATGTTTTCAACACACTCTCTTATATTTTTTGAATTTGTTTACTTTAGTCGATCATAATTATACTTCTATTGTTTCTAAAACTTGCGTTTTTTGGACATGACAATGAATGACGATGATGATGATGGAATGGACAGTTAACTGTTAAGGAAGAGTTAACTGTCCATTATGATTAATAATGTTATCCTTTTATTGAAAAGATGATAATTTTCCTTTTATTTATCATATTTGTAGAGCATATATTACGTATATCTATAGAGCTAGTTTCAAAACCATACCTCTGCAGCAACGTAATCAGCCAGTTCCTTTTCAGACACTTCAACGCCTGATTGCTTGACAACGAAGGCAGTTGGTTCTTCCCCAAAAACACGTACTGGTTTCCCCACCACACCAGCTTCCTTAACTCCTGGGTGAAGTTGGAGAATGGTTTCCAGTTCCAGTGGAGCCACCTATTAGGAAATCCAATATTATAGAAAAGACAATGCTGCTGCCGCGAGGGAAAGGTTAGTGGTGTTACAGTTCAGTTTTTGTTTAACTGAGTGGGTCATAAAATGAGCTTGGTTATGAAGATTATTATTTTGACACCACTCTGATTATTTTGAAAACTATACAACAATAAATAAAAGCACCCAGATATTGCAAAAAAAAAAACAGAAAAATAATATATGAGATGTAAAAGGACATGGGTCCCGGCTGTCATTTGTGAATCTTTGCCAGTCGTTACGGGTAGTCAGAAGCCCGAAAGTCTGACAATCAGTCTTACCAATGAGTATCGTATTACCCAGTAACTGGGTTGTGGAGGTCAGATAGGCAGTCGCTCCATGTAAAATACTGGTATTCAGCTGCATCCGGTTAGACTGGAAGCCGACCCCAACATAGTTGGGAAAAGGTTAGGCAGATGATGATGTAAAAGGACATGGGTGCGAGTATCTACGTTTACATTTTTTTCATGTCGGATTGCTGTCCTATCGGACTATCTGTCTGCCTATCGGACTATCTGACTGTCCTATCGGACGGAGTGTGGGAAGAGGGAGTGCACTTGTGTCTGCGCGCACAGAGAATAGCCTTCGGCGCGGGAGATATTGTAGTGCACAAGTCTTGTGCACTACAATATCTCCCGCGCCGAAGGCTATTCTCCGTTGAGATTGGTCGCCGTGGCCGAAATACGGTCTGGAGGACTTTATCTAACAGTGATTTAGTAAAATGACGTAGGTACCTAACAAAAGAAATTGACGCAATAAAAGGAACAAGCTTATAAGAACATAGTAATTCATATATTTGTAATAAGCAGACTGTGGATCTAGAAATGCGTAGATAATAAGAGGCTTTTTCATAAGTCCACGAAGAAAGGATTTCTCAAGATGAAAAGGTGTGGATCGTATTTCATGGACAGTGTTAGTTCCAGCTACTATTATCTACAAAAACGTCGTCTTGTTGCTTGGTTAAGACACGTTATATGTTTTTTTGCCGAGTCCAGCTTGTGATGTCTATGTTTTCTCGAAATGACTTAGTTATGCTTTCCTTTTTGTAACTTAGGTATAGTTTAAAAGGTAAGTAAGGCGTCAGAGCGTGTATTATTTCTGATCATTTACACTTTCAGAGTACAATAATAATATGTAAGGAAAACTCTTAGGTATATTTTTTAAGAGCTCGTCTTTTTCGTGTCGCTGGCACGACTGTATTTTTTATCTTGTTGGCCCAAAACTATGAGAGCTTATTATGCGTTTGCTAGAATTGAAACTGTACTACATGAAATCATCAATTTTAGACTATTTTACCACATTATTACCAAAAATGATCACGTGATCTTACTTACTTTATAACCATCATACACGATGACCTCCTTTAGTCTCTCAACGACAAAAAAGTACTCGTCTTCATCATAATAACCCAGATCTCCGGTTTTGAAGAAGCCGTCGTCATCCAAGTAATTTGAAGGCGGCATGCCAATGTAACCTTTCATGAGGACTGGACCTCTCAAACATATTTCGCCACGTTGGTTCGGACCCACAGTTTTACGGGTTTCCGGGTCCACGACCTGTGTAAAGTATTGGATATCATACTTAATATAGAAAATGTATCCACGGAAGGCATATAAGTTATCTACCTACTTAAACTGTGCTATGTTGTCTGATGTTATTCTTAGCTATCTATATGTAAGGACGGGTCTACATTTATTTGACTTACTTTTCTTGCCATTGTTTAATTATAAATTAGCTAGCTTACGTTTATAGATACAATAATGTTCAATAAAATGGTAGTATGACACGCAAAAAAATAAAATTGGAATAATACTAATTTGATTTCGATAGAACCATTTATAGAGAAATGGAAATTAAACCATGTAATAAATGGAAGCCTATGCTGTCCCACTACTGGGAAAAGGCCTCCCCCAAATCAGCATAGACAAACAAAACAAAAAACATAATGGAAAATTCTAATCATAGTCGACAATAATACAGTGTTTTTTATCACAAACCTTTAAAGTAATTCCAGGTGAAGCCTTGCCCACACTGCCAGACTTAGGTCCCTTTGTGCCCCAGCTCTCAGAGGTTAACTCACCTGCTTCAGTCATTCCATAGCCTTGTAAGATATTCACAAGGTTAGGAAACCTGCAAATGTAACAAAACCACTTAAATAAAACACTAAGTGGCTATTGATAATAACTACGTTTTAAAATAGATAACTAATTATCTGGAGAGCAGTGGTGGCCCAGTGTTAACGGCCGCGACTTACGGTTCGAACCCAATCTGGCGCTTTACTTATGTAAATTACTTCATCGTCACTGCTGTCAAAGCGGTGAAGGAAAATATCGTGAGAAAACCAGCATGTCCAGAACCAAAACTTCAAAGACATGTGATATCTACCAACCTGCACTGGGCCAGTGTGGTGGATTAAGGCCCACTCTCTCTCACCGAGAGGAGGCCTTGTTCCCAGCAGTGGAAATTAAACAGTAAACAAAAGAGACTTAATAACTTTTTAATGCTCCTAAATTAAAAGCATATGGAAAATGGATAAAATCAAACGAAACTCAATTACCTACAAATACATTTGATTTGGGTATAATAGGTAGGTATGCTTAAAAACCGTAACGGAAAATCGATAACCTAAATGAGACGATAAAATGAATTGATACTCGCCTACTTTTGACCTTTTGTATCGTCCTGTTATGAAGAGGCGATGATCGAGAGTATATAATTTTGAGTGAATCGAGATTACATTTTTCTGCTTCATTCGCCTTTGATAAGTAGCAAACCAAAGACGGCACTACAAAGGCGATGTTAACCTGCAAAACAACATAAAGAAAACAAGATTTAATCTCGGATGTTCACATAAACAGGATACTATAGGGGATGTGGGGATGGGAAAGTATCGGGCATACTTCCGTTGGGCACCAACCTAAATAAAATATCTTTTAAACATTTTGCTTACGGGAAAAACAGGAAGGATATATTTAGATATCTTTAATGAGTCTAGGACATGTGCACATTTTTTTAAAGCAGCATGTTTTGCGACGCCGAGCAAAAATGTTTGGAAGTTTTATTTGGTTCAACAAAATTTGTCTACATTCTTTCAACTTCTTTCATAAGTTTTAAGACAGATGACAGCAGACACACGATGTCAGATGACAGATGTTTTTTGTTCTAGCGTTGGATTTGATACAGCGCACATGCATGCGCTGTATCAAATCCAACGCTAGAAAAACTAGTGTAGACATCATACACATCGCGAAACGCTATTAAGCACTTTGCGTTAGGGGTGCACAAGATATTTTATTCATGAGTCTGTTCCTAAGAATAATTAAATGAAGCTAACTACGGTACCTAAAAATTATATATTCCGCCGTCACGTCATCATCGCGAACACTATCAAGCCACACAAATAAAAAACACATACAAAAAATCCACACACAATCAAAACATTTTATGAAAAACTCGGTTCTTGTTTTGAGAGCGGTTTGTCATTTCAGGTCATCATTTATAACGCTGGCCTTCAAAAGGTCAGGTGCGTAGCATTCAGCGCTGGCGCGCATTTATGAAAAGATTCATGAATGTGGAAGAAGCGAACGAGTTTGTAAATATTGTACCGTATACCGCGTCGTAGTTTCTGTTAATTCCCTTGGGAGCACGGTATGAAGAGTGTATTTGTGTGTGTGGAAGTAATCTGGGATGTTGAGTAAAAATATAATGTGAAAACTGATGACTGGTCGATAGATACGTATGTAGATGCTTATCTACATACGTATCTATTACAACGATTATGGATAGTGACAATACTATTCTGTCTAGATTCCAGAGTATGATAATTATAGGTATTAAACTTCTGAGAATTAACTATCATTTATCACCATGCGCTTGTTTATTGTGTGTTGCCAATTCCAAACGATTAGGTACCTATAATAAGTTAAAATCCAATTATTTAGGTCTAGTTAGTAAAGTAGTAGATACCTATGATAATCAAAAAGTCACATGCATAGGCAGCCCCGGATCTACAATTTTTTCGAACCGGGGCAAAACCTTGATAGTGGCGCCCCCTCCCTTCAGTGTTTGAGAAAAACTTGCAAATTGTTAATTGTCCACTACGATAATATATGATTTCACTAATAAATTACTTATTTTATTAACGCTGATTACTCGCAAACGCAATCAACCACATAAACAAACAGTGTTGTCACTTGACGTTCAACTGTTTGAATTTGTTCGGCTCGGCTCGTATAGATAGATATATGTGACGGGGATTCCTCTTGGCAGAAAGATTACGGACACTACGCACGCGTTCAAAAATTTACTTAATCTGTTAAGATGCGTTCATAAATCACTTAGTAGATATGTGTTCAAAAACTAACTAGGCGTATGGAAATAGAAAAGTTTATTTTTTAAACATACGTATATTATATTAAGATTCGATTACTTGTTAAAAACCTATACTATGAGATTGTAGGAAAAGAGGCTTCATTTGTTCGATATTTCGAATTCTTGTCTCAAGGATTTGGCGCCCCCATGAAACTGCCGCCCGGGGCAAGTGCCCCGGTTTGCCCCCCCATAGATCCGGGGCTGTGCATAGGCCATCATGACATTTAAATTCATATTAGCTGACTGAAATTCAAGAACATCAGAATTCATATTTACTGGTTGGGTTATTTAAGTTACCTAGATAGTTCTTTCGTTAATTTAGTATTTATAAGAAGTCTATCCAGTGTATATATTTATATCGTCTTAATAAATAAATATAGAACCTAACTCCTATGACAACCCAGGACACATCGTCCTGGCGCCGCTGTACAAAAAGACCCGACCCTTGTTAGAACTGGGAGTAAGGGTTGGAAGAAGAAGAAAAAGAAATAAATATAGATTAAATATTCCATCATCTTCTTAGCGTGTCGATAGTAATCTAAATGGACTCGGCCCAGAATTCGGTTACTTATTTGGCACCATCACCAGCGTCCACCAGTTCCTGTAACGTGCAGTTGACAGGACACGCAGTACACGATATTAAGTGTCCCATCGTTTGTGGAACAGCACAACATTTACACTCCAAGGCGGAGTCGTCTATGAATCTCCACCTAAACAGGTTTTCCTTGCTTCGGCCAACCTCGGCCCAGAGTCTGCTTAAAGACTTCCAGGTTACCCAAGGTAACTCATGTCCAGGTGGGAGGTCTTCAGCGCCCAATTCAAATAGTCTATTAATTACTAAATAATATAAATATTTCATTTACTTACATCACAATCTCGAACACTATTTAGGAACGAAATAGGTTCCGCCTCATTGACATACACAATTTTTCTGCCGAGACATAGAAATTTGTATGTCATGAAAGTGTCGTAATTATGATACCATTCTCCGAAAACGAATGCTGTTTTAAGGGACTCGTCGCTGAAGCTGAAATGTTATTTACACGTAGATTAATATGGGACCCAATTATGGAATGTACAGTACATAGGTATTTATTGCAAATAGATAAATATTTTATATCAAATATTTGTCATGCCATGTCAATTTTTTATTTAGTTCATGAGTTCAACGTAAAATTAAGGCGGATGATGAAACAATGGTTTTGGCACGCTCGTTTCGTCATAGATCTCATCAATTGCTTTCCATCAGGCGTGATCGAGGTCAAGAGCGGGCCCATTCAGAAAAAAAAGGAAAAGTAGTTGTCACATGTCTGGGAGATTCTGCATGTGACATTTTGTGTTTGAAAACGTGATGAAACCGCACTTACGGTACAGGAATATGTCCGATCTGTACTTATGTACCTACATATGTAACGGAACAAATTGGATTTGTTTTCAGTTTTGGTTTTTATTGTAATAATCAATATGAAATTGAAAGGTACTCATTCTCTATAATGATTTTGAAACAAAAACTATTTTCATTTTGCGTACCTACCTATTTATTTAGTACCTAGATATATATTTTTATATGCTACACATAAATTATTCAGTGTTCATTAGCAACATGTCTGAAAAATATAACCCGGGTATTGATATTTGTATGAAAAACAAATGCGCAACTGTTTAGCAATAAAAAAAAAACTTTTGGGCGAGAAAAGTTAATTATCATGTTAATTAATACTCACTCATCAGGCAGACTATTGAGGATGCAATTCAAATGTGTCAGTTGAACGCCTTTTGGCATGCCCGTAGTGCCGGAGGAATACAAAATGAAGGCGATGTCACTCTGTCCCTGAACTTGCACCGGTTCGAACTTATTTACGTCAGCATCATCCGTGACCAAAGTTCTGATGGGAATTACTGATTCCGTGCCCTCGTCCAGTGTTATAAACTTCTCTATGCAGTCAAAGCTCTTCAGTATGTCGCTGTAAGTACTCCAAAATAGATCGGAGCATATAAAGTATTTCGGTTTTGTTAAGCTTATCTTGTGTTTTAATACCGCTGAAAAAATAAATGGAAATTAAATAAAAAACGCTTCGTTAATTGATTATTCGTATGTTTATGCATTATTAATGAAGACAGACGGTTCATCGAATTTTATAAAATTATAGGCTGTAATGGTTTCCATTAATCTGAATTATGTGAAGACATCCGACATCCCTCTCTTGATGCTATTTATTCAAAATTTTATGTTTCACATAAAATGAAATATATAAGGCGTTTAAAGAATATGGTGGAAGTTAGATATTTTGTTTCACCTCTCCCGCTCTGTAAATCATAGGGGGTGTACGTCGCTCCAGTGAACACGATTGCAAGAACCGTCGGAACGAATACATTGCGTTTTTCGGATCCCACTGCAACAATGTCGCCCCGCCTCACCCCTAACTTTGTCAAAGCGGCAGACATATTGACGGCATATTGTGTGAATTCCTTGTATGTTAGTTTCTCACGTGTTTCTCCTAGCTCCTGGAGAGTGTAAAGATATTTTTTATTTTAATAATATGGCACAATAAACAGCTACAATATACAATATTTACAAATAACAATAATGTAGCCTCATAAGTAGTATTAACAATATTGCAGCCCACTACATTATCCGCATGTTAACAAAATTAAGATAAGGTAAAAAGTCTCACTAGATATTAGCATTACTCAGATAAGTATACTTATAAAAAGATAAGATAAAAAATTTGGGATTTTTCCTTAGTATCATAATAATATTTAAGGTTTTTATCCAAATAATTAGAAATTCAACTACATATATGTATTTAGAAAAAACTATGTTTGACATTATTTGTTTAATATTGGTTACAAGATTATGAAATGCCGAAAACCGAAAATCTATGCTGCTCTAGGGTTCATTAATATTAGTTAAACATTCTATTAAATCTAAGACTCGTAAAGTGTTGATCTGTCGACTGAACATAACATTGAATTGTCCTGTGTTGAGCTAGATAAGCATTATATTATAGTGTGCGTTTACAGACCCCCAAATTATCAAAACTACTCCATATTTGAGTCAGTAATGGAAGATGTTCTAGCAAAACTTGGAACTGGTAAAAAATAGCTATCTGTGGTGACGTCAATATTAATACCTTAGAGAATAGTTCAAATAGCAGTTGGTTATTAAGTCTGTTTAAATCCTTCAATTTGTCAAATGTGTTTTCAGAACCAACCCGCATAACTATAAATTCTGCTACATGTATTGATAGTGTTGTTTGTTGCTGCGACTACTTAGATAAGGCCATAGTAAACTATCTCCCTTCTGATCACAGCGGTCAAACCGTGTTGTGTTCAAGTCCAATAAACTATTACAAAAAATTCAGATACAAACTAGACAAATAACACCAAGCAATCTAAATAGATTTAATAAGCAACTACAGCTAACTACTACTAATAAACAACTACCCGTGTGCCTCGCTAATGAAGGTGTAAGTACCCGAATTAATTTTATTTTAAGTAGGTATTCATCATAGTGTCACTTATATTTCGATATGTGTTTTTCATTTTGTTTTCTTATCGGGACTTTGTTTTTATATTATAATCATGTGGGATGTTTGGTTATCATCTAATATTGTACTTTTGTGTGTTGTGCTGTCTCTTTGTGCGCGCCAAATAATGGTTTATCTATCTATCTATCTAATCAGTACCCAAGAAATCAACATCTATACACGACCAACTCTGTTCACTACAAAAATGTAAAAGCTCATTAAAAATCAATTCAAATAAATCGGCATTGTAATCACCTAACATAAAAAACTGATTCAATACCGTATTCGTCAACAATTACGCTCACCGTACTTAGGCAATCCGTAAAATCAGTTGTCCACCGCATTCGTAGGCATATAAATACTTATCACAATTATCGGTCGATCACTTGTCGTTATCTTTATAGCACAGATACGAGCATTGTCACACCGCAACCCTGACACTTGCTGGAAACCATTGGTTCTCCCCAGCAGAACGACGCCGCCATACGGCCTCCCGCTCAGTATGCCTTCAGACGTGTCGACCGCAGACGTTCCTGCGCATCCGAAGTCACTGTCGATCGTATATATCACCCGGCATCAACCATGTTTCTTGTAAAGCAATCAGATCGCAGTTGTTACATAGCTCCCTAATACTATCCACGGAGCGTTTCACGTTTTTACATTTGAAACTGGCGAAGCTAGTACAGCATAGTAGATCGCAGTTGTTACATAGCATCTATTCATTATGATGTTTACTTTGACTCAAAGTAAACATCATAATGAATAGATGCTATGTAACAACTTTTGACAGTGAGCAGATAACAATCTGCTCAGGTTTCGGCGTTTAAAATAAATGAAACTTCTAAATATGATACCTATAGGCCATATTATTATGTTCTCATCTAAGTAAAAATATAATTTCCATTCTAAGACTAAGAATTTGTATACCTTGTGGCTTTTCTTTCTCCATACTTATTTTCTCGATGGATACCGTTTCCTGAGTCTTACTGCGAACATATTTAATTATGTCATCCTCTGTCGTTTCACTGTGGATATTCGTTATAAATATAGGAACTTTCTTGTCAGCAGCTTTAAAATTACAATTCTGATCTTTCGCTATGCCCGATTTTCCTAGGTACCTAACGATAGTTAGATGGTTTTCTACGATACGAAACCTTGCGCCACTCAGTATCCACGTTCGATGTTGTTTCGTTCACGCACAATATATCCAAACACGGCTGCCTCATTAAACAGCTGTTATTGTCGCTAGCGTTATCAGTGGCAGTCAGTTGACGTTCCGCTACTTGTTCTATAGGGATCGAGCATGCAGAGGTCACCGTTGCCGCCGACGTACTTGCCACCACCGAGTAACTTGTCATACCGGTTTCACCCGGTATCGCCGCTGTCGCTGGCCGTTGTTCGGTGCATGACTCACATTCGATTTGTTTACCTTCTACCCGCTCTATTGCTCGATATTGGGGTGTATTTTTATTTGAGTCACAATCGCTATTGTTTTGACAATCATGTAGATAGGATAATCCCACAGGGCCACTATCCAATAACCAAGCACCACGCTTTGTATTCATTTTAGACACGGATGTAGGGGGTAGTGAATCGTTCTTAAGTTGACTAACTTCAGCTTTCAATGCACTCAGATGATCCAGCGTAGCATACGTCGACTTTATTTCTTCAATTGAGGTTTTCATTCTCAAGAGATCCTTCAGAAGCTTTGTGCAATCCAGATGGTCAAAGGTGATGGGTGGTAACTTTTCCAGTTGCCGCGCCACGAACACTGGAAGTTCGTTCGGATGAGTTTTAAACAATTTCATAATATCTGCTAGATCTCGTTCCTCCTTACCTTTATTTTTAACCGACTTCCAAAAAGGAGGAGGTTATATGTTTGACTTTAGGTATATGTTTTTTTTTATAGGCAAACTTATAGCGATTTGAGTATTTTTTAAAGTAACTTGGGCATTTGCTCTCGGAAATCATCATTTGGTAAAGTGGAGCTGATGATGAAGACCACAGATGGCCATCGGAACTACTCAATAATAAATATTTCACGGGTTGCGTTTCGGTTACTTTAATAGGGTTGCTAAGCAATTTATGCTCGTCACAATGCGTATGGTGAGTGGTTCTCCTGGTTCTTACCAGGAGAACTCCTCCAATTAAAGTACCTGAATCGGGAAAAGCAATATTTTGTAACATGTCATGAACAGTTGACTTTAAGATTTGAAAGGGTATGCTCTCGAGGTGGTCCCATTGTCACCAAGAATCTGATGAAAGGATCCCATGAAAATCGAGTAAAATTCTCAAATTTTGTAATCATGTACAGTGTATTAATTGAACTCTCTCAAATCAAATGAAACCTATTGATGATCCAGGTGTTTGAGTCTGAGAATCATCACTTAAATGTGTGGGGTAGGTACAACTAAAAAGTGAAAAATAAAAACTTTTTACAAAAAAAAAAACAACTGACTTCCAAAAAAAACACTACAAATTGAAAAATAACTTTAATTTCGGAAGTCAGTGTCAATAAACGAAAATGCGGAACCAAAGACACCGACTTCCGAAATTAAAGTTATTTTTCAATTTGGAGTTTTGTTTTTTTTGTAAGTCGTTTTTTTTTAGTTTTTATTACCAGTAATTTTTCAAATCACTACGAATCGAATCGAAAAGTAGTGATTTCGATTTTTTAATCTCCGCACTGGTGAATGCCGTTGTACAAATTTGCACCAGCGTCACTTCGTCAATAACCGACACTTTGTTCTGGATATATGACAACATCTCATCGATGACGATGTTACACGAAATGCACTTTAGAACGTCAGTCATTTTAACTCGTTAATAATTAACGCTGTCGACAATACGCGCCTGTCACGGTAGGGTGCACGACCAAAACTGAAAAACGGTTGGAATAAATTAAATTTAGAATAGAGGACTCACACAATTTCTCTCTAAATTGTTTAATGTTTAAAGTTAAAATTAATATAATGTTATCTATAGTTCTGAGATACTGTAATATTTTCTTTAAGGGGGATGCGCTAAGGTAGGTACCTAGCCCATCAAATCAAAAAAATTCTTACGTTTTTTGCAATTTTCAGGTCAGTGTCAAGTTGTATGTTGACACTGACCTATAAATTGCAAAAAAAAATATTTGACGGGCTACCCTGATGCTTTCGCCTTAAGCAAAAACAACGCCTGTAGTTAGAGTTATTAAATGGAGAAGATGTCACTTACCAAAGCTACTTCATGTTTTTTGAGCCTAAGACGATCCAAAATAAACTTTCCAAAATTCAAATGTGCAGGAACTTGCACATTTTGATCACCAAACACGTAGTTGTCGTTGTTGAACATGTTTACAAAACAAATAGCTACTTTTACTCCACTAAACTGAAATCACGGTTTACCCTCTGGTATGAATGTATGAATGTAATTGAATTGTGAATGAACAGTATCCGTTATTTATACAATAACATGAAAATTATTTTTAATTAATATTGACAATAAATCGCTGAGATATGGATGGTAAGAGTGGGTGTGCACTATATCGAACTGAACTCAACAGGAACTGCTATCAATATACTACAAGATTTTTCACGCTCACTGCCGTTCGTAAGTAGTTTTGTCAACACAATGGGGTAATAAATTCTCACAAAGATAAACTCATAACTTATGTGCTGTACTACTAACTTGTCTATGTTAGTACATAGACAAGTCGCCGTCAGTACAGACGGCTAACTAATAACACCCAATGGTTAAATACTTGACGCTAATCACTTCCAAGAACTAATAACGGTGGACACCAGTCCTTAGAATGTTCCCTTATGATTATAATGTTAATGCACTCATTAATGAGTAATTAAATAACTCCATTTATATTAATTTACTTGATACCTAGTGGATAATTGAATGGTGTTTTCCCTGTATGCTTGTTCGATAAATTGAATGGTGTTTTCCCTGTGTGCTTGTTACGATACTTCATTGTTAAGTGCCTGCTTTATTTAAATTACCTTGTTGTTTTGATTTGGTTTGTAAAGGACATTGCTCGTCGTCCATACATAGTTGGCCTAAGATCCAACAGGGAGGTGTATTTACTTTTTGGGTTTTAGATAATGTATATATTCGATTGAACTTAAATTAAAACAACGGACACTTTTGAGAATTCGGAAAAAATCAAAACGCTTTTGGATTTTGAGGTTATAATTACGTCAATAAAAACATTCGGTATGTAGCAATAACAGAAGGCGCGCGCCAAGTGACATTACTACCAAATGTCAAATGTCATCTGTCAATTCATCAATTGTGAGCGTCCATATTATTGCTCGTTTGACGTTTCAAACAGCGCTCAATCGAGTTTTTTGATAAGCCGTATTATGGTTCCGCGACATCATAGCGGACGCGTATAACTAAAAACCATTATCATATATCAAGCGTTGAGAATACTGACGCTTGTCTGTGTCAAACTCTTATTAAGAGTGCTGTTACAAAGACTTGGCTGTATGAGCTATAATACCTTTGCCTATTAAAAACCTCAAATTGAACCAAAAAATAATAACACCGATGACTATGACAGAAGTGAATACTTTTTAAAATGTTTTCGAAATTAAGAAGTGTCCGTTCTATTGAAATATTTGTAATGTATATTATTAAAAGAACTAGTAATTATAGTAAATGTTTCATGCGTGTTGATTCATAGGCCATTTTTTACAATGTCCTTTATACGTTATTGGTTTTGCTGTCAGTTAGTATCAACCCACTCCAGAGCAAATATGACATCTACATCTTTCAGTCCAAAACTACTGCGGTCCACGTTAGTTTATCGCTTTGCGAGCTGGACAAAACCAAATTGTCAATCTCGTTACGCGATGCCTACCAGTCAGGTCTTTACATATCCAGTGGCTGTTTTGGCCACAGCACATTGCTGTGGACCAAAATAGCCCATAGCGCATTGGGTCCAATTTAATTTTTGGTGTCATTTGCAAAGAAGAATGGCAATTTTGATGTCGCTTAATTTTAGAAGCGTTCCTGAATGAAAGTATGTACAGACGCCAGCACACCAAGCTACTACAATCTGTTAAATTTCTTTACTAGATTTTTAACCTTATGCTCTAGCGATAAAGTTGAAAATATATTAAAGAAATTTGACAGATTGTAGTAACTTGATATGCTGGCGTCTGTACATTATATGAAACAGTTACAGGGCTTTACTTTTTATCTATCAGCTTTTTTTTATTAACCTTTCGAATGTCTTATGTTACACAGTGCGACATAAGAACAATTAAATTCTATTGTGTCTGCTAATTAGACACTCAATGGGAGCTGCACATAGAAAAAAGAATAAACAAATTTGTCTATCAAAACGTAATTGTTTTCAAAATCTAAACGCAGATACTGTGACGATAGCTATGTAATGGAGCTACCATACACACCAAAATATGGTATTTTATATCTATAATTATGCTAATTAACAGGATTTTGGTGGTAGTGGTTTCATCGTTTAAACTATTAAGAGACTTTTACTACCTACCTCTTTTTTGTAAAAGGGGTATTAAGGGGTAGTACAGTAGTAATAATTAACAGCACAAGATGTTAATTATTGCTGTTATAACGCAGTTCTGTTCCATCAAATCTAAGACATTTTGGAGAAGCCCAAGCACAAGTCCCTTGAAACACAAGAGTATAATTCTAAGTTTTGGTGGCAGTGCCTATTTCTATTTGCAACATGTTTTTTGTCAATAAGTATGTAATAACATATTGTAAATGAATCCACTAATCCACTATGTTTACATTTTTTATAGAATTAAGTTTTCATGGCAACATTAAAATCAGAAATATCACAATTGTCATATCTTAACGCCTGTTATCTTGAAGTGTCGTTGAAAATATTTGTGAACTAGTTTATCTACTAGTTTTATTTGTTTTGTGGTGAAATATAGAGCACGTAGACTTGTACGTCATCAAGGTGTGCCAAGGTGAATTAGTCTAAAGCAATGCTATAGGTTACAGTCGCAGGTCGCTGCTAGTATGGTGTGATGAGCATAAGCCGACCAAGATAGTAAGACAACATGAGATGCACGGCCTCCCCAGCCTGAAAACCTTCATAGGTCTTAAATTCCACATTTGCCTTTGAACATTGCATAAATGTATTAAGGTATAGGCCGGGATATTTGTAATATTGAAAATATTTGTAAATAACAATCGCGTCTGACAATGGGCATTTTTCATATTTTTTTAATGTTGTAATTGAAAAACCATTTCGAGTTTAGAAAAAAAGTGCGTTACTGATCATTACGGACTAATTAATTATGAAAAATATTCATATTTTATTGATATTTTTGATAAAATACGGTTGACCTTCTTTGCCCTTCAAATTACGTCGGCTTTGGCCGTAGTTTTGTATTGTTACCTCAGAAAAAAAAAGTAAGGGTCAAGTATTGTCTACAATCTGTCAAATGTCAAAAATTTGTTTATATCTCATTACATTACATACATTATTTCAACACTCGACAATATTTAATATATTGGAAGGGTTATGGAATACAGGAAGTACTTTGTTCCAACTTGCAGCAATAATAGTAATAATGTCGCCGCGTGCGTTATTATTCTATTTCTAAGTCGCCACGTCGATTGTTCTAGTGACGACAGAGAGTAGTATATTCCTTGGAGAACACTTACTCAGAAAAAAACCATTTGTAAATAAATACGCTAAGATAGGATTCGATTATTTAAGACGTCTATTCGGCCCATTGACACTTTGACAGATGTGAGATTGATGACGTTGTGTTGACAGATTTGAATTTTGAATTGTGTACTAGTAAGGCAACGGCACTTAATCTTTTATGCCACTGATGACGTCAACTACCTTAAAAACTTAAAATATTTTTTTTTTAAATAACTATTGAGCCAATCATCAAAATTAATTATAGTAATAATATGTACAAGTAAATAAAAAGGAGGGAAAATAATCAAAGGGCATCAAAAAATTCATTCAATTTTTCCACATCGCTGTCAATGCGGTGAAGGTGTCGACTGCCTCGGGCACCATGGCTTATCCTGCAGTAAAAGCGCAGGCTGGATAGCACGCCATGCCAGCATCAATGACATCATCCGTCCTGCTCTTGTCACCGCCGGGGTGCCAGCTGTTTTAGAACCCAACGGCTTGGCACGCGACGATGGGAAGAGACCAGACGGAATGACCATAATGCCTTGGAAGGTTGGTAGGCCTTTGGTGTGGGATGCAACGTGTGTCGACACCCTTGCGCCATCCCATCTTCCAAGCACGGCGAGCTGTGCTGGGGCGGCTGCTGCAGGTGCAGAAAACCTCAAACGGCGTAAATACTCCAATCTCTTTGGATCTTATATGTTTGAGCCGTTTGGGGTCGAAACTCTAGGGCCATGGGGCCCGAGTGCCCACTTAGTTTTTCGAGACATCGCCAAGCGATTGGTCGACTCTTCACATGACCAGAGGGCTGGCTTATTTTTGGGCCAAAGAATCAGCATTGCCATACAACGTGGCAATGCTGCCAGTCTTTTGGGCACGTTTCCTGTTGACAGCGATGTGGATGAATTTTTTGATGCCCTTTGATTATTTTCCCTCCTTTTTATTTACTTGTACATATTATTACTATAATTAATATTGTATTTTAAGTGTATATATGGTGAGTATATTAAAAATAAAAATATGTATGTTTCGGTTAAGGTTATAATATGGGCCTGCGTCGCCTAAAATAAATATCATCAAAATATTCAAATTAGTTTCTCAAAATGCTCTAAATTTTCAAAAAATAAAATAAAATCTAATGGTTAGAAATTTTGGACAATCCCCATTGTCCCATTAAGCCCACTGACAATTATTGTCAGTGATAAAGCCTCGTATTCACTGGACAAACTTCACGCGACAGCAATCGCTTGAACCGTCGGGCGATGTCGACCAACGTCTCAGGATATCTTGTTTCACGAGCTTTTTTATCGTTTTTGTTGCCAGACATGTTGTGCGACGTCGCCCGACGCGTCTTGATTTTTTCCGACATATCGAGGGACGTGGTTTTTCGTGGGAAGATTTATGCGTCAGAGCATGTCCGGCCGTGTACGATGCACGACGCAACGCGATAGCGCGTTGGTTTACAGTTGCAGAGCAGCAAACCATCTTGCATAGTTCAATTTGGACGTATGAGTATGTATCCTTAGGTCGCATTTTTGGTTCTCTTTGTCCGTTGTTTTCTTTGAGTATTTGGCTATGACGTTAACATTAGTAGAACATTAGCAAAGACATTTTGTCAATCATCACGTAATTAAGGCTGCTTGCTGTGCATAGAAGTACATGGAGCACAATAGGACATGACGCTATTTAGATGTCTAATCAGTAAAGGGTTTAAAGTAAGCTACTAGTGCCAATTTTCCCTTCACTAGACATTATTTATTTATGTATATAATAGGTTCTTTATTGTACACCAAAAAAATACATGCATAACTTATACAATGGGCGGCCTCTCTTTGGAACTATTAATTTCCGCCATCTTTGAATGATATAATACTGTTTACTGCATATTTTTGTAACATCTTTGGTTTACTGTCATGGGGTTTGTATAAACAGAGCCACCTGCTCTTTAAACAAGGTTTTTCTGGCAACCCCAATATTAAAAAAATATTCAGTAATTACCTTTTATCTTAATTTGACCGAGATCTATCTTTTGATAGTATTTTTACGACTGTACGCAAAGCCTAAGTGCGACACCCATTACATGGAGTCCTGCCATTCTTCTTTGCCTATTTTAAAATCAATTTTAAATAGCGAAATTAGAGCTTTTAAGCCCAGAAAGCAATAAACGTCATACGTATATCCTAATTGTAGTCAAAAACATACAGGTTCAAAAAACGAGAATGTGTAATTTGCTCGATTTAAAAAAAGCATTCATTTTCTAATAATTACAGCACAAAATAATATGAAACTTGCATGTACTAATAAGGGAATCGTATTTTATAGTGAATTTACACGGTTATATTTTTGAGTCGCAAGCGTTTTCATTTAGGTACCTACCACCTATAGGTAGGTATCCAGACTTACCAGCATCTACCTAATTTAATTTTGAACATAATTCTACTTAAACTTAATTGTCCTACACTGGGAAACACAAACATATTCACATACCATATCATATCATATTATTATTATTATTTTTTATTCTTCATATTTTTTCCCATGGGGTTGGACGGAATCTTCGAACAATATGGTTTGAGTACTAATCCCACTCCCTGATCCACAAGTACCATAATCCAAATGAGCTTCACTTTCGAGTGTGATTATGTTCTGTCACTTTCTTTCAGGTAAGTACTTTAAGGTTTATTCTTACACCCCCTTACTAATAAACGTATTAGGTACATCAGATAAATAGTTACACATCGATTTCTCTCTTTCAGTCGTCAGTAATTTGACTTCAGAAAGAAGAAGACAAAGCGTTATGCAACTATAGGTACAGGCGACAATGTTTATTAGGAAGGGGGTAAGTAATTAAGTAGGTATGATGGCTTTTTAAACAACCATAACCTCTTTTGGTCGGCATCCGTTTTTGCAGGAACTCATTTACCTACTTTTTCTCTCATATCGGCAGGAATGTTAAAAAAACTGTTTATCTCGAGGTAAAAACATTAGTCAGTCACCAAGGTGGAAGAATCGCCACTCGTGAAGAAATTAAATTCCATGCACTTTATGCATACAAACTTAATAAGATTAGTATGGAGATAAACGTTCAGGATTTTCCATCCTATCGACATAATCCGTAGTCCAATCTTACGAGACTCGAACCTATTCATCGTGCAATACTTCGGAGATGCAGGTTATTGTCCAATTAGATTGGAAATTTACGAGTGGAAACTCGAATTCAGTAAATTACTAAGTAAGGTATCGATTGTTCCGGACTGTAAAGGGCAGTGTAGGTACCAGAATGTTCCACGTTACATATTAATAGTAATGGCTAGTCATACGCGGCCTGTATGGTGGCTCTTCATGCATTCCAGTCTAAAAAAGTTGAAAATAAAATAGTAAATAAAAATGTGAATCATTCCAGACTTTGCTATAAAAGGTAGTCACGACTCACGACAGGTGGGACGACAATACAGACAACAAAATTCCCCTGTTTATGTATTCAATGTATCAGTCAATCAATCTGTCAAAAATTTTCCTGTACGTATTCCAAGTACGCGTTTATTATATCACAAGTTTGAGGACCCGTGGCGGGTTGCCATGGCACTCCAGAACCATGAACCACTTGTCGTGGTTGGGATCTCTAGAATGTTCTCAGCTTAAGTCGTGGTAACCCTCTTTTTGCAGGAACTAAAGTTTATAGTTTTAGGCACACGAATTTCAAAACAATCATTAGAAAAGTAGGTTTTATTAGATAACTTTGGATTAAATAGGATTCGTTTCACGTGAATGTTTCATCTACTCTGTTACACTAAACCCTGATGCCGAATGATGTTGATTGATCGGATAAGCCCTTTTTATACGAGTCCTGAACAAACAAAAGTTCCTATTTCTAGGATTGCAGCGGCCCACCCCGCCATTCAGTGAGTTCGGAAGCGCTGAATTATTACACTGAAGCCTTCCTCGAATTTTCATAGTTTTCACTTGCTCGATCATACAGACAGACAGATGCAGGAGTTCCGAACTTTGTTTTATAATATTCAGCATCGCATGGTTTTGTAACTGAAATACTCTTTTGCTTATGTGTTTGCGGGAAAAAAATAAAAAACAACATTTCAAGCTTCGTTTTGTTTCATATTTTACACATTTATTTGGCAGTTGTCATTTTGTAGCATTATGTAAATCATCACAAAAACTTCCTATTTCCCTATAGACTCTATTTGTATTTTACATTACGGCAAATAATCTATACAAGTGTTACAGTAAAAACAATATCAAAATAAGCCTTACGATATGAAAGAAAGAAAATTGACCAGTTATTATCTACAAAAGCACAGTAGGCTTACGTATTAATAATTCGTTAGTGTATACGTCGACTAAATCGTTTACTGGAAATAACATACACTTAGATACGAGTTTTCAATTTATTGGACAGTTAAAGGTTTATTTCTAAAAAGTCTAGCACTAGGCGCTTTTTATAAAATCGATGTAGTAGAAAATTTGTGTACAAATATTTCGTAATAACTAAGCGAACCTAGGACATTTATAGACTTAATATTAAGAAGATCGATTGTTGTAAAATAATGTGAAGGAGTCAATGTAGTAAGCCAACGACTAAATCAATTTACAAATATTCTTGGGTAATTGGGTATAACAAAACAAGAAATCAATTACAGCCAACTTCGATTCCGATAGTTCTATTTTTTGCTATCGCAATCATTTATAAAATATATTTATAATTTTATTCAGTCGACGCTTTACGGAATTGACACCGTTTTTTTACATTTTACTGACAGACTTGTCGTATAAATACTAAATAATTATTTATACAAATAATATAATATAAAAAGTTATAAGATGACGTTACAGAGTGGACATTGCTTATCCACGAAACACTACGAAGTCTTCAATAACTAATTCCTGGTTGATTAAAATAAACTCAAGATACCTATTAACAGTGCGAATGATTTATTGTCTGGTCAGCTTAAGAAATTATTAACAAAAATTAAAATTAGCAACAAATAAATTAAAGTTCAACACAATATTTCAAATATCAAGAATGTAAAATATATCTCACTATGTTTATCACTTGACAAATAATTAACTTGAAACATAACATAGAATTAACTTTGTTGAAACTCGCTGAATTTTCTAGGTCATCATCTGAAAAAGGGAAACACAAATACTTATCAGGGGGCCTAAAAAGGCCACTTTGGCAGAAACATAAAAGGATGACATTATGAATCATAATATAGCGAAGACAGTCCGTGTTTTTCTTTTTTTCGCTGCATTACGTACCTAGGTATAATCAAAGAGATTGGGATTGGATTTGGATTGGATTGATTGGTATTTTAACAAAGACAAAAAAAAATAACTGAAAAATCCTTCACCAATGGGATTTGATACGATTAACTCGACAATTAACTGTTCATTATGATTCATAATGTTATCCTTTTATGATTCTGCCAAAGCGGCCTTTTTAGGCCCCCTGAACATTTGCTCAAATTGAGCGTAAGCCTAGAACCAATTAGGATTTGTTGTATTGTTATCAAAATAAAATTTGTTTTTTCATAGCAATTGCTTTTATTTTGCTCGAAGTTGATTTCGGCTTTTCATTATTTATGAAATTTTCATTTAGATACTCTAAATCTTCTTATGTAATAAAAATAATAAAAAACTATTACGTAACGTCTCATATATTATTAGTGGAAATAAATAAAAACGTGTGCGTTTGGAAGACCCCGTCAGGAAAGAAGTTTCTTTACGCGATACACGCACACACACTTATATATTAGAAAGAGACACAGAGAGAGAGAGAAAGTATGAATGAATTTAATACGCGTTTTTAATACAGAGCCAACTAGTAGATATAAGTTTTATGAAGCTCTCGTACAGTAAAGTGGTTGCCATCTTGGATTTTCATATATTGTCCTCACTATTGGCTTCAGCACCTTTCAGCACCGAGGGGCCCGTGGCTAAATAATAACAGCCGCACAGTTCGATCATTCAGGCTTAGCTACGTTTGCCGCGGTCGGACTGTGGATGGGTGACCATTTTTACATACCGAGACCCCTCCGTGCCTCGGAAAGCACGTTTTTGCCGTGGGTCCCAGCTGTCATGCGTAGATCTTTGACAGTCGTTACAGGTTGTCAGAAGGCCGAAAGTCTGACAACCAGTCTTACCATGGGTATCGTATTACCTAGGAACTGGGTTGTGGCGGTCAGATAGGCAGTCGCTCCATGTAAAATACTGGTATTCAGCTGCATACGGTTAGACTGGAAACCGACCCCAACATAGTTGGGATAAGGCTAGGCAGATTGTTTATTGACTTCAGCACCCTCGAAAACCACGAAAACTATATCTCTCTCTCTCCCTCTGTCTCACTCAGACAGGGAGAGAAGGGCCAGGGAGAGGGGCCATAACACTTCTTCGTTACGTGACATTTCTACAAGTTTACTTCTACCGCAGTTCCAATAAGCTGTTGGAAATTAATGGTTCAATTTAATTTTAATTAAGGACTATGATACAAATAAATTATAGTTTCATATTAGATTGAAACCGTAAGGATAACTTCTGTATTAAATTATTAGTTTAAAGTCTAACTAGGTGTTCATTAAGTACTAAAATTTGAGTAACTTGGGAAGGGTTCGACCAGCACCCTAATTGCGTAACATCTGATTGATTGTGATCAATCAGATTCTTAATCATTTTGAATTATATTGTTAATTCGATGCTTCATATGTTCGCGACACAAAGGCACCGCAAGTCGCGCAACGAGCGGTGCCTTTGTGTCGCGCGCGATTATATCGCGTGTTGCGCCTGTTTGTAGGAGCCTTTAGCTGGGAAGAAGAAGCGGCGCAACAAACAAAGTTGACATATAATTTATGTATCAAATCTACTCAAGTGTCATTAATATTGTTAAAATATTTACCGAAATCACTTAGCTGTTCGCCGTACATTTCACCTTGGAAGTTGGAACTGATTGCGTCAATACTTTGGATGATTTGCGGCAAACCTGTTGGAATATTAATATTAGAAAACAATCCAATTTGGTCTGAGATGATTATAAAATAAAGGTAAAAGGAAAGTTACCTTTCTTCCTAATAGTTTGATTATCTAGTACTGTTTTCTGCGTTGTTGTGAAGGCGGAAGGTGGAGCTGGTATTTCTGTAGGAAAATAAAGTTTATTTATGACAACAAATAAACCTAAAAATAGTCGGTGGACTCCACCGGTTGAATGGCGTAATTACGGAAACAATAAAATAGCCATTGTGTCTCGCGTGGATCCACGGCGAACGAAGGATTAAAAAATAAATTTAAAACATCTTATATCTATGCATTATCAGCCTATAATTTTCCCACTGTTGGGACACAGACTTCCTCTCAGTGAGAGGGTGTAGGCCGTAATCCACTTGTCACATGCCTTAGAATTTTTTGTTCGACATGCCGGTTTTCTCACGATATTTTCCTTCACCGTTCTGAGAGCAGTGGTGATGAAATAATTTACACAAAGTAAAGCGTCTGCTTGGGTTCGAACCCACGACCTACGATTCGTAAGTCGCGGCCGTTACCACTGAGCCACCACTGCTATCTATAGATTGATATTTTTGATTAGATATATTTTTCATCTTTAATAATTTAGTATCAATCATTTCCAAAATGTTTTTGATCAATAAACACTCGTAGATGTCAATAAATTTTTCCAAAGAAAAAAAATATAAACAATGTATTTGTATTGATCCAAAGTTACCCAGAAAAAGCTTTACAGATAATTGACAGGCAGTTTAGTGTGATTTTCCCACAATTCCGAATTCCCAAAGATCGTAAAAAAGGCTGTTGGTTTTTACGAGTCTTTCAGCGCTTTCAATCGCTCGCTCCGACGGGGCCGTTTTAAATCAATCTACTAATGTTAAAAAATTACCATCGAGTTTGATAATTCCGTCTGTTTCTCCCAACGAGTTCTTCGCAATACATTTGTAGAAGCCGAAGTCTTCCTTGGTGATGTTCTTGATCTTCAGCATCATGAACTTGTTGTAGCCACTGTCCATCGGAAATGCTTCGTACTTGCCTCCTATAATTTCCAATTCTACTTAAATATAAAACCTGTATTCGGTATTACGTAACCAGTAAAGAATTTTTATGAACATGCTATAAATAGATGCTTTGTTTGTCTCTAAAATGAAAGAAAATTCTAATCGAATGATCTATCTTTTGGTGGAACTGGAGCTTTTGCACTAAACTATCCATAAAATAGTTTCAAAGATATCAACTCCAATAACCTATTTAATAAGTTGCTCCACTTCCGAACTAGAACGCTAGAAAGTTGATATTCGAATAACCACTACAGAGTCAATACAAATGCTGTTTCATGCAAAAATACCGGTTGCCGGCTACGGTACCATTTTGGTATGAGATGCGGCAACAAAAAGAAAATTGCAAACATTTTTTGATTCGAAGTTGTTTTCGACTTATTTATCAATCGAGTTGTTGAGCCGAAGTGGAAATAGTGAAGCATTTCATTTATCCAAGTATTCTCTATTCGCGCATGAATAAGTATCTACATTCGGAACGTATTCGACTACACCTCGTTCGCCTGTTCCGATACAAGGGAAACTATTTTCATTATGAAGTCATAAATCAATGATACAATCGAACGATGGCTTACTTGACGGGAACGCATGTTATTTATGCCAATATGATAAATGTACGTATTTGTGTTGTGCTCCGAGTTCTATATTAGTATTCCGATACTTAGCGGCTGTGGTTCATTGGTGGAGCTCATACAAGGCTATTGAAAGTTCATTGAAACTAAACCTAGTAAATATACGAAGCACTCGTGTATAATGTATGAAGCTTTATTAGGTTTTGAACCACTTTTCGTGATTTAGTTCCTGCATTATTTATATTACGACGCCTTTATGGTAAAGCTTTTGGATACTGTTTTAACTTAAAAATTAAAGCTGCCATAATTGGAAATCTACCCTACATGTATTAAATTATGGATTACACTGAATACAAGTTACTGTCCTTCCTTGATTTACATATTTAATGTATGAAGTAAGTACCATTTTTGTTGGTCAAATAAGTTGCGTGAACGTGGCTTAACATTCTATCAAATCAATATATTACCGTGACACATCGACTCAAAACATTAACGGCCTTATTAAAAAACAAGGTTTACATTAGACCCAGGTTTAAACTATCGAAGCATTTTTTTATTTGAAACATCATTTCGACAATGTTAAAGTTCGAATTACAAAAATTGACGTTAAAACTGAGCCTAAGTTGTCCGTTTTGTATTAAAAACACACAAAAACAGACTCGATGGTTTAGACTAGGACTACAGCCGGTTGATTCTGTAAAAATATCACCGTGAAAACTTAGGTGATGGGAGTCTGTTTTTGCTAGGAATTGACACTATGGACAGCTCACTCTACGCTCACTTCACCTAAGTTTTCACGGTGAGATGGTTACAGAATCGCACTGCAGTTACAAGATTCACAAGATCAGCCTGAAAAATGTTTCTCGTTTGAACCCCTGCGTGTACCACAGATATAAGGTTTGTTCCCCAAACAGAGCCTATTTGAGTGAGCACGCATATTGAACAAGCCTCACCGGAAATAATCATGTCCCCGCGGTCCGTGGTCCAGTAGTTGATCGAGGAGGGATACGCCTCTGTGTGGCACTCCAGCGTCACGTCCTGCCCGATGTATGCGCCTTCCAGCTGGTTGGGGATAGACAGCATTGGCGGAACTGTTGGAATTATAGCGTGTTAGAAGGTTGAAAAGCATGGGCAAAAAAGGCGTGGGTAAGAGCGAAGGTGCTGCAGATGTTCTCAATTTTATATTGCGTACCATAATGTAGTGTGCGCGCTCATGGCAAAATAATATGTAGGTACTATGATCGGGTGTAAAAAGACGTTTAACAAAGCCGAGAGTCATTTCTACTCCTCGTCATTGTGATTTTTTGAAGTGAAAACTTCTTTAGCGGCGCTGTGTACTTTTTTTGGAATGGGTAAAAACTTCTAAACTCGCGTGACCCTGATCGAAAATTCGTAAGACGTAAAACGTAAGACGCGCGTTGTTGAGGACAGCGCCATCTATGCACATCGGGAAGAACTACGAGGGCCTCGCGTACTAACTACGTAGTTCATCCAACAACGACGAGATGGCGCTGAACCACGGATATATAACTGACGACGAGCTCCATGCGAGCGGCTTGCTTCTCTTACCACTGCCGCGACCAACACCACGAACTGAAGTCTATCCTGTGTGCTTATTTGTAAATCTGAATAAATTCCTTTCACGAGAAGAATAAACCAGTCACTTTGGTTATCATACCTGATTTGCAAAAAACCCTATAAAATAAGGAACACACCTTAACACGCGTGTTTTGTTTATAAGACGATTCACAAAATACACTCGTAATTGTTCAAGTTTTCACTTCTGTCGGCACTACCGGAGTGCCAGTGTTTTTTTTTATACCTTTTTTCTTGTTGTCGGGGCAAACCTTCAAAAGGCACCCGACCTCCGGGAAGGGAGGTTGAGGAGTGTGGTATTTTTACCTCACTAAAACCAACCCGGTGATCACCATCAGCACATAGGGGTGGTCCCGGTTCCTCTTAAAAGACCAATTCCGTAACCCCCCGTGCAACGTTTGTAAGGTATATCCCTGGGGAGACTGTAAAGGAGCCTCCCCTGAGCCTCGCTATGCTCGACAGCACGTGACCACTGTGCTACCATCTTCCCTGGGGTCACTTGGTGCGCGGATAGAGTCCTCACTCGCGAATCATGAGGTATTGAAGGTCACTTTCAATTTTTTTTGGACGTGTGTAAATGTTTATGTCCAAATTAAAATTCAAGATGCG
Source organism: Luperina nickerlii (assembly GCA_963855955.1). Taxonomy (NCBI): domain Eukaryota; kingdom Metazoa; phylum Arthropoda; class Insecta; order Lepidoptera; family Noctuidae; genus Luperina; species Luperina nickerlii. Next base: position 12,527,598 of record OY979674.1, read on the forward strand.
ACATGCGAGTGTGTATGTGCGTTCTTTTTTTCACGAAAACATGTTTTAAGTGTTATGACTTATCTTTAAATAAGTATCCCTGTACAGTTGCAAGCACCCAAATTATTATGCATAATAGTTTGCGTGCGTTTGTTTCACTTCCCGTTGGGGTAAACAATTTTTTTTTTAAAGTTGATTGCCAGCTGTTGTAATGTTACTTAATTTGATGTGCAGAATGCATAGTGGCTATTTGATTGGTCTTTTTACATCCATTATTATGACAATTTTCAAAGAAATACTTAATATAATCCTAATAAAATATCTCAAGCAGGAGAAATACATTGAATCCCGCAAAACCTGCAGCTTGAGCACTATTCGTTGGACTGCGATTCTTGGAATAGGCAACATTAAACAAATAATAGATACTTCTATGTATAAAACCCCGTCTTATTTAAGGCTCCTTAAAACAGGCGCGACACGCGATAAAATCGCGCACGACACAAAGGCAACGAAAAAAAAAAAAAAAGTCGCGCAAGGAGCGGTGCCTTTGTTTCGCGCGCGATTCGCGTCGCGCTTCGAGCCTGTTTGCAGGAAGGAGCCTTTACCTGCCTACACTTATCGGGTAAGGATTCAGTTTGTGTTGATTTCACAACAACCTCGGAAAATATCGAAAAAGAGGGAAAACTTGAAGAGTTTGTCGGCTACGCGTCAATAGTTGTCGTCAATGTTTCTGCCCCCAGATTAGCCCCTTACAACTTTTCACGTGTTTTATTGTGTCTACATTTGTAACACTACTTTTTCCGTCTTATTACAAAATGTTTTCTGACTTTAGAGCCTATGGATTTTCAGAAATCAAATAATTATTTAAGTATTCCAACTGAGATAAAGTTCTCAGATTGACAATTTAGAAGTCAGTCAAACTAATATTAAAACTAAATAATTAATCGAATAATTTCGACTTGAGGTCTCTCATACTACATGAAGAGCAAATTAGTACCTACATAAGCAGAATTTTTCAATGAAAATATATTGACGTTTAGTAATCAAATACGGTTAATTACTTCATCAGTGTGTAGGTACCAAACGTGTAAATTTGATCTATTGTGAGCCCCTAATCATAGCGTGTTAAACAAGAGAAGCGATTCAAACTGGTAGGTAGGCAATCGATAAACACTATTACGGACAGCCAAGCTATTACGGCTCTAATAAAATACGAATGACAAACCATGCCGGCTAGTCTCGTTCGCACATCAATTTGTATCGTTAGCGAGTCCGCAGGTGTAGACTAGCACTAGATGTAACAATAGGATTCATACAATCTGGTTTATTTTGAAAAAAAGGCATCTTTTTTTTTATTTTTCTCCTTTTTTTTTCATTAGAACTTAAATTGTACCTACTTGTCATCATTTTGTCGTAAGTAACATCCACATAACGTCGCCTTAGAGTGAAAACCTCGGGAATGCAATACCTCGTAAGTAGCATTTTATGCATTCCGGACAATCTTCTAGTATCGAACAGCTCTGGGTATAAAAGCGGATTAAATAAAATTAATAAGAATACAGAACCTCCTTTTTTGAAGTCGGTTAAAAAAACATAAAAGGTGGTTCTGTAACGTATTCTTATTAATTAATATGGAGATTTAACCCGCTTTTTTATCCAGAACTGTTCGATACTAGAAGATTGTTGCATAAAATGCTACTTACGAGGTATTGCATTCCCGAGGTTTTCACTCTAAGGCGACGATAAAGTACCCGCACTGGGCTCGCGTGGTGAATAACGACCCATTCCTTCTCACTGAGAGGAAGCCTGTGTCCCAGCAGTGGGAACATTGCAGGCTGATTTTGATCTATGTAAAGTACCTCGTAAGTGGGTCAGGATATTATCTGAAACTTTTCTAAGACATATCATTATGTTCTCAATTATGTTCTATCATATTCTAAGTTATTATATATATTACCGATATTATCATAACACGTATAAACTTACCAATTCACCTCACTGAATTCCCAACCGTATCAGCTCCTCATACGCAGCGTCAGCTATAATTACAAGTGATGTCAGTTACACATACGAGAGCAAGTAATACTCACATTGAACCATGAGCATGATCCGTTTGCTAATCGATGGCGGCACTCCATTAGATGCTATACACAGGTAAGCACCCATGTGTAGCCGAGACACCTTTGTTATTGTCAACGTCTCCCCATCCACCACGCTAACTGCGAACAAAAATGAACATTTAACGATATAAATGAACGTTTAACGATATAAATGTCACACGATTCAATGGGCTTAAATGCTAAGACTACTGACGAAATTTATGTCATGTTCGTGACATTAATATGTAATCGGAATAAAATATACAGGTTCAGAACTATCAGTTTTGAAATTCATTTCCAATTTTCTATCTAAAAAGAACTGTCCACTCTCTGTAAGTGTTTTCTGCCGCAGCTATGAGAAAGGGCTTTACAGCGTTTTTCTGATTGTTGAAAAGAAAACGCGAAATTGCTTTTTATAAAAAACATTTTAATTAAGACAGAAATAATTTTTATTTAACAACAGCCTACAGGGAAATTAACAAGGGATTCTAGCCACAATTATAATGTTTCACCGTTTTAATGTGTTTCAAATGACACTTTGAAAAGTTTCGTTCCATATGTTGTGGAAGTTTATGGTAATTGAAGGCAATTTACTCTTAATTTGAGGTTTCTGTATTTTCTTATAGCTTTGTTATTACCATTCTTGTTGAAAACACAAAACCTCAAGCGTTCCATTACTATTTCCTGCTAGGTACATTTAATTCAATTCAAGTTAAAGTGAAATTCCGTGTGTAGCGTTGGGCAACGGAGACGATCCACAAAGCTGAAAGGTTAACCTAGCTGTAGAGGAACATCGAATTAAAAGTTTTAAATGAGTCCTACTGTTATGAAAAGGGTGTATTTGATATCTGGGAATAGAAGTTAATTTACAATTATTAAATTAAATTTGTTTTCTGCAAAATTTCTAGTATTAGTTTACCGGCTTTCATACCTTTGTCCACGGCACTGATAAATTAATCAGGAAAATCCTAGCCTGTGGGGGCTAGGATCAGAATTAATCAGTGTGTACTGATCAATTCTGATGTGCCGTGTTTCACCGAGGCTATGGATGCCTGGAGACTCGCTTGCCCGAATACAGATCCACCCGACAAAACATCTTCCAATTCTTCACGTATTCTTGAAATAGTCACATTTTCCAGTGAATATAAATAAGCAATGTTTATTTATTTATTTATTTAATACTTCAAGCACATAAATGTACAGAGGCGGACTTAATGCCATAGGCATTTTCTACCAGTCAACCTTTGGGTGATGCAGAGACAAACAGTGGTAGGTGCAATCATGAACATGAAACACATGGACATGAATGTTGATGATTAAGTTGCTGGAAGTCATGGGGCCTTTGCCCAGCAGTGGGAAGATGCAGGCTAACAATAACAGTAATGTTGATGATTTATTTGATACTTGTTTTTTACTAAGTACTATAGTAGCTTTTATTTTTTATTTAGAGAAAATTTAACTAGCTATTTACACTAGATACTAAATTAAATGACTAACTAACTTACTATACAAATAAATACTAAAACAAAGGACACTTAAGCGTCGAAGTACTCGTCCGCATCGCTGTCATCCGGAAACGTGCCCAGAAGACTGGCAGCATTGCCACATTGAATGGCAATGCTAATTCTCTGGCCAAAGAACGACCTAGCCCTCTGGTCACGTAAAGTGTCTACCAGCCGGCGAGAGATTTCCTTAAAAAGGAGACGCGCACTCGGGCCCTATGACCCGAGTGTTTCGGCCCCAAACGGCTCAAAGCTGTAGTTACCCATAAGGACACACGTGCGTCCCACACCAGAGGCCTACCTACCTTCCAAGGCAACAACGTCATGCCGTCTGGTCTCTTCGCATCGTCACGTACCAAGCCGTTTGGTTCTAACACCGCTGGTACGCCGGCGGTTACAAGGGTTCGACGAATAATATCGTTGATGCTGGCGTGCCGTGCTATGCGACCTGCGCTTCTGCAGTAGGACAGGCCATGGTGTCCGAGATACTAACTTACTTAAATTAACTTTACTCTTTGATACTTAATTAATTGGTAAATTATATGTAGGCTTCGTTTAAAGTTATAAAGTTATTTACGTTGCAGCTTCCTCACACGTCACACGATATGGAAACGCATGTTTAGTGCTCTTGAAAGCAAAAACTAAACACACAAGTGTCACTATTCCGTTCTATACCTACGCCATCTGTCATTATTTACGTTTGTGCGGCAACTAGTAGGTATATACGCTGAAATTCAGTAAGAATATTGATTAGGGACTTTCTGTTGGTTTTATATAACGTTTTATATTACCTGCGACCATAAATAAACAACGAGTTAGTCCGTATTTGGAATACCATTTTGAAGCACGAACTCCTAGGGGAAAATAAGCGGAAACTGGACAAAAATGTCAAAACATGACAACAGAACTTCTCAACAAATAAGAAGGCCAATTCCCGTAATTCAAAACGTTGAAAATCTAGTCGCAATCCCATCTCAGCGACAAGCAATGTCAAAGACTTGTGAAAAATGTGAAATTTTAGAGGTAGGTTTTATTAAAGAATAAGAGAAAATGTTGTTTAAATAAATGTATATTTATGAAGTCAAACTAGAAGAAGAAAACAACCCATAGCAACGTAACACAGATATAGGAATATAATGATATAAAGCAACTGGATGCGCTCTATACTAGAAGTGCTTCCTTATCAGGTTTTTGACAGATTGAGACTGAGATCAGAATGTGAACGTCCTTAAAATTACGAGAATCCCTCGCTTTCTTTGTTTATTTGTTTAAATTACTGCAATGAATCACCTTTTGATCATCATACGACCAAACACAGAGAAGAAATGTGCAAAACAAAACGTAAAACAATCAAAAATTTTAATTTTGTGGTCTACTTCAACTTCAAAGCATTTATTTCAAATAATTAGAGGCACTTTTGGATTGTCAAAGGGTTGGTCAGTCGGAAAGATGAAGATAGTTGACCATTCCAAAGCGGTAGGTACCTACCCATGGAGAAGAACTGGCAAGAAACTCCACGGCCACACTTTTAAATCATAAAATTGTTACAAAATATTGGTAACATCATTCATGTTGAAATTATACATGTAAGAACGATGTAGAGGGACGTGCATGTTAAAAGCGTCCGATATAAAAAAAGCTTAAAATAATTCAGAAATTAAAATAAGTCGTGGCAGCTAAGAGATGATCAGTCCCTACTGACGGCGCCCGTTCACGAACATGACGATCAGAACCATTCAGCTCAACCATTTTGTAGGGAACTTAATGATCCAACACACACGGCACCACCAGCGAGACATTAGAGTGAGCATGACATACTTACTCTCAGCCGCCAGGGCTCATTCAAGTACCTTATCGCATACTCATTTAATTTTAATCAAAGTTTTAAGGGGCTTACAGGACCTAAACACAAAAAACGCAAGTTTTAGAAACAATAAAAGCATATGATCGACTTCAGTAAACAAAATCAGAAAAATAAATGATATTCTTCAGGATATATGCTAGGTACAACTAATTAGTTATATTATGTTTTCAACACACTATCTACCTAGCATAAAAGCAACAAAATTAGAATTGTATTTTACTGATTTTGTTTACTGAAGTCGATTATATGCTTTTATTGTTTCTAAAACTTGCGTTTGAAAAAGAAAGTTTTTAGAGCTATCTACCAAGATAGCTCTAAAAATTTCTTTTACATTTTTATACATAAAATTAATCTGATTTTTTGTCAGATTATTTTACAAGCAACATACTAAAATACTAGGGTTTTAATTTTTTAGTCCATACAATAGATTTTTTGTAATTAAATAATTGCTTCATATTTTGCAATAAATTACCAGCGTTGTGTCATCGCGTTTCTCTGTCTTTTCTATACAGTCCGACAGAGATCGCGCTTTAGGTCATGTAAGCCCCTTAACGTTATCTTGCTTACCTGATTCTCCATTATAGTTAAAGTCTTGTCCATCCTCTCGCCTCCACATGACATAAGGTTCAGGGTAGCCAGAGGCTCGACACACCAGGGTGACGTCAGAGCCCTCCCGAACCACCATATCCGTTGATGTCATGTTATCGATGATTGATGGTGGCACTGAGTAAACAAATGAATTGTGAACTAAGTATGTAGAATTATAGCTATGGGCTGAAAACGCAGGTATTCCAAACAGTATTTTAAAAAACCGGAAGAAAATGTCAAGTTCTTTATAGAAATATCGGTTATCTATCTATACACATATGTATTTTCAAAGAATTCAACGTCACAACCGCTCTAAAGAAGGTTAGGTATCTTCACAGATGGAGTTATTTCAACTTTGTAAAAGTAACAGTCTCAATCACTACATCATATTGAATAAATAATTATACATATAGTAAACTTTTCTATTAATTAATTTATCGCAGAATTAGATCAAACAAAAGCTGACATTGACACGAGTAGACCGTACGTCACAGATTTATTGTGCTCTCGTCAATATGTCAATTAGTGAACAAAGTTGGCTAATATCGTGGTACATCTAATATTATTGCAAAAGGCCGTAAGTTGGATAAGATGTATTTCAAATTATCGGTATTTTCTACATATTTTGGTTAAATACCAAATACTCAAATCTTTATAAGTAGGTACAATAAAACCACGAGCGGTGGTCGTTATAGTACGATACACTCATGGACGTAGTATACTCACCCACAACCTGTAGGTATCCCTTCCTGGAGCGCATGGGGTCGGTGTTGACCTGGCACATGTACCAGCCGCGGTCCACCTCCTGCACGTTCTTGATGTGCAGGTACCACGAGCGGTGGTCGTTGTACGACAGACTGATGCGCGCGTTCTGAGTTATTATGTTATGGTGGATGCTCAGGATTGTCTGTGTGTCCATGCGCACCCATGCTACCTACACAAACATTATAGGGTTAATGATTCTGATGTTATTTCCAAGAAAGCTCTGCCCATATTTTCGTTATATATACATAACGCAATCTTTACTTTATTTTCCATGACTGCGTGTATTGTAGTTCTCATCTCGTCATAGGCATCTATCAGTTTTCATTTAATAACTAGTCAGCTAGTTATTTAATGAAAACTGATAGATGCCTGAACCTGAGGCCTGAAAACTGATACTAATTTTGAGGCGGTATGAAGTTCACCTCAAAATTACTGATTTTTTTAAAAGGAATATAATGAAAAACCAAATTGTCTTATTTTTTTCCGTGAATTTTCCCATGTTTTAATTCTTATTCTGCTATTCGGGGCAGAGACAAATCCAACAAATCAAAGATTATAAAAATCGGTCCAGCCTTTCTTGAGTTATATATGTGTCGCAGGTTTTTCATAAAATTAGGTTTTTGATGAAAGACCGGAATATGACACATTTTAAACTCAATTTCATCATAAACCTGTAACAATCCAGATTTTTGGTCAAAAACCTGAACTAGTTTGGGTTTATGATAAAGTTCTTGTCAAAATCACGGGTTTGCTTGGTTTTATGACAAATAATTCTATTTAAATGAAATAAATAAAACAATCCATCATCATTTGCAACTTAGTTGAAAGAAAACAATTACATATTTATTTATCAAAATTTTAAATCCATGATCCGATCAATAGTCTCCTCCTTCAATCCAATTATGAAATGAAATGTTTCAATGTCACGTACCTACATTAATCTGATTTTGATAAACCGCCAAAATGAAATTTCGTAACTATTAAATACGACTAAACTGAGTCAAAATTAAAAAAAGAATAAAAATGTAATAAAGAAACGTTTACCACGTGCTTGCTTTTTTATAAACAATCAAGCATACTAGCGGATTTATAAAAAAGCAAGCTCGTGGTAAACGTTTCTTTATTACGCGGCTTATCAAAATCAGATTAATACAGGTACGTGACATTGAAACATTTCATTTCATAATTGGATTGAAGGAGGAGCATATTGATTGGATCATGGATGTAAAATTTTGATAAATAAATAATTGTTTTCTTTCTACTAAGTTGCAAATGATGATGGATTGTTTTATTTGTCTCATTTAAATAGATTCATTTGTCATAAAACCAAGCAAACCCGTGATTTTGACAAGAACTTTATCATAAACCCAAACTAGTTCAGGTGTTTGATCAAAAGACTGGATTGTTACAGGTTTATGATGAAATTGAGTTTAAAATATGTCATCTTCCGGTTTTTCATCAAAAACCTAATTTCATGAAAAACCTGCGACATATAAATTACTTAACGTTGGGTTGTTAACTAACCCGACTTTGTTTTATACATACTCGTATATAGTTGTAGAATGACTGACTGTTGAACCTTCCACTGATCGATCAAGAAAACATTTCAAATTCTTACAATCTTATGTCAATGGTGAATCAAGGCTTATTATTTATTTACCTTGAATCCTCTTAGATTATCCACGACACACGCAAGCAGGGCGTCCCGACCAACGGTAACCGTGACATTCGGTATGGGCTCTGCGAATCTCGGATACATCGATTCTGAAAAGAATGGTTCAATAAATAGTTTGGTAATGACTTGTAAACATGTTTACTTGTTATAAAAGTTTTAGGAGAAATAAAAAGAGTCACAAATATGACGAGCGGTGCCGGCGTGTCTGCCGCCGTTCGAACGCGTCGCGCCGGCCGGTAGCCAACTCTGTTTGATGAAATTATAGGACAGTTTTATGATATTTTGTCATCGGAATTGTTTGATCTGGGTCTCGATATATATATTATACATTTACGGAAAGATAGGGTAACATTATACTACCTATCTCATTTTTGGTTTCGTTTCGATAAAGGGGATTTATTCAGCAAAAAATTCAGAATAAATAATTATATGGTGAAAAAAAAGTAACATTTCATTTTACAAAATAAGTTACGGCAAATAATAAATAGCTTCCAAAACCAACCTACGGGGTATTCTGTCATCGATTTCCCCCATTGAAATATAAAAGTTTCTTATATCTATGATTCCTAATTATTCATTTGTGGAGTCGGAAAATGTAACTTTCATTATACCCACTCGGTAAAGAAAAAAGCGCTGAATGAGTAATTAAGCTCATTTGTCGCAACCGGTTTCAACAACAGCATATATCATTGTCTTCCTCCGCTTGCCAAGATAAGTAGCATAAATACCGGACTACATATAGGTCGCATACATGGCAACCCTAGCTGTAGGGTTGCGTGATTTATGCCCGGGCCACCAACGACAAATAGCGGTTTGTCGCTGTATCGCTCTCTCACCGACAAAATAATGTATAAGAAGCACAATGCTAAAAAAACATCAATCTAAAGCGACCTCTAAAAAGTTAGCGGTCGCAAAAGGGACCGTTAGATTTAGATAAAGTACGAGTATGTTATTTGCTAGGATACATGTCACGTATTTAAAGAATTTCAAGTGTCTTAAAGCAAATAAAGCGGCTTAATTTTTATTTTTAACACGTTCACAGTCACAGACTCTCGAGTTTATGCTGTTATTTTTTGTTAAATAGTTTGCTTTTTGCACGAGTAATTTCAATTCCATTGATCGTATGAAATCTGAGGGTAATGCGGATAACGGACCACTTTAATTCCGTTTACCATAGTCGATTACGATATTCATTCAATACCACAAATGAAATGTTTTTGTAATCATTTATGGAAGTATTTGTTTTATTTTTTACTAGCTGTGCCCGCGACTTCCTTCGCGTGCATGTCGGATAAATCTATAATCTAATTATTTTTCTAAAATAAAACTAGCCTAAGTTACTCCTTATAACGTCAGCTATCTGCCAGTCAATTCCCGTCAAAATTGATTTAGCCGTTTCTGAGATTAGCGGACACAAACTGACACAGACAAAATAAAAAAAAATCTTTTATTAGTAACGTATATACGAGTACTTTCCTTAAAAAATGTTATTTTACATTACAAACAGACACTTCAATTTTATTTATTTGTATAGATTTTGTCGACCAAGAAAGGTGGAGTACCTAATTAAGTTTTAAATTAGATTATTTGAAAAATAATCTAAGAGACTTCGCTTAATATAACACAACTAGTTTTCTTTTATCTGCGTCTTGAAAGCATACAAAGATCAAGCCCCTATTTGACCCGTCACGGGTGGACTTCAGATAATCCTCTCTTACTAAACCACTACAACATTCGCTCTCTAAGAAACATCTTATCTTGAACATGTTTATCTCGTCAGTGGTTTAGTCCCTGTGTAGTCTGTCAGTCAGTCAATCAATCAGGTAAAGAAGTGTGTGTAGAAGGCAGATAGACGGATCTAGTTTCAGAATATCAATACAGGCCACATCCTAGTGATATCATGTTAACCGTTATATAAGACGTAGCGTCAAACGCCAAACCTAGTTATATAAACCTAGCTTTCCGATATATAGGTTTCCTCATGGCACGTTAAGCACCGATCAGTCAAACATGAGCAAACAGGCTTACATTTCTAATCCACAATGTTGTTCACGCCTGGAGACCAGCTCACGGTATTATCGCTTACATTTATAAACTTTAGTATTAAGCTTTGTAGATATACATAGATATAGTTAGATAAATAGGTATGGATATACCCTTAATATAGTCGACGAAGCAGTTAACTAACCCAAAATATCTGAATGAATGGACTTTTAATTAATAATTTTGTCAACCAATAATAATACGATCGTTTCAGATTGTTGGTATGTTGTACAAAAAGACTATTTACATCTATACTAATATTATAAAGCTGAAGAGTTTGTTTGTTTGTTTGTTTGGTTGAACGCGCTAATCTCTGGAACTACCAGTCGGATTTGAAAAAATCTTTTTGCATTTGATAGCCCAATTCTTGAGGAAGGCTATAGGCTATTTAACATCACGCTATGACCTTTAGGAGCCGAGCAAAAAGAAAAAAAGTCAGAAAGAACGCTAAGAAAAACGAAGGTACCTAATAGAGCGGACAGGCGATGCGATGCGACGGGGTGGGTCGGAGTAACAAGAAATTTCACGCGGACGAAGTCGCGGGCAGAAGCGAGTTTATTTATAGTGTTCTAGAAAAAACTCTTGAGTGTATCAGCTATGCGCATGGTAGGAGATATCGTAAAGGTGGAAAGGTTATCGTATAACTTGCAGTCTGGGGTCAGGGGCTTCCAACCCACTGAACAAACATTTGATTTTATTTGCGCGTTTTAGTAGCATACTTATTGCTTGGCGTAGGTACCGCTCACCCCTATCAACCAACAAGCTTTAATATAAGAAGGAGTAGTTAATGGTTCTCATATTACCCATCTAAGTACGTATTTTCGTTTTAAAAATGGATGAAAAATATTTTAAAATTTTTCGTCCACTAATTTTCTCCGCGAATGGATTAAGGTAACGAGCATTAATTTAGTAAAGTTGTGATGGTGGAAACACGGTTTTCAAGCTGGCTCTACACTGATGCACCGAGTAAAGCGAAGGCAACCCTCGTTGTTAGAATACCAAAGACCGAAGAAGAAGTAACTTAATAATGCCTTTTGTCTCATCAGAAAACAACTGATCCTGAGTAGAAGAAAACAATTTTGTTTTCGCATTTCAGCTACAGAGCTACAGTCATAATAGTTTTTTACTTGGAATAAATAATGGCATTGTTAAAGGGGGTTTATTTAGTCACATTGTGCGTCATAGCGTTGGCATTGCCATCGCTCGGCTGGTGAGGCCGCGGCCTTACATTAGAGCGATACTGATGTACAGAATATTATGAACCACTCTCCGTTCTATTCAGTCTTGAAAGAAAAAAGAAAGAGCGAAGTACCTAGTTAGTGCATTTACTTTCAAACGATCACAAATGATGGCATAATTCTGACACGGCTACACAGAATTTAGTTAAAGTATATAGCAGAATGCATAGATTTTGTGTAACCTATCGGGAATTTTTATACTACCTATAGTATTAATTATAAATGTTTAAAGCGACAAAGGTAGGTAAGATTTTTGAAGCTTAAATGAAGTAGGTACCTACTAAATAAATTCTCCTAACGCAAAAAAGGGTTCATTTCTTTTTATCTGTAAGTATCCAGGAAAATTGTAAAACCTATTTATTTGCTTAAAAGGTATTTACTATTGTACAAAACGCCGCAGCTTTCACTCGATAAAAGAAAAGCTTTTGAAAGTCCCTAGAAAATTATGTTTTCTCGAGAATATTCTGTATTTCTTATTTACAAATAAAACACTTACCATCGGGAACTTCAATAGGTGCTACAGAGACTACATTTTGCCCGGTGGGTAATTCCCGACCTGTAATTAGAACATTGTTGTAATATTCTGATTGCAACTTCAATCTCAAGGGCGAAAGAAAGGAAATAAATGATTTTACTATAAACATGTTCGTTTGAATCACCTACATTTTGTTTGTAGCTAAATCAGCCTATAATGTTCCCACTGCTGGGACACAGGCCTCTTCTCAGTCAGAGGGAGTGGGCCGTAATACACCACGCGGGCCCAATGCGGGTTGGTAGATGTCACATGTCTTCGAATTTTTGGTTCTAGGACATGCCGGTTTCCTCACGATGTTTTCCTTCACCGATTTGAGAGCAGTGGTGATGAAATATTTATACAAAGTAAAGCGCCTGTCTGGGTTCGAATATAAGACCACTGCTGCTCACATGCATTTTTTTTTGTATTCATACGAATTTTGATTCGATATGTACAAAATTAATGCATGCCATTCATTTTATAAATAACTATTGGCTGTGTTTACTGTTTCGACAAGCGGACTTTTATTTATAAAAGGAATTATTTTGTCTTTAATTCCGTGCCTTTGCGGACAAAGGTATAATTTTATGTTAATTTGTCAAACTACGGACTTAATACGATCATTAGAACAAGAATAGATCTTCAAGTAAGAACACCATCGTCATGCCTTATAAAGTGCCAACATACGTTCTTATATTTTAAGCTCGTGCAGTTTAAAGAAATAAAATGTTTCAGTCGACGCGGTACATTAACCCGGGGCTTCACTCACGAGCCATGTATCCTACTAGACAAGACCAAAAAGACTTTGATAAAGCTTCTAGACAAGTCGTAAATTATATAAAAAAGGTTCTAACATTTATCCATCGAAGTTGCGACCCCATTTTTATCCCGACACAAGAACTTTAACAAATTACCGACCGATTCTGGCTTAAGTATATAGGTAGTTTATTATTATAATTTAATAATACGTGAGACAAAATTGCTACAATTTTGCAGTAATTTTGTCTAACGTCGCACGGTGGATAAAAGTTTTTAATTGTACCTATGTACACGTGTCAGTTAAATCGGTACTAGGTGGAATAATTGTGTTCTACGAGTACCTCGTTATAACAATAGTTGGGCGGAAAAGCTGTTCCGACATTTTAAATAAAAAAGCTGGATTAAATTATTGTAAGGAATAATAAAATAGGAATATGACACGTTATGTATGGTGTTTAATTTTAGGTTAGATGCCATAAAATTTACCACTAATAGTAGACAGTAGGTTCTATTTTCCATACCGTGATTGACCTTCTACTAACCGTTTGATAAGATTGCTTATGGCAATAATCCCACACTATATACAACGACGCTGATCTCTGATGACCATGAGCCGATACAGATGTTCAGATAAATATACAGATCTAAAAACGTTACATAGCACGCGTATTTTGACTAAGCGTTGTTCCTATCACCGTCGCACAACTGTCAAACTGCAAGTGCAAGATAGAGACGTGAACATTGTCTAAGTCAAAGCATGTGCTAACTAACGTTTATTTTTCAGCCTTGGTCCTTCTTTTTTCCATTCATCTCATGGTCATTTTTTTATCATAAAAACAATGTCGCTGTATGTGCTGTACTCATGACATAACAATATACTGCTGTACTCATGACATAATAATATACGCCCACTACTAAACGCTGTAACCCAAATAATTAAAATGATTAATTACTATAATAGGACTCAATGAACTCTATTACTGTCAAATGATAATGTGTTCGCAAACACATTATTCGACATTTTCATTTAAATAATATATTTAACTCTGACATTATGTCAATGTCAATACTTCATCCAAACGATTTAATAATGAATCGTTTATTACATTTGACATTATAACAGTAGACATTTACTTACATACCTAAGGTATGGAGTAGGTACTTATTTGAGAGAATAGGAGCGTAGACATTTCAAAATTGTGGGTTCTTTTTAAATATGTACGCCCAAAGCCCTTTTGGAGATAATCAAGTGACATTTCTCTTAGTAAATGTTACGGACTTAAGATTGGTGAACCTACTTTTTTCTTTTGTGTAAACTTCACAGCCGTAATGGGTATTCATATCTAAACATCTTAAAACGTAAGAAAATAGATTTTCTCAACTCATACTTCAAGTAACAAAACTAACAGCGGTCGTTGACCTCACAAAAAAACATCAAATCTTTTTATTTTACCGTGTTTAGATTTCGATAACCATCGCGTCTGCGGAGTTTACCTAGCCAGTTTAAAATAACCCTGTATCATGGTTTGTTCAACACCTTTGTGATACAGGAATAATCGTGTTTTCGCTGTAATATAACAATGAATTACGAACGAATCACGAATTCACGAATTTTGTTCGTACAAATTAAATAGCTTTAAGAAATAAGCTGACTAACTAATGGTTAGTGCCATCATTAGCTATAGAGCCCTAATTGTGGCGCGATGATAAATAGAGCACTCTGCTTCCCCTCTAATAATAATCACTTACTTCCTGCCGATTCTGTGCCAAAACTTTATTTCTCAGACAATAGAAAGCTTAAAATTATCACTAATAATATTTTAAATGCGGTAACTCAATTTTTTTTTTTTGTTTCTTTAGGTCTCTCAACCGAAGTGCTATTTTGTCGCTCAAGCAGGCAGTCCAATACTATACTGTTTTTTAGACTTGTCAAAAGCTTTTTACCTACTGTCTTACGACAAGCTATGGGATGAGAGTTATAGGATACCAGTGTACCCATGGAGTTCGTTTCTGTACTGAGGCATTGGTATGGTACACAGACAAATCAGGTGAGATGGGCTGGCACTCTCTCGGGCGAGTACAAGCTGGAGTGCGGAGTGAGGCAAGGGGCACTCTCCTCCCCTCTTCTTTTTAACTTCTATGTGAACGAGCTGATCGAGGAGCTCAGAAGCACTAGAATCGGCTGTCATATAGATAGTGTCTGTATTAACAATATAAGCTATGCTGACGATATGGTGCTGCTGAGCCCCTCGATCTGTGCGTTGAGGGGAGCTCATAAAGATTTGTGAGACTTACGCGAACACTCATGGCCTAAAATACAACTCAACTAAATCTGAGCTTATGATATTTAAATCAGGTACTAAACACTATAAAAATGTACCTGATATAGTCTGGAATGGTACCCCTTTAAAAAAGGTTACTAAATTTAAGTATTTAGGTCATTGGGTCATTGAGGATTTAATAGACAGTACTGACATTGAGAGATAGCGCAGGTCGTTATCTGTTCGATATAATATGCTGACTCGCAGGTTTTTACGCTGTACAACACAAGTAAAAGTAACGCTTTTTAAGGCATACTGTCAATCCTTTTACACGTGCAGCCTGTGGGTTGGCTATTTGCAGAGGGCATACAGTGGCATGCGAGTGTAGTATAACAATGCGTTCAGGATGCTGATCGGGCTGCCGCGGTATTGCAGTGGCTCCGGCATGTTTGCCGAGGCTAACGTCGACACCTTTGCGACAATCATGAGTAAAAGTTGCACCTCGACCCTGACTCTCATGCGAGCTAGTTCCAACAGCATCTTGAGATTGGGGACAGTGGGATTTTACGATGCTTGCGCGCTAGATGCGGCTGCACGCAGTGAAGTAGCATACATGCGTTCTGGTGTCGGATTGTCCTCAAATTTATGTTTTCTTATATTTGATTTGTTTACTAACTTTGGCTCTTAAGTATTTACTAACAATTTATATGGAGAAATCTGAAATAAATTATCATTATTATTTAATAGGAATAATTCTTACAACATTTATTTTTCATTATGCTTTTAAGTAAAATTAAACTAATAAGCTTCGTTTGTGGAGTACAAACGAAGCTTATTAGTTTAATTTTACTTTTGTCTGACTGTCTATCTGTCTGTTACCTTTTTGCGCCTTAACAGCTAAAAAGATTTTGATGAAATTTGTCGCACAGGTAGACCATGACCTGTGTTAGGACACATATGGTCCTTTTTTATCCTAGTTGTACTTTCCCGTGGGATAATTGCCTTCACGTGGGCGAAGCCGCGGGTAAAAGCTAGTTATTTATAAATAGATTTGTGTGCTTTTCAGCATTTCTGTTTGGGTCGAGTGTCAATTGAATTCTACACAATGGCATTTCTCTTTTACGTAAACGAAGCGTGTCCACATTGCATAGATTTTAACTTGTTAAAACCTTTATGGTCCGTTTTAGTCGCAGATTGACAATTTATACACAAAACTTTCAGCAAAATACTTTATCCAGTGGAAATATGACAACAATTCCTTTTCACGAAGAGACACAATGGAATTAATGGAATGCATTTGTGAAGTTTTCAGAAGATTATTATACTCATGAAAATAAAATAATTGTGATAATTATTCCTGTATACACCATGGCCCATTAAACCAGGATTTTGTGAATATGAATAGAAGGTATATATGGCATTACATCTAGCGTTGACAGGCCCACTCCGTAGCGTCGACAGGATTGTTCCATTATCGACGGGGGATGAATAATTGAGACTGTCGAGTGAGTTCAGTTGATGCGGCAATATCGATAATGTTATAGTATTGTGCTTGACACATGTTACACATAATTTTTTTTTATGCATTAATTTGGTTTCATGTTTTATGGAGTGTTAATGCGTGTTGGTAAGTGCAGGGAGAGTTCCAGTTGAGATGGTTATATTTAGATCGCTGATACTGATTGATGATTGAACGATTGATGTGTTTATGATTTTTTTCTTTTATAGTTTTAACGATTATATATTTATTGATGAGTACCTACCAACAGTCAGTTATAGCAATTAAGTGACCCACCTTTGCATAAATGCTGATTCTAAATCTCAACCATTTATACAAAGATGGGTCAGCTTATTGCTATTTATAACCGACTGTAAGTACTTATAATTTCTTTGAAGTTTGATAGACGCTCCACTGAAAACATAATATAGCGTTAATACCGCACAGTTTAATTTAACCGTAACCAAATATTTGATGCCGAAACTGTGGCTAACTTCATCGTAACAATCCGGCCTTCCATATAAATTAAACACGGCCAATGTACGGATATAGTTTCGTAGATTCAAGTGTGGGGATGGTCGCAACTTCTCAAGCCTCGTTGACACGGGGTCATTCCGAGGGTAAACACGCCGCTTCCAGCCCAATTTCCAACTTACCCATAAGTGGATTGAATTCAGAAGTCGCCCCTTTCATATTTGAACTAACAGCATATGTACATTAAGACTAATTTATTTGAGAGTGACTCTGATCCTTGATTTGGGTTATTGAGTGTGTCCTAAGTAGGTATGTCCATTTCTCTGACATTATGTACTTCTTCAGAATAATTATTTATGAGACCAAAAAATAATACATTATAACAACAGCTTCATATTAGCGCACCTACTATAACTACATAATTAAAAAAAGGAGACTATTTCCCTTTTTTTTTTCAGGATGGTATATCTTCAAATGACCCCTCCCGCTTTGGGTGGAGCGGAAGGTGAGTGTCAGAGTCTTACTGACTAAAACCCACCCGTGTTCCTTCCTTAGCCCTTTATGTTCAGGGCCAGCGTAACCCTTTCGGACAATCCCGCTGACCCGGCAGGCTTCGGCCCTAACGGGCCCCTTCGATTGATGCTGACATCTCTTTGAGGCGCGCGTGAAACACATACGCACCGTCCGGCACGGGCCTGGTCCTGATCGGACGGTGAGCTACCCATTACTCTCTGCCCGCAGGCCCGCGCCTACAGTGGCCGGGAGTCGTCGCGCGGCTCCCGACACCCGGAGCGTCTCCCACGGCAGCTGGGACGGGAGGCTCTCTCCCTCAGCCATCCCGCCGCCTCCTTCGCTAGCATGACTGCTTCGCAGAAGGAGGTGACTGCTTCCCACTCCCTCTCGCTCCGGACCATGGCTTGAACCAGGGCCGCCGCCGCTGCCGATCGCCTCTACGAGGACATGGTGGTGCTCCGCCCAACCGGGGCAGACCTCCACCGTATGCTCCACCGTGTCCTCTGGGTGATCCTGGCAATGGTGACACCCGGGCGTTTCCTCTCGCCTGATGATGTGCAGGAACTTCCCGAAACATCCGTGTCCGGTGAGAACCTGCGTCAGGCGGTAGGTGAGGGCGCCATGACACCTCTTTAGCCACTCCTCAAAGAAGGGTCTTATCGCCACTATCGTGACGTGCTCTGCGCTGGGTTGCGACAGTCGCTCTTTCCATGCTGCCATGAGATCGCGCCGGAGGTCCGTCCGCTCCGCTGCGATTTGCCACGGAAGCGGAGTTTCCCCCCGGCGTAGTGCCTCCGCGCGCCACTCATACAGGCGAGACTATTTCCCCTCGTTATACTTTTGTCCTTTTCTGTGTTCATCCATATTTGTCTGCAAAATCAGTCTACAGGCTATCTTATATTTTCCCACGATCATCCAAGTATAGGTCTGGAAGTGTAGGTATGATATTATTAACGTAGGCGTTCTACACTTCGCCTACTCTAAAGTCAAACTTTGAGGGCATCAACCATTAAAATCAATCTGCCTAGCCTTTTCCTATCTATGTTGGGGTCGGCTTCCAGTCTAACCGGATGCAGCTGCATACCAGTATTTTACTTGAAGCGACAACCTATCTGACCTCCACCACCCAGTTACTGGGTAATAACAACCCCTTGGTAAGACTTGGTTGTCAGACTACCGAGCTTCTGACGACCCGTAATGACTGTCAGAGATCTACGAATGACAGCCGGGACCAACCGGGTCTTGGTAGATAAAGATGGTAGCCATCAATCGTGCCAAGCGTAGCTTAACCTGATCGATCGACCCTTCCGGCTGTTATGACTTAGCCTCATGCTCCTCCAAACTTACACACTCGCACCACACATCACACACACATACCATTACCATATCAGCTTCTTTCAGAATAGGATGAGTTACAATAAGTACATTGCCTACTACAGTACCTATTGGAACGGACTTGGGTAACCCAGTGAAATGGTTTCTATTGAATGAATCCGTGTTCACTGCAGTAATAAGTACTCGTCGTGTAGCAGGTGGCGGTACGCGTTCATTAGGAATAAACGTTTAGTGGCCTACTATGAATGCATTTAAGCTGCTTTCTTCTTTTATTCTTTGGTTATTGCATTGAGAAGAAATTTAATTAGATTATTCCTGCGTAAAATAGCGATTGATTCGTAGGTTCGATGGCCGTTTTGCGTAGAAGTGACGTATGGTTTCCCCCAACGATAGTGGGAGGCAAGTCAAAAAACCAATGATAACAAAATCGGGGGATACAGTTTGAAGTTGCAGCTTCATATCTATCATCTCCATCCTAAATCCAATTACACCATTGGATAGAAAAGGATCAAAGAATTCATTACGCTAATTGAAGTCCTTACAAACATATATAATATTGGCCTATACGCGTCAAAAAGTCAAATCGGAAAACGAAAAAATCGATAAACGATTTATCTATCTATCTAAATCAAAATAAAGATCGTATACGGTTGGAAAGGGCTTCTCAAGAGCAATCGAATGTATCAATAAAACACCATATGACCGAGTCAAGTAGTGCCGGGAACGTAAAATAATGGATGCGGCCGAGCGGATCAACCCCGTTACCTAAACGTATTCACATACAATACACGGCCGTGTCCGTGACACAGCCACGCCACATTTTTTTGTGTTTGTGTTCTTTTTATGCGTAATGTTTACCGCAAATAAACGTATTTTATTTATTTCTTTCTAGGTCACGTCTATTTTCTCGAAGCGGGAATCAACAATCAGTTGGTATACTGCGGTGCTATTCTGTAAAAATCTCACCGTGAAAACTTAGGTGAAGTGAGCGTGGAGTGAGCTGTCAATGGTGTCAATTCCTAGCAAAAACTCACTTCACCTAAGTTTTCACGGTGAGATTTTTACAGAATCGACCGGCAGCCCATATCCTGCCTGTGCAGAGGTGTTTAACCCCCGATTTTTGTCGGGCACCAATCCAGACACTAGTCCACTATTAGTCGTAAAGTAAAAACGAAACAGAAAACGCCAATGACACTTTGCCTGCACCCTAATTGCAATTGCGTAACACACTAAATCTCAATCTGAATAATTTTGAAGTATATTGCTAATCCATTGCTTCACACGTTCGAAAAAATTGTCTGCTCAACATCGTAAATAACGCAATGAATGTTATTGACTGTCCAAACGAAAGCCATTGCTACTGATAGTGTGTTACGCAATTAGCTCGAATTTCAAACACTTATAACTTAAAACTGTGGATGAGGGATGGGAAACGAAGTCCTGCTTAAGCCTTTTTAAATCACGACGCGCTTAAATGTTTAGATACTTTTCTTATTTTTTTTATTATTTTATTTATTTTTTTATTTTTTTTCCTTTAGGTTTACATACCTATCCCTAGTGCTTTTATGAGTTAAAAACTAATTGCTTTAGTTTCAGCTTTTACTAGCTTAATACATACTCTGATAATTGTAACTATGTTTACAGGTAGATTTTACATGCTATCTATCATACATTGCCGTGACCCGCCTGCTACGGCTCCGTAAAACCTACCTTCATGCTACAAAAACGCAACACCTAAAACGCATTTATTAATTAGATATAATAAATCTAATAAAAATATTTAAGAAGTAAACACTAAAAGTAAAGAAAACGAAGATAATTTAAAGATACGCTGGGCTATTACAGAGAACTGATTTATGAAAAAAGTTTCACAACCTTAAAACCAATTTAGAAAAAGTTTTTTGTATTACGTTACGCTAGAAAACGAGCAATTTGAGTTTCTGTAATTTTATTTAATAAATATAATGAGAAGCCAAATGAGCCATTTCTTTAAAACATGACTTGAAAGTCGAATGCTATTTTTTTGATTCAAAAGTTATAGGTATGCTATAGTTTTTTTTAAGCAGAGGTTACACAAGTACATAAGAATTAAGTTGTTTGTTTTACGTCCGTCCTGTTTTGAAAAAGTTTTATATTTGTTTTTTTAAGGGTTGTTTTTACGTATTTCTCGCACGTAATATTTTGTAGACCTTTCCCGTTTGACCGCATTTTTATGTTTAAAATTTCCAGACTTCGCAGTCGTCACTTTGAATCGCGTCAATTCAATAAAAGGAATGTTCTACGGAATAACAATTATTATTAGATACGTTCCGGAGTTGTCTTCACTTCGTTTTCAATCTTTGTTTTATAACTTGCTTTTGCAAAAGAAACGTCAAGCAAAAGAGGATCAACGCTTTTGTTTGAATTTTATGTTATAAAAGTTGTAATAACAAAAATAGATTTTCAAGTTACTGAACGAGAAAAATTTGATTGGGAAGAATTTATTTTCAGGAGCATCCTACGGTTTATAATCTTTCACCGTTTCTTGTTAACTTAAATATTCCGTTATATAATGAAAAATCTAACTAACTTATTATTTATTTTTAATTGTGTTTTTATGGATCACCGGACCCGGCGAACTTTGTTCCGCCTCAGATTTTTTTTTATTATTTCTTCTTATATTTTAATAATATCCTCACGGGCCTCTCCAGTACACCCTACCAAAGTTTCATCACAATCAGACCAATGGTTTCGGAACGCATAGAGGACAAACATACAAACATTGGTTTTTTGGGTTCCGTACCCTAAGGGTAAAAACGGGACCCTATTACTAAGGCTGCACTGTCCGTCTGTCCGTCTGTTACCAGGCTGTATCTCATGAACCGTGATAGCTAGACAGTTGAAATTTTCACAGATGATGTATTTCTGTTGCCGCTATAACAGCAAATATTTAAAACAGAATACAATAAATATTCAAGGGGGGCTCCCATACAACAAACGTGCTTTTTTCGGCGTTTTTGCCTTGTAGTACGGAACCCTTCGTGTGCGAGTCCGACTCGCACTTGGCCAGTTTTTATTTATATAGCTATCTATATATGTGATCTGTTATAAATATTTTTATTTATATGTACTTTTTATTGGCGAGTTTTATTTTACTGTAGAATCAGTATATGAATATGTACTAAGGACTTATATAATACATATTGGTCCATATTCTTGAAAAAACAACACATTAATACGATTATTTATAGTAGTTATGTGAGTTGATATCTGCTTACATACCAATTTCTTTTCAATCGACTATGTTATCTATGCTACGTAGGTATAATAATTATGTGTCCGACTGTTTTATTAAAGTAAATAAAGTATTTAACCGATACAGTATATTTTTCCTGCAATTGCTACACTTTTATGTGAAAATTCCATTCCACGTTATCGCAAGTAAAAACCAACCGGCTGCTTATTTGTTTAAAAAGCTTTTAGGGCTTAAACGGTGCATGCGAATTATTTGAGAGTGCACACATGTGCCTATGTGTCTTTAGTCAACATCGTTTGTGAGTAAATGCTCCTATTAGGGAGGCGAAAAAAGCAAGCTTCGCACGATCCACGATAACTAGTGACGTCGGACATTAGTCAACGTATTTATATCGATAAAAAAACATCGATAAAGTCACGTTCCTCGGAAGATGTCCACGGATATCCGGCGATGCGTCACCGTCACTGCCCCCGGTACATTATTTTTGTGATCCTTCCCCCTTGTTAACCGAATTACTCGTATGTTATGGCAACAACGTCTTGCGACCCTCCGAACAGATCTACTTGAAGGAGCTTAGCAATCGCGGATACTCGGAAAGGGACGATTTAGTTGTATTTTTATGATTGCTTAGAAATCGATAGTCAGGGTCCCATATAAGTCTTTGAGATAAGGGTCGTTGAAACGTGTAATTCTTTGAAACTATTTCTTTATTTCCATACCACATTTCCACTTCATATATTGTTATTTGAAAACTATGTTATTTAGCAATATTTCATTTTGTTGTGAAATAGGTGCTCTATGAAACTTTTCAATAACCTATTTTGTGAAATAGTTTGTTTTCGCGGAACAATTTATTTTGCTTGTTCAACTTTTGTACTGAAGCCTAATAATCTGGGTTACAATAAATAATAAATGGCTTTAATTACGTATCACGGCTAATAACAGAAGTCTATCAGTAATGAATACTCTGAGTGGCCTAAATTAATAAATAATACTTTTACCGAAACATATTGCCTCGCTTTAAAGCGTTAATGGTTGTATTGAATAATTATTAAAAAACTCATGGCTTATATTTAAAATATTAATTTTAATTATGTCACATAATAATCAGTATCTATTAGATAAGCCAATGATCATCTACTATGTGGTATCATAAATAATAAAAAAATAACACTATCGTTGAATGAAACTCCGCTAGCTTCTTACTTTATCCAAAGAACATTGCATTACAGACCCAGACAGGCAAGAAACAACAAACAGGAAAATACTTATGATAATATTCAGATGTTTCCCAGCTAAGAAAAAAAAATACTTTATTAACAAGCACATATTTTACTCTATGAGAAAGTAAACTTATAATTTGATGGTATTCACTAACCCAATGTAAATATCGAAAGTTAAATTTTTGCTAGGTATAAGAATATTAAATTTGCACTCTAGAAAATCTATCATATGATTTTGATGCTAGTATTTTATCAAGTCTGATCCCTTACTGCGCAATTTTATATTTAAATCCTAACGTTACTTTTGATAACTGCAAACTTTTAAAGGAGTTGGTCGGAGACACTTTAGTAAACCGTCAATCCATTACATCCGCAACACAAAAATAAAATTCATATTTCACACAAAACTTTTGACAAGTTGCCAGCGAACTCAATACAAATGCTAATTGCACTATCAACTCACCTGTGGTGGAGCAGCAGCCAGTCAATAACTCTATCCATATAACACAATATAAATGTATAAAAGGAGTCATTTTGTCCGAGTCACATTAGATGATTGTCCTTTTTTATAGTGTTGTTCACCTGTATTGTTAGGATCGTACGCGTGTGGGAGCGAGCCGTGGGGCGGCCGGGGAGCGTCCCATCGCTGGGTTGGCTACGGAGGCACTGCCGCGGGGCGCCACTCCGCCGCGCTAACTACCCCCAGCCGGATAAACAAGGGCGAGAAACCGGGAACAGGCAGACAAGCCGTCTCGCTACCCTTTATCGCCGCGACTGAGTAACAGCATAATAAAATAAAGACAAAAGACGAGTAACCAAAGAACAAGCCCAGCGCGGATTTCAGTCCGATGTGAATCATCAAATTAAATCGGTAACAGATAAACTTGGAGTTCTATCTGCAGCAACAATTTTGTTATAAGAAAACAATGTTCGCTGTCAAACTTTGAACCGTAGCCGTTAAAACAATTGGACGAAATAACTTGATGTTTGTTTTCGTGGCTTACTATTGTAGCTGTAATAATATTGCAGAAATAGATAATATAATGATAGCAGTTGTTTCTTTCCACAGTGTATTTTTAAATCACCTTCAAGAACAATGTTATAAAAAGGACGAGGAATCCGGACCTCCTCAATCGAGTGGAATATCTTTCACCATATTCTACATTCCACAAAATGCACTTAAGTTGTTATCATACGACCCAGAACATACACACCAAAAGACATATCAATAAAAACACAGTCATAATCACACATTACTAAACATCTGAATCAGCAAACATTCCGTATAATATGACAATAACGGGTGTCTGAGGGCAGAATGTGCAGTGTTATAGCCGTATCATGTTCTAGAGGAGTGCCCCGACACTCGCGACACTCCCGACATCCCAGACACTCCAGCCACGAGACCACAGCATTGCAATGAGTTCTTAAGTGTAACTATCCCCTTGTTTTGCGCCCCGAGCTTATCGCAGACTACGAAATTATTGGTGTTATCAAGACCGACAGAGCGTTCTACAATATTTTTAACCGACTTCAAAAAAGGAAGAGGTTCTCAATTTGGATGTTTATATTTTTTTATGTATATTCGGGCATAACTCCTTCATATATAGACGGATTTGCAAAATTCTTTTTTTGTTCGAAATTGCTTTATTCCGAAATGGTCCCATTTAATTTCGTAAAGATCTGATGATGAGTTTTGGAGACAGACAACAGAACTCTTCAATGAATGCCAAAAAACTACCGCGATTGCTGCTATCGTATATGTATGCATTGTTTACGCAACCACACTATAACATCACGCCATCACGGGTACGCAGATATGTTCAATAGCTTCCTGTCACTGATATTCACATAGCAAGTAATGTTATATGAATTTGTGTGGGGTAGGTAGGTACAACTAAAGTGAGAAATAAAAAGTTTCTTACAATAAAAAAAAATAACCGACTTCCCAAAAAAAAAAAAACACTACATAAAGACCGGAACAACTCTGGAAAATAATTTTAATTTTGGAAGTCGGTGTCAAAAAAGAAAATGCGGAACCAACGACACCGACTTCCGAGATTAAAGTTATTTTTCACCGTGTAGTTTTTTTTGAAGTCGGATGTTTTTTTTTTGTATAAAAGTTTTGCTATGAAAGATTTTTATTCCGCATGTTTTTATAAAGTTATCTCTGTTTTGTTTTGCGTAAGTTTATCAATACGAGTAGTAGTTATTAATAAACTTACGCAAAACAAAACGGAGATAACATGACCGACCCAGATACGCGTAAAAAACATAACCCTGTCTTTGCTGCCACGCAGTCCAGTAATAATTCCTATTCGACCTATTCCTACTCGAATAATTCCTATTTTAGGGTCCAAAAAATAATAAATAGCCAAGTAACGGCGACCAACTTGAATGTAGCGCTCGACAGCCACTGCCACAACACCCCTCGCTTCGCTCACTCGGCCCAGACGCGGTTGGTCACAGTTCTAACCTATTCTAACCCATCTGGTCGGAGTGCCATTAGCGGTGTGAAATACAACTACTTTGCAATATGCCCGGTGGTCAGCTGGGAATATCGACAAATAGGTTGCTTTCGTCGATTCGCCCGAATTTCAATGTCGTTATATAGCCAAATCATGAAATGGCCAGACAGATCACGATATGACCAATTCTACGATCGGACCACGACATACAGATTTTAAAATTACCATTTTAAAATAAGATCATGATCAAATTGGATATTTTTTTCAGACAGCAGGATCTGAGTCTCGTATTATCGATAAGTATCGCAAAAGAGCATGAAAGAACAAAACAATCACCCGCAAATTTTTCTTTTCTAATTTTGAAAACAAACGATACTTACAAAATTACCGACCAAATGTAGAATTTCGTAATACCGAAACTACATAAAATATAGCCCCATTTAGTCACTTGAAAGAGTGTTATGCAAAATTGTTACGTAAAAGCAGGCATTTTTCTTACCAAAAGTGGAACGTGAGCCAAATGTTGTGCAAAAACTAAAAATGGGCTAATTGCTTAATTAGAAACAAAGTTCTACTTTCAGGAAATCAACCCCGAATATTGGCCTGGGAATGCAGATACTCTAAAGTTTGGTACAGCTCGCGTTCATATGGGCCCAAATAGAGAAGCCGCAAGTTGACTGCTGGTTTTGGTCGCAAAATTCTACAAAAAAGAGCATCCTATATTGACACGCTTTGACGTAGAAGTTGGATGGTGGAATAAAAACTGTAGTTCGCTATTCTGCACTGACCTCGTCTAGCTAAATATCGGCTACTTTAAAATTGAGTGGTAAAATAAAACTACTTTTGCTAGAAAACGTTTGACACGAGTGTTCTTTTTGACTGTATTACGAGGATTTTGTATGCACATGGGTAAACTCGATGTAGGTTGGTGCGTAGCTACTACATACTCGTAGTTCGACCAACAAACGTCAATCACACTTCACTCGCTTTGAGACCTGCCACTGACTGCCGACGGTCTATCGACTGACAGATGATCATCAAGCCTTTATACCTTACTACTATATAGTAGGCCTTGATCACTGCTTGTGTAGTCAAGTGTATACTTCGGTATTTGATTATTGCTGCATTCAAACAGAATATCATGCCTATGGTCTGTCACAAAACTATATAATGGAAATGTAAACAAATTGATCAGAAAACGTCCCTTTGGATGCTAATTTGTAGTTCCACTTACAAATTCAGTGCTTTGATTTGATTCTAATCATGAATACTAAAACGCGAAATGCTAATTTTAAATCATCAGAGATGTTCTCCATTTTTAGGATTCGGGTACGCCGAAGGGTGAAAACGGGACCCTATTACTATGACTCCACTGTCCGTCGGTCTGTCTGTCTGTCACCAGACTGTATCTCATGAACTTTGATAGCTAGACAGTTGAAATTTTTTCCAAAGGATGTTGTTCTGTTGCCGCTATAACAACAAATAATAAAAATAAAATAAAGTTAAAATTTAAAGGGCTATAAAATAAACGTTTTTGTCGGCGTTTTATGCCTTGTGGTACGGAACGCTTCGTGTGCGAGTCCGACTCGCACTTGGCCGGTTTTTAAAATGAAGTTTATTTTATAAACTCAATTATCGTCGGTGATTAATGATGACAATTTTATTCAAATAATCAAGGTTGGAAAACTGGTGTGATATAAAGTTGAAACCTTCTAAATACCGATGAATGTATTACTACTCCTTTGGTGAGTGATTGCGTAATAATTTAACCTGAACAGGGTTTGTTTACAAAGGACAATGCCCATTCGCGGTCTAAATTTCCACCACTAATGAGACCTATGTTGTCAAATAGTTCCTGAAATATGTAATAACTTTTATTAAGATAGGAATAAAATATATTATGAGGGTAAGGAGTTTAATGCCTTGTAAATAAAAAAAAAAAAAATTCTATTTTACTATTTTTTCCATGTGATTATTTTTTTAATTTTTTTAGTAGTGAAGTAGGTCTATTTAATGTAGTAACTGATAGATTCCACATCACCGCTAGCACCATACGACATGGGGTTAGTATGTAGGTGATAACACGATTTTGTCTCTTTCACACATAAGAACGAATCAAGCGCAACCGGATGCGCTCTTAAAGTTAGTTGATTCAACCACTTAAATACAACAGAGTTCAATAAAAGTGCACAAAAACGACAAACTGTAATAATCTCATCTGCCTAGCCTTTTCCCAACTATATTTGGGTCGGCTTCCAGTCTAACTGCCGATGCAGCAGAATACCAATATTTTACATGGAGCGACTGCCTATCTTACTTCCACAACCCAGTGACTGGGTAATACGCTACCCCTTGGGAAGACAGGTTGTCAGACTTTCGGGCTTCTGACTAGCCGTAACGACTGTCAAAGATCCAAGAATAACAGCCGTTACCAACGGCTTAACGTGCTTTCCGAGGCATGGAGGGGTCTCGGTATGTAAAGATGGTCACCCATCCACAGACCAACGGCGGCAAGCGTAGCTTAACCTGATTGATCGACCTGTGCGGCTGTTATTATTTAGCCACGGACTTCTCAATGATAATACATAATATAAAAGTAAAATATAGTGCACAATAGTAAAAAAAAATAGGTACTAGTAGTAATTATACTTCCATTATATTTTTTACTCACATAATATTTTTGAATGCCCCTGGTGGAAAATGTTTACTACTTAGTAGACTGTTTAGCTACATAGGTCTTGTTGGAGTTGCAAATTTGGACCAAGTCCCATTCATTTTTGGGCGTTGTCCTTTAACAGATACTTTTGGGGCCGACATTAACGTAGAATATTTGACGCAATAGGTAAATCAATTTTCAATTCTTATGTCAAATATTAAAGGTTAACGAACGTTCTTTGAACAGAACGTTCTTGATAAAGTTCAATCTCTTCAGAAACATTCATATGACAGGTACATTATTCAATTAGTTTCAATTACTAATTAATATCAGATCTCTCAGAAATTAGAAATATCCATGAACAAATCAAGTTTGGTTGCCTATTATCAATATCACTAATAACAGTTTTAATTGACTGATTGTTAATTATATGAGATTAATACCTATGTGCCTTTATATAAAGGATTCAATTACTGGGTTCATAGAGCGTTATACACATAATAATACATAAAATAAAGTTAATTTATGAAGGATAAACTTGATTTTCAGTAGGTATCGTATCTTTTCTACTAATAACGAAGCTGAAGAGTTTGTTGTTGTTTGTTTTTTAATCACGCCAATCACAGGAATTTAATTACAAAAATCACGCCAGGAGGAGCCGAGAAAACAGAAAACGAGGTTATAGCGCGGGAAGGCGATGCGATGCGACGGGGTGGTTCAAGAAATTTCACGCAGATGAAGTCGCGGGCAAAAGCTAGTCAGAAAATAAAACTAAAAGCTAAATAATAAACAAGTCGAAGGGTCTTGACAAGATAAAATTATTGTTTAACAAATTTCACCTCACTCCACCTTAGAGGTGGCATGATATTAAACATGGATAAGAAAATATAACCCTCCTTATAATACTACGGTAAGAAAACGTGGACACGCGGTGCTATTATATTAAACATTTTGAAGATTTTCATAGAAATATATATGCTTCAAAAGTAATGGCTGCTGCATCTTAGAATAGGTAGTCTTTCCATGTACAGACGCCAGCACATCAAGTTACTACAATCTGTCAAATTTCTTTAATAGATTTTCAACTTAATCGCTAAAGCGTAAGGTTCAAAGTTGATTGGGAAATTATGACAGTGTCGGGTAGCTTGATGTGCTGGCGTCTATACTTATAGGTATTTACTTTATATTAGCTAACTGATTTAAAATAATCATTTGTGTATATGTATACAGGTTTATTTTCAAAAACCAGCCAAATTTAAGGGTGTACTATAGACCATCAAACTGAATAACTTTCTCCATTGGACCAATATTGTAATCGCGAAATATTTATCAACTGTCCCATAGAAAACTTCAATACCTACTCGACCTAAACGTATGAGACGGCTGAATCTCGCGATTACGATGTTGGTTCCATGAAGAAAGTTGTTCAGTTTGATGGTCTGTACCACATCCTTAAATTTATTTATTTATTTATTTATTCATTAACACATACTTTGTTTTAACAGGTAAGACCCAAGCTAACAAAAGTAGTCATAAATTACTAAAACCCAGTCCCAAGTAACGGGTCTGGGAAGGAACGCAGCTATACAGTGGACAACATACTAAGTGCCTTTTGGCTGGTCTTTGAAGTCTAACCCTGTATAAAAAAGGAGGACTATGAATCATAGGGCAACAAAAAATTCGTATGCATCGCTGTCCACAGGAAAAGTACCCAAAAGGTTGGCAGCATTGCCACGTTGTATCATCATCATCATCAGCCTATAATGTTCCCACTGCTGGGACACAGGCCTCCTCTCAGTGAGAGGGAGTGGGCCGTAATCCACCACGCGGGCCCAGTGCGGGTTGGTAGATGTCACATGTCTTCGAATTATTGGTTCTAGGACATGCCGGTTTCCTCACGATGTTTTCCTTCACCGTTTTGTGAGCAGTGGTGATGAAAATAATTTACACAAAGTAAAGCGCCTGTCTGGGTTCGAACCTACGACCTACAACTTGCCACGTTGTATGGCGATGCTGATTCACTGGCTAAAAAATAGGCCATGGGCTGGCATTTTTTTTTCGAACCGTTTATCGACGTTTTGAAAAACCAAGTGGGCACTCGGACCCCATAGCCTTAGTTAGCGTTTCAACCCCAAACGGCTCGAACTTTATAACTCTCAGTAAGATTGGAATAATTTTGCTGTTATTAAAAGAAATAATTTGAAAAAAAATGAGGTGTCGTTGGACCACGCTTAGAACGAAGTTCCTTTCGCTGTATAAGAACAATGAAATAAATTTACAATGTGTGAGAGTAACTAATTATACAAAAAAAACTAGGTACAGCATAGCAAAGTGTCGTGACTGTCTAAATGTAAAGTTTTTTCGGTCTAGCTCTGTTTCGCCAAGTATGTAGAGTATAATATAACTCGCGATAAGAAACTATGTTCCTAAACAAAAATAAGTTATTATATAATTTTAACACCTTCCGGCGCGGTAACGGCTGTAACCGTATTTTAAAAGTTCATGGAATGACAGTACGGCGACAGCCGTATATGTTGGTACTTTCTTTACGTCAAACACGGCTACCGCAGTGTAAAATTGATTTGCTAATTGTATAGACTTTATTCTTTAACAAATAAGTCTGAGATCACGTTGGTTTACTGTAAAAAACAAGTGGTGTACGTGCTCTCAATGTGTGCCATACGCAAACATAAAGGGATTTCATCCACAACGCTCTATACGGATACGGTTGCAGCCGTCTACCGCCTTATGTAAACGATTTCATTTTCCGTGATATTGTTGTGACAGTATTGTGATTTTGTATGAAAAATTCTACTCTTTCCCTAATACAGGACCTCGACGGAAAGTGTTAATAGGATATTTTTCCCAGTTCCAACTTTGCAAGTCACTTTTTTGCTGCTGGTGTCGACATTTCCAATCGGACATTGTATCGGCAACTAGTAACAGATTGGAACTATGCTTAATAGCTAGAAGTAGGTTAGTCAGGAAACCGATATTCATTGTACTGAAATTGAATCACCAAGCTATGACCATTTACCTATAGGTTTACGTACTTAAGTGGTCTCTGCAACAATGGTCTTAGGAGATGACTAAGGCTCTATGTTCGATCGGTCGCAGAATCTATATATGCTATGGAGATGGATTTATGCCAATATAATGCCAAAGTTACTGTTACAAAGGCTGATGACCGTAATATGATGAAATACCTAAGTGTTCCATATAGAATAATTTAATTATGTTACATAACTGTATTTTTTCATGTACAGACGCCAGCACATCAAGCTACTACAATCTGTCAAATTTCTTTAACAGATTTTCAACTTTATCGCTACACTATAAGGTTCAAAGTTGATTGGGAAAATTTGACAGTTTCGGGTAGCTTGGTGTGCTGGCGTCTGTACCTAGGTAAAGAAAAGCTACTCGTTATGTTTAAAAGTGAATTCCAAATAATTTGTCTTCAACTCTGATTTTTAATTTGCTAGACCAAATCAAAAGTCATTTATTCAAATTAGGCCGAGAATCCGCAATTTCCGAACGTCAAAACAAACCGTCGACCAAAATGACAGCTAATATAACTAAATAGGTAAGGGGGCGTCCATAAATTACGTGAGATGTTTAAGTGGGGAGGGGGTCGAGTCAAATCTCATCTAATCTTACGTTGGTCTCGGCAAATATCACGCAATTTTTTTCTGACTGAAAAAAAAAAATATTATACTATTTTGGTCCATTTAATCCAGATTGTACATACTTAAGATTTAATCTTAAGCATATATCGTAGGTAATACGATTAAGATCATTCACTAATTCGTTCGAAAGAAAATAATTTCATTTATACTTCGACGTTACACATCTACTGACTGTCAAACCACTATATTTGTTTAATAACAAATAACATAATCAACGCGTTTACGAAAGAAACCCACATTTTGCAAAATCTCACGTGAGATTGGGATGGGGAAGGGGGTTGAATAAAATCTCACGACATCTCACCAGGGGGAGAGGGAGGGACAGAAAATTTATAAAAACACCTCACGTAATTTATGGACGCCCCCTAAAGTCATGTTGACAAAAAAAGTTCATTCGCAGCTGTCATTTTAGTCTAGCTAATTAAAATCGGAGCTTAGATTGCTTGCACTAGACAATAAAAATCATTTATCAATAATTCCATCTATATATTTCTTTGTGTATTAGTTTTGATTTTGATGTCTTGAAATTCTTGACACACAAAATATTCCGAGGATAATTATGTATCTGTCATTTGCAATTGGTGTTATGTCCGTTACGTAGTTCTATGCAATAATAAGGTATAATACCTAAACAATATCTCTATGTACCACTCCTTTCTCTTCCTGATCCAATTATTTAATTAGTAACCTGTCTAATACCCTGAAAATGTATTATATACCCTGAAAATATATTACATTAAAAACTTCACTTCAATTTTGTTCGACCACAACACTCAACATAGTTTTCAGTTTGTAACGCAATTAGCCCTATCAGGAGCTTTTGTTGTTTGCTTCATACACTCATCCTGTTTACATTTTTGCCAACTAACGCAGGCATTGAACAGTTAAATTGAAGTTGCGGTGGATAGATCTATAATAAACTAGCGTAGGGACGTCGGAGGAGAGTGGCCGCTCCTTTAATATATTCATAAGACAGCATTATACCATCTCGGCTGACAGTGACGTTTTTACGAAAAAAGAACAATAAGCGCCCTGTCTAAACGAGGCATGGATTTATAGTGCTAATAATTATTATCAAAAGTTATTTTCTAGCGGTCTACGATGAAAAATGAAGTGCATTTTCCACCAACACTGACGCGGAAAAAGGTTTTGGCTGGTAGGTAAACATACCCTACCCACTTTCTCGGTAGATTTTTTCAAACTTCAGTCTCTTCATGGTTTGGTGGGTACGTGACCGCTCCGGGCTATGCTTACCTCGTAAAACTTATAGTATGTAGGATACGTTCATATTATTATGCAGCTACACTGAACAGAGGGGTGAAAAGTTTCAGGAAAAATGTATGGGGATTCTCTTTTCATATCTTATGATGCATCTCTGTCGCTTGAGGCCTCGGCTAAAAGATCAACAACAATAAAAACTTTAGCCGGTGGAGCGCTTAAAAATATACCTATCAACGTAATAATGCACGTTGGTATATTTTTCTGTGATGGAGGTGATTTTATCGGAAACGGTGGGCTTGCTCGTTCCATCATAGACCTCATCCATAGCTTCCACCAGGCTAGATCGAGGCCTAGAGCTGGCCCATTTCGCAATAAATAAGAAACAAACAATAAATCCATTCAAAACCCAAACTGAATGAAAGACTGCGCTAAAGGTATGTTGACAATAACAGTAATTTCTCACGAACATAGTTATAGCGTACTTACGTCCTTAAGGTATTGGTGAACATCCACATTAATTAGTGACTTAACAACGTTAACGTCCCAAGTTTATTGCAATACTTTGTCATCATTAATTCAAAACTTCGCTACGGTTAATATTTTTCAGCAATTGCCTACGAAAGTTTGCAAGTGAGACTATCTTTAAGCTGCACGGAAAAGAATGACGGATTGTCCTCGTAATGGCGCCGTGCGATGACCTTCGTGGTTCGATTTTCTATAAATAGGCTGAGAGAAGAGGATTTATGAGTAAGCCTAGTGTTTCTTTTCAGTGTGTGCTTTGATCATATAATGTGCGGAGGTTAGCCGGCGAGACGCCATCGCGTCGCCGCAGTTTATCGACCCCAAAATGTAGGATAACGACATTTGTTACGACCACTCCGCGTCAGCTCTTTAACGTTGTTTTGTACAGCAATGGATGCGTTTAAAATAATTGCTCGTTCGTTTGTTACTTAACATTGTTACTTGATCGTAACTGCACGCTGCGCCAGTTCCCCCCACCACTTACATGCATTTACGTGTTGGTGGAACTACATTTATGCATTTCATAACACGTGACTGCGCTAAGCTGTACTATGAATATAACACTTAATCCGAGGGCAATTGCGTTCTAGCTTTATTACATCTATCAGGCTGCGACATTGTAGCAGCGTAATAGAGCAGCGTAATAGCCTTGCTTATGAAGCTGTTCCAATGAATTATATTATTTCTCTTAATATTTTTCTCAGAATAATACTGTTGTAGCGCGAATGCGACGGGGCCTATTTCCAGGCTTTAAATTGTGATTGTACTAGTGATTTTTATGTGATATAGTTAAACACATATTGTAAAATCGAATTCCATTGTAATTATTTATTTAAGTTGGTATTATTGTCTCAATCAAAGTCAAAGGCAACTTATTACGAAACTTAAACTACAAAAAATGTTTTTTTTTAGTTGATTATGTGCTTTTCTAACGTCACATTTCTAGAACGTTTAAATTGAAGACAGCTAAAAATATTTTAAAAATTAAGTTGTTTTCTTACAGACCTTAGTGATGTTACCAAAAATACGACGGCTAAACTTGCAAACAACATTTTATCTAAACTAATATTATAAAGAGAATAGATTAAAAATATTTTCTCTCACAAACATCAAATTTAGATTTTTGTATGTTTGTTTGTTACGCTTTCATACTGCTGAACGGAGTTGGATGAAATTTGGCACATAAGTAGACCATGACCTGGATTAGGAATACTTTATATCCCGATATTCCCACGGGATGGAGGCTTATGCGGGTGAAACCGTGAGGCCGCAGCCAGTCATAAATAAAGAACATATTAGGAAACTTATTCTAAAAACTACCGCTGATAAAATATACGTTCAGTAAAAGAACTTAGGTATTTTTACAGGTTTGCCCTTTGATCTCACGATCAAGCCAGCGTCAAGGGAAACACGATTCGTTGTCAAGGGATTTGCAATGCGGCATAAAGTATAATCAAATCATAGCAGTTCAGACACTTCCACCAGGAATGAAATGCACTTAGATGTGGTTTTAAACAAAAATCTGTATTTCTAGCAAATAGCACCTGTTTGTTTACGTAATTCCAATTTTTTGAAAAAAAAAACCGGTCAAGTGCGAGTCGGACTCGCCCACCGAGGGCTCCGTGTAAATGTGTAGGTATGTCAGTTATTTTAATTATTTTTTTGTAATGTAACTACGAATTTACGGTTTTCGGATTTTTTCCTTTACTTGTGCTACGTGACATTGCTTCTTGCCAAATTTCGTGATTCTAGGTCAACGGGAAGTACCCTATAGGTTTTGATTTCGGAACATAAACTCCCGTATCTTTTGATTGTGTTGACTTAGAAGTTTTATTTTTTCACTGCTTCAAGGGATTGCAAACCTGAGTATTTGATATTAAGTTCAATTTGATAACTGTACGCGTTCCTGAGAAAAAGGGTCTTGACTGACGGACAGACCGACAATGAAGTGATCTTATAAGGGCGGAACCCTTATAAGATCACTTAATTATCGGTCTGTCCTTTTGAGATACGGAACCCTAAAAAACACGAACAGTTTGCTTCTTCTTCGGCGTATCGATGATTCCATTTTTATAAATGTATAATTATATTATCATACATAGGTAAAATTTGTTTGTTTATTTGTAAGTTTGTATGTAGGGGGTAATCTCTGGAACTACCAGTCGGATTTGAAAAAATATTTTTGCATTCGGTAACCAAATTTTTGAGGAAGGGTATTATAGGCTATTCAACATCACGCTATGACCCTTAGGAGCCGACCAAAATGAAAAAAGTGAGAAATAACGCTAAGCGAAAACGAAGTGATAGCGCGGGCAGGTGATGAGACGCGACGGGTTGGGACGGGGAATAAAAAATTCCACACGGACGACGTCGTGGGCAGAAGCTAGGTTCCAAAATTCGGCCACTTCGACAGCGTTAAGGATCCTTCAAACAGGCGCGACACGCGATAAAATCGCACGCGACACAAAGGCAAACCGCAAGTCGCGTAACGAGCGGTGCTTTTGCGTCGCGTGCGATTCGCGTCGCGCGTCGCGCCTATTTATAGGAGCCTTTAGTGTTAATAATTTGCTATTCACATCACAAATTCTTTGTGCCAATAGAGTTATCACAGAGTATCGATATATTGGTTCATCATTACTTCTAAATTACCTACCAGTGCCAGTGGACAAAAATCCATACTTAATATTATAAATGCGAAAGTGTGTCTGTCTGTCTGTCTGTTACCTCTTCACGCTTAAGCCGCTGAACCGATTTAGATGAAATTTAGTATAGAAACAGTTTGAGTCCCGGGAAAGGACATAGAATACATTTTATCTCTATATTCCCTCGGGATCAAAACTTATGCGGGTGAAACCGCAAGGCGAAGCTAGTTAGACCATAAAGAATAGACTGATTTGTTTATCTACTACAAAAAAAAATCGTGCATTTGTGAAACATATTAAAACAGTTAATGGAGTTAAAGTATTTTTGCTGAGAATTAAAGCCGCAATAATTCTGAAAAGGTAAGCTTGTTCTCATTACGACAATTTAAAGAAACTGCCGATAAAGAGAAGTTAAGATTGATACCTGTTGATCACCAACTAAAAATAATTTCGTCCGCAAAAACTTAATTTTCATACTTATCAGGTTTTTCTGTGGGCTCACGACGGATTCGTGTCACGTTCACTCCATTAGCTGATTTACCATGGGAAGTGGTTATACAATTACTCCCATATTAAAATTGATGCTTTTAATCCAAGATATACCTACTTATAATAGAATTCATAGGTAGTTTAAATTACTCGTCGAACTTTCAGGGGCTCTTGAATTGAGGTGACTTGAAAACTGTGTAAGTAGGAGTAACTAAGTAATTAGATTGAATAACTTATGTTAGTTCGCAGGGTTATAATGATTTCCCAGAAATGTTCGGCATATGAGAATTTTTCTGCTGTTTATACTACCAAGTGGTTCCAATTACATACACTTCAGGATTCTTAGTAGGTACCTACTATTACAGCCTTATTAGAGGTGAACCTCAAAATTATAATCACTCGAATATAGCAAAAATTCAAATGCAACAAAAAAAAAATATTCTACGGCATTAAGAAATTAAGCTTTAAATTGTTTGATAGTTTAATTAATTATGCGGCTATCATTAACACCGCACATTAAAATAATTGACCAATTCTGTGCATACATATATTTTTCAATTTAAATACGGCTACAGACAGAATTTGCTGAGTATTTTTAGGTATAGGCACCTATATAAATATTTATTCATCAAGCTTTCCTACCGACAGAGGAGAGTGGGCAAAGGATTTTTTGAAAATATTCTGGTCACGTGATCCCGGGTCCGTTTGTAGTTAATTCACTGCGACCCGCTCGTGTATGTAATCGAACTGAGGACTTTACGAGTGTACGGCGCGGCTTGGACGTGTCCGTACCCGTTTATTATGACGTCCCATAAGCAAACTTAGTTATTTAGAACTTTGTTAATCTTCACGTCCTATATTTTCTCCTTTTTCTTTATTATTCTTCCCCATGTATCGGTTATTGGTTATTTGTTTTGGTGGGCCTACTAGTTTTGGCATGTCGGCGATTATATTGTCCGCACTTACCCAGAGACAAAGGGAGAAAAATTATACATAGGTATATTTGTTAGTATCATGTTTTCCTATAGGACTGGATAAAAATAGGAAGCTAGGAAGAAAATAAAAGCTGAGAAAAGTTAAATATTGCGAAAAACTACTGAAACAGAAGAAGTCTCACTTACTAAAGACAATTTTAATAATATAGTGAGACTATTAGCTTCCGTAGGGGAAGGCTGAGGTTTACTGCTGTAAGTTATGGGTAGGCAGTGCGCCCTAAGACCCCTGCACCCCAGACCCTAATGACGGTATCAGTCCCGAGTGTATTAAGGGGAAAGCCATCAATATTTATTTTTCTTTTTTCATTAATAGTTGTCAAATTTGTACACTAGGCCTCTGTTGTCAGCGGCTGAGATCGTCATTTTTGAAGGTTCTATATAGTGCTTATAAAAATAATTGGATGATCAAAAACGAAAACATAGGGACACAGTAGGTATATCTCCTTCTTATTCTGTTTATGAAATATCTTTCGAATTCTTCCAATATTAGAGGAGAAAATATGCGAGAGCCAAACCTCGAATTATGACTTTTTACTTACGCTTTTTCAAAAAGTCTCTCCGATCGCATTTCCTGTTAACTTCCTTTTTACTTACTATATCTGTTTTTTCACTCTAACTTATGGAAATATTTATTTGGTACCGGTACAATACCAATACTGATAAGAAATACCAAAAGTACAGGTACTATGTCTAGTACAGGTATCACACTAACACCAAGGGTACTGGTTCCCAAAAAATACCTGTATTTCAAGCCCTGGTCTCATCTATATAGCAGTCGTGAAAATTGCTTGTTACTGGTAGGTACACACAATGTTGTGAAGGATAGAATATTCAAGTAAGATTGTAGAAGATTATTTCCAAGTATAGCTGCATAAAGAATCGCTATATTCAAACATTTCAAACACAAAACTGAAATTGCAGTCTCTAATTTGGGAATATTTAAATATACACACAGAGTTGGACATGTTTTGATGTAGGCAGACGTGTTTATTATTAATTTAATGTGTCGACTGCGCCGAACTTTCTCCTAGGTATCTCGCGGAAAGTTCCGTTCTCCATGAAAGTTGGTAAATCAGCAAGAAATGCAGATTGAAGGAAAGCTATTTCCAACAAAACGCTCCGCATCGGCTCAGAAATTGGTTCCTCTCGCCGCTCCGCTGCCCGAAGAAACTTGCTACGCTAAAACCCTATTTTTATTATTTCGCTCTGCCTACATCTTGTTTTATTATCGATGTTTGGTTTTCCCCATCGCAATTTTGTTGGAATGTAAACAATATTTTATACATTGTATTGTAGTGAAAATATATGACTTTTTGCTTTATGTTAGCACAGCATTGATGTGTTAAAAACCTATCTAACGCTCGAGTAAGCCGTTACAGCGTCACTGCATGAATTATTATTTTTATCATTTTCGGATTTTGAAATGTGAAACGATTTTATGAACGTGGAAGTCGGAAACAAGCATAAAGAGAGCACGACTACCCCCTATCACGTGGCTTTGAAATGAATGACAGTCAACTTTATGTCAGTATAGGTATCGAATAAAAAAAAAAGAAATCATGTGAGTAAAAATATATTCTGATTAAGTTTTTGTTGCATGATTGGTATAATTATATCTATCCAATTCAATTCTCAATTCTTCAATCTAAAATGAAAACACATTACATAGTCTTGCTATTTATTTTCGAGACTATTTAAAACTGGATTCCGTCAACCATCATTATAAATATATTAATTATCTATTGAATCACTAATATCCTTTCGAAGTTTTCTCAAGTGTCTACACTTACTTAACATATCTAATTAGTGCGGGACCTCAAACACT
The DNA here is from genome assembly GCA_963855955.1 of Luperina nickerlii. NCBI lineage: Eukaryota > Metazoa > Arthropoda > Insecta > Lepidoptera > Noctuidae > Luperina > Luperina nickerlii. Next base: position 12,567,667 of record OY979674.1, read on the forward strand.
TAATATTATGCTATTATGTGTTTATTTTCACACTCAAGTTTACTTGGTTTCCACAGCCTGAGCTCGCGCCGCCATTGGCTGAACTATTTACCGAAAAGACTGAGAGAAGCAACATAATAAACTATTTTTAATAAAAAAAAACCTACGGAGGCACAGCGTGTAACTCTTTATATATCCGAATACTAGTTTGTAACGTTAACTGTGTGTGTCAAAAACGACTAAACACATTTAAAAAAATAAATTCTTCATAAAATAATAACTAAGAAACTTACCTGCAAGATAAGAATATTGAATTTAAAATAAATGGCACTGCATGAACTTAACATCAGTCAAGCACAAATAATTCATTCATATTCTTTGGCTTAAGGAAAATGAAAAATAAAATTGTCCCAACTCAATTCCACCGTTTCCCTTGGAACAGACGAAAACCTTATCTCCCGCCTTTATTATTTTCCAAGTCCGTCCGCAATATTATGCGAGACGGCACGGCAGATGGATCAGAAAACATAAATCTGACGTCTAAACATGTTTGCGCTGAAAACGCTTAGATAACAACTTGGAGCGCATTTTTTTGGTCCTCGAACTTGTGTAGAGATAAACAAAATATATCTTTATCCGATTGTTTTAGATCACTAATCTTCTTTGGCATCGTAAGACGCTCCCCAAACCTTCTATATGTTAGACATTTTTAAGCTAGTCATTTAATCGTTGTACACTCGGCTTTAACTAACATTATGGATTTCTTGTTCCAAAATATAAAAAAATATGATTATTCATTTATTTAAGGCAATAAGGGACGTATCCAATCAAATGGCTTTAAACAAGTTTTAAGTAATGCTGGAGCCTTCAATGAGGTTGTGTAATACGGGCCTTAGATTCATTGTTCCATTATAAGATGTAGCCAGCCCATACTGAAAAAGAAGTCAATTCTCAAAAATAAAACTTAAAATGATGTCTGGTTCTCGTAAAATATGCAGCGCTATAAATATAATAAGCGTTTTTGTTTCGTCACCTCCCCCGCATACAAATTTATTAGCTTTCACGGTTATCACGGCGGACCTCTCACTCGGTGGGCTTTTGTGAAATTGTCCGCATTCCGTCCCCGCGCCTCACATAGTTCGCCGCACTTCCGCCGGCGGCGGAGCAATACTGCCATAGATGTTGGAAACACACAGCTATGCATCCATTTTTGAACTTATTTCTTTTATTGGCTCGCTCTACAATTGGCTTTATTCTTTACTCGTCTTATTGCGAGCAGTTTGGATTCATGAATTGTTTGGATACGCACTACATAGCGCTCGTGTTATCAATAATTCATGTTCATTATCTAGGAGTGCCATGACCGCACTACATATTTTGTTTTTCTAGGGCAGATATTTAATTTAGGATTACTTTACTGTGTCTGTGACAGAATTATCATAATGGAATCATATAATCTTGAGGAGATAATACGACGGAGAAGAAACGTATGTTGATACAAAGGGATGGAAATAAGCGTTTGGATACAAATCGGCGCTCTACGATACTGTTCCTTTGCAAATTTTGGAGGAATCAACGCCCCATCTACGCAATGGGTACTGAGTAGTAACATTCTGAATTCATGAATGTTTTATTGCGGAGGCGACGCGGAGTTAGCAAGAAAAATGTGACGCCATTCATTCACGCTCGTCACGGACACTAACTGCGTGTTCTGTGTTGTTTGGATTTAGTGCGAAAAAATGCGAGCTTCCCCACAATGACGTGTAATGCAATCTTTTTAGTCATTGATATATGACAGTTTGGAAGAGGGGCTTCAAGGGGTGAATTTAGTTTTAAGATAGATAAATGGGTAGTTTCAAATGTGTCATAGAAAGGCATAAAAATACACAAGAGTGTTTCCATTCTATTTCGCTGAGATTTGTAGTCGTACTTACAAAATTTGTGAAAAAGGGATAGTTTAAAAGTCGTTTTTAGAGATATTTTTCTTTGATAGGATAATATGTTTTTCTAGATCGACAAACAATAGAAGCCCAACATAAAAAATAAGGACAAAGTTAGTACACACTGCTTCATTAAGTGGTTACCCCTCCAAAAGATATGTGCGTTCAAATCCGTGATAGGCCCAAGTTGGTTTTTGTATTTTGTAAAAACATTTTATTTTAATTAATTTATTGTTTTAGTGAATAAATAAGTTTAAGATAGTATTTATTTTTTAAAATTCTGTTTTTATTATTGTTTTTTTTTTCAATAAAACGTTAATACTTTTATTATTGCGAAAACGACAAGCAATAATAGGGTTAACATTTACGAACGTTTTATTCATCGTCTAAATAGACTAGAGGTTTCAAGACCGCTTGCCGTGCCTATGAGTGGAAGTTCAAATCATAGCCACGAAATGTGCTTTTTGTTCATTATAATTATTATTTTAATATATTTTTCTATTTTGTTTTAGTAATTAATTATAAAGAATTTAAAAATAAAGAAAAATAAAATACCTTAATAATCATATAATAATATTTATTATTGCTATTATTTAACAAAACTGATCTTATTTTACAACAAAGATTTATTTTGATTTGATAATTTTATTTACAGTTATCATAATATACTATTTTGCCAACTGACACAATTGGGTTCCTAGACAAGTGGCATCCTATTAAGGTAAACGATAAAATAGTAAGCGGTAGAAATATTTTAGATTGACATAACCTAACGAAATGTCACGTGACCTGTCATGTCGTCTCAGCATACAAATTTGACATTTGACAGTCTGACAAGTGACATCGAAAGTGACAAGTTTTGAAGCGTTTGCAACTTGTCTAGGAACTAGAAGTTAGTTTGGCAGGATTACAATCATGAGCATAATAAGTGAATAAGCATGTTATCAATAGATAATCAATTAACATCTCTTATTAGCTCATGATATCTACTTAGAATATTTTGCTATACTTACAAAGTAAAATAGTGGAATCAAATGAGTTAAATGTCTTCGTTGTTTATTTTGTTGTCATACTTAATTAATATAACTGCTATTTCTGGGCAAATCGCAATCGTTCTCTTCGATGTTCTTCTGTTAGACATATTTTGCAGGTCGATAACTGTGAATGTTCGCTGCGTGTAAATGTCTTCGAACCGTGGACAGAGAGATATTCCATGCCGTTGCGAACTGTAACGAGTGGATGTAAACGGCGGTGTAGTGTGAACCTTAACAATATCCGGATGATGTTCAGATTGGTCCGTATAGATCCCAGTAGTTCTCCGACCCATGGTCATTGTCTTAGCATCGCCGGTTTCTTGAAATCTGCGCACCCATAAGCGCACCGTTTGTCTCTGTATAGAAAAAAATGGTTTTAAATAAGTTATTAAATACCACCACACACAAGATACCGCAAATAGCTCAACAAGAAAAAAATCGGAGAACACAATTAATATTATAATGAACTTACTGCTATGCCAAGCTGTCTCGCAATTCCTTTTATGCTCACATTTTGTTCACACAGAACAACTATTTTAGTTCTCATAAAATCATAAATCATTTTAAAAATTAATGAATAAATCGTAGTCGTTTACTCTTCGCCGTTTTAAGTGAACGTATACATCAAACGTTATAGTTATAACTTGAGGGTATGGATTAATTTTATAAAGACAACGTAAGTAAAATTAATGGATACCCTCAAATTATAATATCTATCGATTAGACATCCCACCTAAAGATAAAATGACTCAGACCATAGTAGATAACAATTTCAACGCAATTCATATGGGCTCGCTGGCTAGTTCGTCAAACTGCCGGTATGAGTATGACAACGTTCGGTGATGCGATGGTTCGAATCTGAGTCGAAACAATGGGTTCTTTTTGAAGTATTCTTTAGATCATTTGTAAGGAATTTAATGTGTAACATTTTAAAACTTGAGGGGTTAGCACATACTGACGCTGTCTGTACCTAATCCAAAGAAAATAACCACAATCAGGCCAGAACTAAGATTGAGAAATACAAGCGCTATAAATTGTTTCTTCTATCCACAGTTTTATTATAGTAATTCCCCTAACACTAATTTTGTTCCTACTTATAGATACGGGTCTTAGGCCTTCATAAAACGAAGCCAGACGGGGAGGCACCATGCGATTGCGTCAGAAGTCGGAGATCTAAACAGCCATGAGCCATTGAGCCATGTAGGACAACAGCCCCATAACTAACCGTCATTTTTGTACGCATTGCCAATAAATGTCTGCCAACTCTCGCTATTTAAAAAAAACGTGAATACATTTTTGCCGAAGAAAACGTTTTGTGTTATTAAAAAAACCGGTCAAGTGCGAGTCGGACTCGCGCACCGAGGGTTCTGTACAAAGGACGATGGCCAAAGTACTATAGACGCCGTCCCCATTTTTTTTTGATCCATCAGACTTTATTTTTGTCTTATATTTTTCGCTACGGGCTACAAAACAACAAACCGTTTGTTTCAAGTCTTAAATATATGGGGTTCCTTGAAAAAAAATCATCTTTCAGTTTCATTTATTTAATGAAAATATGGATGAACCTGTGTTTTCTTTTTTTTGTCACAATAAAAGGGATAGAGATCTCTTTTATCATCTTAATTGGAAATCATTATTAATCGGTAAATTAATACTTATTGCCAACTGATATAATAAGGAATACAAAACAAAACATCACGCCTATATTCCACGAAGGAGTAGGTTAGAAGTGTGTGGAACATTCACATTTCGCAATTTATGTTATATTTCGCGATGTAATCTATTCTATTCATTACCTACCTCCATACGATTACTTACATACCTCCATACGATTTTTACTTATTTTTTATGATCAAATATATTTTGTACCTACTACAGTTGTGTTGTACTTCTTTCGTTTTCAAACTTTTGACGGTTATCGCCATAGTAAAGAATGATCCCAGACCTTTTAAATGGCATATGACTCAAGTCTGTTGACTAAGTTTTAAATCCGGGTTATAGGTACATAATCTCTACCTACACCTATAGAGTATACAAGCGTGAATATGTTATTCCATGGAAAATTAAATACAATATGAAGACACTTAAGTAAAAACCAATACAAATTTCACAATTTTTTCAATAATCAAACATATTTTGCACTATCAATAAGGCTAACCTTTTAAATGAGATACTTACCTCTCAAGTCTGTTGACTAAATTCCAATTTCGGGGACGCTAAGTCGGTATGTAAGTAGTAAATAGTAGTCGGTATGTAAGTAGGTATGTAAATAGTTTATCACAGGAATCGTGTCTCGAACATATTTCCCGTTTTTTCAGACTATGTTCTAAATTTCCCCCAAAACGACGAAAAGGTTCATCTACCTACTTATGCATTGACTTAGAGACAAATCTATGTACTTATATAAAAATAAGTACGTATAACAGTGTAAGCAGTGAGGTAATGTACAGCTACATTCACCAAAATAATTAGGTAACATTATTGATGTTCATAAACTATGAAAGCACTATTGCAATATTGCCCTAACGAAAAGATTAACTGGATTGATTGACAAACTTAACTTTGCAGTGCGTAAACTATTGTCCCCATCGACATATGTAGGTCGCTGTTAGTTTACCAACAGCAAATAAATTTGTAATGACAAAGAAAATTATTTTTTTTGTAATGAAACTACAAATTAACGGTTTTCAAATGTTTTCCTTTACTTGTGCTACATGATATTGCTTCTTGCCAAATTTCATGATTCCAGGTCAACGGGAAGTACCGTATAGGTTTTGATTTCGGAACAACGCCCGTATCTTTTGATTGCGTTGAAAAGTTTCATTTTTTCACTTCTTCAAGGGATTGCAGCCCTGAGTATTTGATATTAATTTCATCTTGATAACTCCACGCGTTCCTGAGAAAAAGGGTCTTTACTGATGAACAGACGGACAACGAAGTGATCTTATAAGGGTTCCGTACGAGGTACGAAATCCTAAAAATGAACAGCACTGATCTTTGAAAAGGTTTTTAGCCTTTATGCATAAGCATATAATATGTCTTATTCCGTACGTTAGATAAAAAGAAACTGTTAAGTGAGCATTTAAGAAAAAAACGGATAAAATGGAACTTTAGTCACTACTTTACTTTACTTTTCGACCGGCGGACTAGAGTGACCGCGAACGAAAACCGCAGAATTTCCGAACGAACTTGAAAATAGAATTATAAATAACTTCTTGGTTTTGGTTGTTACTGACTTGTTGTAAAAGGTTTTTGTAAAGGTATTGTAAGTTCAACTTTGGCATTCCGCCTTCATAAAGCACATATGTATTCCTCCATTCCCGTCTGAAAAATATTTTACTGAATACCGTCATCTATTTTATATGTGGACTCTATTTGCAAGTCCTTTCGGTTCAAAATTAATTCAGCACTTGAGTGCCGAAGTAATTACTTACTTTCTTTTGCCTACATTTTCAAATTAGTGTGTTTTAGTACAAAGTAAACATAAAAAACGCAGGTACAAGAATTAATTAATTTAAGTTTCCAAAGGTGAACTATTAGTCTCTCACTTTAATTACAATTTCAAGTTGGCCTTGTAGTTACTTTTAGACTTTGACATTAAACTTAACAATTACTTACTCTGAGGAAAAGAAATGGAATGTAAGTTGTTTTCACTGTTTACATAACATTATTATCATCTGCTTAGCCTTTTCCCAACTATGCTGTATTTTTTTTAAGTGACTGCCTATCTGACCTGAACAACTCAGTTACTTGGTAATACGACACCTCTTGGTAAGACTAGTTTTCAGACTTTTGTTTACGCAACATTATTTTACATCTAAATTAAGTATGTACCTACACAATAACTAAAACGGGTAAAAGTATGTAAGTACCTAAATATACAAAAATTCTCACTGTTAGACTAAAAAAAATACTGTGAAAACCCAATTTAGTGATTTCCCAATAAACCTTAGAAGTGATACGAATTCCAGAATTGATTGAATTTAAAACGTTAGCATTCCGATCACAAAGTGAGCTTGTTTGTTCGTGAAAGCGAGTAAAGTGGACAAATGCAGAAAACATAACGAAGGAGGTCCGCGTCCGTCGGTCCGTTCACTTGGCCAGCCTCCAGTAGGTACCTTGATTTAAATGCGCTATTTATTGAGACTGTAGGATACTATTTGTTTTGACCTCATTACTTAAATTACTGCCGCTCCATTTAGACGACACATTCTGTGGAGACTGGAATAAAAGGCTATTTTGGCAGAATCATAAAAGGATAACATTATGAATCATAATGGACAGTTAACTGTTAAGTTAATCGTATCAAATCCCATTGGTGAAGGACTTTTCAGGTATTTTTTTGTCTGTGATAAAATACCAATCAATCCAATCCCAATCTCTTTGATTATACCTACGTAGTGCAGCGAAAAAAAAGAAAAACACGGACTGTCTTTGCCGTATTATGATTCTTAGTGTTATCCTTTTATGATTCTACCAAAACTCAAACTCAAAGCATTTATTTCAATTAAACCATTTACAGGCACTTTTGAAATGTCAAGAAGTCAGAAAATGTGAAGCTAGTTGCCCATTCCAAAGCGTAGGTACCTATGGAAAAGAAGTGGCCTTTTTAGGTCCCGAGCTCTTTGAAACATTGTGGACATTATGAGTATGGATTTGGTATTGATTTAGTTAGGATCTGTGTTGGAATAGAATAGAATACTCTTTATTATTTACACCATATTATTTACAGACTTAAATATAGAAATTTTACAAAGTGTGACACAATGGGCGATGGGTTTAGTTCGACATTTGAAGAAAAATGATTTTGTTACAGATCGATTCCATTATTGCTGGCCAGATATTACCTCTTTGAAGTACCACTAGTGTTTTGGTATCACGCCAGGTATGCACTTCCTTAATATTCATATCCGCTATTTTCAGCAGTTACATGATTTGTAAACGGGATTGAAGATTTTATATGGAGCCTGGCATACCTACTACCGCGCCATTTTGTTTTTTTTTTTTCAAAATGGTTGTCGCGTTTTTTCTATGTTTTCTGTTTGCATTGATGTCAACTATCGATTTATATAGAACTCATTTGTGGCCGCCATTTAATAAAAAAAACAAAATGGCGGACAAGTAGGTAAGCCACGGACCTTCAAAGCCCGTCCTATCCTAATATTAAAAGAAAATTTTGTAGGCACCACTCTGGTTAAAACAATGGCAAAGTAAGTTACTTTTGAAATTAAATAAATCGCTTTATAATTCGGTGGGTTGGTTATTTAGCGGAACCTATTAAGAATAGCCATACCCGTAGACAATGTCGATGAGATTATTACGAAGCGAGCTGCGATCGGCGCCCCGGGATCGCATTAACTTCGGAAAGAGTCAATAACGTCGGCTGTTAAAGTTTATTGACTCCTTAAATTATTTTAACACCGTTATGTTAACAACACTAACAAATTTCTTTGTAAGGAAAATCGTTTTGATACTCGCTCCGTCCACGAACTTCGCTCATAACATCAAATGTACCAATATTTTACGCGCCTAAACGTTTTTCTTTTAGAAAAATCTTAAAAGTTTTATCTTTTGAACCCTAAAACAATTTTGATTGCGCTTTTAAAATATTGGAACCATATTGATCTTGAAATTCACTAAAACATTACACTAATACCTATTCCGTTATATTAAAACATTCAGCGACATCATGAAGCTTTATTATACAAATCCCACTACTATCGATACCAGCTTATAAATCCAATGAAATGGAAATTCACATTGGAATCTGTCGCAGAATTAATCCAATCGGTTTTCAAGTTTTGTCTTATATTTTTACGAGGACAAAAGCCAAGCCGGCAGCAGCGGTTGCAACCGCCACCACTTCAATTAATGAAATAATAAACCATCATGACAACACAAAAAGGTATCTTTAAAGAGAACACTCGTATTGAGAAAATATATTTCGAAAAAAGCCCGACATTGTCGCTTGCCAGCAGTCGGAAACTAATGGATTGTTCATTCATAAGTATTGTTATACGTATGAATGCACTCATGTTATTATTATTATACAAGTAAGCCACTGTTTCCTTGGATTAGGAACTTTTGTTGGTAGTTTCGGAAAACCTTTGTTCTTTTTGCAAGTCTTACACATTTTTTCTGAAACTCCCGGTTTTGACCATCATCTTTTACTTTCGTTTTATATTTCCTGGGGGTAAACTACTATGCTGTAAGTGCCCACATAGTTTATTAATTTAATCTATAAGCCTAGTATAGTAATTATCTTCAGCTCTTTTCAATACTTTCCTTTAGTACTAAGTACCTGTTAAGGTTAATACCGTAATTATATACCGATTGTATCCATATATATACAACTAGATAGATCAATCATAAAGACAAGCTGCTCGATATCCAACTATATAACACGTAACAGAAACGGAAATTGATGAGTTTAGCCTGGATCATATTTATTTATCCAGTCATTGAATATGATAGAGTGATACCTCATTAGAGATTATGGGTTTGTTGTTCCTAATTTTAAGACACACAACTACCTACCTATGTTCACATACAGCCTGTAAAAGAAATATGCAGTCATATTTATCGGTGTAGTACAGACCATTAAACTGAACAACTTTATCCATAGGACCAAAATTGTCATCGCAAAAAATAATCAGCTGCCTACCCTATTCAAAACTTCAACGCCTACTCGACCCAAATTTATTGACAACTGATTATTTTTTCGCGATTAAGATGTTAGTCCCATGGAGAAAGTTGATCGGTTTGATGGTCTGTACCACACCTTAAAAATGACCACTGATTCACGCTGCAAAAGTAAAGCTAATGTGCTCTTGAAAAACTTAAAAAGAAATACACTACAAATTGAAAATAACTATATTTTCGGAAGTCGGTGTCGTTGGGTTCGCATTTTCGTTATTTATCACTTTTAAGTTGAACTTACCCCACACAAATTCGTATAACACTACTTGCTATGTAAATATCAGTGACAGGAAGTTATTATAACATCTTCAACATAAACTAAGTGGCAAAAATACGTATTATTGAAGCTTACTCAAAAACTACCCAAGCAAAGTTAATAAAAAAAGAAGACGGTGTATGGCCCATACAAAACTTTCCCGGCGGAAAAAAAGTTATCTCACATTTTAGTATATTTTTAGTATATTATATAATTGGTAATCACCCTTACCCAAAATCGTGGCTTTCTTTGTAATATCGCTATACATATTTTGTCAGGAAAAATATTACAAATGTATTTATTTCGTTAGAAAATGCATAGCAAGTGTATATTATTTGTGAAACATATAAATACAGCCTCTGTTCTATTTTCTATTATCGTAGCTGTCATTGAATTTTGCCAAGCAAAATATTAAAAATGTAGTGTTTCAGTAAAACTGATAAAAAATAATCACACAAACATATATATAAGTATTTATTTTCCTGAACTAAAATGCGTAGCAATATCACATTTATTCACTAATAGCTAAATCTAAAGATCTATGTAGGTATTTATTTGCAACTTTAAACGAAAAAACATTGAATACCCTTAAAAAAAGAAATAGCAATATTTTTTTTTAATTTAAGTTTAAAAAAATAAATGCAGTTATTTTTTACTTATGATAATCCATAAACTGAGATACATTTCTTTAGCGCCTGGCGTTATGAACATTTTAGGTCAATTTTGACCAGTCTTCTTTATATGGGACCACAACTGAGGCATAACCTATCCATTAAAAAAAATGTTTTTCAAATCTATTTACATTGCCGAAGATATCGCGTAACATAAATACAAAAAAAAATACAGTCGAATTGAGAGCCTCCCCCTTTTCGAAGTCGGTTAATTATGTAAAGATACAGCACTTATATCTAACTACAATGCATCACATGACAATTCCACTAAGCCACTACTGAAAAGTCATAGGAAAGCAAACGACGCAATTTCGTTTACTTGAATTTTCACCAGTAATTTTGCTTTAAAAACCAAACTACCGAACCGATTTCGATCAAATTTCTTTAAGACCAATCGAAAGTATATCCTTACAAATAAAAAAGATTTATGCAAATCGGCTTATAAATAACGTAGTTCTGAGGTAACAAACAAAAAATATACAATTATATATATTCAACCGAATTGAGAACCTCCTCCTTTTTTGAAATTGGTTAAAAAGCTGTCATTTTTGTTAGGCCAAGATAAGAACTAGATTAAGTACGCTATTCGATGAAATAACAGCAAACAGCATAACGAAAATAAAACTTAACTCAATAGAAATAAGCATTACCTTATGCACGTATTTGACTGATCCTTTCTTCTTGTCTGTTTATATGTGTGTACACAAATAGTTAAATAATAATCCAAAAAATAAACAGAAACAGTATCAAAGCAGAGAATATTTGTATATTTTTGTAAATTCAACTTGACATCAAGTACCAATTGATGGGTTTCGCACAAAATAGTCAGTTAAACCAACGTGGTCAAGCGGATTTCGAGCTGCAATCGCTTTTATTAATGCAACGGACAGTGCTTTAAGCCGTCAGCGACGCTCCCGATAGCTGCATGGCATAATTACCTACCACGGAACTGTGTAAATAATTAGTTTTAAGCTTACAATTATTGACGATCTGAGATAAGGGGTTAAGACGATAACGTGACTAAGGAAAAGTGATATAAGGTGTAACCTAAAATATCTTAAGACCACGTGATTTGGTCTGGATCGAAATATCCTGTAAATTAAATACAGGGTGGCACGGACATCGTCGCGCAATCTGAAACCATGAATTCAGCACACCATTCTAGCTTACAAATTCGTCGGTTATAAAAAAAAATGTTGTTTTAAGTCATCTTTATTTTACATTATCACAGAATATCTGTATATTTTATAGTATATATTATATGTAGGATATATATATATACATATATATATTTTTATTTGACATTATCATAGAATATACTTTAACATAGAATATATTCTGTGATAATGTCAAATAAATATATTTCTTGATCATCATCATGAAGTAAATGTGATAGTTGCTTCTACTGCGTAATTTAGTAAATTTCTGAGTGTTCCGGTACCTATAACATATGCTAATACTGTACCTACAGTCTGCCTATTTACTCGTACCTGATAGAATGTATGCAAATCCGTTTAGCTATTTACGACGTGATTGAGCAATATTGTAGCAACTGTTTACAGTACAGGAAGTGCAGACAAAGGATTTGAGAGTCATTTAACCTTCAACACTTGCGCATGGACAGAATACCTGACAAACTGAATACCTGAAATACCAACTTGCCGCGCGTGACTCGGTGGAACGCAGAGCTAAGAGGCTCATTGGCGACGTAGAACTGGTGGATGCTAAGCTTCTCAGCTTGGCTCATCGCTCTGGCTCATCTGGAAGTTCCAGAGATTAACGCGTTCAAACATACAAACAAACTCTTCAGTCTTATTACTAGTATAGATAGATGAGTTGTGCGGAATCGAAGCAGATTTATGTGGGAATAATGTTTTTAAAAAAGGTAACCCATAAATTAAAAAATCCATTTCAAGCCAGAACCAAAGAATACAATATAGAAAGAAACTAAAGTAGGGAGATAATTCAGCCAGTCGCCACCATTTCAATAACATTGACTCGACGGCGACCAACACTAAAAGTCTCTTTGAATAACGAAGGGGAACCTTTATGCGAAGGGGGTATGAAAGGAAAACCATTTTTTTTAAATGATGGCCTGGTCTATCTTGAATATGCAGGGTTTGTCGCATCATTCAACATCATTAGACTGAGAAATAAGAGCGGGGTTGAATATGAGTTTCCATGTTTATGATATAGGCGCTCGGATCGAAAATTATTCTGAACCTGTTACCGCCGGTGCTGTAAATCTTTGCCAGTAGACAAAGGCGTGTTAGCTTTAGGTTTAGTTATTCAGACTTATAATGCCAGTCTACCTATAATGTTTTATTTTGTTTAGTATCCTACGTAGCTGAATGTGATATCTGACATGAAATGTTGCCTACGAGACATCATCATCATGTATTATGATCGTCTCGTAGGCAACATTTTTCTAGGGCGGTCATTGCACCGCACCCATCACATTATTAGGACAAAGTTTAAAAGTTTTGTAATTTTACCGGCGCCCATATTCCACACACCTGTGTATGCAGCAATGGTCTTGACAGAAGAGGAAGAATCAAAATCAAAATATTTTATTTCACATAAATCTACATGGGCACTTATGAAAAGTCAGGTGTACGGTTCCAATTGGTCGTTTCCTATGGACAAGAGCCGGTAAGAAATTCCACGAAGGTATGCATATATTTGCCCGAAAGAACTCCTTTTCCAGTTTCCAGTAGGTACTACTTAAATTAAGTAAACGAGAAAAAATCAAGTGTATTTTTTCTCGATAGTCAAAATAATATTTCAACCATCAGCGATGCGCTACCATTAATAGCTGCAGCCAATGAAGCGCTCGATATCATGGAATGTTCATCACCATATAGTTTAATTGCACCTTCTTCATTCAAAGTAATGGCGGAAACGCTTTAAATAAAGTAGCGCGCAATAAAATCAAGTGGGCCGAGTTGGCCGCTGGTCGGATATCTGACACGGAACTAATTCCCACTATATTTTAATCCAGCAAAGTACAAAGGAGCCCAATTTACATAAACCTCGACTGTTTGTTTCATGCGAGAACTGTATCCGCTTTGCTGTGGACTATTTTGTACTCAATTTATCTGTTTGCAGGGCACAGCGTGATTGTAAATATTATACCTATGATTTTCATCGTGATTCCGGTGTTTGGTGTTCGGTATACTGTTGCAATTTTACAACTCATTAGGTACAGGTTTCGTGATCAAACACCGAATTTGAAATGTTCATAATTGCGTGATATTGTGTCTCTCCGTTGTGATATAATACATTTTGATTTTTTATTGTTTGTTTTGCCATAAAGGGGATCGGTAGTTTTTTTTTACAAGGGTTACGGCTTTTATTATTTGATAATTTCTGCATCTTAGGTATTTTACATATTCACAAAAACGAAGCTTGAATAAAAAGAACTCTCTTATTATATCTACGAGAACAAAATCTTCTTATAAGTCTAAGGAAATCAGGACTCTCCAAACGCAAATAGTGCGGTAAGTCAGTCCAAGTGACTTACTGGTGTAACTTACACTATCAGCTGGGCGACTGAATTACTTAACGTAACCGATGCTCTTAACGCGATGAACGAGAAACTTACTGCCGTGCAGCTTGTTAAACTACCAGCCCTTTTAATACTTATAGCTAAATGTGGCTTCTTGAATTGGGTAACGAAGATTTTGTGTTTTAGGACGAAGGTGAGAATATTGGTGGTATTTACGATGTCGACGTGGATGCCACGAATTCGAAAATCAGCTGTTTCAAACATTTTGACCGTGTAAATATTGCACTTTTGTATGGAACAGCAGACTTTTTTTAATAACCGATGACAAGTGTCTTGGTGTCTAGAATTGTAGAAACATGTTGTGCTGAGTTTGTAACTTGCTTCTAATGATTTTAGATGAAGAAAATTCTTGCCTCTGTTGTTATCAAGCAGATGTCGAAGCAAGATTTTTCTTGTGTGCCATCAGGATTTTCATTGATCCGTTTGACAAATTGTGCACTTGTTTCCTCTACAATCATAAGGCAATATTGATATATTGCCTTATGACTGTAGAGGAAACAAGTGCTCAGCAGCCTGATATAATTAATAAATAATGTTGTGGGAAGAAGAGTTCTTTAGTCAGAGTATAGAGATAAAAACTTATTAAAACTTATCTTAATATGCATCTTTTTAAAAGAAGAATTATGTGCGCGATATTAAGAGTCTTTAGTATCCAAAAGCAACTAAATACATAATATTAACCAACACTTAACGCGCTATTATAAGAGTTTCCGCACGTGAGGAATCCCGGGGCGTTTGTGAATACTTATTCATAATTCTGTTCAGCAAACTTGGCAAAACTTGCACACCAAACTTTTGGGTAGCTATACCTACTTGTTCTGTTATATCACTTAAAGACAACTAAAATAACTGCTTCTAGAATACACAAGCGCAAAGTTTTGTCAACTTCAAAAGTTATGTTTCTTTTCTTTCAATCAAATTGATATTCTGTGCTGAATCATAAATAATCGAGGGAGAAACTTTACTCATTCCGTTAGTGAAATTTCTTGAGTTTCAAATAACGGAAGATTAGAGCTCGACACGTGCAGTACATACACCGACGAACGTTTCCTCGTTCGGTGTACTCATATGTTCTCGTATGAAACCTGAGCGAAATATTTCTCGTCATACGGAGTTGCAATACTGTACGAACAGTCGGCGCACATCGATAATTGGAAATCGCATACGCCGTGTTCGTCTCCGATATTATTTCAATTTCAACTCAAAATTGTTTTAAGGAATGTTTTAGATAAAAATTAAAATAAATACCAGTAGCTATGTTGTGTTGCGCAATGATGACGCTAAGATTTCTACGATTTTATGATCACAAACAGAGACTAATTTTATATGAAGGAAAATTGGAGGTGAAAATTAAAGGTCACGTTTTGGGTCCAAGTTTGTGGCTTATGAAACTTTAAATTACGAAGTCGAGCAACTAGCGGAAAACGTTTAAAAGAGGGAGAGGAAGTGAGCGTTTACGACATTTATTGAATATATTCCGTTGCTCATTTTTGGAATTGATTTCCTATTTCATATTCGCCGTGAATGAAAAGTGCTGGAGCGTTTTGTCCGTTTATAGAACATTTAGAACGATCATCCAAACTCGGGGGTACCTCGTAAATCCTAATAAATTGTCTAGATGTGGTAACGAGGTCGGTGCGGTGCAGTCTCTGCGGATACGTATTTTATTAGATTTACTGAAACGTTCCTTTGCACCAAATCATTATTTATTACCGTTTAGTCCGTCTCACTATACAGTATACTCTAAAAAAATATATGACCCTCTTCCAATCCGAGTCGGCGTCTGTCGACTTGGCGTCATCGACGTCGCGGTCCGTTTTATAAACACGAACAACTTGTGTAAGATATGTCTGACCTCTTATTCTACTATTTGCATACAAATATTTTTGCAACCGTCTGACTTTTTCATGTGCTAGATTAAATTTTATTGGCGTATTTCATCAAAATTATTTTTCCCAACATTTAATCAAAAATCTAAAGAGGGAAATAGCAAAAACCTTTAACAACCCACGCCTAACAGGCGTTATGTTTGTATTAATATTTCATGAATTGAACAAATAGGAGAGTCAAATATCGCTGAAATGAGCAAATAATAATTTTAAACAACAATTTTCCAGTTAACTACTTACAAATAAACCACAAATTGATCACAAAAGTGAAATATAAATTGGATGCGCTAAAATTAATAAAACATTAACTATTTACGTTACGTTAATTCATTGCGTGTAAATTGAAAATTGTTGTAAACAGAAAAATTAAGTTTGTGTTGTTTATCATTGTGCGCAAGTAGCGCAATCAACTTTATGAATGAGGTTATTCGTAATTATTGACGAAGTCGCGTTACGTCCGCTACGCGTAGCGGCCGTTTATGGCCTTATTGTATTTTCGAAGGTGATTTTTTCTCGGATCAGTCGCGTTAAAGCTGTTCTACCTAAAACTACACTCAAAGCCAAAAGTACTTATGATAAGAAAAAAATCACACTGATCAAATTAATATTTTGTGAAGCGTGGTATTAGGCGAGCAGACCTAAATACTGAAAATTACAAAATAAAAACATAAAATCGACTCCAAAAAGAAATTAACTCAATTTCTGAAGTCGTTGGCACAAAAACTAAAATACAGATCCCAAGACACAATAGTTTTGTTCACAATCCGACAAATAGTTTCGGAGAAATTCGTGGATAACCATACATACAATACAGACACCTATAAAAATGTATCTCCTGATAAGTCTGCTCGCCTAGTACCATGCGTCACAAAATGTTAATTTGGTCTGCGTGTTATTTTTCTAACAAGCTCTTCTAGTGTTGAGTGTACTTTTAAGTAGAACGACTGTAACGCGACTGATCCCAGAAAAAATCACCGTCAAGAATACAATAGGGCCATAAACGGACGCTACGCGTAGCGGACGTAACGCGGCTCCCTCAGATTATTGTGGTAGGTACTCGGGCGCGATGAACAAGTAACCTGTCATTCGCAATCAATAGATACGGTCACCAAAATGTGGCACGCTACTATATTTTGCTTATAAATATTAAAAAAAACCACAATGAAAAAGTTTTACGCTAAAGTCGTGGAAGAGGATTGATATTATATATCCAGCTTTTTGCGACATGAAAATGTAATCTCATTTTCCCAAAAAAAATATATACTTAGTCCCAAATTACGTCTAGATTTCTAGGATTTAATCTACTTTGGTATTGCTGTAAAACTCATTTTCCAAACATCTAAAATAAAGGAAATTTAAATATATATGAAAATCAACTCCCACTCGCCAACATTTCGGTTCAAACCAAAGATTTTCCTCCAAGTTTAAGGCCGTACGTTTGTCAGTCACCATCGAGTGATTGCGGCAATTATTCAACTGTAATTCCTTCCAACCGCAAGCCTGACTCGGTACAGGTTCATATTTAACATTTACCGGATCCTTTGGGCCATAAGGGCGCTACACACTTATTCGATTCGGCAGTAGGTATTTGTTGGACAACAAAGCTGAGTCTCCGAAGCAATCTATACATATAGATGTATAGA
Source organism: Luperina nickerlii (assembly GCA_963855955.1). NCBI lineage: Eukaryota > Metazoa > Arthropoda > Insecta > Lepidoptera > Noctuidae > Luperina > Luperina nickerlii. The sequence goes on from OY979674.1 coordinate 12,585,346, forward strand.
TTGCTACAAACAGACTACAGACAGACTATACAATATAGACTATTCTATAAAACTAAATAAAATTGAATTATCTGTTTGTAATATCAAAATAACAGCTTTTTACTAAAAGCATGATTATGAAAGTTTATACGGTACGTATAACAAAAAAACTATGTATTTTAAATGTTTTGTCTGTCTGTCTGTTCCTTCCAGATAATCTACGAAATGACTGGACCGATTTTTTCACTGGCAGATAGCTGATGTTTTAAGGAGTAACGAAGGCTACTTTTTGTCTAGCGAAGGAGGCGGCGAGATGGCTGAGGGAGAGAGCCTCCCATCCCAGCCGCCGCGGGAGACGCTCCGGGCGTCGGGAGCCGCGCGACGACTTCCGGCCACCGTAGGCGTGGGCTTGCGGGCGGAGAGTAATGGGTAGCTCACCGTCCGATCAGGACCAGCCCCGTGCCGAACGGCGCGTACGTGTTCCACGCGCGCCTCAAAGAGATGTCAGCATTATCCGAAGGGGCCCGTCAGGGCCGAAGCCTGCCGGGTCAGCGGGATTGTCCGAAAGGGTAACCGCTGGCCCGGAACTTAAAGGACTAAGGAAGGAACACGGGTGGGTTTTAGTCAGTAAGAGTCTGACATCCGCTCCACCCAGAGCGGGAGGGGTCATTTGAGGATTTCCCACCTTGAAAAAAAAAGGCTACTTTTTGTCTCGGTAGGTTTAGTTCCCGTAGATTTATCTCCGACATCCACGCGGGCGATGCCGCGAGTTGAAGCTAGTCACTACAATATGTATTCGGCTTTCATTAGGCTCTTGCCCATAGACAAAGTCTGTCATTTACCCTCGCTGTATCACGTTTGGGTCGGCTCGGCTCAATTCGATCTAAGACGAGCAGCTTTAGCCGAACAATAACGAACAATTTTTTCGTCCTACTGTGCCGAATCATGTCGACACGAACAAGTGTGTAGCCCCCATAAGCAGTCGACCACTTTAAATTGGTCATTGATTTGTATCTGTCAAATGCTGCCTACTGTCAATTACAGTCGTGAGTCGGTGTCCGATTTACCATAGACTCGTACTCGTACTCGGACGATGTTTACCGACTTTTGTCGGACATTTGCATCGAAATGTATTTGGAAAATGTCCTATTTTCAACTGACTTCAAAAAAGGAAAGTCAAAGTCAAATCATTTATTTCAAATAGGCACATTAAAAGCACTTTTTAACGTCAAAACTTACAGTAAAATTGAATTGATTCTAGTCGCCCCTACCTAAAGGTAGTGTTCGTATGGAGAATAATGGGCAAGAAACTCTCTTTTAAAATGTTTTACAAAGTTTTGTATACATAATATAATTATATGTGAAGACCATGCACCTAGAATAAAATTAGTCTACCACAAAAAGTTAAAAGAATTAAAAATGAACCAATGACAGGTAAATCAATTATGTGATAGATACATGGTGCTCACATATTTACAAATTATTTACTAATATTGTAAAAGTAGATGATTTGCCTAGAATGTGTGAGTTACTGTAGTCACATATTGTAAAAATCAATGTCATAAAAATTTAAAAAATATTAATTAAATTAGGAACCAGTTTGATTTTGTCTAGACTCTAGATTGTCCCATGGAGCAGAACCAGCATGTTTCCAATCATTCTCATCTTGGATATAATCCTCTAATTTGTAATATCCTTGTTTACATAGTGTACTTCTAATATGAGTTTTAAATTTTCTTTCATTTAATTGCAATATGTCACAAGGTATTTTGTTGTAGCATTTAACACAGTACCCCATAAAAGATGCATGTACCTTAGACAATCTGAAAAAAGGTTGATCTAATTTGTCTTTATTTCTAGTATTAAAATTATGTCTATCACTTCTTTTATTAAAAAGATGTTGATTTTTTCTTACATACATAATATTTTCATAAATGAATTGGGAAGGTACCGTCATTATATTAACCTTTTTAAATAATTCCCTAAGAGATTCGCGGCGACATAAATGGCTCTAACAACTCTCATTTGTAAAATAAAAATGGATTGAATGTCAGCAGCCCAACCCCATAGTAAAATGCCGTATGACATAATACTGTGGAAGTAACTAAAATAGACCAAACGCGCAGTTTCGACATCTGTTAACTGTCTTATCTTTCTAACAGCATAAGCGGCCGAGCTTAGCTGCCCCGCAATAGATTTTATATGAGGTCCCCATTGTAATTTCTCGTCTAGCGTGATTCCTAGAAAAACTGTCTGATTAATAAATTCTAGATTTTGGCCGTTCAGTATGATTTCACAATCTCTACTTCTAACATTCAGTAATTTGAATCTAATGCATTTGATTTTTTTTCCATTAAGTACTAAATTTTGATGGTTTGTCATGACTTTAGTTTTTGTTGTATTTAGTTCTAATCCAATTTCTCTGCTCGCGTCGTGTAATTCGTTAACCATTATTTCCAGTTTTACTGCTGAATTTGAGAAGAGGACAATGTCGTCAGCGAACCTAAGGTTGGATAGATATTCTCCGTTTATATAAATACCTTTGCTTTTCCAATTCAGATTTTTTAAGATGCTTTGGAGCACAGTAATAAATATTCTCGGCGACAGGGGGTCTCCTTGTCTGACACCTCTGCAGATGCTTATTTCAGTACCACGTTTCTCCATTTTAACTCGACTTTTGCTTTTACTGTAGATGTCTTTTATTAGTTCGATTATTTCTCAGGGTACTTCGCATTCGTGTAGAGCTTTCCACATGCTCGCATGAGATATAGAGTCGAAGGCCTTGGCATAATCAATGAACGCGAGGTAGAGTGGACTTTTGCGTTCTTCGTACTTCTCAATTATTAAGTTTAGCGTGTGGATGTGGTCGATCCTGGAGAAGTCCTTCCTAAAGCCTGCTTCTTCCGGTGGTTGGTGTTGTTCTGTGTACTTTTTTAGACGCTCCTCCAAACACGAGGCGAAAAGTTTGTAAATGTTTGATTGTAGACTAATCGGACGATAGTTACCGATATCAGCAGGATCTCCTTTTTTGTATATTAAAATTATGTCCGATAGCGCCCAGTCTTGGGGTATTGTCCTTTGGTCTAATGTTTTGTTGAAGAGAGCAGATATGTGGGGTGCTAGTAGAGAACTTCCTGCCTTTAGTGCCTCGTTTGGGATGCCGTCTGGTCCACTGCTTTTATCGGATTTTAAACTTTCAATTTTTTTTTTGATCTCCTCAGTAGAGAACCTGTCCACACAGATAGAGTCTTGAGTTGATGGTGGTTGGCAGTTTGTTGGTAACTCTTGATTACTACCTCGGCTCGAGTATAGGTTTTTATAAAAGGTGGATGCCGTTTCTAAAATTTTTGATCTAGAGTAAGTTTCGTCGCTTGAAGAGTTTTTCTTTAGGCAAGGTATCCATTGTTTAGTGGTGTTCAGCGATTTATATCCTTTCTTCAGACTTCGCGACGACTTGAGATGTTCTTCTAATATTTTTGTTTTATGTTCTTCGTATTCTTTTTTTATTAATTTATGTATATTCTTATAAAGGTAGCTGCGTTCATTTTTCTCTTCTTTTGTTAATTGTTTTTTAGATGTTAGTTCATTTCTTCTTTCAATTAGGTTTTTTAAGTGATCTGAAATTATTGTATATTTTCCTGACGACTCTACCTTGTTAGATCTTAAGCTTTCCAAAATAGGTAATTTAATTTTGCTGTAGAGGGATTCAGTGTCTTCATTTTCTTCAATTTTTATTGCGTTAATTTTATCGCTTAATGTTTTTACAAATTGTTCTTTTTCTTCTATAGTTCGAAGTCTGGTTATGTTGTTTGTATATTTAGTTCTATTTTTCCTTACATTAGACGACGCGAGCAGAGAAATTGGATTAGAACTAAATACAACAAAAACTAAAGTCATGACAAACCATCAAAATATACCTATAACTGTCAACAAGAACTCTTTAGAATACGTAAACGTACGTACGGTCCGGGGCGAGAGGGAGTGGGGGGCAGTCGCCTCCTTCTGCGAAGCAGTCATGCTAGCGAAGGAGGCGGCGGGACGGCTGAGGGAGAGAGCCTCCCGTCCCAGCCGCCGCGGGAGACGCTCCGGGCGTCGGGAGCCGCGCGACGACTCCCGGCCACCGTAAGCGGGGGCCTGCGGGCGGAGAGTAATGGGTAGCTCACCGTCCGATCAGGACCAGGCCCGTGCCGGACGGCGCGTACGTGTTCCACGCGCGCCTCAAAGAGATGTCAGCATGAATTGAAGGGGCCCGATAGGGCCGAAGCCTGCCGGGCCAGCGGGATTGTCCGAAAGGGTTACCGCTGGCCCGGAACATAAAGGGCTAAGGAAGGAACACGGGTGGGTTTTACTCAGTAAGAGTCTGACACTCCCTTCCGCTCCACCCAGAGCGGGAGGAGTCATTTGATGATTTCCCATCCTGAAAAAAAAAAAAAAAAAAAGAATACATATATCTTGGGCAAAAAATATCATTTTCCAAAACCAGACTCTACGATGAAGTAGACAGACTTATAAGTATTGCGTGGAACAGCTTTTGGAACAACAAAGATGTACTGAAATCAAACCTTCCGGTAAAACTGAAAACAATAGTGATAGATGCATGCATACTACCCTGTCTCACTTATGGTTGTCAATCCTGGACATTTACCAATAACATTAAAAATAAGATTCAAACATGTCAAAGAGCAATGGAAAGAAGTGTATTAAACTTGAAAAGGATAGACAAAATAAGAAACTCGGACATAAGGAAAAGAACAAAGGTCATAGATGCTTTGAAGCATTGTATGAAACTGAAATGGAAGTGGGCTGGCCACGTCGCACGTATGAACGAAGAAAAATGGGCCCGTAAATTAATTACCTGGACTGGACCACCTAACAAGCGAAACAGAGGCAGACCAAAAGAGAGGTGGCAGGATGAAATAAAAAAAGTCGCCGGCAGAGATTGGCTCAAAAGAGCCACAGACAGGAAAACTTAGAACGAAATGGAGGAGGCCTTTACTCGTTGAGAGGTCCCTAAAATAATAATTCAATAAAAAGTATTATAGAAAAACTCAATTTAAATATTCAATATTATTTATGTTCAAATCTTGATATTTACTAACCACAATTTATTATAAATTATTTAATCTCAAATTGCATGAAAATAAAATTGTATTTGTAACTATACTTAACATATTTTTGGGAAATAAAAGGCTGTAATAATAATATAATAATATGTACTAAATTATTTCCCGTAAGCCAATCTTGGACCTGAAGAATAGAATTATTCACGTCGTCAAGATTTTGTGACCGTCGCTCTATTTTAAAGATCAATGATGTGTCATCTGCAAATAACACCATCTTCGGTTGATTTTGAAGTAATTGGGGTAAATCATTAATGTAAACTAAAAAGAGGATTGGACCCAATATCGAACCTTGAGGAACGCCCATTGTCATTTCAGACCCTAATGAATTTACGCCGTTTACTTGAACTTTAATCTCTCTATCTTTCAGGTATGATCTTAGCAAATCAAATGCTGTTTTTCTAATTCCATAGTGCTCCAGTTTCATCAGAAGTGTCTTATGGTTTACGCAATCAAACGCCTTAAAGAGGTCGCAAAAGATTCCAATGGCATCTTGTGTTTCAGGCCTTAAAAATGTTCTTTATTAGGGTAACAGTCAGTAGTGCAACGCCCTTTGGTGGAACCGTACTGGTGTTCATAAAAGATGGAATTTTTATTAGAATGACGTAAAATTTGATTGAGCATCAACTTTTCAAATACCTTACTGAGAACTGGCAGAATTGACACAGGTCTATAATTGTTGGATTTTTTAGTATCACCGGTTTTGAACAATGGTACTAATTTACAATGTTTCATATGATCCGGAAAGACTCCTTGGTCAACACTGGTGTTATATATGAAAGCTAAATAGGTCGCAAAGGTTTCGATGAAAGATCTACATACTTTTACAGACATTCCCCAGAGATCTTCCGTTGATTTATTGTTAAGATCTTTAAAAGCTTTTATAACAGCCTGGGGGTTTGTATGCTGAAACCAAAGGGCATGCCTTTACATTATTTTTAAGTAAGGCAGCAGAAAGCGTGGGGGATGAATTTAAAGCTTCAGTAGTTTTAAGGGGAATGTTAGTAATAAAGTTTTCAAATTCCCAAGCTATTTCTACATTTGAGTTGATGGGGCTATGTGAGGAGGAGCGACAGATATCGGCTATCTACGCCCCCTTTAGAATTCACCGTTTTCTTAACTGTAGGTATTGCGAAACCTTTTCAAAGTATTTTCACGATGTATGAGCTAGGTACCTACAGTAAATCGTGACTAGAAACTGTAGGACAAAGAAGCGAAATCGAATTGAAAGTTTCGTATTATTGTTTCGCAACTAGCAAGTCATGTAATGGAAACTTAATTATATATACATTGGCGAGCAAGCAACTAGCGTCGCTGTACTTGCCGGTTTTTAATTTAATTATCCGGTAAAGTATTAGGTGTTTCAAAACTAAAAAACAAAGAGTAGACTCGGTTTACTAAAGTCCCTCAATTAACATAAACTGTTAATCTTAATATTTCACATCTTAAAATGAGTAAAATTTGCTATAAAAATAGCAAATTTTACTCATTTTACCTAGGATCTATACGTGTATTTTCTTCCTGGAGTTTTAAAATAATAACACCTAGCAAAAATATTTATGTTACATAAGTATGAGGTTACTTAATCTATGCAAAGTATAAAGACCGTCAAAAATGAGGACATGAAAAACTAATAGTGTCAATAACTAAACATGAAAAGAAAACCAAACAAGACCACCCAAGTACCAAAACATATAAAAAAGTACTAACTTCACTTAACACTTTTATGGTGGATAATTACGTCGTAAACTTCTTGAACACTAGTCTTATTTTTATACCTGCCAAGTAAGCACTTTTTGTATCTGAATAAAAACTATAATTTAAGTAACAGTAGCATTAAAGTACAAGAAGTGATGCGTTAGGTATAATTAAGTTCAGCGTTGTGGGACCCGTTGTAAATTATCGCAGCAATTGCATTTATCAGAATTGCACCTCCGACCGCTAACAAGATTTAGAGGGAACGTGGACGGTGTAACACGTCTACCTATAGGATAATTAGTATCGCTACCTCGCGGCGTCTCATTTATCGTTCTCCACGGGGAGGTGGGTCAGCCAGCAATAAATCTACCAACCTGAGCGCTCTTGTCTTTGTAAACTTGAAAATCTAATTACATTTACAGCTCCACTAAAGTTCGCCTTTGCCGTTGAATTTGCATTTCTTGATTTTTGTCCTCGAGCTCTGATAAGATTTTGTTTCGGTGGAGTTCATCTTCATTACTCTTTTTTAAGTAAAATTTTTAATTAGGAACATTGGAGGCGTCTACCTGGGTTCGTGAGTGTCGCGGGCGTGTTTAAAAGAGAAGTGCGTGGAGCAGAATGTTTGCGGAACCGCCGGTTTATATGCTCGAACAGGCCCAATAAAGAGCGTCTCAATGTTGTAAAGGCGTTCCTAATGCTTATTTGCATTCAAGAAGGCTCCCAGAACGAGCAAGCAAGTGTACGGGAACGGCTCAGAAACGTCGGTACCCGGTTCACAGCGCTAGACGGAGAGCTCCCCAGGTAGTGATTAGACGATGCTAATACCATTTACTTTCCAACTTTCCTGACTCACCGACCGTTACGTGAACATTCGCTATTTATTTTAGGCTACTTTAAAATCATCTTAAAGAGCCGCTTTAATTCTTTTCTGCGCTATTAAATGCCGTAATCGTAATATTATTCTTATTTAAGGGAGTTTAAAAAAAATAAAAAGGAGAATTTTTCTCTTTTAGGTAACAAAAACAAACGCAGAACTATGTGGCTGAAACACACCAACTAACATTACCTATATACCTGAAGTTAGTTATTAATGACTACATTATGACTTGTTGGGCCGATTTATTAGCGCACTAACAAGTGAACTTCTAGCATCACTATTTGTCAAGTGAATTTTATTTAATAGATGTCGTTATTCCAAATTGTAGAGTTGTCAAAGGAAAACTGAGCGTAGCGGTCTTCTCATTAGCGTATATAGCACAATTTCCTCTGGAAACTGTTATTCCACAAAGTTGGAGCGAAAAAATTAAGTTGAAATTTGATGTCCGAAACGTAGCGAGAAGAGCGGCCCCTCAGTGAAGTCACCGGAGCTTAGTCCACATTAAAACTGCAACCATAAAACTTTGCAGGGCATAGTTGTGCCGTGGTCCCGTGGTCGAGCGCGCGGTGAAACTTGCACTGCATTACGACAAGTAAACCTGCAGTTAAGTGTTTACTTCGCACATTCCAAGGCATTGTGCCGGCAACTTGGACCATAAAAACAGCCTGACTCCTACACCCGCTTCTAACTTCACTACATGATGTATGTGCCTTATCTTTTGATTAGCTTTGTTCAACACCTAGCTTCAGGTTGCAGGTACTTCAGAATTTTAAAGTTTTTATTGTAATATATTAAGGGACTATTGCGAACATGTAACTAAATTTCTATAACGTTTACTTTGCCGTAATTTATTTGGTACACATGGTCCTTCACTGGTAAACAGAATCGAACTCCACTTTGATACCCATGTGTACCTCATCGATCATTTTGTTCATCGATATTAATTAATTTACTTAATCGGGTTTAAAATTTTTTTTTACTCGATTAATGCTATTTATTTAGGTCTAAATAATATTATAGAACATGTTTACTCGAGTAATGTGTGCATAATCGGTTAATTAGTTGCTATCAAAACACGATTCCCGGTTTTCTGATCCACTAAATAAACAGAACACGATTTGAGCGAGAGTTACTTCCTGTTATCGTTATAGTGCCAACAATTTGGGTTTATCGTTACAATATCGCGAATTTGTCCCGGGACAGTTCAAAATATTTAAAATCATAATTATTTTTCGTTTTATTAAAACAAAACTAAATAAAAATAACTTATAAACGTTAGAATAGCAATCAATAAAAAATATATTATTACCTTCCTTTCCTTCACGACCTTGTTTGTTTTAGTTCTGATTTAAAAATCTTAAAACAATAAACAGAACGAAAAATTATATAAGAACAAGCAATCGGCAACTTTGCTCCGTGTCGGTCTGATCATCGCTTAGTTGGCTTGGCACTGATTGCAGCAATTATTCACCTCGCCGCCTCCTCTTTGCCGCCACAGCTCCCTCCGTCACTCCTCTAACGGCTTCACTTAATCCAGGTACCGTCGTAAACAACACCTTCTACCTAATAGCAACTAAAAAAAAACAGTTTTCAATCCAAATAATTATTCTATTAACGAATTATTTTTAACTAATCAACAAAATGCTTGTTGTCCGTGTATATACGTAAGTGCAAACAGAAAACAAATGGGTACCAATCCATAAAGTGTAGTAGCGATTCTCGACAAGTGAACAATGTAACAGGGAAAAGTTTTTTGAAGTCGGAAACAAAGCAGGCCACCTCCATCGCAACGAATGTGCTTCTGGATATTATAACTTTCCTTTATGCGGCCCATTAGAACATTATCTTAATTTCACTTGTTCAGTGCTCCAATGAGAAAGTACAAAAACTTATTAACGCTGGGTAAAGTCTTCGTCTACGAGCTACGTCTAGTCAGTTTCTAGATTTGACTTATCAGACATTTATGTAATTGCATCGAACGGAGATACGTTTTATAGTAAGTAGGTATAAAATAAATCTAATAATCCTATCGCAACGTGAATGGAAAATGAAAAGATCTGCACGAAACTAGCAATAAACTTCATAAACAACGAAAGACTTTAAGTACGAAAATATTGGTATTCAGTTCAAAAACTGCAACACAGCAAAACACGTCGTGACTGAAGCCGGGAGGTAAACAAATTCAAAATAGAAAACAAACTATACGCGCGTTGCACAGTATTGATTGAGCTCCGGTTGGCCGCAATATGGAAGATTTGTTGAGAATAACGGTTGAGCAGATAGCTCGAGTGGCCATTACAGATATCTTGAGCTCCCGCGATCGAAAGAGAACACCCGCCCTCACCTACGTCTCACTCGAGTTACCCCAAGCTGCACTGTGCATGGGCCGTACATCTCACCGAGCCGTAATACTTGGGATCTCGGGAAATACTATTCTCTTTTGCTCGCTTCAAGCTATAAGTATAAATTACGAAAATGTGGATAAATTTTATTTTCGTAGAAAGATTTTTGACAAAGTAGATGTTGTATTTTGTTTTCGATTCATGTATTTCGATACCATAGAATAAAATGATGAAGAAAATTTAGGATTAAAATACTGGTATTCAGCTGCATCCGGTTAGATTGGAAGCCAACCCTAAAATAGTTGGGAAAAGGCTAGGCAAATGATGTTGATGGTGTAGAGAATTTAGGACTTGAATGACTTATTATAAGTAAAATATTTATTTCTAAAACCGTCAGCTTATTTTAAACGCAATCCCAATCCTCCTGAAATATTTATCATACTGTTTATACCGACAAACACTACTTGCCAAGGGGCAAAAGTGAAGTTTATATTTGTAAAATTCATATTCCCACTGCATTTAGATCTTTTTAATAGTGTTAACTCTTTTGTTTAGCTTTACAACTTATTTATGAGATTGATTTTCAGGTGTGCATTTGGCTAGCAACCCATGCAAAATAACGGCAAATCAACTCCTTCATTAACTCTTTCAATCAACTCATTCATTTAATTGCCGGGCTCCAGCATCCACATGTTTGTATTTTTTTAATGGAATGATTTCTATGTTAAGGCTTCTTCAATCAGGCACGACACGCGATAAAATCGCGCGCGACTCAAAGGCATCGCAAGTCGCGTAACGAGCGGTGCCTTTGTGTCGCGCGCAATTATATAGCGTGTCGCGGCTGTTTGAAGGAGCCTTTATTCTTCATATTTTCGGTAGATAAGCCGTGATAACGTATCAAACAACCATTATTATCATAATCAGCCTATAATGTTCCTACTGCTGGTACATGGGCCACCTTCCGGTGAGAGGGAGTGGGCCGTAATCCACCACGTGGGCCCAGTGCGTTTTGGTAGATGTCATATGTCTTCGAATTTTTGGTTCTAGGACATGCCGGTTTTCTCACGATGTTTTCCTTTACCGTTTTGAGACCAGCGGTGATGAAATAATTTAAACAAAGTAAAGCGCCTGTCAGGGTTCAAACCTCCGCTCCACCCAGAGCGGGAGGGCTCATTTGATGATTTCCCATCGTGGAAAAAAAGGGTTCAAACCTACGACCTATACCTAACTCGTGAGTCGCGGCCGTTACCACTGGGTCACCACTGCTCACAAACAAAATTATTCGAGAATAGAACATTTCCAGAAAAGATTTTACCATGTTTTAGTAGAAGGTTTACAAAGGCACTGCAAGCGTATAACAAGCATGCATGTATCGTGATATGCGATTCGATGAATGATATCGATGTTTTATTGCATTATGCCACCACGTCCCATAAGTGCTTTAGATATTTACGTACCTATCTGCTGTAAAAGTAGAGCATCATATTGTATTATTCGAAGCATTATTAATAGGCGTAAAGACTTAATTTGTTATGAATGCAAAATCATTAATTTATTCGCTTTATGCATTGAGTTACTTGAAGTTAATGTTTGTGAGTTGGCAAAACTCCCAGAATAAAATGGATTATGCAAATAATACGCAACTGTTATAACACAATTGTTTATTATATTCCGCGCTATCTCTGTAGCACTTGATGCTGAAATAATAATTCAATTGTTCAGCTTTATAGTTCATTAAGGCTTATACAGTTTATGGGATAAAATGACACGTTATTGATAGTAAACTGGCATGTTTGGGTGTGGGAAGCTAAAAGCTAAAGCAGAAACATAGACGCTGGAAGGAAAATACAAGTTATAAAACCAGAAAAATAATAATTTTTCATAAAAAAAAATTTGCAGATTTATTACATAACAGTATTTTTTTTCAGTATGAGACTCAAAACCACACAGACACAAAACAACAACACAGTACAGTAGGTACTAGTAGTAGTAGTAAGGGAAAACAGTACTTACAGGTTTTTAACGCAAAATCCATAAGCAATTTACAAACTAAAACGTACAGCTAGAAAGAAAATTATTCATGCAAGTACCTATTATTATTATCCGAAAATAAAACAATCATGCCAAAGAAAAACTATCTGAAAATCGAATCTCACAAAAAAATCTCACTTAATCGTTCTTTCAAAAGGTCTTACAAATAGGTGTGCACATTTCCTTGTACGTCACTTGGTCTTATCTCTTCTAGAGGGCACATGTTGTCAGTGTAAACAGGTGAACTCGCGGGAATCGCTATTTCGCTCACGTTCGACATCCGATAAAAGTTTCCGCCACAATCACCTAAGAGCTCAGCTGTCAGGGAATAACCGTATATCGGTTTTGTTTCCACTGCGTCCCTCCGCGCCCTCCTGCATTACAACCGAATTATATCTGGATCATGTTGTATTTAAATAAAGTTTTTCAAACGGATTTGTTTTTGTTCAGTGGTTTTGTGTTCAGTGGTTTAGGCGTGAAAAGGTAACATACAGACAGACAGACAGAGTTACTTTCGAATTTATAATATTATTAGTATTAGTATGGATTAATGCATTGGTTTAACATTAATATTAAATTTATTTCTACACAACTTTATTTCTTTACATTAAAATACCCAGAACATATTTTCACGCATTAAAAGTTTAATTAATATTTTATGTACTGTTTCTCGAATATGGACGTAGTTTAGTTTACAAATCGTAAAAACTTCTGAATGGCGCTTTGGGAAGCTTTAAAGTACTTTATATCAAAAGGCATTATTTAAGCAATAAAGCTGCTTTCCGAATGTTATATCAGTTGTTACCTTATTAGTTTGGATATACCTACATGCGCTGGCGCCGTGGCCAGTCCATTAATGAACTTGGGCAATGAAAGTTATCATCGTGTTTGTGTCCTTTGCAGGTTAAGTGAAGTATGTATGTAGTCGGACCTACCGTACGGTCAACGTCTTGGACAGATCTGTTCCTTTTCTTCTCTTTCACTTAAAGGCTTTGATCATCAATAGTACTAGATTTTCGATGATCGCATCAGAAACGGCCGGATAAATAAGACCACAACATAATGTTGTGGTCTTATTTTGCAACATAGTTTTTTCAACCTTATTGCTTGGGAATTATGTTTTATATTTCCATAAATATGTTTTATCTTATTTTAAAAATACGTTTACTTTTCAATCAAAGTAGTAAATATTATTGCAAACGTTAATAAACTTTATGTTTGGGCACCGCCGGTTACGCGACTTGCGGTGCCTTATTTGTGCCCCGTGTCGTGTCGCGCCTGTTTGAAGGAGCCTTTAGGATTTTGTATGAACCTTATCATAATATCACGTCTTGTTTCTCCGGGTTAGGTAGACATGTACCTATAGTACCTATACCCACATTTCACCAGTTCTGTTGAAGTCCCATGCAATACGGGGCGAGCCTATTACTATTAACCAGGCACATATCCAGACTCCAGGCTGCTAGTTTAAAATTCCCGATGCAAAAGCAAAAACAAACCAATAACACTTTGCTCGATCTGGGTTCGAACCCCGGACTTCATGTTCAGCAGTTGCGCTTGCGACCACTAGACCAGTGAGGCAAACAGTTACCTAAATACGCATGACATATAAATAAATATCCCGTGTTGTATTTTAGGGCAGAAGCACATTTTCGACTACAAGTCGCTTCCAAATCAAGAGCTGCAACGTTCCGTAGTTCGTTCAATTCCACTTTTGATTACTCTTTCAATAAAGTACAGTCATTTAGCTAATGAGCGCGCTCTAAAGTAAATAACTTGAACAAAGTCTACGTCAGTGAGATTCAGGCAACAGTTTCAACCTTTGATACACGACTGGCAGTCGGTGACTTGTTAAGAAAATAAAAATATCACCTGCCAAGCTGACTGTAAAAGAAATTCTTTAGACGACTGTAGGACGCCATAATTTAGTTTTTTTTCTTATATTAAAGTTGTTTTTATGATTTAGATAGTAACTCACGAGTTTCTTTCATTTGAGCTGTTGCTACACTTTCTTTATCACAATAAAGTATGAATGCTTTGAGCTCTGCCGTAGTTGAATAATGAGTAGGTATGATTGCCTTCTTTATTATTTTTCCTGACGATACTGATGCTTTGATGAAATTGTCCGGAAAAGAACCCGAGTTACCGACATAGCTTGCAGAGTTAGCAAACTGAAGTGGCAGTGGGCTGGCCATGTTTGTCAAAGGACTGATGGCCGGTGGAGCAGACGAGTCCTTGAGTGGAGACCGCGTATCGGCAAGGGTAGTGTGGGACGCCCTCTAGCTAGATGGACGGACGACCTAAAGAAAGGGCTGGGACGGACTGGATGCGGAAGGCGAAGGACAGGGTGTTGTGGCGCAGCCTGGGAGGGCTTATGTCCAGCAGTGGACTCCAATAAGCTGAGTTGATACTGATGCTTGCTGGCACTTTGTTCTGCAGCTAACAATGCCCGGTTAGTCCAGTATGTTTTATCTGGTTGGACACTTGGATCGTTTCAAATACACTTTAATGGCACTTTAATGGCGACATTAACTTAACACACATATAATACAGTATCGCGTTTTCGTTTTATGAAGATATTTTAATATAATCAAACGTTATTATTTATTTACAATTTACTAGAATCTTGGAACCGTATCGCAGTGGTCATTTGTCAGAGTTACGGATCATAACACTGCAGCAATGAAATTAAAACCAATAACGTACAAAGGGTAGTGCTTACGCAAGCTAGCAATATAAAATTTTGGTATCATGTATCCAAACGCGTCTCACATATTGAGGGTAGAATTTATATTGGACCACAGTATTGAGCCAATCATACTCCGGTTCCCTTTCCTATCCTGCCCTCATCTCACAGCGACTTGACTGAGGTCGCCAAGAAGACACACACTGTTCTCATCAAGCAGCCAACCGCTTAACACCGCTACCGCAACCGCAGTATAGTTTATATTAATAATAATAGACTATATTTTAACGTGTTGGCCGACACAAGTGACACAGTAGAGTTAACGAGCGCGAGTGCAACCCAGAAGAACTTGAACCTCCACGTCGGCAGTCGTTGCACCCACCTGCCATCCAGTGCTCCAAGTAAGTCCTACTCCGTTTTTACTCAATATCTGTGTCGTCCAATATTTTCCCGCTAAAATTTACACAACGCTTATTGGTCCTTCGGAAGCCGCTATACCCAACTTCACCATAAGTTTTTGGTCCTTCGAGCCGGATTCATAGAATCAGCATTCATAGGTCTCATACCTAGGATTAAGGTCACATACCTAAATTCAAAAAACCGCCATATTGAACGCATACTAACGTTCGTACATTCCCCGCTAGGTACATTATTCATTGAGAACTACTGTACCAACTTAATAGTTCGCCTGTTGCATTGAAATAGCATAGGTAATTATTAAAACCGCCAATTATCGTGAGTTAGTTCGGCAAACTTGCCTACAACTTATACTCAACCGCAATAATCTTACACCCGCTTATGATAAAAATAAATAAAAAATATTCTAGAAGTCTACCCACTAGACCTAAATTATTTTATTCGCTGTACTTTCTAGAACTACTCCAATATGGAAGATCTTAAAATAAAAGTAAAATTATTGCAAGCTAAAAACCAAGCAATCTTTGAGCGTTTATCATCATTATATGAAACTTCAAAGAAAATAAATGTGACTAGTATTGAGCTTCGTTCGTCGGAGACGTTTATGGCAGACACTCAAATACTCTCCGTTACTCGTCAGGAATTTATTAATAACATAGATAAAATAAATACATATTCTTTACAAATAAATCCAGATCATACAATTGATTATAACAGTCAAATATCATTTGACGGCGTTTACACTCGTGTCGAGAGAATACGTTCACTTATTGAAGCGAAGTCCTCAAGGTCATTGAATGACTCAACATCTAACGATATCGCGACGCAGTCTAAATGCTCAGTCAAACTGCCACCAATTCAGATTCCGTTCTTTGACGGTAGAATTGAAAATTGGCCTGTTTTTTATGAATCATTTAAATCAAATATCCATAGCAACTTAAACCTTACAGATTCTCAACGTGTGCAATATTTAATTGGTAATCTAAAAGGAAACGCATTGCAAATTACCGCCGGAATTATTCCGTCAGGTGAAAATTATGCGTCTATCTGGAACAGTTTGGTTCAAAAGTATCAAGATAAACGAGCACTAGGCTCACACTATATGTCTAACATATTAAATATCAAACCCGCAATTAATAATTCCGCCTCTTTAAATAGTTTTATTGAAAGTTTTCACGCGTCTGTTTCGGCACTAGAACAATTAAAAATTAACGACTTAAAGGATTTCATGTTATTAAATTTAGCTTTAAAAAAGTTAGATCCTGCTATCATACATTTATTCGAGATGCATATGAGAGATGTGGAGATTCCTACTTATACGGATTTCGTTGAATTCATAAAATCACAAGTTAAAATATTAGATAGATCTACTTCTTCTCGGACCGCATCATTAAGTAACAACAATAATAAAAATAATTCTTATCGTAATCAGTCACGTGATAGCACAGTACATACTTTTGTTGCTTGTGATAATAACCAAACTTGTCTATATTGTAACAACAAGGATCATTGGAAGCTTTACACCTGTCCAAACTTTCAAGCACTATCAGCCGGTTCGCGTTTGGATTTTATTAAAAACAAACGTGGATGTGTAAACTGTCTTAGTGCAACGCACACTGCCTCACAGTGTAAATCTATACACACTTGTAGGACATGTAACAAAAAACATCATTCTCTTTTACATCTGGAACAAAGTTCACAGCCGCGATCGATATCAGCTGACGCTGTATCTAGTTCCGCGCATTCACAACAGGTGACGCTTTGTGCGCGTTCTCGCGTAGGCATGGAGCGTACCCACACTACGGTTCTTTTGTCTACCGCGCAAGTCTA
Source organism: Luperina nickerlii (assembly GCA_963855955.1). Classification (NCBI taxonomy): domain Eukaryota; kingdom Metazoa; phylum Arthropoda; class Insecta; order Lepidoptera; family Noctuidae; genus Luperina; species Luperina nickerlii. The sequence goes on from OY979674.1 coordinate 12,602,326, forward strand.
TGTTGATAACAAATATAACAAATACGTTTCTGTAAGGTGCTTAATAGATAACGCTTCGCAAAATAATATAATTACTTCAGCTTGTTGTAAGAAACTGCAATTAAATATTATACCACTTTCAAATTCATTTATAAAAGGTGTAGGAACCTCTTCGCGGCCTATCATAGGTTACGTGGAGATAACAGTTACTGCAAAAAATAAAACAAATTCTTTTAAAATAACCGCTCTTGTTATGGATTGTATAACGGATAAATTACCATCTCACTTTGTTGACACCTCTGCTGTGCAACATTTGTTCGAGTTACCGCTAGCTGACCCCCTATGGCACGTACCCGGCGAGGTTGAATTGCTTCTAGGGGCGAAGCTGTTTCCGTATTTATTACTTCATAATAAAATTCTCTCACCTACCGCACCATCAGCTATTGAAACCGTGTTTGGTTACATTCTTATGGGTGAGATACCCTCTAGTTTTTCTAATAACAATAACAGTCTCGTTGATTTAAATACCGCTTCATATTTTACTACCGCGTTAAATACAGATGATTCTCATTGTTTTCTGTCGTTGGACGAATCTTTACATACATTTTGGAATATCGAAGAAATACCTTCAAAAACTTTTATGAGCCCCGCTGAACGGGAATGTGAACAGCTGTACGCTTCTACTGTGTCACGTGACTCCAGTGGTAGGTACTGTACTGCGTTACCATTCTGTAAAAATCCAGAATCACTCGGAAATTCATATGCTGTCGCTTATCGACGTTTAATTAACTTGGAAAAAACCAAGCTTCGCGACCCTGCTTTGCGCGCTAGTTATAACGAAATAATCCAAGAGTATATCGATCAAAATTATTTAACTGAAACTGCACCTAGTTCTGTTGATCAGACTATAGGATATTATATACCGCATCACCCTGTTATTAGGAATGATAAACAAACTACTAAAGAGCAACTGCCTCTATTTTCTTCTTTAAAATTGCCGCGTCATGTAGCCGTTACTATGGGTTGCGTGACACATATAATAGGTTTTGCTGACGCCAGCTTGAATGCGTATGGCTGCGTCATATACTTACATGTCACTGACACAAATGGTAACACACACGTAAATTTGGTGTGTGCTAAATCTAAAGTTGCACCTGTCAAGGTCGTATCTCTGGCACGTCTAGAGCTTTGCGCCGCGGTTCTTTTGTCTAACCTAATTAAATTAGTTTATGTCACTTACTGCTCTCGCACCGCTATTAATAAAATATTTGCCTTTTCCGATTCTACAATTACACTTTCATGGATTCATTCCTCACCTCACAAGTGGAACATTTTTGTTAGTAACCGCGTCGCTAAATGTCAGGAAAATCTTGATCCTGAACATTTTTACCATATTAACGGAAAGGAAAATCCTAGTGACTGTCTGTCTCGAGGTCTTCTACCTGAACAGTTACTAAACCATAATTTATGGTGGCATGGCCCCGAGTGGCTTCTGCGACCAGTTGCTGAGTGGCCTATCACTCCATTTGTTTCCTCATGCAGCGAGCAATTGCCTGAGTTTAACAATAAATCTTTAACATTAGTATCTACCGTATCAGAACTTAATTTGATATATAGCCTTTCTCAAAAATTTACATCGTTAAATAAAATATTGCGCATAATTGTATACGTTTTGAGATTTTTACATATTATACCTTATAACAAGCCACATAAGACAATTACTGTCCGTGAATTAGTTACCGCTGAAATTTATTTAATTCGTTGTATTCAACAATTTCATTTTTTAGATATTTATGACGAAATTAAAAGTAAAAAACTTCGCTCTCAGTTCAAGAAACTCGATCTATTTATAGACGAGCATAACATAATTAGAATTGGTGGCAGGTTGTCAAATGCGAACCTTCCTTATGAAGCTCAGCATCCCGCGCTTTTACCTAAACATGATAATTTTACACATGTTCTAATAGACTATTATCATCGCATTCATTGTCATGCCGGTGTAAGCCTTCTTAGCTCTCTGTTACGCCAAAAATATTGGATCCTCTCTTCCAGAGGTGTCATAAGACAAAGGGTACATGCTTGTAACTCTTGCTTCAAGGTTTCTCCTTCTCACGCCAGTCCAAAGATGGCTGATTTACCTGCTTGTCGCGTACAAGAGACTAAAGCTTTCGTTCATACTGGCGTGGATTACGCTGGTCCCATCAAAGTAACCTTATGCCGACGCAGAGGCCAAAGAAGTCAGAAGGCTTACATATGCTTATTCATTTGTTTCGTTACCAAAGCAGTTCATATTGAATTAGTTACCGATGTGTCATCGGACACTTTTATTTCCGCTTTTAAAAGATTCATTTCCCGCAGAGGACCTGTCTCTTACTTATATTCCGACAACGGAACAAATTTCGTTGGAGCCAAGGCTCAATTGCAAGAACTACTTGCTAACCGCTACCGCATAGAGTGGAAAACGATTCCACCCCGCGCCCCCCACTTTGGAGGGCTGTGGGAATCAAATATTAAATCTACTAAAACTCATTTATACCGTGTTATCGGTTCTCAACTTCTTACTTATGAGGAGCTTTCGACTGTTCTCACTGAAATTGAGGCAATCCTAAACTCCAGACCGCTCTGTGTCCTGAATGAGGATCCGTACCCAGAACCGCTTACTCCCGCTCATTTTATAATGGCTTCTCCGTTGACTACGTTGCCTGTCGTGAACGTTCCCGAAACGACGAAATCTCTAACTTGCCGCAAAAAATTGCTTGACCAAATGGTTTGTAGTTTTTGGAGAAGATGGCGTATAGAATATCTACATAACTTGCAAGTTAGGCAAAAATGGTTGAATGCCGCCGACAATATTAAGATTGGTACAGTGGTTCTCATGCATCAGGATGATGTCCCTCCTTTACGTTGGCCAATGGGCATAATCACCGAGATTTTTCCCGGCAGGGATGGGACAACCCGCGTTGCCATGGTGAAGACATGCAGCGGCTCTTTCAAAAGACCCGTTGTTAAACTATGTCCTTTACCTTCTCAATAATACCACCGCGTAATTAAAAATCTAATTTAGCTGTAGTTCACATATTTTAATTATTACTTTTCTCTTTTTGTCCGCTTCAATTTAATTTCAATCCGCTTTAATGTAATTTCTTCCCTTTTGAGAATACTACATATCCTCAAAGCCGGGCAGGATGCTTACGCAAGCTAGCAATATAAAATTTTGGTATCATGTATCCAAACGCGTCTCACATATTGAGGGTAGAATTTATATTGGACCACAGTATTGAGCCAATCATACTCCGGTTCCCTTTCCTATCCTGCCCTCATCTCACAGCGACTTGACTGAGGTCGCCAAGAAGACACACACTGTTCTCATCAAGCAGCCAACCGCTTAACACCGCTACCGCAACCGCAGTATAGTTTATATTAATAATAATAGACTATATTTTAACGTGTTGGCCGACACAAGTGACACAGTAGAGTTAACGAGCGCGAGTGCAACCCAGAAGAACTTGAACCTCCACGTCGGCAGTCGTTGCACCCACCTGCCATCCAGTGCTCCAAGTAAGTCCTACTCCGTTTTTACTCAATATCTGTGTCGTCCAATATTTTCCCGCTAAAATTTACACAACGCTTATTGGTCCTTCGGAAGCCGCTATACCCAACTTCACCAGGTAGGCTAATTGAAGGAAACAGGGACAGCCCTATATCGGCGAGCGGCATAGGTGGTAGCTTCCAAATCACGAATTATTTTATGTTATTATAATTTTTATGATTACTGACCGCTAGATTTATTAAATCAATGTCACCATTAGATTAGATTAGATTTATACCCGAGTATATGATACATAAAGATCTTCATATTAAACAGTTTCACATACCTACACTACCGTTGCCGGTGTAGAAATATTAAAATTAACTTACAAAGTCAAAGTGGCCAAGTTCTAGGCCGCAACAATATATTTATTAGTAGTTAGTTTGTCATCGAAACGCTAAGAAAAGAAGAAGAATTATTCTCATTAAAATATTTATAAATTTAGTTCAGATGAAAATTGGCAATTTCTATACAATGTGAAGTGTTATAAGCACAATTTAATTTATTATTTAAGAATGAAAAATGCCAAAAAAAAAACAGTATAAGTCAATAGGTATATATATATATATACCTATTGTATGTATATACATACACACACAAAGTAAGTATTGATAAAATTTAATTTCAAAGTTTATAATTTGAAAATTCATTAACTGAATAGAAACAGTTGTTTAAAAGCCAGGCAAATATTGTTTTTCTGAATTTATTTGTGGGCAACACTGATGCGTGGGGGTAAATTGTTAAAGATTTTGATTGTCATGCAATTGGAATTCCTGCTATACAAATTAAGTGTATACTATTATACATTTGCTATACATTGTAGCGACACGTTGTATAGGTAGGCATAGATGACATTTACAATAATATGTTTTCCCTCATTTACACTTTCCTTCCTGATATAAACATTTCGCTTATTACACAGCCTAACAAAAAGAATCGTGTTTGCTTTATTCCACCCGTGAGCTTAAAATAAAATAACAGAAACAAATCAGATAGGCCTTTTGCGAGTCTCAGATAAATTATGCGGGATTCATTTAGTCGACTCACTTGGTGTATGTATAGATACCGATGGAGCTAAACATTGAGGACAGCGTTTATAATTTGCAAGACCTGAAAACCATTTGGTATTCCGCTCACGTCCGCCCCTTGAGATAAGTTTCAGCCACAATTACCTGACCGTTCAACCGTCAGGAAATATATTGGCACCTTCTGCAAGCTCGCCTCGCGATCGCGCCACCCCGCACCAATATCTACGATCTGATTTTGATCGCCATAAAAATACACGAGAAAAACACGAGCACCCTCTACTAAAGCCAATTTATTGATAGTCAAATTTCAAGTCACAATACATAAGCTACGATGTTCAAGAAAGTCCGCGTCTTTAAGTTTCACCCTTTGTTTGATAAATAAAATAAATCTGGAAACAAAACATTTGCATGATTAATGGCTATTTATTTTTTCTTCAAAACCAAAAGTTCTCGAACAAAGAACTTTGTGATTATTGTTGAAGTGCACAATGAAATCAAACGACAACTTTTAAAAGGTCCCTAATGGACAAAAGGCTATCGATCAAATTACAAAGAAAGTTTTTCTCAGTACACAAAACAATCGATGGCTTCAAATATTTCACTGGTCATATTTTTTCCAGTAAAATTGTCATTTCTTTTGTGGAGCCTCAATGGATTGATGCCCGGCCACTTTATCATCGCAAAATGCTAATATGTAGACATTTTAGTAGCCATAAATTGCCGGCAAGGAAAATGCGTATGTAAATTCGTAAAATTTGAAAGTATTTTAAGATATAAAGAAAATCAAAGGGCGGCTTAGTACCGCGGCGGAATGTTAGTAGAGTCAAAAAGGGCTGTATCGGGCGGCCGCAATATTCGGAGCCCCTCGATTTCGGGATGGAATACTTGGGGCGGCATTCATTCGATCGCAATCTCTATGCTAACAGCTTGCGATTCTGATCTTCGTTTAGCGGAATGACCGCAGTCACCCCGGTTCCTGTGACGCTTACGAGTATTCCTTACACGTTCACTCCACAGAAGTTTTTTATGGACACGAGGAACGCTCGCCCCTTAGATTTTCTTTTCTGTATGACATAAAACTATTCAGTGTTGAAAATATATAAAAACTCAACATTTGTGCTTTCAATAAATAGTAAAAAAAAATATTGTTCAATTTCTTTTTATCTGGTGACATTGGAAAATATAAAATGGTATTGTAAATAAATCGAAAGTTGCTAAAATTGGGAAATACTATACTGGACTTTTATTTGGTGTCGTAAATTGTACATTCAATTCAAAGATTTGAAAATGAAAATAACTAGAATGACGGTTGAACGGGTGCCTCGCTAACTCAATAGCAGTGACAAAGCGAGCCCTGGACGGACACAAGTGTACCTCCCGTACCTATGCAGATTGTGGCGGATGTTCGTACGGGGGAGGTCGGCTGACGTACAAGATTCAAGTAAATCTCTTACTCAAAACAGGTTTGTGGAAACGCTACGTGTACCTCGCTTTAAAAACTCTTTGTTGAACCGAGAAAATACGTAGGTACCTACAAAGTTTTCTTTAGACACAATAAATAAAATGCCCGTTTGCTAAAACTATCAACCGATTTTCTTCCTATATTATTGTTTATTTATTTATTATAAGCACGTGTTGTCCCACTTCAGGGCAAAGGCCCCCTTCCCTCTTTTCATTTTTCCTGGTCTATTGTGATTGTGAGCCAATCCTTTAAGAAAGAGTCCAGCTCTTTCCGCCACCATGATTTATTTTATAATTTAAAAAAATATGTAAACCTTCATTCAATAATATTTGTCGGCAAAACGTATAGAATGATACAAACATTTTACTTAGTAGATGCTACATGATGTTTAGAACACAAATAATAAACAAAAAAGCCGTAGCAATACGAATTGGCTTGGAACGTGCACCGGAAAACTTATATCCGCTGATACCTAATATTTTACTTATACAGAAATAATTCGAGAAACAAAAAGAATGAGGGGTCAAAAGCAGATGGTCCGCTTTTATAAAAATGTTGGAGGGTTGTGAAATATGACACAGTGTTATTTCTTCGCACACCCGATCAAGAGTTATTGCATTCCATTATACGTTTTCTCTATCTAAAGGAAGCCATTTTCACTAAAGAAGAACTATGCCGTCTAATTTTTATTTCACTTATCATTTTTATTGCTTCGAAAATTTTCATTTCCAACACACGTGTTACTCGTACCGTGAACCTTCTACAGATTGGCGTGATATGTCATATCTTTTGGGGCTTTGAGGAGAGCGGGGAAAGTAATTATCTGCTAGTTATGTTATAATTTATATCTTCATATAAAAATGGGTGCTCCGTAACGGTCGAGCTATCGGGCGGTCCTTTTAACATGCCAAGCTGCGTAAGAGATCGACAATAGACTCAGTGGCTTGGAAGGGGACACCTTATCTTTACTACATTGTGTCCCATGTCACATGAAACGCGAGTGGCGGCCTCAGGCCATGAACGGATTTCACATTCATAATGAAGATTAACCAGAATATATTTTAGCTCTCTCGCTTTGTACGGCGCCGTGTAATTATGTGGCAGGTAACTGGCGCTTCGATACTAATGTAAATAAGCTCTGAAATAACGTTTTTTCAAAGAGCTTGATGGAAACACATTTACGTGAACCTTTCGCTCCATTTTCAAGCTAACAGTGGTTCGGTGGTCGTTAAGCTGTCAAATTAGACCAACTCGTCCTCACTGTCATTCGAAAAAGAAAAAGTGCAATTTTCTTTTATCGCGTGACCTGAAAGTTTTGATATTATTGGTGATGGTGACGTTGGAGGTTTTAGGCAGGTTCCTCTAATGATGTCTTTAACGTTATGTACCTACATTACGTAACTATATTTTAATGGACGTTTTGGTAATTAGAATGAAATGGGTACAGTATAAAATTATTGCTTCGATAATTTATAATTTACTCGACACTATCAGTTCCGGCGCCGCCGGAAATTAATTGGACAGCACTGATAATAATTGAATTTTCTCGTTCAAAGGAAACACTTTTAGGAAAGAAAATACACAGTTAAGAACCAATTCTGCCAAATAAATGATAAATACAACTTCTGATAACAGAATTTTTCATTATTATTGATTTGCAGGGTTCTTTGTGGATGACATTGTATTGTATTCTTAGACTCTCTCTCTCTTAGACTCTCTTATGAAACATTAGATACTGAAAAATCGAATAAAATACTGTGTTTTATTTAAACTCCTCTCCTCTTCCATTTCCCTATAGGTACAGCGTAAAATTGAATTCTAAGCCGGATTGAATAGTTGTATTTCATAAAAGAGTTTAAAATGGAACACCTACAATATTTCAGCCTTCAAATCTCAATAAATCGTCTAGGCGTGGTAACGAGCTCGCTGCGGCGTAGTCTCTGCGGATACGTATTTTATTGGATTCAGTGAAACGTTTTTCAGGTCCAAAGGATTATTTACGAGCGTCTGCGCTGCCACTGCAGAAATGCAGATGGACACAAAGCGTGTATAACTTATGTATGTACGGACTCTGCTTCTTATTCTCGAAGTAAAAGTAAATCTTGATATTTGTAGCTACAGGCAGTATTGTGTTCCTGTTGTTTCTTGCAAAATGTTCAGGGAAGTTGAGCTCATAATGTTGGTTCATTTTAGATATTTTTATAGTTATTATTTGGAAGTTCTACAGATATTCCCGAAGAGTGAAGTAAGTATAAACATTTTGCAAGAATATAGGTAATGAATACGTATCAATATTGGATACTGGGGGCCTAAAAAGGTCACTTTGGCAGAATCATAAAAGGATAACATTAAGAATTTTAATAGAATGTTAACTGAAAAGGTAATCGCATCAAATCCCATTAGTGAAAGATTTTTCAGTATTTTTTTGTCTGTGCTAAAACACCAATCAATCCAATCCAAATCCAATCCCAATCTCTTTGATTATACCTACGTAGTGCAGCGAAAAAAAGAAAAACACGGACTGTCTTTGCCGTATTATGATTCATAGAGTTATCCTTTTATGATTCTGCCAAAGTGGCCTTATTAGGCCACCAGATAACATTTCAAATGGCAACAAAACTATCCATCGATGGAAAATAACACTAAAATAAACATTCAATATGCTTTAAGTTAATACCAAAATTTTAACGACTTTAGACCGACGGACGCAAACTCATGACACTAGCAAAAAATGGCTTACCAAAATGGATAAAAAATATCGCATTTCGCGTCAGAACCACAGCAATGCAGCTTAAAACTAAATGAGGAAATGGTAGATAATTTACACTACACTTTTCAAACATGTAAAATCTCTCGCGAACCTTACTTTTAAGAAAAATATACTTTAGATAGTAACTATACGAAAAACTATTTTCATGCTGTTTTCATCATGACTTAGAAAATTTATTCGCGAAGGTTTTTTAATATAATACATACTTATATATAGTAACGAAATATCGGTTTTGTCAAGTCTTAAAAAGATTATACCTAATTTAATACACCCTTACCACTAACCGAAGCACACTATGCTGGCTCTAATTGCCAGCACACAGTTCCACAGTACACAGTATTGTCCCCGTGATATAAGAGTACTGGAGCAGGTGGTCAGCGTGATTAATTGCCCCACTGAGGAGCCAGGGATGCCCCAACCTATTTATTTATACGAACGTAAGTGCACCTCGATCGGAAACTTGCCAGCGACGAATCTTTAGGGGATACCCGGATGCCCGCTATGAGATTTTTCTTTTTGCATCCCTATGTTTTTCTTGTAAACTTATTTGCTAACGTGATTCAATCTGCGTAACTACGGCGGAAGGTAATGAGGTTTTCCTGTGGTTTCTTTATAGATTCCTACTTGGTTTTTGTTGTTAGCTTTTCCTGATTTTGGGATGTTATTTTGTGGGAAACTTCTCTTAGTAACTACTCGAAAAGCGATAGCGCTATCTATGTTCGAATAGGGTGATATATTATAATTTAGTGATCTTTATTACAATGTTACGTTAATCTTTCAATAGTTAAAAGTAAACGAAGTACAGTAAATATTCTGGATTTCCAAGAGTCTTCCATTTTCATTACCTACTATCAATATTCTTATTATTTCTTAGCCAATACCTACCTGTTACGTATCTGTTCTTGCTCTCCGTACCGTATTGCTCTCCCGTTCAGTTCTCATAGCTTTTCAATTCTTTTGCGGTCTGTGAGCGTGACTCCGCAAATTTTCCGGCTGCTAAATCGACCGCTTTAAAATTGTATGTTCTTTCTAACATACAGCCTACCCACATACTGCATGCTGTAAGATACAGTGCCGTAATAACATTAGTCTTGCTGAAACTCTCCGTGTGGATTCAATAAAAAGACGATTAAGTTCATTTTGTTTCCTTATACTGTTTTTGCTTCTTAATGAACGTAGAAACCATTTTCCTCGAAGTAGAATAAATAGGCTTGAACTTATGTACACTTTCGTTGTATGAGTTAGTACAATCCAAATAAAACCGAAGAAGTAAATATTTATAGAGGAATAATAAAATAACACTTAGTTAGTTCGAAAATCAAGGAATTTCCCCCTGTTATTACCTATAGATGTCACTACGTACACAAATCACGTTCACGAAACATTCCAACACGCGATAGACAAAACGTAAATTAGCTTCTAGTTATACTACTAAAATCATCATTAATTATGTCAAACTGTCATTATTAGGAACTTAATAAACACCAAATTATATCAACTCCATTAACAAAAAATTGCGTAGTAACTCAGTTTATTGAACCATATTATGTAGAGATCCGTAGCAAACTTTGTAGTTTCAGACTGAAACAATTTATTTGAATGCATTTACAATGCTATGAAATAAAATATCCACCTATAATTATAAAACTCCAGAGCAATAGCCTCTTCTTAAACAGAAAAAAGAATCTCGTGCAAAAAAGAAAAAGGAACAAGGCTAGGAAAAATGTTTTTAATTAGTAGGGCCGTAAACAAAAACATTACAGTAGTATTTTGCTATATGACTTAGAACCTACACTCCCTACAATAAGTGTCAAAATAACTTGTCGTTGTTTGTACCTTTTCAAATTATATATAAAATTTAATACTTATATATTATATAAGGAAACATTTTTGAGGTTATTCTGTGACAATTAAACGTTATCTGATCTGATGGAACGTGGTTACCTCCAATTATGGAATACTAGAGGCATAAAAGGTGCATTATCTTCTCAAAGACAAAGCTGCAATGCCTCATATCACCGTCCCCGGAGAATATAATGGCAATCGCAAAAACTCAACTGTTAAGGAAAAACATAAAACCGATTTTTGACGATTGCTTGCCAGTACACACATAAGTAGAATAGAGAGAGATTTTTTGAGTATTGTTTTAGAAAATCATTAATTAGATTAACCAATTAGAAGATAATAACAAATTAAGATATTAGTAAAAAAATAAATTCATTCTCGTCTCATCCACTATCTTGGATGCTATTTTCAACGGTAAATTATGGGTCAATTACCAAAAATAAGGATAACTTATCATTTTTTCCGGTAAATTTTGATACTATGGCGTAGAAACTTAGGGCTCTTATTCTTTTTAGGGTTCCGTACCTCAAAAGGAAAAACGGAACTTTTATAAGATCACTTCGTTGTCCATCGGTCAAGACCCTTTTTCTCAGGAACGCGTGGAGTTATCAAGTTGAAATTACTGTGAAATACTGCAGCCCTGAGTATTTACAAATTTGTACGGAACCCTCGGTGTGCGAGTCCGACTCGCACTTGACCGGTTTTTTTTTTATTGTACGACTTTGTCAGTGTTACAGTGTATAGCTATATCGTTCAATCTCCATGCATAATGCAATGTTAATCGACTAGAGCATAACTCTCTAAAATAACGAGAGTAAAATGAGAATATAATATAGTATAGGTTTTGCGAACTCGCAAATACGAGAACATTCATTTTGATATGGTTTTCATGATAGGATCAGATACGTAAATAATTGATCAACATTATCTGACAATTTTATTCGCGTAACTATATACATATATACGGTGGATAAAACTTCGAAAACAATTACAATTTCAAAACTCAAAATCAAACTCAAAGCATTTATTTCAATTAAACCAACGCACTTTTGAATTGTCAAAAAAATAGTCCGTCAGTTAGTCAGAAAGTTGAAGCTAGTTGCCCATTCCAAAACGTAGATCTCTATGGAGAAGAACGGGCAAGAAACTCCATGGACACTCATTTAAATCAAGATATTACAAATCGTGGGTACATTATTATTGTTGCTTCTATATGTGAGAACAATGTAAAAAAAAACACAAATGAAGAAACATTTCAAAATATAAGATTAAAAATAAGCCTTGGCAGTTAAGAGATGACCAGTCTTAACCGACGGCGCCCGTTCACGAACATGACGCGTGGATCAGCACCATCTAGCTCAACCATTTTGTAGGGAACCGAATGATCCAACACACGCGCCACCATCGATGAGACAATTAAGTGAGCATGACATGACATTTCAACTGCCATGCTCTTTCAAGTCAACATCAAGAAAATCATAATAAACGGAAACATGGTTCTTACATTTACAAAATTTTAAAAATGTTTCTAAATTATACAACACTATAGTTTGTAATTTATTTAAGAGATTAATAAAATTTTACTACCAAATAGGAAGAGATATTATTTAATAACGAAGTATTCAACAATTAAGACTTGATTGAATAAAACAAAAAATAAATTATGTTCGTAATGTCAGAAACATTAAAAAAAGGGGAAGCACCTCTCCAATTATTTTATAACTTCGTCAATTACAACAAAAAGAACCCGAAATAGATTTGTTGATCCACAGATTTCAAATATGGCATAATAACGAGTAATCGAGTATTTCTCTCCGCGACCACCTGCTCGCCAACGGGGAGGACGCCAGCCGCCGGATGGCTTAGAACCTCGAGGGGCTTCTGCCAGGGTCGCGGGTTGTTCGAAAGAGTTGGCGTGGCCCTGGCACAGCACAGGCAACTGAAGGAACACGAGTGACATGACATGCCTTCCGCTCCACACAGAGCGGGAGAAGTTATTTGATTATTCACCCAAAAAAAGAAGGCCCACAGGTGTCTGATTGGGTCCCAGCTCCTGGAGGAAGTATGCAGCGCATGAGATGGCCACGACCCATCAATGCGAATGTCATGCGCTCATACTACAGAGGTGGCAAACAATCGAAACAACATAACATGTTATATGCATAACATTAAAAAAAGGTAATACTGTTATCATTTTGTTCTCTGTGGATGGCGATAATTATGTACCTGTAATAATTAACAGCCATTATATCAATAGACAAACAAAAAAAAAATTTGGCTCATTTCACAAATCCCTCCTGAGGGGAATAAGTGGTATCTATAAAAAAAGTCTAAAATTCCCCCCTGATAATCCCTCTTAGAGGGAAAACTGAAATCGAAAAAAAATACTTACACCACAGGTCCCCCCGAAAGTGTCCACTTAGGGGAAAACCTGGACTCAAAAAAAAACAACGTCCAGAAATCCCCCTGAGGTCTGAAAATTTAAGGAGTGCCTCTGCTACTGGCGCTAGGCGCCGATTTGCTTGCCGGTGCTGCCTAGATAACCTAGACTGGAGCGAGCTTGGGAATAATTTTGACCATTCAAACTCTAATAGGAGCCCAGCTAAGCGGGCCTTGTGTCGATCCCGTAGTAATATCGGTATAAAAACTATCTTATGACCTTTCCCGGGACTCAAACCATCTCTATACAAAATTTCATCTAAATCGGTTCAGCGGTTTAAGCCTGAAGAGATAACAAACAGACAGACAGACAGACACACATTCGCATTTATAATATTAGTATGGATTATAGAATTATTTATTTTTAATATTGATAATATTAGCAAGGATTCTAACTATAATATTATAAAGGCGAAAGTGCATTGGTTTGTTTATTTGATTTGATATCTCTTCACGCCGCCTCAACAACGGATCTATCGATTGTTATGAAACTTGGTTTGAAGATTGAAAAAAAACATAGGCTACGTTTTGTTTATTTACTAGTCAACCGTGTTGTCTACAAGTGATAGAAAACTATCACTTGTAGACAACACGAAAAAAAAAAATTCTCTTTATCTTTGTACTACATTTTTACATTCTGCAAATTGCCGAAAAACTTGATAATCCTACTAATATTATAAACGCGAAAGTTTGTGCGGATGGATGTTTAGATGGATGGATGGATGTTTGTTACTCTTTCAAGCAAAAAGTACTAGACGGGTTTGGATAAAATTTGGCCCACATATAGTTTATAACCAGGATTAACACTTAGAATACTTTATATCCCGATATTCCCACGGGATCGACACTTGTGCGGGTAAAACCGTGGGGCGTTGCTAGTTGTTTTATATTTATTTTAAGTAAGTGATGCTATTAAGAGAAACTTTCAGAGGGATATGCTAAATAATTCAGTTTTTCTAGGTAGGTACTTTGTTTAAACTGTATCAATTACTATTTTTACTAAAATCAACCGATTTCCCCCATCGCTGTTTGTTTGTGATTGTTTTTACTCTTCATCACATTTTATTAACAAAATTCTGTGAAAAAAAAGACTGATTGGGTATAAATATTATATTGTCCAATCACTATTTTTTGTAATTTGCTTAAAGAGCGTAGAAATTAAAACTAAAATGAAGGGGGAAAAGTGGAAAAATCAAAAATGATAAGGGGACTTTCTGGATTTTTTTTACATTAGGGTCCAGATTTCCCCCCTGAGGTGGTTTCTACCAGGGGAGAATAGTGGAATAAGCCAAGAACTTTTGACTTTTTAATTTCACTTTTTGATTTTTTTATTTGCCGATTACGCGGACGCGGCTTTTGGTTACTTTGTATTTTATATTTATTTTATAATGTGCGTCTTCTTTGTGCAGAATAAACAAATTTTCTTTCTTTTTCTTTTCTAATTACACCGGTTCACTTGCTCTTGAAACAGATTAACAGCAACGCTTCTTAGCAGCAGCAAGAAGGTCCCTAAAGTGTTATTTTCTCTAATAGGTTTAATTGTTAACTAAGCCAAAAGAAAATACAAGGAAACTTTTCCCCTGTTATTACAATATGATTCGTAAACACACCACAAAGCGATTAATCTCCAGGGACGATAAAGATGAGGGTTTTCATTAGAGTACTCTGGAGGTTCACTAACAACTTGTTTGGTTGTTACAAATACAACTTTAATCAGACTATTTAGAATTTAATTTAATGTATTTATTGGTTTTCATTGGACTGATATGTTTTTATTTTTACAGTAAGTCATTTTATAGAAAATTCAAAGATATCTAATAGACAACAATGCGATGCGATGAGCGCAGTGCGCTGCGCATGCCTCGCAATGTCTGTATCCGCGTTTAGACGCTTACCTACTGTCCGCGCATTGAGTAGATAGATTAAATGATTTGAATTTTCATATTTACCGTTTTATGTATTCTTTTATTTTAAAAAGTAAGTAGCAAATTCGTAGTTTTATTGATAGATCACTTTATATGAAATGAAACATTTTTATGAATAAAAATTCTTTAAAGGCTGTTTCTCCTCTCTTCTATACTACGCAATTTTCTCCAGGTGCTAAAATAGTCATCCGTTATGCATCTACGACATTATATATTTTTTCAATAAACGTGTATTAAATACTCTTTGTTCTTTTATATCACATCATATAGCAAAAATTATAAAATAATAAACTATGAGAGGAAAAAATAAGATGTCAGCGGTTTGACGTTTTGCATGAATTCAAAAATCGTGCCAGATGTTCTCTATTCGCTATTAATAATGCATGAATATACAATATATTTGATAGTTTTGTGGTGATCAGCAGGATTCATAAGTAATTGTCATAATATGTGTATGCTGTTTAGGCGCGTTTTTAAACAGCGACACGCAGATATCGCGTTCTATATTCCCAGGCATGTTCAATGTTATTGCTTTTGGTTCCCAGGCACCACCTCAGGCATATAATATTTAGTATAAAGGTGACCTAGCCTATACATTATGTTAAAAATGATATACCAAGAATAATAGATGTCTTTTATGATTTATACCGACAAGGAACGTTTAATTACAGTAGATTGGAATTTTTTACTATGCTTTCTACGAGTATGTTTATTTTCCTTAAGATATAACGGACAATAACCGAAACATTTGGGAGTCGGGCTAGCGTGCATAAGGCAGTGATGTCAAACCAGCCTGTTGCACTGTTAATAATTAGAACCCTCTCGTCGTCAAGAAAGGGAACATTACTTACTTTTCTAATGACAACAGATAACCATAAAAAACCTTATAGAATCAGCCAGATAAAAACAAAAGACTGCAGCAATTAGGTAAGTTTCACACCCAAAACCCGCCACTGACATTACATTTCATCACGAAGCTACAAACAAACACAAGAATATTAGTATAGTGACGTCACTAATCTAACATAATGTTTTTGCTTTGGCCTCTCAGGTGAAGCGGGCAGACGCAGGTGGTATCCATGATTAATCTGAGCTGGCCCCGCGCCCCGTATTTATAGCCATGGTGGCGTGGCGGAAGCGGCCACTGCCTGGGGCCCCGGCCGCGTCTGCCGAACCACAGGGGGCCCCGATTTTCCTGCTGCGAATCTAAAATATCGGGCGACTTACTACGAATAGAGATATCCATTGTAATGTAATGGTTTATTTGTTTCTGTAAGTGAGGTATGGATAATCTGAATGAGTTGGAATGACAAATAGAAAGGTGATGTAAGAAATCTATCAGGAACATTATTAAAGAAGAATAAAACTTGTTTTTCATAACTGAAAACAGATAGGCTACATGTCTACGTAAATAAATAGTTTTTTATTTTCTCAAACGTATGGTATGTTTAAAACTCCATCTGCAATAATTTAGTGATAGTAACTAAGTAAAAACTGGAAACAGTTAATTTCTATATTTGCATAATTATGTCTAAGCCGTAACATTGATTTTCATTAACTAGAGCTAATAAATCCCGGCTCACCACTGAGATTTCAATGAACTAAAGACCCAGGAACCCGTATATTTAAATCACTTGCAGGTACTAGCAACGTGAGTTGTTTAACTCCTACCCATTTTATTTTAGTGGATTAAGTTGTGGCAATTAGTTCATGACTGGATATTTGGACAGTGGAACCTTATTTATAGTTCACGCTAAAGCCCAGATGGCCGTCACTAAGCTCCTAACTAAGACACTCGCCAATACATAATAATTTATGTTTTAATTTACATAAACATTATTTCCTCCCTTCAAGTTTGATTGCTGATGCTCTTAATATTTGATAGGTCCGTTGACTTAATGGTTTATTCGTGTTATTAATTTTGTAATATTTAAAGGTTAGGTACGGTAATTTATTTTAAAATATAGCAATTGTTACTCAACAGTATTATTTAGGGTATTAACAGCATCGCTGCTGTTAATAGCCTAATTTATAATAGAAACAATATGTATTGCCATATAACACCGCATTTAGGTATACTTTATTCTTACAAAGGAACTAAGCAAGACGAAAACTCAAAAAAGAAGAACACAAAAGGCTTTTAGAACCAGAAAAAAACAATAGAACAGGGGAGGATTTAAATCAGTTCTAACTTTTCATTCGTAAACAAAGTTTATATGCGCAGATGCCAGAATCCAATAATGGTGCCCCAACGGCTGAGGAGTACCTCCGAAGGGGAAGAATTTCCCCAAAGTATTGGAAGAAGACACTAAAGTCACGAAATATAAAATTCATCGATATTGCTGTTTCTGAACATTGAGACTGAAGGTTTTCTCTCCCATGCATAAATATGTTTTATTCATTTAAGTGTAGCTCGAAAGGCCTATATGCACCAGTTTAAAAGGTCCGTTACCGGGGTTACGCGAGTTCGGTCGGTACTCTCATTTCGCGTACATTTATACTCGATTAGGTCCTTGGCAACGGTATAGACATAAAGGGGCTCTTAACATGTAATAAATGTTTCCTTTACTCCAATAAAGTGGGGCGCGCATGCAGCGTGTGCCGTAGTGCTGGTGGTATCGTTGCCTTCATTTAAAACAATCTCCAATGCGAAATTGTAATATAAAATATCAAGGATTGTGTCTTCCGTTAGTTGAAATAAATTGAAACATATACGATTACACGTTCATTTCTGAACAGTAAAACCAAAAAGAGAAAAGAAACCTCAGAAAATAAAAGTTTATTTTTAACAATGTTATGCTTTCAAGTCAAAACGGATCCCATTCATTCAAATTTTCACTGTTTTATTTTATAACATTGTTTGCCTTTCTTTCTTTAACAATCAAGGAGGTGCTTGTCATTTCAGGATTATAATAAGGTTCTGTATTACGTAACAAAACGAGTTGCCCAATTAATTGTCAAACAAAAGAGATTAGCTTTCTGTTTGCGTTGAGGTACAAAATTTAAATAATCACTGGCGCTGGTACTGAATACTGATGGCAGTATTCAAATTGTGTGGAATTGTCAAAACAAGAAAATTGCTCGTGGAGTGAGCCCGACACACTGAGTGTAGCCCGTCCGTATAGCTCCCGCGGTGTCGATTAAGGCAATGCTAATGTCATTTGTTTGCTAACTTCGCAGACTCGACGTCGCGGTCGAGTTCGTGCATTCGTGTAAATATTAGAAACCAAATGGAAACAAATAAACCGTCTTATCTGTCGACTTCCATTCGCATTGCAATTGTCATTTTGCTTTTACTACCAGCTCGTGAAATTTGGAGCGCGTGAATCTGACGCAGTGATTCTTGAGACTAATCAAAATTCTGGACTAAATTGTTTGCTAAATGAATTGATTTTACACTAAGATCATGCAGGCATTCCAGTGTGAGAAAGATACATACTTTAGGCATCCAGATCAGTTGGAAGACGTCCAACAATACATAGGGACTTCCCCATAGACTGTAATAACGAACTTCTTCATCCAAGATTTTTGCTCTAAGAGCAATCTTGTTGTGATTCTTACGTCTATTCTTAAAACCAGCGAATTATATGCTTCTTCCAAGACGCAGAGTCTGACCTAAGTAGCTCACGAACTCACTTATTTTTCGTTAGGCCACCCTTTCATAGTCTCTCGTGGCTCTTGTGGAACCTCATTTAAATTGTGGAAAAAAGGTGAATATAATGAACGTTAATATTGTCCAGAGGACATTATTGTCGCAATTAGCACGTTGTGGGCGGATTAGTGGTCGCAGTATGACGTAATAAAATCACATTTGTACAACTGACCCTCACCCTTTTCTAATAATAATATGGTTACCTTTACCTTTACCCTTTACCCTAGACAAAATTCCATAGTTCAGGCTGAAGTAAAACTGAACCTGAATTTATTATTTGTGACTAGAAGAATTTTTGTTATCGATGCGTTTATTATGACAACATTACGAACCTTTTTCGGCTTTGCATGATTGTGCCCAATTCTAACATATGTACGTATAAAACTCATATTTCGTCGAGAGAAATGCTGAGTATGCTACACACAAAATTTATGCATGGTCACTGTGATTGTTCAAACCACTCAAAGCAGCCGTCACAAAGTCGATATTTACTTTAACAAAAGTCATTGGAAACTCCTGCAGCATTGATTGTAAACTAACTTTTTTCATGTCACGTTGTTCTTTAGGTATCTACGTATAAATAAATATTATTTTTTATTTCGTTACATTAGGGAGGCGGTGGGATCACCGCAGCTGTCGGCGCGAAACGCCGCGAGTTACCTAAGTCACTTCATTCAAACTTTTGCCAATTTTAGATGAAACTTTTGTTTAGACACAAAAGTTGGCATTATGTCCTTTTTATTTAAAAAGATTTCATGTAATTGGGAGTAGTGGTGAATTTTATTGTTGATCGATATTGTAATTTTTTGGGATAAAATAAAATATTTAAGGCAGGTGAAAATGAACGAATCACAACAACTACATTTTATTACGTTTTGGAAATGAGTTTCCACGAATCTGATAACGATCGAATGATGCGAGCTAAAAACCTAAATTACCAACACTAAAAGGGTTTTTTTTATGCGGGTGTGCCGTTCATTAATACACATATTTCTACAAAAGCTTTTACGGAAAGTGGTCGTGCAAAAAACTCTGAGCCCTTATTTTTAAAGGGCGACTTAAGATTAGTCTGGCACTTAGACATTAATATCAGAAAGAAGCTCCGCGCAGGCGGGTTAAATAAATGAAGTGACTAATAATTAATTGGACTTTCGCCCTATTTTCCGTTCGGTGACAATTAATTTCCGGCACCGACGAGAAAAGAAACCCTTATCACAACCGTTTCGCACTCTCCGCTTAAAGCGAACTGACAATTAAAAGGTCTCGCCGCAAAAAAGCAGAGTTTTCAACTCCAGAGCTGATTAACTTTAAATAAATACTGCATGTATACTATGATCCATTGTTGAAAGTTTTATGTAAATGGCAGTGTTAAGTAGGACGCAAAAAGTTGATTTAGGTCTTACCTAGTGTTGTTTCTTTGACGTGCTAATATTTTAATGTGGCTTGCCGCGTTGATACCTATTTTGTTAGCAGGAAAAGAAGGTAATGGTTGTCAAGAAAAACCTGAAAAATTTTACAGTCCGTCTTGTGCGAGAATTTAATTCCTTATTAGAAAGCTTTAAAGCTGCATTACACATTAACTACCTCATAATAATTATGCAAGAGAGCATTTGTAATAAGATCTTTTCAAACTGGCTTACGAAATGATCGGAAAGAGAACCAAATATTTATGTAGTGTATTGTAATCATGTATGTTAAGAAGACAACAATGAACCTAAGACAGCGAGATTTTGTGTGAGACAATTTATCATAGTGAGGCGAACGCTGAGGGCGACGACGCGGCAGGCAGGCCGGCTTCGTTCACAATCTGGTAAAAACATAAGTCGGACGAAATAACAACTTCATAGTGGGAGTCATTTGTGCTTAAACAAAGCGTCAACTGCAGAGTTGCTGCTAGCAATAACCGGGATCATTTTTCATGTGGTTCATTCGGGCGGTCGAGGAAAGCGATATAATAAATCATCGTTGCCAGCATCACGACGTTATTATTTAGTCCGGTCGGTTTTATCCCTGCATGTATAAAATCTTATAACCCAGTCGGAATGAAACTCACAAATTATAACAATACCATACCAAGATTGAAAGGAATAAATTATTGCAAAACAAGTTTCTTCAGGAAACCTTAGAGAGTGTTGCGCAATTTTATATACTTATGAATTTCATATTCTTGGTTCTAACAAAGTTGGTCCACTAACGAGAAGTTTTTTTGTAACCTATTGTTGCTTACAAATAAAAACGTGTTTCTGAACAAGGAACCAAAAACGAGTTTATTTAAATAAGAAAGAAAACGTATTTATTTAACAAAGAAATATAAACGTTTTTATTTAACAAAGAAATGAAAACGTGTTTATGTAACAAAACACTTTCTATGTCATCTTATGTTTAGAGGTGCGAATTTGAAATTCATGGGAGGGTTGCATCACGGCACTATATTTTATAAAATGCAACACTGCCACATTACTCTCAAGTGCGGCACGGGGGAGTCTTCAAAATAAACTCGACGAAGTTTCCTAACTCCCGCAAGTTGATGCATTTTTTCACAAGTTCCGCGAGAACACAAAAGCTTGGTAAAAAGGAACTTATTCCATTTAGGTGTAATATCGGTTTCGTTGAGTGTAACCACGTTTGAAGCACGTGACGACATGAGTTGCGCCGCTCAGAGGCCAACCTCAATCTTCCCCGTGTTATTTTATTTCACCATTTCAGAGTCAGAGTCGACCCCATTTGTCTTTGTTCTCGGTTTCCTATATTTTTGCACGCAAACTCCATTATCTAATTTAGCTTTGGCTGAATGCCAGGTCGACATTGTTACTTTCTTCTCAGAAAAACAGTTTTTATTCCTTTACATTAAACACCTAAGCACATTTATTTCAATTACTGTTTCGAATAAGAAAAACTGATCTTATAAAGAGTAACATTTTTTAGTTTCTGATGAGGGTAGGGCAATTCTTGTGAATTTGCACACTTTTTTGTGGAATTTATTTTAGGCAGCTAATATGTTGTTTTTTCTGCCTACGTAATGAATAAATCGTAGTTATACACGAACTACCGTGGTGCAAAATTGTGACGTAGATGTTATGGGTAAATGCCACCAGAGGCTGACTCATGACAGATCTTGTCTTTACCTATCAGTAATAAACTCAACTTTTAATGAACACTACAAAGTTCATATTATAATTATTAATTTCATAACGAGTCAAACACCCAAGGAGACCACATAAACCTTAAAGATTATACGATATCTGGTTAACATCTAACCATTTGCACTCAACAATACTTAAGATAATTAATATTTCGTTCGCAACAAGCTCTTACAACAATTAGCTGATATCAGCTGGCTGCAAACAACACCGGGATTCGTCGTAAATTATAATGGTACAAAGTAGGCACTTTTGTTTTGAACGTATTACAGTCACGTGCCAGTAACGTTGTGTTACTGCCACAATTAACAAATTTGCGCCTGCATACTACAATTATGTTGTCGTATTTATACGACTCGAAGGTTACCGACCGGCTTGCGCTTGTACTTCTTTTTTTTTTAATAACGGCTCGGGATTTGCTGGCTACGAATTGCCTTAATTTTTCTAACTTGACAAGCTTAATTAACTCTCATCATCATTAACAACAGCCTTTGCAGGTGTGTAGGTATGATTGTTTGTTTGTTTTCCCTTTATAGGGGTTGTTGCGTTCGCTTTGATCGACTTGTGACGATGTTGCGTGGTAAAAAGTTGTACTTAAGCAATGAATTCATATTGCGTCGGAACTTTTAGGATATATTTTGAACTAACTGGTGAAATTGAATCCCTGTTTATTTAATAAGATAAATAGAAGGACTTAAACATATCTGGTGAAATGTGGATGTAGGCACACCCACATTTCACCGGGTTCGGCAGGTTAGGCAGGGGTGCACTTGTAGTAGGTACTATAGGTGCACCCCTGTCTAAACCTTCGAGAAATACAGGCGTGATGTTATGTGTAAATAGAAGATTGAATATTTTGGATAGCAGCAAAATCATATTAGATTAGTTTTTGCCCTTGACTTCATCTGCAATCCGGCATGAAAAATAGCCTATGTCTTTACCAAGATCATGGTCTATCCGTCTGCCAAATTTCATCCAAATCCGTTTAGCCGTTTTAGCGTAAACACGTAACAAACAAACACACTTTTGCATTTATAATACTAGCTGCGCCCCGCGGTTTCACCCGCATAAGTGTTGAACCCGTGGGAATTTGGGGATAAAATGTATGTGTTAATTCAGGGTGTCAGCTATCTCCATACCAAATTTTATCAAAATTGGTCCAGCCGTTTGTGCGTGAAGAAGTAACAAACATACAAACACACTCACAAACTTTCGCCTTTATAATATTTGTGTGAAGTGTGATTAGTTAGGATTTTAAATAGAACCGTTGTAAGTACTTAGATACCTATATCCTATATTCGTCAGTTGCTATTGTAACAAGCGACAAAACACATGAATTGTAAAGAATATCATCATTTAATGTAGGTACTTGAAATTATCTTGATTTTCTAAAAGAGATGTTTTTCAAACTTTAATATAAAATGGAACAAGTATGAATCGAGAAATTCCTCGAGTATGCATTTTACTAAGTAAGTTCCCTTCTTTCTTTTGTGACCCGGGGCATTCTCATCCATTAGTATCCATTACCAATATGAAATTGGCCGACTGTAAAGTGATATGTCTCAAACAGGTGTCCTATATGTTACTCACATGATATACGTAGCTATGTATACGTAGGTGCTTAGCTAGGGCCCCGACTGACGATCGACCAAATTGCGTGGTAGCGATAATTACCGAACTACAATTCATTAGAAGGCAAAGCGGCGGTTTATTAAAATTGATCGTGTACGCAGTACACATGTACGTTTGTACCTAGTTATATTATTCTTCTATCAATAATATTATCAATTATACATTGTTTGTCATTAGGGTTGCCAACTTTTTTTATATCAAATATAGTATTTTCAAAGCCATCGTCTGTAAAAATATAGAAGACGCCGACAAAATAAATGCATATTTTTTACTACCTTTGAACCTTTATTTTGAACTTCAAATTTCAGTATGATAGTCTTTATATTTATTCACAGGTTTTTTTAAATGTTTTATATCTATTATTATTATTATACTCTAAATTAATGTTAAAAATACCATTACTTGAGATTTTATGAGAACTGGCCCTGTTGCGATCATATCGTCATTTTGTTTTGAACTTAAAACATAGTAGAATCAGAATCTGTATTTGTAAATATAGGTAGAGTTACACAGTGTGTGAGATGTTACAAGATTTACATAGGTTCTCTATGTTTTGCGATTAGGCGTACAAATAAAGGTCAACAAAAAAAAAATGCGTATAAAAAATGCGTATAAAGTTTCATAAAATCGTTTCATTCATTTCGAAAAATAAGGGCTTGAAAGTCTGTATGAAATGCCGTACATCGTAAACGCTCTTAAGGCTGTTCTACCATGTGAAATTTCGTGCTCTTGCTTGTTTACGTCACGAAGTTTTCTAACTTTTGAAAGCTGTTTTGTATTGCGAAGTGTGTGTTTTTGTAGTTTCGCCTTATAGTATTTAGGCCTCTAATATTATCAGGATACTATACTTATTATACAGCAGGGTTGGCAAGCCTACTTGTGATAGACAGAACGAATGGTTACAAAAGTGATTCTTTTAAGGCAACGCTTAAAGTTACTGAACCCTAAAATAGCGTAAATAAAGCTAACAGTGTCATAACATTTCGAAAGACTGTAAAGGCTATAAAGCCTTTAGAAATGTTTCCACCAAAAAATAGCTACAAAATATCCTCCAAAGGATATTATAAAACGATTATAATGCAATGCGCAAAGAGGACCAATTATGATAATAAACCGCTGATAAAGTTTGCTTGAAAAGTAATAATTTAAAAGCTTAAACCTTTATATTTATTCAATAGGGTGAGACTGCCATGACTTGCGGTTCTGTTTGCGTTAAACCGCTTTGATGTTTCTAATTAACATTTTAAAATTAACAACTGTAATGTATCACATCACCGTTTAATGATGTAGGTATCATTTGAGGTTACGTGAACATTATTTTCATTAAAATACAGAATTGTTTCATTTAAAATAAGCAAATTTATGGACAACAGAAATATCAGAACGATTCAATTTAAAATCTTATTAGCTTAACTTGGCTCTATCAATCATTGTTTGTAAAACGAAGCCATTTGAATAAATATAATACATCATAAATATAAAGACAGCCGCGTGGCTAAATAAAAACAGCCGCACAGGTCGAACGATCAGGTTAAGTTATGCTTGCCGCGGTGGGGCTGTGGATGGGAGACCATCTTTACATACTGAGACCCCTCCGTGCCTCGGAAAGCATGATAAGCGGTTGGGCCCGACTGTCATTAGTGTAATTTAAAAGAAATTCTTCACTCAAACAAACTATTTAATTGATAAAGCACAAACAATAACCGTACCATCAAACGTAAAATTCGTTTAACACGACCTGAATGGCTCGTGGTTCAATGAAAACTTGCTCTAATCCGGAGGGTAGTCTTAATAAGCCGAGTTTTAATTCCAATCTCCATTCCGAGCGGGCCCACGTAGTCAGTGCACATTCAGACGCCGCGAAGATCTGACGTCCCCCGATAGTGATTAAAGTAATGCTAATGTCTGTTGTTCTTGACTTTTAATTTTGATTCAGCCAGTTTAAACTTTTCTTTTCCTACTTTTTAAGGCTGAATTGGTTTACAGTAATTCTTTTAATTTTCTGCTGTTTTTTGCTTCTAGATGACCGGTTCGGTTAAGTTTCTTTGCTGGATTTTTAATTTAATTTCAATATCACGACACCGACCGAAACCGACCGAACCGGCCGACCGGCGGAGTTTTTAGGTTAGGTATTGAAATTACAATAATAACGTGCTGCATAACGTTAATTTCACATCATAATAAACTCAAAGTAATCAATTGATCATTTATGAACTAGTTTTAGAATACTCAGAGTATGAAACTTAATTACTCCCGTTGTTAAATAGGTGAACTGTTGTATTTGCGCCGATACGGCCGGTTCGGTTCGGTTATTCGATATAATAGACATACACAATAAGTATTTAATTATGCAGATACGCGTAATTGATTACATTTTCATCGCATAGCATACCTACCTACAGCGACCGTGTCCGGGTTATTTATAGGTCGTAGGTACTTCCCGGAATAATTAATTAGAACAAACTGTACTCAATAATTACAGACACAGCGCGCCGTGATGCAAGTTTGACCTAATTTAATTCGCTATCAAAGGGATACGTATAGTTCCGAGTAGCTCAAAGTAAGATGTTTTAATTAAGTCTTAGACCTCGCGATAAATAACAGGCCTGCTGGAGGTTGCCGGGACGGCACTAATTGCTACTATATTTAATCCGGTAAAATACTACGGACCCTGATTTCCATAAGCTCCAATTGTTTGTGCCCGTGTATACCTGGGTCCGATTTAGTTGCGACCATTTCCATTTGTGTTTATCTTCCGTCGAGGAACGCTGAATGAATAAATTGACATTTGGCCTATATTTCATCATTTGCTTTCAAAGGTATTTATTGGGCGTATAAATTGTTATTCAACTATTTTTAACAATCAATATAATGGCAATTATAAATATTTCTGAAAACTATTCAAATAGAACAGCAAAGTTGTTTTATAATACATACATATATTTAGTCGGCATTGCCTAAACTGTTTGAACAGTAAATAATATGTAAAATAAAATGCAATTATATACCTACGTTAAACTTAAAAGATATTTTGTAGGTATGGACGGAGGTAGCAGGTAAGTACTTACTAAGGTACAGACGCCAGCACATCAAGTTACTACAGTCTGTCAAATTTCTTTAATAGATTTTAAACTTTATAGCTACAGCATAAGGTTCAAGGTTGATTGGGAAAATTTGACAGTTTCGGGTAGCTTGATGTGCTGGCGTCTGTACCTATATTAAGTATTGTTAACAAACATAAGTTTTAATGTATCGGGTATAGTTACAGAATAAATAACAACAATGGTTATATTAAATCGAAAACTACAATACAGGGTACAACGTGGTTATGTTATATCTAATACTACAAAACCTAAAAGAGTACCGATACAGTGTCAATGACCGCACACAAAATTCAGCGCCCTGAGATTAACCCAAGCTCCAAATAACATCGTACAAGATGTTCAATAAAATCTAAACAAACCGCATCAAGTATTAAAAACAAAAGCTATAACAATCGTGGAAGGTGTGGTACATGGCAGCTCGGTTGTCACAATTGGCTGTAAACGGTAGCGACCACTTGCGACTGTAGTGACGGTGGCGGGCCCGCCAGCCTTTTAACTCTTTCCCATTCAACATTGTTACCTTCACAAACGAGGAGGCCGCGTGAGTAGCCTACACAATCCGAACTCCTTTTTTTCATAATGAAATAGAGTACACGCTTTGTAAAATTTAAGACATTCGGGATTCAATGTAATGTTTTGGGTAATGGTACCTACGTAAATGTATTGTGTATTTAGATACGTGGCTTACAAACATCATGTTGGTATACGATTTTGAGAAAAAAGCTCCGTTACTAACAATACTTAAATTAATATTAATAGACTCAATACTTAGATAAAAGACTAAACATTTTGTTGCTTTAAAATGATCAATTTAAAAATAAATGGCAATATATACCGATCAAACTTATAAATCAAAAGCAAATCCTATAAAAGGATGCGGAAAATTCTAAAACATTTTTATGACGTCATGCTCGGTTTAAAAGGTCCCTTGGTACAATTCTTTATTCATTCTCTTCATATCGGACCCAGAAAAAAATATAAAAGTACTGGACACCTTCGTGTTTGAGTTATTTTTAACCAACATTCAAGTGCTGCCAGTTTTCATATTTTAGGTTATATTTCTCAGCGTTCCTCGTATAAAACGAAGTTGGCCAAGTTTATTTTTGTTCACTGCATTTCTTGTTTACTATCCATCATATTGTTGAGACGTTGGCGTCTTATTTGTCCCGTTCAATTTTAGTTTTCCCGTTCGATATAAAACGATCTAAAATATATTCTTGTTGTACAATCGTAACAGGACCTATTGAAAGGTTGCTTTCATGGGATTGACCAAAGATTGCAAATGGAGCCTTATGTAATTTTCATAGATTTTTAAAGTATTTTTAGAATTTATAACATTATAATAAAAACTACTAAAGGTTTGTAAGTCAACTGGGAATATATCGTTATTATGTAAAATGTAGCATCTGGTTGTCCACCCCGAAAATTGTAATAAAAGAGTTTACTGGCGGGAATGGGTCCTCAGGCGATCGTAAGCGAGAAACTTGCAATCTGTCACCTTGCACTGCTGCAAGCTCTGATTGTATATGTTAGGGCACACATGCTATTTATACTTTTATCGAATCAATGTAGTTGGGAATTTGATAAACTGAATCACAGGCTGTTTGATATCGTAAATATTTTTCAGTTTTGTCTTGTCAAAAAGTAATTGCAATTATAATGAATGATATATGGACAATAATTATATTGTTATGTTTAATCAAATGAAATTGTTTTTCATCGGCGGCATTATTGCGTCAGCACCGTGAGGTTGGTATGTTGCATTCATATTGTTCGAGCTACCGCAAATTATTTGTGTTAAATCTCAATTTAATTAGCGTGCGTGTGTAATTACTTGTAACGTAGTTTATTTCCGTAATCATGTTGAATTTTCGATTAAAAGACGTGTTCCTAATAAATTTTGTAATTATGTTAATTTATACAAATTAGTTTCATAACAAAGGAAAGTAATAACATTTCAGAGATTTTTTATTAATCTGATCATTTTGATCCTTTAAATTTTATAATTAGACCACTAACTGAAGGTATCTGCAAAAGACCGCAAGTCTCAGCTCTTTTAGTATTCTGCCTATCGCCTTCACTTACGTAATTTATTAGCACATCCATATACTAAGTTAGCTCCATCATCACATAGTATATAAATAAACCTCGATATACGCTCCAACTTAGCTCCCAGATGTCCTCTAGCGCCAGTTAATGATTAACTGGTGTGGGGACATGTGCGAGGAGGCGCGCAACTAACCGCTCAAAACATTTAGTTAAACAATATCCAACAGACAATTTAATCTAAATCGCAAGTGTTCCCGGCCAGGGCGGAGCGGCTACATGAACCAGTAATGGAGGGCTGTAAATCTTTCAGTGGACAGCGCGACGCGGCGCGGCGTTAGCAACAAAACATTTTTTCCATTCACCCCACTGGGAACACGGATTCGATTTTGTACATTCAATACAATGTCGCTGACTGTATCCCATTTTAACTGTACGTAACGACTGATACCGCCTAGCTGTGAATCCACCTACCTACGGCAAAAAATGTTTCGCATGCCTCACATTTTCAGTGAATGTACTCACTGGTCAAATATCGAAACAATCATAGTTATTTGTGTGGTCGCTGTAACAATATTATTGAACGTATCATTCGTTGATTGCACATCGTTAATCGGAATAAAACATTTAACGTTGCAATGTTTAAAACGTATAGCAATGAACAAAGCAAACGTTGTGATCACAATGCAACAAATCACATTGCGATAGTTCAATGAATCGAAACAATCAGGTATGCATTTTCTTTTTTACGTCAGTCTAAAGTGTTCGACACTGTGACTAAAACCCAGTCTTCTAAAATATCCTTTTTGCACATTTACAGACAAAAAAATTAATAAAAAGCGAGCATTAATGCAATGCAATGCAAACTGAAAATAAAGGGTGTCTGAGAAATAACCGTCTCAGACTAACGAGAAAAGTCTTTTATATTAAAATTCGTCATAACATTTCACTAAAGAGAAAATTTGAAAGGTAACGAATGTGACTAAAGAGTTGTATTCATTGTATCTTTATTTTTTATTCGTCAAGCGGGAGCGCGACACTGAGCCAAATAACCTGACGCCGTTGGCAGAAATAAGGCGCTTTCTAATTTACATTCTGTATACAAATTGCGCAAATGTGAGCATGAAAATAAAATTCTCGTCGTTTGTGTTTTCTTGTGGGGTGGTCTTTTCTCGCATTATGTAAATTTTATTACAAATTCTGTCAAATTAGTTTATACACGCACATTTTTATAAAGCTATTGTATGGTTTGTGTTTTCTTTTGACAATGTGTCAAAATTAAACGCTTCATATTCAAGTTAAACTTTTTATTTTTAGACTGGTACCGTTTTGAGATATTTATAAGCTGCGTGGGTCGAAACATAGCGGATACAGTAAGCTTCAGGAGATATTATTAAATACTTGATGTTGCCCGCGGATTCGCCCACGTGGATGTCGGAAAATATCCCTGAGAACGTACTACCGGAATTAATAGGACCCTATGTGTTAATCCAGGTCATAAACTAACTGTGTGCTCATCCAAAATCCGTTTTGCGCCAATCCAGACAAACGGACAAATATTCTAAAAACTATGTTTTCTAACGGCCGTGACTTAAGAGTTGCAGGTTCGAATCCAGACAGACACTTTACTTTGTGTAAATTATTTCATCACAGCTGCTCTCAAAACGGTGAAGGAAAACATCGTGTGGCGTGTCCTAGAACCAAAAATTCAAAGACATGTGACATCTACCAACCTGCACTGGGCCCGAGCCGTGGATTACGGCCCACTCCCTCTCAGCGAGTGGAGGTCTGTGTCCTAGCAGTGGGACAATTATAGGCTGATTATGCTTTTACTCGTTCCCACCACACCTTGCAGCAATTTTTTTTTTCAAAAAATTTAAATGTTCTGTTTTGTCTTCGTTACTATTTTATTATGTGTATATAGATTATAGATCCGATTGTATTATCTTATCATCTATATTTAGAACAACTTGAATAGATGCTGACTTTGTTGAAATCATTGTGAGCTGGTTTAATTATATGTTTTCTGGGCTTACAAGACTATTATTAAACTGTCCAGTGTTCAGCTGTTAAGAAAGTTATACACCAATTGTACTTACAATTATAGAACTCAAAAAAAAAGTCGTACCTATACTGTTTTTATCTTATTTTATTTCAGGCGACCAGGAACTACAAAGCGGCCCATTGAACAACCCCTGATCAGATGGATGGTCAAAGTGATAGAGATCATGGCAGCCGTTAGCTACAAGCGATTCAGGGCCAATCGTTGGAAATTATTCTTAACGCCTCACGAAACGAGTAATCTTTGTTGTTGGGAAGCGTTACTAAATATACCTACATAAATAATACATTTTATTTTCAAACAAAAATATATCTCGCATACCTACGATAAACAAATCGCATAAGATAAGAAAAATGTATCAGTGACGTCATTATATTGAACTTGGCGAATGATTGTGGTTTTGCGGTCCTCGTCGCGGCGCGAACAAGCGACAAAGTACCACTGTTTAACTTTCCACGACAAACTTAACTCTTCACTATTCTCTCGATTTCGTATTATATCGAATGTAGTACAGATAACTTCCCGGAGAAACTCTCGAGTTAACTTTTTATATTGTGAGGAGGGAAACCAGATCAAGTGATATGCTTTCTTATATCACCGAATTTGTGGAGAAGTGTTTTGCGAGAGATTTTTCTTGACGACTTCATTTCTGAAGTATAATTGCATTTTATTTAAGTTTATGGCAATTATTTAACACGACTCTGCTTTACAGCGCAGTGGAAACTCGTAGAAAATACAGTGCTACGCGGGAGCTACGGCGTAGCAGTTGCTGATACATCAGCTACGCGGTCGTAGCAAATCACTGGCCGGTCTCACAATTTGTTGTTCTCGGTTTTCACTGCTTCTTGTACTGTGATGTAGCCTTTATGCTTATTAGCATACAAGCTATATATATATATGCTTATTATTTAAAAATAAATACCATACATAGTAAGCTTATAAGAATCTAATGCAAAAAACAGAAACATTTTTTTTATATGATCTAACATTCAAATTGTATTGCGGAGACATCATACCATCTATATGTATAATATTTACACACAACACCGGGACACGATCTCTGTTATTCAAACAATGGGGTTATTTTGACGTCAACAAACAGAGAGTTTGTTCTACACGCTGCGTGTATAGACTCGAGATTTGCCTAATAAGAGCAGACACTGAATAAATTCTTGATCACGATCAACCATTATCATTTAGCGGTTAATAAATGTTAGAGGGTCGAAAGTCTAAGGTGGCCCCGTCGACGAGAGGGGATCAAAAATCGTAGTAATAATCGTAAAAAGTTTCAGAGTAACGCACGCGTCGTGAATTTGGAAGGTAGTCAAACGATCTTGTCATTACTGGAACGAGGTCGATGCCCTCAGATAGTGTACGTGCTATCTTCAGAATCTGTGTGCAGCGGTGATTATACACCTTTACTGCCCATCCAGTATGTGATGAAAAGATTTCAAAGTAAGGTATACAGCACAAAGTAGCAATCTGTTATTCAATCACGTCTTAATGGAGCTACACAGGACGGCAGCGTAACTTCGCTTAGAAATCTTAGACGAGAAAATGTAAACTAGATGCTTTTTATCTCAATTGAGTGGGAAGAATATTAGAAATGTTCGTCTTTTTATTAACTTTGCAGTGAATTATTTTTAAATGTAGTCATTCGAGTTTGTAGGTTAACAATACTCATCATCACACATAATCAGCCCCTAAGTTTGGACGGAAAGTGATGTCTGGAATTATGTATTATATAGACTATTGAAGAAAAAGACAAGATAAAGACAGGACAGGAGAATGTTGGCATGTCATCTCGTACAAGGTGGCCGGGACATCGAAGCGCAAACTGTTACCATGAATTTAGCACATGATTCTGGCCCGTTGAAATTTTTTGTCTGTTACCAAAAAAATAACCTGCTGTTTTATTAGATAAGTGCAATACCTACGCGGTCAAAATGTATGGAACATCATTTTTTTTTATAACCGATGAAATTTTTCAACGGGCACGGGCGTGCAGAGTCATGTATTGAATCCATAGTAACAGGTTGCGCGTCGATGTCCCTACCACCCTTAATTATTTAAATACCGACTAAGTGCTATTTGGTTTCGAATTTTTTTTTCACACAATTCTATTTTCGAAGCAAACTCTACAGAGTTGTCTGGTGCAGTGTCGCTAAGGTCTATAATTTTTCTGTAAACTATTGATCTCATAACTTTATTAAACACAAAAAAGGTACTTAAATCGGAGATAAGGAAACAGTCTTTTTTGCAAATTTTGAGCTATAATGACTTCAAGGTCGCCAACCCAAACATTTCTAATAAATAATTCTAGAGTCTTCAAAAAATTACATTTTAAATTATGTATAACATGTTATGTTACTTCAAAGTTTCTAATTTAGCTCTAAAAATGTCATAAAATAAACAATGATCTTTGAATGGCGATTTGTGTGCGCGTCGTTAAAAACATCATGCCAAAATTCACGCAGCATAGATTTGGTGAAAAACATTCATGACAGACGGACAAAAAAGTTATTTGTTTCGCCTTCGTATGTACCTTAAAAATAGGCGATAATAAAAACGTGATAAAACAACAAATTAACGATTTTCGAACTTTTTCCTTTACATATTGTGTTATGATACCTTGTTTCTTGCCAAATTTCATGATTCTGGGCCAACGGGAAATACGTTATGATTTATTTGCGAGGATCAAAATATGTCGCATAAATAGCCATATTTTTTTTATTGCGTTGATTTCTAGCTTGATTTTTATAGAGCCCCAAGGGACCGTAGACTTACGTATTGGGTATTAATTTCAACTCCATACTTCCACGCGTTCCTGAGAAAAAGGGTCTTGACAGACTGACAGACGGATAACGAAGTGATGCTAAAAGGGTTTTTTTTGGGGTACGGAACCCTAAAAATGGACAAATCCCAGATAGTATGCAAGCATGCAGGAGCTAACTCAGTGAACATTCACGTTGATTTTTATCATCAGAACGTACAGACGCCAGCACATCAAGGTACCCGATACTGTCAAATTTTACCAATCAACTTTGAACCTTATGCTTTCGCTATAAAATTGAAAATCTATTAAAGAAATTTGACAGATTGTAGTAGCTTGATGTGCTGGCGTCTGTACAGCAGATAATTGCACAATACACAAGTTCAACACCGGTATATATAGTCTTGACCAAATTTTTTTGTAAACTACGCACTGTGTAATTAGCCTGTTCTACAAACTAGACCCCACAAGATGTAACACGACCCTAGGCCACTATCAGATGATGTGGTCAGACTTAAACATTTTCGGAAGCAATTTGTGGTATTAACCACAAAATGCTTCCGAAAATGTTTAATAATAACTATTAAGCCAGATCGTTAAAAAACCAACGTTAACAAAGCTTTATTTAAGACTAAACTCTTATATACCTAGTTGATAAATCGTTAATCTTGAGGCATTTAAGGATTTTTTCAAATTGATGCCAATTCTATTTTATTTTCAGAATACTTTGCTAGAAGTTTAAAGTATGTTTTTTTATTGAACTACCAATAATTATTGATTATTCATTGCTTTGAAGTTCTGAAGTATTTTTAAGAAAAATCGTTCTCATAAGAGTGTTGAAGGGTGGTCAGTATATTGAAGTGATTAAATCTTGCCTAGTTAAATTAAAAGTGCAAAGATTCCTCCAGACAACTTCATAAAAAGTGGTGTGAGGTGTAGTGTGTGTAGTGTATAGAAAACAGTAGGTAATGTGAATAAAGCCTAAAATAAACGGCGAATGGGCTATTCTAATAAAACAAAAACGTATGATAGACGATATTTCTTTTGAAACCGTCGCCGATTTTTTCATGTTCGTTACATTTTTTTTGCACTAAGTAATTATTCTGGTTCAAATTCTTAAGTTGTATTGTTAACAAAAAAACAAGACAGCCTGTAAAAACTGAAATAGGTATTTATTCTCACGAAAAATTTAAGTATTTCGAATTATTGCTTCAAAATATTCTAAAATGTTAAAAGAGTAAGGTGGCTAGTGGTTTCTTGCCCATTCTTCTCCATACGAAAACTACCTTTTGGAAGGGGCAAATATATTCTATTTTATTGTAAATTTTGAAATTCAAAAGTGCCTTTTGATAAATAAATGCTTCGACTTTAAAAAACAGTTAGAAAGTACCTATAAGTACATCAAGAGATAAAAACTAAAGGCGAGACACAATACAAAACATACAACCTCCGTGCATCAGTTGCACAATGAACACATTAAAGTGCAGAAAGTAACAAGCAACTCCACAATCCTGTGATCGAAGTGCGATATTGTAATACAACATCGACTTGTATTAATCACATCTGTCTATTGCACATCCAACAGGAGGTTTCATATTTATAATATATGGTAGTTGGCAGGTTCGAAACGTTAAACCTCTAAACGATCGCGTCAGTATAGTTCGGCTTAGATACCGATCAATAGGCTATTGAGGCAGTGTCTGAGTCAGTTGGTTAACACTGTGGACGTAGCTATTCTGTTAATACAGTTATAACAACAATTTTGTGGATCGTGGAAGTTTGTGAGTTTTGCAGAAATGGTGGATATACATATATGGGTGTAACGTATAGTGTGTTTTTATTTGCTTGTCTTATTTTTTAAACAAAAATGGCGTCCTGAGATTTGATTTGGTTTACTGTAGTTATAAAATGAGAATTCATAGTATAGTGTCACTTAATTTATTTAAGTATATTTTAATTTCTTATTTTTATACATTCATGTAATTTGTTATGATTTAATTGTGCTTTTGTGTGTATGCTATGTCTTTTATGTGCACTAAATAAATGGTTTTTTATACATATATCTATAACTAGCTTCCGCCCGCGGCTTTGCCCACGAGGTATGTCGATAAAAACTATTCTATGTGCTTCCCCGGGATGTAATCTATCTCTTTGCCAAATTTTATCGAAATCCGTTCAGTGGTTTAGGCGTGAAAAGGTAACATACAGACAGACAGACAGAGTTACTTTCGAATTTATAATATTAGTATGGATTTCTCTAATTATTTATTCCGTCGTAAGTCTCAACTTTTTTACTTCCCTGCTGCCCCACTTTTTGGCTTGACCGATTAGTAATTTGTCTAAGTGATTTCGTAAAGAAACCTAGCCCCGGTAAATTGCCAAAACAAATCGTCACCTTGGGATTACAAGTAATGATCGGAATTCTCTATCCCACTGCCTACGTATTTCAGGCGTTGTTAAAGTTGACCTTATCAACCTCGTGTATAAGAGCGTAAGGGTCAACTATAATGATATACGAGAACGTATTACGTTTTCCGACTCCTGCCTCCTAATTATTGCGACGGATCTATCCCTGTGCCGAATTCATTTTTGTGACAAATCTTCGTTTGTGCTTGCTTATGTCTCTAAAATAAGTACTTACTTGGGATGAAATATTTTGTAAGCGACACTTGTCAATAACAGTACCTAGACTAACGAGGTACTCGGTTTTATTGATCTCCTTGTATCGATACAATGAATTGAAGCTTGCAAAGAAAAGAGCCAAATATTAATAAAATCTCTTTTACAAAGAACAACAACAGAACTGACATCCAAAAAAAAAGTTGTGTTTGTTTTGGAAGTCAATTCTGTTGTTGTGAAAAATAACTAATTTCGGAAATCGGTGTCGTTGGTTCCGCATATCCGTTTTTCTTCCAAAATTACAGTTTTTTTTCACTTTGTAGTGTTTTTTTGGAACTCGGATGTTTTATTTTGTTAAAAAGGTTTTGTTTTTCACTTTTTAGTTGTACCGACCCCACATGAATTCGAATAACACTACTGGCTGTGTAAATATCAGTGACAGGAAGTTAGGTATTATAACATCATCAATATTAACTAAGTGGAAAAAATACGTATTATTCAAGGTAACTCAAAAACTACCCAAGCAAAGAATTTTTGAAATCGATCCACAATTGCCGGAGATATCGCGTATTTTTGAAGTGAAAACTTCTTTAGCGGCGCTGTGTACTTTTTTTGGAATGGGTAAAAACTTCTAAATTCGCGTCAGGTCACGTGACCCTGATCGAAAATTCGTAAGACGTGACGCGCGTTGTTGAGGACAGCGCCATCTATGCACATCGGGAAGAACTACGAGGGCCTCGCGTACTAACTACGTAGGCCTCGCGTACTAACTACGTAGTTCATCCAAAAACGACGAGATGGCGCTGAACCACGATTTGTAAATCTGAATAAATTCCTTTCACGAGAAGAATAAACCAGTCACTTTGGTCATCATACCTGATTTGCAAAAAACCCTATAAAATAAGGAACACACCTTAACACGCGTGTTTTGTTTATAAGACGATTCACAAAATACACTCGTAATTGTTCAAGTTTTCACTTCTGTCGGCACTACCGGAGTGCCAGTGTTTTTTTAACAGTCGAATTGAGCACCTTTTTGAAGTTGGTTAAAAAAAGCATTAATCATTTACATTCGAATTGAATAATGAGGAAATTTTCCCAAAGAAAGCTCCTTTAGATTTGAATTTCTTCACATCTATTAGTAAATAAATGTGAGTTCTAGTTAAATCATTTCATAATATATGTACCTACCTATAATACGTGTTTATATATTGTGGTGTAAGCATTATTATGTAGCAAGAAGCCCTAACAAAACATTTTTATGGAAATATCTACAAAGTAGCAGGTTATTTGATCGTCGAAGACCTTAAAAACAGTTGTCGGCTGTGTTCGGAGAGCCCTATGTTTCGCTACAGAAAATTGTATTCCTTCTAACATTGATGGCTGGATGAGAATCATGTAACCGTCCAATCCCGTAACTGGAGCTTTAAAATATATGAAGCCGATTTCGGAAACGAAATCTCGCCTTTCTGTGCGCTTCCCTATCTATTGAATTTCAAAATTAATTTATTTACACAAGTTATATTTTCTGCGGGCAAACCAATTCAACGATTCAATGTTTTCTGATTCAAACAAAACCAGCGTTCATTTCATCTTGTTCCTTTCTCCAAGTTACAAACAACACTGCACTGGCTATTTACTTTTATTTCCTCATCACTCAAGTCTTTGAAAGTACACTCATAAATATGCAAGTCCAAAGTTGTTGAGGCAACTCGTCGTATTTTACCACTTTTAGCTGGAATACCTATACAATAGAGGAACGCGACCCGCTGCATGGAAGGCTGCGGCGAACTTCCACCCAGTTACAATATCCGAACCTTCATAAATATTCACAGCAGTATGAAGTCTACTCCAACTACTTTTATCAGATCCCGGGGGCGTTAGAGCAGTTTCTATTACATTGTTTCATTTAAATGTGTTCTTTGACTAGACATCACCGCAGCTAATTGGTAACCTTATCTGGAAAGTTTTCAATAACTATGACAGAGCCCGACTAGCGAATCCTCGATTGTTTTCTTAATCTTCGAGACTTTACTGATTCTGTGTTTAATCTACAGCGTCTTGTAGTACTACGGTTTTTATTTTCAGGTTTTATTGCACAACAATTTGCACTTTGTTTGTTATAATATCAACACATTCTTTAAAAGCGTTTGTAGTTTATTATTTTCTTTTAGGTAATAATTTATTGAGACACTTTCTTTATAAAGGTCTTCTATATGTAAACTTATAACAATGTATTCTTCTTTACCTAAGTACTGGGTGGATATTTAAAAAGTCTCTTTGCTTATTTATTTGAGAGAAACTGGAGACACGACGAGCTCAACAATATTGTTCGATCGTTCATTTATTTCTTACTTTAAAAAGTATTCGTATGCAAATCACGAGAAAATCTATCATTCACTTATCTCATCAGCCATATATTTTTCATTGAATTTTAAAGTTCACAGCATTGATGTTGCGCAAACTGCTAAAAGATTGACACTTGTGCCGCAGCGACCGTAGGTCGGGGGTTTGATTTCCTACGGACATAAATTATACTAACTCACACGGCCGAAAAATTGTTAATCACAGTTATTATGATTATAAAACACCCACAATATACGAAAACAAAAAAAAAGTACAGAATCAATAGACTAAACATCGCCCAACTAAACAGGACAAATAAATAGCCGCTAAGTTTGTACGGCTATCTTCCATACAAACTTAGCAGCCATTTATTTGTCCTGTATTTCCTGATAGCCGCTCTAACATTACGCAACCTTGTTTTTGCTAGCGCACAAGATCGGAAACACCGCGGATAGACGTGTTAATCTCACGGTGTCGAGAGCATGTGACGATATTATTTTTCCCGGCATCATATCGAGTGATTAATAACGTTATTCCTTCTGCTGTAATGACGTTCCCTCGATATCATTCTTTTCTCTCTCGCAGTAAAGTATTCGGGCCTCTTTATTATTGTTGGGCTCGATATTAATCATGTTCTTATTGATTAGAGATATAAGTAATTGTCAATGTGCAGAGTGCGATCTACTATAAAACATCTATATCTAGCTATCCTTATCCTTACTAATATTATAAATTCGAAAGTAACTCTGTCTGTCTGTCTGTATGTTAACTTTTCACGCCTAAACTAC
The DNA here is from genome assembly GCA_963855955.1 of Luperina nickerlii. NCBI lineage: Eukaryota > Metazoa > Arthropoda > Insecta > Lepidoptera > Noctuidae > Luperina > Luperina nickerlii. The sequence continues at coordinate 12,641,525 of OY979674.1, forward strand.
TAAACGGATTTCAATAAAATTTGGCAGAGAGACAGATGGCATCCCGGGGAAGGATATAGGATACTTTTATCCCGATATTCCCTCGGGATCGACACGTATAAGGGTGAAACCGCGGGGCGCTGTAGTTTTTTTATAACTATTATAATTCTCTTGCCTTTATCCCAATTTATTAAGATTCGGCGTAACTTGTCGCTTCCATACTTCTCTATTAATCGTCATTTCGTAGTAACCCCCTTCCTAGCTATATCATCTTTCAGAAAGTTCATCCATCGTTTCTTTCTACTCCTATTTTGAAGTGAAAACTTCTTTAGCATCGTTGTGATTTGAAATTTTATGAAACGAAAATGCAACAGTAAAAAGAGACATATAAGATTTTACGTGGGAGAAAATGAGATAGGAAGCATTATACAGTGTTTTTGTTTTTTATAAGTACAAATGACATCACATTTAATGGATGTGTGGATGTGGATGTGGACGTGGAAGTGGACGTGCACGTTGACGTGGACGTGGACGTACACGTTGAGGTGGAGGTGGACGTGGACGTGCACGTGAACGTGGACGTGCACGTGGACGTGGTCGTGGACGTGGTCGTGGAGGTGGACGTGGACGTGCACGTGCACGTGGACGTGGACGTGCACGTGGATGTGGACGTGCACGTGGACGTGGTCGTGGACGTAGTCGTGGAGGTGGACGTGGACGTGGACGTGCACGTTGAGGTGAACGTGGACGTGCACGTGCACGTTGAGGTGAACGTGGACGTGCACGTGCACGTGGACGTGGTCGTGGACGTGGACGTGGACGTGGACGTGGACGTGGATCGATGGATGGATGGATGGATGTATACGTTCTTTAGCATCGTTGTGATTTGAAAGTTTATGAAACGAAAAAGCGACAGTAAAGAGAGACATGTAAATTCATAAGATTTAACGTAGGAGAAAATGAGATTTAGGAAGTATTATACAGTGTTTTTGAAGGTTTCACTGCTACCACGTGTGAATTGCACACATGCTGTTTTTTATTTTTTTTAGATTCACCGACAATTGATTACACTAATACAACCACATAATACATTTTTAAAAGTAAAAATAACAGTACATCAATTTACTTATAGGTAAACACAACATGCTTAAAACAATGAATCAGAGAAATAAGCTCACTTACTTAGTAATAAGCGCTAATATTGATAAATTGGTAACTTCGGTAAAAAGTTACATTTAAATGCAATTCAAATTGGAAATTCTGATTAAAAATTATAAAATTCGTAGAGGTTTTCTTTGACATTTTATCATGAATGAAATTGATAAGAAATTAAGTAAAAATAAAAAAATTATAAAAACATTCATAAATTAATAACATTAAGTAAATTCATAAAAATTTAACATCGGCAAGTTAGCAAACTAGGATTAAAATTAACAACAAAAAATTAAAATTGATTGATAGAAATTGATAACATTGGTAAAAATAAAATATAAAATTGATAAATTTATAACAGTGGTAAAATTTACACATTCATAATAATTGACCAGGATTAAGGGTTGCTCGGTAAACGATACAGGGTGGCTTTCTGTTTAGCAAGAGAGTCAAAGATCAATAAAATCCCTGTAGCCATTTACTGCCTTACACATTCTTGCAAAGTGCGAATTGGCGCTCAAAACTGTTCTTCTAAAAGGTTTACAAAGGGGCGTGATGGCACTACGCGGGATTCTAGAGGGTGCACGAAAACTGAAAAGAGCAAGCAGGCTAGGGCTGTCTATTTTATGTTTAATGATTTTATAGGCAAACATTACAACAACTAATCTTTCTCTTATAGCTTATGTATATTTTTATAATTTACAAAAATAACCATAGGTCAGCTATCATTTAAGGTAAAAGCCCACACAGAAAATCTTCTATCTCTTTTGGAGGATCAAATAGCACAGTCAAGCTTAATGCTCGATAAGACTGTGATGCTATAAGTATTAACTATCAGAAAGATTTTCAATAAGCATAAACTTTGAAAAACCTAAATATACGAGGTACTTTTAAAACCGTTTAAATAAATCGGCGTATCGTGCTCCCGAGTCCCGAGTACAAAGTCAGAGTGGCCGACATAAATAACGCGACTAAAGCACGTGTAAAATACAACTATTTTATAAAAAGAGGAACCCGGTCCAATAGCGCCCGACTTATCGAAATCATATTTCAGGGACGTGAGGAGGACGGTGTAGCCTTACCCTTTTCCAACGCATTGTCTATTGAGGCTCGTTTACATTGTAACGGACATTATGTTCCAGTAACACTTTTAAGGCAGAACCAAAAATCTACTACCAAAAGTGAACCAGTGCTCGCCGCGTTCGGCTCTCCGTTGGTCCGAACGAGGCATCACCCTTTTCCAAAGCATTGTCTATATCACATTGTCACGAACACGCGGCGACACGAGATATTCGTTGAGATATAACTTTATTCTTGTAATATTTTTCGTGACTCTTGTTGTTCTAAAACACGTAGCAAAAACCAATAGATTAATGTAAGATTTATTTCGTCTCTTTCGTATTATTAAAGTCTAGTTTTGTGCACTATTGTTTAGTATTTAATCATCCTTTTAGTTTAAGTACTTTAAAATGAGTACATAACTGTAATACTAGCTTATAACTGGTCCATTGCAAGGCCAACTCCTCTCCTGAATGAACCGTCATTGGTCACTCAGTAATAATCACACTAATATTATAAAGGCGAAACTTTGTGAGTGTGTGTGTTTATATGTTTGTTACTTCTTCACGCTCAAACGGTGGACCAATTATGATAAATTTTTGTATAGAGGTAGCTGACACCCTGGATTAACATATGGGCTACGTTTTATCCCGATATTCCCACGGGATCGGCATTTACGCGGGAGAAACCGCTGGGCGCAGCTAATATAATAATAATGAATCATTTATTATTTTAATTTCGTCTAAAGGGAGTTGGCTTCGGCTCCTAGCACGCCTTCCAAAAGTTCGGGACCCCAAGGTCCCGAGATATGTCAGACATGTAAATCATAAATAGTTTATTAACCAAATAGTGTACTTTTTCCTTATAACTAAAGTACAGACGCCAGCACATCAAGCTACTACAATCTGTCAAATTTCCTTAATAGATTTTCAACTTTATCGCTAAAGCATAAGGTTCAAAGTTGATTAGGAAAATTTGACAGTTTCGGGTAGCTTGATGTGCTGGCGTCTGTACAAAAATATACTACTCTTAAAATTATTGTTACAAGGGACACATAGTTTTAATATTTTAACTTGTGGACTCCACGCTAGGTCGGGCCTGTCTCGTGGTGTCCTTGAGAGTTTTAAACAATTTGAAATTTCAAGGTCGATACTGTATTGTAAATTTATTTGTAACATATTTGCTCGTAAAGGGTCTCTTATTTCACCAATTTCAATATCGTAATGTATCTCATTACGCACTTGTGCGGTAATGTAAAGTAAATCGCACGGTTTATCAAGATGCTCCGTCAAAACGAACGGTACTTTTTTAAATCTTAGCAAAGAGTTTTTATTTCAGAAAAGATGTCAAAATTTTATGAATAAAATTAACTTTGGGAGATAAAATATAATAAATAAACATTTAATTCTTTAATTTAATTAATTTTGACAATAAATTACAACCATTAATATCTGTAACAAAAACAAAAATATTAATTTACTTTATTAATAATACTGGCCTTTTTTGTGCCTATGCCTGAAAAAAAAAAGCGCGAACGCGCACGCATCGCTTATCTGTTAAAAAGTAAAAATTATTCCGCGCGCTTTTTCTTTTCGCTGTACTTTTTTTTATTTGAAAATGTCGTCAAGTAATGATGAATTTATTAATTCCACACCGCCAGAAGTCTCAGAGGCAGCGAAAAAGGCTACTCTAAGCCTCGCCCGAAAAATCGACCGACAGATACTTACAAACGTATCAAAATTTCATCATATGGAAAACAAGCAAATATGCAAGTTCAGTCCAAGTTTTATTTATTTCCTCGCAAATATGTTATAAAACGTCGTATGACATACGTGCGCTTTGAAAATTACAGCCTCTGCTTTCTTTTAGCCCTCGCCTACGGCTCGGGCAAGCAATATCGCCTCGGCTGTAATTTTCAACTTACCGCACTTATATCATAATGTACTATTATTACATATTGTTTTGAAACGTAAAACAAAAAAGGACATGAAAATTATTACATATAATATAATCGTAAAACAATTGTTTGTAATAGGGATTGTCAGAAATATAGAGAGGAATCACATGATATAAAAAATATAAGTATTTATAATTTTTAGGTCTGTTATTTACCCACGCTATTCGGAATTAGATCTCAACCATCAAAATAAAAGGCAATTACGCTCTTGAACTACCACGAATCTTAGGCCCTCGAGACACATGACTTCTTCAAGGAGTTTCATATTAAGCAGGTACTTCGATGTTAACCTTTTATTTTCTAATAAATAAATACACTACTAGCAACTCAACTTTATTCTTCCTAGGTCATCATAACACCGATATATTATAGACAGAAAAGTTGAAGCAGACCTTAAGTGGAGAAAGATTTTTCTACTGCCTCAATCATTTCTGCCCGGTCCTGCCCTAAAATGGGTTAGATAAAAATACCTATATTTCGAAAATTGTTAGGTAAAAATACCTATATTTCGAAAAGGCTTAGGTAAAAATACCTATATTTTAAACTATTGCAATAAACTTTCTTAAAACCAGATAGGCCTCATTGTTTATTAAAATGTTTCTATTAGCAAAAGCGGAAAAACCGATTTTTATTTGAACTTTAAGCAGCTGTAACCACACAAATGTAAAACCAATATCCTAAGTGGCATCAATAGAATTATAATCTAATCTAAAGCAACTCCAGCCAAACCGCACATACTCTAAATCTCGCCCTCAACTCGCTAAGACGGCGACAATCTGCCGACAAGTTTAGTACCACCGTTAAGCGTAAGTAGATGTTTACAGCTGGTAGACATTGCACTGAGGCTGTGTTACTGAATTCCATGAATATCTTCTGTATAACGGATGTAAAAAGACCTCTCATTAACCCAAGAGTCACAATATTATTTCTACGCAATCACTGTCCATTCGAAGGTTGCCTGGAAGAGATCGAAGAAAGCAATAAATAGGCCCATTGTATGTTTTGTAGTGTTAAAGGTTTTTTTGCGTTATGTATTTTCTGGTGTACAATAAAGTATATATAAATAAATAAATAATATGCTTCCTGTCATTGTGATGATAACTTGACCAATCGACCATACCTGGAAAGTTGGGAACCCATGGGTCTAATTTTTTTACGTTTTTTTTTTACCATCATCGGCTTGTTATGCTTATTTTCATGCTACGAATAAAATAAGTTTTCCAGCAATTATTTTTGCTCAATGTTAGGTACTTAGGTATTTTAATGCTTGGCGTTGAGTCTTTTTACATCCTGTATGGCAGGACGTACTTGTCGAATACTAACGAACAGCTGAAGCAGTAAAGGTAGCCAACAAGCGTTCCAGACGGACCTCGGAGCGTCCACTACGACTCTAATGAGAGCGACTCCATCGTTAAATAAATTGGATAAAGACGTTCGTGATCTCTCAAGAACAACTTCAACCACTTCACAGTGACTAGCAATTAACTAAATTAAAAGATTGTTCGTGCACTTACCGAAACGTTTGAAACGCTTCAGTTCGTTCTCTATGTGCTTTAAACCATTAATTTACTTTAAGATTTCCCTTATTTTTGGTAAGTTGAAACATAGTAGGAAAAACTAAATTGAATTCACTTCCTGAGCAAATAGGAAGCACAACTAATAAAATAATTGGATGAAGTATTCTTGGAAAAATATTAGAAACTTCACTTTACTTGACAGCTTTTGGATATAATTTGCTAGCTGCTCCCCGCGGTTTCACCCGCGTAAATGTCGATCCCGTGGGAATATCGGGATAAAAAGTAGCCTATATGTTAATCCAGGGTGTCAGCTACCTCCATACAAATTTTTATCAAAATTGGTCTAGCCGTTTGAGTGTGAAGAAGTAACAAACATATAAAAACACACACACCCGCACTCACAAACTTTCGCCTTTATAATATTAGTGTGATGTGATGATATTGATTGTACAGCGACCTGCACAGCGTAAATAATTTCTACCATTTGAAATGAAATCGAAATTAATTAAAATAATTAACAATTAATCTGTTTGTGCTTCTTTGTGACATCGCATTTAATCCGAGTATCAGCCGATGGCAGATTCAACTCATTATACGGATTTGTGAACTGTGACAATATCAGGGCCAATAAATTTACGGGTGTTTGTACTGATAAAATAAACAGGTAGGTGTCGGGCTCACCCACTGACCGCCGAACGATAAATTGTTCTCATTATTATCGGCGTATCGTCTATTGCCCAACAAATATTTTATTCCCTTTGTTTATCGCGAAATAACGAGTAATTAGGAGACAACTCGTGGGAGCATTAGGATTTTATTTTATAGCCTATTTTCTTAATCTTTAATGTTTAACTTGACACTGCTAATAAAATTGCGTAATTGTATTGGTTTTACAAAACTAGAGCTTATTTGCGTTTAAAGCTCCCAGCGGGCCACCAACTACCATGGCCCACCTGAAAATCTTTTAACGGATTAAGAAGCAATGTGAGTCGCTGCAGGTACAACTTAGTCAGGTGGTTGTACTCCGATGAACCACAGTGCGACTGTGGAGCCACATAACAAACGATGCCTCAACTCTTATACAAAAACACCTGCACTATGGAAGACCTTTGGGATGCCAACGCTAACGCTGTCGAAGTGGCGAGTTCTAGTCGAAGCTTATATAAAATTAATAAAAGGGAATCATCGATACGACCAAATAAAAGAGTTCATATTTATTCAAACATAAAAATTTGTCAGTTAAAAATATACTTTTTAAGAATACGAAGCAATCAATATGCCCTTATAATGCAGATAAATCTGGCCGGACAAGAAAATCCTTGTTAACATGTGAATGCGGGGAATTTAAAAGATCTCCATACGATGTTCGGCGAACAAAAACGTGTAAAGCTGAGCGTGGCATGACGCGACGATTTAACGCATATCCTCGCAAAGTAGACGGTGCCGTGCGTCGGCTGAGCCGGCCTGCGACCCCCATCACCGGATTAACTGCCTGTAACAGCATGTCAGCCGGTCAACCGGCCAAGATTTACGCATCTGTTTTCATTCTACAATGAAAAGATTTGTTGCTTCAATCCACATTATTTCACAAAACAAAACCAATTTAATCAAGGATTAGGTACGACCGAAACATAGTAAGTATGTCGAAACATTGCAAAATCGAAACGAAAACTACGTTAGTATTCTAACGTCAGAAAACCCCTTCGATATTGACGCGGCTTCGGATGCACGTCAGAGTGGACTCATATTGGATCTAGCCGATTCCATATCCACAGCCACGGCACTACGAGTGTAAGCCTTTAATCTCTGCATTGCGTCACACTGAGCGGAATGAGAGTTATCGGTTTCCCTACTGATAAACACAAACGAATGAGCCCGGGTCCGCAATCCAGCTCAATAATACCCATCCTCCGTATAAAAATTGATTGTAACAGCCCATCGCGGGAATAAATAAATATTTTCGGGTATCATTATGGTATCGCTATTTATTGTTGCGGTAACAAAATTCATGGGTTTAATAGTTGCCGATTAACAATGGATCAATATGACACGGAGGCAACCGGTAATGCCTGCAAGTGATCGGGGCGTTAACAAAGTCTGGAAAAACGGGAGGTGTGCCATTATAAATATCGACATAAACGAGGGTGGTTACCCAGCATTAACCTTGCCAGCCTGACAAATAATTGTAGGTGCCTACACGGATAGGATTACTGAAAAAACAGCGTGCTCACCTAACGCCCTCCTGACTAACGATGTATAAAATTTCCATTGTCATCAATCTCTGACACAACGCTGAGGATTCGCAAACTCTTCACTAATTGCAATTTGAACAAAAACTAAAAAGCGAAGTCATCGCGAGCTGCAATTTTTAACGCTACGTTTTCTACCAGTTGTAAATTCAAAAGTCACAAAATAATGGTATCAGCACAAAAAAGTAAAACAGTTCGGAGTTTAAAAATGTTGTTTACTTCTGTTAAAAGCCCTCTTTCCGGAAAACTTAGTTCCTCACAGCTCATAATGACACGACTTTTACAGAGTAAAAGTAATAACACGTATTTAGATAGATATAATATAGGTAGGTACACTGTTAGAATGTATTCTGATTTCTACACGTAACATATCATTGTAACTGGCTTGTTACTTGTTTTCTAATGAAAACAAGAAAAAAAAGTAATGTGTGTGTGTAGTGTGCGTGTGTGTAGTGTGTGTGTGTTTAGTGTGTGAGTTAGTATAAATCGCTTATACCTAATCGTTACAAACTGTTTTGTTTCTGCTGAAATGTCCAACACTATAACCTACATATTATATCTAGTGAACTGTTTTGTTCACTTGTTATGCCGCACTTAGACTTACACCACTTACACCAATGTAATGGTTAGCCAATTTCAAAATATCGAAATCATAAACATAACCCTGTCACACACAAATACTAAAAGGAGCGAAAATGGAACTAATACAGCCGCATAACGGGCACAGCGAGGACAGATGGGCGGTCTCGACGGTGTATCTCCATACATGACCATTACCGTGCAACTGACGTGTGTAACGTCCCTAAACGCCAATACCGTGAACACGTACAAATATTCCCTTACCTTGTTTTTTTTTAAGTAGGTAACACCGTTGTGGGTATAAATAATTCGTAGTCTCAGAAACCGAAAAAAATACATAATAATAGGATAGTATGATGAGTTTTGTGTAACATCTTGTATTGACCGATAACTTGTATGTAAACTTGCAAACTATGAATACAAGTTGGTTAAATAACATACCATGCGTCATGTTCGTGAACAGGTGCCGTCAATATGGACGGGTCATCATTAGTTGGCAAGCTAACCAGACGTTTACTACGCCTGGACAGGAAAGGCGTGGGCCTGGTGACGGAGACCATCACGCTAAACAAACACTTCCACACAATAGGCATAACGGACAGTCCCTCGTGCAGGGCTTGCATGGAGGCTGATGAAACCGTTGCGCATGTGCTCTTTGAGTGCACAGGCGTCACCCAGATTTGGTCAGAAACCCTCGGGATACCCAGATCTTACACAGATGTTTTGAATAGGCCAAGGGACCTAATCAACTTCTGGAGGGAGATGAACTGGTTGGAATAATCACGGCCGCCATGGCCAACGCACAATAGTCCACTGGAAGGACTAAATGCGGAAACCAAACCCATAACATAGAACATAGGGACGGGGGATCTCTTAGCCGCCATGACTTATTTTAATTTAATATTTGAATTGGTTTTTTTATCATTTCACTATGGACACTTTCAACGTTCTGCATCGTTCTCACATGCATAATTTGAACTCGAAAGAACATATTTTGAAACCATATTATTTTGATTTGAAGAGTGTCCGTGGAGTTTCTTGAGCGTTCTTCTCCATAGGTACCTACCCACTACGCTTTGGAGTCGGCAACTAGCTTCATCTTTCTGACTGACCGACCCCTTGACAAAAGTACCTGTGATGGGTTTATTTGAAACCAATGCTTTGAGTTTACAGCAAACTTCCAGCAAAAAAATTCAACTGAAAACCACGTTTTACAAAATACAGGTGAAAGTTTTTTAATAAGGAACGATACTTCATTAAAAATGAATAATTATCATCCATTCTATAATTAATATTAAAATCAATTTATTTTCCGAAGAAACGTGTCCCGTCAAGGTGACAGGGGGGCCTAAAAAGGCTACTTCGGCAGAATCATGAGAGGATAACATTATGAATCATAATATGACGAAGGCAGTCCTTGTCTTTCTTTTTTTCGCTGCACTACGTAGGTATAATCAAAGAGATTGAGATTGGATTTGGATTGGATTGATTGGTATTTTAGCACAGAAAAAAAAAATAACTGAAAAATCCTTCACCAATTGGATTTGATACGAGTAACATAACAGTTAACTCTCCATTATGATTCATAATGTTATCATTTATGATTCTGCCAAAGTGGCCTTTTTAGGCCCCCAGATACTACTTCTCCTTAATTATTCATCAACCTTCACTTATTAGTACCGTACAGAACTTTGCCTCGAAATCGATCTTACTAAGCCCGTAAAGTTCGTCAGTGGTACGCAAAGACATTTTACAATATGCCTAATTAAAAGTACTGTTATTAAAAGTTCCCATTTCACAGAGCTGTAAAAACGCACCCCGTTAATTAATGACTCTTTGTGTTAATTTCATGATGCTTTCTAGCTCTGTACATACTAAGTGTCAGCCTTCCTTTACGGTAGGGTTGGGTAAAAGTTCACAATAAAATAATACATTACATAAGAGCTAACGTAACTAACGACTATAACGACGAATAATTATTCTTTTCCATGCTTAAATTTTCTTCACACCTGATCCTACAAACAAGGTCTCATCATGTAACACGAAGTCACGTAAATTAGGTAGGATGTATACTAATCCCGAGATAAAACGCTTAAGCTTCTGCCATAATGTCTCGTGTGTAAGCAGCTTTATTTGCTGTAAACATTTGCGTTCTCGTTTGCTTTTAAATAATAAAGGAATTCTTGTGCCTTGATATTTATGCCGACTAAAAGCCTAGAACAAGAACTTGAGTGGTTGTCCTGAAAAATAACTGAATATAAGTGTTATTCTGCTTACCTATGGATCTAGGTAATATCTATGGGCAAAATTCCACGTCAAAGCGCGTATTTTTCGTACGGACCTATGAATCCAGTGCCAAGATTGCTTTAATTCTGAATGTCATTTTATATATTTTATATACCAAGGCACCAAGTCCCAACATACAAATCATAAACATATAAAGTTTATTAAATTCTTTAAATCATTAAAATAGACAAATCAACATTCAATGAAATTATTAGTTATGAACCTGTAAGCAACCTTCATCGTCATCAGCCTACATCAGTCCAGTGCTGGACAAAGGCTCTCTTATTGCACGCCATTCTACTGGATTTTCGGCCACTCTCATCCAGCTGCTAAGCAAGCAAACTTAAATAGATGAAAAATATAAAGATTAACGTACAAAAAAAGAAGCGGGCAACCTCGAAAATCTAAAATCCGCGAGAAACCTACTAAGCGAGCGAAAGTGATGCAATTACTATTGAAACGCAAAAGAAGAGTGATGGCTATAGTGTGCGTGCGCTCGGAATAAAACGACGTATGTGCCAAAACGAATTTACTCCTTCTTTAACACAATAAATGAATTTAGTTTTTGAGTAAACTTTGATATGATATGATTTGAATTCTCTGTTTTAAAGTCAATTCCATTGAATAACTCTTAAGCGTTAAGCCCGTGATGTCGAAAAAAGTAAAAAAATAGATATAACTTTGCAATTTTTTTGCATCGAGAAAAATTCATTGAATCGTGTATTCCTTTTACATGATACTTGACGAAAGAGTCAAAAAACATATACCAAAATGTTAAATCCCTATTCTACATAATTTAGAAGTTAAACGAAATAGAAAACATTTTTTCAATATATCACTTTAAAAAGCTCCGTGCAAACCCGAACACATGTCAACTCAACTTCTCATACTTACATCTCTTCAACTGACATTTATATTCCTTGGGCCTGCTGCAGCACTAACCCGAAGTGACGACTTATCACGTCTAATGTACTACGCCTGACAGGAAGAGTAATGGAACAAAATTGATGAACCGTAATACATATCAATAGAGATATTGGCAATAAATAAGCAGATAAAATATGGCCGTTTAAGGTCGAAAGCAATTTGTAAGCTCGCCTATCTTGAGTATCGGGAAGATCGCTCGGAATTACCTACAACAGGTTTTTGCATCATGATTTGTGGTGCCCCCGGGTGATGTTTGATCCAAAACGTGCTCCCCATTGTCTGCCGAAAACAACTTGTATTTAGGCAAAATTATTCCTTAAGGAAAGGTGAGCGCAAAACATATGACGCGTTAAGATTGTTTCCTCAAAAAACTCTGTATAATTTTTATTTCAAAAATTTTTGGTCACGTGTTAATGCGGAACTTGTTGGACTTCACATTAACAAAAGTTTTAAAGGAAATTTTTCTCCTCTGTAAGCTAACAAAAAGGGTCATGTAAAGTAATAATTAAGGCATTGTGCATAAATGAGTTTTATTTTTTGCTTTTGTTCAGTTAGGGTTAGGACCCCTCGATGGCTTTCCAAGAATCTGTGGGCTAGACTAGATGTATATGTATATGAAATTGAAAACTTGCGCCAACTCGAAATTTATTATTATCAAATTCAAATCATTTATTTCAAATAGGCACATTAAAGGCACTTTTGAACGACAAAACTTACAGTAAAATTGAATTGATTCTAGTCGCCCCTTCCAAAAGGTAGTGTTCGTATGGAGAAGAATGAGCAAGAAACTCCACCGTTACTCTTTTAAAATGTTTTACAAGGTTTTGTATACATAATAATAATTATATGTGAAGACGTTGCACTTAGAATAAAATGAGACTACCACAAAAAGTAAAAAGAATTAAAAATGAAGCAATATGACAGGTAAATCAATTATGTGATAGATACGTGGTGCTCACATATTTACAAATTATTTACAAATATTGCAAAAGTAGATGATTTTCCTAGAATTTTAACAAGTGTGTGAGTTACTGTAGTCACAGATTGTAAAAATCAATATCATAAAATTAAAAAAAATATAAATTAAATTAGGAACCAGTTTGATTTTGTCTAGACTCTAGATTGTCCTATGGAGCAGGACCAGCATGTTTCCAAGCATTCTTATCTTGGACATAATCCTCTAATTTGTAATAGCCTTGTTTACACAGTGTACTTTAAATATGAGTTTTAAATTTTCTTTCATTTAATTGCAATATGTCACAAGGTATTTTTTGTAGCATTTAACACAGTACCCCATAACAGATGTATGTACTTTAGGTAATCTGAAAAAAGGTTGATCTAATTTATCTTTATTTCTAGTATTAAAATTATGTCTATCACTTCTTTTATAAAAAAGATGTTGATTTTTCTTACATACATAATATTTTCATAAATTAATTGGCAAGGTACCGTCATGATATTAACCTTTTTAAATAGTTCCCTAAGAGATTCGCGGCGACATAAATGGCTCTAACAACTCTCTTTTGTAAAATAAAAATGGATTCAATGTCAGCAGTATTGTCATATGGCATTTTGCTATGGGGTCGGGCCACATAGTAAAATGCCATATGACATAATACTATGGAAGTAACTAAAATAGACCAAATGCGCGGTTTCTACATCTGTTAACTGCCTTATATTTCTAACAGCATAAGCGGCCGAGCTTAGCCGCCCCGCAATAGATGTTATATGAGGTCCCCATTGTAATTTCTGATCTAGCGTGATTCCTAGGAAAACTGGCTGATTAATTTTATTTTATTTTATTATTTTTGGAAAACTTACAGCTAATCTGACACAATAGTTACTAAATTTTTAAAGTGATGATGGCCAATTACAAGTTTTCACATATAGAATATCAAATAACTATGTAGGTACTAGGTAACAGACAGTGTTACTTTAGTATACTGTATATAATGCAAGGACTTATATTAATTTGTCGAAGAAGTAATTGCAAAGAGCCTTCTTTAATTTAGGCACACTAGTATTAAAAAGATCTATGTCAACTTCCTGGCAGGCTTCATTATACATACGGCTCGCCCTAATCATGTACGAGTTTTGTCTGTAAGTTGTTCTTGTTGTTGGTATGTGCAACAACCGAGGTTTACGCAGAAGCGGAGAGCATACGCGCAGCCCAATTTTGCTCAGCAGCTCAGGGGTATCGTTGGATCCGTTTGCAATTTTGAGTAAAAATGCTAAATCGGAGATTTTTCTTCTTTCATAGAGTGGAAGAACATGAAATTTTTTACACCTCACGTTGTAATTAGGTAGGTATGTATTGGAACGAAATTGAATGTACCTAAGGAATTTTCTTTGTATGCCCTCTATACGATCGATATGAGTATTATAGTTAGGGTTCCAGACTTGAGAGGCATACTCGAGGTGACTACGAACAAAGGAGCAATATAATATCTTAAAAGTCTTGATACTTCTAAAATCAGACGAGACCCTGCAAATAAAACCTAGTGCTTTCGATGCTTTGTTGACAATATTATTAATGTGACTGTCGAAAATAAGCTTTGTGTCGAAAGTAACCCCGAGGTCTTTGATAGAATTGACCCTGGCTATTGGGGTATCTAAGAGTTTGTAAGGAAAATAGAAAGGGTGAGGTTTGCGAGTGAAGGAGCACACATAGCATTTGGAGACGTTTAAGTCCAGCTTATTAATATTGCAGTAGGTTTGAAAGTTGTCAAGATCCTCCTGCAGTAAGAGAGCATCTGCATGGGTGGCAACCTGATTCATGATCTTGATGTCATCGGCATAAAGCAATATTTTAGAGTTCCGAAAACAGGAAATCACGTCATTAATAAAAATATTAAATAAGAGGGGCCCCAATAACGACCCCTGAGGAACTCCCGAGGGAATACGCATAGCTCTAGATGAGTAACCGTTCAGCACCACAGTCTGACATCTGCCCTCAACATACGACGCGAACCACCTGAATAGGTTACCCCTGATACCCATGGATAAAAGTTTACGCATTAAGATTACATGGTCAATTCGATCGAAACATTTGCTGAAATCGGTATATATAACGTCGACCTGGGACGGAAGGGACATGGACTCTGATAGAAAATCACTAAAAATAACTAGGTTGGAAGTGGTAGACCGGCCTCTTGAGAAACCGTGCTGATGATCGCTGAGACTTTGATTGACAGCCGAATAAACTTGTTTATAAACAATTTTTTCCAGAATTTTTGCAAACACACACAATTTGGAGATCGGTCTATAATTCTCGACGGAAGTCTTTGGCCCCTTTTTGTGTATCGGTGTTATATATGCCGACTTCCAGATCGTGGGTACCACACCCGTAGTAAGTGATATTTTGAATAGTATCGAGAGCGGGACAACAAGGCTTTTGGTGCACTTCGCGATGAAAACCGGTGGAATGTTGTCTGGGCCTGCTGACTTATTCAAGTCAATTTGTTGTAGCAGCCTGAGAATCTCATCCTCACATATTTCCACAGAACTTATATCGGATGTGCACTGTGTCGCACTGCTATGGTCCACGTCATGTGAAGTAGGATCATTGCCAGCACCAGTGCCTAAAAGAAAATTAGAGTGAAAATAATCGCCAAACATGTTGCAGATTACGTCACCGTCGCTAGAAGACAGCTGCCCAAAGTGTAGAACTGAGGGATATGAGTTTGATTGTTTCCTTGCTTTAACATAACCCCAAAAGGCCCGAGGACTATTAACTATGTCTGATTCTATTTTAGTTATGTAATCATCAAACATAACCTTTTCTAGATCTTTAACCCGATCTCTCAATAAAGCAAAACATTCTAAATCTGATATATTCCCGTATTTTTTAAATTTAGCATGATATTTAGCCTTTTCTTTAATTATTTTGATTAGCGGGCTTCTGTACCAGGGCGGATACTTTGATTGGGAAACTACTGTTTTTGTTGGTATGAAAGTATTACGTAGCCTGTCAATGACAGTGTAAAAGTAAGTGAGGGCGTCTTCTAACGGTCGACAGTTTAAGTCGCTCTGCCAATCCACCAGATTAAGTTCGTCACATATTGCATTATAGTCACCCAAGTGATACAAGAATTTTACGTAGGGACGAACGGGAAGACTGTGCAATTGAACAAAGTCCGCGGTAACACATAATGCTTTATGATGCGAGTCCTCAGGTACAAGCGGGTCACTACACCAAGCGACAGCAACTTGGTCATTAGATAGCGCTAGGTCCAGAATCCTATCATTGACGTTTGAATGACAGTTATACTGTGAAAGGTTACAGATATTAAAGTTATCAATGAGGTTTGTTTGGACTACGCCCTGCAGGTTAGTAGGGCGTAAAGTATACCCGTCGGCAGTCGGGTGCCACTTGATGTTCGGTTGATTAAAGTCACCCAGAATAACAAACTTATCAGCAGAATGCTGAAGGACGATATCCGATAAGTTATTAGAGAAGTTACTAAGCTGGACTGCTAAAGAGTTGCCTAGGTTCTGGCCACAGATGTAAGTTACGCAAATGTGCATTTTATAAGATATTCTTGGTTTCTTTCGCACTAGTGTCAGTGTAACCCACAAGTCCTCAGCACTCGAGCACCATTCACTGCGAGCATCCGCCACAAGTTCACGTCTAACCGCGATTAAGACACCTCCTCCCATTACTTGATTAGTGTTAGCATAGTCACGGTCCCGCCTCCATACGAGATATCTGTCGTCAATCACTTCAGAATCAGATATCCCGTCAATTAACCATGTCTCCGTCAAACAAATAACATCGAAGCTATTAATACATACATTTCTAAAGAAAACTCCTGTTTTTGTTCGTAGTCCCCTCACATTTTGATAATAAATACTAAGGGACGCCATCAAAAATGATCAAAAACGTAAACACAATACGAGTAGCAGAAGTGTAGGGTACATTCAAATCGCGGAAACTGATAATATTTCTAAAAGTAAGGATAATTTCTGTGAATAAGGAAAATAGGACTTTAGCGACATATACATTAAGTACAATTAGTATACTGCAACAAAAGGAGCCATAATAAAAAATATGGTCACAAAAAACTCGGTATTTATATATTAACAAGCTAAATGGATCATTACGTGTAAGACGATAGCGATTAAAATTGTAATGCAAAAATAATACAGAACAGTCAACACCGAGCGATAAGCGAACAAAGGGCCGGCGGGAATGGAATGCGTAGAAAAAACCAGTGCATGTGTTTCTCAATCTTAATGAGCCGATGTAATAGATAAACAACTTGCCAGAATGATGAATAGGTAACGTTAATATAAAAACTTCTTTAAATCCTGTTCAGATTTGATGTGGATTTTTGGAGACGTGGTGTTTTTGCGAAGCATGATTTTGCATCCCCTGACCCAGACATGCTCAAAACCACGTTCTTTGGCTCTGGCCTTGGTCTTATTCAGAAGGATTTTGTTTTCGAATGTTAGGTGGTCGTTAACATAGACCCTATTTTCGCCACGTAGTTCCAGGTCACCAGCATTCAGGGTCTTATGCTTTTTAGCGGCAGCTACAAAATCGTTTTTCAGGTAGCTATTGTTCACCGAACAAATTATGTTTTTATTTTGCTTGTCATTGCGCATCGGCACCCTTGCCACATAATTAATCTGTTCTTTTGGAATATGACAGCCAATGATATCCCCGATCTTGGCTATTAATACATATAGGTTTTCATCGCTGGACATCGGCACTCCCTTGATCTCAATGTTGTTTATCCGGGATCTTTGCTCACTCTCACTTAGCTGATTCTCAAGCTTCTCCACACGGCTTTGCAGAAGAAGAACACCTTCCTTAGTCTTCTTCAAGACCTCAATTTCTTGCTCTAGTGCCGAGACCTTGCATGTCAAGGCCATCATTTCATCATTGACAGTATCCATAGATGACTTTACTTCAGACAATTCAGATCTGATGGCCTTTATTTCCATGAGCTCTGTTTGGATTGCTTTTACGCTTTCAACCAGCGCTGGTAATGCTTCCATTTGGGTTGAGAGCCGTTTGAGTTCAGCTAAGATAACTTCCGAGTCAGCAGTAGAAGCCTTGAGAGAACCGATGCGGGGACTGGCTGCCGCTGATGATTTGCAGCTAGCACATTTCCATGTCGCTTTACGGTCCCCGAGTTTTCTCCAACCAACTTCTGTTATACCTGCGCAGGGGAAGTCAAATTGCCCGTTACACAGGGTGCATGTCACGCCATCTCTAGCTTCAACTTCACAACCCTTACACGTAAACATCGTAAAATGAATAAAAAGTTTGACAAACGTAGTTCGTGTTCCTTCAAAGAGTGATAGAAACAACGATGCACGCGCGCGTTCGGTTAGCTGTCTACCAACGTACTGTAATAAATTATAGTACTTGGCCATTCATATTGTCATAACCCAAATCTAAATTCTTGGAAAAAAATCGGTACCTAATTATCGTCTTAGATATTGCAAACTAAGTTATTTCCTTCTAGTAGACACGAATTATCGGTGTTCCAGTAAAAAATATCTATGTATCATAAATCTATCAAAACAAATAAGAAAATTAAAGTATCAATTTTAGCGCACGCCCGATAAACAATCTATTCATCGCAGAGTTCACAACATAAAGCAAGTTGGCAACGCGTTGAACTAGCGGAATTAATCTAATTTTGTCCGTTTTTACAAAAAAAGGGCGCGCGTCGATGTTACCAAATCGCTTGCCTACTCGCACGTATGTGCAATTGTGCAACCCTTTCCTTAATGACATGCTCTAAATTTTCTTTATAACACGTTTGATTGGATGTTTTAATTTGGTGCACCTATTGTATTTCATCCTGTATAATATATACAAATAGATACAAAATCTAACATAAAACATACACGTCGCGAAGTGTGATCATCATACAATTATGCTTATCGTGGTGTTACTGAGAGTGAGGATCTACCGCTCGATCTGTACGACTGCGTATTGTTTCACACAAACTCAAGGCATTATTACATCACATTCAAACAAGGAAGTAAAAATACGAACATACGTTATCGCTTTCGCTATAAAGTTGTTCCCAAGAAAGTTTTGTAATAAATGTTTAATTTCATTTAGGTAACAACATTACGAGACATTTGTAATGTGCGGAGACGTCGACACGAACAACTTTTGTTTCAAATTACTTAGTGTACAAATCTATACATACCTACTTTGCACGTTCTTATATATTATTTTTTATTAATCTGATTTCTAAGCAAAAGTAATATTCCTCGGTAATGTATCATTATAGGCTGATTATCTATAAGCATGATCAGCCTATTATCCTCCCACTGCTGGGACACAGACCTTCTTTCTTCTAGAGGGAGTGGGCTGTAATCCAACACGCGGGCCCAGTGGTAGATATCACATGTCTTCGAATTTTTGGCTCTAGGACATGCCGGTTTCCCCACTATGTTTTCCTTCACCGTTTTGAGAGCAGTGGTGGTGAAATTACGTACACAAAATAAAGAGCCTGCCATACCTGTTTTCGATCTCACGATCTACACTGAAAAAAATTAGCAGTAAATAAAAAATAAAAAACATTAATCTGAACTGCTTTAAACAGTTCCTTTCGAGCCTAACGTTCAAAACAGTATTTTTTACTGAACCGAAAACAGTTAAAGCTTGAGGCAAAATGTTACCGTCATGACAGTAAACTTTAACGTTATAAGTACCTAAAAGGTCACAAAATTGGGTACACTACATAAATACGAAAACCTTTATCCCGACAGTCACAAATACGAATTTCAAAATACCGATTTTCATAAATCCGAATGGTTCAAAATTCTTAATATAACAACTCCGATTTATCATGCATCCTATTTTTATAATTCCGAAATTTCAATATTCCTAACGTTTATAATTACTATTATAAATATATTATAAATACCGAGTTTCAATAGATCGAATAATAAAAAGTCCGAATTAATGATAATTCGAAACATCAAAAATACGAATTCCGATTAATTAGAATTCCGAAATAAAACGCCTTGTAAAACTGAATAACAAGACAAATATACGAGTATAATACGGAATTTCGACGCACAAAGTTTCTGTCTATTTCTGTGTAAAGGGTTTTAAGTAACCTAACCAAACCTAAACTCGGGGTGCCTTTCGCTTGCTCTTGCATCCTATGTCGACGGAGCCCCGCTTCGCGGGGCCCCTATCTCTGTGTAAAGGGTTTCAAGTAACCTAACCATTTTCTTTTTGTTTACGGAGTGGAAAATACTCATGGATGTCCGCCGCCCTGGGGCGGGCGGCAGGGTCTCTCAGACCCTTACTGACTAAAAACCACCCCGGTGTTCCATCTTACACCTACGCCGGGGGGTCGCGGGAAGGTACAATCCTTCCGCAACCCTCGACTGGTGCCGGCCCACTACCGCGGGCCTCTTCGGGTCAGGGGGAGGAGTGAGGTGTTTGACTCCCCCTGCGACATCTAAGAGGGGCGCGCGTGAAACACTACGCACTGCCACCTCGGGTTCTGATGTGTGGGGGGTGACAGACGTCCCCGAGTTCGTCGACCCTGGACCTATTTAGGGGGGCTTGAAGAGGGCGTTGTCCACCCTCCGCCGACGCCCGGTGCGCCTGCTGTGGGCCGGGTGAGTGGATGAGAACTCCCTCTCCCTTTCCGCAGCCTCCTTCTGAGAGACGACCGTTTCGCAGAAGGAAACCACCGCGTCCCAGGACTCATGGCTGCCGACCATCGACTCGACCACGGCTGGTAGCGACAGGTCACTGCCTACTTCGGAGATGAGGGCACAGCGCGGCTCCTCCCAAGCGGCACACTACCAGCGTATGCCACGCCGTGTCCTCCCGGCAGTCGACGCAGTGGTGACACCGGGCGTCCGGCTCCCTGTTTAGGCGACACAGGTACTTCCCGAAGCAACCATGCCCCGAGAGCACCTGCGTCACCCGAAACGACTATGCCTCCTCCCGAGCCAGCGCTTGAGTACCGGCCGGACCGCCTCGATGGTGCTGAGGCAGGTAGGGCATGAGAGCCTGACCCGCCATTCCGCCACCAGGACCTCGCGAAGCTGAGACTGACGCAGTTCCATATGGCGCTGCATCAGCCTTTCGCCTCGCGCCCACGCTTCCTCGCGCCACCGGTACAGCGACGCAAGTACTTTCGCCAAGTAACCTAACCAATTTTTTTTTTTTTCGCTGAGAAATGACGTTACGCATCTCCGCTCGTCGGGGGACGACACGGAGTATGTGGGACTCCCTGCCAAGGTGGCAGTATACCCACTAAAACTCAGCGGTCTTCCCTCGTCGCCTTGATGGAGGGGTCATGGGAATCCGGCTCAGCCTTTGCGTCCACAACCCCCCCGGCAAGTAACCTAACCAAACCTAACCTCGGGGTGCCCATTTCCTGATTTTTATTATTAGACATTATAATTCTTAGGTATAATGAAATTCGGATTATTGAAAATCGGAACATCGAAATTCGGAATAAAATTTTTGAAATATTTGGGTGTTCCCCACAAAATTAACTGTTTTATTCATCTGGTGATATCGTTCAAACCATTAAAATTTACTTACATTACAGTAATGGTGGTTTTCCTTATTTTTGTTGTTTTTTTTTTTCAGTAAATAGTAATTAAGTTCAATCATTGAAAGATACTGTTTTGTCTTTTACTGTTTTACAAACATTTCTTCTTACTGTATAAAGTCAGTAAGTCATAATGAAATCGCTTTAATTTATTTATTTATATATTATATATACTTTATTGTACACCACAAAAATACATAACATGAGAAAAGTACATCAAACACTACAAAATATACAATGGGTGGCCTTATCGCTTTTTGCGATCTCTTCCAGGTAACCTTGGAATGGACAGTGAAAATGTGTTTAATGTGCTGTAGTAAGGAATTATTTTTTTCAGTGCCTAACTCGTAGGTCGGGGCATTTACCATTGAGCCACACTGTAAAGGTTGAAAGTATTTTGAGAAACTATAGGTACTGTTTTATGTTATGAATGAAATAGGCTATTTCTGTCAGTTATTAACAAAGTTTGTTGCGAACTTTTCAAAGGATGACTTCACAGACCTAGGCTCTATTAAAATAGACAGATAAAATATATTCAAAATTTTTACACTTTATCCCACACTCTACAAACAATTTCACAAAAACCCCGTCTAAACGTATCGCCCCGAGAAACACTGAATTACAAAGGATTCTAAAGATCGACCGACATTAAGAATAATTAATAGTAAATACCCTATTTTCAGCTCAGGTAACGTTAGGCTGAAGAAAATAATTTCGCTTCACTGAAGTGGTGTTTAACTCGGAGGATATAGGCCCATGTAAATACTTAGCAACTTCATTAGCAAAACAAATTAACGTACGGTACATTTGATGTGCGTAATAGGTGCTACCTTTCCATAAACTAAACATATTCTACTCCCACAAAGAGTTCAAGAGTATTCTATTTACAAAAATAAATTGTAATTCGCATAGTTAGGTTTTTATCCGCGTTACCGCTATCCTTCCTAATCCACGGTTGAATCGGCACCTATTGTAACAAGATAAAGAAAGGGTTGTCGTAAACTTGAAACACACATTTTTATTCCGAGGATGTGGTTAAATCACCTCGTAACACAATTTAGCGTTTTTGGGCACAACTTTCTGCAGAACTGGAGCTTGAATATTTCGACCAACAGAGTGTTTTTCTAGAAGATGATTCCCTTTTTATAATAAAGTACCTAACGAATGTATAAAATCACTAAGTAACATTTTTCTCACGATAATTTAAATGTAACACTCACTGTAACGATTACTTATGCACGTTTTAAATTATACATATCTTCACACGATCACAGTACAGTAGAAACGTTTAGAGCATCGGAAATAGACGCCTTGACCTAGTTTGTCGCAAGCAGGACCCTCGGGCGACCCACGAACGTTGGTTTGCTGTGCTCCCACCACGAGAGCGAACAGACCCCACAGAGGATGCGTAAAGTGGAGGAAATTGAGCCGGAAGACCCTCGCATGCGGCTGATAGTCCCCCAGAAGAATTTAATAGACGTATTCTTACACACGTATTCAATCACTTGTAAAGTCAATATCTGAAGTTACATTTTTTAGTATGAAAAAAGTTTTGAACAACGAAAACTGTAACTACAAAAAGAAAGTTTACACAGAGGTGTATGCACGCAGGTGCAAATTCGACCGGATAGCTCAAGCGAAAACAATATCAACCGTGACTTTTCATTCCGTAGGTATACATTTCTCTCAAATAAAATATATTTTTTAAATTGTTATTTTTTCATTCGACACCAACATTCGGATAGAATTACTCAAATACACTACAAAACATATGTACGTAAATACGTCGAGAACAATTTTTGCACGTTATGCAAAACCTTAACCGTTGCTGTTCGAATAATTTGTGATAGGAAAATGAAATTGTATGCAGAATAATAAAATCCTCCGACCCTTCGAATCGAGCCCATAATAAATTTTACCGTTGTGGTTTCTACCTACACGTTGTTTTGATCGCAACTGCCAAAAAAATTACGCACACCCTTATACCATATCGCCACACAATAACGTACCAGAGTGGATTCAAGACATTTTGTAATACAACGCAAAATAAAGCAGTAAATCGCTAACTGATTTACACACACGACGTAACACGACCGAATTATTAATATCTCTAGCTCCTATCCTTTACCTTTTAGGTCTCCACAACAAAGAAACTTCACAGTGTGTTCTGGTCGTGTTCATCATTTACCTTTCTTTGGGTCGGAGAGTTGTTTCTACTCGAATGTATCATCAATTTTCATGAAATATCACAGAAGGATGCTTTTTCTGCTGCCGTAATTTGAACTAAAAGATAAGAAAAGTTTTGAAATATCAGAAAGTATTTGCTCATTTCGTAAAACAAAGCTTACTGAACAATCAATTGATCATTTTGAGGCAATCTAAAATATTGATCTATTATTTTATCTATGTTAGACATAATATTTGCAGAGTAATAAGCATCTCAAACTTTGCCAATAAATATTACTCAGTCTACGTCCACAATACAGTATACACTGATACTAATTAGTTATTTAGAAGTGACCGCGTCATTGATTTGAAATTACTTTAGCGCACTCAAACCTTTTTGATATTACGTGGAGCCATTTAATTAAACAAAATGTTTAAGGTGCTTCATTTATAATTCAATTTGTGTAATTAAACAGGTCTTGGAAGTTTAAAGACATTTTCGAACGGGATCGTTATTAATACTTTTCGTAATTTTTGCGTAAAATAAAACTGCAGCGTGAAGTCGTTATAATGCTTTGAGCTTACTATTTTCGCGTTAGAACATATGAGTTAATTAGCTAAGTAATATAACACGTTTCGCTCATATGAACTAATTAAACGTTATGGCAGGCGGAGTGGTGGATTCAGTGAGTGATGTTTTAAAAAGCAAGAGTTACAGGGTGCTCCGTAGGCGCTGTAAGCCAGAGCTAGAGCCACGAACTGTGGCGGTGCTCATCAATATTGCGCGCACGTTCGAAAACTTTCTGCCACAATTACCTGAGAGCTCAAGTGTCGGAAAATATATTGGTTTTGTTCGTCTCAGTCCCAACTATCTGAAGAATCGATCTCAACGAAACTATTAATCTGTAGCTGTATACAAAAACACAAAAATGATACAATTTGCACATTTTATTTGGTACTAGCTTTTGCCCGCGACTTAGTCCGTATGAAATTTCTTGATCCCCTGACCCACCTCGTCGCATCGCATCGCCCGCCCGCGCCTTCCTCAAGAATTAGGATATCAAATGCAAATATATTTTTTCAGATCCGTTCCAGAGATTAGCACGTTCAAACAAACAAGGTCTTTAGCTTAGATAGATATAGATATGGATTATTGTGTTAGTGTCACATTATACCCTGAATTATTTGAGCGAATGGAGCACTACCAAATATTTTTATGTTTGTAAAAGCTAATATGTCTCAAAAATAATTTTGAAACTGAAAACCAACGTAATTTCGACACTAAAGCGTAGCAACGTTGTTTTGTAGACAAATGTGTTGTAGCTACACATTTGTCTACAAAACAACGTTGCTACGCTTTTCATTATCGGGTAACTGACTCAGCTCAAGTAAAGTGCGACCGCGCAAATTTATAATATTACTCAAATCAATATTGAGCTCAACAAATTACCTACCGAATTAGTCTACCGATTTAATTAGGAAACTCATGGAGCGATTCGAACAGCGGCTGTAGGTAATTATTTTTTGATATAATATGTCACGGAGGGTCCACATCCGGTGGAGTTAATTAATAACTGGTGAGTGGGTCTCGACGTGTGCGCCTGCGAGGCGAAGAAAAAATATAATTCCGCTGAGCGCTGGTTAGTTAGCAGAAAAGACCACCGGTGTATAGCCAGAAATAATAAGCCGCAAGCCGCCGCCCCGGTGATTTATTGTTTTGGCTTTGCGAAACCTCACTCGGAAGCCTGATAAAAAATGATCTCACTTATTAACACCACCGGCGAAACCCGACTTTATTACCCTTTGCCGATTCCTGTGACACGCCAAACATTTTATATTCAACTTTTCGTATAATCAACCAATCAACTTTTCCGCAGCGTTCGCTCTCACATTCGCATGTTTCTTGTTTTATTTTCATTCGTTTGTAAACAAATTTTCAACGCAATGTACGGCACGATTTAACTTTTATTATTTTATTAAAAGCCTTCCGCGAACCTACCACATTCATTTATTATCAAAAGAACTTCAAAGACATATAATTACCTCCTCTCTTTGAGACTTTAGGAAATTAAAATCTTTATAGTAGACGTAATTATATCTGCCTACCATCTTTGTAGAAATATTTCAAATATAAGACAAAAGAAAGCCTCGGAAAGGAATCATGACATACGAACTCAGAAGATTTTGTGGTTATTACTGTAAGCAAAATTCTTTACGGTATTAGAATGGGCCTACCTCGGCAAAGTTTTCAAATATTAGCACCATTATTTCACCAGATGACAGAGGTTGGGCACATATTAGCAAAGTTCGAGGGTGGTCGTTTCATGTCACTCGATTCATTTTTTAAGGATATTATATTTTATTTAATAGAAAACATTTTAAACAGAGTTTCTATAAAAGTATTATTTTATCTGACTCCATGACATATATGCATTCACCAAATAAAAATGGATACATATGTGGATTTTTTATCTTTTCTTATGATGTGATTTTCTATGATATGTTTCAGGTTTTATCCACCAACACGCACTGGGCCCGCATGGTGGATTACGGCCCACTCCCTCTCACCTCTGTGAGAAGGCCTGTGTCCCAGCAGTGGGAACATAATAGGTTGATAATGCTTATGTTTCAGGTTTGTATATTATGTAAACCTATGTAGGTATACACAATCTTTTAATGGTTAAATTTTTCCTGAACTTTAGCGTTTACTCTGGTCGGACCGCCAGACGCCTTCTATAAGTAATGAAAGCGCACTGGGATATTTGAGCTGATATGCGACGGTGGAGTGTAAAAGCTTCAAGAAACATATGGCGAAGATTATATACATAAGGAAAGTGACAAGGATGCTCCGTGCCACTTCAATGACTAACTTAATATAGGGGTTTGTTTATAAATAATAAATATTTTATTTTAGATCAAATTACAAGATCCATATGTTGTTAGTTAAAGTCTTAGTCTAATGTTAGTAAAAACCTCACTGACACCTACGTGTGCAGTCGTAGGTATCCAGTAAGCCAGCATGGGGCTGTCCCACCTATGACACAGAGTATTGTGTGATAGGTGCATCTCTCAGGATGCTGTGGGAGATAGCACGTATTCAACCGAGAAGAGAAGCGCACCGTTTCCTTATAATGGCATGAAAACCATCAACCGTGGCCTCGGTGAACATCCCGGAAGCGCTACAAAAGCGTGGTAGACTCAACAGCATCCTGAATACATTGTTATAGTGGACACGCAGGGCGTTGTATGCCCTCAGCGTATACCTGACCCACAGGCTGCACGTGTAAAAAGACTGGCAGTATGCTCCGAAAATGCGACGTACAACTTGCAAATCTGCGGATCAGCATATCACCTCGGACAGCCATCGCCCTGCGCTCGCTTATACCTGAGCTAGGAGTTTTGAATCTCACAAAAAATTAAACTTACAAAAGAATTGATAACAAAGCAGAAACTCACCTTAGGAATACATCTATACGTGTAATAAAATAGTAACGAAGTCAAAACTGTACATTAAATATTATTGAAAAAAAGTGATTGCTGAACAAGTCTGATGCCGAAAATATAGTTTTTACAATTCATGTCCACTCGTCTGTATGTATATTCCGGGTTGGCGCAAAAATGGCTGAATGATTTGGATAAAATTTGTCACACAGATAGTTTATAAGTTGGATTAACACATAGGGTACTTTAAATTCCGGTAATACATTCCCGGATACATTGGGATATTTTCCGACATCGACGCGGGCGAAGCTACGGGGTAAATCTAGTCTGAATTAAATCGATAATCGTTGCTTTGACTTATTTTTATAAAGTCTTCTGTTTCAAGATGTGTAGCTGTTCAAGGACACATTTTCTTTTAATATAGTTGTGTGTGATAGAGCACATAAGAGCAGAGTGGTGGATCAGTGGTATCGGCCCCGACTTGATGTAGCTCATGAGTTCGAATCCAGCCAAGCACTTTACTTTGTATGTTTAATTTCATCACTACTGCTCTCAAAACGGTAAAGAAAAGCATCGTAAGGAAACCGGCATGTCCTAGAGTCGAAAAATTTTAAGACATGTGACATCTACCAACCCGCACTGGGCCCGCGTGGTGGATTACGGTCCAGTCCTTCTCACAGAGAGGAGGCCTGTGTCCCAGCAATGGGCACTAATAGGCTGATAATGCTGTACTTATACGTTTGTATGATAAACCAAAAGCGTTTTGTTTCGCTTTACACTATCTTTTTCGCTTTTCCTAACAGTTAGGCACTTGCCTACGTACATACTTTTGTACGTACATTAAAAACATTGCGATATAGGTACCGCCATGCTTTCCAACATGTCATATCATCTTCATGTTAGCTCTTCTGTTTATTAAGCATCCAAAAACTCCGCATACAATAAATACGTGCAGTTCATAAACTGTTTGTGTTGGGAATTAAATGTGAGTTTACATACAAACTCGGACGTTTTCTGTCAAATCGGCACGTTGCATCTCACAGTAATTTGTATGAGAGACCGTCAAAAAGTCTCATTTCATAAACGGAGAAATTAATTTACATTTCAACGTTTACATAAATAAAAGAGGCAGTATTGCCGTACGTTTGTGGGCGCCGACCGACGGCTTGGCGGGAATCGCTCCCCTCATATACCCCGCCGTTGGAAATGCTAATGTGCAAATGTGAGACTGGCAAAAACTGCTCGACGGTTCATTTTCGTCTAGGTGCTAATAATTTCAATTGAAACAGCTCGCTAAGGCAAATTTTGTGGCAGTTAGGCTCGCACGGTAAACTCGTGTAGAAGGATCAATGTTGTTGGTTTTGCTAATATAATTAATATTTCAATGTGATAATTAATTCACTTTCCACAACGAACATACGTGTACTTTCTGGGTTAGTGAAAGGCATACAATTATATCGCTATACAGTATACCTACACGTTTGTATTTGGTATAAGATATTTATTAGAGTATAATTCATTATTTATACACTTTAATAAAATAGTAATAAAATTAAGTCAAACACACAAAACATTAATTAAGTATTAATGACAAAAATCATTAAACCAGAAAGAGGATAGTATTTTTAAAAAACATTTATTTATCAAGTTATTACCGTATGAAACGAGAGCAAAAAACTAAATATATTAGATACACAATAGAGTAAACAAACATATTTTTTTTTATTTCTCTTATCATTTAGTAAATAACAGAGTTAATTTATTCTAAGTTGAATTTTAACAAAAGTTTTTGGCAACTGAAAACCTTATCTTTAAAATCTTAAGCAAATTGAGAGGCTCCGCTTGTTTTCTCGTTAGTTAATGACTATAATTTAAACTTAATAATAAAGACAGACAAGCGGCTTTGTTTGTGCTTGAGAGGTAAAATTTCGTGCACCTAAATTAATGCTAATTAAGAAATGTGAGCTCAAGAAATAAACGCAAGTTGAAAAGCGTGACAATCTGAAAGCTCTGACGTTATAATTACGAAAAATCTGCCTGTTCAAAGAATATTTACACTACAAAGGATAGAGACGAAGGCACGTGAGTCTACCCAAAGCTTATTACTTACAAGCGCGATATTAATCTCATTAATTAGATTGATTGAACAAAAAAGTTGATGGAAATTAATTAGGAGAGTCCTACTTATCTCTGCAGTCATAAAGTTCGATGACAAAAAATATTACTCCGAGAGAGACGACAGTAAACGAACATTGAGATATGAAACGTGCTTGTGTAGGATTGCTCTATTATATTATTAGATAACATCATTATTTTCATCCTGGCAGTTTCCGGCCGCTGAATAGGCATCGCTTTACCAAAAGAGCGAGGACACGTCCAGTACATAATATACATATAGGTACCTACATATGTATGTACTGGTCGTATTACCTACTTTCTTGCTTTGAGTACTTCCTCGTAGCAACTAGTACGGGGTGACTTTATGTTACTCGAGAGGCTTAGTTGACACTTTCTATATCCAACTTTCAGGAGGGCTAGATTTTTTTTAAACCAATTCAGTTCAGACTGGTGCTTCCTTATGGCGTTCTTAGCCGATACGAAAAAACTGTAAGTAGGTAGGCACCTACTTACTGTTATTCTTACATTTAAGATAAAATGCATGATTTCCAGGAAACAGGTTCCTGGCGTCTTCTCAGTGCGACAATTCAAGTAGCTAATAGAGCTCAAATTCACAAAGCACGTATTCGTTCGCACAAAACTGGCAGCTGTCAAGAACGCATTCTCTCGTCGGCTACACTTTAAGGTTGACAAAAATTATAATTTCAACCGCCAGCATATATGTATGTATACAAAACATATTTTTTCCTTTATAGGATTTCAATTATTATACACACAAACCCAGCACAGTTACAATAGACGAAATCTACGGCAAAAAACATCGCAGTTCTGATTCTAACAGAATAAAGAGATCATATGAAACCTTCAGAGGAGTCCACATTAACAAATCTAAAGAGCAGATATCCATACGCCTTGTATAATCTACGGAACATTACAAGTCCCGGCTGCGATTCCCTTTCCGCCTCGCTGAGATATTGTAATGAAATCCCGCCATCTGCTTTCACTCGCCGACGTAATATGATGTGCGACCTGGGCCTGCTTTCTGTATACCTCGATTAAAATAATATTTATTGTATAAAACACGTTGTTTTTCTAATCGTAATTATAAGCTGTATTTAATTGTGATGTTTTATCTTCGAGTGGGTGTTGGTTAACATCAACAAGATTTTCCGTGTAACCTTTAATTTAGGTGATACTCCCGTGGCTCGGAAAACACGTTAAACCTTCGGTCCTGAAAGACAGAAAGAATAACGTTTTTTTTGGATACAGTTCGAGAAAAACAAAATACAAATAACAAAATAAAAAAGTGAAATTAATATTTTACTACAATAGTGTGTGCCTCACGGCATGCTGTCTGATGCTGGTTATCTAATGGTTCTGCACCTGATCTTTCCCGGTTGTGTTGGATTGCATGCCATCCCATCGGCCTATGAGAGTGAGGGAAGAGGGAGTACACCTGTGTCTGCATACACACTTGTGCACTATAATATCTCTCACGCCGAAGGCTTGACTCCGTTGGGATCAGCCGCTATGGCCGAAATACGGTCAGTAGGACTATTATTTAGTAGAAGAGTCCCTAGACTACCCTTCACTATTACAGACATAAGAGGATACCTGCGAAAATTTCATTGATAACCCTTCCTACGTTCTTCAATTCAATACCTACTAAAGTAGAAAACCGTGTCTTCAGGTTAACTAAATAAAGTTTCATTATACGAACTCGCTTCACAATGGAGCCCTAAACTTAGTTACGAAACAAATCGTTATTTAAAAATTCTGGAAATATAAAATAATACTTTGAATACTAGGTACCTCGCAGGTCGTTCATATCTTTTCAAACGGCTCGATTCTATTTTTGTTTTTACCAACTTCAAAAAAAAGGAGGTTATCGATTCGACACGTATGTATGTAATATTATAGGAACTGCATTATATTCACATATGACAATCTATTAGGGCTTCCAAACAAATATACAAAATTTTATAGATGTATGTATATATGTTTGTCCACGCATTTCTCCGCAACTGTTAATCGGATCGTGACATATTTCTTTTGTTGGCTGACGGATACTTCAACTTAGGGAACAGTGCAAGTTTCATCAAAATCGATTCAGTAATTTTCCACATATAGACTAATACGTGTAAGTTTGACGGCCTGGCTTATTGATACGAGCTACGGGTGTAGTGTCAAAGGGAAAACATCTCAAAACCTTGGTCAAATTCTAGTGCAATATTTACAACAAAACTACTTATTACAAACAAATATTCCAGTTATTACTAAAAACTAAAATTTACGAAATAAAAAAGTAATTTAAAAAAAATTCAATCGGCTTCAAAAAGAAATTAACTCAAAAAATTATGAAATAACTTTAATTTCGGAAGTCGGTGGCAAAAAACTAAAACTAAATAAAATACAGATCCTAAGACACCGACTTCCGAAATTAAAGTTATTTCATAATTTTGAGTTAATTTCTTTTTGAAGTCGATTTAATTTTTATATTACTTTTTTGCGTACATCGGTATCGGTTTTTCTCAGTATCAGTACCAGTCCAAGATGAAGAGTTGTTCCTGGTACGAATATCTACGGAAATAGTATTATGCGAGTTAGGGATATGGTTTCACATCTAGCGAAAGGCAATGATATTATTAATTTGATTGTATTGTTCTATTATAACATAATAAAATTAGAACAATAAAATAAATAGCGCCGAAAAGCAAACAGAAA
Source organism: Luperina nickerlii (assembly GCA_963855955.1). Lineage (NCBI taxonomy): Eukaryota > Metazoa > Arthropoda > Insecta > Lepidoptera > Noctuidae > Luperina > Luperina nickerlii. Next base: position 12,673,236 of record OY979674.1, read on the forward strand.
TAAAAATATTAATAATATTTCAGTATAGAAATTAATACTCAGCCTACCACTTACAAGATTAAATATATAATATTTATAGAAAAATACATAAATAAAGAACAATATTTTATTTGGGACAGGGATAGGAATTAAGTGCAAACATTAAAAAAGGAATGTTTAAAACTAACAAAATAATTAAAATGAAAAAAATACCTCTACGAATTGAAATGCTGCGATATTTAAATAAATAATTATACCTGATGATGCCGCGGACACACCTACGAACATAAACAAAACAATAAAGTATTATAAAAATACAAAAATTCATGAAAACCGTATTTCTTACAAGATAATAATTGTACAAAAAATATTACAATCGACTCACGTCCGACGCCAAGATCGCTTGGCCATGCAACAAAACGGTGGGACGCGAGCGCAGGCGATACAATCGGCTGTCAATGTACTCAGAAACAGAAAATTCAAATAAATCAATGGAAGTACGACAAATAGCAGCATCTGAATAAATAAATAATGACTTCAGAGTTGAGTAGCGAATATATAATAATAAGTATCGTTGTTTAGTATGACTGACTGTTATTTTATTTTATGTAAGTACTCATACACACGAACGACAGTCATCAACGGCAGAGGCAACTGCAGCCGCCGACGAGCGGCGACGGCTGCCGTAAACACGTGTCGACGTTGTCGACGGTAGCCGCCGACGCGTCAACAACCGAAGTTGCCTCTGCGTTAGCGCCTGTCACTCGTATATACGAATATGAAGAAAAATCACCGAACAAAACCAAGTGATAGAAGCAAATCATGCTGCTAGGAACATAAGACTCCGCTAAGGGCCAATACCAACTGCGTGCAGTCCCAAGGTGAGTTTAGAAAGAGTTTAGAACTGGTGTCGTTTTGCACTTGTAGCAAGTCTTATTTATTATTTAGAAATAAAAGTACCAACTGTTTTTATTGCACGAAAAGGAGGCAGCGAATTTGAGGCTTCCACCGAATGCAGTAGTTCTGTGCGTTGAGGACAACATAAGGTAGGCTCCTGTTTTAACTTGATTCTGATACTGAAAACTCTCATGACCAAATCAATATATATATATCAATATCTTATAGACATATTTTGTTTTTTTTTTTGTTAGAATGGTGGCAAAGAGTTGACGTAGAGTAGCCAGATGAATCTTTCTGCGATCTGACATTCTCATTAAATTACAATTAAAAATGTTATGTGGAGGACTTGGGAGAGGCCTTTCCCTATCAGGGGGACAGTTTAGGCGAACAAAAAAAAAACTGAGTCGTGGAGGCCCTTAAAAAATATCCTAACTTATATGTATCTATTTATATAAAATGTTAACCTGTCTGTTGATATATCAACACACAGCCCAAACCGCTGGTCCTAGAGACATGGAACTTGGAGGGTGTGTTCTTTGTGAAGATTAGGTATCCACTAATAAGGGGTTTTTGGAAATTCAACTTTTAAGGAGGTGAAAAGGAAGCAGTCATGCTAGCGAAGGAGGCGACGGGACGGCTGAGGGAGAGAGCCTCCCGTCCCAGCCGCCGCGGGAGACGCTCCGGGCGTCGGGAGCCGCGCGACGACTCCCGGCCACCGTAGGCGCGGGCCTTTTTTTTTTTTTTTTTTTTTTTCAGGATGGGAAATCATCAAATGACTCCTCCCGCTCTGGGTGGAGCGGAAGGGAGTGTCAGACTCTTACTGACTAAAACCCACCCGTGTTCCTTCCTTCGCCCTTTATGTTCCGGGCCAGCGGTAACCCTTTCGGACAATCCCGCTGATGAAGACATTGTTTTGATTTTAAAAACAATTTGAACTGCATACATCTCTTTGAGGCGCGCGTGGAACACGTACGCGCCGTCCGGCACGGGCCTGGTCCTGATCGGATGGTGAGCTACCCATTACTCTCGGCCCGCAGGCCCGCGCCTACGGTGGCCGGGAGTCGTCGCGCGGCTCCTGACGACGCCCGGAGCGTCTCCCGCGGCGGCTGGGACGGGAGGCTCTCTCCCTCAGCCGTCCCGCCGCCTCCTTCGCTAGCATGACTGCTTCGCAGAAGGAGGCGACTGCCCCCCACTCCCTCTCGCCCCGGACCATGGCTTGAACCAGGCCCGGACGCGAGAGGTCGCCGCCGCTGCCGATCGCCTCTACGAGGACACGGCGGTGCTCCGCCCAAGCGGGGCAGACCTCCACCGTGTGCTCCACCGTGTCCTCTGGGCGATCCTGGCAATGGTGACACCCGGGCGTTTCCTCCCGCCTGATTATGTGCAGGAACCTCCCGAAACTTCCGTGTCCGGTGAGGACCTGCGTCAGGCGGTAGGTGAGGGCGCCATGACGCCTCTCTAGCCACTCCTCAAAGAGGGGTCTTACCGCCGCTATCGTGGCGTGCCCTGCGCTGGGTTGCGACAGTCGCTCTTTCCATGCCGCCATGAGATCGCGCCGGAGGTCCGTCCACTCCGCCGCAATTTGCTGCGGAAGCGGAGTTTCCCCCCGGCGTAGTGCCTCCGCGCGCCACTCATACAGGCGCGCGAGGACTATCGCCTCCAGATCCCATGGCGGCAGTCCGGCAAGGAGGCTTGCCGCCTCGCCCGAGATCGTGCGGTACCCCCGGATCAGCCTTGTGGCTACCACCTTCTGGGGCGCGTTCAAATAATGGGCGGCTCGCCGCCGCAGTGAACGCGCCCACACCGGGGCCCCGTATAGGGCCATGGACCGCACGACCCCCGCGTAAAGCCTCCGGCAGGAGGCGTTTGGCCCCCTCAGGTTGGGCAGGAGCCGCTTGAAGGCGGCCCCGGCCCGTTCCAGTTTGGGAGCCAAACGTCGGAAATGCTCAACGAAGTTCCACCGGCTGTCGAGGACGAGACCCAGGTATTTCATCGTCGTCTCGACGCCGATGTGAACCCCTCCTACCGTTAGTTGGGATCCCGATGGTGGCGTGTTCCGGGGCCCATGAAACGACATGGCCTCGGACTTGTGCAATGCCACCTCGAGACCCAACTGCCGGATCCTCTCCACGACTATCGCAACCCCGCGTGTCATCGCGTCGGCCGCCGCCTGATGCGACCTCCCCTGCGCCAGGACTAGCGTGTCGTCAGCGTAGCAAACCACGCTGACGCCATCAGGGAGGTCGGCCCGCAGCACCCAGTCGTAACCGATGTCCCACAGGAGCGGCCCCAGAACCGATCCCTGTGGGACACCGCACGACATCTCTCGCCGGTTCCACTCCCCATCGCGACCGGGGTAGATGACGGCTCTGTCCGTCAGATACGCCCCGACTACTCGACGGAGGTAGGTCGGCACCCGGTGATACCGGAGTGCCTCCCCAATGCAGCCCCAGGGCAGGGTGTTAAACGCGTTGGCGATGTCGAGTGACACCGCCACGACGACCCCACCCCGGGACACTGCGTCCCCCGTCGTGAGGGCTCTCACGCGCATGATGGCATCCACCGTCGAGCGCCCCTTGCGGAAGCCAAACTGGCTTTCCGCAAGATCCGGCCCCGTCCTCACCAGGTGCCCGACGAGGCGGCCCGCAATTACTCTCTCAAAGAGCTTGCCCACCTCGTCGAGCAGCACAATGGGCCGGTATGCGGACGGAGAGTCCGCAGGGCGCCCTGGCTTCTGAATGAGGACCAGCTTCCCCGTCTTCCAACGGAGTGGAAACTGGCCTCTCTCCATACATGCGCTTAAGAGCGCCTCCAGTCGAGGCCCGAGAGCCCTCGAGGCCAGGACCCAGGCTTTACCTGGCAAGCCGTCGGGTCCTGGGGCGGTATTTTTGGCCTTCAGCCTTCCTACCGCCGCTCTCAGATCTACCCCGGTCACTTCGGGGATGTCGTCGTCGTCCATGTGGTCCGCTTCGGGCACCGCAAGTGACGGAGCCATAGGCGGGGGAATGTGCTCCCCCCGTGAAGGGAACAGAGCGCTCACCACCTCTTCCACAAGCTGGGGGCGGAGACTCTGCGTCAGCGGGGGGGCCCAGGTGCGGAGTTTATTCCGCACCATTTTGTAAGGGCGCCCCCATGGATCTCTGTTCAGAGTCTCCACCATCTCCTCGCGGGCCGCATGCTTGGCCCGCTGGACAGCCTCTTGGAGGGCGGTCTTCGCCGCTCTGTACCCCTCGTACAGCTCCGCTTCCGTGGCTTCCGCACCCGGAGGGCGGATGCGGAGCCTGCGGTGCCTAGTGTACAGGTGCCGCGCGTCGACGCACGCCTTGCGTAACGCCTCCACCTCCTGCGACCACCAGTACACCTGACGTCGGGCGCGTCCTGGCCGGACTCGGGGCATTGCCACGTCACATATCTCGGACATGGCCTCCCGGAACCACTCCGCCTCATCATCAATATCGGCAGGCCTGTTCGGTGATGTCACCCAGGCCTGCACGATCGAGGCTTCCAGGAGGAGCTCCCGGTCCAGCTGCTTCAGCGCCCACCGCGGACCACTCGGGGCCTGTTGGACCAGCGCGCTGGAGGTCTGGGTGGAGACGTCGAACCGGATATACCGGTGATCGGAGTAGGTCTCCACCTCCTCCATGACGTAGGCGCGGGCCTGCGGGCGGAAAGTAATGGGTAGCTCACCGTCCGATCAGGACCAGACCCGTGCCGGACGGCGCGTACGTGTTCCACGCGCGCCTCAAAGAGATGTCAGCATCAAGTGAAGGGGCCCGTCAGGGCCGAAGCCTGCCGGGTCAGCGGGATTGTCCGAAAGGGTTACCGCTGGCCCGGAACATAAAGGGCGAAGGAAGGAACACGGGTGGGTTTTAGTCAGTAGGAGTCTGACACTCCCTTCCGCTCCACCCAGAGCGGGAGGAGTCATTTGATGATTTCCCATCCTGAAAAAAAAAAAAGGAGGTGAAAAGGGGGGATTTTGTATTTATGAAAAATCTTATTCCTAGAGTTAATAACCTAGAAACTTGACACGAATACTTATCTAAGTAAATTATGAAGTATGGCATTTTTTGTTTTTCTAAACTACCCTCTAAAGAGAAATTGGGGGAGGGGGGTCAAAATTTGTAAGGAAGAATTTTAACGCGGAGTTCGATTAACTCGAAACTCAGTATATATACTTATGCGATACAGTTTATTCGAAAAATACAAAAAACCCTTCAATCTATAAACTAAAAAACTGGCCCGAATAATTTATCTATATAAATGATAAGATCATAAACATACATTTTCGAAATTTTTAGAAGAAAGTACGAATTTCACGCGGACGAAATCGCGGGCAGAAGCTAGTAAAACTCAAACTCGTTAGTAATTCGTTACGTTAAGGAAAATTAAAATTGTTTTATTAATATTAATTAATGAAAAGGGATTAGATTGTTTTTCTTTTCTAATTTAACGTGCCGTGTGAGCTGAGTCGAGATGAAATGTTACGAGCCGTGGGCATGTTAGAAAATGGTGCTATTCAACGCGTCGTTGCTGAGGCCCTACACACCAGCCAAATCGTGATATCAAGGTTGTGGTTACGATATCGCAGTACTGGGGATGTAGCTAAATGGCACACGGGTAGATATCGTGTTACTACGCAGAGACAGGATCGATTTCTCCAAATGACCGCCAGAAGACAACCCAATATCACAGCGATGCAACTAGTACAGGAGGCTCCAGGAGGACCACTAGCTGCTGGTAAGTGACCAAACCGTGCAAAGGCGGTTGCATGAAGTTGGTCTTCATGCTAGAAGACCACTACGTGTTCCAGCATTGCGACGTGGCAATCGCGGTTGGCGGCTTTCGTGGGCTCGGGAGCATTTACCATGGAGTGACGAACAATGATCTTTGGTGCTGTTCACCGATAAGTCCCGGTTTAGGTTTCAGCCGGATTCACGAGGAACACGCGTTTGGAGAACTCCAGGGGGAGTTAGCCGTCTACGGCACCCTCAGAATGTCCACTTATACTGAGGCGGGACAATCATGGTGTGGGCAGGAATTCGAAAGAAAAACCCAGCTCGTTTGGATCCAAGGCATCATGACTGCACAAAAATACCACGAGGCGGTAATAGAGCCTGTTATTGTCCCACACAGAATCCAAATGGGTCAGGAATTTCTACTCATGCACGATAATGCTCCTTCCCATACGGCATGGCTGGTGTCGGCCGCTCTCCGAGACCACGATATTCAAATTTTGGATTGGCCTACATAGTCGCCCGACGTAAATCCTATCGAGCATGCCTAGGGCATGTTACAACGAAAAGCTTTGAGAGATTTTCCGCCAAATTTGACGAAGGAACAACAACTTTACGAACACTTGCGAAGAACATGGGACCTCATACCGCAGTAAGACATTGACAATTTAATTTTAAGTGTGAACATTCGATGTCGATATGTAATTAATGTAAGAGGTAGCAACACTGATTATTAATAATTAGATTTTATAAGATTTTTTCAATTTTAATTAAAATTTATAGTTTTTTTATGAAGAAATGAAGTTTTTTATCATATAAATTTTCTACGGCGATTAAAAAATTTAACATTTTTATTTAAAACAAAAAATGACGAAATATTTTTTATTTTTTTATAAAAGTTAAAATAACCTATCATTCTTCCATTTACTATATCAGAAAAACTTCATAGATTTTTAGATATTTGATGAAATATAAAATATCCCTTCCGTTGATGTGTGTACGTTGTCAGGTTTACAGAAACGGACATAGGGTACCTTTCATCCCGAAAAAGAGTGCTGTTCCCGAGGAAAACAACAGTAACGTTATTATGATAATAGATGGCGCCACGTGTCTTTCGAACGGGATCGACACTTATGCGGGCACAATGTGCTTCCAGGCTTTTAATAACTGCAACCAAGGCTATTGGTCCCATTCTTTGGAAAAATAATGCGTTTACTAAATTTTCAGAAATCGACTTTAGTTACAATGTATTATTATTGTTTATTGTTTATTGAAATAATTGATTTACATAAATATTTACAAAATAGGGCCTTAAACTAGTGGTAGGTAAAAAATAATTGGATTCTACCTGAACTAGGAATAAACCTGTATCTCAGGTATCTCACTCAAGTGCTTATGCATAAGTATTAGGTATCAAATATTCCTACAAATAGTAAATAATTTATCTACTTTAATGATGTTTATATTAAAATTGAGCAAAATAGTATGCTGTACGTATGTTGTAGTGTATGTATGTATGTATTGTTTCGTTGATCTTATTGTTTTCATACGGCATTTTCTATTTAATGTATCGTCTAATAAAAATGTACATAATAAAAATTTTAATCGATTTTTCAGGGGTAGAGCGTAAAAATTGAAAATAATAACTAATAATCTTTTTTTTTTAATTACTTAATGCCCGATTGCATTAACTATCTCTATGGGTCGGTAAATGTATCCTTATTTTTTCACAACGACAACACCACTAAAAAGCCTTAATTACAATATACAAGATAACACTAAAATATATATATTATATACAAGTATATAATAAAAATAAAAGAAAAAGGAAGAAGCTCATTAGGCATCAAAAAATTCGTCCGCATCGCTGTCAATGAGATAAGTGCCCAAAAGGCTGCCAGCATGAACCATATTCGATGGCAATGGTCGGTAAATCGATAACTTAATAACTTGAAATTGAAAAATTAATCAAAAGGTATTTGGGTAACCATTCAATATACCTACCTATATTTAGGTAAAGTAACATCCACAATAAAATTCCCTGCTCCAATTCAAACACACAAAGTTTTACCAACATCCATTACCTGCCGATAAAATCAAGTAAATCGTATTTAGATCTGAATTAGGTATTAATTCACGTACCAATCCGTTTAAACGTATCTCATGTGTGTCAAATACGTAATTAACGTTAGTGTTGGTGCAGACGACGCGGCGTGTACCGGTGCCAAGGTACACAAGCCGCGTCGCATGTGCTCGCAATAATCGCTCATATCGTATGCCACAAACTGATAATGTTGCGTGGCATGCGTGCAAGCAATGCTCTAATATTCGATTTGTATTCACGGTCGTGTTGTTTATGGGCCATTGAGATGCGGGCGCCCATTGACTGGGCAATTTACATTGAATCGCTACTTTTGTGTACACGAAAACCGGGACGCTGCACGCTGGAATGCGATGATGGTCTAATTATTATGTACCTGCGTGCGTGGTAAGCGACAAACATTTTGGGGAAGGTGACGACGCGATGTGCACAGTTCAGAGAGGCAATTCTCGTAGTTCTAAGAACGCTTACAGTCTGACCTCAGTCTCAAAAAACACCTCTAATTTCCTTACATTTTTGGCAAGTTTTTGACATTTGTTTGACGCCGAGATGAGACAGCGACTAGATTTTGATCGTTTCAGAATTTGCCTTCTGGGCTCTTAAATGTTGGCCATGGGAGCCGAAAATGTTTACGCATTAGTTTGAATCATAGTCTGCCTCGTTGGTCTAGTGGTCGCAAGGATTACCAGGTCGGGAGAAGTGTTATGTATTGGGTTTTTTCCATTAGGAGTTTACAGAAGTACCTAGCCGTGAGTTTGATGTGTGCCCGGGTGATGACAATAGGCGTCCCCCCTATTACATGAAACTTTAACATAACTGGCGAAATGTGGATGTAAAGACGCCAGCACATTAAGCTACTACGATCTGTCAAATTTCTTTAATAGATTTTCAACTTTATCGCTAAAGTATAAGGTTCAAGGTTGATTGGGAAAATTTGACAGTTTCGGGTTACTTGATATGCTGGCGTCTGTACTATGAGTACACCGCCGCATCTGCCTCACCCTTTGGGGAAATACAGCCGTGATTTTTGTTTTCACGAGGTTTACTTTAAAAGCTAAGTCGGATTACTGAATAGATAGATAGATAGATTGCAACCAACAGTGCAACACTAGGTACATGCTAATAGTTTTTCGATATCTTCATTACTACACCTGCAAGTACATAGACCCATTTCGTCGCGTATGGTCAAATTTGTAATCTGTCAAATTCATGAAAATAGCAATCCGTCATAATAGCTAAACGTCAAAATAGCAAACCGTCAAAATAGCAAAGCGTCAAAATAGCGAACAGTCAAAATTGCTACCTACTATGTACTTGAGAACACTACAATCTAAGTGCCTAAAGATAATTGTCACAAATGCATCTTTTGGAAAAGCTTTGTTCAATATATAGGGTGGCCTCATAATTCCGACCGGGCCATTGAAATTATTAATCTGTTATTTGAAAAAAAAAATCTATTCAATAATACATTTTGACCGCGTAAGTATTGCACTTTTCTAAGAAACAAAAGATTTTCTAATTTCTATGCAAGAATTATCTGCTGAATTAATGATAACAATTTGCGCGTCGATGCTGCCAGCCCGTATATATATGTCGCAGATGGGTCGTCGAATCCGCTGTTTTAAATAACCGCTAGCCGTTCTATAAAACAGCTCCATTATGTAAAACTGCTGAATGACTTTTAGCGATTTTCCATAATGACTGAACTTTAACACGCAGAATTGCATAAAAATTTTGCATTCATCGATTCAGTGGATCAACGATTAGAGATTATGTAAACCAACGTGAAATGAAACGTTAAATAGTAGATTTTAAATCTACATTTTGATGCTCGTAGCTCCGTGTGTCATAACAACAATAATGGCGTTCGAAACAGAAATAAATAATACAAGTATTGTGACTGATAATAACCCTAACTCAAGTGAAAATAGTGATTTTAAGAACAATTTTAATAAAAGGTTTTCAGAGTTTTATGAATGTCAGTCCTAAAACTACTAAATAGCCAAGTAACTGCCACCAACTTGGAAATAGCGCTCGCCTGCCTTGCCGTGACACTGCTCGTTTTGCTCGCTCGGCTCGCGCGCGGTTGGTTGTAGTTAGTGCTTAATTAGTCAGGGTGCCCTAATGAAGTTACTGCAACTGATTTAGCATTAGAGATCACAACAAACGCATATTGTGACTACAGATAAGTAATTCTGCATTATGTCTAAACGTGGGCAGCAGTTTTTTTTTTTTAAAAGTAATGACAATCCAACTGAACTTAGTTCAGCTGTTTTATATAACGGTGCTGTTTTATGAAACGGTTAGCGGTAATGTAAAACAGCGGATTCGACAATCCATCTGCAACATATAAACAGCAATAATTTAACAGTTCAGTTCCATATTTCTCTAAAATGGTCAGACACGTTTACAAAAACCACACAAAATCACGTCATAGCATGAAAGGCTACCAAATAGGTACTCAGACTTGGATAGAGACAAAAATACCACCTTTTCCTTGACCGAACAAACAAGACTGTGAGTTTAATTCGAGTAAGCCCATTCAACATAAGCGGGAATCGCCTCATTAAAAGTTTGAAGCATCTGATCAGAACACTATACAGCAGATACCCCTCATATTTTGTTACAACATCCACCTGTTATAAAGGAATGAAGTTATTATCATTCATATAACGAAACTTCTTTGATAAATGACTGTTGTTGCAGTTTTGGACAGTGCAAAATGGGGAAATGTATTTTAGATTTCAGGCGTGCTATCTGACGTAATGTACAATAATCTGAAATAAGGTCTCTTGTAGCTTGCTTGCAAGTAATTATTGTTGATATTATTTTCTACCATTTTTTGTGGTCACGACAGAAATAAACTTGGCCATGGCCCAGTGGTAACGACCCCGACTTGCGAGTTTTAGATCGTGGGTTCTAATCCTGGCAGGCGCTTTACTTTGTTTAAATAACTTCATCACCACTGCTCTCAAAACGGTGAAAAAAAACATCGTAAGGAAACCGGCATATCCGAGAGCCAAAAATTCGAAAACGTGACATCTACCAACCCGCACTGGGCCCGCCTGGTAGATTACAGTCAACTCTTTCTCGAAAAGCGGAGGCCTGTATCCCAGTAGTGGGAACATTTTAAGTTTTATAGCATAATACAAGTAGGTATTAGGTATATACAACAAAAAATCATACAAAAATAAATAGTCAATAAATAAACAGTTTTTTTTTTTAAGGATGGGAAATCATCAAATGACCCCTCCCGCTCTGGGTGGAGCGAAAGGTAGTGTCAGACTCTCACTGACTAAAACCCGATGGTGTTCCTTCCTTAGCCCTTTATGTTCCGGGCCAGCGGTAATAACCTTTTCGGACAATCCCGCTGAAAATAAATAAATAGTTTCTAAATCCTAAATACCAATAGTGACAATGACTACCCTGGTTGTAAGTTCCTACATAGGGAGGGATTATTGTAAAACGCGACACGTATATTTAAATTCCTTGAATATTTAAACGTTCCTCCGCTTTCTTCACCGCGTCGCCATTAATGAGTAATTTGAGTTCCGTAAGAAACTCAGGCCTCTCTTTGTTAACGACTGTACCAACATACATACCTACATACAGATAGATGTAGGTAGTTGTAGTTACTATAAAGGTATTGGTACCTACCTATATAAACACCACTCACTAAAGGTACTTTCAAAGGTTTCCATTCTCTTTGGTTTCGATGAACTGATGAATTTAGGTTTTAATAGAGAATCTAGAACAGTGGTGGGCGAGTGGCAACGACTTCGACTTTCGACTCGTAGATCGTAGGTTCGAACCCAGGGAGGCACTTTGTGTATATAACTTCATCACCACTGCTCTCACAACGGTGAAGGAAAACCTCGTGAGGAAACCGGCATGTCCTAAAACCAAACAATCGAAGACATGTCACATCTACCAATCCACACTAGGCCCGTGTGGTATATTATAGCCCACTCCCTCATACAGAGAGGAGGCCTGTGTTTCAGCAGTGGGAAAATTATAGGCTCATTGTGCTGTAGAGTACCTAATGGGAATAAAACATTACCCTCGGTCTGGAGCAGTCCGGTAAAACCATTAAATATTTTGTAATGCAATTAAAAACGAATATTAGAGAATTTAAAGTTACATTACGCGCATTTTAATTAATATAACCGCGTCAATCGTTACTCGATATTTACTCTTTTGCCGATATATTTCATGAAACTAAAATGAAATGAGACCTATCAGCGTGAATTCACCCCATTTTTGAAGCGTCCACATTCACGACAAAGGTTTTAAATGCATTTTTCGTATTGGTTAATAACAGTAACTTGCAGAATTGTAACTGGCAGTTAACGTGAAACATGATACACTTTTAAAAATAAATGTATCTAGGTTCACGCCAAAAATACTGTATCACATTTTGTGCCACATTCTCAAATACATACATCGTGTCATATACATACAACTATTCTCAGCAGTATTTACCGAGCATTTGCTCGTTTTCTTTACAAAATACTTTACAAAATATAATTACAATAAAGTTTATCCATGTTGGAAAAAATATCTAGTTAAATTATAATTATACTTGAAGAACAAATTCCTTCGAAGTACCGAGCAATTTGTATCGTCGAAAGAAAAACCGCATCTTGTACATAAAATAAAGGATCGCTCCAGCTTAATATCTTGGAAAGTAATTCAACTAAATATTATGTTTCTTTTTAGACGCCTATGAAATTAATATTCTGACACAACCTCGATATGCCTCCATATTGTTTACTACCAGGGAGGTTTATACAAACTCTTCATAATTATATTTCATCTAGATCGTAATATAACTGAGTATGTATTAAATTCGATAATATTTGAAATTAATAATCTGATAGTGGTTGGCAATAAACTTTAAGGTCACACGGACTAACTAATGCTGTAAGTATCTTAACGTGCACCGATATTATTAGTGCCAAATTACGTACGAAATGATTGTCTAGCGATAACGTATTAATGTCGTAATTATGCAATATTAAACTCTTATCAATATTGAGAATATTAATATCATGTACTGAAGTTAATCCAAACGATACCTACTTATGTCAAATGGATTTGTAGAAACCAGCACCCTAATTGCTTGACGCACTATCAATCCGAATCTGAATAATTTTGAAGGGTATTGCTAATCCATTGCTTTATATATACCTACTCGAAAAATTTATCTGGTCAACAAACATGGTAAATAACGCAATGAATGTGGTTGAACTGTCAAAATAAAAGTCATTACTACTGTTAGTGTGTTACGCAATTACCCCGATCTTGGCAATAAGCTGGTAAAACAATATTTTACTTTATATGACATGCAATTGCATGTCATTGCAAACCCTAAAACAACGACAAGATAAGCAGCTAAGTGGACCTTTCAAACTTTTTAATGCCGCTCAAAACCTACGTCCTGAAACATCTAACGAACCTGTTTAACAATTTTCAGAAGTGATAACACATATCCCAAATTAAATGACCCTGGTGGTTGTTCAACACATAATTCAATCTCTAAGGACTCTACAAACAAGTGTATGGGAACGATAAAACAGAGTGGTTGATGTTGTTGCGTGTAGGCACAGGCGCGGGCGGGACACGGGTCAAGTTGCAAGTCACCTAAGTTTATGTTTAATATCCATGAGTAAACTTTACATACGATCTATGATTAAATTACAACATTGAGGATTTCAGTAATAGTCCATTGTACTTGTGTAAAGCGTAATGTTATCTTCGGCCGTTTTTGTACGCAATCAATGTTTAATTATATTGAATTTTACTGATCTACAGAAGATTTAATTTGAATGAAGGACTAAATTTTGCTGGAAACCTTTCTGTAAAATCAATGTATACTTATATTTTATCACAGGTGAACATTTCCTTATTTTTTTAAATATTGTTTTACCTGAAAGGGAAAATCTCTGGCAATAGATCAAGTACAAACATTGTAAAAACGCTTAACAAAAGTATGTCAAGCATTTTACGGAAGCTTTACTGTTCATGCAATGTATCAGAGTAAGGGAGTATCGAACAAACGTATTTGCATCAATAGACGCATTGCTACTTAAAAGGCGTCTGCGTCACTTACAGCCTCACAAACATTCTCAAACAGTATAGACGGCACTTTCTCGTAATCTGAAATAGTTAATGTGAATAATAACAAGAAAAATAATCAAGTCATAAACGAAAGCAATAAACTTTCACGTTTAGGTACATAACTTTATAATTCTGTTTTGTCTTCGTTTGTTATTTATTGTTGAAGAAAAGCTAATCGTACGCCTTCTTTCTTCAATGGTGAATAAACAAAGAAAGATCTAATAATTAGATATAATTAGGAGAAGTTCATCCAAAATGTTAATTATCCAATATTATTATAAGTGAATCTCATTTTTAATTGTGCCTGACTGATAAAATTAATCAAACAAGTTCCAAAACTTCGAACAAGGGTTTGATTAATCTTATCAATTTCTTTGAAAAATCTGCTGAAATAACGACGTCTGGCTGGTATTATTATGTATACCTATCTATATGTTTCTATATATATGTATATGTTTTGATATCCTTGGAGAGTTTCATAATTATAATATATTCAAGTTGACTATTGTTACAAATATTTGCTTTTTCTGTTTGATAGCAGTACCTTTAATGTGTAAGATTTATGAAGCAGGGTTGTAAACAGTTGTATTGTGTTATCGCCGTCGTCCAAATAGGAGCAGAGTGTTCAAGTGTGCGCATTTGGTCTGGATGGCTCTGATATGCTCACATACCTTATTAGATAGCGGCACGTGATGAAGCCGCCTATGCATCACGCAGACGTGATTCCAATTATAGTTTGCACTTTGCTCAAAACTCGAAGTTTCCTTTAAGATTATTCATAGTACACATAACGGCTTGTACAATCCGAGTAACGAAGTGACCTGGAGTACTGGGTGAGATGCCGTCAAGAGGCCATTAAGGCACCCTCCGCTGCGCCAATCTTCTTAAGTATCACATCCAATTCTTCCAACAGACACTGTCAAAATCTGCCTTTATTCTAAACAAGATAAAAAACGATTCATAATTATTTGATAAATTGAAAGTACTCGGCACGTCAGCACATACCCTAACAAACTTTGTTTGGAACAGACGTGATTGATGAATATGATTTTTTTATGAGTCGTTAAATCCCATGTGTCCTCGCGCCCGCGCCGCTCCAAAATCAACTTTGCTTAATATTGATAGCTTTTACTCGATGTCAATAATTATTTAGGTTTACTCATGTATTATATTTGGTTTATGTTTTTCTCCTACATGTCTATAAACAAATTCATATTTCAGTCTGATGAAAATGGTAGCATGTCAACAAGTATCTCTCAAACCACCCTTTTAAAGCACTTTGCTAAATAAAACACTGACGGTAAGGATCCCTACGCAGATATTGTTGAGCTGAACATTTTCGTTTGTTGTTATCGAAATAAACGTGTAATATAAAGCTGAGAACAAAAAGCTTCGTGTGCTATAATGTTACATAATCAAATTTGTTACTGGATTAGGTGGAGAATGTGCAGATGGCGCCTAGCAAGTAAGTAAAGAGCGAAGTGATAGGGTCCCGATATACGTGTCCCGGTTACTGACGACCGCTTTCACATTTTTGATATTCAGATGGAGCAACCATTGGGAACAAAACCCGAGTTAACTTCGCGATATTGAAAGCTTATGGATTTTCAATGTTGGCGGCGAATATGACTCGGTAATGAACGGCAAAATGTATAGGTACGTGCTGTCGATAATATTCAGTTTGATTTTGACAAAAAAAAGATTAAAATGATGAATAAAATTAAAAATACAGATCAACTCAATCGTTTGTTAAAAAAATTGGAATTAAACTCTTAAGTCGTAACAACCTGTAGTGCTACGAAGTGTAAAACTTATGGCTACGTCGTCGTAGTGACCTCACCCCTGAAAAAATCTAACCGTTTTGGTAGATAGCCAATTTTAATTGAATGAAAAAATGATCGTCTATGCATTTTTTCGTTTTGGATGATGGGCTAATGGAAATTGGCAGTGGTCTCGGCTGCCACCCGTGCCAACTTTTGCGGAGCCAGCTATCGCTACGCTCCAGTTCGGAACGGACGAGATATATCGTTTCGATTGAATAATGGTCTCATGGCAATTGCCTTCCAGTGTCCCTGCAATCGAATTGATTATAGAAATTTGATGATTTCACCTTTTTTTCAGGAAGCCAAGTTGAAACAACACAACCTTACTCAGCGTCGAGCTGAAACAAAACATATTCCCGAAATGGAACAATACTATTTTATTATAACATAAACATGCGGTATTTGAATGATCGAAATTTCACATTTGAATGATTTCATTCATCTTTCAAATGGGAAGTCGATCGCATGTGCCCCAAATGGACGTATTGGCATGCAAAGCCTTGTGCAGTTTCTATTGAATTGTAAATTTGAGTTCTGAGACTCGAGCACTGCTTCACGATAAAAGTAGGTATTATAAAAAATCGTTTTAGAAGGTATATTGCCCTTGAGCTCACGGCAGATATCGTTATAAATTAGCATTTTACATAAAAGATTCCATATCGAACAATTTATGACTTTATAGATACAAACAAACTTCGTTTGCCGAGATTAATAATAATGTCTTTTTTTTTCAGGAGTTAAGATAGTAGATCTTGATTTGAAAGTTAGTAACGTTAACGTTGCTTGTTTAGACTATGATTTTGGTGTACAAAATATTGTAAAAATTTACATTGTATTAATATGTGCGGCCGACATCATATATTTATCGAGGCGTGATTGGATGAGAGCCCTCGCGAGCACTCCACTGCGCGGCACGTGATTTAATGAGTGCGAATATTTCATGTATCGTTAGGGCCGGCGTCGAAATCAATCACGATATTAACGATGTGTGAAATAAATTGAACGAGCAAATGACTTGGCTTTTCCCTTCATTTCTCTGATTAAAATCGGAAAACTTTAAAAATCCGATAGGTAGGTCTAGGACTACCTACGCTGAAAATAAAAGCCTTCAATTATTTAAATCCAAAAGATCAACCTTTATAAAACTTAAGTGTTTCAATGGACTAAGGTAAACGCGGGTGTAGTCTTCAGTGACCCAGAAGTCGTCAAATTGTCTAAAAACATCAATATCATTTTCTACTAAACATTTAACTGGCAGATTTGATGGCAACATATTTGTAGTAACTTATTGCACAATTAAAATAACAACACTGAGTTTTAACTGTAATAGTGGCTGAAAAATTCGAAGTGGGGCTACTAGGGCATGTAGGGTATCATTTGAAAAAGCGCAGTTTGCACATTCTCAAACATTTTTTAATTTTTTTAGTTTTCGACTTTTGATGAAAAATGTAAAAAAATACCGTTCCCCCCCCCCCCTTATCTCCGAAGTTTGCAAAGAGAAAAATCTGAAATTATTCTATGTGATAGAAGTTTATGTAAAGATTACAGAAAAATAAAACGAAGTCTCTAAATAGCACACTTTTTCAGAAATCATCAACAAAAGTTACATTAGTTCCTCTATCGGTCGAAGAGATGGCGCTGACCTAAAACTGCAATATTGTACACCGCAGCGTGTAGTCTTAAAATTCTCTCACGAATATGAGGCCTATACGATACGGAACGATGAAAATTTAAAAACATGATGGTACGGAACCCTCGGTGCGCGATTCCGACTCGCTCTTGCCCGGTTTTTAACTTTCTGCCCTCTATCACAGTAGGTGGTAGTATAACTAAACTAGTTGGAACTGTGACCAACCACGCAAGCCGAGCGAGCGAAGCGAGCGGTGCCGTGCCATAGGCCGGCGAACCCTGCAGCCAAGTTGGTTGCAGCTACTTGGCCATTTAGTATATTTAGGACCCTAAAATAGGTATGTCCTCCAACCTATTTTAGCAGCGCATAGTGAGAAATATTAAAGGTTCGATTAAATACATGTTTTCTTTTATCCACCTATTATTCAAAAAAGTACATCATTAAAAGCAAAAAGTTTTAAGAGGTTCATTAATTTTAAAAAGTCTCCATCATTAGCAGGCAGAATAAGTTTTGAGAGGATGCGTTAAATATTTCCCTTTATTAAATCAATTTAATTTACTCACATGACATAGTTATCTTTTTTCTACATGTGAATTCAGACATGCTGTCTAAGGATCAATTAAACTACTCCATGAGGACAACAAAAATAAACATATTATTACATATTGCTACAATTAAGTGTGTCTGGGTACGGTCTTACCCATTCTCCGCTAATGATATAACTTGAAGTTTGGAACACTTTTATCATAAAAATATTTTTTTTCGGACGTGACAGCTATTGGTACCTAAAAATTCCTACTTGACACAAAATTCGTAATTTTAAGTACTATTGTGATGATTACCGAGTCATGCTCAATAGTTGCCTCTAACGTCTACATATTGTAAATAGTTTTGTGTTTAATGCTACAAAATACGAATCCTAATAACTATTATCGGGACCTTTACGTAGCTGTTAACTCTCTTGTACAAACATATATAAGGTTTGGGCTACATTTACGATAAAACTGAGTTTCTCTTAAAGTGATTTTGGTTCGCTCACTCATTGCGCACGCTTGAGTAAACATGCTCTGCTCAGTTGTCGCGTCATTGGGCTCGCTTCGCTAGCTCGGCACGAAACTGTGCTCGCGCTTCACTTGTGATAGAGCTCGTATTGCTCACACTTGTCTTGTGTAAGTACGTTTGGCTCGGTCGTGTCAAAGATGGGCTCGCTTCGCTTGCTGGTTTAAGAAGATGTTAAAACTAGCAAGACAAGCGATCTCATCTTCTGAAAAAGCGTGCTCATCGTGCGAATAAGCACGCTCTGCGTATTCGTCTAAAAAGAGCTCGCTTTGCTCGCTGTATTGTAAGCGCGCTCCACTCGCTCGGCTCGTAAAAAATATTCTGTTTTAACCTAAATTGCCTTACTGAGAAAGGTAATAAATAATAATTAAAATTATATATAATAATCTTCACGCATACTTGCACAATGACGCCGCCGATTAATAACATGACGATTGTCGATGACTTTTTGACGTGACAACGTCTAATAAATCGATGAAGCTGGCTGCACGCACGAAAAAACATGACTCATGAGGCGTGGAGGCGTTCCATGGCGGCTTGAAGTGCAAGCGAGAGCGCCAAACGAGCGACAAAGAGGCACAATCGGCCTCCGCGTTCGGCAGCGTTCAACATCTGTCTCTCTCCTACTTAAGTGAGCGATGCGTCCGCGTGGATAGCTGCTATACAATAATACATTTACATGTTTTCGTCAAGTATGAAGTGCAGTGAAAAGTGAATGTGGTGTCAATTGTTGATAGCAACGATAATTGCGGCGATAAAGGTAATGTTAAAAGTTACTTATAACTGTAACTTATAATAAATGTAACTTGATCATTTCAATTGTGTTTTCCATTTACCTCCTTCTCTATATCCATACAAAATATCTATCAAACAAATAAAATTTAAATTTTCTTTTGAAAAATGCAACTATTCCATCAGTATTTTCTTAGGACGTTGTCACGTTCAACTATCGTCAGTAAACCGACTTTACAGACAACCGATTTTTTAGTTTTAGGTATAACCCTAGCATTTGAATTCGCTCATAAGTAGATTTTTAGGCTTATTGTGTTTCATATGATTTAAAACTTTCAATGGTAGGCTTTTTTATAATTTCGAACAGATTTACAGTCGCTATGAGGCGAAATCTTTTATACTTTATAGGCTTTTGTAAAATAAAAATCTTACATATTCCAATACTGCGTTAATCATTGTTTTTGCTTGACACTAGACTTAGTAGGCTCATTGCATTCCTTACAAAGCAATCTTTCACCTTATGTGATATTTTTCAGTTCTAAGCATATTTCTTTCTTTCGTTTTCTGATGCTACCGTAGCTATTGTATTTATTAGGCACTAGTCTTTTGAGGCTCATTGCATTCCCTGAAAAAAAAAACTGGCACTCCGGTAGTGCCGACAGAAGTGAAAACTTGAACAATTACGAGTGTATTTTGTGAATCGTCTTATAAACAAAACACGCGTGTTAAGGTGTGTTCCTTATTTTATAGGGTTTTTTGCAAATCAGGTATGATGACCAAAGTGACTGGTTTATTCTTCTCGTGAAAGGAATTTATTCAGATTTACAAATAAGCACACAGGATAGACTTCAGTTCGTGGTGTTGGTCGCGGCAGTGGTAAGAGAAGCAAGCCCATGGAGCTCGTCGTCAGTTATATATCCGTGGTTCAGCGCCATCTCGTCGTTGTTGGATGAACTACGTAGTTAGTACGCGAGGCCCTCGTAGTTCTTCCCGATGTGCATAGATGGCGCTGTCCTCAACAACGCGCGTCTTTCGTTTTACGTCTTACGAATCTTACGATCAGGGTCACGTGACCTGACGCGAATTTAGAAGTTTTTACCCATTCCAAAAAAAGTACACAGCGCCGCTAAAGAAGTTTTCACTTCAAAAAATCTCAATAATTTTAAGCTTGCTAATGCAAGCTTAAAATGATTGAGATTTTTTTTTTAATTCTGGCCAGATTTACGTCCGGTATGAAACAACATTTGAAATTGTTTTGCAAGTTTCAACTTCAAATGCATTTTTAATACGACCAATATTTTGTTGTTTCTCTTTAGGTCCTAGTAGAGTTTTGTCAACTCTTGACAATGGCACCAGAATCATAGTAGTAGCTAAACATGTTTTTTCAACTTGAAATTTCGACACTTAGTGAAATAGCAGTGCTTAGTGTTGGGAGCATGCGCCTGCACTTGCGATGTGACGTCAAATTAAAATTATATCCTGCTTCAAAATTGATACAATTATGACCTACCTACCTGTTAATATTTTTTTAATAAATAAATAAATAATAAAAATTCAATTAAATAAAAATAAATAAATATTCAATTATTATCCCAGCATTCAAATTCTTTTAGTTATTAACGGTTGAAATGTTACAGGTTATTGTCGGTCAGAAATACTGAATTAATCACAGAGTGAAACGATGTTTTCACGTCAAAATTTATTTTGATAAAAACTCATTCTATGATTCTGATATCTTATTTTATTAAGTAAAAATATATTAGAATTTACCTACCTACTCTGCTAACAGCTCACAAGTTTTAGTAGTTTTTTTGCGATTTGGTCTTCCACCTGGTCTACCTTTCATTTCTTAGACTTGCCACTCAATACGAAAGACAATCAAAATTTGTTTTAATATGTCATCATCTTGAACTCAATGTTCAAGGCCTGAGAGTTCATATTAGCATCAAAAATTGACGATTACTGGGTTCTGTTGTAGAATAATAGTACAAATCTGACGAGTACTAGTACAGGTCGCCCTTTTTTCACATTTTTGCTTAAATAAGTATTTATTATAAGAAAAAATTTTTAAAATACAAATAGAAATATTTAGAATAACGCATATTTTTTATATTTCTTCATGCAAAATGTTTCATTCTAATTGAAATACTTTTCACGCAGCAGCTCTTCAAAGTCAGTGAATTTCAAAACTCGACGAGTATTGGTACGTTTACCATAATATGTGGATAACGTTGTGAGTAGTGTATTTATTATTATCCATTTATTTCAGGCATCAAGGCCCATATAAAACACCCACAATACCTACAATAATAATATAACTTATAAATACATACAACATTATAATTACACTAAAAAACTAAGCACGCGAAGTGTCTGCGTCGTGTTTCGCTGTCTGGTGTCATGTAGCCGGCCACGAAACCGGCGATACGCAACACCCTTCAGCTAGAACTCTTCCTTGAGGAACTTCTCGAGATGATGTGTCGGAACACGCACCATGAATGACTTGAAGTTCGTGTTGTGACGCGAATCCAATTTCTCGACCCTCAAAATCCACTTAGTCTTGACACGCATGTACTCCACGACCTCCTCAACCTTCGTGGAGTGGTACAGTCTGGACACGTACAGCTGCGTCGTCGGGATTGCTGGACGCAGTAGCATGTTGGGTCCTGCCAACGCGGTGCCACATTGGTTCCGACAAGGAGGCTTCTTCTTCTTCTTCATCTACACCTTGATGAAACCATCCTTGTCGCACGTGTCCTTCTCTGGATCCTGCCTTTTCAAAACCTTGTTGGGTTTCGACCGGCTCCGTTTACCCTCTTTTTGTTTTCCCGCTAGTTTTACCTGCGATTTTTGCGACTCAGCAGACTTGTTAGCGGCTACTATTGCTGCATATTTGTTACCTCTATTATTAAGTTCTAACTTATGTTTACTTATTATTACACTGCTGTTTGGTGTCTCTAAATTTATATAAATAAAACAAAGTCGGGTTAGTTACACCAATTATAACTCAATAACGGCTGGACCGATTTTTATGATTTGATTTGTTGGATTTGCCTCAACCTCGAAAAGCAGAATAACTATCTACTAAAACATGGTAAAAATTCACGAAAAAAAAACTGTTCATAATCTAAGGCGGTACGAAGTTCACTGGGTCAGCTAGTAAATAAATAGATACAAAAGTTACACGAGCACTAAAAGCTAGGCACCTATATTACTAAAAGATAGGCACATATATTTCAGCTTTCCCTCAGTTTTGACCACATTAATTACGAGTATTCTCTTTTATAATACCTACGACACCAAAATCTGGGGCTCGAGTCGTTCAACTTTAATAATCGTCAAATATTTTCTGAGAATTTTGATATCCTCATCTAGATATATTTGTGTTTTTTTATGAATATACAGGGTGGCAGACATCGACGCGTAAACTGTAACTAAGAATTCAGCAGATAATTGTAGAACCCCTAGCGTAGAAACTTAAAACCGGTTATCAAAAAAAAAATCTGCGATTCTTAAGCGGTCAAAATGTACTGAACAGCTATTTATTTTTTAATTGCCGACGGAAAATTTCCACGGGTTCAGAATCATGTACTGAATCCATGGATTTAGTACATGATTCTGAACCCGTGGAAATTACCACCCGCACTACCTCTTAAGTACGGTCAGCATCAAAAGTCGATTAACACTTCAGTTTTTTTAATCTAAGTTATTGAGCAAAATATTAACACATCAGTTTTTTTAATCTCAGTTATTGAGCAAAATATTTGTTGAAAATTGCATCGTACTTCTGCTGCAATTTTGAATAAATATTTTACTCAATAACTGAGATTAAAAAAACAGAAGTGTTAATCGACTTTTGAAGCTGACCGTACCATGGTACTTAAGAGGTAGTGCGGGTGGTTTTTTCTCCATAGAAAAGCTTTCGCCTGTTTTCTTTTTGTTTAATGACCATAGAGCAATGTTTTTTACAGAATAATAAATATTAACTACTTGTATGTCCCTATGTTTTCCTTTTTGATGATACATTCTTTTTATAAGCACTAGAACCCTCAAAAAATGCCGATTTAAACCGCAGCCGCGCTGTCAACAGAGGAATAGTGTACAAACTTGACAAAAATGAATGAAAAAGAAAAACATAGGACACAGTATATATCCTTCTTATTCAGTTTATGAAATATCTTTTTAATTGATCCAATATTGGAGGAGGAAACAGGCGAGAGCCAAACCCCGAATTACGACTTTTTATTTAGGATTTTTCAAAAGTCTCTCCGACCGCATTTCCTCTTAACAGGTTGTGCGTCGATGCTCCCCTGCCACCCTGTATTAGATACATTGCGGAAAATTAAATCAAACACACCTTTTAACAAAAAGACTATAGGCATATTGAAACATATTTGTTAGTCTCGAATCGCTGACATATTGCGTTAATAATCTGTCGATATGGATATTTCCAGCCAGTAGGTATTACTACTTATTTAAGGAAAATAAATAGAGTTAGGGGTGATAAGCGTGGGCAAAGGCGGGTTATATGGGGGATCCGTGGCGTCTAAGCCCACAAACCCTGTTTTTCCGTCTTGGCAAATCGTCGAGGATTAAGCCAGAAGAGCTCACACCTTTTCACAAATATTTTTGGTGGTTTAACCTCAAGTAAAACGGCGTGAGTGATACAAAGTGTTTCCTACCGATCAATAACTGTTTTGAGAGATAACGATTCGTCAAAACTCTTATCTTTGGGATTTGGGTGTACCTAAATGAGATTTTCCTGTTACTGAAATGAAAGAATTATTAATGCGGTTTTAGCATTTTGTATTCGCTTAAGTAAGTAAGACGTTTATTTTATTTCTTCTTATAAGTTACTTTAGCAGGGGTATGAAAATATTCAATATATTTACGGATAGGTTGGCAGCTGTCTATCTGCGTTATTTTTGTTGTAGTGTTATGAAAAATAAAAATGTTTTTAATGTAAGCCTGCGTGGTACCCTGAATACGTAATCAACCCACTTAAGTAATTGTGAGCTTCTACTGGAGCGCAAAAAGATAATTTCCAGCGCAGTTATCTGTTGTTTTGCCGTTTTTGGTATTAAACGGTGCTGTTCTTTGATGTCGGATAAAAATTATTGCATTGTAAACATTTTGAGAAAATCTTTTTACACGCAGCGGAGAGAACGTAAAAGTTTGTTCGTTTCAAATTCAATATATTATGGCGAGCGTGCTCTCGCTCAGCCGACACCGAAACTCACTCGAGCGTTGCTCACACAAAATTTATTGTTTTTCTAAGAAAATTTTCTTTGCACGACCCTACATCCTTGTTGAGCCCCAGGGGAAGAGTTACAAAAACTTAATGACCTCTTGCCGCTGTTACATTGTTTAACCTATTGTTTTAGTTTAAACTTGTTTGTTAAGTAGATCGAGCAGGTCGGCTAGTACTTGACTTTGTGGGTTGTTTTTAACTGTCAAAGAGTTGATTTAAATGTAAGTTAGGATATTAGATAGGTACAGTCTAATTATTAAGTATGTTACTTAGGTACCCACGTATGTACATATGTATTTTATGTTGTTAAAATCCAACACAATCAACATTTTCATTCACGTATTGCATACCTGCTCCATATGAGAGCCGAATTCCGCCTCTTGAACGTTGAATAAAATTAGTTTTAATGGCTTATATATTTGAATTTCCTTGTAAACACGTTACGTGTAGGTAAGTAGGAAACAAACTCGGTGCTTTTATTGGCACAATGATCGCATGGTCAATATTTGCCCAATATTTACATAAACTCGCCTACGTGAACCGGCCAAACAGGTACACGTAGTGCGTTAAATAAATATGATATGCAAACAAAAAAGGGACTGACGCCAAAGGCAGTTTCTAGATAAAGTCTTTTATCGGACACATAATAACGTTCTGAAAAATCGTTAGCCCGTGCACACGTCGTGGGGACACGTGCGAGCAGGGCACTCCCGAGACTGATCCCTTCTGCTTAGATTAAATTTGTTCCTATAAAAATGTGTCCTCTAGTCGATAACGTCGAAAATGTGCAGATGTCGCCGGCCAGTATGAAGCCTACGATAGGGTTCGGCGACGTGCCGCGCGTACTGACGGAGCCGGCCCGGCCCGGTCGTCGGCGCCCGCCCGGTCACTCGCCGGATTGCTCCGTACTCGCCTCGATGGGGAAACAAAACGCTTGATTGCTTTGATTTGCTGTTTCTAATCTCAAGTGTACCGTTTAAACACTTTCGTTTTGTGTACAAACATTTATTTTCAAGTTCTCGCTTTAATGTATTTAAACTGAACGAATAAGCGTGATTTATCTCTCTTGAATATCTATTTGAATACTCGTATACGGAGCTAAAGCGAGCATTGCTTGTGATAGTATAAAATATTGATGGCACATAAAAGTTTAAACGTTCATAATACAGAACCTTCTAGTTAGATGCGAGCACAATGATAAAGTGCAGAATTAATCGTACAAGAATAGAGATTTATCGCGCAAAGAATCAGCGAGAGTGGTCTGAAAACTTTTTATTTTGTGATCACGAAATGAAACTTGTACATTTAGGTTTGAAAAAATGTGAATCATTCCAAGTAAGATAATCAATATATATAGAAAGGAAAGTTGAAAAGAAACTCGATCATTTTGAACAACAAAGTTTCTATCTTCTTTTTCTTTAATCGAATTCAGTCGAGACAAGTATTCACCATTAAAATAAAATTAAAAATAGATAAGTATTTTAATTATGAGTTTTTTCGATACGCACTTATTCTGAATTGTCTGTAACTAACTCCAGTTCAATTTTGTAACCTTCATACGTACGTATATGTACTTATTGCATGCTTGAAGACTGAAGACGGCCATGTTGTTTTCCAATATCGAAATGCTGTATGTAGCACATCCTGTTGAGACTTGAGGCTTGCAATGTGTATCTACTGTAATTTGTGCTAAGATCAATTAACGTACAAGTGAACCTAAAAGGAAGTTCCATCGTAGATCGTAAAGATGTATGTTGTTTTTCTATTTGTAGGGAATCGTAGGCTGTCAATATTTACCCTCTCGTTGCGATCTTTAGTTTCAAGTCTTTCTAAACACTGCCGTTGTGTCATGAGTGGTAGACGGGTAAGTTTGTAAACATTGCCTGCATTGAGACAGATAAAATGCTTTACCAAGAATTAGAAACTTTGAAAGTTTCCTATGTTACTTTTGATTGCTTATCGCTAAAAGTGATAACAGACAAGCTTTGGATGAACTTAGATAAAAAGAAATACAAAGACATAATATATCGAATACGTAACGTATTACAATATGTCTACAAAATAAAAATCAGACAGTGTATCAAAATTTAAGCAAGATGCTACAAATAACGAGCAGCCCGAACAAAACATCGAAGCAACAAATTCCCCAGGCTGTATACTTAACAGATTCAGTAATTAGATTAGTATTGATATGACGGCCGGTAGAATAGAGGCTATTGTTTGCTTAGGTAAATAGCCGTGCTAGGCGGAGTGAGCGACGGGCAAGACCGCGGCGGTCGCAGTATAATGCCGGCGCCGATAATGCCTGCAACCCTGAACAATCAATCTTTGGGCTATTACGATGTTTTAGCGCCTTGATGTATTGTTTCAGCCTCAATAAAGTTTTGATGAATTTTCGTGTTCTCTCCCTCGCCCTTTGTGTTCTCGTGTTCTCGCCCTTTGTTGAAAATGAGGCGTCCGATATTGATGAATAATTTGACGGCTAAGTAACGATGCTGTAATTATTAAAAGGGTAATATCGGATTT
This sequence comes from Luperina nickerlii, assembly GCA_963855955.1. Lineage (NCBI taxonomy): Eukaryota > Metazoa > Arthropoda > Insecta > Lepidoptera > Noctuidae > Luperina > Luperina nickerlii. The sequence continues at coordinate 12,700,090 of OY979674.1, forward strand.
TGTTATTGTTGATTAAGCATTGAGGTGTTATAATACTTTCTAAATTACTACGGTAAAGTCTTTGTATTCGATAGAACCTGCAAATTTTTGTTAGCAACACTGACACTTAGTTTTGAGGCTATGTCTGTCGGTTTGTTACGTTAATTTTCGCGTAGATTATAAGTGTAATAAACCAGAAACTTATCATAGGTAAGGATGTAGATATGATGATGGTATATATATCGCCGCCAGCAATCTTAATCAGCTATTCATTTAAGTGCCTAGCCTTTTAACTAAACGGCGCCGTTCAACTAGCGGCCTGAATGCTAGGCAGTTAATTGAAAAGCTAATTAAACTAGTTGGCTGCGACATATTTATATATTTAAAGCTGGCACCGAAGATATTTAGTTTTGTACCTGCGTCTGTACTAAAATAGAAAACTTCTCACTGTAAAAAGGCAGCTGATTAGTATGCTTTTTCACAATTGTAGTATCGTAGTCTAATTGGCAACGTCTGATCCCGACCGTGAGGTGGTCTTAGCAGGTGTAGAAGTGGTTTTATCAAAATCAACTAATGTCTATGATGTTTTTTATAAGGCTCTAGCCTTACGAGGACCTTCATAGTCTTTTCAATATACAAGTACAATTATTTAATTTATAGCAAACTGCAGTATTTATGTATAACGAACTCCATTTGAGTTGATGTATCAATAGATATCGAGAGAAATATCTACTATCTATTAATTGGAATCACTCAGTTAACTGTCTGTGAAAGAGAATAGAGCAATAATTTAGCTAGGAACTAGTCAAGTTTCTTAGACAAATACCTATATCACTAAAGTCCGAGGTGGATATAAATAAAGCACTTTCATTGGATTCTATTGTGTCACTCTGCACTTGTATAGTATTTTTATCTCACAAAGTGGCACGCACTTTACTTGTGGTTACCAAGTGTACAAACACGCCATGAATGTGTGTGTAAGCGTAAGAGCCCACGGTAACGTCAATGGTGTGTAATTGGAAGTGCGTGTGTGTTATGTGCTGACGCTACTCATCGTGACGCACACATTCACAGCGTATTTGTACAATTGCTTACCACAAGTCATTCGCGCGTCGCTGCGTTTGATAAAAATACTGTATCAGATATGAACAGTAACAAGAACAGAAACAATCGACCTCGTATTTCCTTTATGCACTTTTGGAAACGATTCCCATTAAAATCTAAGGTTAAAACTTTCTAACTGTCACGAAGACAAATGGACGTTGTCGTTTTATAACATGCAAGTGACATTCATCCATAGGGTGATAAAACAATAACGTGGTCGACTATACAAAATTAGCAATGATACAATGATATACGGGATTATTTACCCCCATAACTTTTCAGAGCAATCATACACCGCTCATAGTTACGTTATTTACTACCTCCCTGTGTTGTATGATGTATTCGTGAACGTCTTTGTCTATCTATATTAGCATATATCTCCTTGAGATATTATGTTGAAGGAAAAGCTAATCTAGCAGGACTAAGGTTCACACAGCGGAAGTGATACGGTGTTCCGTCGTCAGTGTGCTTTTGTTTTTAGTACACCTTCTTATAAATAAATGTAAAATCAGAGGTAAGTATACAATAACAAAAGTAATGAAAATAATCACACTGAATAGCGACAACGCAGGGCCTAGTAATTATTGACTAATTAAGGATTAATCAATAACTCAGCCTAACGCGCCTAAAAACTAGCAAAAATGATAATTACCTATTAATCAATCCTTAACACTAACGAAATTATCCAATTCGTTTGCAGAAGTGTAAGTACGTGAAAATCCGGCAACATTTTATACATCAAGCGACAGAGCGGCTGAGTACACGTGCGAGAACCAGCGAGCAATAATATTTCATCCATGCGCCATGATTTGCCGCTTAAGCGCGATAGGGAAATCGTAAATTCAAGGGAAAGAATTTTCTTTATAGTCTCCTAAAAAGTTTCCACACACAAGCACGTATCTGAACACAAGAGGCGACGCGAGAGCAAATGGCACCGAATTGTAATACCATCCGTTTGTGCAGACACCCCTACTTTTCAAATTTTCTTTTATAATGCGACGAGGTAATATGCGTTTTATTGGATCGTTTTTCTTTATACAAAATAGTTGTTATAGGGAAATGTCTTTTTGCTAAAGTCATTTAAGTATTTATGAAATGTATTAGAATATTTAATAAACGCCGACAGAATAACAATGGCTGCCTATCTATCATATTAAATAAAAACACGAATGGACTGGTCCGTCATGTGAGAAGATGTTCGATTTATGCATTCCATTGTTTCACGTTAAAATACACGAAACTTTTATTTTTTGAGCGGAGCATTGCTGTTGCGCACTCATGGCCTTTAAAGCGTCACCAGACTAGAACTTTTATTTATAGTTTTTGTTTGAAAAAATATTTTGCTTTTTCTTTTAGACAAAAAGTACTCAAAAATGTGTAGCAAAACGATATTTGAATAAAAAGCGACGTGTATGAAATGGGAGCGGCTCGGGCGCCAGCCAATCCGTTGTAGTCTGCGGTTAGGCGCTGCTGACAGATCCACGAATCTGTTGTGGGCGAAAACACGATAGACTTTTGAATAGAGCCTTTTGTTTCCACCGAAAAATATTCACATGAAAGCTTTGAAGATAGCAAAACCATAAGTTAACACTGCACGTGTGAATTGTTCTATTTGAATTTGTTGTAGCTGAATTCAATTAGATACCTACCAGTAATTGTTGTAAGTTTGAATACAGTAATTGAATACCTACATTGAGATGTATCCTAAAACTGTTTTGTTTAAATATAAATAAAACTGAGTAAGGTTCTAAATAAAAATAAATAAATATCCAAAAAGAATATAATTTATAGGCATTTCAGAATACTCAATTAATTGACTAAAGTTTCGGTCGTACGGACAGTTAGTCGCAAAAAATGTGTGCAAGCAAAACATTTCAATGCCAATCCAATATAAATTAATTATATAAGATCTGATGTGATTAGCAGGACTATAAGTTGGCTATCATATGTAATCCTTCAGTTTTACGACCAAAAGCCGCGCCTCAAAAATACTTTGGCCATAAAAGAGAATGCATGACAAAGTGATGAAGTAATAAAATTCACATAGAAGGAATGTGTACAGAAAATATGACATTGGTACGTGATAAAATAATAGGTATCGCGAACACGCCTCTTAGAACATAGAGCTTGCGAATGCGTTTGACAACTGGCAGTAATTTCGGAGAAGAATCACCGAGACATGACTCTTGCGCTACTCCATTACTTATATATCTTTATCAAAAGCGAGATTCGTTCCAAGTTGGAACTTAGTCGCTAGGCAGCTGTCGTTTACGGTTACAAATTTGATTTTGACGGTTGGTGATGTGAACTTTGTATGTTATTTTTATTGAGTTATTATTCAGATGAAAAATGAAGCAAAATATTCTAAAAATGATTAATTTAATAATAAATATAAATAAATGGTTAAAACTTCAACTCTCAAAGGGACATCTAAAAAAGATTTATTTGTTTAGTAACCTAAGAAAAACGGTGTAGGATTGTTTATAGTAGGTGCGTGCCGTAAAATGGCCGTGATTTGAAATGTCTCGCTCGCTTTGCGAATGTCAAGATAAAGACATCAATCACTCTTACCTGAGTACATTCAATTCTCTAGAGAAACAGCTAGCAGCCACAAAAAACCTTTTCTTAGAAAGCATTAACCAATAGACTTTTCTGATCAGAAAGCTAAAAGATTTTCTCGATATTGAAGTAATGTGGAAGGAAAAAAATGCGTTTTATTATATAGAAGAATGGTAAAAGGAGCACTACCTGATGACAAGTGGTCACATAAATTCATCGGGGAAAACTAGAATGCAGCATCGCGAAATAAGAAAGATATAAAAAGTGTTATACACCTTTCTTACCTATTGTAAAATGGTTTAACTACGAACAAATTAGAGACGAGCTATTTCTGTAATATTTGCAGAGCTTTGAAGAAAATAGTAAAATTTCTGTAGATACTACACAGATTGAAATTGACGAAACAAAAAAAGATAAACTTGACGGTGAGCAGATTCAGCCAGCTTATGATAGGTTGAGATGACGATGATTCCAAGATACTTATTTGAATTAGGAATATTAACATTCAAAATACATACGAACATAAATTCGAATAGCGAACAAAGTTGTTACTTCAAACATTAAACAATAGAAGTTTTTTGAAAAGTTCAGCGACCTGCGAATTGATATTAAAATACCAATATGTGCTCAGTGAATACTAAAATGTAAAATAAAAGTAGTTTTTGAATTAGTTCGGCCATTGATTAAATCCGGTACGAAGGTATATAAGATTTTGTATAAGTTATGAGAATGCACCGGAATATTAAGATCAGAGATAAATACTTTCGAAAATCTTTTCTTATAAGTACTTTTAGGATTAGCCAGTGAGTATTAGGTACTAAACAGATCTAAAATAAATCTGTTAATATATTATGAGAATTAAAGTTCAATAAATAAATTTACAAAGTTCATAAATTTTATTAAATTTTGGCAAAAGATATATCCCTTGTATTTTTTTATAACTCTTTTTAAAACTGTACCTACGGAATTCTCATCCACGAGAGAGTAAAATAATTTTATTTTATTATAAGTTAGGTAGCCGTGGTCACGCCTCGCTGCGGTAGCACCCACAGTTTTAATTTATCTCGCCTGGCCCTGTAATCATAATTAAGTAAGTACAAAGTTGAAACAAGTTAAACCTTTTAAAATATACTCGTACGTAAATGTGTAGAAGGAGAGACCCTTTTGCAACTAATTTTGTTAATAATTTGAATTAGAAACCGGACACTTAAGTTAACATGAAATATAAATGATTTAGTTTCAAGAAGTAAATGTTGAAACTAACTATGGTGTGTTTCTTAACATACGAAACATAGCATAATCAGCGTATAATGTTGCCACTGCTGGTACATAAGCCTCCTCTCGGTAAGAGGGAGTGAGCCGTAATCCACCACGCGGGCCCAGTGCGGTTTGGTAGATGGCACATATCTTTGAATTTTTGGTTCTAGGACATGCCGGTTTCTTCACTGTGTTTTCCTTAACAGTTTTGAGAGCAGTAGTGATGTAATAATTTACTCAAAGTAAAGCGACTGTCTGGGTTCGAATCTACGACCTACAACTTGTAAGTCGTCGCCGTTACTACTGGGCTACTATTGCCCTCGCATACGTAACATACTGAAACTTGAGAAAAACATTTGCACCCAAAAGAATATATTTCTGATTTCCTTCGCCATTATAGAACACTAATCTAATGTAAACACTAATACTAAACCTTATTTAATTGCACGTATCACGGATCGTATTAGATCGAGACTGTATTGACATATTAACATACTACAATTAATTATTCATGCTTATTGGATTCATCCGGCTGAAACATTCTGATAATATTAACGTGAACGTTGTTAACCTGAAATGCGAGTGTTAATTAAAGATGCTCCATGGTTGTCTACGTTTCAGTTAATTTATAGATACTCAAATATAAGTAGATAATCATCGCGAAGACTCTTGGAATTCTTAGAAACCCTTCAGCAAGGCATTTTATATGTAATCCTGGTTGCGAGATCGCACTCATTAATTATTAAGACGGCATGTAACCTCCTCATTGACGTTACGTACGTAAATTATCATGTAATCACATAAATTACGCGTGTGTTTACAAGAATTTTCATACTCATTTGAATAAATACGACTCGCTGATTTTGAAAATATTTAATAAAATTATTTAATTAATAGGATTGTGGTAAACCACGGAATTACAAAGTAAGGCCAGTTCTGAGTTACCTGTCGTGGAAATAAAATTTAAATATTAATAAAGTGGGAATAATTTTTATACCTTAACATCAATCTCTGAAATATCAAAGTGAACTTAAAAACTCATCATAATTAACATTCATTTAAATTTGAAATTATTCATGACAGAAAGCGAAGTTGGCGTGGTGGTATTTAACGCCGCACCTGCCCGAGGCGTCTTAGCGTGGTCGAAATTAATGCGACGCAAAGTCGGCAAAAGTCAATTACACTTTATTAAAACCGTCTCCATTTATATCAATTTGACGCAAACTGTTACAAATACTGGTAATGTTCCGTCCTTTCATCCGAGAGCGAGGCGGGGCTACGCAAGCGCCGGGAGCGTACAACAGTCGTAGACAAAGCGGCGCGGCTAGCGTAGCGCGGCCAGTACGCAGCCAGAGCGCCGCGAGATCGCAGCGCGCCGCCGACCTCGCCGCCACCCGCCGCACGCCGCTCGCCGCTCGCCGGCACCCGTCACACAAACCCTATTCGATTCACCTGCCGATGAATATTTAATGGAGCCGATTCCGATGGCGAATGAATGAGGGGAACCTCGTAACCCCACTGACATTCATCACAACACTTTTGTTGACATATTTGCAATTCTTCAAAAAGTTGTTTCGATTAACATGTCGTTGGGGTAAACTAATCAACATGATGAGCGGACGCAGATTGGCGTCGTGTTCAGCAGTGATAGCTGTGCTGCTACTGCTCATAATTAGCGGTTCAGTTACATCGTCAGACGGTGAGTAGGAAGTTGCTCGTTAAGTAATTAACAACATAACTACTAAGTTAGCTCCACAAAATTTTAGTTGTTAGTTGTTTTAGTTTTTAAAATTGCAAGGGTAATATAACAGTGCTAGCAGAACTGAAAAACTTCGTGCTTTAGTAGAATTTGATTAATTAGCTATTGGGCAATTTAATCATTGGAAGTGTTTCTGATACCGTTGTCGCTTTTTTTTTTGTTGTGACATCTCAAAAAGTTTGCTATCATTTTTGCTTTGTAGAAAGTTTTAGACAGCAATATATAGCCGTATTTCAAGTTTCAACCGGCTGACAGTCATCGCAATAAAAACAGGTGGCTTCAGCAGCTTATGAAACTTAGGGACTCTCATGTCCCTCTTTATTATTTTCCCACGTTCATTGATTGCAGTGTTAAAAAACGTACAATAATGTCATAATTGTTAGTAAAAACAAATTTTGTAGAGTAGCGTAGGGAAATTTAATATACTAAGGGCTCATTTTTCCATCGCCAGATAACTTTTATTCGAGGATAAAAATTGACGTTTGACAGTTTTTGTATATAATTATTCCTCGAATAAAGTTATCAGATGATAGAAAAATCTGCCCTAAAAGAGATATATCAGTAGCACATATATCAATATACCTAATAATTATGATGTATTACAGTATGTATTATATTATATAACATTGCAAGAAATAGTTACCAAAGCATAAATTGCTACAAGACGCCACGTAAGTTTTGAATGTTTCTATCATTAGGACAGATTTCTTCCTTTCCATCGTACCGCTTCCCAGCTGCTTGCCGGCAAACTTCAAAGCGCTATTCTTCTCATTAGCAAGCGCAATGTGAAGCTTCATGCGTGTTTGATTTCAGGAGCGAATTCTGCCTGACCTAGCAAAGTAACCAGACTGCTTTAGTATCTTGGTATAAGGTTATTGGGACAAGATACCTGGTATCTTGGCATAAGGTTATTGGGATAAGATACCTGGGGGCCCAAAAAGGCCACATTGGCGGAATCATGAAAGGATAACATTATGAATCATAATGGGCAGTTAACTGTTAAGTTAATCGTATAAAATCCCATTGGTGAAGAATTTTTCAGTAATTTTTTATTTATCTGTGCTAAAATACCAATCAATCCAATCCCAATCTCTTTGATTATACCTACGTAGCACAGTGAAAAAAGAAAAACACGGACTATCTTCGCCAAAGTGGCCTTTTTAGGCCCCTTGGTAGAATTGTTTATTAAGATTTTTTAAACGCAGTTCCTTTATTATGGAATCTATTCGCTTAGTGTATAATAGTAACGTTTGCTCAGTAGCTACATTCTTTGTTTTTAAATTAATGATAAGTTTACTACGGTTTTTGAAGGGAAAATATGGAGACTTAATTATAATATAGGGTATATCTATTATTATATTTATATTTGTTAACGTTATACCTATCAGGTTGTAATGGTACCATTTATCCTGAAACACTATACGGTAATATATGAAAGTTTGTTACTTTCATATTATTCTAGGCAATGGAGTCTTGCTATAAACTTTGATGTCCAAATAAAATCTTCAATTTTGTTTCTCTTTATTTGCTCTGAAGGAAGATAATACAATACATTGAAGGCGCTGTTTTTAAATACAGCTGTAGCTACATACATACATAATATTATAACATGTAAACATAACATCAACTTTATTGGAAGGTTTGAAACGAAGCAATAAGGGTAGCTATCGTAACAGCAACAAGAAAACAAAATCCTTTACTTATGAGCGCGCGTCTTCAGGTCGAAATTAAATGAGGAAAAACGAATTCCCATAAATATTGCTTTGACATTAAGGGGCTTACAGGATCAAAACGCAAGTTTTAGAAACAATAAAAATATATATATGGTATTCTTCAGGATATAATATGCTAGGTAAATAGTGTGTTGAAAACATAATACAACTAATTTGATACGATAGAAAAAAGTCATGAAGATACCTCTAAAAACTTTCTGTTTACAATAAAAATCAAACTAACATACATATGTACATACAATCATTATGATTTTTTGTCAGATTATTCTACAAGCAACATACTAAAGCACCTAGTGTTTTATTTTTTTTGTCTAAACAATACATTTATTGTAAATAGATAATTGCTTCATATTTTGCATTAAATTACCAGCGTTATGTCATCGCGCTTCTTTCTTTTTTATGCAGTCCAACAATGATCGCGCTTTAGGTCATGTAGTCACCTTAATCCAATTTGTTATGCCTGTTAATATCAAATATAACTTACCTACTTTAAATTTTCGAAGATTGCCGTTCTTTTGATCATATTTTTTTTAATTAGCCGTTGCTCTCCCACTACTGGGCAAAGGCCTCCCTACTCTCTGTCATATCATGTTTTTTTTTTTATAAATTTTATGACCTAGTATGCTAGATAAATCTTCTACCGGGGGTATTTTGTAACCCAGTAACTGGGTTGTGGAGGTCAGATAGACAGTCGCTCCTCGTAAAATACTGGTATTAAACTGCATCCGGTTGGGCTGGAAGCGGACCCCATAAATAGCTGGGACTAGTCTAGGCAGATGATGATGCAAGATAAATCTTTTGGAAGTATCTAAAGTCTCTTAGAATAATTTTCCAGTGTACATGATGTGCCATGCGTGCTGCACCGTCCCCGAACATGTTTCCTATGGAATGTCTTCTTAAATATAAATTAACACACAACCACGCATCTATGTTGAGTCGAAAAGTTAAGAAAATTCAGGAAAATAGTTGCTAAGCAAATTGACTACTAATAAAATTTTTCCGTATATTCAAATCACAACCGTCATTCTTTGACAGTTGCATGAAATGGTAATAATATGGCTATTTGTCGTAGGGTGTAAATTTGCTTACTAATGAATTTCCCTGACTGTACTTGTATGCGTGGCGTCCTTGACGTGGAAGAGACATTGTTTATAGACTATCGCGGCTACAGAATGTCATAGCATCAATGGCGCTTTACAAACTATCCTCCTTAGAGATGAATAAATAACAATTCTGATGTTGTAGGTTCTGGTGTTCTTTTATCTAATATCTCCTGTATTATGAAACAAATAGATGGTTGAGGTTCTTCTAAATTTTTATTACTTTCCGTATTAGATTGACTGAGAGCATTATGCAAAGAAAAAATACCTGCACTAATGAAATTATTCAATCAGCTTATTGTCTAAATACAGTGTGAGTCTTCATAATGTGCACATATCGAAATGAGGGAAACCAAAAAACGGAAAAAAAATATTACAGCATTGTTTAAATTCTTGTTCGCTGCTGTGAATCCTGAGTAAACAAATCGGTATAACTTTTAAACTAAACGTGCTATCACGACAAAACAAACTCAATAATGACTGCAAATAACAGGACGTCCTCATAAAACAAAAACGAAAGAAAAAAATCGCCCTTAATTGAGAATTAAGGTGTTTTTCAGATATTTTTTCATACATTTTTACAATAATTGTAAAATTTCTCAATAAAAGCCATATTACCTACCCTTTTTTATTAGCTAAAATTATTCTCCATTGTATCAGCTTTCTAAAAGTAAAAATACCGTGTTTATAACTTAATCACAACATTTCCTATCAACGGTTAAGAAAGGCCTTACACTCGGCTACGTACAGACGCCAGCACATCAAACTGTCTAATTTTCCCAATCAACTTTGAGCCTTATGCTTTAGCGATAAAGTTGAAAGTCTATTGAAGAAATTTGACAGATTGTAGTAGCTTGATGTGCTCGCGTCTGTACCATACTTTAGCAGGTCGATAAAATTAAGCTTAGTTTCCGTCATTTCGATATGTGCACATTATGAAGACTTACACTGTATAATTATCTACTTGTCTTCATATGTCTCTGATGTGAAATAATTTTCCTGGAAACAATCCTACTATAATCCTACTATTCCTACTAATATTATAAATGTGAAAGTTTGTGAAGATGTTTGGATGTTTGTTACTCAATCACGCGTAAACGGTTAAATAGATTTGGATGAAAATTGGCACAAAGGCGGACCATTTCCTGGATTAACACATAGGATACTTTTTATCCCAATATTTCCACGGGATCGAAACTAAGTACTAAATTATAGATACCTACATAATTAAAGCTTAATACGAATTATACTGCCACAATCTCTTAACGGATTAATTTAAATACAATTTCCCGGGAGGCGACGCACGTAAACACTACTGAAACCAATTAAAACATCAACAAAAGCCGAGATTTATTATTTAAAGTTATTATTACCATAAAGTCATGCGGAGGCAAACAATTGACATATTTTTCCGCCATGCCTGCTCCACGTTGATATCTATAACCCCCATTATTCAGCGGATTAGGTTTTTACTGGATGAGTCGTAGAATATTCAAAAGGGAATTATTGGATTTTGTTGAATCTATACGAACGTTCCACTAACATCGGTATAAGCTTTCATTGTTCTTTTTCCACTCCTATATCGTAAACCTCACTCAATATAAAATGAATTAATCTATTGAATTTCGAAATCAATTGCAATAACACAATAAGTAATTCAATACTGATTTTGCGTCGAATAAAAACAGAGAGGCGAAAGGAAAACAAACAATATTATGTATCTGTAAATTGTACCGTGCCTACCCTTGGCAACAACAGTGTTTCAATTACTGACCTCTCTAACAGTTAAGCTTGCAATTATCGACGGAGCCCAGCGCGTGTTTGATTACTAGGTACTATTAGTATAGAAATCACCTAGCTATGTTCTATCGTGGAGCATGACGACTGCAAACTGACCTACTTATTGAAATGGCTGCATCTAAGTCGTGAGATATGAATGTGGAAAAAAGCTTGTGAGATGCATTTCATTTAAAATGAAGACGATGAAAATCAAGTAAAGTTTCACAGAAACTTCCGCCGTCTGATTGTTTGAGTAGGTGCGTTAACTTATCGCACGTTAGCTTCGTCATTGTGTGCCCACGTGAGGTAGTGCTGGCTTTAAAGTAACAAATGGGGAATGTGTATAGGAGGCAAGTTGTAGCAGTCAATTGGGTGAAACAAATGATTGCGGCCCTGGTAGGCGCCAGACTAGCGATCTATCTCCAGTGTGAGCACCACAATTACCTATTTACCTCAGCAAGGAATTCGCGGGTCTGAAATATTAGGTATGATACTGTGTCATTCGAGGAATAAAGACGGGGAGCGCTCGGGCGCACGGAATAAGGTTCTTAACAAAGTGTTAGTTATTTAGGCAATCGTTTGCGTCTTCAATCTTCATCATTTTGTTTGTATGTCATTCACGGCATATACGAGATATGATTTACCATTTATAAGACACGGATTGGTAATCATATTTATATCAATATGATAAGTGTATTATTATTATTTCGAAAAGAGAAAAAATCCATATTATCGATTAACTTTTTGAATAACTGCTATCATCTCTCATAAAGTCACTATGTGGGTAGGTTATTTAGAAGAAACTAAAGCATTTATTACAATCACTTTATATTAATTTTACATCAAAGGTAGCTATCAAACAATCAATGGCTTCTGTGATTTGCAAGACTAATCATTGTTTACCAAGTTTGCAAGCAAATTGGACGAAGCCTACTTCATTTCCTTGAAATGGTGCAGCTTTAATAAAATCGTTGAGAAAAATGAAAATTGAAACATTTCGTTGAAATGGGAATTACTTTTTTTTTTTTTATTTTTTTTTTTATTTGGAACAACAAACAATTACATAATAAAATTTAGAGACATAAAACTTAAAATTAACAATTATGTAATCAGCAGCGTTATTCACAGAATACATGTAAAATATTAATAACACGCTTCAAAGAGAAGTTAAAGGTACCAAACATATAAATGAAAATAAAACAGTTATTATAAACTTTTGAATAATTAAAAGTAAGTGCACTGATTATGACACATATTTACCTACAATAATCTAAGAATTAAAGGACAAGATGTCTAATTGTTTGATTGCCTCGTGAGTCAAGTTTCGGAGTTTTACACGTGGTGCACAGAATAAATCGATGTCAAGAAAGTGTTTATTATAATTGTCAACAAGACGTCGCAACGGAGCTCGAACACCTATTACCTACTGAAACCATGTTATTTTTTTACTATGTTTATATTATAATTTAAATAGCCTATGTTAGGGTATTTATTAATTTAAATCAAATAGCAGAAACGTAGCCTACCCTCAAATTATAGTTTACAATTTGAAACTATACAATCAAATGTGGATCGATATTTTGGTATCGGCAAACGGCATATGGTTATTTTCCTTCAGCTGACCGCAATTCCAGAGTGAATTACTATCAGTCTCAAGTTGGATGAACTTTCTGCTGGAGCCGAACTTATCCACCTTGTGTATGATTATTTGCGAGTTGCCGACGCCATACTTCAATTTGTTACTCAACTCGGAGCGCCTTTGCTGAGAACTTGCTCCCAGCTAGAATGGCGGTTCATTGCGACGCCAATTGCCACATAAACAAGCCTCGCCAACCCAACGCTATGCGGTCGCGATACCAAAACTTCGTTGTTTACTGTTCTCACTACATATCATAAAACATCTATTTCGGGGCAAACTTAAACACTCATCTTTCCCGAGTTAAGCTCCACAAAAGTTTGTTGTTCATAAAATAATAATTATTAGCTAGAAATTCACATGTATAAGGAAAATCCGACGATTTCTGCGAAGTATTGAAATATATATATAGCGATGTCGATTCATTACAAAGTTCTCTCGTCCTTAAATGTTTGATCGCGTTGTTTGAATATATGGGATTAATTTAATGTGTATTGTTTATTGAAAACGAAAACCAATAACGTATAGGTAATATTTACTCTTAAACCTGCAGTATTAATACAATTGTAATTCCAAATAAATAATTCATATACCTACAAGGTAATAATTAAACGTTTGAAGTTTATGATCCCCGAGCAATTACAAAACGGGAATTAATTTAACGGGCCCTTCAGTGTTATTGTTGGTCACAATTAATACATTGATTAGGCTTTTCCCAGTCGGTGTTGTGTTTCTTTTAATTTAATTAAATGTACCCAGTTAATGTAGCATGCTCATTTTTATTATATTTTAGCGAATAAATAATATATTAAACCTACCACGACTAGCCATCGTAGCCTCGTAGACCGATAAGCTCCTACGGCTACCAAGCCTACGAAAACTCGTAGCGACCGTAGAGGTCCTACAGCTACGAGTAAACTCGTAGCGTTATCATTATGATGCTACATAATTTTATTATCCTTATATTAGCCCCCGTAGCCCTGTTTCAGGACTAGTGGGACTAATTTTGAAGGACTGTTAACAAGGGTGTGTAATAGTTTATTTAAGGTTTGTTTTAAATAAAATAACAAGCACAGAATAACCTAGCTAGTAGCATTTTTAAAAGTGATTACTGAACATGATACGGGTTTCATTTCAGATAAGTTATTATTACAAATATATGCCTGTAATTGGAAGACTACGGGTACACTCTTCTTCTTCAATTTTGCAAGCCCTTCAGATAAACACTGGTGTGATGTAATACAAAAACGATAAAATTGTTAAAGCCAATATTTTTACCGGGAGGCGTAGCAGGTAGACCTCGGGGAGACCTCCACTCGGCAGAACATAATAACCTCAAATAAGATTAGATGAGATGCTAGTTCATTGTTTATGTGTAACAACGTAATTCACGATTTTTCCGGTTCAGCGCCTCGGCCGTATACCTGAAATAAGCGTATTTTTTGCTATGAAACAACCATAAATCTTAGGACTTTTTCATAAAATTTCGTAATAGGTGTCATAGCAGTCTCGTATATTGCACGTTGCTCGACAATGTTCAAGAAAATTTGTCTTCAGGTGAAAACATGAAAAATTTCAAGAGAATGTGCGAATCAGTATTTGATATATGAAATTTGAATGGCTGGATGTTCTGGTGTGTGGAGCGCGGTATTCTTGGAATTATAGTGCTGCCAACTTGCATAGCTGCAGTGGTTGTTAGAATGTGTACATTAATAACACACATTCACATTTAACATATTCAGTTTTGCCGTTCTTATTGTACGTTCTTGCCACAAAAATTATTTCGGAAACATATTTTTTTTTGAAAATCCACCCTTTGTTATGGAAAAATATGATTCCTCATAGCATAAAGTGTTACAGTGGACAGCGATAAAAAGAGTTGATTGATTCATTAAAATAATATCTCCTCTCCAGTTGTATGCTACAAACCAAGTAGGTACGGTCAGCCGCACGCCAGTAGAAACAAAATCAGTATAAGTTGGGCTTTTATTCTATTGTAACTCCATCCTTGGCCAGGGCAGCCTAAGGTTAATGTAAAAAATAAACCATTGACGTTAGGCCCGTACCCGCTGATGTTCCAAGAACAATACCTTTTAACAACATCAATAAATATGTTTCTAAAGAAACTGCGTAGTGTCTATGTAAGGAGCATTAAATTGCATCACGCTGTCCGTCTCGCGCAACTGTGTGTCCTGCAAGGCACGCCCTCGGTCCCTCTATCTAATGAAGCCAATTTTCCGCGCGCGCTTCACCTTGCTTTCCTTTTGAATTTTCTCGCGTATTTTCCCTGTCATCCATCTCCTTCCGCCCTTCCGCACAAGCAGATTACTTTTGATTTCGAATTCCAACACCATTGATTTAATAAACAACAAATGTCCATTCTAATCATAGCGATAGGAAAGGCAATTTTTCAACACCTATTCAGAATTGAATTCTATGTCGGTCGTGAAATTATATCCGCTTCGAAACAATTCGGATATCCTGATGTTCACATAATGATGTAATTACAATAATTGATATTGTAAATTAAGTACGCATTGTTCAATTGTTGTGTAGGTAAAGTTCAATATTGTGTACACGCATATTCGTGTATTTTTCATCATTTATTAGCTGAACAAAAGTCGTATGGTAATGAGTAATATCAACTTTACGGTGCAGTGAAACTATATAATAATATGCAAAGTCAAATAGCCTCCACCTAAAAACATGAAGATAGTCATAAGACGGAAGGCAAGAAGGGGGAGGGCGGGCATCACACGGCGTAGCCGCGGCTGCAAACACGTCTGTCTCGATAGACGGTGCTCCTCCGCAAGTTTTCAACTAATTTTTATTAACTTCTGAACGAACTTCGCCGAATGTGTTATTTTTAAAAGAAATCTTACAAGTATATAATGCCGCTCCGTCCTAGACCGTCTTTTCGTCTCGTCGGAATATTTCGAAGCAAATTTTCTCTTACTTAAAGTTTATGCTAGTTGCCTCCGAGTCAGATGCTACGTAACCGGCATTACGAGAATACGAACGAAATTCAGAATACTAGCTCTTATTCAGCGGCCATTGAAAATTACCCACCCGTTCACCTAACTGCAGTGACACAACACGGCTTTGTAACAAATATTAGAATCGCTGCTTTCCGAGTCTGAAAATGCTACAATTTCTTCTATACAATGAATACGTAAGAAGACGGCTAAAGAAAGAAGTATTGTAAGAATGATTTTGACATTATCAATAGTTACTCATTGTTTATAACGTGTCTGACACAATGCGATTGGCTTGGCATTTCAAATGTATCGTCAGACGATGAAGTAAAATGTGAGGGAGTTCATTGGTTTCATAATGAATAAATAATCTTGCGTAATGCAGTGGGAACGGAGGAAGTGTTAGTCAGCTGCTACTTCAATCGTGCATACCTACTACATTGTACCTCGGTACTTCGATAAGTGCTTATTTGAGGCGAAGAAAACGATAAAATATATTTTAAAACTTACATTGAGACACACCATTAAACTCAAGAAGAACATTGATCAACATTACGATACTTTCTAACGTTGATGATATGAATTTTAATATCTAACATAGGTAGGTACTTAGTAAGACCCGAGCCTACTAAAACGATTCATACGTGATGGTTACTGTGTTTAGTTTTAAATAAGACCATTAACTGATAGCTGTATGTTTTTATTATCATTACAAGTATTATTGGTAATCTAAAAAAGCAATAGAGGCACAAATATGTTCACTACTATGTATTCATCAAAAAGCTTGTTAAATATTTGGAAAGCGGCCATTTGTTTCTAAAATAGAATGTTGAAAATGATCATAAATGGCTACATTAGTAACTGTAATAATTATTCATTTGTTATTTGTATTAATATATCATAATCCTTAATTTGGTTCGCTTTTTTTTATAAATCTTTTCTAACAATGTCAAGCCGAAATGAAAAAGGGAGTAGATTTTTACCGAAAAGGTTTTATACCTTTTCGGTAAAAATCTACTCCCTTTTGGTTCACTTTTTCTATAAGCCTTTTCTACAATGTCATACCGAAATGAAAAATGGACTATATTTTAACAGAAAAGGTTAAAAAAAAACAAAATTTAACAGCAAAAACGACCAAAAACAATTTTGCATGGAATTAGCATGATATAGGTAGGTATTGCAGCTGGTAATTTAAAAAAAGAAAATATTACCAATTTTGGCCCATAATTTAACCAAATAGATGGATTTGTTGAATTCAGAACCTCCTTCTATTTAAATATTATAACACAAAAATAAAACTAAATCTGATTTCTATAAAATAATATTTTCTTAATTGTATACACCTAATGAGTAGACTATAGTAATAAGACATGCATTTTATCACAAATCATGAGACATTTGTAGAGACATATATATTTAAAAATATTTGGTTTTCTATAGAATTACTGAAATTTTAACTTAGAAATATTAAACAACAAAAAACAGTAAAACCACGTATAAATATTTAACTAGAGTTAAGTACAACTGAGAGTCCAGAGAACTATATTTTTAACCATAAAATAAGCTGTTTTATTAGCAATGCCTTAGGACTTGCTTTTATTTCGGTATGAATTAAACCACGAAGATAAGACACGAACACTAAGTTTTGCGTGAAACTGTTATGTGGGCAGATACGATATAATTAACATTGTTACAAACGATCTAAAAGGTACATAATATGAATAACCTGTTAGTTGTCAAGCACTAGTTATAATTGTACAATAGCTACATACATATATTTAACATGTTTCGGCGACCCGGCACGAGTCGACACCGCTGCCTATAGTCCCATATTTCGTATGTGCGGTACGTTTGGCCATATTTCTCGGCGGCTGTGCCGATGCCGGCACCGGTAGCATTTCACGCGACGTTCCCCGGTTTTTCGATGTGAGGTTTCCGCGCGACAATACCATTTTATTTACGGCTGAACTGCACCGCTCTATGGAGTTCAGTCACGAAGCGATGTAAGTAAGTGAATCTGGCGCTCGCACCGTCACCGCTCACGCCGTTTCGCGTAATTCACCCTGGTCAGGCGCGCTTGCGTTTCCAATCTGGGGATATGAGCCGGAAACCATTGCTGACCACTCGATCTGCGCTACACATGCTTTAAAATTTTACTTGCTGTTACCAACCGTTGTTGCTGTAAACCAATTCGACATATTTTCCCATTTCTGTTGGATATTCTTTCGAACATAGATAACAAAAGGTTCCGTATTCGGAATAGTTTGTTCCAAGTCATTGAAACGGTTTTATTAAACTAACTAAATAGATACGTGAATACCCTAAATTAATTACGGGCTGCTCGTGTTTTTCACTCACTCCGTTTCATTGTGTGCTTACAGAACAAAATTAACTAACATTTCCTGCAATTCTTGTTTGTATTGCCTGACTGAATTAAATATCATCAAGCATTATCTACGTGCTGCACCCGTGTGATCAAAACTATGAGCTTTAGCTTATCAATTCAAAATTAAATTATGCGTATGGGTTAAATTAAAAAATACGGGTCAATTTTTAAAATTAACGTACTTAATTAAATAAATCGTTTCAGGTTATTTTTCATACCTTTCATAAACACATTATGCAAAAATTAACTGTGTAAGTAACAAGCGATGCTTAACTATCTGGAAGCCGTAACAAGGCTATTAATTTTAATTGTTTCATAAATAAAAACTGCCGTCACAGAGAATCCGATTCATTTATGGATGACCGCATAAATCATCGTATTTCCGCACCCGTTATGAAATGGACCGAAGAAGTATCCGCTATCCATTTTATTTGTATCTCGTTTATTTACTGGCAATCACTCAATTAAAGATAATTGAGTAAACATATACAATGTAGCTCTTAATATAACTCTAGTGAGTAGTTAACTATTTACTGCGCTCGCATGTGTATTTATATCCCCGCGAAGGTTATGCGGTATGTTGTAAACAGCAAGGAGTTCACACTTAAACTTTAAATAGCACCATATAATACCTAGTTAAAATAGAAAGAGTTCTAGGTATTGTAGGAGTTATAATGGTGGTCATAGCAGATACATAGCTGGTACTGAGAACTTCTCGTGGAAAGGACCAGCAATGATTTTATTTTTATTTAATAGATCGATTTAATCCACTCTATGTAGCTGGCACGGTACACGTATACGGCCTCTAAGGACCCAAGAGGAAAAATAAAAACATATATAATAAGGTTTCATGTAGGTAAATAACGTAATGCTGCTAGTTACTGGCCACTAACAATTTTCTGAGAGATCACAAAATTAAAAAAAAAAACTATAATTGATGTCGATCGATTATAGTTTTTTTTTTTAATTTTTGACTGTCGAGTCAAATTGGCGGGATATCCAATTTTCTTGTAAATTCATAGTTTATCATTATAGCATAGTTTTATACCTACATTTTGTACAACGTATAGTACCTACGCAGTGCCGTAACGACCAACGTGTTTTTCAAACATATGAACTCAATATAAGTTTATTGCCGGCTTCCGACGGCGGGGGAAAACATCGCTAGAAAATCTGCAGGTTTGTAAAACTACTACCGATGCAGAGAGGATATTATGTAAAATTCACTGGGTTTATTAGCCTCAAAAGCTGTAGTTTTGTAAAATAACATAAATAAAATAATCTGTAATAAAATAATGGTGACACTAAAAGTATTCAGGGGATAGTGAGGTATACATATTGATAGTATTTTAGTGTTATTTACTTAAAATAGAATTTATAAGACTAAGTTATGAAAAATTTTCCGTAGCTTCCTAAGGTGTCCTCCAATTGCATTGCTCTCCTCCAACTCCAATCTTCCCTGTCTTCTGCCTTCCAACATTCAACGTAAACAAAACATTCAAATTGACTGAAAAGTTAAAATAAACTAAATACCTATATAAATAGCTACATCAGGCTAGATTTATATAAATAGGCATTGTAGGCGCAATATTTATGCATATGTAGAATGTCGGCAAGCGACACGAGGCGGCACTGCCGTGCACGCCACGCGCCGTCACGCTGCCGCGTCGCCGCCGCCACGCTCGCCTGTCGCAAACGCTGATTTATAACGGCAATATAACGCCAACCTGTCCTCCAGATATTTTTATAACCTTCATACTAACTTCGTATTCTTTCGCGACATTTACGCTTTGATTTCGGCCTAGTGATGAAAAACAATGGTAGATATTGTTTTGTTTGTTTCGTTGTTTTGCGCTGATTTGATTTGATCGGCTGAAATAATATTTTTTCAACAATTGAACCTAATTTTCCTTACATGTAAACTCTGAAAAGTGAAGGGGCTCTTGGCTAAGTATCAACAGCCGCACAGGTCATTCGATCACGGTCGGTCCGTGGATGGGTGACCATCTTTACATACCGAAGCACGTAAAGCCGTTGGTCCCGGCTGTCATCTGTGGATCTTTGACAGTCGTGACGGGTAATCAGAAACCCGAAAGTCTGACTACCAGTTTTACTAAGGGGTATCATACCATCCAGTAACTGGGATGTGGAGGTCAGATTGTCAGTCGCTCCATGTAAAATATTAGTATTTAGCTGCAGCCGGTTAGAATGGAAGCCGACCTCAACAAAGTTGGGAGAAGACTAGGCAGATTGATTAATTTTCTAAGCTCTGTAAAGTTTCTTCCATATTTTATTTATTATTTATTTAAATATATTATATATCATATTTTTATAATACCAATACTTATAAACATAAATACTTATAAAACCCACCTGGTTTAAAAATACCTATTTTAATAACATATGAGTATGCCTACATTTATAACCTCAGGAAATTATAATGCAACTATACAATTTTATTATAAAATTGCCCGTTATTCTATAAACAGTTCAACTAAAGTATTCCTACTTACAGTGCATGTATCGAACGAATTCCCGGAGGTTTTTTGTAATAGTACTTAAGGTTTTAGTACTATGCTACACAAACTCGTGGAACTATGTTCCCGACCACATTTGTCTCTATTTCGAGCTAATCTCGAATTATATTAGGTAGATTTTAATGCTGTTTCCACTATCACTTCGAACGTTTCTGGGTTAATAATTGCACTGTATACGGAGATTCCCAAATTAAAAAATAAGCATGGGTAACTGAAATTGCAGCTAAAAACATGAATGCTACGAACTTTCGTAGCACCGTAGCACCTTTTTTATACCTTCTTAGAAGTACAATGCGATTAAAACATGTCGAATGATTAATAAATATTATGTGCGCACACTTTTGGTCAGATTAATTTAATAATTAATTAACTTAATAGTTAATTTTTACTATACCTAGGTATAGCTTCACGCTAGGCTAATTTCAAAGTATCGAACATCCGTCTATGTTCAAAATAATGAATAAGTACATTAATATAGTTATTAACTTCCAACACATGGTACATAAATTAAAGCTTGTAATATATAACTTGTAATATATAACTACGCAAGTACGGAACAAGTCGCATTAGGTGCACTTAACAACGATGTAACGAAGTGCTACAAACTCAGGCTTGAAGCGATTACGCTTAAGCATCTGTACTAATTGGCATCACACGTGTTAATGCTTACAATTAAACTTAAATGTAACAACATGCGCGACGCAATTACAAACGAGGATGTGCTAGGTACAACCCAATTTTGAGAACAAAGAAAAATTTAGGCGTTCCCAATACCCGTCATACTGTTTGTCAGGTACAATAACTTAGAGAGATTAATGGTGTAACCAAAATGAAATCCAACTAGCAACAAATGATCCACTCCTACGATCTTCCGATGAACTCAAATACCACGAATTTGCGTCTTATTCTAGATAGTGTCGTGATCTATCTGCAAACTTCAAATTAGTTAACCAACCAAAATTTGCATTAGTTGTTTGTTCATTCAGTTAACACAATAGGACCCGAGGAACTGAAATTAGGTGGGACTGATAATAATAAACAGGCAGAGGAATCGAATCTCCGGTTAAATTGGCTTTATCAAGCTCTTATTGCGAAGGGCTGGCGTCGCCTCCAACACCTGACCGCTAATTGTGTTACATGTTTATACGTACAAGCCTCCGACGCTCTCAATATCCCGACAGGCCTCATTCGACCAGCCCGAC
Source organism: Luperina nickerlii (assembly GCA_963855955.1). Lineage (NCBI taxonomy): Eukaryota > Metazoa > Arthropoda > Insecta > Lepidoptera > Noctuidae > Luperina > Luperina nickerlii. The sequence continues at coordinate 12,722,096 of OY979674.1, forward strand.
AACGTACGCACCCATTTACAAGCGCCCGTATCTACGCCAATGTACCTAATTGTAGAGTAGATCGGTTCCTCACATAATGCGTATCCTATAGCCGACATGTTCAAGTGAATCTTGTTGCATTTTGCATAAAATCGATACTCATGAATACCCACAGCCACAGCGAAGCCGCCGCCGTGAGACTCGGCAACTCGAATTTGCTACAATCGGTTTTATTTTTAGATGGGCACCAATTCCCGTGTCGAAAATGGATAATTCAATTTTAAATCACATCATATTTTTCCGTACCTGTATTCCAACGGATAGGGTAATTTTTATCCAATCTGGGTTTTAATATTTCAAAATTAATACGTAGCGGTATGTGGCGCATCTATTTTTTATTTAAATGAACAAAGTGTTTTTATCAAAATCGTCAGGTCCTAAGAAACGAGAGTGCTAAGAAATTGTGTAAAAGTGCCAATTGACACTATTCTTAGTTATAACATAATCTATCTCGTAAAATATTAAGTTAGAGCTAAATTGCTTACCTTACAATCTACTAGCTTACGACCTAGCCTAATTGACTACAATCAGGCGAGATTGTAATCAATTACTAAGAATTTTAGTTCTCATCAGCACAAAAAAAAACTTTAAATAAACGATTGGTGTGTACACGAAATACATTGTTTTTTATCTCTATATATTTTACGCTTTAACTATCAGCGTCAGAATAGTTTTACCAGTTATTTTGTAGGTTGAAACTATTTGATCACACCTTTATACATTTAACCTGAACGTCAACCAACCACCATCCTAAACTCATAAATCCTTTAAAGGTGGCGGCGTGGATTAATAGCTCCTCGCTAACAGCAGTAACTAATAAAAACAAACAAAAAAGATTAATCGCGGAATGAGTCTTTGACGCGTATTTCAATTAGAGGAAAGTCAATTTAGGGTGAAAGAGGTAAGTAAAGCGAGCGGCAGCGATGGCGGGCGCCCGGGCATCGGCGGGCGGCGGGTGGGCAGGGAATCTAATTTGCCGGGAGCCCAACACGGACTTTTGTCACAACGTACTGTGCCAATTAGGTAAATACGCGAGCAGTGGACGAGGCGGCCCGACTGGCCGGGTGGGAGGCGCGACCCGTCACGTGCATCCGTAAACACTTACGGCCTGATGAGCGGCCCGCCCGTAATCATATTTCAAGTGGTCGGGTAATCTCGTTGTCTCATCAACACCGACTACATTATTAACACGTTACACTGTATTAGCGCTTATTAAAGTAATTAAACCCTTTATAGTAGGACTTTACCGTCTTTGAGGGCTCTTAAGTTATGGAGGTTGCCTATTACGAACGATTTGTAATCACGTGACTATATTAGTTAGAACCGAAGCGATGTCTTCGTAATATCGTCAGGTTGAATGAACGTAGTTTGTCCAACTAGCTCTTATATTTACCTACTTGAATACATAGACTTAGGTATTACGCGAGTAATACGAATGACCTAAATTTCGTAGAGGGTACTAAGAAGGCAGACGACGTTGTGTTACATAACTAGTCTATATCGATCAAAAGGTGAATTTATTGTCCGCTCATTTTTCATTCAAGCTCTGTGGGCGTAAAGAAATTGAAATCGTTGTACCTACTACTTACTGAGCCAAACAAAATGTTCAAATATAATTATGTGAAAGGTTATTTTTATTAATGTCCTCGTGTTGGGTATGATATGGCTCGGATGGGTAGCTTTTTGTTGTAGGTATAGGTAGAAGTTTGTCAAATAGAGGCACCATTTCGGTCATGTAACTTCGAACAGAAAGAAGTAAAAACACTGTATCTCATGCTTTTTATTCGTATCATCAATTCAAAATTCAGTGCAAAAGGGGTTCTGCAATACCATTCTCTAAGGTCACATATCGTAGAACACAACGATGTAGCAAACGCTTTGTCACTTCCCCGCTGTGTAACACAGTTTTCGACAATGTGACGTTAGAGAATTGACCGCCTAACATTGTATACTATTATGTAGCCATTCCCAAGTTGAATAAAAGAGGTAGCACAATAATTTTTCTATTAAAAAAGCCTTGATCCCAGCTAAGAGCACATTTCACGGGCCATCTATCTTGCGGGATATTAGAAACAACATTTTCCGATTGTTTATACGTGCTCGGTAAGCTCTTCTTTCATTAGAGACGACGACGTCGCTTGCACAGCGCCCGCACCGCTGTACCGCTAAGATTGATGGGCACTGGATGGATTTGTTCTATTCGCGTACTCACTCATCAATCATTCGCGGATATTTTTCCGTGTCTCAGGTTGTTTAGCCTAAATAGATTGTTGCAGCATTGAAGGATCGCTCATATCGATCGCGTTAGTATTGACGTCTACACACGTAAGTATTCTCACATTCAAAGTGGCGGACATTATTCAACTTTGTCGACATGTTTTATTCATGTTTTAGGAGCTGATTTTGAAAATGTAACAACAAAATCCTTACGCTGTTATTTAGTTTATCAGTTACTAAGTCATCTTGAAAACCGTATAATGGCTAAAATAATTCGGAAGTGTTTACTTTCCTTTAATATGTACTATATTCCAATTATAAGTTTGAGGTTTGAAATCAAAGTTTGTGCTGACAGTAAATTAGTAGCCTGGCTAATATCACGGTGGGGCGTAATTCAAAAGCAATGGTTGGTCATATAATAAGGGTGTAACCACAGGCCGCAATGCGGCCACCTCTAACCGCCATTTGGTACACACTTCGCAGATAACCAAATGGGCTACTTGTGGTTTACAAGCCGCCGCGCACACGGCACCCAGTTCGCTATAGCTATCATGTAAATAAGGCTACAAAGTACAAGATCCAGGAACTACTATTGGCTGTTTAGTTTAGAAGAACCACACACATCGCGTGGACTAATCTACATACATTGATGATATTAATGTGTATTTCTGAGGCTACGTTCGCGCGCAAAGGAACATTCAACTAGGAAGGCGATCGTATCGTGTTTTTCACTCTTACCTAAAAAAAATACTCTTTTATAAAGAAACTAGATTCAGCTCAGATCCAACCTTAATATCCTACCTAAGAATCCTCCTATTGAGGAATCAATGACCAAATATTATTAGTTTGGGAAAGTGTATACTTTTATAGATTACTCTCTTACTTACATGTGCCTTAGCCCATTGTATAAGTATTCATGAACGACCCAACATCATTCTACGCCGTGATTGATTAATTTAAGTCTACAAGTTTGAATGTGACTACCTGTGAAGGTAACCGCGCTGTCAAAGTTGCTGTTTATCAAAGTATATTTATGTTTGTGATACACTCATGTTAACGATTATTTATATTTACTCACTATATCTGTGGAAACAAGTAACAATATAAACAAATCAATATTTTGGGATAAAATTCGCTCCCTTCAGAGATAACTTAGAGGACTTAAAACTACGACTTAAAACCCGTTTGACTGTTATGATATCAGTAAATTTATAAACGTTACTATAAAATAGATAGGTCTTCATCTGCCTAGCCTTTTCCCAACTATGTTGAGGTCAGCTTTCAGTCTAACCGTATGCAGTTGAATACCAGTATTTTACATGGAGCGACTGTCTATCTGACCTCCACAACCCAGCTACTGGGTTACAAAATACCTCCCGGTAGAAGATTTATCTAGTATACTAGTTCATAAAATTTATACTAATTTATACTACTCCCTCTACGATAAAATAGATAGGTACATACCCAAAACATTGCAAACAGCAACGTTTATCTGTTGTATTTGTTTCAGAATCATTGTTTCCTCGTTTCGTGGAGCCGGTCACGAACGTGACGGTGACGGTGGGACGAGACGCGCTGCTCGCCTGCGTCGTCGAAGACTTACGAGGGTACAAGGTAAACTAGACGTTCGCTCGTAAAATCTTTCCCTATTCATTCATAAGTGCTATTTTCAGAAACCAAAAACAAAAGAATAAACTAAAGTACTTTCTTGTTTGTTAATTTTAACAATCTAATTGTTGGACAAAGACTTCGGGGGAAGGGCTTCTACAGCTCCATTCATGTGTCCTTTTTCGGCATTGTTAAAATTTACCATGCTTTTCCATGGCAACGACCCCTATACTTAGGCAGCCATCGCGTTATGAGGCATACCCTTTTATCCTGATGCATTTTATAAACATAAAGCTTTTCATCCTATATCTTCCAGACTGTGACTTTACAGTCGTGTTTCGTACCTGTTCGGTCGCTCGTTCGTTGGAGCATAATTCCCTCCATCGCCCGCTGACTCTTGAGTTCGGACTTCTGGAACTCGGTCAGGAACCAACTTTGAACCCCGCGGTTTAGAATAGACCAAATACACATGTATCGATGAGTTCTCGCCTTTGAGACAAACAGGACGTCATAACCTTAAATTCTATTTCAAGCAATTGACAGAACAAGCGATGAAGATCAATTCCAAATTATATTTTCTTACTTTCAGTAGTTCAGGCTTTGCGTTGCATATCAGCCAGTCAATCCATCAGTCAGTTGAACAACTTATACATAACTGGCGTTAAGATTTAGACAATAACTATGTGTTTACCTGTTAACAGATTCGTCATACCACAATAACTAATCCATCTGTCATGTCGTGGCGGTTGTGGCTAAACCCTTAATTATTGGTTACTCATGAGATGATACGCATGTTCAGCTGTACAGATTCTTAATAAGATTTGCACTGTAACGGGGTCATTCAAGTCCCTTAGTGGTAAAGTAAATACAGCTTGGATAGATGTCAATCCTGTATGCGTAGGTACCTATATAGACGATGCGACGTCAGCGAACTTCAATTTGCCACGTCATGCCCCGCCCCGTCTATTTACAGATGGATAAAACGACAACAAGGTGGAGAAATTTTCTATTTAAAAATATTTACTTAAAGTAAAAAAACTTGGTGCCTCTCTCTATTTAACAGGCTTCACCGCAGAGTATAATAGTTTCTTATTCTATTTATAAGCTTACCGCAAGTTTTTATTGGCAAGCAATTAAGAAAGCAAACAACAGTGACCTAGAGCCATCACCACCATGACGTCAGCGGCCATGATGTACGAGCGCCGTGTAATTCTATGAACGGATACGTTCCGCCAGAACTTCATGCAACTCTATTCGTGCGGTGCACGAGGTAAAGTTTTAACAAGCCAACTTAATATCACTTTGCTCAGAATGCACGATTCGCCAGTTATTAATCATGCAGGACGGCTAGTTAGCGAAATTTCAGTGTTGTGTAGTGCAGATATTAGGTACATATTTGGGAGATGAAAATGAATTAGTCACATTTTGGATTATATCCACAACGGGATATTAAATCCTAAGTCTAAAAGTTATATATTTTATGTTGCTTTTATTTTCAGAATCCTTTATTTATTGTGTTCGGTACAAAAAATCTTACATGTAAAATTAATAACAATCTTTAGGTAACAAATTCGAGTTCTAGCGTTAAAAATTCTATGAACGAAATAAATAATTCATTCAAATCAATACATATCAATTTTAATTTAGACGAAACCCTTAGACGTGATTATAAACACTGAATCCAAACATTTAAATCAAAGGTCGCTGACTGTCAAAAATGAGAAATAATAATATATTCTTAAGAATAGCTTTGGCTTTAAGATTCCAACACAAGATTGATAAGTGTTCTAATGTAGTTTTTGTATTAAAACTTAGTTTGCGTGTGGATGTGACTCAGCTGGAAAAAACTTGTAACTTTGAGTAAAAGATAACTATCTTGAGGAACCCTAAATGTGTTTGTCACTCTCGTAAAAATATAAGTTTCTGCGTACGTATACTTAAAACTTTATGCACATCTATAAATTCTTGGAAATGCTTCAAAGGAAATACTTACATCTCTGGTTTGCCGCACTTTTACATTCGCTGCTCGTTCAGCCGTGAATGTCTTTCTAATGCAACCAAAATGCAACCATATGCGATATGCTTGCGCTACGAAGAAATTAATTTCTACACAGTGACAGTGCGTGTTAGTGCGATATTTGTCATATCGAAAGTCTTAGCTTTTAAGTACATCAACTCAATAAAAAACTATTAAATTAACTTTATAACAATATTTCAAAATAATGTTATAGAATTAGGGCCAAAAACATTGACTCTTGTTATTTTTTAGGAAACCAACGTCCCGTCCCCTAAGTTAGATAGTTTAAACCATGTGGAAGATCAAATATCGAAATGTTAAATCTTAAAATTGTCTTCTAGAGAGTTTTCTAAAAGACAATTTTGCAAGCTCCTTCTTTGTTTTCGGGACCAAAACCTAACATTTTCTCATACTCCCCACAGGTGGCGTGGGTCCGCGTAGACACACAGACAATTCTGAGCATCCATCACAACATAATAACTCAGAACGCGCGCATCAGTCTGTCGTACAACGACCACCGCTCGTGGTACCTGCACATCAAGAACGTGCAGGAGGTGGACCGCGGCTGGTACATGTGCCAGGTCAATACCGACCCCATGCGCTCCAGGAAGGGATACCTACAGGTTGTGGGTGAGCATACTACCTCCATCAGTTTGTCGTACAACGACCACCGCTTAAGAACGTACAGGGACCAAAACATTTTTTTTTATAAATCTACTTGCGTTCAGTATTGTATATGTGAGCTGCAGTGTAAACTTTCCTAAAGTCCTTCAATTTTTACAGACTTACCTAATTGCACATCCACTCTATAGGTTACCCTGTCTGGTTTTATTGTCTACATAGCGAAGCGGCATTCCGGCATGAAATTTTTATTCACCTAAAAGCTCTACATACTATCAAACCCGAGCTAAAAGCAAGTTGATATTTTGACATTAAAATACCCAAACTAAATACCCTTGTCTACCGACCCTAGTTCAGGTGTAATAAGGTCACAAATTTATTTAGCATTGCTGTGGTTGCGGTTCGGACCCGGTCAAAGAGCAGGTAGCGGGATTTCGACCTTCTCCTAAATAAAAAAATCTGTCTACCAAATCAATTATTATTATGAAACCGTGATTACAAGAGTAGACCTTTATTTCTCATGTATATTGAGACTATGAGAGAGTGTGCTGTTAAAAACAAAAACACGGTAAGCATCGAACGGAAACCCTCTAAGTCGGCACATGATTTTAGACCGGCCCTAGCGTAGAAATCATCAAAAAAAATCTGCTTTTTCATAGAAAACTGAAATAACTACGCGGTCAAAATGTATGGTACAGCATTTTTTTTTTTTGTTAATAACAACCTCAACTTTCGACGTGGGCGTGTTCAGAATCATATTGTACGTACTGAATCCGTGGTAACTGGTTGCGCCTTTAGTATCTGTAAGAAACCTTTTAAACTTTATTAAAAGAATAATATAGGTAAGAAAAAAGATAAACCATTACTTATATACCAATACAACCTTCTTTTTTTCACCAGTGCCGCCCGTGATCATTGACAACATGACATCAACAGATATGGTGGTCCGCGAAGGTACTAATGTGACGATGGTATGTCGTGCTACTGGCTATCCTGAACCCTATGTCATGTGGAGACGAGAAGACGGACAGGAGTTTAATTGTAATGGCGAATCGGGTAAGTTTTTTCATAACATAACATCAAAGAAAGAATGATTTATTGCGACTCGTACTGGAAGGTCACAAACTAAACTGAACACAGTCATAAATAAAAAACAAAATTATATAAAAAAAAAGGCCTGTATTCTTCGAAGGGTTATACTTAGAGTACACCCACATATGGCCAGTTATGTTTCCGAAATAAATACGCAAACCTATTTTTATCAACCGGGCACTCTAGAAATCTTTAATATTAATGCAGAATTTCGATAAAGGCTATATACGACAATTTTGAAATGATTGAATTATATACGACAATTTTGAAATGATTATACCTATCCTATGTTTACATACTACTGTTACTGGAGCATAAAAATATGACGTCCTAAGCAATCTCCTAAAAATCTTCTGAAAGCTCATTCAAAATGACGATCTAATTCGTGTCATTAATGTTATACATCCAAAAACTCTGTTTTCGCAAGTTTAAAGATCTATTATGTTCTCTTAAATAGAAACAGAAAGAACAGTCAACATTGTTAACAAAAGATTTTGGTACTCTTATAAATATCCGGTCAAAACATTTGTTCCGGACGCTTATTATGTTGACGCCCTCTCCGCGAAACAAAGCAGATGAAAGAAAGAAATCCCTGAAGCGAGAAATGGAGTGGAATGGATACACTGACCGGGATACCCCTCGCGCGTATCGTCCAAACAAACGTTGTACGTCGAAAACAAATTCTCTACTAATTATTTTCACACTATAAATGAGCTTAAATTGTGTTAGAATTCGTCGCTTTATTACCATTTTATTATAATTTCGTAAGATACTAATTTCATGGAACCAAATTTTATATAAGTACACTCGGGTTCGGTTCTGAAATTTGTAAATATTTAGGAATACTGCTATTTAACAATCAGTATTTCTTTATACTGTAATAGCTGCTCGAAATGTTGCTTTAAAAAAATGAAACCCAATAGTTTAGGCTTTAATGTTCAGTATTACCAAAGTTTTTAAAGAAGTCTTATAGGATAAGATACGTCAAAATTATTATAACGAGTATTTTCTACCAGAACCGGGCCTTCCAGCTAAGGTTCGCGAAAGGGTCCAAAATGGCACGAATTGTTCCACACAATACTATTAAATTGTACCCGCAACCAGCGCATAACAGAAATATTTTCGCAATTGAATTAACAATGGACTATCGAACGCGAATAATTACGAAAGCCCGCCATAATTCACTTATATCCAACAATGCAATATTTTATGGCTTTCTGTTTTTATATCATTTTTATCTAAATTAAACGTAGGTAAGTATTTATGACTACAAGTAGGTTGGTTATGGGTACATTATTTTCCTGGAAGAAAGAACTTTCTGTCCTCCATGATTATTTTGGACAATTACCTACACTTTAGCACCGTAGATTCTAATTATTATTATGGTCAAGGTTTTCATTCGCCGACCACACACGAAGGCTTACATGAACGAATTGCTTTGTAGTGACCTCAACCCACTACTACATAGTCCGCTCCGCTTATAGATCTTGGATTCCCCTAAAATATCGTCATTCTTTGGTGCTTCTTTACACTTGTGTTACTTGGTTACAGTGAACGTGGTAGACGGTGAAAACTTAACCATATCCAAAGTATCTCGACTTCACATGGGTGCCTACTTGTGCATTGCTTCCAATGGAGTCCCGCCATCAATCAGCAAGCGAGTCGTGCTCATGGTGCAGTGTAAGTTACATCATTACTTTCCTTTGAAAAATGATAGGTATATTAACGAAGTAACTTCGCTATGCATAGGTATTATTGTCTGGTAAAAGCGCATAGGTACAAAAATAAGGCCATTAAAATATTGAATTCTGACTGTTTAAATATGCCTAATATCGTGATGAGGCTAACATGTGCACATTACAATTCATATCGCTAAAATACTCCACACGGTATAAGTAAAGTTAACTAACCCACCGGTTATATACAACGCAGTAGTAACCCCTACCCGGTATTCCTTGGTTGACTGTAAAACCCTGGGCGAAACGAACAGCGGCATTCATTAACACATCAACATGGAAATATACAGAACCCACCTGTACTTAAAAATTATGTACCTACAGAGAATTTTCTCTACTTACCTTTCCTTCGCTGTTTCCTCACTTTACAAAAAACTTTTGTTATGTTATGTCGGGTTTAAATATAGCAATAAAATACACAAGAAAGTCTACTTTAAAGACTTCCGAAGCTTTTATGTAGTGTTTGTGTGCAATATTATACGCAAATGATAACAAAAATTCCACATAAATATAGGTGTGGTATGAAAAACTAATAAATTAAAATCACTTCTTAAGTTGAAACTGTACTACTGTACCGTATGCAATTAGTTGGTTAGCTGGCTAATTAATTATAAATTATGTTACTAAAAGCGTTTAAACTTTTGAGATGTAAAGACTAAAAATACTTAAGAAAAATATTAACTTTGAGGACTAACAAAATTAATATCCTTAGCAGCTGCTTATTCAATTTAAATAATTCCAACTGAGATTTGTCTAGTAAGAAATACATTAATTCAGTCCGGTGTCGGCCAGGGCAACTGCACAGTATGGGGCTGTCTTCAATGCTGTAAGACAACTTTAGCAAACTTTATTCTTCACAGTTCACGATCTATGAAGTGCTATAAACAACACTTAACAAGAATATTTTAAAGCTGCATATAGAAGATAATCGCTGGGAGTCTGTGAACTTGTTTAGTGCATGACGTGGAATGTTTTAGTTTCACAAATATGTGGGGGAGTATCCAATCAAATCAAATCACAGGTATTATTTTCTTTGACTAAGAGTATATTGTAAATAATCTTATTTGTGTTTTGTTGTTGTTGATTGTTTCTTTAACGAATGTTCATGAATATTCTCATAACATAACTAGACGTTATGTGTGTAAGCGAGTTGGTTCTAGAACCTCTAATGCTTTGAAGCAATCCGTCAATGTAGGCAAATCATTGGTTGTCAATTGTGACATATTTTTGGCAATGGATGTTACAACAATATGCCCGTAGCTGCTGCTCTGCGTGATAATTAACGGCTATCCATCGCATTCCCAAATCATTGCGTTCGTATGTTCACTCATCCATTCATAGCCGGTTCATCACATTTGATTTATGTTCACATTTGCTTATTGTTACGGTTTATTTTACCATTATTGTTAACAATCACAGTTTTTGGCAGTTTCTCTCTTTCCCCTGTTATTCTAAACTAGCTTCTGCCCGCGACTCCGTCCTTCATCCGCGTGAAATTTCTTGTTCCCCCGACCTACAACGTCGTGTCGCCTACCCGCACTATTACTTCGTTCTGCGTTCTTTCTGACTTTTTGTGTTTTTACTCAGCTTATAAGAGTCGTAGCGTGTTGTTAAGTAGCCTTTCTGAAGAATTGGGCTATCAAATGCGAAAAGATTTTTTCAAATCCGACTGGTCGTTCCAGAGGTTAGCGCGTTAAAACAAACAATAAAAAACTCTTCAGCATTATTATTAGCTTAGAGATGTACCTACATATAGAAGATTATATAAGTTTTTCAAGATATTGTTTTGGGATGAAACTCCTAATAGAACCTATTTGGTCAATTAGACTTTAAAGGTTCGGAACTTCAAACCTTATTCAATTGTTATTTGTTAATGTATACCTATAGCAGTTTCAGATACCTACTAGGAAATATTAGATTTAGTAATGCACTTAGTAAGTCATATTTTACCTAAATCTTACCTAAGTCTTCATTTAGAAAAATACTGTTTTCAGCAAGTGTTTTTACAGGGTCATAACTTTACGCACAAATTCATAAACAACCCTGTATATTATGTTTATTATGTTCAAATGGAAAAATGTGTACCAGCAATACATGTAGGCATATAAACACCATTTATGTTCATTCACTAAGCAGAATTTATATTTCGGGCTATTACATTACAATGTCAAAATGTTTAGAATTGCAGCGAAAATTTGTAACAAAATATTTAATTTAGAATACAGGGAGACCTAACTACGGTTGCCGCAAAATAAAACGAATATAAACGAACGCACATATTGCTATCTGGTCGATTACAGTTGTTTATATTAGTAATCTGAGGCAATAACCGGTTCGAATTAATACATACACACGGTAACGTTCGGATATCATAATCTAGTCGGCGGAATATGTCCGCTCATTTGTCCCGGCCCGTTAACTTAGCCTCAAATTCTTCCGTTCGTAAGTACGTGAGCATTTCGACGCAGTCGTTTTCTTAGGCGGGAGTCAGCGTCGAGAAATATTATTTTTCTTGGGGGTGGGTGTCGTTAACGAGTATTTACGAGGACACGAGCGTCTCTACCTGACGGCGGCGCCTTCCGCCGGATCGGCCGTAATTGCACCCAATTAGAGCATTATGCTGACGTGAATACGGTACGGACGCGATAATGGCGATACTATCTGTTCTCCCGTCACCCTCGCCACCTCGCCACCGAACCCAATGAAATGCTTTTCTTTCCCCTAATTCACATTCCGTATCTGAGCGCGTTCCCAGTCCTCTCCATTTCTTACGAGAGACGTGGAACGCTCACGTAACTTTCACTCGATTAACCAACGAGCCTTCCTTATGAATTCACTGTCAGTTTTCATTACATTTAGGTAGTAGCGGAGACAAATCTTTATGACAATGTTATTCTTTAGGCGCGTCGCTGCCTGCTTTTATTCATTCATAACTCTTCACAGATAATATAATACATGCACCAAGGACGTAACTATGTGTACGATGTGTGTAGGGCACCATATCTCCGCTTATTTATGTGATGTGTATTATTTATATGTTGTGTTATTTATGTAACAAGTATAAAGACAAAGTTTTTGTGAATAGGAACATTTTTTATTCCTAGCTGTGCGTGCGTTAACTACGTACCTGTGCGTGCGTGGTACCTACGTAGTTTTCCGCTATTGTTAGAATTTACTTATAAAGTAACTAAAAGCAATAATCTTCTCAATATTAATTGAATGAATTTGCAGTTAAAATCGAATATATAAACAAAATTTTTTACCCAAAAGAAATCATTTCAACTGGAAATTCTATCTGAGTTTGAAAATGGAATGGTGAGTTTCTACGCATTTTAAACAAGTTTCAATATATTTTGGTAAATACTTTGTGCTACGAGTTACTGCAACAGCGTAGAGCGAGGCGTAGCGACTACGCCATCAGTGTAATATGACACTAAAACCTCACGTTTGCAAACTCGATCAAAAATTTAAATTTAAAAAAGTAGAAGCAGATAATATTTTATGTTTGATACTTCACACACTACAACAATTTAGACAGGTATAAGAGAAAATATTTTAATAACTTTTCATGAAAACTTTGACCACGTCTTCCATTACTTGACCTCGTGGTCACTTAAGTTACAAGCCTTAAATTAAAACATAGAATAACGTTGGGCTTTGGGCGTATGGGCGCATCTTTTCGACCGACTTCAAAAAGGAAAAAGTTTTTCTTATCGACACGTTTATAGAATAGAAAAATAGAAAATAATTTATTTCTCACCAGCATAGCAAACAAGGATTTACATATTAAAAGTACTTAATACTAGGTAAGTATACTACTCGGTAATGTCATAGACATTATATAATAATTTATGGTTTAATTAGCCCCTATAAAAGGACTTTGCGTGCTTCTAGAGTACTTAATACTAGTCCTGTTAGCATATTATTATCTACATACTTATATGTGATACTTAAAGTATGCTTTAAATTTTTTGTCATTCTCGTCATAAAAATGTCGTAAACATTTTCAACATAACTTCAAGATGCAAATTAAATATTACCGAGGACCCGCGCAACGCTCCACGTTAGCCTTTACAGCACCGATCCCTTTTGTCATTTACTTAATAATTTATACAGAAAATCTTTCTTAAAGAACGCTCTGAATATTCTAAAAATTGCCGTAAAATCCATTGAGTCGTTCCATTTTCAATCGCATTTGTATTATTAAGTAGGTTTCGGCATAAACGGTATTGTATGAGAAAGTTGGACTGTGAGTCGGTATTAGGCAATTTCAGAATTTTACAGTCGATAAATAAGAGGGGTTACAAAAATAACAAATATCTCCACGCCTGTAATCCCCGAAGGTATGGGCAGCAGCACCTACCTATATAGTACAGTGTACCTGTATACCCATATTTCGTCAGATAAGTTTAAGTCCCACGTAAGAAAAGTAGTGAATCAGCACCCTAATTCCGTAACACACTATCAATCGGAATCTGAATCTTTTTGAACCAAATTTCTAATCCATTGCTTCATATGTTCGCCAAAATTGTCTGCTCAACACTTAAGTAACGCAATGAACGTTGTTGAACTGTCAAAGGTAAACCGATATCGATTGGTAATGTGTTACGCAATTACCCTGCTGGCTCTGACGTTGCAATAATACCACTGTTATTAACTTGCTCTTTATTTCTGTACCTATGCATAAATTGAAATCCAGTGCAGCTGCGACCTGTCTACGATCATCTTGAATAAAATTATATCTTCACAACACAGTTCCGCCAATGCTGTCCATCCCCAACCAGCTGGAAGCTGCATACATCGGGCAAGATGTGACGCTGGAGTGCCACACAGAGGCGTATCCCTCCTCCATAAACTACTGGACCACTGACCGCGGAGACATGATCATATCAGGTATACCTAACGCAAAAAAAACACATACTCAAATCAAATTTTTATCAAGTTTGTAGGCGTCTTAACAGACACACGTTGCGTTTTATAAGACATGTACGTTCACACGGCATATTTTTTGCTGTAGGTTGGGTTCACGTCGAACCACCCCGCTGTTGAGAGGTACGGAATGAAGTGCTGTATCACTCGGGTGAAGAATGCCATGTAGTCTTTACACTCTTTATACTGCAAAAACGTGCAGTAATGCCGTGTGAATGACCGGTAATATATAAGACCAACAAATAATCAGTATTCAAAAAAATTGATATGGTACAATACGACAGATTACACACGACATAAAATGACAATGTTTTTGGTTAATTGGTTACGAGTACAATACAGTCTGGCGTTGAAAAATGGCCGCCGTGTATGCTGGAAAACTAACCGTGGCGCAAGTTAATTAAGTCCCTGGCGCCCTTGAAACCTGAATGCGGTTCTTAACACCAGTCACTAGCGTAATGAAACTAGAAGTTAAGTTACGATGATACAAGAATACCAACGGTTACATTATAGAGAGGCCAGCGTTATTAAGTTTTTATTAATAGTAGATAATGCACTAAGGGGATAAAGTGGTATATTAACTCCTGAATGAAGCGAGGGTGTTAAAACTGGAATCCTGAGTGCAATGACAATAACGTTATTATGATAATAGATGGCGCCTCGTGTCTTTCGAACGGGACCGACACTTATGCGGATGAAACCGCGGGGCGCTGCTAATAGTAAGAAAGAAAGAAAAGAAAGAAAATACGTTTATTTGCGGTAAACATGACGCAAAAAAGAACAAAACAAATAACAATAAAAAAGGTTTGACATGCGTCACATCCAAACAGTACAGTCAGTCAGTCCAGTCATAGTATAAAGAGGGGAAGTAGGCTATCTCCGGCCCGATCCGCGTTATAATTGCCTACTGTCTCAGGGTTGTTACTTTTAGCTAAATGATAATTCAGTGCCTATAAATTGGCAAGGGTCGGGAAGTTGAATTTTTACTTGTATTGTCTGAGTACAGGGTTTGAGAGGTCGGTTTTACCTAAACGATGATGAAACCTTTCACGATAAAAGAAAGAGTGACGGGCCAGCAAACGGGCGGCGCGGGGCGGTGATGAGCACGAGAAAACAATGATCAATGGCAAATCAATTGACAGATCAAAAGTACCTAATGCATTCTAGTGAGAAAGTAGGTCTACCTACTTCCTCTGTCTGATATAAAATAATACTTACAACAAAAACTAAATAAGTAGGTATCTCATCATCAAGTAAAAATTATATGCTAGAACTTGCAAGCTGCAACTTGCTTACCTTTCCAGTTCAATAGGTAATCAGAACAGAGACAATTCTGGAATTACATTTTACAATTATAGACACCCAAACACACATCAATACGTTTTCCTGCGATTATCACACATTTTTCATTCATTTAGCGGTGCCGAAAGCCGTGACGCGCGAAACTCATGCGGTGTTAGCCCCGACTGGCGCACTGAGAAACGGGTCGAGATTTTGTTAAGTGCAGTGCGTGCGGCGACGCATAGATACTATGACGCACACATACAAGTCGCGCGCGGTGCGTTTGTATGAAGATAACGTACTTCCCCTCTTTATACTATGGTCCAGTACATAAATGACTTGCTTTAGGTTAGGTATGAATGACATATAGGTAATTTGACGTTAGTGAGCAGGTGGTGTGAAAAATTAATAATGGTTTGTCTTCTATTAAGACGCTAGAAAACTTTTCGTGGCCTATAAATTCTTGTCTTAAAAAAGAAAGTAGCTACTAATTTCTAAGACCATCGGGCGTTAGAAATAAATCTTCTACTAAAGTGACAAGATTTTTATTCCTCAGTTTCTAAAACTCAAATAACAAAAGTTGTTATACCCCTGAAAAACTTTTCGTCGCTAAACAGCACGGTTCACAATCATAAAATAAATTATTCTTACTCCGAAACAAGATTAAAATATGAATTTACTAAGACGTAATTGATTCACTGCGTAATTGATAGGTTAGCCTGACGGCTTTCCGGAATGAGCGAATTAATCGAATTACTAATGACTTCGTTTATCTGCAGGAAATAAATACATCACATCACTGAGCGACGACAGTTACAGTCGGAAAATGAAATTGACTATACGGAGAGTGTCGTCAAGAGATTTTTCATCTTACCGCTGCGTCGCGAAGAACTCCCTCGGAGAGACGGATGGGCTCATCCGGCTTGACGGTACACCAAATTATTCCTAGTCACACTATGCTATCCAACATTATATAATTTTGAATCATTTGAAGTAAAAGTTATTCAATATTTCATGGAATTTATGTTTTCTTCGAAGTTAATGAAGACATTTTTCGCAGAAATTCCCGCGCCTTCCACTACAAGTACCACGGACAATAACGTCCCCACATATCCTCAAAGAAAAAAAGGTAATTTCTTTGGATTTCTTCTCATATTTCATATTTTTCCTCTAAAGTTATTTATAGTAATTTTTATTTGAATAACTAATTCTTTTCTAATAAAACCATTCAAGAATTCAGAATTAATCAATTATAAAGTTAGTCTAAAAGTCTTCATGAGCACAACTGTCGTGTTGGGCGACCTGAAACTGAACTTATCAGTTTTGGCACCTGTATCCCGATAAGGGTCATCAATAGCGAAAAGTTGAGTGCAAGCCACGGCGTGCCACGGTTATACATTCATCGCAGACTCACGAATACCTTACGGAAGGGTCGATGGCAAATTTGTATTTATCGGTTTTGCGCCACAGCCCAATGCTTCCGTACAATTGGATCGTTAGTAATATTATTGTAGGAAAAGCGATTTTGTTTGCGCTTTGACTTCCAATATACCTTCTTATTGTTATAGATTTGGGTTTTCTTTTATACTCTTTACGGCGTCGTATGTTTCGTTCACATTTGAAAGCCTACTTTCATAGCCCCTTAGCAGCATGTAAGAAAATTTTACGACGCAATCATTTTCCACATCGTTTTTTGCTCATAGGACATTTCTATCACATGTACAGTCAGTTATAGCAATTAGCTGACCCACCTTTGCATGAATGGTTTGATATTTTTTAGAATACAAGTCGATAAAATTTTATAATTCTTTTATATTTTATTTATTTGAGCAAAGTAATTAAAATATAAAAGTATAATAAAATTCTATAGATTCGTATTCTAAAAAATATCAACCAAATATGCAAAGGTAGGTCAGATAACTGACTGTATCTTGTTTCTGTCAGGTAAACATAAAAACAGGTGGCGGGACAGCTCCGCCGAGAACAGAGTCATAGGAGACTACGAAGTAGAAGAGTGGAAAGATGTCGGTAAGTGTAATACCTACCTACTTACATTATTGAGTAGTTTAAAAGCCTTTTAGTGTTCCAGAGTACCGCTCTATCTTGATAAAGTTTTCTACGAGAGATAATTGGCACAACAGAAAGATGCAAATTGGTAAAATATTTCACTGTAGAGATCTCGTTTAGTATGCTCATTGAAAATAACTTCGCTATGCAATAAGCATCATAAAAATGCTAATTTCAACTACTACTATACTTATAACTTTTGCACTATTGCAAATTATTGGACTTAATGGTATGTTTCCTTTGACCCCGTTGTTTAGATTACGAGTCGACCCAGTCTTCCCGTACCACCACCAGCCAAGGCGTTTTAATCACCATCATCGGAGGTTTGATCATTGCCAGCTGACATACGGCCATCATTGATGTCCACATCATACCATAGTGCCAATAAGACATTTGTGCAAAAAGAGATACGATATAGCAGTGATAAACAATAGGATAGGTGCTGTGTCAGTCGTAACTATATCAAATAATTTCATTGCAATTACATCATCAATAAATATTGTTTAAAACCTGTTTAACACATCGAAAATATCAATTTATTTAACATAAAAATCATTTATTTTCACAATAAGCATATTTTTATGGAGACGTAGTATCTATCTGATAGAAATTGTAAATATTTTCGATATAATTGAAAGACTGATAGGATTGTACGGTTAATGTGCCATATCTAATCAAGTAATCACATAACAATTTTGTGTTTAGTTTTTAAGTTTTTAAGGATCTCGTTAAATGGAATTTCGCTTACCCTACTGTTACTTACTACGTTAAAAGATTAACAGTCCCAGAACTAATGTTCATCATTACCCTTTCCCTACGATGTATTTGGAATGTTATTCGGATTATTTCGTGTTAGTTATCTCCATTCTACAAAAAACTAATTATTGCTTTCAAAATCGATAACAAGTATCCTCAAACTTTAGTTCATTTCACCGTATGTGGATTTAAACGGCTTAAGTACTTAGTGCAGCATACGTTTCCACGATGTACAGTAACACCGTACAAGCCACATTTTCCGTGACACGAACTTGTGGGCATTAAGATACTATCTCACCATTAACACTCGTTACAATTACTCACCTTCTAGTTAAATGACCATCAGTTAGGTTAGAATTAAGTTATGACCACAATATTTCGCTCGTTGTAAAAAGTAAATAGAATGAAGAAAGATATTACAGGTTGGTTCTCTGTTGTGTTATACTATCTAGCCACATTGTAGCATGACAAAGAAAATCAATTCCTTCTTATTTTATTTTGTCTCGTCTTTCTCTTACAAAGTTGTAAGCGGTATAAGCTCAAGTATCAGACTGTGTTTTTTTAATTCAATTTGTTCACTTTGTGTTGACTAATGTATTTACATTTTAAGATTGTTTTTAAGTTGCTAGTAAACAGTATGGTAGAGCTTAAGTTTTAATTCTTTATTGTAATTACGTTATTGATTGCCCTGCCTTCCATTTCCAAGAATTGTTCTACAAAATGTAGCTAATATCGATCTGTAGGTGGTGTTATTCTGTAAAGTTCAGTTCGATTTCTCAAGTAATCACTGACAATTGGAAATAGTACATAACGATACGTATGACTGACCTACTTAAGTCACACGTATCGTATACTATTTTATAGCTCGTGCGACCTAAACCCGCACTTAAGTCACGCTTTTCTGTTTAAAAATGGACTACCTACTTAAGTCACAGAAAAGCGTAACTTAAGTACGGGTTTAGGTCACACAGTGCTTCAAATTATATTTTTAAGATTCTAAACCATTGCAGATTTAACCTATTTTTATTTACTTTTTCGATATCGCGTTTCAAAGTTACTTTAGAGAATATCACTACTGCCGATATCTTGATCTAGTTACCTATTCTGTATGTTTTTGTTTACTGCATTTTCAATACTAAGAAGATGAGTCCCAAAAAGAAGCTTTTAAAAATACGTAAATAATTTGTTCCTTGAATCAAAGCTTTATACATTAAATGTAAATATAATAGGTTATGTGCAATATCAAATGAATATATCGTTATGTTACTTGTTGCTTACCATCGTAAACCTAATACGTTTTGTAAATAAATACATCACTTCTGCAATAAAGACAATATGGCGTGCTTTGTAATATAAATAAATAGCTATGTAATATTTCAACGTATTTCGAAGCTTGCGTTACATACATATTGAGATACCCTTCTATAGAACATTGGTTATTGTTTGTACCATTTCCTGGATGTTATAGAAAATTTTAGACGAAATGAAATTTTATTTATACACGTAGACTTGAATTTAATTATAATAAATAGCTATGTAATATAAGACCTACATATCTTGGAAATGGTCTATTACTGCGTTGAAAACTTTGTATAGTGACCGTTGCAGTTACTTAGCTGTTTATGTAAAGTTATAAAATAAATGAAATTTCTTAAATCCTTTGAGTATAATTTGTCACTGAAATTACTCCAGACGGAGAGGGACTTTCTGAAATGTAACAGAAAGATAACAAATGAACTGTGTACTTAATGAATTATTATTCACAATTGGGTTGAAGCTGTAAATGAGATTTATTTTATGCACTGTGTATATTTTTAACCTGCGCTGTTCGTGATTGTAGTGGTTTACACTTAGTTATCTTGTATTACTACCTATACCTATATCAAACTGTTAATATGGCTTCAAAAAGTTAAGAATTTTGGGAGTAAAAGAATTAATTTTATTTTACTTTAGCCAAATTAAAAAATAACAAAATTAAATTCTAACTTAACTAAAACTACACAGAAACTAAAAAATAGCGTCGAAAAATTCATCCGCATTGCTGTCAACTGGTAATGTACAGACGCCAGCACATCAAGCTACCCGAAACTGTCCAATTTTCGCAATCAACTTTGAACCTTATGCTTTAGCGATAAAGTTGAATATTTATGAAAGAAATTTGACAGATGTAGTAGCTTGATGTGCTGGCGTCTGTACACAAGAGACTGGCGGCTTTACCCCGTTGTATGGCGATGCTTAACCTCTGGCCAAGGTAAAAGCTAGCCCTTGGGTCACGGGAAGTGTCAACCAGCCGTTTAAAAATTTCAGCAGTAGCGGATTAAGGTTATGACCGAATGCATATTAATTTGGAACAATCTTTTCGAAACGTCATTGAAATTTTGGATTTTTTCCTCAAAAAACGGGAAAGGAATTGTCAAAGATTGGAAGGCGAAGAGAGCTTTTTTCAATAATTTTGATTTCTGGAGCTATTGCGTTAAATTTGGGAAGTGTCAGATATCTGTCTGTACTGTCCGCTAAATATAGTTCACATTTCGAAAGATTGAGATCAAGGCCAATGGAATGAAGTTCATTTAAAAAAAATTAAGGTCATGTAATACAGTTTCTGCATCGCCTCCCAAGGTTCCATCATCGAGATACCAAACGTTAAATTTGGAATTTAGCTGACAAATAATTGGGTGATTGGCTAATCTAAAAATCACTGGGCCGAGGGGTCACCTTGTTGACAGCTAACAGCAGATTCCAAAAAGTTGTCCCGATACAGTAATTTAGAAGGGTGTCTGTAACATTGCCAAATGAAGCTATAAATTTGGGGTATTTCTTTTCTAGTTTCTGCCAGCAAGGTGTCCCTATTAACAGAATTGAAGGCATTCTTTATGTCAACCTTCAAGATGACTTCTCCTTTCCCAGAATTTAGGTAAGCCGACAAGGCGTGTACGGCAGCCTCACAGCCCCCTTTGGAGCCGTAACCTAGCTGCAGGTGCTGAAATTTTTCCGAAACAACCTCAACATAAAATTTACAACAATTTTTGGCTGCCATACGTAAGTAGTGCCCACGGCAATGGGCCGAATGCCACCATCCTTCTTACGCAGGGCGCATAGATTGGCCCCGTACAGAACGTCGATGCCGGCCTCGTTCACCACGCCGGAGAGCATAACGTTAATTAAAGCCGTAAGCTCCTTCAAGAGCAACTCACCAGCTACGCCTGAACAAATAAGGTCCCTAAGGTGCTGAGGACTCAGGCCGTCGAGGCCGCCAGCGGAGCCGTTCCGGAAGGAACAAACGGCTGTGACCAACTCTCGACCTATTAATGGTGAGGGAGTGGTTATCAGGATCAGGAGGGTCAGTAAAAGAAAGACCATCCGCTGCAGCAGGGTGTTTACCCTTCAGAGTTGCGAGTGTTTCTGGAGAACACGGTGCCACCACATCACTACTAAAAATAATCCTGGCTGCTCCGCTAATGTCATCTTTCTCTGACTTAGATTCTACCAGATGTTGATATACCTCTTGATGAGGTATATCTCTGTGTCTGCAATTTTGAATCTAAATTATGGGCCGAAATATTACAGTTTCTTTAATTTGTGCAGTTAATGTTTTTTGGTTGCCAAATTCTTTTGTACATGTAGAATTCTGTAAGGGACGGTGTGTAGTTGTTCCCAAGCACTTAGCGAGTTCTCGCGGGCGGCAAGATGAACGCAACCTACTAGGTATTGCGCCACTAGAGGTATAGCGCCGCGGGGAACTTGCTTTAAAACAGGAACAGAGTTTTTTTTTTAATTTGGACAGGGTTATCCAAAACGGGTCAAAAATGAATGTAGCTGGATTTGTAGGTGTAGCTGTTGAGACAGGGTCTGAGATGAGTGCATTTGGTGGTCTGTGCACCTTTCCAATGTGCACATTCAAACCCCGCTTACCTTTAAAAAACCGTGTCTGGGTACACAGTGGACATCTCTCCAGGATGCTCAGCGATGTTGAAGGTTGACAAGCACTGTTATCTGCCACATCGCTGCTTCCACTAAGCATTTATATACTTATATGAATTTTACTTATTAAAACTAATAAAGATAATAACAATAAAATACAATCACAAAAAAAAACACTAAAACGTCTATGTGACACCGATGACAATGTGGATGACAACGACGGGAGCTGTGACGGGACCGACGCAGTCACGCAGGCGGCCTAGGGCGCCGCATCGCCGATGCATTTCGGCGCAGCCCTAGCAACCGTTGTCTGGTGACATCGGATTGGCGTCGCGTCCTCAGCGACGCGATGAGAAAATAAAGACATATGTAGTTCACTTCGTTTTTTAAATTTATATGGGTTGTATGTTCAGGAGTTATGATTGAAGTCGTATTTTATAAAATGATTATTAAAAATGGTTTTTGTATCACTTTGTTCGTTTGCATTCACAGCACTCAATTTTTTTGGTTGCAAAATATGAAGAATGGTGAAAAAAAAAATTATGGACTGCACTTGTGCACTGGTTCACTGCTTCTAGTTTATAAAATTCCGCATGATAGCTTCCTTAAAATAAGCTTTTAAATATTTAAAATTATTTACATAGGAGGAGTCGAACTGTACGTGACAGCAGCGCCATTCCATTGGGAGTTAAATCACATGTCCGCACATCAGTGTGGAACCTAAGATAGAAACACGCTTGTACGATACGACTACATACAGAAAGCAAGGCTAATAGAAATCTCTTAGGAATAGAGATATCTTGGTCCATAGGAAGCACTTTTGACAAAAATCTCTGTTTATAGATAGCACTTCTTGCCGTAAACTTTGTTCATAGAAACCACTGTTTCCAGATACCTTGGTTTACAGAAAGCGCTTTTGGAGAAGAAACTATTAATACATATTATATTTTGCAATACATATTTTTTATTGCTCAGATTCAGACACGCGTTTTGACCGTCGACGTAGGATGCAAGAGCGAGCGAATGGCACCCCGAGGATAGGTTTGGTCAGATTACTTTAAACCCTTTAGACAGAACACCACACATAGTCATTAATGACATTTTTTTTAGCATATTTAAATTGCATGTTACCACATTTGTATGTCTTAAGACAAAACATAGCGTACTATTTTATATGTATGACCTATTGTATACCTACATATGTTTCACAAATAAACTTTATGAATATGATTATGAAGAAATAAGAGCCCCGCCAAGCGGGGCTCCGTCGACATAGGATGCAAGAGCGAGCGAATGGGAATACAACTTACTTAAAAATAATTATCTAATTGGTTTCGATAAATTGTTTCTATGAACAAATTTTACGTCAAGAAGTGCTATCTATGAACAAAGATCTCTGTCAACAGTGCTTCGCATGGACTGAGATATCTACAAACAATGTTTTCTATCAACAAAGTTTTCAGCGTAACGTGCTGTCTAGGAATAAAGATCTCTAATAGCTTTGCTTTCTTATGTAGTCGTATCGTACAAACGTAATCTATCGTAGGTTCCATACACTTCGCACATACGGAAACAGTGCAAAGTTATCACCACGACACTACGAAACGTTAACGTAGACGAGCAACAAAGCTCTATTGTTTACAGAATTATTACAGTTCCCCAACGCGGGCTTATTTTGCATAAAATAATGGACGCGGAAGCGGTACCTGGGCAACTAGGCACCCCGCAGCCGGCACAGACACTTTAATGCACTTACTGCCAAGAGTCGCGGCTAACTGACGAGCATAAATATAGCTTTAGCGGTTTTAAAATTCGTGAAGGCAGCGTCTGTTCAAAACTCGGTCGGCTGACGTACGGATGGACTCGACACGTTTGAGTGAACACACATCGGCTTTTTACACGTCTTTTCACTGGTGTTTAAATGCAGCCGACGAACTACCATATCAGTCATCCGTCATTAACTCTCGTTGGATAATACACTGTACACTTTTGAAAGATATTTTGGTAACTACATATGTTTATTTATTGTGCCTATAAATTACAAAAAGTATGTGAGTTTGTGTGTCTTTCTGGAACGTTTTCAGAGGTAAAGTTTTGAGCCGATTTCGATAAGAATTGCAAATATGATTTAAAAAAAAATAGATAAAACAGATAAAAAAGATAGATAAAAACAGACGAGTAAAAAATATAAGTAATGTCATACGCTTATATTGAAAGTAAAGTATTTCAATGATATGAACAATTCAGAGGTTACGACCACCCTATGATGGTATATCGATTTTATGCAAAATGCAACAAAGTTCCTCGCTGCGAACACTCTGTGCTATATAAGCCATAAACCGCGCTTATTTCGCCAACACTGCGCGCTTTATTATTATAAAATAAGCCATCAATTTATCGGACCTACTTATCGGACCATCCTTGTAAATTGGTGTTGTGAAACTGCGGATTCCGATCGACCTATCTACATAATATTATTTTTAAAGGATTTAAGTTTGACTTACCCATAATATATCCCTATCATACCCACATAGGTAGGTACCATGTTTTTCAGAATCAATCGTTCGGATCGTCTATGATTTAGATGCTGCATCGTGTCGTAATGTTTGTTTCGAATTGTACCCGATTATTAAACTCCATTTTATAAGAATATAATATTATTCCCATTTAACGCTTAATTGGATTTAGATAACAGTAAATGGCACTTCAGAACATTAAGCGGGGTCGATGACTTAATATGCCCGCGGCGACGTGGAAGTGAAGTACAGAACGGTTACATAGTATGCACCACTAAGGTAGGTATAGGTATAGTACCGATGGTCGATCGAACTAAGTAGACGCGATAAGATAAGTACCTAAGTGTCACTAGATACTCAAATTAATGTCAATTGTTAATAAGTAGCTGCTTAACCAGTTTATTCAGAAAAGTAAACAAAAATTGACAAGCCAAACGGCGAAAAAGCCAAAATATTTTTTTATAATATAAATAGGACTACTTTGAGTGATCAATTTGATTTTCACTTTTGATAGGTTGCAATCAAGATACGATCGCCGTCTCCAGCCAAATAGACATGAAATAAAAAACACGTCACACGGCGGTTCAATCAAGCAACAAACATTTCGTTTTTATTGCCGATATCCTCGTATAAAGAAAAATATAAAAATAATAAGGAGCTGTGAAGGAAAATAAAATATAATAATAGCGCGCCGTCAAAGTCATTGTCCAACGGCTTGAAAGGATTTAGGGTGTGTTTTAGAATTACATAAGTATACGACATTGAAAAGGGTATGTGGTCAATTTTGTACGATTTGAATTTCATATTGCCTTCAGCTTTCCAATCATAAAGTACGATATCGATGACAGTCACAATTTTGTTTACAAGGATTTATCTGCTCCGTTCTGTCGCAGAGCAATATTGGTCCGTTTATTGTATCGCGGTCGACGATATTTGACGCCGCTCTGATATCTGTTACACCATGTAATGTCAATAAAAATGTTTATTTCTCTGATGATCTTGGAAGGAAAAAATACGAACTGTGTAACAGTTTCTTATCACGGTGTACGTTATAAAAGTCAACTGAAGGAAAACGGGTATTGTCGGCTTTTGAGTGCTACGCTTTTTGATTGTATTTACGAATGACTACGAAATACAGACACAGTTAACTTCATTTTATAACTAAGTAGGTCGTACTCCGTTACCGCCAAACATAAACCATGATCAACATAGAACAAGTATCTTCTGGCACGCTCGTTCTATCACAGACCTCATCCATCGCTTTCCATCAGGCGTGATCCAGGAGGTCGTACTCCGTTACCGGCAAAACATACACCATGATTAACATTAGAACAAGAGTGAACAGGTATCTTCTGCCACGCTCGTTCTATCACAGATCTCATCCATCGCTTTCCATCAGGCGTGATCGAGGTTAAAAGCAGACCCATTCAGAAATATAAAAAACATGACCTCTTTAAGTATTTTATTTAAGTACAACATCTTTTTAAATTAAAATTTTGGTTTTGGCTTTGACTTCACTTCTTAATTAACCATAATAAAGTCACATGAATCACCAGTACCTTATTACGTACAATCCTTGGAAGGACCCAAATTGGTCCTTGTTTCATATTATTGCTTTCTCCTTGCGCCTCCAAACTATTCGGCCAATTTTCGCCACATGATCGACCCGTCTGAGCCGACAATGTCCTGTTTGTCTGATCAGGGTCAGGGAAATACTTTCAAAGTGAACCTTCATTTCTAGAACAAACTGTGTAATACTATACCGAAGTAATACCGACGTAACAAGTCAGATCAACGTTACACAATTTGAAGCTCCCATTTCACAACTCAAGGTTTCAGATGACAACATGACGAGCGGTGACATTTTGATTAATCCAATTATTTGCCGCTGTATATATATGCCAAATTAATAAGTTATTTGACTGACTCGCAACTGTATTGCAATTTATCAACTATTAATTAACTTTTAACATCAAACATTATTAATCCCATTAATCCAACTAATGTGGGTACCAACAGAAATGTGTCTAATTAATCTACAACATGTCTAGGTTATACCTATTGGCATTGTTATGGATCTTCTGCTCATTATTTTGTTAGGCTACTAAACTCATAAAAAACACAATATCTCTAGTATGCAATGAAAGTTGCAACGTTGGTAGCGTCAGTCATTTCTTTTTCTCCTTTCTACTTGCATAGCTTTCTCTCATTAAAGCGAGTTGTTAAATAACGCTTGTCAAGCTTTTCAATTGTAGGTACATACAAAATGCAAGGTAAAAATGTCTTATTTTATCTGGTAGGTATAATTTATGAAGCAACGCATTTCATTTCTCTCGGCTTCTATCAGAAAAAAATAGGTTTCGTGCCCATCACATTAACGATGAAAGCAACTACAACATTTTTAAAACTTCCCAGTCCACCATTAAAATAATAACTTCCTCTCTGTTGTGCTTTTCTGTAACGACCCAAACATAAATATTGTGACATAGCATTTCATTTATTTTTATATTTTAACACTATACAGTGTAAATAATATGTAACAGAATATAGCATGCAATGTTATAAACACAAGGACAATTAACATCAAAATACAACAAAATGTGATAGGTATAATTCAAGGAGAATGTGTTAAGTTGTATTATCAACACAAGTCGATTTCAAGCCTCACAAAACTTTTTAATAGGTACATAGATATGCGTTGTAAGCCGCAATGAGTAAACCAAGCTGAACGCAAAGTTAAACAACAATTAATCAGTTGGAAAATTGAACGACGTTACATCACATCATGAAGATAAACCACTGAAACATGAGCCCAAGTTTGCGTAAACCGAGTAGCACAAAGCGAGCAAGTCAACATTATCGTTAATAAGATGGTAGCGAAGAGTGAGCTCAGCTTTCTGACGAAACTCGCCGGTCGCCGCGGCTGGCTGGCGAAGATGGCGTGAGCTCTGCTTTTATTTTTCATTCACCATTTCCTAGAAGCTTGTGGTACCAAGATTGGGTAAAGCGAAACTCCCTCGTGAAGAAAAGTCGCATTTTGAAGCAGACCTTTATATTGCACATTGGAGGTGGCGCCGAAAATCGATCGAATAGTACAGAAGATATTTTCCATTTAGAAACAGTCCAGATTACCGCACCCGGTGATTCTATGGATGTCATTTCATATTGTATGAAGAGTGAAGAGAGATAGGGACGCTCTATACTAACCTACTTTTAAATAGGTCTATGTAAAAGTAGGTTAGTATAGAGCTTTTAAATCTTACTATATTTCAAGAAAATAGGTCAGTCTATAAACAATGTAGCCAGGTACTTATGCTAACACTATAACTAAGTAATATAAGCCATCTTTTTCGACCTAATAACTCGTCGTTACGTAAAGCCTGAACTCAACGGTAAGTCTACAAAAAATGGCTCATAAGCCTCGAAGAGCAGTGTCTGCCTGAATTTGAATCTAGGGTCATGAGTTAGACTCCTGCATCTGTATGCCTATGTATATGAGATCAATATTAGGGTTAAACCTACTTATCAATTTCATAAATGAGATCCCAGAAGGACCCTAAAGGTCACACAGTGTATAGGTCACAGTTTGTATAGTTTTATGAGTTGGTAAATATGAAACAAAAAAGCTAGCGTTTTGGTAGGTACATTATGTTGATAGTTTTGTTTATTTGTAGATGGTTCACTGGGATACTCCACTACTAATTGGGGTTCGAGAGATCGGATGTCTGTCGCTCCGAATAAAGAATTGATATATTCCCTCTAACTATTACTTGTGACTATTTTTAGACTTGAAGTTAAGAACATATAACAATAATAGTGAAGAGGAAAGTAGGTATAATCATGAATAAGGGTTTTACGTAACACATAAGGAACATCTTGTCTGCATTCCCCGTACTTATAGTACACCCACATTAAGTCAGTTATGTTAAAATCCCATATAATAGGGGGCGAGCCTATATTGCCAACAACCGGGAACGAACCCAGACTTCGGGCTGCTTCTGAGAAATTCCTGATGGAAAAACCCAATAACACTTCGCCCAACCTGGAAATCGGACCCGGAACCTCACACTCTGCGACCACTATAGCAATGAGGCAGTCATAGGGTCTAGTTTACCCCTACCTGAAAGATACAGAATACCTGTTTAAATAAACCAAGACTGCTTTAGTGTATATCTAGTTCAAAAACGTACTTCTAAAAGAGGGTACTGCTCTATTTATCAAAAACAAAGGAAGGCGGAAACAAATAGAGTAGTTTCATAGCATGATATGCATCAAGCATGATGAAACCTCTTGAGATTATATAATATGTATGTACTTAAAGGTAGAACCACAAACCTTCTAACATAGAACATGCAAGCGAAAAGTTTGAAGAAAAGTCCTATAGGTCTTTGTATAGATATTTTTACTTGTGCATAAATCTTATCCAATCTAACTAGCCCGTATTACCACTACAGAGCAAAGGCCCCCCCTTTCCCTTTTCCACACAATCCTGTCTAATGCGAGTGCCGGCCATTCCTTACGGTAGGAGTCAAGCTTGTCCGGCCATCTCCGTCTTGGCCTGCTGCGATGGCGTCGTGCGTTTAGTGCATAAAGATTCAATAAATTATCAGTAGGTACAGTCAGAGGAATTAATTCTTAAGCAAATGGATACCTCCGTCAATTTGCTTTGCATTTCATACAACTGTCCAAGAATGACAGTTGTAATTTTAATTATACAGTATAATTGTGCTGGTAGTCATTTGGTTATGAAAAGCTCTTCAATATTAGCTCAACTGTCACTAATGAGACACAATTACTTTTTCTATTGTTACCGATCTCTAGGCGATTTCTTGAGAGTTGAAGGGTAGAGTACTGTTGTATTGTGATACTCGACACGATTGTGCGTAGGTAGTTTTAGAAGAAAATAATGGCGTTTTTTTTTTAAATCCGTGAAAATTTATTTCTGGAATAATAAATTAAATAACTTTCTGAAGTTTTATATAGGAATTTATTCTTGGCGTCTAGTCGGTATATTTTTAAAAGCAACTGCGAATAACACCATGAATGAATTAAGTTCCTAGATATACTAAAATGTAAGAAGCTTGAATACCTACGCTGTCAAAATAACAAAGTTATGGATCGCTACAACTCTGTTGCCGGACAAAACATTTAAGAGAATTAAGTACCTACCATAACATAATGTATAAGAAGATGTAAATATATAGTAGATTGATGCAGGCTAACGGTAACAATAACATAATGCTAGGTAATAGTTATAGAGTTACGAAGAAACTCTGGCTACTAATCTGGACCATCCAGATAGTCATTCCTTCCAGTCAAATTGTAAGACGACATCACCACCTTAAGTACTACCCGTGCCAAGGAAAAACTAAGTGGATTCTTAACAAAAACGTTATTAATCATATCTAACACAATTTACTAAACGAGGGCGACGGTAATTGCTCGCAAATGACAGAATCTCTGCAAAGGTAGTGCGGCCGAGACCATTAATACTTGTTAGGACGAACATAAAAGGAATCATTCCCGTCTTTACGGAAAAATTATGCATTCACCTAATATTCTACGATGCCGCAGATTGCAGCAATTACAGAGACCCACTAAAAGGCTTAAGTATATAGGTACGAATACCTTCTATTTTAAATTAGCATTATCGGTGTTCGCACGCTTTGCGTAAGGAAAAATATTTGCAAGAGTTAAATCACGTCAACCAGAAGTTATTTGAAGTGAATACCTGGGTAGTTGAAACAATACTTAAACCTAGCTAATTTATATAACCACAATAATGAGCCAGATATAATTTTTTAAACAATTAGGCATCCCCAGTAACCTAAATTTTATGTGACCGGTCTGCTTAGTTTTCCATTGTTTTTAAAAGACGCAGAGACTTCGACACTGATGAAAACTTAAATAAGATATTGTTATAGGTAAACAATACACGAGTTAATTCAGAGCGGTATGTACTTACGCTACAGCCAGTCGCGCCAGTCTTACCAAGGGGTATAGTATTACCCAGTAACTGGGTTGTGGAGGTCAGATAGGCAGTCGCTCCATGTAAAATACTGGTATTCATCTGCATCCGGTTAGACTGGAAGCTGACCCCAACATAGTTGGGAAAAGGCTAGGCAGATGATGATGACGTACTTACGCTAATCATTTTTATTAATTTAACTCGCATAATGAGTAACAAAAAGTAACATGATTAGATTCAGAACTAATAAAAGACAATTCAACCGATATAGCAATCCATGCAAAATAGAATTACAGTGGTAATAACATCATGAGAACAAACTGAACCCTGCTGCTACCCCCCGATATAAACCATACTAGATAACACTTCCAAAACATTGCTTTAACTTACAATAACATTTTGTAGAGGAGTTATCACAATAGAACCAGATAACGTTTCACATTATTTCACACACCATAATCTTTGCACAGCTGCTGTAAGTTACCAGTTTTGCTCAAATGAATAATACCTCTAGAGACCATACGAAATATACACACTGTTGGTTTAGCTAACTAACATTTTTACCTAACTAGTCATGGATAAAGAAAACCTTAACATTTCTACAGAGCATGAACAAAAACTTCGATAAGTTTCGAAGTGTTTTATTATTAATCGTAAGTACGATTAATAATATAAAGTGTTACAACAATATTTGCATTTACGATAACAAACAATTTCAACACACATTGTGGATTCTTCAATACAATGATTAATTATCAGAACTTGTAAATTACATTTACTCATCCAAAATACGTATTTGCTAGCCTGCCAGTCTAATTACACATCCCATTGACTATACATACGTACACATATATCAATTTCAATGTTAAATATACTTAGATGACAGTAGAGCTATTTATTCTAGATTAACCCTTTACTAATTAACGTATGAATAGTTACACATCGATTTTTCTCTTTCAGTCGTCAGTAATTTGACTTTCGAAAGAAGAAGACAAAGTGTTGTGTAACTATATAGACGCTATACAACGTTTATTAGTAAGGGGGTTAGTGTAGATAAAGCGAAATTACATATTTTATGACTACCAGTATAATTTAATAACGCAAATATAAAAAAGTGAATGGCATATTTTTCTAACATTTTGCCAGAAGTAAAATAAAATCACACTTTCTCCAAATCGCTACCTAGGCTGGATATATTGTTAACAGTGTCATAAAAACCGGAGACAATATTTTTTCCTACCGTTGCTGCTCATATAAAACGGTGTTTTAATAAAAGCGGATCACAGCTCTCTGGCTGAATATTGTCGCAGATATTTCAATATTGGTGGGATTAGCAGCCTATTTAAACATCACTTTCAATGCTCTGCAGCGTTATATCGAAATACAATATCATTCAAAGCAATCCGTCATAATATTTACTGAACCTTTTTAATTCTATAGTGAACTGAACACCTTGGGTTTATTGTGTAAGCTCTTTCTTGAATATTAGAAGATTTGATACCGAATAAATCTTTTTTATTTTAGAGGTAATATAACATTCTCTTAAACAATAAATGTTTTAATGAGTAATCATATATTTTTTTAAATCTATGTGCTTAAGCAAAGACTTTTAGGTAAGCACCTACATAAAAAAAAATGTTGATTGTTAATTTGTTTCCCAGTTTTATTTTGATAATTCATTTTATACTTTTTGCTGTGCCCTACAGGGTCCGTAATTGTACCTTACATTTAAGCCATTGAATATAATGATAGGTATACTCGTTACAGACAACCTATGTACCATTAAATAAATATAACTGTATAGAATAATGGTGCTCCGCCGGAACTAGCACAAATCCCCGCTTATGGAGAAGCACAACATTTTCCCCGCCCCATTGAGATCTTTTTTTTTAATTCGACGCTTCCACTGAAAGTTATGAACCTCCGAGGTCCCCTTTTATAAAAGGTTCTCCCCTTTCGCGACTTCATAACCAAAAAATATAAAAATCGGGCGAAAATATGTGGAAATAATAGCTTCCTTTATTGCAAGTTAGTTTTATAAACTACTCGCTATTGTTGTTGCAAATATTAGAAATAGGAAAGAGTTTGAACGTACATAGATTGTTCAGTTTACTCTTTGATTTTTTGTCGGGTTTCGGGTAAAACTCTTTGTAAACAAAGGCCCATGTACTCTTTAGGTTTCGGCGTCATTTTACCATGAAGCATTGTAATCCTGCCGATGACGGCTATGCATAAATTGGTGCGTCCGCCTCGAACCAGCTCGGGTCATTTATCAAGTCCGTAGCTGTTTCATAAACCGTCTATCGCATTGTTATCACGTCATACGACATTTATAGTTACTGTCCTACCCCGGGTCGCTCTGATTAAATAACCAATGATCAAAGGGAACGGAGGGATTTCTTATTCATAATATATACGAATCTGAAGAAGATACCCATGTTCCTTCAGTCAATATAACTTTAGGCGCAATACAGTATTTATAGAGCAGATAAGCGTGTCAACGATGAAGTAAACCGTTGTATTTTGCTATCTCTGTAAACTTGGGTAGTTTGAGATTTGGCAAATTCCCTAACACCCAAGTTTCAAACAGAAACTTGATAGATTGCTATATTTTCTAGACGTTTACTAAGATTTGTGTATCTAATCTCAATGTTCCATTATTTGCTATTTGTAATTGATGTAAGCAAGTTGTATCCAAGTTTCCATTTTGAATAATGTTACCCATTTATGGAAACCGATTTTCAAACAGTACAACTTGGATATATATATTTACGGAATATATTGTCAAAGCGAAACTGAT
This sequence comes from Luperina nickerlii, assembly GCA_963855955.1. Classification (NCBI taxonomy): domain Eukaryota; kingdom Metazoa; phylum Arthropoda; class Insecta; order Lepidoptera; family Noctuidae; genus Luperina; species Luperina nickerlii. The sequence continues at coordinate 12,755,664 of OY979674.1, forward strand.
AAACGCTTTGACTGTACTGAAATGTAACAATGCAATCCATAATGGAGTAGAAACAGTCATAAACACAAAAGGTGTTCCGTTACATAGGCAGCTAACATTTTTGTGGTGCAATCATTGGTAAACACCAAAACTTGTTATTAAATTTCGTCAAACTAATACCAATATACATTGGCATTACTTTGGCCAAGTCTAATCATTTTTTTAGGTCTGTGAAATGAAAATTAAACTGACCCCGTTTCTGATCAAAATAAATGCATTTTCCTGAAATAATATTTATGTTAGACCTGCTTCTTATGATTCGAATGTATAAAATGTTACAGGAAGCAAGAAAATTTGCCTTACCCGGCACGACAATCGTACCGCGTCATAGTTGATATTTATATTTACGGCTCACCACACGGTATTCCAGAATGAATGAATAAACGAGTAAGAAGGTCCGAACATACCACTCTAACTCCATTAATCAACAGCGGGACCATTTCATAAAGTGACATTTTCATTGTTGTGCGCCCCCCAAAAGTTCGTATTTACTCATTTCGTGTTCATAACGTGAGATGACCCGAAGCTTTACCATGCAACTCGAATGAACACAACCGCAAATTTTATGACCTTTTCAAAGGACATACATATTCATGCCGCGAAATATGTTCATTAACTTTCATCGATTTTATTTAACTAGTTAAAACTTTATTCGTTTACAAATATTCAAGCGTTATTATTTTATTTTTAATCTCATGGTACAATGAAAATTGTGTGGTGCCAGTTAAACATTTTATTAGTAGCCTTTAATATGGTGAGAGTGAAGTAGGGTGAATAGGCACTGGTGGCCTGGAGGTTACGGCCCCCACTTACGAGACGGACAGGTAGGCACTTTGTGTAAATAATTTCATCACCGCTACTCTCAAAACGGTGAAGGGAGACATAGTGAGGAAACCGGCATGTCCTAGAACCAAAAATTCAAAGACATGTGACTTCTACCAACCCACACTGGTCCCGAGTGGTAGATTACAGCCAACTCCCTCTCGAAGAGAGTAGGTTTGTCCCACCAGGGAACATTATGGGCTGATTATACTTACGCTTTAATAGTGCGTATTTTTAAAGCACGAAATGTGGTGGGTGTGTGGAAGGTGTACAATTTACAACTCTGCCCAACGTTTCGAGGAATATATGACACGCAATTATGTTATATTGCATTTTTCACGTGTCAATGTGGTCAGTTACCAGTAATGCATGGGTATGCAAGGGAACCAGGTAATCGATCAACCAGTTTATCTATGATGACAACATGCCACAAGCGGTGTTGGCATTCCGCTCAACACTCCCGTTTTAACTCCCCTGTTTCCATGAACTCTCGATTTTTCTGAGAAAACTTGTAAACCTTTAAATTCAGATTTTGCTTGTATTTCTCTTTTCATTCTTACTCATTGTTGTTCCATCTCAGTGCACATCTTCACAAAAATCGTTTCAGGGAGCCTGTATGCAACTTATATTGAAATCATAAGATAAATTTGGTATATCCGGGCACAGCGGTGCCCCCACCAAGAAGATACACCACACCGCACCACGTTGCAACTTTCATGCGTAAATTAAAATTTTCTGACATCCTTCACTATTTAATATTTATTATTCAAATATAAATATAAAATATTCAATACATTTATTCTATACTAATATTATAAATGTGAAAGTGTGTCTGTCTGTCTGTCTGTTACCTCTTCACGCTTAAACCGTTGAACCGATTTAAACGAAATTTGGTATATAGAGATAGTTTGAGTCCCGGGAAAAGACATAGGATAGTTTTTATCCCGATATTCCCACAGGATCGACACTTATGCGGGTAAAGCCACGAGGCACTGCTAGTATTTTATAAATGCGAAAGTTACTCTGTCTGTCTATTCTCTTTTCATGCCTCAACGGGTGAAAAAATTTCCATTAAATTTGGCACACAGGTAGACCATGACCTGGATTAGAACAATAGGATACTTTCTATCCCTGTATTAAGAACGGTTACGCGGGATTATTCCGACTTCCATGCGGGTGAAACGGCGGGCAAAATCTAGTTGTAATTTTTTTTTTTATAATGTTTGAATGTGTGATATAAATTTTCCAGAAAATTTCGTAAGTCGATAAGTTTTGTGTTAAGTTTGTTCGCTTTTCATACTAGTTGCAGACCGTGCTTTTGTTTGGATATCCCGGGACTGCTCATGTCCTGAAGTCCTGGGGCTATCTGTAAATTTAGTTTTGACAGACTTTCGAGTCGAGTCGCGGGACACTGGCCACAACAGTCCCAAAATACGGATTATTTTACTTCGATTTTGAGTAAAACTGCACTTATTGCTATTGCGGAAGATCTGTAATGTAAACTTTTTGGAAATTTTCCTCGTATCCAAACGCAAAATTTGGAAATAATGGACGCTGATAGTACTTACCAGTAGGTCTACAGTACACAACGAACCAGACGAGTCGTTATAAAGTCAAAAAAATCGATGATAATTTTCTTTGATTCTAATTTTATTCTAAGAAGTCTCGAAGTCCCCGGACGTCGCAGGACTTTGATCGTGGGTTCTCTCGTATCCCTAGACTTTGAGACTGTCGAGACTTCCCAAACCTAGTTGATAACATACCTATGTAAAAAGAAAATAAAGTAAACTTTGTTTTATTTATTACATAATTTTAGTATCTGTAACAGAAAGTAGCTACCTACACGAGTCAGACGTAACAGATACGCCGAACAAAGATCTTTTGTAATTATAATGTTCCAAGTTCTAACAAAAGTGTTTCGTTACAAGAATAATAACATCGTAACATCAAAACGTGTAATTCAAACGAGTTCATTATTACATTTGACATTCACGTCATTCATCGCTAAATGAGTACCCTGACAGCAAGCAACATGAACCTTTGCCAGCCAAATTAGACCTCGGTTAATCGGATAACACTTAAATATAGCTGAAAACATTGCAAAGGTGCATTTGAGTAACCAAAGTACAAAATAATTGGACTGAAATTCTTGGTATGGTATATTCGCCTAAAGCTGCCTTAAAGAGCGTTCATTCCATTGAATACCTTGTAACATTATACTTAAAATTGAAAATCCTAAGCCGATAGCCAACACAGATATAAAATTCGTATTGCTAATCGTAATCTTACCCAGATCGCTTCGCCCACACTTCGATCCGGACAAATATTCTATTTTGCATCATTTCTAATATGAATATTCGCTCTCAATATTGCTACGTGATAGCGTGTTCAAATAATTCTTGAGTAGGTATTTTGATACAGTTTTTAAAGGTAGTAAGTAGACAAAAGAAAAACAAATGTATGTTTCCTATTTCCTTATACACATGTCGAAATATGTTATGCTCTATTATAGCTCTGTGAAAGAAAAAACGAAACAAATTACTATCACAAATCGAAAAGTTACTTAGATACAAAATATACATGTGAAGAAAAACCGCACACAAATAATAAGTACCTAAAGAATTCCATCGTATAAAAATCCGTCTATAATAATTCCATACGAATGTTACCGGAAAGCGATGAATCTAATGTATCCCTTTACATTATAGAAACGGTGTTTCTGACAATAAGTAGGAACCAGTTTGTGTTGTGAATACATCAATACGGGGGATGTCGGAAGCCTCCAATGCTTTATTTATGCTTCACAAGTGACGGCGACGAGAATGCGGCGCGTGATTGATGTAACAGCCAGAACAAGGATATATCAAATCTGTTTTGTATAGCGGAATTGCGTATTCCTTTTTTTCCTTTCGATCACCCAAAGGGTAAGCGATAGGTAAGGTTTCGGTTTATCTACGCCATTACGTCGCCAAATTTACCCGGATAAGAAGCTTTGAAAAATGTCCATTAACATTTATTTTAAATGAAAATGTTGTTTTAAAACTTATATGACAACAAACAGATTTAGTTCTCGAAAACAATGTGAACATAAAAATTCTTCCGTAACCATTTCATTTGCAGCCCAAGGCACAGGAAGCGAAATGCACCATTCCATTTTCTCGACGTAACTACGTTGCACGCTTCGAACAATGAAATGCTTTTAAAACACGAAACAACCTGATTCAAATATATAAAAGTAATTTATATAGTCGAAAACAAAAAAGTCAAGACAACAAGCAATAACTCAACACATGTCTATGTCTAGTGCCGATAAACCTTTTATTATAACTTGCTGAGACTGACTATGTACCTACAGTATTCTTCATGACTGATACATAAAATAACATTGAGGTAATGACAAGTCTCTAAACATTATTTTACGTTTAGTATTGGTTTTATTCTCTCGGTGTTAGCAACAACAACAACAGTTCAAGCTCTTTTTTTATTGCTGAATGGGCCTTCTCTTGATCTCGATCACGCCTGATGGAAAGTACTTAATGGATGAGGTCTATGATGGAAGGAGCGTACCCAGAAGATGCCTAAGGTACTGGACCTCCCACGCATCGACGAAACACAGCAGGCTGCTTGACGCTGGACTCCGATGGGAGGGTGGTCGAACCAGGCGGGCGTTAGCCCTACCACCTCAAGGGAAGAATTGGCCAGTCAAATAAGGTGATTTGGCTGGACACGAGGAGGCTTCTTCATGCATCCCAAACTCACAAAAATAACAACAACAGCAACAAGAAACAACAAAACCAACAAATAACAGCAACAACAACACACAACAGCAACAAAAAAACAGACAACAACAACAGTCCAAGCTCAAAACAACAAGAAAGAATAAAGACAGCATTTCCCTCTTTCGGGGCAATCAGGTTAAAACGTAATTCTTTTTTAACACATATCGCAGTACAAGCTTGTACCTACATGGCTTTTCGTCGGTGTTCCCTTGTTTCGCAGCAGAAACATAGAATTTCGTTTCGTAAATGTTTGATATAATTTGTCGTCCTTGTATTTTTATTTCGAATATTATTGACGAATATTTTTCGAATATTATTCAACGACTTTTACTTGAATAAAACATATTTCACAGAAATACAATTCAATGAATTTTATAGTCACATTTTTTTTAACAAACTTATTAAACAGTAGAATAATTTTTTAAACGAATATTGTTTGTTCGGTGTATTTTTCCATGGTATTTTCATCATCATCATCATTTCAGCCGAAAGGCGTCTACTGCCGAACATAGGCCTCACCCAAGCACCTCCACTTCGACCGGTTCTGTTCATGGTATTTTATTTCAACGAAAATGTAAAAATAGACATTATGCTAGACCAGGGATAGCGAACCTCTATACATCTTCGTGCCATTTTTCCCAAATAAATATTAACTGTGGCCATGCCGTGCGATCAAACAATGTTGTCTAGTGGAAAAAAACTATATACTTTCACAATAATACTCTTTATTATCATATACACATTTGTTAAGATAATAAGCAGTTTTATATATTTATAACATATTTGCTCGTAAAGGGTCTCTTATTTCACCAATTTCAATATCGTAATGTATCTCGTTACGCACTTGTGCGGTAATGTAAAGTAAATCGCACGGTTTATCAAGATGCTCCGTCAAAACGAACGGTACTTTTTTAAATCTTAGCAAAGAGTTTTTATTTCAGAAAAGTAGTCAACATTTTATGAATAAAATTAACTTTGGGAGATAAAATATAATAAATAATCATTTAATTCTTTAATTTAATTAATTTTGACATTAAATTACAACCATTAATATCTGTAACAAAAACAAAAATATTAATTTACTTTATTAATAATACTGGCTGTTTTGTGCCTATGCCTGAAAAAAAAAAAGCGCGAACGCGCGCGCATCGCTTATCTGTTAAGAAGTAAAAATTATTCCGCGCGCTTTTTCTTTTCGCTGTACTTTTTTTTATTTGAAAATGTCGTCAAGTATTGATGAATTTATTAATTCCACACCGCCAGAAGTCTCAGAGGCAGCGAAAAAGGCTACTCTAAGCCTCGCCCGAAAAATCGACCGACAGATACTTACAAGCGTATCAAAATTTCATCATATGGAAAACAAGCAAATATGCAAGTTCAGTCAGAGTTTTATTTATTTCCTCGCAAATATGTTATAAAACGTCGTATGACATACGTGCGCTTTGAAAATTACAGCCTCTGCTTTCTTTTAGCCCTCGCCTACGGCTCGGGCAAGCAATATCGCCTCGGCTGTAATTTTCAACTTACCGCACTTATATCATAATGTACTATTACTAGCTAATGTCTAGTAATGCGTTGCAATGCATTGTTTTTTTATTAGGAACCTTCTCAGGTGCGCACACAACAAGTTACCAAAGTTTTATCACAACTAACGAACAGCAATTGATTTTTATACGTAAGAAGATTTAAATTAAATAAAACAAATTAGTACGACTTCTCCTGTTGCAAACTAAATGACTTCCTGAAATTATGCTGTGCCCAAATTATTTTGTTACGTGCCACCAATGGCACGCGTGCCATCCCTGTGCCAGACTCATTCCCAGAAACACACAAGATTGATCTTGAGAACTTAATATGATGCAAGAGCTAGCGATGCGACCTCAGGACCCGATTCGGACAGGTTAGGTTCGAATGGGATGACTGGGGCTCAAGTGAGAGAGCAAAGCGAGCGAACGAGGTCATCCCCTTCGTGTTAGGTTCCTTTAAACCCTGTAGACAGAAATACGACTACGTCTACATCGTACTACGTCTTATTATTATTAAAGACAATTAGTTATCTTTATATACAACCTCATTGTATAATTTAAGAATGCCGTGCATATGAAGTCACTAACAAGATTGTTTTCTTGCTTGACTAGAATTTACCCGCATTGTTTTTGTGAACGCGGTGTTGTAATTTTATAGGAGGGTATGCATTTTGTCAAAGGTATGAATTGAAACTTTTAGAAACTGTCCCTCGATAAAATGTTTTTCTTAGTAATAAGCTTTTATTAACTAAATAATATGAGGATAAAGAATATTTGATTTGTTATTCTATGATATAAATATCAACACATAACATTTTATTTGTAGCAAAAATCGAAGATTTTTTTTCAAAGTACGTTTTCTGCATATTGATTATTCTATGAAATGATAATATGAGAAAAATTGTGAAACGAAATTCTATAAAACAACGTACAACCCTTTTCGTCTCCAGCATTGTAGGTTCAAGTGGCAGAGCTGCAAGGCGTAACCCACGATACCACAAGATTATGTCTATGTCTAGTACCGATAACTTTTTATTATAACTTGCTGCGATTGTATACTATGTATTACCTTCTCATGAATTCATGATTTATACATAAAATTACATTTATTTATTGACAAGTATCTAAACATTATTTTACGTTTAGTATTCTTTTTATTACAACACCGATGGTGGTACAAATACCAACAACAACAGTTCAAACTCACAACAGCATCAAGAAGCAACAGACAACAACTACAACAGCAACCACAAAAAACAGACAACAACTACAACAGCAACAACAAACAACAACAAATAGACAAGAAAAATAAAGACAGCGTTTCCCTCTTCCGGGGCAATCAGGTTAAAACGACTTTTTCATACTTTTTGCTGTATAAGCATATAACTACATGGCTTCGTCTCTAGCATCGTAGGTCCTAGTGGCAGAACTGGAAGGCGTACCACACGATACCTACATACCATGGAATTAGTATAATAGTATGTAGGTACTACTACATACCGCATTATGTATTTGAAAACATAATTACGACTTAAGCATAATAACCTGGTAATTATGCCCAAAGGCAAACTACAGGAAGAACTAGGCACGATACATGAAGGTACCATGTCAACCTTTTTTCAAACATGCCACAAATAATATTTTCTAAAATCGAAGCATGTAGAGCGTATAACAAATAAAATGTCTAAGAAAAAAAAAACATCACCTCACAGATAAGTGCTTTCACATGTCGTTTACGTGGAACAAATAAATCCGTTAAATGTGCTTTCAAATCAAACAAACACCATGCCTAAACAGGGAAATATACATGCTATATGTAGGAAATATTTTCCTAACACAAACACGAATACATACAGTTATATAAAAAACTAGCTGCGCCCTACGGTTTCACCTGCATAAGTTTTGATCCCGTGGGAATATCGGGTTAATCCAGGATGTTAGCTACCTCCATACAAAGTTTTATCAAAATTGGTCCAGTCGTTTGAGCGTGAAGAAGTAACAAACATATAAACACACACACACTCACAAACTTTCGCCTTTATATTATTAGTGTGATAGTAGTGGTGGCCTAGTGTTAACGGTCATGGTTTCGAACCCAAGTAAGCGCTTTACTTTGTGAAAATCATTTCATCACCACTGCTCTATAAAGGGTGAAGGAAAACATTGTGAGGAAACCGGCATGCCCTAGGACCAAAAATTCAAAGACATGTGACATCTACCAGCCCGCACTGGGGGATTAGTATATTATATCGCAATCCCTCTTGAAGACAGGAGGCCTGTGCCCCAGTAGTGTGAACTTATTATTACTTTAATATTTACTATATAAGCTGATTATGCTATATATATAAAAAATGTACAAAGAGGTAACTGCTAAAAGCCATTAAAATGTGCTTGTTATAAGCACATTTTAATGGCTTTTCCGATTACTGTGGTCATTTGAAATGTTGGTTTTTAGTCTAATAACTAAAAAAGGGAACTTTTATCTTGAAAAATAATTAGAAAAACATTTCATTCTAAAACAGTAAAACCCAAGCAGGCTTGGGAATCATAATAACTAAAATGTCAAACCATTTACCATTTAGGGAAACCACATATTTTATTTTTAATTCGTTATTACTTTTTCTTTTTCTAATATCTCATTAAATATAAACTTTTTATATTGAATAGGACAGCAAATGGAAATATAAGCTGAATTTCTCGAAACTGTAACAAACGAGTTTAAAGAAACCACTCAAGTGCGAGTCGGACTGGCGCAACGAGGGCTCCGTAGAAATTTGTGAGTACAGACGCCACGACATCAAGCTACCCGAAACTGTAAAATTTTCTCAATCAATTTTGAACCTTATTGATTTAGGAATAGACTTAAAAATCTATTAAAGAAATTTGACAGATTGTAGTAGCTTGATGTGCTGGCGTCTGTACCTATGTAAATAGTTCTTTTTTTTGCAATGTAACTATAAATTTACGGTTTTCGGATTATTTCCTTTACTTGTGCTACATGACATTGCTTCTTGCCAAATTTCATAATTCTAGGTCAACGGGAAGTATGTTTTGATTTCAGAACATAAACGCCCGTAACTTTTGATTGCGTTGACTTAGAAGTTTAATTTTTTCACTGCTCCAAGGGATTGCAGCTTTGAGTAATTAATATTAATTTCAACTTGATAACTCCACGCGTTCCTGAGAAAAAGGGTCTTGACTGACGGACAGACAGACGGATCACGAAGTGATCTTATATGGGTAATGTTTTTCCTTTTGAGGTACGGAACCCTAAAAACAAAGAGAAATAAAACTTGTAGTTAGTTTTATAACTTTGATCTCCAAAACTTTTAGTAGTTGTCGTTTTAATATCTGGAGTTGATTCTAGGAGACGCGTTTATGCGTTTGAGTTATCTTTAATAAGTGAGGACATGACAGCTTTAATAACTCTGTATTAAATAAATAAATAAAATAAAAAAGCATTTTATTTCTTCCCATATATACGATTTTCTTAATTCTGGTTTCTAGGTATGTTGTAATGGGTTAAGAAATCTTAGATTAATTTAAATTATGATTTAGTTTCATTCGTTTTTTCTATTTTTGTTTCTGCAAGAACCCCAGGGTGAAGGCTTGGATTTGTCTCGGTCTTGTGCTATTTGGCTCTAGTTTGGGCCGTTTGATCCCATCTTCCCAACGTGTCAGTGGTCTTCCTCCGTTTCTTTTTCCTTGTGGGCCTCTCCACAGTGTTGCTTTTACGATCCATCTCTGGTCTGTAAGCCTCGCTGCGTGGCCTGTCCATTTCCATTTTAGCTTTTTGGCATACTTCAAGGCACTCCGGTATTCATCATCATCATCAGCCTAGCCTTTTGCCAACTATGTTGGGGTCAGCTTCCAGTCTAACCGGATGCAGCTGAATACCAATATTTTACATGGAGCGATTACCTATCTGACCTCCAAAACCTAATTACTAAAGGCACTCCGGTATTATCGAATTAAAAACATTTATGTTTTAATTCAATGGGTAAGTCCACTTATCATCTATCTACTTCATCCCCTTCACTAACATCTTATATACTTACCTACCTACACTACCTACTGCAGTACCTACGCTTTCGTCCATTCAAAGTTAACAAATCAATATGAGTAAGAAAATATAAACAATGTCAATTTTGTGGCATTTATAAACCCATCCGTATCGCAATAGCACCAAAATGTAAGATACCTGTTTCGTTCGGTTTGGTCGAAACAGAAAAGACGATTTGATAAATATCTACAAACTTTGTTGTGCCGTATTCGAAACGGGGCTTTTAGAAATGTACGAACACAACTTGAACGCTCGCTTTTCTCGCCCGCAGCCTCGCCAGATGCATATATTTTATCTATCTCGATATAGCTTGTATAGGTGCTATAACGATTTAAAACGTATATTATGCTGTATGGGCAATTTATGTGAGTTCTCGTTGTGGGTAGCTCTTTCTTAGTAAGAAAACCTGTAGAATCGGCGATGTTTCAAGAAAAGTCTTATTTATTAGCATTTTCACATTATCGAAAATACTCCAAAATCCGCGTCGGATTTTCCCCTCTAAATTAATCCAGATTGGCTCCATTAATCCTTGCCAGCTACTTCTAAGCCTTTTGTACAACAAAATATTAAGGAGCTGATAACAAGTAGTTTAAATATACATCATAATTAGTTCCCGCTTGCAGCTTCGTTCGCGCAAACTTGGTTTTTTGCTTATCTCCAGGGAGCCCTAATTTTAATCCGGTAGAAATTAGGGTTTCCCCTTGAGAGGTTACCTACTTTTTACCATCTTGGATTCCTGTCCGTATAAATGTTGTTCTTTCGTTACGCAACACAAATATTCTTTAAGGATTGACTTTAGTTTGTCTATGAGCTAATTAATAATAAATGAAATAAATTTTCAGAGTTTGTTCGACCTTTGACTTTTTGCCGATCAGTCTCGAGTGACAAATGAGTTCCTACACAATCCGCCCCCACGCGTATTAACCGTTTTCATTCGGATAATATTTTGTGGGTGGTAACAAAAACAGCTATTACAATTTAAAAATAAGTACTTAGTAAAAATTTTGACATTATTTTTATATTTTCACAAATACTCCAAACTGAAAATATCTGGGTGAAGCAACAACAATACGATATTGTTGTAATTCATAGATGCGAAAATAATTAAGTCGGTTGCGGCACAAACTCCGTCAGGGGATCCCGATTCCCGACAGTAAATTAAATTTCCCCCTCGCGACCACTTGACCCTCGTTGAGTGTCCATTGTGCACTAACTGGTTATCGATGCAACGCATAAAATATATTATTGATTGGTTCCTATTATAACTGATCTTTTAACCCGAACTTGTACCTAAATACCTACTAGGTATACAAAATATACGGTTACAGATCTTTGCGTAAATTGTAATTACTTTGTACACAATGGCGAACTCATTTTATAATTTTGTTTTTGTTTCAATTAAATAAATGTTGTTAACTTCACATCAACTAACTAGTGACATATGTTAAAATATTGCCCTTTTATGGGACTCAATATATGCATACCATTAAAGACCACGAAACTTTACACTTTACTGAAACGGAAGATAACTATTATCGTTAAAGTTAAATTAATTGCAGTCATCGAAGTTGCCTTCCTAGTTAAGTTCAATTGTAAGCCGCCGTTCAAGTTTTTATATACTGGTACATAAGGCTAGCCAGTGAAAAGGGTAGAAAGCGGATCAAGTTTATTATCCCTAAATTTCACTATACAAGGCAGCGATGGTTTACCAAAAAACGTTTCCCATGATAATTTATTCTATCGGTTATGGCTGTGGATATAAATTCGTCCCGTATTTTAGCGTCGTCCATATTCGCTAGTCACTGCTCGTTCTATTCCGCAAACCCTTTCGAGTGCTCGGGGCTAATTGGATCTTTTGAATTTTTTCGAAAATAATTTTTCGTCTATCATTTTGCCGCGTAATTTGCGCCTTTGAAGTTTACTACAGATCAGAGATGTTTACATCTAGAAATCAGAAAACGATTTTAATTTGTTTGTATTCATATATTTACGTAGATAATACTTAAATAGTGCTGGCCGGAGTTTTAAGTGAACAACAGAATAGGCAAATACGGATATCAATGTTGCTATTTGAAGTAGCAGAGTAATTAGATTTTAATGTTTATCTTCTACATGAATTTAATGAACATAATTAGTGGGCGATGATGTATTACCATTGTATTACACACGTACCTAATTGTTCCGTTCCCTATCTCGCTATTAACGTGCACTGACACGAGGCTAGCGCGAGCCTTAACAGCTGGTTTGACTAATGTCCACATACATAAGTACAGACAGGTAAATGCATCAGCGATTAATGTGTACAAACTGCATAAATAATAGTCTTTAAATTGTTGCATTCACTTATTAATATTTGCTGTTGTAATAAATAATTTATTGTCGTTCCTGGGTGTCTACATCTACTGGATATTTGAATTTACAATTTAATCGAATTAAGAAACATAACCACAAAGAAAGTAAAAATAGCAACACAATAGTAGCACACAAGCTACACTCGAGAGCAATGAATTAGGGTCACATAAAAATTGCTTTTTTATTATAAGATGAGATTAGTTACTTTTTTTTGTTTGTTTTTTTCTATATATATATTTATTTATTTATATTAGTTTATATATATATATACATATATATAAAAGGCAACCGTTACTGACTGATCTATCAACCCACAGCTCAAACCACTGAACGGATTGCGATGAAATTTGGCACACATATAGCTATTATGATGTAGGCGTGCGCTAAGAAGGGATTTTGATTGTATGAAAAATCTTATTTTTAAGTTAATAAACTTGAAACGTGGCACGAATACCTATCTAAGTAAACTATGAAGGTTTGGAATTTTTTGTTTTTCTAAACTACCCCCTAATAGGGGATTTGGGGGTCTTAAAATTTGTATGGACGAATTTTAACGCACTGTTCGATTAAGTCGAAACTCAGTATTTACACTAAAACAAAAAATAAAGAATATTGTGTATCAGGGTTTCTCGAAAATCTACCCCTAACAGGGTGAAAAGGGGTAGTTAATTTTACAGGGGATGATTTTAGTGTGTGGTTTGATTGACTCGAAAATTGGTATAAATAATCTTTGAGTTAAGTAATGAACACATCCCAAATGATTTTACGAAATTCCAGCCCTGTAGGGGTGAAAAGCGGGGATACAGTTTATAAGAAAAATCTTATTCATTTGGTTAATAAACTTGGCAAAAATACTTGCCTAAGTAAGTTATAATTATAATTATTAGTTTATCAAAACTACCCCTCAAAGGGGTTTTGGGGTGTTAAAGTTTGTGTGGAAGAATTTTAACGCGCGGTCCGATTAACTCGAAACTCAGTAATACTTTTGACAGAAAATTGACTCCTGACGGGTCAAAAAGTGGTAAGCAATTCGATTTTTAAGAGGATTTTAGTGAGTGGCTTGATTAACTAAAAAAAAATGTTATAGATAAATTTTAACTTGAAACTTGGCACAAATACTTATCTAAATAAATTATAAAGTTCGTAATTTTTTGGAATTCTAAACTACCCTAAAGGGAGATTGGGGGTGTCAAATTTAGCATGAAAGAATTTTAATGCGCGGTCCAATCAACTCGAAACTCAGTATGTGTTTACGACTTAGTTATTTGTAAAGCTTCCCGCGTGCTCGATAGATGGCGTTGGCGTTGATTTAGAAGTCGCTATGGTTTCGTTACCGCGGTTAGTATAATTAAACAGTTTTTTTTAATAAAATGAGCTATCACGTAAGATCAGTACACAGTGGTTTTATTTTCAATTCTCGCTAGTGTACCTTCAGGTCAACCTCCCACAATACCATCAGGTATTTAACATTGGTCCTACGAGCCGTATCATTTGGACAGTTTTTGATAAAAGTGGAGCCACCGTGGGCCCGCTTCTCCGTCGCGTGTACTTGCAGTGGATCGCTGCAGAAAGGTACACGGTCCTCCGCACCAGCGGCGACAGCTTCGGCCAGCATTGGCGGTGAGCTGAGTCAGCATTGGCGGACTAGTTCAAGGAGTGGCCACAGAGGGCGCCACTCTCAGATCAACACTTCACTGGATGACAGCAAGGTGACGCAGGCGCAGCCATCACGCGACGACACAGGTGACGTCACGCGCAGTTCAGATAGCGGCCACAGAGGGCGCCACTTGCAGGTTGAAAACGGTGTTTGTGTGAAGTGCAGTTTTGTGAGTACATTTTATATAATTACATATTAATTATCTTGTCCACGAATAGGACAACAGGTCGAGTCAAACGATTTTGAACTCTATTCCAATGAGAAGTTAAACTTGAAGAAATAGTGAAGAAGTTTTGACTTAGAAAATTATTTCGTAATCTTGGACTTAAACATTTTTAAACTTAGAAAACTTTTGTTAGTATATTAAATTATGTGTGCATGTTAGAATTAGGACTTAGAATATTTTATAGAAAACGGGGGAACGGGGAACCTATACCCGATTTCCACCAGATTTTGTGTTTCCAAAACACTTGTGAAATTTTAAGTAGTGATTTGGGACTTTGTTATTAATTTGTATATGTACTTACATTGATTTCATCAACTTATACATTTGCTTTTTTTCTAAACAATTAATCAAGTTAAAACCAATTTAAACGCATTTTATTTATTTATTAAGTACATAAATCAATCATAATGGAAGGATTAATTAACGTTTTAAAAGATCAACAGAATGTTATCACAAAGGGATTGACAAATTTTAAGAAATGCGGTAAAGATAGATTAACGTTGGAATACATAGAAACAAGGCAAGAATTATTGGAAGGAGATTGGGCATTGTTTAAAGAAAATAACACTAAATTATATGAACGTTTTAATGCGGAAGATATAGTAAAGGAAGTGGTTGATATCTATGATCAGACAGAGGACACTTATGTTATTTATAAAAGTTTAATAAAAACAGCTCTTAATAAAATTCGGTTAGCTAAGGATTCTGTACATCAAACCGATAACGCTTCAACTAGTATAAATAAATCAAGTAGTTCTTTTGTTAAGTTGCCCAAAATATCCATTCCAACATTCTCTGGAAAATATGATGAATGGACAACATTCCATGATCTTTTTACATCACTAGTACACAAAAATGATACTTTAGATAATGTGCAAAGGCTCCATTATTTAAAAGGTCACCTTTCTGGCGAAGCAGAGCAATTAATACGTCATACTCCTATAACTGATGCCAATTATATTCAGTGCTGGACTCAGTTACAGAAGCGTTATAGCAATAAAAAATACTTAACAAATTGTATTCTTAGGAGGTTGTTCGGCCAAAAACGTATGCAGGTGGAATCAGCTACCGCTTTGAAGGAGTTGCTTGATACCACGTGTGATTGTCTTAACGCGTTGAGTAATTTGGAGATCGACGTGAGTACATGGGATGTCATTATTATACACATTGTTACCTTTAAATTGGACAACGAAACGCGTAAACAATGGGAACTTAGTATTTGCAACAATGACTCCAACAATGGCTTACCAACTTTCAAACAATTTAAAACTTTTATAGAAAATAAGTTTCGCGCGTTAGAGTGTTTAGAGCCTAAAAGGGCACCGGTTCATCAGGGCAACAACAATAATAAAGGTTCATTTGCTCATACTCCAAAGGCAATGTTGGCTACGAGTTCATCAATAAAATGTGAATTCTGCACAGAAGGACACAAACTTTGTTTCTGCAAGAAATTCTCAAAGCAGACAGTTGAAGTTAGACGTGATTTTGTAGCCAAGCATAAAATTTGCTTCAACTGTTTAGGTGGCAATCACGTTGTTTCAGAATGTAGAAAACCTACCACCTGTAAGGTTTGTAAAAGGCGCCATCATTCGCTGTTGCATTTAGGTCAGGAGTCGGACAAAGGGGACCAACCTTCGACATCAGCGACTATCGACAGTGTTAGTTCACCTAATACTAGTCCGATTGTATCGTGCCTGTCGACAGGTAATATTCCCAAGCCCAGACAGGTTTTATTAGCCACAGCGCTAATAAAAGCCGAGTCACGCTCTGGTGAATTTCAGGCTGTCCGTGCATTGCTCGATCAGGGTTCGCAGGCATGTTTTGTAACAGAGGCCGTAGTTCAGCTACTAAACCTGAAAAAAATCCCTATTCAAGGAACTATTTCAGGCCTTGGTGGTAATAGTTCAACCATGGCAACGAACATGGTACATTTGAATATCCAATCTCGGATAGATTCAAATTTTAATCTCAAACTTAATGCTTACGTATTAAGTAAAATTACATCGTACTTACCTGAGCGTAGAGTCGACACTACCTTAGATTGGTTATGCGTTAACACGATGCAGCTTGCAGATCCAGAGTTCAACACTCCCAATAAAATAGATGTTTTACTGGGCGCTGATGCTTACAGCAGCATTATTATGGCAGGAATAGTTAAGAGTCCGTCAGGCACTCTGATTGCTCAAAGCACTACCTTAGGGTGGGTCCTGTCCGGTGCAGTTAGTAGGGACACATCTAAAAGTTCACCTAAAATTAATGTGTTGCATGCACAAATTAATGAAGACGAAATATTAAGGAAATTTTGGGAAATTGAAGAGCAAAATAGTTCAAAGAAAATACTAACTCCTGAAGAAATGAAGTGTGAAGAGTTTTATACTAAAACTACAGTAAGGGATAGCAGTGGAAGGTACGTAGTGAGACTACCTTTCCGTGAAGAAAAACCGTCTTGTAAAGGTGGAAGCTCTCGTGCCATCGCTGAAAAAAGATTTAAGTCATTAGAAAAAAGGCTGGAAAGAAATACAGATTTAAAGGAAAAGTACAAGCAGGTAATCGAAGAATATTTACAATTAGGACACATGAGGCAGATAGATAAGAATGATAAGAATAAGGAATTGGCTGTATACTTACCTCACCATGCTGTAATCCGGGAAGACAAAATTACCTCGAAGGTACGTGTTGTCTTCAACGCGTCCGAGAAGAATAACAATGGAGTCTCACTCAATGATACGTTGATGGTGGGACCTACATTGCAGTCTGATTTAAGACACACGGTGTTAAGATGGAGACTTCATTCCATAGCACTGGTAGCGGACATAGTCAAAATGTACCGCCAGGTCAAGATTTCGGAAAAGGACGCAATGTTTCAGCGCATATTATGGCGAGACAGTCCTGAAACCGAAATCAAGGACTACGAGCTGGTGACGGTTACCTTTGGTACGTCATCAGCACCATACCAAGCAGTTAGAACCCTACATCAAGTCGCCTATGATGAAGGTAAAGATTACAATTTGGCTGCCGATATGGTTCTGAACTGCTTCTACATGGACGACTTGATGTCCGGATGTAATAGCGTAGAAACAGGCCTGGAAATCTACAGGCAAATGACAGCATTATTAGGAAAGGGTGGATTCACGCTCCAAAAATGGAACAGTAACAACCAAGAAATAGTAGACAGGATACAGAAAATAGAAACAAAAAAAGGACAAATAGATCAAATTAGGACAAAGGACAACATGAAACAGGACAACATGTACAAGGACAACACAAATAAGCACAAAATCATACAGGACATAAAACAAGCAATTGAGTACAACAAACCAAAGATACCAGAACACAAAGAAAAGGAAGTAGAAATTAAATTAGATAGTACCATCAAAATTCTAGGACTTACCTGGAACCGCAACGCGGACACTTTTCAGTACACGGTGAATCTCCCGCCGCCGACGAACGTACCTGTGACTAAAAGGTCCATAATTTCTGTGATAGCACGACTTTTTGATCCATTAGGGTGGTTAGCCCCTAGTGTGGTTTTAGCGAAGGTATTTATCCAGAAATTATGGCTTGCCGGTATTGGTTGGGATGAGGAGATAACCAACGACTTAAAAAATGAATGGAGATCATATCGTGAGGAATTGTTACTACTCACCAAGGTTAGGATTCCTCGTTGGCTTGGCACCAAATCGAACGACCATCTGGAACTTCACGGCTTTAGTGACGCCTCCAAAACAGCGTACTCAGCTGCAATTTACTTGCGGATTGTAGACGCAGATGGCAATGTTCAAGTGTCGTTGCTGGTTGCTAAGACCAGGGTTGCACCAGTAAAGCAGATAAGTATTCCGAGGTTAGAGCTCTGCGGAGCAGTCTTGCTGTCTCAGTTACTGTCTCAAACATCTGAAGTCTTAAGTATCTCCTCAGATAAGGTCAAGGCGTGGACGGATTCTACTGTGGTGTTGGCCTGGATAAATAGCCACCCCAGTAAATGGAAGACGTTTGTGGCCAATAGGACGTCTGAAATATTGACTTCGATGAAAGCGTCGCAATGGTTTCACGTCCCCACTAAAGAAAATCCAGCAGACTGCGCCTCTAGAGGAATACTTCCCAGTTCCCTGCTAGAAAACGATTTATGGTTTTCTGGACCATCGTTTCTTAAATTACAAAACGTAATTTACAATAGGCCAAATAATTACTGCAGTACAGATTTAGAAGAGTCGGCAAAGGCACATATAGCGATCATTCCAAACTGTTCCTTCTTCGATCAATTCTCTCAGTTACGAAGATTGGTTAGGGTTGTTGCATACTGCCG
Source organism: Luperina nickerlii (assembly GCA_963855955.1). Classification (NCBI taxonomy): domain Eukaryota; kingdom Metazoa; phylum Arthropoda; class Insecta; order Lepidoptera; family Noctuidae; genus Luperina; species Luperina nickerlii. The sequence continues at coordinate 12,774,431 of OY979674.1, forward strand.
AAGATTTTTAAAGGAGAACAAAATATACAGGAAAGGATTTTTACAAAAACCAGAATTAGACGCTGCACTCGAATGTTGTATTAGGAAAACACAGGAAGAACTATTTACAACAGAATATAATGAACTGAAGGACAAAGGCTACATGCAATCAAAAACAAGTCCATTAAAGTCACTCTGCCCCTACCTTGATGAAAAGGACATTATGAGAGTTAGAGGTAGACTGGAGAAATCAGAGCTAAGCGAACAAATGAAACATCCGATAGTCCTGCCTCACTCCAGTCATCTAACTCGGTTAATCATAGCTGACGCACACCATAAAACCCTACACGGGGGTCCTCAGCTCATGATAAATTATTTGAGGACAGCCTACTGGATTATTGGGGTCAGAAATGTGGTCAAACACCATGTCATCAAGTGCGTGACATGTGCCAGGCAAAGAGCCTGTACTAAAAACCAATTCATGGGTTCTCTACCAGCTGTTCGGTGCACCCCAGCTCGACCATTTTTGCATAGCGGGGTTGATTATGCTGGTCCAATTAATGTGAGGACAACGAAAGGTCGTGGCCACCGTTCATACAATGGCTATATATGCCTGTTTGTATGCATGGTCACTCGTGCACTGCATTTAGAAGCAGTGAGCGACATGAGCACTCAAACCTTTTTAGCAGCGTTTAGACGTTTTGTCTCGAGACGAGGTCATTGCGCCAAACTGTGGAGTGACAATGGCACCACGTTTGTAGGTGCCTCCAGGGAGTTGCAGCAGTTGTCTGCTATCCAATCGTCCATAGCCGAGCACCTTGAAGCGAATGGTACGGAGTGGCACTTCATTCCTCCTCACAGTCCCAACTTTGGCGGACTTTGGGAGGCAGGAGTGAAGTCCACAAAGTTCCATTTGAAACGAGTTATCGGTGAAGCGACTCTCACGTTTGAAGAACTGACGACACTCCTCAGTCAGGTAGAAGCGTGTTTAAACTCGCGACCTATGAGCACAATTAGGGTTGATGATCCTGGTGAACCGTTGCCACTAACCCCTGGACATTTTCTAATTGGAGAGCCCTTAGTGAATGTACCAGATAACAAGTACGAAGATTCAAATATTAATTATTTATCACGCTGGCAATTCATTCAACGAATGCTTCAGTCGTTTTGGAGACGTTGGTCTCATGAATATCTTGTTACTTTGATGAATCGTTACAAATGGTCTTCCCAAGTTGCTGAGCCAAAAATTGGAGACATTGTGCTAGTCAAAGAAGACGACTTGCCGCCAAGTCGTTGGCTGATGGGTAGGATAGTACAAAAACATCCTGGGAATGATAATATCACCCGTGTCGTCACGTTACGCACCAAATCCTCAACAATCAAAAGGCCAACATCCAAAATATGTATTTTACCCGTAGTCGAATAAGAAAGTTGTATTGTATTTATTGTTTACGTATTTTTTTAGCCATGAATTTTACAACAAATTTACATTTTTATCTTGTTAGAATCAATTTATACAACCATTTTAACTCTTGTAATTTTAACCAACTGTGAAAAATCAAATATTACTCATATTTTAAGTTTTTCTTTACACTGTTTACAATGTTTATATACATTTGTTGAAAGTACATCTTATTTTTACAACTTAGAATAATTCATGTTTAGATCTAAGTTATTGTGATATTCTTGTTAGCCATTACGAATTGAGTGTTATAGTGATAAAGGAACCATAGCTTTTAAATTTTAGTTCAAATTATTTTCTCATGTAGTACAATGTTTAGTTCGACTTGCTTTCGCAATGTGCCACTTTAGAGCAGTTTAGAAGGACATTCCGTCAGTAACGTCCTTGGTGGGCGGTATGTTTACGACTTAGTTATTTGTAAAGCTTCCCGCGTGCTCGATAGATGGCGTTGGCGTTGATTTAGAAGTCGCTATGGTTTCGTTACCGCGGTTAGTATAATTAAACAGTTTTTTTTAATAAAATGAGCTATCACGTGAGATCAGTACACAGTGGTTTTATTTTCAATTCTCGCTAGTGTACCTTCAGGTCAACCTCCCACAATACCATCAGGTATTTAACAGTATGTAAAACCAAAATAAATAATAAAGTGGTTCAGGGTTTTTCGAAAATCTACCCCTAACGGGGTGAAAAGGGGTGGTCAATTTCACAGAGGAGTATTTTATTACGTGGCTTGATTAACCTCTCAGAGGATTTAGGGGGTGACAAAGTTGATAGGTTAGAAAAATATGTAACCAGCTACTCGGATTAACTCGTAACTCGGCACTACTAAAACAAAAATAAAAAAGTTACTGATGTGTTTTAGGGTTTTTCAAAAATGGATCCCTACCAAGGGGGAAAAGGATAATAAAGTTTAAGGGGTGGATTGAACTGCTTGCTTCTATTAACTCGAAAATGGGTATGGGTTGAAACTCATAGGAGTTTATTTGAAAAAGCTAATCCCTTTTATCTATACTCAAAAAATAGCCCTAAAACTTATTTGTCTAAATAAATGATAAAGATCATGAATATACATTTTCGAAATTTTTAGAGGAAAATACGAATTTCACGCGGACGATGTCGCGGGCAGAAGCTAGTTATGAATATAATACAAAGTGACACCTACATTTTATTACTTTCGTTTAAGGAACATTTAATTGTCTATTAAACATGATTTAGTTCATTAAGCTAGCATTCTTAGTTTTCGAGACACAGGTATCTTTATGTGACCCTAATTCATTGCTCTCGAGTGTAGTCCTTCAACTGCTTTATGTGTACTTATGGCCTTTCCATCTTTTGAGGTTTTTGACATTCAATGAAATACCTTTTTCCTGCAGGGCTTAGAAACAGCAAACCTTGAACCTTGAACCCGTGACCTGGCTAGCCACGAATTCATTATTGTTGAAGTAATAATATATACATAAATTCACTGAATAATTTACGATTGTCCCCGGTAATAACACGAACCTACTTTATAAAGGAAATGCGCCACTTTATTATGATAATTGGTCGACCTCGAATCCCAATCCCAATCGAGTCCCGTTTGAAAACGTGATCAAGATTCGAAGACATGGAGTGGCCCGCTAATGATCTCATAAATAACCACGAACCTTTACAACTTTCTTCCGTTCACTTTTCTTTCGACGAAGTGTCAACAAAGGGTATGAATAAAAGGACTCAAAGTATTTGTTACGTACACATGTCCTTGTCTCGCATACGGATGACGATACCCAAAAAATGGTGTAAAGATATCCTTTGGTAAAGTTAGCCGTGTCACCGCATCACTTTGGCAAATAATGTTTACATGTAGGTGACGCGAGGCAAATCTGAAACTCACCTCGGGCGGGCGGGGCGCCGACTTCCTATAATCCATTTGGGCGAACAACTGGAGTCATGTCAGAGTGATTGATGTAGGTACCTACGAGGTGATCCGCACGGCGACTTTATCTACGGGTCTTTGACAAGCGGTCCCGAAAACTTGAGCCGCTAATGTGTACACAATCAAGGTGAACGAACATAGTGGTAGATTTCCTATATTTTGCACACAATATTAGGTAGCTAGATGATGTACGAGGAGTATTCCTGAAGATTGTGTGTTATTTAAACAGTCATGTATTTTTGTAAACCCTACTTGATTTGTGTCAAAACAATAAAACCGATCAATACGAACGTTTAGCGACGCTCGAATTAACGAACCATTAAGAACACCGTCAATGTCAATGACAGACGAGGAAACATGGATATTTACAGTCGGCTGCTACAAGCTAAAGGCAAATAGATAACTATCTGTTTTGAAGTTTATTACGCCGTTCACAGATCCAGTGAGATTTTCAATGAATACGTAATCATTATCAAAGTTTAAACGAAACCACTTAATTGGGCGGAAGACAGATTCGTGACCTTTTATGGCTTTATTAAGGAGGAGTGGTTCATGGTTTATGAATATTAAGAAGTAGGTATAGCTAAAGTTTGATTGGAAACATGATTAATCAATTAAGCAATTTACTAATCTTTGTAAGATCGTCAGATACAAGGAAAACGTAATTTACGAGTTAACAGAGGTTCCTCTATCCAAAACTTTGTTTGAATCAATAGTATCGTAACTAGGTTAGTGTAATGATATCGGCAACACTGTTATAAACATCGATGTTCTATATTTTGTTAGTTTGTTAGGGGTTCACATAAATTCAGCTTATCAGGCTAATATGAACCTTCACTATCGGCTTAGTAGTACCGTCCTCATTATCATAGGGTTTGTAACGTCCACGGGGACTTTCCCCAGGGTCAGTTTGTTGGCAGGAAAGTTAGAGATAAAACATAGATTTGGAGGGTCTATCTGAAAAGACCTGAATAATTCTTCTTGTTTGTTTCCTTGTGAAGCAAAAGCTTCTGAGAAAGTGAAGCCTCAGACAACTATCAATATTTTCAGTAAAAACAATGAATTAGTAACTAGAAATTATGATTTCTGAATCTATTATTATACTACTTGTAAGAAATTATATTTATCAACAATTTACTGGCTCTCCCTTTCTCTCTCTCTCTCTTCCTGATTACGATAACCCTTGTCAGTCAAGTACGTATACAAAACAAAAAATATTCTGCGTTGAAGAGGATGAAATCCGGGACTCACCTCCATATATATTCGGAATCAGGAAAAATATCTATAATATTTTCCTCATCGGGTACATTAAAATGATCAAAAGTGCGGGTCAATGTAATACGGAGTTCCCTGAGTTAACGGCTCATTGGAGCGGCGAGCGGATGTCTCGCCCTCTGCACCGGTGCCTAAATCTCCAATCTAAGTGTTATTTACTTTTATATTTCTCCCTCGGAGGCTTACTGATTTTATGCTTCGCTTTATGGCGCATCCGGTACAGGTCATAAAAATAGTCTTCCGACTGATTGCCATCGCTCGATTCGAACAGTCAGAATAAATAACCATTAAAACTTGTGATTTATGATAGAACTAGAGCATTCATTTGGTACTAACGTCCTCTGAATTGTTCGCCGGACTAAATTTTATTACCTGACTTAGCCGGCTGTTTTAGTAGACGAAACGTAACAAGCTGAAACGACCGTTTAGAGAGAGAGCTTAATGTCTACTGTCACCTCTACAAGTAGGTACACGTAGGTATCGCTTTTTACCTTAAGATAATGGGGAAATAGTAAAACGGAAGCGAACTTTTTGAAATTAAAATAAATTACTGATAAGTGAGCACTTGTTTCACTTGTAAAAACGTATGACCCATAAACACTTATTTTGTTTTTGCGGCAACGTAATGGCATTTTAATTACATACAAAGACAAACATTTGGCACAATAATTTGTCTAGATTTTTAGACAAAGCAAACGTGCTACTTGGGTCACAGCCTAATTTATTCATTCAGGAAAGTGCAGCAGTGCCGTAACATTACATGGCTGATGCAAGTAAACACCACTAATTAACCCAGTTACACGCCGCACTATACGTATTTAGATTCGTTTTACACTATTTAATTCTCCAGTTTCTCGTATTACCTTCTATGTTACCCTAGAGAACAATAATTAAAGCTAACTGTTGTAGTGCGACTTAAAATAGCCTGGAGTAGTTAAAACAGCAAGGAAGAGTGTTGTTTGTCCTGTCTTTAATTAATCGCGAATGCCTGTTAATACTGTTAAGAAAAATTCAAGCATAACCAATAATCTCGAATAAACCACGCGCGGTTCCAGGTAATAAGAATTACTTTTGAAGACATGGTCCTATTTAAGCAGAACTTCTAAACCCCGTTTCTGTGTTTGCCTTTCCCATGAACAGGAAAAAAACAAGGACGCCTTAAACAAAAAAACTGGTGGATTATTTTATTTATTTTATTCAAAATTACAACAACACACAACTTTAGGACGCTTATGAATACATTTATAAGCGTCCTAAAGTTCTCCTATGAAAACATAAATTATTTGTGTATAAAATATCTAAATAGGTATCCAATTTTCGCCTATTGGAAATTCTAACACAGTCCGCATACCACCACTGCGTGTTTGCATCCCAATGTTGGTACTACGTCAAAGTTAATACCGGTAGCGCATACAAAATTATTAATTGTATTATTACGCAATTACGGTTTCATGTTAGCCCCCGATTTAGATCAGCCAAGTAATTACACAGAGTTAATTACACGTTAAAGTCGCGGTCAATTGGTAAATAATTTGTACAATGTATATTATCACGTTGTTTCAGCTTTACTGGTGGAATAATATTGACCTTGTTTCAGTATTGCGAACTCTAGGAGATCAAATAATGTCCAGTAAATACTTGCACATTTAGGATCTCATTTATCAAACTTAAAATCTGTATGGACCCACTGCAGTACACCTCCGCCCACTTTAAAGCTAGGCTTCAGGTTAAACCCGCTCTGCTTAAAATAGTACGCTTCGTATATGTAAGTACAGCCTGTACAGGAGACTAGTATTTTCGTTTGTTGTTATTTTAATTACGAATATATGTACAGGCAACAAAAGAGATAAGTATCCAGGATCGTCGGATATAGTTGAAGTTTAGTAAGAAACCGATGGATGTTCTCGAATAAAATTTAATTTTATTAACAGAAACAACATCCATCGGTTTCTTACTACACTTCAACTATATACGACGATCCTACATACTTATCTCTTTTGTTGACTATACATACCTGCTATTCTATAATATTGGAGATTTTTGTAAGATACTTTATGATAATAATAATCAAACATACATGAACTCGGCGTGAGTTCATATATGTATCAAAATTATTACTGTCGTAATCTTGGGACCATGGCCAGGCAGAAAGTACAGAACGCCCTGCTACGATTCGTACCACCATTGCTTGGTATACGTTTATAATATGTCTATTACGTTATATTTATGTATTATTATGAATCTCTTACATCATGTGGTGAGGGATGACACCCGCGAGGCCGCGAGACGAGTTTGCGCTGCCAATTCCTTGCACGTCACACCAATCCTTCATATATTGCAAATCTGTTTATCCTCAATATTATCATAAATCCGAAAATGTTATTGTTGAATATATTTCCCTTTGTTTCTCAATCACGTTCAACTGATCAATAATGTTGTCACAGCTCGAAAGCCACAAATCCGTGCGAATGAAGGCACAAATAAAAGCTACCGTTTGTGTACAAATAGACATGTCAGTAATACTTAAAACTTCCATAGGCTTACAGCTTTACAGTGTACGGGCATTTACTTACAGTACCCGGCGATAAATATTGCACATTGTCCTTTTTACACAAAACCATTTTATACAAAGAATAAAAATAATTATCAAAAGAAGCAAATCATAATTGTTTTATCAGCTCCTAATAGATACCGGACTGTTTGTATTTCGTGCGACAGAGATAACGCTCTACGAAGCCGAAATTAGCCGATTGTCTCTTTCCAAAGGTCGATGTGCAATATTTATCGCCGGGTACTGTACACGATATAGTCTTTCTGATCTTTTTCATCTTGTTTTACTCCACTTCGGTAAATATTCGGATTAATAAGCCTGGTCGCGCACCGATAAAAAAATATGTTCTGGGACATTCAATATGACGTCACACGGATAGCGGAACATGTAAGTGGTATGATAAAATGTCACTTGCATGCACGTCATAAAACGAGAAGGTCTATTGGTCTACACTTTATTGAAGTTTTAATTTACTGGGAATTGTTGTAAAAAGTGGTAAAACAATAGTAATGATGTAATTTTTAGGGTTCCGTACCTCAAAAGGGAAAATGGAACCCTATAAGATCACTTCATTGTCCGTCTGCCTGTCCATCTGTCAAGACCCTTGTTCTCAGGAACGCGTGGAGTTATCAAGTTGAAATTAATATCAAATACACAGGGCTGCAATCCCTTGAAGCAATAAAAAATGAAACTTCTAAGTAACGCAATCAAAAGATACGGGCGTTTATGTTCCGTCATCAAAACCTATAGAGTACTTCCAGTTGACCTAGAATCATGAAATTTGGCAAGATGCAATATGATATAGCACATGTAATGGAAAAATCCGAAATTCGTAAATGTTTAGTTACTTACCCACAAATTTGTACGGAACCCTCGGTGCGCGAGTCCGACTCGCACTTGACTGTTTTTTTTATTATTTTATTTTAAACTGTAAAATACTAATTGTTTGCAAATAGTGCAAACAATATTACAATAAGTATAAAAACTTAAAAAATGCTAAGGACGGAAATAATAATTATTATGTCATATTTTAAGCATTTATTGCAATTATTGCATTCAAAAACTTTTAACGAGTAGATGTAGATTCTCTACAAGCGATAAGGCCACCCATTTTTTTTTTGTTATTAATCTGAAAAAACGATGAGCTCCAAAAATTTCAAATTAATTTAATGTTTAGCACAAAAAAGTTAATATATATGTATATATTTACAAGAAATTCCGAATTTTCATTAAATATTCAATGCTTATGTGTGTTATATTTCGTGATACGTTGTAAAATTGTGTTAAATAAAAAATAGAGCCTAAAATGACGTAAAACAAAATTAATAACTAATTTCTTCATACTTAACATAGCTCAAAATGGCGTTAAATCCATATTATCGGAACTAATTACGAGTAAAGACAATTTGGTTTTAGTAAGTCAGAGTTAGGAACGAATTATAAGTTATTTGGCTTCATATAGATTTGTCTTTTTCTTCATAATTCAATTCAATATTAACTATTTCTTTATAAATTCTTTGTTCATTCTTAGTAGCATTTATCATAGACATACGTATGATTTAGTTTATACTAAATGAATTTTGAAATTTGAAAAAGTAAACTTAAGTAGCCCTGAAGACCGTGTTTGAAAAAATAATTTACTACAACGACTTGAATTTATAAATAAATACACTCTTTAGCAAAGTTTATATTGGCTAAATCAAAGTTAAGATATTTTATAGACATATGGCTGTTTGGTTAGATAATCAGCCTCGACCAGGCGCTTTCATTTTTATTTATTCTCAAAAATCAAAGTGACACTTCGTCGCATTGACATTATGAACCCTGAAGACGCAGCGCAGTGACTGCAGTGGAAAGGCCTGTGGTAGAGAATGCCAGGTAACGCGGGAAGCGTTACCGGGCAACATCGGAAGATTCTTCCTTTTCAATGAAGGAGTAGTAATTACACCTTTCCTAAGCGACACATTATTATTTTCCGACATCCGCGCGAACGAAGTCGCGGGCACAGCTAGTATATACATAAAAATATATTTTCATAATATAAGATTCATAACGTACTGTTGATTTTATGATGATTGAAATCGTGTGATTTCAATCATCAACATGTGTATGCTATACGGTTATTTTAGAATTGTTACCTAACATAAATTGTTCATTATTAATTATTTATTTTGAAGTAAAAACTGTCGATTTCAGCTGAACGTAAAATGTGTGTAGAACCTTAATAAAAAAGACCTTTTTGTATTTCTGTCTTAACAATCATCATTAAAATAAAAAGAGTATAATGCGTATTAGAAAGCTGCAGTCCTTTCACAGTTATTTTACCTCTCATCGCTGCAGTCCAACAACAACCTTATTACAACAACAATAAAGATCACTGTGATTTTGATAGACTTGACAGTTGCAGCAACCAAACAGAGACCTTATTGTCACGAGATTTAAGATCACTGTGATATTGACAGTGATTCAAAATCAGAGGTATCTGCGAACGGACGTAACGGTGAAGCTACGAATCAACAATGGAGTATGTACTCGTAGTTAATAGTGATTATTAAGCAAATAAATTACCGACTGCCAGTTCACAACCTGCAACAACTGGCCAATAAACATGCAAAGTTAAATTAGCTTAATTAATTTCAGCATGCAATGAAGAGCGAATGAATTCATACAATACTTTTACATCTCGCTAAATTTTTCGTAAGCTTTTAAGATTTAAGAACCGTTTGTTCGACGGACAAAGAGGGTATAAAAGGTTCAAGAGAAAACAAAAAGGGAGGTACGTACTCGCGAATCGGTTTTCAGCTTTTTTTAGTCCGAAACAATATTCAAAGAAATTGTCGAGCAATTTTTCTAAACAACTACCTCCCTACACCTTATTATTGCCACCACTCCCTAAAATTTGATCATTCTCTTTGAGTTTGTCATGCAAAGGACATTCTTGAAGTATTTTAATTGAAATATTAAAATTCTAACCGGCTTTTTGATCCACGTAGAATTTACATAAACTTATTTTATCAACGTTGTCTATATTAAATCACAATCGATATTCACATTTCTTCGTAATCGTCTTGTTTATTTAGTAGCACTAAGCGGGCAACTCAACAACTTTAATATTTATATTACTTCTTCTTGATAAAGGTTGATCCTCTATTTCGTAAATTGTCATTTCTTATGCAATATCAAAGAATTGAAATAGATTTCGGAGAAGGAACTATTTGATATAGGCAATTAACTTTTAACGACGTTTCAAATTGTTATAATGAAAACTAAAATCAACGTTTAAACATCAATAGTATTGTTAACTAAAGGATCAATAACGATGTTATATCTTAAAATTCGGTAATTATCTAAAATCGTAGCTTTTGTAGCACCGCTACGAACATTGCGCTACGCCGTAGCAATGTACTTTTTATAAAGATTTGAAGAATATATTTACATAATTCGAATTAGGGTAATTTCATCAAGATCTTTATTATTCTAATTTGAAAGTTTCGATTGCATAAAGAAAATAGCTCTACAAAAAGAAATTGGATTTTTGTATATCAATAATTTTTTAATAATTTAATTTTTCAATAATTTTTGTTTGTCAACGAAAAGTATATCAAACTCTATGAAAAAAGCAGTAAACTCGTTATGGTTGTTATGGACAGATAACTTGTAGTGAATTTCAAATGCAGCAATTCTCCGTAGGAGGCGGAATGGGCAAATGGTTGAATGGACAGCAGTCAGTGGACCATGAACGTGAATACTACGAGCCAATACCGCTTTCAGTCGAGCCGTCTCGTATCTCGTCACAACATGCGTGCAGATGATGCTATTGTGTCAGCTGCCTGCCTGTTAATGTGGAGACAGTTACTAAATCGTAACCACAAAATGTAATACTTTATTTTGTCTGTTTCCTCAAAATACCATTTCAGACACCAATCTACAGTCTACACATGTTCTGACCAACATAAGTCTGTATTTTAAACGTGACTGTGAGTGACCTCTGAGTTTGTTTCGGACTTTCTTTTCAGAGTAGTCAAACAGGAAACGTTGACCACGTCTTGTTTTTAAAATATGATTGGATTGACGTGTAAATGTGTTTGTACAAACCTACCTAAATAAAATCATTCATATAATATTTTAGAAATAAAATTCTACTAAAATTCTAGGCACTAATTTTGTTGTACACTCGCAGCAAAAAAGCAGAGCCTGATTTGGACAGTAAAGTCCCGGAGCCATGTAGGCAAACGATGGCTCCGTTTGTTTTTCACTATGTGTTCCGCTTAACAAGTAAGCTTCACATCTGCGGTAATAAACTGGGCGCACACGGGGATACGGCCCGCCGGCCGCGCAGCTTACGACATCGGTGCAAATTCAACCATCGGTAGGAATCCGCCGCGCACACTGCACGCTCGCGTTGCCACACTGACCTCTTTTATTTCCTAAAAAAATCTCCAGAGCCATTGCAAACTACGTAAAACTATGTGTAACAACGAATATGTTCACAAATCGGGAAAAACAACACAAAAACTTTGCTCTAAAATTAAAGGTATATATTATTGAATATTCATTTATCCACGGTATTGGCATGGAAAACAATTGTGATGTTTTGGCGAGGTTGCCAAATCGTTTGTCTACAAACTTCGTGCTATGAATTTATTTTAGTATTTGATCATTTTACTCGCATAAGGATGTTTATTTCTCGTTAATTTTGAAAAAAGTGACGCTCGTAAGGTAAGTTTGAAACAAGGTCGAGATTGAAACTAAAGTCCTGTTTAAATTAATAAAAACAGCGAAAGTTCCGTAACAATGTACACTGCTCATACGTAACAAGGAATTGCAGCGCGGTGTTTTCCGCGCTGTAGTTTTAACAATGTAGTGCCGAATCGCGAGGTAAGTGCGGGCTCAGCATAAACTTGCCGCCGTACGATTAATAACGGCGGGGTTATGTATGCACAAAACCGAGCAAGTTGGCTTGTTAAGCCTTTGTGCTGAGTACCACTCGCATCCGCTCAATTGTACCTCCCCATCCATGTGCAACCAATAGCACAATACTTGATGTAAACTAATAAAAACATTTGCAGTTTTACATAATAATAATATTACCGAACATTATTGGTTAATAAAAACCGGTCAAGTGCGAGTCGGACTCGCGCACCGAGGGCTCCGTACAAATTTGTAGGTATGTAAAGTTTACAAATTTACGGATTTCGGATTTTTTCTTTTACTTGCATCTTGCCAAATTTCGTGATTCTAGGTCTACTGGAAGTACGAAATATAATTGCCCGTTTATTTTGATTGCGTTGACTTAGAAGTTTGATTTTTTCACTGCTTCAAGGAATTGCAGCCTCGAGTATTTGATATTAATGTCAACTTGATAACTCGACACGTTCCTGAGAAAAGGGGTCTTGACTGACGGACAGACAGACGGACAACGAAGTGATCTTATAAGGGTTCCGTTTTTCCTTTTGAGGTACGGAACCCTAAAAAGCAGTACAACTGCAAGACTTAGTGCTCAAAAGCCATATCATAACTAAATTGATCTTTCAAACTATTAGTTTCTAATGCGAAAGCTCGCTGGTCACCATTTGCATAACTTACACGTTTCATTTCCGTAATTACCATTCGATAGCTTCCATTAATCTTCTCACCAAATCCCATAGTGAACGTCAATCGTTTGACTCTAATCACTGGATTTGCTTTAAACGTCCGCATTCGTACTGGCCTCTTAGCGAATCCTTTTGAGAAAAAGTTGTTAAAAAAACGGCACAAAAACAAAAGGAAATAGTCGGGGCGGTCCCCAGAGAGTCGTTGTTGGCCCTGGGACGGTACTTAAATCAAATGTTCACCATTCAAGGAAATTATAAGAACAGGGCACGGATTCGCGTACCCTCTGAGAGAATCCCCTCGGATAAAAAGGCTTACGTAGAAACAGTGTTGTGAATAGTTTCATTGTTCTTTACAATATTTTCTGGAAGACCACCCCACTTTGAACTATTTGAAAAAAATCTAAAATCTGTCTACAAAGTTCAGGGGGCCTAAAAAGGCCACTTTGGCGAATCATAAAAGGATAACATTATGAATGAATATGAGTAATATGGCGAAGAGCCCGTGTTTTTTTTTTCGCTGCACTACGTAGGTATAAGTAATCAAAGAGATTGGGATTGGATTTGGATTGGATTGATTGGTATTTTAGCACAGACAAAAAAAATAACTGAAAAATCCTTCACCAATGGGATTTGATACGATTAACTTAACAGTTAACTGTCCATTATAATTCATAATGTTATCCTTTTATCATTCTGCCAAAGTGGCCTGGGGCCTATATATATATCTATAGAAAAAAAATACTGGTGATACAATGTAATTTAACAAAGTATAATACTGTCGTGATAGGTAGAGTGTGTAGCGTGCCGGCTTGCAGAGAGGAACATTGAGAGAAAACTTAATCAGAAGTATTAGTGAGAACGTTTTAATATTCTGAACGGAGTGCACGGTTAAGGATTTTCTTTTTTGTTGTTGTCTTCGAGAATATTACTTTACCTCGCAACAAACTTAAGGGGCCCAATCCGCTTTTCAACTCGAGCTTTTACTTGCCTTATGACAGCGAGCTTAGAGCTTCCAAAGACGTTGTGGAGAAAGTTTTTAATCTTTTCACATGTACATACGTACCTACTCGTGGCAAAACAACTTCGCCAGACGACGAGCTCGCGTATCAGACACAAACGGTGCGCTCCATACATAATTATCGTATCAAAGCGTATTCAAGACGGATAAGAGGCGTATAAAGAATGGAAAAATAATAAGTAAAGCTTATGTGTCTTCAACATGTGTCCATATGTTGAGATCCTCAGAAGCCGTCCCCTCTCGCAGGATATGAATAAAATTTTCTTAGATAAATTGAGAGTTCGCGAAAACGTGTCGATTTCTTTATTTATTCAATACTTTTCTCCTTTGAAACGTTTCTCCTTGAATTCGTCCGCGCTTATCTTATATTTATGAATTCTTTTGGGTTATTGATGTAAAACCACTTTCTTCTTTTAGCGACATCAATAGGAATGTTGCAACGGATATCCAGACACAACCTCACGTTTAGCCAAATAAAGGAATCGTTTCCATTGCTTTTGAGATAGCTATAAATTATGTAATCTTATACATTGTTGGGTGTATTATTTTCGTAATCAAGCAACACCCAAAATTGGTAATTTGAGCCAATCCAAGTTGTGTTTGTATAGGTCAGCTAAATTCAATAGAGGGATTGAAAATACCACCGAACGTACCAAGCCGTTTCATCATACCTAATACCTATCTTAAAAAAGGACGCTATCATATTTTTTATCAGCTCTTCTTCCATTTAATTATAATTCCAATCTTATGATTTATTACTCGTGCCGTTTTAAATATACCTACCAAAAAGTCCAAAGAAGAATTTCCGTTTATAGATTTTACAATAATACGATTGGGTTCGAACTTTAGAATTTGGAATAGATTTTCTCAACAATCTGATAAAATGATCGTACATGTATCATACAGTCATATCACTGAAATCTCACCAAAGCACTACGCCACTACACCTTTACCTTTATAAAGCCTAAATACGGAGCTCGAAAGCTCCATTTCACAAAGCTACCCGAAGCTTGAATAGGAATTAGTGCACATAATCTAAAAGATAGCCCGCGATCGAATTTCGGCGTCCGAAATGTCCGATGTTATATATTAGTCAAACCTACATCCGGGGACTCTGTGAAAAATGCTCTTGGAGCCTCGTCGACCGCCAATATCTCGGGGAAACAGCTTAAAAACGTTTCGGTAAGTTTGGCTTTTCAAACCTTCGTTTTTTACACCCAAAGGGATTTGCGTACGGGCACTCTTCGAAACGTGAGCGCCGAGTTTGCTCGAGGAATTTCTTTGCCTATATGTTGAGAAATGTGCCTTTAGCGTAAACTAATATACATTTAATTGGCGGCGTTAGGGAAACCAGCTATAAATTATGCTAAGCAGTCTCATCCTTTCGGTTATATTTATTACGTTATTTAAGTCTGTTTCGCTTTGGGGTTTTGATATTTAAATTGTTACTAACTTACTAAAAGCTTTACAATTTACAACGTAACACTAAAAAATATATATTATACACAAGTATATAATAAAACAAAAAGAGAGGAGCTCATTGGGCATCAAAAAATTCGTCCGCATCGCTGTCAATGGGATAAGTGCACAAAAAGGCTGGCAGCATTACCACGTTGGATGGCAAAGATGATTCTTTGGGCTAAAAATAGGTATACTGGTCACGTGACGAGTAGACCAACCGCTTGGCGATGTCCCGTAAATACTCGATAAGCAGTCACACCCCAAGGCTTTGCTGTGTTTCAGAACCAAACGGCTCATACATATAGCTCTCAATTTTTTACAGTTGTAACTTAACAAAGTTTTGCATTGAGAACTCAAGTCTCTAGGAGTTAAAATCTCACTTGGGCACGTATTATTATCATTAGACTTAATGGTTACCAATTTTAGCAGGTAAAAGCAAACCCCACGCATTTACAGTATGTGTCGCCCTGATAACCGACTCTCAATCTCAATTAGCACTAATGACGTACCTACCCAAGATCCTCAATATAAATAGTTTACCTTGCTGTTCAAAGGAAATTTAGTCATAGTCTACTTCATTGAGTATCGTATTTGTATTGATATCAATATTCTGTATTAACTGCTTAATTAGACTAAATTGTAAACTCAATCGCACTCTGACACCCAAGATATAAGCCCTTCATGGTTTAAGGGTCAACGGTCAAAGTCGGCACAAAAACAAAAGGAAATAGTCGGGGCGGTCCCCAGAGAGTCGTTGTTGGCCCTGGGACGGTACTTAAATCAAATGTTCACCATTCAAGGAAATTATAAGAACAGGGCACGGATTCGCGTACCCTCTGAGAGAATCCCCTCGGATAAAAAGGCTTACGTAGAAACAGTGTTGTGAATAGTTTCATTGTTCTTTACAATATTTTCTGGAAGACCACCCCACTTTGAACTATTTGAAAAAAATCTAAAATCTGTCTACAAAGTTCAGGGGGCCTAAAAAGGCCACTTTGGCGAATCATAAAAGGATAACATTATGAATGAATATGAGTAATATGGCGAAGAGCCCGTGTTTTTTTTTTCGCTGCACTACGTAGGTATAAGTAATCAAAGAGATTGGGATTGGATTTGGATTGGATTGATTGGTATTTTAGCACAGACAAAAAAAATAACTGAAAAATCCTTCACCAATGGGATTTGATACGATTAACTTAACAGTTAACTGTCCATTATAATTCATAATGTTATCCTTTTATCATTCTGCCAAAGTGGCCTGGGGCCTATATATATATCTATAGAAAAAAAATACTGGTGATACAATGTAATTTAACAAAGTATAATACTGTCGTGATAGGTAGAGTGTGTAGCGTGCCGGCTTGCAGAGAGGAACATTGAGAGAAAACTTAATCAGAAGTATTAGTGAGAACGTTTTAATATTCTGAACGGAGTGCACGGTTAAGGATTTTCTTTTTTGTTGTTGTCTTCGAGAATATTACTTTACCTCGCAACAAACTTAAGGGGCCCAATCCGCTTTTCAACTCGAGCTTTTACTTGCCTTATGACAGCGAGCTTAGAGCTTCCAAAGACGTTGTGGAGAAAGTTTTTAATCTTTTCACATGTACATACGTACCTACTCGTGGCAAAACAACTTCGCCAGACGACGAGCTCGCGTATCAGACACAAACGGTGCGCTCCATACATAATTATCGTATCAAAGCGTATTCAAGACGGATAAGAGGCGTATAAAGAATGGAAAAATAATAAGTAAAGCTTATGTGTCTTCAACATGTGTCCATATGTTGAGATCCTCAGAAGCCGTCCCCTCTCGCAGGATATGAATAAAATTTTCTTAGATAAATTGAGAGTTCGCGAAAACGTGTCGATTTCTTTATTTATTCAATACTTTTCTCCTTTGAAACGTTTCTCCTTGAATTCGTCCGCGCTTATCTTATATTTATGAATTCTTTTGGGTTATTGATGTAAAACCACTTTCTTCTTTTAGCGACATCAATAGGAATGTTGCAACGGATATCCAGACACAACCTCACGTTTAGCCAAATAAAGGAATCGTTTCCATTGCTTTTGAGATAGCTATAAATTATGTAATCTTATACATTGTTGGGTGTATTATTTTCGTAATCAAGCAACACCCAAAATTGGTAATTTGAGCCAATCCAAGTTGTGTTTGTATAGGTCAGCTAAATTCAATAGAGGGATTGAAAATACCACCGAACGTACCAAGCCGTTTCATCATACCTAATACCTATCTTAAAAAAGGACGCTATCATATTTTTTATCAGCTCTTCTTCCATTTAATTATAATTCCAATCTTATGATTTATTACTCGTGCCGTTTTAAATATACCTACCAAAAAGTCCAAAGAAGAATTTCCGTTTATAGATTTTACAATAATACGATTGGGTTCGAACTTTAGAATTTGGAATAGATTTTCTCAACAATCTGATAAAATGATCGTACATGTATCATACAGTCATATCACTGAAATCTCACCAAAGCACTACGCCACTACACCTTTACCTTTATAAAGCCTAAATACGGAGCTCGAAAGCTCCATTTCACAAAGCTACCCGAAGCTTGAATAGGAATTAGTGCACATAATCTAAAAGATAGCCCGCGATCGAATTTCGGCGTCCGAAATGTCCGATGTTATATATTAGTCAAACCTACATCCGGGGACTCTGTGAAAAATGCTCTTGGAGCCTCGTCGACCGCCAATATCTCGGGGAAACAGCTTAAAAACGTTTCGGTAAGTTTGGCTTTTCAAACCTTCGTTTTTTACACCCAAAGGGATTTGCGTACGGGCACTCTTCGAAACGTGAGCGCCGAGTTTGCTCGAGGAATTTCTTTGCCTATATGTTGAGAAATGTGCCTTTAGCGTAAACTAATATACATTTAATTGGCGGCGTTAGGGAAACCAGCTATAAATTATGCTAAGCAGTCTCATCCTTTCGGTTATATTTATTACGTTATTTAAGTCTGTTTCGCTTTGGGGTTTTGATATTTAAATTGTTACTAACTTACTAAAAGCTTTACAATTTACAACGTAACACTAAAAAATATATATTATACACAAGTATATAATAAAACAAAAAGAGAGGAGCTCATTGGGCATCAAAAAATTCGTCCGCATCGCTGTCAATGGGATAAGTGCACAAAAAGGCTGGCAGCATTACCACGTTGGATGGCAAAGATGATTCTTTGGGCTAAAAATAGGTATACTGGTCACGTGACGAGTAGACCAACCGCTTGGCGATGTCCCGTAAATACTCGATAAGCAGTCACACCCCAAGGCTTTGCTGTGTTTCAGAACCAAACGGCTCATACATATAGCTCTCAATTTTTTACAGTTGTAACTTAACAAAGTTTTGCATTGAGAACTCAAGTCTCTAGGAGTTAAAATCTCACTTGGGCACGTATTATTATCATTAGACTTAATGGTTACCAATTTTAGCAGGTAAAAGCAAACCCCACGCATTTACAGTATGTGTCGCCCTGATAACCGACTCTCAATCTCAATTAGCACTAATGACGTACCTACCCAAGATCCTCAATATAAATAGTTTACCTTGCTGTTCAAAGGAAATTTAGTCATAGTCTACTTCATTGAGTATCGTATTTGTATTGATATCAATATTCTGTATTAACTGCTTAATTAGACTAAATTGTAAACTCAATCGCACTCTGACACCCAAGATATAAGCCCTTCATGGTTTAAGGGTCAACGGTCAAAATCAAAACTTTATTTATAAAACAGGTGTGAAAGGTTTTGTAAAATAAAACATAGAGATCACTACGTTTTTCCGATAGCGTTGTACAAACGCCAGCCCATCAAGGTACCCGAAACTGTCAAATTTTTCCAATCAACCTTGAACCTAATGCTATAGCGATAAAGTTGAAAATCTATTAAAGAAATTTGACAGATTAACGTAGCTTGATGTGCTGGCGCCAGTACAAATATTTGTAACTAGCTTTTGGCCGCGGCTACACCCGCGTGTATGTTGGAAAATATCCCACGAGAACATGCTACCGGGATTAAAATTGCCCTATGTTAATCCAGGTGGATCTCTGTGTGCCGATAAAGCTTCCAGTCGGCATACATGATTTTTTTACGACATCTTCAACAATTGTCACCATGTTTCAACCAATTTACACAAAACCTTAACGAACTATACATCTAAACCTTCCTCATGAATCACTCCGTCCATTGGTGGGAACCGTATGAAAATCTGTTCGGTAGTTTTTGAGTTCATCGCGATCAGACAGACAGACGCAGTGTGGAGACTTTTTTATATAATCCGTAGTGAAGTATATTAAAATATAATTTTTAAAAATGCCATTAAACCTTTTTGCATTTATATATTTTTTTTAATTTGGATTTTACATAACAAGCTACTTACCTTTACCAAGATTCACAAGATATCAGTATTCAAAATTTATAGTAGAAATTAGGCTATTTTCAGAATTTTACGCAAAGTTAGCCAAATGTCATGACGAAAAGCTGACCTAATAAAATTATATAGTTATAAATATTCCACAGGACGTACTGTTAGTTATTATATAAGTAAAATGATCAATATTATTTGTTCAAAGGTGAACCTAATTAGTAGGTACCTACTCCAATTAATTTTCTACTAATGATTATAGCAACAGTAATTTTATAATGAATACTTTAAAATCTAAGTCAGAGTGAA
Organism: Luperina nickerlii; assembly: GCA_963855955.1. Classification (NCBI taxonomy): domain Eukaryota; kingdom Metazoa; phylum Arthropoda; class Insecta; order Lepidoptera; family Noctuidae; genus Luperina; species Luperina nickerlii. Next base: position 12,794,383 of record OY979674.1, read on the forward strand.
GTCACAAAAAATAATGAATGTCTAGAAATAAAAGAGTTTGTCTCTGAGATTGTTTCATTTTTTATTTACAATATCTTTATAGAGTTGCTTTGTCGTGAGTTTTCTTGTTCTCAGAATCACTCAGCTAAGACATAACTGTTTTCACTATTACCGTTCATTCCTCTCTGTTATAACAACTTTATATAGATGTACAACAGTTCTTTACTCACATCTAATACTAAAACAAATTGCTAAACATAATTGATTCGGATTCATATACAAAACACATCGTCTATAATAATACAAACAATTCTTTTGATTTTGAATACATTTGGGACATCATTTGACGGCATAATCGCCTCGGGCGGTCGGACGTCCGCCAAACAGAAGGCGGATATAATGCTCCTAATTCGATTCCCGCTTAGGAAAATAAAATAGCCGATAGGTTTTTGCACAATCATGTTGTTTCTGTCATGTAACTGCAAACAACAACACTGGGCTTTGAGCGCCAAACATTATATAAAGCGGTAAATACAAAATGCTATCTCGGAAGTCTCTAGCGATATCATCTCGAAACAGCTTTACCATTGTATTTGCGTGAATGCATACAACATAAAAGTTATATAAGAAGAGACACAAAATAGAAAAATATCTAAAATCTCATCCAGGATTTAACCAAGCACGTAGAACCAAAAAGTCGTTTTATTTTTTTGCGGTGCTTTCTCCTCTAAAATTGGCTCCAGATCCATTCCTGTTGACAACTTTATCGAGCGGTTTTCGATAAATTGCGGCGAGGGAAAACTAAATAAATCCGAGAGGGACTTTAGATAAGGTAATGGCTTCAGTAATGTCTAGCGACTGCCGCCATAATGCAATCGGAAACCGAACCACAGTAACGGTAAGACATCGACATCGAACTACACAAGCTTTTTCACCTTTTTCCTTTAAAAAAATACCGGTATAATCTAGTTTCAGAAAACAATTAAGACATTCAGATGCAAATGATTCTATCTAGCTACAAGTAGATCCTGCTAATATTTTGCATTTAAAATGTCTTGAAGGAAACTTTTTTCATTAAAATCTGGTCGGTTATGAAGGTGCTGTGATGCATAAAAGATCGTGGCTATTCTTTTTTTCTTTCTTAATAGCTTAGGTAAGTTAACTTATTTTTGTGTGGAGCTGTATGGAATCTAGTAGCTATATTAAATCGCTTACCGACCTACACTATATTTATTTATGTAGTAAGTATACTACATTTTGAGTTAGTTATTAGCATCAAAATGAAATCACACAATAATCGAAATAAATATTATAACAAAATAATACATCACACTAATATTATAAAGGCGAAAGTTTGTGAGTGTGTGTGTTTATATGTTTGTTACTTCTTCACGCTCAAACAACTGGACCAATTTTGATAAAATTTTGTATGGAGGTAGCTGACACCCTAAAGTAACATAGACTTTTTATCCTGATATTCCCACGGGATCGACATTTACGCAGGTGAATCCGCGGGGCGCAGCTAGTAGATAGTAAAATGTATTTGTAAACATATGACCGAAGTTATTCTTAAGACAACCTCCAGACAAATAAGAACAAATGATCTTACCTATTCTGTGCTATAACTTTGCGAATTAAAAGGCTCTCAGTAGACAGAGCTATATAAAAGTTTAAATAGTTTAAGCGCAGTCTCAAACGCATATCGAAGTCACAAGACAAACTCATTGTCTCCGCGCAAACATCGCAAATGCAACTTCTCAATGAAGCCGAGAAAGATAAACTTTGCGATTCGGCTCATACTTAGGAAGTTCACGCGAACACTTCAACTGTAGAAAATCACCTGTAACCGCGCACGTAGACACTGGAGCCCTCAAAAACAACGGGATACCCGAAAACTTCTAACAAACACTCAACTCGCTAACTTACTGGAGGACTACAACAATGGAGTTAGCTTAGGAAAAATACGTACGCTTAGGAATTAGTTGATGTTTATTTGTCTACTAGCTGCGCTCCGCGGTTCCACCCGCGTAAATGTCGATCCCGTGAGAATATCGGGATAAAAAGTAGCCTTTATGTTAATCCAGGAGTCAGCTAACTCCATACAAAATTTTATCAAAATTGGTCCAGCCGTTTGAGCGTGAAGAAGTAACAAACATATAAACACACACACAAACTTTCGCCTTTATAATATTACTAGCTGGGCCCACGACTCCGTCCACGAGAAAGAAACATTTATACAAAAGGTATAAATAACGAGAGAATAGGGAAGACTTCAGGGTTGTCGAATTGATCAATGTCTGCGGTAAAAACTTGCTCGCCAAAGCGCCAAAGTGCGTCGATTAGATGACCTCACCTATTCTATTCTATTCTGACGTGTCAATGTAGTTGTGGAAAGAAATAAGTGGGGTCATGGCGTTGTTAAAAGCTACTGAGCACTGTTATGGATGAGCAATAGATCAAATGTATCTACGCTTAGCCAGTTTAAGAATATTTTTTCCATCAATTTTTCCATCAAATTTTTTTATCATTCTATTTTTCCATCAATACAAAGAAACTAGACCGTCCATCTCCATTTCCAGACAAAAATATTTGGCAACAGTAATATAAATAAATGAGTGGCTCACAACCGTTAAAGCAGACTAATTCAACGGCAATGCAGGCAGATTGCCTCGGATGAAGGTATGGAGTCCGCGGCAAGCCGGATTAAACTTGTTTTTAAGTTTATCGTGGCTTTAATATTGTTCGCGAGGACTTAAACGCAACGTATAAACCTCGGTCGCTGGAAGTTACGTAGTAAGCGCATACAATAGTTTGCTTATATTGTAGACTACTTACAATAGGCGAGCCCGTGAAAGGGACGTGTTTAATATATCCGGTTATACGCGTATCAAAATTACATTTTGTCATGACATTAAACATGCTCTACGTAAGTAGGTAAACATTTTAAAATTCTACGTCCGAGTAGGACATTAAGGGCGTCTTCTCGGCATTCAGGTAATATCTTTCAGCAGAATCCGCCACCAGGTTATATTACGTAGAATTGCGCAAAACACATTTAGTTGTAATTCAAAAAGGCAGTTCTAAAAAAGCACCAGTAGAAAAAAATACCCTAAATTAACTTATTCACATTTCTTTCAGGTAGCCATTAATTCATTTCACGACGGAATACCGGAATTCCCTTCGATGGGATTTGCTAAATTGCATTTAAATCTACTTTCCACCCGGCTTACATTTCCGCGCATCAAGTCTCGGGAATGTACAAAAACATGAACCGTAATTTGCTAAGACGAATAACGTTTGATTTAATCCGGCACGTAGAGCGGCCCCGGGCCGGGCCCGTCGATTTACTTTTATTGCTATTTCGTTTTATTTCGCCGGCCCCGATGCTGTCTGATGTGGCCCTGTTTTCGGGATCGTTAACGGCAAATGTGCTAATCTTTTTTACAGAACCGTGGCGTTACAATAAGCGACTTTGATGGTCGTGGCCAGCGGACGCCATTACTCTCACTAATGTGCAACGATTAAGGTTTTACATTTTAGATGGTAAGGGTCCATTTAAAAAATCTCGACAACCCATTGTGTCCGACCCGTCGTTGAAATAAATGAACTTGATGATCACATGTTCCTCGGTCCTGTTCAAATCTGAAAAGATAAACACGTATTTTAATATTCATGTTGGTGTACCTTAGAAATCTCAAACTTTTGTGCGAAGTTCCCCCGGCTTGCATCAGCGTGTACACAAAGCTCTGTTAAGTGTATCTAACTTCGCGCCAAGAGAAGTCAATTACAACGACTTTAAAATACGACACCTCAAGACATTAAGAGACAAAGTTAAGCAAGCCAATAAACGCTTTAATCCCACCGCCTACTATTTAACACCAAGAAAACTTTGATAAGAGTTTCACCATTAAGTGTTTTTTTAATCCTGGGCTAAGGATTTTATAGGTGAAGTTTTTCGTCAAGATGGGTTCAAGTGAAAGCTTAAGAAAACCTTACGCTTCTTATTTTATACTCGTTGTATTTAAATAGAGATTGAGGAAAGCTTTGGCAGAGTATATAGTAGAAAAACTTTTCCTTAATTTTCTCGTGACGTGGAACGCATCAAAAAATACGTGAAAGATAGTTGGGTATAATAAAAGTCGTGACCGAACACGTACGCATGCAGCATCTCTCGTAAAAAGTGTCACGAATCACACACAGTACGTTTTCAATAAAGGTGTCGTTACAAGGATCCCCGCAAAATCGACAAAGCGACTGTTTCATTTTGAAGGTAAGAGCAATTCTACTCTTTTGTCAGATGGTATTGCCACTAAGTAGGCGGGATTGCTTTGTAAAGTGTTTATTTAGGAGACGTTTGTTTGTTTCCTCAGTATGCAAAATTGACTATGTGCACTTTAACATGAGATGGGTGTTTTATTGGCTTTTAAGATGTTCCGATTCAACCCCAAAACACCTAAAATAAATAAACACTTTAACACACCCTTGCGAGTGGAATCCTGAGCAAGAGAGGGTTGTAATTTATGAGAGACGTGTAATATAATATGTAGGTACCTACCCCACGGTATAGACATGGTATCTATCAAAACCTATTTACATAGTACATAATTATTTGTCCCTTTTTCAGCTATCACTAACCGCAATATTACAGTCACGAGTCAATCCTAAATTTAAACACATTACTAATATATGTATAACTATACAATAACGAAATATTCGTGAGCCAGTTGACACCGCATTCACATTCAAACTAACGTGAATAAACGAGGGAAGTGAGGTTCGATTGAATCACTTTCACACAATAGGCCTCATCACTGTCTGCGTGACAGCATAGAGAGCCCGTTTCGAGTTTATGCGATAGGAATTTATATTAATTTCCTGTGTCGGTCCGCCGGGAAACCAGTTGGTTGCAGTCGATGCGGCGAGCGCAAAATGCGGTCGGCCGCCTGTCCTGACCTGTTCCAAACACTGCAATGGACATGCCCGTATAAACTCACGCTAATTTTACCTCAACCACGAAATTTCTATTCACACTTTGAATTAGACAGTGACTGAACGGAAATACTACACACGCCACTAATTGGGAAACAATTTTAAACCGAATTATACCGTGATCATGGAAATGAGTTCCGTATCCTATGTTCACATCTTGCGGAAAACGGGAAGGGAGCAAATTCCCAAGAAAATCTTTATTTCGGGCTAATTCTGTTTTATAGGTATTTTACATCCTAATTCATTTTACTTTTACTGCATCCCTCCTAATTCTAATTTAAAATTTCGTTCTCGAAAAAGTAAAATGAGGATAATAATTGTATTCATTTTCATACATGGTTTGATAAGGGATGGGGTGGTGGTGTCTGTGAGCGGTCGTTTATTACGAAGACATAACTAACAAACAAGTTTTATCTCCATGAAAGTTAGCGTCGCACCTTCATCCTTCACGTGCTGATCTCCTGCCAACAATAAAGTTACTTTAAGCCGCGCGATGCTGGGATTACACTTATAATACTCAATAGCGCATGACCATATTTTAGAATATTGTAAATTCCTGAAATGTCCTGAACTTTATGTGAAATATGGATGATACGGGTGAAAGTCTAAACAACTTTTGTTTTTAAACCCTTCTTAATATATTGTTTACCTGTGTTACCTGTGTATCTAGGTACGGAGAGTAGAGTGTTTGTTATTTCGGAAGTATGTACTCAAAAATAATAATCTTTTTTTTTCGACGCTGCTAGATATTGGTTCTGGTTCGTACTCTGAGTCCTAACCAAAGCAACTATTGCGCTCATACGCGATTTCGCGATCGTTTACTTGCACATACATGCGCGACAATTGATCGCGCGAGTATGTCATATTCATAGAGCGCGAGGATTGCGTTAAGACGCTTAGACTATTCAAATAATTGGCGACTGTAGACCGTAGATAAACATTGCATAAATAAAAATAAAAACGTCATTAGCTCCACATGTTTATTTTAATTATCACAAAATACGTACTCAGAGAGAGCTTCTAAAACATGGTCTCTTATTTACGTACGGTGTCCGAAATCTGTATCAAAGTTAAATCTAGCACATGAAAGTGTAGTAATCCCTATTAGCCGACACTTTATTGTGCAATAGGGGAGGTTCAGTGTTGTAGTAGAACCATCGAGCTTTACGGCCAATGAAAATGGAGCCGCTCTCCACTGAGGTAATTATAGGATTACTTACATGTGTGCCATCCACCAGCTATCCACACTAACTTTCACTCTGACGATTTGCACAGACGTTATCATTTTGAATGGAATAGAGCTAAGTGACATTTGGGTAATTGAGAGAGGGTTTATTTTAGTTCGGTAAGGTAAAATGGAGTTCTGATTATTCATTTGTAATATTCTTCTTTGAGCTGTGGTGGCCAAGTGGTAACGGCCGCGACTTACGAGTTGTAGGTCGTAGGTTCGAACCCAGACAGGCGCTTTACTTTGTGTAAATTATTTCATCACCACTGCTCACAAAACGGTGAAGGAAAACATCGTGAGGAAACCGGCATGTCCTAGAACCAAAAATTCGAAGACATGTGACATCTACCAACCCGCACTAGGCCCGCGTGGTGGATTACGGCCCACTCCCTCTCACTGAGAGGAGGCCTGTGTCCCAGCAGTGGGAACATTATAGGCTGATGATGATGAATATTCTTCTTTATGTCCCAGACTTATATCGGTAATGTGCCTAATTAGTACATGTCCAATGTTAAAATTAATATCTACACTAATATTATAAAGAGGAAAATTTTGTTTGTTTGTTTGAATTGAATAGACTCCGAAACTAATGGACCGATTTAAAAAATTCTTTGACCATTCCTACATTATCTCTGATGAACATAGGCGATGGAATATTTTCAAAAAGTTAGGGATCCGCATGAAAACTTCGATAATGTAACCCACGTTGTGAAAAAAATACCAAAAAAGTCCTTAAATCGCGTACGCTGCAGAAACTGTTGACAATAGAGCCAAATGATGTACTACAGTTTTATAGAGGACATTAATATCTACAAAAAAGTCCGCAATACCATATGTCTAACTATTACAGTTATGTCACAATAACTACTTTTCCATGTTAAAATATGCAATAGTAACGCCGAAAAATCCTTAAATCTTATTTTTGTTAAATACCAATATCTACCCGTGCGAAGCCGGCGCGGGCCGCTAGTGACATAATACCATCCTGTTATTGGCCCACTTCAAAGCAAAGGGCTCTTCTCATATAGAGAAGGCACAAGTAATGATCACCATCTTCATCTTGCCCAAAACGGGTCGGCAAATTTATATCCATACTTAATACTATAAATACGGAAGTGTGTCTGTCTGTCTGTTACCTCTTGACGCTAAAACCGCTGAACCGATTTAGATGAAATTTGGTATAGAGATAGTTTGAGTCCCGGGAAAGAACATAGGATAGTTTTTATCCCGATATTCCCACGGGATCTAAACTTTGCGGGTGAAACCGCGTGGCGCTGCTAGTATAATTATAAACTCACACAGAGACGTACATTGTTACCTACCAGAGAGCTTTTTTTTTTGTTTTGTGTAACAGGCTAGGGTCAGGGAGCATTCTGCCTAGTTAACTATATGTCCAGGGGGCCTAAAAGGGTCACTTTGGCAGAATCATAAAAGGATAACATTATAAATCATAATGGACAGTTAACTGTTAAGTTAATCGTATCAAATCCAAAGAAGGTTTATTCAGTTATTTTTGGTGTGCTAAAATACCAATCAATCCAATCCAAATCCAATCCCAATCTCTTTGATTATACCTAGGTAATAAAAGCCAAAAAAAAAACACTGACTGTCTTCGCTATAATATGATTCATAATGTTATCCTTTTATGATTCTGCCAGAGAGGCATTTTTAGGCCCCCTGATGCAATTAACCTGAAACACTTTTTGGGTTAAATATATTAATAAGATAATTTATTATTGTAATCTTTGATCATGACTTTAAACATGTGCTTGTTTTAAAATAAAGCTTTTATTTTATTTATATTTTTTATAATATATATTTTTTTTATCCAGCACAGTGATTCAAACGTTATTTCACCAGGTTTTACTCAAGCATCTACGTCGAAATATATCAAAGAGCATGCAACTTGCAAAACAAGAAGAAAACATTCTTACTATAATAAATAACACATCACACATGCTTACTTACCCTGGCTAGCAAATAAACACCAACAAGACTATGTACAACATCATCATCTGCCTAGCCTTTTCCCAACTATGTTGGGGTCGGCTTCCAGTCTAACCGGATGCAGCTGAATACCAGTATTTTATATGGGGCAACTGCCTATCTGACCTCCACTACCCAGTACTGGGTTATACGATACCCCTTGGTAAGTGGTTGACAGACTTTCGGGTTTCTGACTACCCTTAACGACTGTCAAAGATCCACTAATGACAGCCGGGACCAACGGCTTAACGTGCTTTCCGAGGCACGTAGGGGTCTCGGTATGTAAAGATGGTCACCCATCCACAGACCTACCGCGGCAAGCGTAGTTTAATCTGATCGATCGACCTGTGCGGCTGTTATTATTTAACCACGGACCCCTATGACCGACTATGTTATGACCACGGACTCCTAGGACCGACTACGTTATGACCACGGACCCCTATGACCGACTATGTTATAACCACGGACCCCTAGGACCGACTACATTATGACCACGGACCCCTAGGACCGACTACATTATGACCACGGACCCCTAGGAGCGACTACATTATGACCACGGAGCCCTATTATGACTGACTATGTTCTGACCACGGACCCCTAGAACCGACTACGTTATGTCCACGGACCCCTATGACCGACTATGTTATGACCGTGGACCCCTAGGACCGACTACGTTATGACAACAGACCCCTAGGACCGACTACGTTATGACCACGGACCCCTATGATCGACTATGTTATGACCACGTACCCCTAGGACTGGCTATGTGCAACAATTAATCAAAATTAGTGACGTGTACGTATTGGCCCTCCGCTATGTATTAATTAGGTCAAAACATCGTGAGCTCGGCGGGAAGCGCCTGTCTTCGGCACGGCACATTGTAACGCAATATGGTTAATGAAACCTCCCTGAGGATACCATAATACCTGAACGGGGAGATCAGGCTGGCTTCTAGCTTACCTAAATGTATGAGCGGAAATATCTCATATATCATAAATATCTATTTCAATTCATGCTACAAAACAAAGTCGCTTTTAGTGTGTCTGTGGGACCGCTGAAATCTGTTAAACTACGAAACGGATTTTCATGCGGGTATTACCACTTTTCATAACATCCGGAAGGTTTAGGTATGTGTTTAATAAATTGATATTTAACTTATACAAGGTGTACCAGAAAGGTTTAGTCAAATTGAAGGGTGTAGTACAGACTTACATACAAATTTTCAGTTTCCCCTATAGGGGATTATTTTATAAAGTGCTCACCTTTGGTATCTAAACTCATTTTTTTTGCAAAATTTCATGCTTCTACACCCAGCAGTTTAAATGACTCGTTGTCTGTGAGGGAATTAATGAACGTATTTAAGATTTTTGTTAAGTACCTTCAAGCGTGGATCTATCGTTGTGAGCACGATGGGCATCCCCACAACCCTAATAAACTTGTGACGTCACACTTTCAAGTTCTATTGAGATCGATAGGCTAACGATGTTAAATCCTATATTGTCTTATAAAATTAAAACTAAAATACAATGAATCGTGCGTAAAATCTTGGTCAGGGCGTCATATATTTAGTAAACATCTCCTTAACGCTACTCACACGGCTAAGTAATTGATATCATCAAATGTTGAGTTTTATTACAGGTTAAATAAACGTGTAATATAAGTGAATGAAGCCGTAGTATCTCAACTTAGCTCTACTTAACTCTATTAACCTCGTGCATTAATCGCTTAGCTTGCCTAGATACCTAGGTTACAGAATATGTAATGTATAGCAATTATTTTATTTTCATGCATTCATATTTTCATTTTTTTTTTATTTAAAATAAAATAATTAATAATAATAAAATAATAATGTTGTATGCAGCATAAGCATAATCAACCTATAATGTTCCCACTGCTGGGACACAGGCCTCCTCTCAGTGAGAGGGAGTGGGCCGTAATCCACCACGCGGGCCCAGTGCGGGTTCATAGATGTCACATGTCTTCGAATTTTTAGTTCTAGAACATGCATGCCGGTTTCCTCGCGATGTTTTCCTTCACCGTTTTGAGAGCTGTGTGGTGATAAAATAATTTGCACAAAGTAAAGCACCTGTCTGGGTTCGAACCTACGACCTACAACTCGTAAGTCGCGGCCGTTACCACTGTGCTACCCTGCTCTCGGATCATATAACGATTAGTTAAATAATTAGGTATCGCACGAGATAAAAGATATTTCATTTCTTTTGCTCGATTCTCAAGCTTAGGTTATTACTTAGGAGTGTAAGTGTAATAAATGTCACACTCGGCTAAAGATTTATTATAAGAAGGTAAACATTCTATCTTTAAAGTACTCCAGTACTTATGTGAGCAAATAGATTTGTTTAATAAAATGCTCTGTTATTCAGATCTGTCGTTCAGATTACTAATTCTCATTCGCTTACCTATTTAAAACATATAATGTTACCGATATTAACTGAAATACGAAATATATTACATAGAAACTACTTATAGTAACAAAGTAACACCTTTCCACAGCCCTTGATGCAATTTCAACGGCTCATTTCACACCCATCTAATCGAACGACTTTTTGGTACATCTGTTTGTTCGTTGCCCCTTTCGCCAGTCGTGAATAGGGAAATTTTCAGGTAGAAAACGTTATATAAGTACGTTTTTATTCGGCCATTTGCCTATAGAAATTGATAATTTCTACGGAACGTGGAAACTTATAATGTAACACTAAAACCTTTGTACAAAGAAGCTTTTCAGTAACCCATTTAGATTGGATATGAAAGAGTTTTCTTTAAATTGCGTCGAACAAACTCCACCAGGATTTATGCTATACAAAAACTTTTTACAGTATTAACGTAGACAACCTGCGACCTCATCTATCAAAGTGCTTTTATAAAGCATTGGTTTTGATTTAGGAATAAAAATGCAAAATAAATTATTTCTTTCAGAATCTACTTAGATAGGGCCTCTTTTGAATGTCAAATCTAAACATGATAAAAGATTGCAAATTCGAATTACATAATAAATCAAAGATGGCCTCGAGAAGTCTTTAGAACCGTACCTCTTCGTTAGATACGGTATTGCAGATAAGAGGAGGCTCTGGCGTGACCTTTCTATTCTCCCACAAAATGGTGCAGAGATGTCTGCTTAGTTTCAAGTTCAATCAATTCTTAATGAGGCTTATAATAAATAATATCCCATTTCTCGAACCCCTGAATAAACAGAAATAATCAAAGAATTATTGATAAGTATTAGGTACTGTTAACTTCTTGTAATCGTGTGGACTGTATATTGCTGTAGGTTTGATTCCAATTGAAACGACTTGCTAATTATTACACTTTTAATGCTCACTGTAAGTACAGACAAACACGGTAGATCAGAATAATGGCGGACGTAAAACAGAACCATAGATAAAGCTAGACGCCCAACGTTGTAGTTTCTTACAGACTAAAAATTAATATATTTTGTGTTGCCATAAACATACTGCCGCCCCAGGCAATCAAACAGTACCAGCCCCTTATTTCTACTTACATCAGGTACTTCAATTAGATTCAGTAGGACTTTTTTCGAACTGCAAGCTATCGAGCATACCTACCTTTTTCTTTAAGTTACAACAAAATTCAAGTAGAAATAGTTACACTCAGAACCTGTGGTACAAATCTCCTAAAAACTTTAACAAGAATCCTCAAGAAAAAAGTAATAAGACCATGGCTGGATTAGGATTAGGTACCTACTCATTAATGAGAAAATTGCCTACCTCTAAGACAAACGAAGTATGTTTATTTTAGATACTTACAAACATTTAGGTACACTTCCACGCTTTGGCGTTAGTAATATTGTAATACAAATAAGCTAGTTCCTTGCCTAGAATAAGCGCATCCAGCAAATACAATGGCACGAAATATTTTTATACGCAGACCAAAACAATCATTAAAATATACCTACTAAGTACTTTTCGGTTTCCAGCACTCGAACCCTAAGAGTATTCGCACATGGGCCAATCGCGATCACCACTACAATGACAAATTAAATTAGTTAGCAAAACTAGGCAGACTTGATGAGTATAGATATATATCTCAATATGCTTAAACTTTTTTATGTACTCCATTTTTTTAAATACATTTTTTTATGTACTCCATTTTTTTTAAATACATTTTTTTATGTACTCTATTTTTTAAATACATTTTTTATGCACTCCATTTTTTTAAATACTTTTTTTTATGTACTCCATTTTTTTTAAATACATTTTTTTTATGTAATCCATTTTTTTTTAATACGCGATGAGAACTTTTTTTTCTTGTTTTATCCTTTTCATATATCGATACCCCAGTCTGCGGAATTTCGCTAGCTAATTTAATTTAATGAATGACAGCCACTTTACATAATGAGACAGTGGCAATGGTAGTCGAATGACGCTCGAGTGGTCCGTGTGCAGGTAGCCTGAAGTAAAACAATATAAATTAAATTAATGACAAAATGTTTATCGGCAACTCATTTCAATCAGAGCAATTAATTACATAATTAATATTGGAATTTGTATGGTGAACATACAAATTCCAATAGTATTATTTATTTGTAAATGTTTAATGTGTGTATTGTCCTCCAGATCGTATTTCGACCATGGCGACCAATCTCAACGGAGACTAGCCTTCGGCGCGAAAGAGCATGTGTGTGCACGAGCACCGGTGCACTCTCTCTTCACTCACTCTCATAGTCTGATGGGACGGCACGCAATCCAATGTGACCGAAGAGAGATCAGACGCAGAACGGCATATCGTGCTTTCCGAGACACGGGGGATCACACCAGCAACTTCAAAATTCTGCTGTTAGTAAGAAACCCAATAACATACCTTACTTATTTGCCAGATTCTTTATTACCAAACCGGTATTGATCAAAACCAACTTTATCTTTATCGTAGGTCACTCCCAGACTTTTCTAATGCTTATGGTCGTTTTTACTAACACACTTAAATATAATGCCTAAATATTATTGCACATAGGATTTGCAACTCTCGGCTCACTACACAACACGGAACAACTAAGCGTTGAAACTCGTAACAATGCTCTCTTTTTTAGTCATTATGTTACATTTACGTAGATGCTGTCTGTGTCTAGTGAGGACAGGCATTAAAAATTATCATCATCTGCTTGTGGTCGCTCAGCGCGCTATGGAGCGAGCTGTGCTCGGAGTCTATTTGAAGGATAACATCAGGAATGAAATTATCCGGTAAAAAACCGGAGTTACCGACATAGCTTGCAGAGTAAGCAAACTGAAGTGGCAGTGGGCTGGCCATGTCTGTCGAAGGACCGATGGCCGGTGGTGCAGACGAGTCCTGGAGTGGAGACCGCGTATCGGCAAACGTAGTGTGGGCGCCCCCCAGCTAGATGGACGGACGACCGAAAGAAGGTGACTGGGGTAGACTGGATGCGGAAGGCGGAGGACAGGGTGCTGTGGCGCAGTCTGGGAGAGGCCTATGTCCAGCAGTGGACTGCGATAGGTTGAGTTGGTTGATTGATAGATCATCTACCAAGCCTTTTCCCAACTATGTTGGGGTCGGCTACCAGTATTTTACATGGAGCGAAATCTATACTAATATTATAAAGAGGTATAGTTTGTGAGGTTGAGGACGTCATTTTCGGAACTAAACTACTGTTTCGATCCCGAAAATTTGTCCCTGTTCTTGTAAACTTGCAATGTGTTGCATCTGATGGAGATCCAAATAAATACCTAAATCAGTTAGGACAGGCGACGAATTGTACAATAAAACGATTCGTTTACGAGTACCTAAAACTAAATGAGGATGTAAATACAATTACATAGCATGTAGAATGCGTTTAGCCTGTACATAAGCTAATGAAAATGGACACCAGGCACATGGCGTCAATACCTAACACCAATTATTTCACATCGAAAAAGTTCGCGCAAGCTTTATCTGATAATCAATGTTCTATTTCCGATTTTATGTGGGGCTTTGACCAAAATGGGTGAACAGTTGTTACACCTGAAGGTTTAAAGTTTAACGCTTAATTTAATGGTTCCAGAAGGGTATTATTCAGAATTAAAATTAAATGTGGCTACATAAACAACAACTAAAAAGTACCTAATTAATGAATAACATAAAAATATAATATCTTAACATATCCAAAACTATTAACAAATTAAAAATAAATATGGTGTCGAAAAATTCCTGCGCATCGCTGCCGACTGGTAAAGTACCCAAGAGACTAATTTAATTACATATCTACCTACAATGATTTCCATCAGCTAATGTGATCAACAAAATACATTAATAAAACTAGAATCCGTCTCAAGCAAGTGTGATCTTTATTGCTTTTGTAACTTGCTACTTTTCCTATCGCGATCCCCAAATGTTCCCCTACTGCCATAACGGTGTCGCCGATGAGGCCGATATAGGCGGTCGTCACCCTTCTTCTTAATTTTCACAACTGTATTGATTTGATGCCTACGTCATTCGTTTTCTTAATACACATTACATAGCATCATAGACATAGGTACAGACGCCAGCACATCAACCTACCACAATCTGTCAGATTTTCCCAATCAACTTTGAACCTTATGCTTTAGCGATAAAGTTGAAAATCTATTAAAGAAATCTGACAGATTGTGGTAGGTTGATGTGCTGGCGTCCGTACATGGCATAGGTACATATTTTAAGTACAATCATGATGTGTTATTACATCACTAGCAGCGCCCTGCGGTTTCACCCGCGTACCTAAGTTTCGATCCCGTGGGAATATCGGGATAAAAATATCCTATGTCCTTTCCTGGGACTCAAACTATCTCTATAAAAAATTTCATCTAAATCGGTTTAGCGGTTAAGCGTGAAGACGTAACATACAGACAGACAGACACACTTTCGAATTTATAATATTAGTATGGATTTTCTAACGTTAAACATTCAACATTCAACCGCGAGTTCGTACCATCTTTAGTGCATTCCCTTTTATATTTCCCGCGGTACCATAATCACTAAACCACACTAGAGACTATCCGAACGACCACAACAACGTGACACATCATGTAAGCCTTGTAGCAATTAATAAACAATATCCACCGTTATTGAATAAACTGTCATTGGTGTCGTAAATCAGTTTCAGTTAGCATGTGCCGGCCGGCGAGTGTGGACTGCTCGATAAGCTGTAAGTAGACTGACGAGACGAATTGCTACCGGTCCATCGTAAACCCACCAATATAACTGGACCCCTTTCCTAGCTCTCCACTTTGTGAAGCCTTTTCAATAAACGCCGTTGAGAAAGCTAGCCTCATTGAGTTTGAGAGACTCTATTTCGCTGGACACTTCCACGCGTGCATACATACGTTTATTTATCCAAGTATGAGGACGTCATTTAAATGTTTACGTACAGATAGTACGTAAACATTTAAAACAACATAACACGTAACATTTTTTGTGGCATCGCAATAGCTTGACGTAGATAACGCCAAGCTATTGCGATGCTAACGTTGCTTGAATCAAGAAAATGGTTCTTTCAGCGGGATTGTCCGAAAGGGTTACCGCTGGCCCGGAACATAAAGGGCTAAGGAAGGAACACGGGTGGGTTTTAGTCAGTAAGAGTCTGACACTCCCTTCCGCTCCACCCAGAGCGGGAGGGGTCATTTGATGATATCCCATCCTGAAAAAAAATGGTTTTTGAAGACCTATTGTTTTACTTATTTGTAATTGCAGATAGGTGATAATTTTAAGCACTCCTCGAAATAGACAAAGAAAACAACTTAGAGTCATCTTCGTGTCGCTGGCACGACTATATTTTAAATCTCGTTTTCCCAAAACTTTTCCACTTCCACGGCGTTGTCGGTGGCAGCGCAGAGGTCACTTATATCAATAATATTTAATCAATATCACTCACCCATTATTGAAAAAAAACACTAAGTACGTAGTAATAAGTTTCCAGTTTTTGTACGGAAATTTAACAGAAAATATAAAGTGACAGGCGCACTTATTTTCAGTCGTTCTACAAAGTAGAGAGAGAGCAGAGCAGTGGTATCGGCACCGACTTACGAGTTGTAGGCCGTGAGTTCGAACCCAGCCAGGCACTTTACTTTGTGTATTTAATTTTATCGCCACTGCTCTCAAAACGGTGAAGGAAAATATCGTAAGGAAACCGGCATGTCTTAGAATCAAAAATTCGAAGACATGTGACATCCACCATCCCGCACTGTGGGCCCGCGTGGTGGATTATGGCCCACTCCCTCTCACAAAGAGGAGGCCGGTGTCCCAGGATTGGAAACATTTATGTAGGCTGATTATGTAAAGCAAAGTATGTAAATTGATATCGCCGCTTAGTTTTAGAATGTAAATGTAATAATAAACTATGTGTGTATGTGGTGGCCTTTGCATCCGCAAAATTTCTAGTGTTAGCTTACCGGCGTTCCTGTCTTCTGTCCACAGCACTGAAAAACTAACCAGGAAAATTTTAACTCTCCCTGGTTAGCTCGGAAGTGCCGTGCTTGTCCGATGCAGAGGACGCCTGGAAAGTGGCTTGCCCGGACACGGATCGGCCCGAGAATCCGTTTTCCCAGAGACAGTGGGATGAGCCGCTCTGCAGGTTGGTACGGAATAAACTTATTAATACGTCTACCAATACTGCTGAGCGTGCCCGCCTGCTTGCTGTGGGTGAGTGGGAGTCGGGCCTTTGGCTTCAGGCTCTACCGTCACCTAATATAGGAACTATGTTAGGTGATACAACCTTCCGGCTCGCTACATGTTTGCGTTTGGGCGCTCCTTGTGCTGCTCCACATCGCTGTCAATGTGGTGAAGCAGTCGACTGCCTCGGACACCATGGCTTTTCTTGTAGTAAGAGTGCAGGACGGATAGCGCGGCACGCTAGCATTAATGATCTCATCCGTCGTGCTCTTGCCACCGCCGGGGTGCCAGCTGTATTGGAACCCACTGGCTTGGCACGCGTCGATGGCAAGAGACCAGATGGTATGACCATAATGCCATGGAAGTTGGGTAGGCCTTTGGTGTGGGACGCAACTTGCGTCGACACCCTTGCACCTTCCCATCTTCCTAGCACAGTGTGCTGCTCTGGGGCGGCTGCTGCAGGTGCTGAAAACCTCAAACGGCGCAAATACAATAATTTAATTGGCGATTATGTATTTGAACCGTTTGGGGTTGAAACTCTAGGGCCATGGGGCCCGAGTGCCCACCTAGTATTTCGGGAAATCGCCAAACGGTTGGTCGACTCTTCACGTGACCAGAGGGCGGGCCTATTTTTTGGCCAAAGAATCAGCATTGCTATCCAACGTGGCAATGCTGCCAGCCTTCTGGGCACTTTTCCTGTTGACAGCGATGTGGACGAATTTTTCGACGCCCTGTAACCCTTTTTGATACTTGTAAATATTTTTATTTCTATTATAGATTTATGTTACGGCTACACTACCTTACCGTCTACCGGGTTGTTACCGCAATAATTATAGCATTTAATTACCGTTTAAATTACTGCGTGAAGTGGTATGGTTACACTAGAGTTTACCTAGATATGTCAATAAATTAGGCGGTAAAAATTTCATTTTTCAAGATGGAGGTTGAAGCTGCAGCTGTGTTGTATTTTATGAGTGCCAATTATTTTTACATGAATCATTTAAATTATTACACTACGATTTTTATGGGCTTTTTGTCGGGTATCCCAAAGAGACGGTTCGGATTGGAATATTTCCAAAAATTCGAGCGCTTTTTCATTTGACCACTCCATGTCGCATGTCGGTCGATACGTGCGTCGACATTAAGCTCATGTTGCACACTGGACAAACGGTAGTGTGGCCATAAACGCAATAATTACTGCGGTAATCTTCTTTGATGTGCGAAAAAAGACCGCCGCTGGAGCTATTGTCTACCGTCATTTGCCATATTGATTGGCATTGTAAAATTATGACCATAAATCGTGGTTACACCTAGGCGTTATTGAAGTTATGGCAATAATAATTGGCATATCACAGTAGTGTGGCCGTAATGTTACGGCTACACTACCTTACCGTCTACCGGGTTGTTACCGCAATAATTATAGCATTTAATTACCGTTTAAATTACTGCGTGAAGTGGTATGGTTACACTAGAGTTTACCTAGATATGTCAATAAATTAGGCGGTAAAAATTTCATTTTTCAAGATGGAGGTTGAAGCTGCAGCTGTGTTGTATTTTATGAGTGCCAATTATTTTTACATGAATCATTTAAATTATTACACTACGATTTTTATGGGCTTTTTGTCGGGTATCCCAAAGAGACGGTTCGGATTGGAATATTTCCAAAAATTCGAGCGCTTTTTCATTTGACCACTCCATGTCGCATGTCGGTCGATACGTGCGTCGACATTAAGCTCATGTTGCACACTGGACAAACGGTAGTGTGGCCATAAACGCAATAATTACTGCGGTAATCTTCTTTGATGTGCGAAAAAAGACCGCCGCTGGAGCTATTGTCTACCGTCATTTGCCATATTGATTGGCATTGTAAAATTATGACCATAAATCGTGGTTACACCTAGGCGTTATTGAAGTTATGGCAATAATAATTGGCATATCACAGTAGTGTGGCCGTAACATAACAGTGTGTAAATAACAAGGATTAGTTATTGTTTTGTTTCTGATTAATAAAGTTTACTATGTGTGTATGTGTCAACTTAAATGAGCGCTGTATAAAAACTTTTTCTGAAGCTTGTTCTGAACTCGACGCGAAATATTCTGAAACACGTTGTTAGCGCGAAGCCAGAAACATAATCTGGCACCAGCGGCGAATGAAATGCATACGATATATCTACGACGGCAGCGCGTATCTGATGTGGAAATCTGCCGCCGGTGTTCATGTGACATCTTGCAACCGCAAGTTTTTACTTACTTTTTATAAAAATGTTTTACACAACTTTCAACAGTTGAAATTAATTTTAGGATAGAAAGCTGGTCCTACTTTATTGATAAATGATAAATGATGATAAATGATTTTATTTTTGTAAGTAGGTTTGCACAAACACTTTTACACGTCAATCATATTTTTTTAAACTAGATGAGGTCGGCGTTTCCTATCTGACTACTCTGAGAAGAAAGGCTGAAACAAACTCAGAGGTCATAGTCTCTTTTAAAGTCCAGACATAATCTTGGTCAGGTATTGGAGTAGTTATCCAATCACGAAGGCTGGTTCGAGGCTGCGCAGGAAAGGAGTTCCTGGAAGGACTTGGGGAGGCCTTTGCCCAGCGGTGGAACAGCACAGGCTAAAAAAAATACTACGCAATATTTCTACCTATGTGTATGCTAAAATTGGAGAAAAAACAATTTTTCCATTATCTACGCATATCCATACTAATATTATAAATTTTAAAGTAACTCTGTCTGTCTGTATGTTATCTTTTCACGCCTAAACTACTGAACGGATTTCGATAAAGTTTGGCAGAGAGATAGGTTGCATCCCGGGGTAGGATATAGGATAGTTTTTATCAACATACCTTGCGGGCGAAGCCGCGGGCGGAAGCTGGTTATAAATTAAAGTCACTTTTCGTGTATGTCTGATGTGTGCGCGTTGCTCTTCAAAACTACATACGCAGCAAATTTTGATGTGGTTTTCTCCATCATTTACAGAATTTACTCCGAAAAGTTTATTTGCATAATACATTAATATTAATTTTGCATAATTATAATAAAGAAATTTCGATGTTTTTCAAGTCGTTAAAACCGTATGAAATAAGGGTCACTGGAATTTATACTAAAATTATGCCTGTTCACAAAAGGCTTTTTCAACAGGCTTGGTCGTAAAGTGGCTCTTATTGCATCTCTTTTAGACTTAACAGTACAGTGTGTTTTACACAAGTGCTTTTTACTTTGCATTACCGTACTAGTGCGGGAAAGTGCGTACTAGGCAGAGATATGTGCAAGTGGGATGAAAAGCGTCGTTTAATACGCGTGAGCATTTTGTCATTACTTGTATCAAAATCTACTATTTTGAAATAAAATAACAGCCTGCACACTTGCTATCGAGCAATTGCATACACCTAGAGATCGTATCGTATTTCTTTCTTTCAAAACATCACTCCTCATTCCATTTTCTCCAAAATAGTTGCGACCGACAAATCATAAACACTGTTTTCAACATGAGATAGTGTTGGGACAGCAACCCTATTATAGTATCGTATCATCGGTCGCTTGGGCTGCGCGCGTCACTAGCTGACGTTGACGAACATTGCACATAAATAATCGCTCGCCTACACTAACTATACTCGCCGGCTTAATAGCCCGGCGGAGCATGTGTAGTTCATACAAACGTAATACCAAAATAATTTGTAAATCAAACATATTCTTAAGCTAGTGTGTATTTATTCCAATTGGATTACAGAATATCCTCGTTCCCAAATATATATTTTGAAAGGACACTGATATAAAGACGAGATACGAATACCTATACGAATTATAAAGTCTTAGAAATATCTATATGTAAATACTAATCGTTGAAGTTAAAAAAAAATTGCGGGTTAAGTTGAAGACTGTAGTACCTATATCTAATATACACATCAAGGGTAGTTCTACTAATGTTCACGATTTATTTTAGATCTGCCAGTAAGTAGGTACCTTGTTATGTAACCCATAATTATATGTCAATACCACAGTGGATGTTAGCGGTGTGATACCCCGTGCAGCCCGTGCCTCGGAAAGCACGTTAAAGCCGATGGTCTTGCGCCTGATCTCGTGTAGTGTTGGACTGTCGTCCCATCGTACTATGACAGTAAGGGAATGACAGTGAGTGCACCTGTGTTTGCGCATACACTTCTGCACTATAATATCTGAAGATATTATAATGCACAGGTGTAGGTATCTGCATACCTAGCTAATCTCCGTAGAGATTGGCCACCGTGAGCTAAGTTGGTCGGGAGGATTTATTTATTATTTACGAATTGGCTTACGTTTACCTATACAAAAACTTTATGCATTACCTAAGTGTCAAAAGTAAACCATGCGCATATTTAAACTGAACCATTTTATTCGGACCAGAGATTTTTATTGGAAAAATGCTCCTGACTATAAAAGTCATTATCTACTCGTTCATCAATCAGCCAGTACGTAACTATTACCCGGCTATTTTTACTCAATTTTCAAACGGCTATATGGCTATTCATAGTTATATGGCTATTTCGTACGAAAGGCGTAATTGGCTGTGTGTTTTGATTTAGAAAAGATTGTCCTGTTTGAATAGAATACCTACTCTTTATTATGTTCACGAAATAATTAAGCAGTTTTGTTTTAAGTAAATATAGTTAACTTACTGAATATTGAAGTGGAACTTTTGATGTCAAGCTTCTGGAAATATGTAGATACTTTAATGTTATTATAATATATTATTCTAATTATTTTTAATCTCGATAAATCATTTACCTCGGACTTATTTCTACATCGTTTATTATAATTATTTATACTTAATGTAGAATTATGTATTCTATTTAGGCCTAATTTATCATTAGCCAAATAACTTTTAACTGAGGAATAAATATCGTGGTTTGACAGTTTTGTATAGAAAATATGTCAAACTGTCAATTATTCTTCAGATAAAAGGTATTTAGACTATTGAAAAACCAGCCCTTAGTCAATTTTCTTCTTACGGCTGATTTTTCAATTATTTCTGATAACTTTGTTCGAGGAATAATTTTGACAGTTATTTCATGCAAAAACTGTCAAACGTCAATTTTATTCCTCGAATAAAAGTTATCTGGCAATGGAAAAATCATCCCTTAGGGAATAAAAACTTAAGTAAGAAAATCTAGCAAACTTGTGTCTTCTGTTATTTATTTGACGTTTAAAAAGTCCTGCATCAATTTCATTTGATCAAAGACACTTTTTTCGAAAGGTAGATACAACAAGGCAAGCAAATAAGCAAGCAAGCACTCAAGCATGTATTCAAGTGTCTCGGCCTTGCACTTGCAGCACAAACAACAGCTGTTCGCTGCATCACGCCCTCAGTTAGTCTACTTTTCACAGGTATCTCTAAAAATGTATACAAAATGTCAAAAACAGCTCTTTTTTAAACTTGTGAAATAGAAAAAAACGTAAACAAAAAATTTTAAAGTATTAACGGCTCGCTCGTTCGGATTTGCATAGCGCTAACTAAACTGTTTAATCTACAAAACCGTCACAATCAAATCACAATCCTCGCCTAGTTCAATACACATATATTACATACAAACAAAACTACGTGTTCACAATAAAATACTCGCATGGACACAATGAAAACATCGAATCGCCGAGGCTCGCCTCTTGTCACGCGTGTAGATACAAATGGTCTGATTTATCTGCGATGCATGTCCGGTGCTGTTGTTTTATAGCTCCATCATTGTACTCCAGAGTCCATTGCAGTCATCCGATGACGACACGCGCGTTGAACACAACCCGTTAAAATATTTGCAAATATTTTAACGGGTAACAACATAACAATAACATCCGAAGGGAAATTGTTAAAAAAATACGCGGTCAGGTTATATTATTATTAGTTTATGAGAATGAAATACTTATATCTTTTTTATAACTTGGTTAGGTATTTTTCAGTAATTTTGGTTCAGGAATTTTAAAATAAATAGTTTGAAAAGTTATCACCTAACACGCATGAATGATCCACACATATATTAATACCTTTAGGTACTCAATATAAACTTGACTCAAATATCTAATAACGTAGCCACACCAAGAAACTAACTTAATTTCAAAACTAACATATCCATTGCACTGAAAGGAAGTACCTGCGTAGTTATAATTGTAAAGGTTCTACATCCTACTAATATTATAAATGTGAAAGTTTGTGAAGATATTTGGATGTTTGTTACTCAATCACGCGTAAACCGTTGAACAGATTTGGATGAAAATTACACATATATAGACCATTTCCTGGATAAAAACATAGGTTAATTTTTATTCTGATATTCCCACGGGATTGAAACTTATCACGGGGCACTGCTAGTAATTAACATAACACAGTGTTTGCAATCATTACATTCAAAACTCAAACATACCGCGAAACAATGTTTGAATTTACAACATATGTCCCCGACAGACATCTATGGCACATCGGTTGCATTTACGGCGTCCCGAAGACATTACAAAAGCCATTCCCTTATCTAATGTTCTCGTTGGATTTATTTAACTTTTCCACGCCTTCACATCTTGAAAATCGTTTGATAAAGATGTCAACAAGAAAAGGTCACCAAGTCCGCGGGGACATTCCGCAAACTCGTGTTTTTTATTGTTAAGCTCTTTGTTAACCGAGCATATAGATTTATGTTCATGTCTTTTATAATTAAGTCTGGATTTAATATGACTTTAAAAAGGTTACTAACTAGGTACACTACATGTTTAATTCTAGCGATGCTGTTATTTGTTAAGGGCCGATATAACGCCGTTGAACTTGACCGATCCTTGGCGATACGAACAAGGGTATTCACAGTGACGGTGAATAGGTACATAATATTCACATAAACATTAAATAATCGCTAAAAATAAGTAGGCACCTACATATAGAACGCAACTTTTGCAAAAAAAAAAATTGTTAGGGTCGTCTAAGTACCGACCTACTGTATCTATATTCTGATCGTACCTACGTGCACAGATAAGCATTCCTATGATTTAAACAAAAAGAGAAGGTTATAACCACTAAAACGACAGCACTCTGACCATTTTTTTAATTAAATTTTTATTTTTTTCTAGGTTCTAAGTTCCTATACTATTAATAGGTACTTACCTATAATGTAGGATTTTTATTTTTATTCACAAAAAATAGTTACTATGTACCAATTTACTGCTTAATCACGAACTCACCCCCCTTAAGTTAGGTTAATGACATCTAAGTAATTCTTAGCGCATCCATTCGACAAAGCCGAGTAGAACCTGCTTCAGCCGCGGCTTATGCTACAATCGGATTATGTTAAATTCACAACAGGCGCAAATCGACATCATAGCTGAAAGATCGATCAATACTGAGCCGCACATTGTTCAACCACAATATTACACACACACATCTAGTTTGAGTACCTACCTATTTTGGCTCATTCTTTTTAAACAGACATTACCTATTTATATCGTGCACTTATTGCCCACCTAAACAGTCACAAAGGCGGGAGAGAAACTGAAACGAAACACGATAAAGTAAACTTCAGGAATAAATGAAATGATCCCTATACAGAGCTACTTGGACTCAGAGATAATAATAATGTGGATACTTAACGGTTTAAGTAAAGTAATTCCACTTCACCCTTTAACAGCTTTGATAAAAACGACTAATCTAAGGCGTCCGGTTTATTAACTTAAGATAAAAATGAACGATTGAGCAGTTCAAGAAAGAATAAAAATTTGTTGGGCTATAAATTAACCGGGCCCCGAGGGCGAAGCTCGCAATCTGCATTAGCCGAGACGCACTTCTCTCCGGCGATTAAATGAAATTTCACGGCCGGTTGCCTACGGAAACTCACTGGACAAAGGTCTGGGATATTTAAATTGAATGCTTTTAATCCGGCCAACTCCCCCACTTTTTCTTGAGATAGGATTTTGCTTTAGTAAGCGGCGTCCTCGAATTCTAAGATTTTTTTTTAAATCCATGTTCTTTTCTTCGATAATATAGTTATCTGTACTGCTATTTATGCTTCTTAACTATAATTCACCACGAAACCATATCCATGAATTGGGTACAAATAAAAAATCTGGCGTGATCTTTCCAAAACTAGCTAAAAAAACAATTGAACGCATTGATTCAGCGCCATGGATTCAGCAGTACCTACACTAAAACAATCACTGAGTAAGTACAAACAGGCTATAATGTTCCCACTGCTGGGACACAGACCTCCTCTGTGTGAGAGAGAGTGGGCCATAATCCACCACGTGCCCCACGCGGGCACAATGCGTGTTGGTGGATATGTCTTCAAATTTTTGGTTCTAGCACATGCCGGTTTCCTCACGATGTTTTCCTTCACACTCTTGAGAGCAGTGGTGATGAAATAATTTACACAAAGTTAAATGCCCGCTATGGATCGAACCCACGACCTACCACTCGTAAGTCACTGTCGTTACCACTGGGCCACCACTGTTCTCTACTGAGTAGGTATGAAGTTAAAGTTCGACATACACACATATACATAACGCCGTACACAGTCGCTTCTGAAACAGGAACTACTTAAGAGGCTTACTGGACCGAAAGCGCGGTCACTGTTCAACTGCATAGAAAAGAAAGCGAAGCGCGATGACACAACGCTGGTAATTTATTTCAAAATATGAAGCAATTATTTAATTACAAAAAATCTATTGTTTGGACTAAAAAAATTTAAATAGGTACTAGTATTTTAGGATGTTGCTTGTAGAATAATCTGACCAAAAAGAACAGAATGATTGTATGTATATTAGTATAGTTTTTATTGTAAAAAGAAAGTTTATAGAGGTATCTTCGTGATTTTTTTTCTATCGTATCAAATTAGTTGTATTATGTTTTCAACACGCTATGTACCTAGCATATATCCTGAAGAATATCATATATTTTTTTGATTTTGTTTACTGTAGTCGATCATATACTTTTATTGTTTCTAAAACTTGCATTTTTTGTGTTTAGGTCCTGTAAGCCCCTTAAATATGAGGTCCTTCCTTATTACCCGTAGTTACCTCTCTCCTGACGATTAAGTCGCTAGGTCATCCTCTAGTCCTATTTACTCCTGTCACACCAGCGCGCAGCGGCGTTGGTTGGAGAACTAAGCCATCCATTTTATTATTTGTCCTACCCAAATAACTTTTTATTTTTTATTAAAATCAAAAACAATGCAACTTTAATATTTGTTTTAATAAAAAATATGATATAGGTACAAAATAGACTGAAGAAAAAACACGAATCTTTTACCGTTGTTTTATGTATTTCGACAAATGAAAGGCTGTATCAGATGGACTTCAATTTATTAAAGAGAATCCCGAATCGCACAGCGGTCAGACTCGTACTGATTTCTCGGTTTTTACTGAATTTTTAATTTACTTGTTTTCAGCGTCGTTGATTTTAAATCAACAAAAAAATGTATCACAAGGTAAAGCTTACGGTACATGTCCTAGAAGAGCGCTGGCCGTCACATAGTGTCCGCAATTTACGGGTGAATGACGTTAATGAAACGTTCTTTATGAAAATAATTGGTGTGTTTTCCTAGAGAGCGTTTTTTGATGCCGTAAGGTCAAACCCCGCTGCAGTGATGATCATGATAAACATCATAACGGCCATAGTGTGGCATCTTATAAGAAACCGTAACTTAAGTGGATTTCAATAAACAAGGTTCCAAAGTTTCAACGTGATTAAATATGATGATTATTTCGGCGCCCCTATCGATTTATCGGAAGCTTTCGTCTCGGTCTACGTATCGCAATCGAAAGCACCGGTAGAGGTAGTCCCTTCCGCACTAATCGAGCAATTTCTCCCATGTTATTAAAGGAAAATGGGAATGTTCGCAGCCCGTTGCGTTCTTAGAACAGAGTTTTTTACAGACGGTATTGAATTTTTAAACAAATTTTTCGACCCGCCGCCCAGGCCCATGAACCCACTTTATGTTATAGGATTAGAATGTTATTACACCTTACCTTCATGAATAATTCTCTTTAGTTACATAGTTTTATACTTGATTACATTTTGTTAATTATATGGTACGGAGTTGGGAAAAAAATAAGATAAGTAATACTGAATAACATTCCATAAATTGATCATAAATTAAATACTAAAAACATTACAAAATTGACAAGCAAAAAGTAATCTGACAACATCTGACAAAATTATGGTGCTGGTAGTGATGGATCCTTGAGCATATTCTTGTCTGGTAATAACCATAGCAGACACATTATCAGCACTGCACTACACTGAAATTATTTATTCTTCTTCATCGTGTCGCTGGCACGACTGTATGTCAGATCTTGTTGTCCCAAAACTTCGCCACTTCCACGGCGTCGTCGGTGGCAGCGCAGAGGTCACTTTGACTGCATATTTTGGGTCATAGAGAGCAGGATAGGAGGTGGAGCATAGTTTGCGACACAGCTCCACATCCACAACCTACTGCCGTTTCGTCGGGGCTACCTCGACGGAACGGCAGTAGGTTTACTTTACCAGATTGGCTATTTTATAAGTGACAAAACAGTTCTAATTAAACCATGTCATTATTATCTTTCTCTTTAGTTAATTCAGTTGCAAAAACTGAATTAGTTAGTTAATTCAGTTGCAAAAACTGAATTAACTTCTAGGTTAATTGGATTAAAAAGGACCGCAAAGACAAAGCTTAAAAGCATTAAAGACGTTTAAAAATAGTACACAACAAAAGGTATTTCCCAAGGGTGACGTTAATGTTCCGGTGCCAGCGTGGGCCATTCGACCGAATCTCTAGAAATTAAGGCAGGGGAAAAAAGTCAATAAATCCTAGGAGCAAGCTGGAACAGATAAAGAATGTCTCCGAACGAGACGCGACACCGCTGCTACGGCAGAAAAATCACGCGGCCTCGCCTCCCCCATGCTAATGTGACGCTAAGTCCTTCTACGACCCGAAAGGGTTCGGAACGAAACAAACTTTTTGATATTTATTTTGCTTACTTTTGATTTAAAGATAACTTGACTTACTTACCTAAGTAGGACTAAGTAGGTAGCCAGTCTGTCACAAAGTTTTTATTGGATTACTGTGGTGACTTTTTATTTTAGTACGAAAAAAATCTTATCTGAATATTTTATCCACAGATATTTCGGTAACATTGCGGCAGTTTCAAGAAGAATTGCAATTAAAAAAAGTTTAGTTCCTGCTAAGATCATTCACATTGTTGTCGCTGAAACATTAAGAATTGGGACAACAATCGATACACAGAAGCAAAAAATATGATCTAAATTGCTGTTTTCGAATCATTGCCTGCGGAAATCGTATATCTCTTGAAGGTGGTGGCCGCGCCAGCTAGATAAATGCTGCAGTAAATATCCTTTTCATGGTTTTAACTGACGTTATTTCTACCACTTTGCCCACTATTTGCAACATATTAAGCATAATAACTAATAATATAATAATAATATATTTTTTTTAACGTTGCCCCACACTAGGAATTACTCCTGTATCGTGGGTGCGTTTACAAACATTTAAATTCACATACACGAATAGCCAGACCCGGAACAACTACCTGTAGGCCATATACAAATATTGTTCCGTGCGGGAATCGAACCCGCGACACGCAGCGCAGCAGTCGATCGCTCAGCCACTGCGTCAACCGTGTCGTCGAAGACTAAGACTTAGCATAATAATAAAACCTGCCAAGTGCGTGTGAGTTAAACTGGGAGGGAGATTTCCTTTGTTTATCAAGACACACGGAACCCAATAACATCTCATTTATACTAGTGGTAGTTCTAACCCTAATCTTAATCTTGAGAAGGTCCTTTAATTATAATTTTAAGGGGAAAAGTTGCAGCACACAGTCTGTCCGCATGCCGAACGCACCGCGCAATCTACTTCTGGAAGTTGGTCAACTAATCCAAGTTTTCCTTTACTGGCTAATGAGACGAGTTTGATTCGAATTCCCGCCGCGCTGGGAATAGCCACCCTCTTTGAATAGCTCCTAGCTCGGGACTACTACTTACAAGCAAATAAGAATCACGATTTTTATAATAAGAAATACGATCAATGTTATGTTCGTCTACTACTGGATTCTTCTGGATTATCCACTTGACCTAGTTCCTTAGGTAAACTAGATTAATAACAAGTTTTGTAAACTGCGACGTTCAAAAAAAATTGTTTTACACAGTTTCTTTCGAGGTTTCAAAACCAAGGTTCTTCTTTCATACTTGATGTACGAGTACCTAGTTTTGGTACAACATACTCCTTAACTACCAAGATCTAACAAAAATATAAATCATCATCTGCCTAGCCTTTTCCCAACTATGTTGGGGTCGGTTTCCAGTCTAACCGGATGCAGCTGAATACCAAAAATATAAATCTAACCAAATATATTCAAATATGGCGAGGTGTATAATGGCTGGTCTTGGCAGTATGCTCGTGACGAGTGCTGCTTATGGTGACTGGTTGTCTAGCTGACCTTGATTTTGTTTATTATTATTAGTAATTAATTGTTTATTTATTTTACTTCGAAGGTTAGAGCTAGTTTATCGTATAGAAATTATTGTATAGAATCAAGTTCTTCTAACTGAACGGACAGCTGTGATGCTGGGGAATTCGTTGCGTCAGTTCTTTCCAGCTAAAGCAATAGGAAGTGGTGAACGGCAGGCGTTTTGTGGGACTGACTTAAGTAATTTTGACGGTCAAAAAGTGCTGATTCTCAGCCTAGTTTGAATAAATCACTTTTGATTTTTGACTGCACAACTATGATGAAATTAATGAGTTTCATCTTGACAAAAAAAATAAATGAAAAACATCACTACTCTAACAACAAAAACCTCTTCATCTTCACATAAAGTACAGCTAAATAAAAATACACAAAGATTTACTTAGGTGAAACAGAGATTCTCGCCAGACTTATTGGACTGCTCGTAGATAAACAAAGCGTCTGGCCTCCGTAATGGAAATTACATACCCCCGAGGTCGGAAATCAAATTGACAGAAGAGGTTAAACAAACGATGCGGTCAGGAGCCGAGACCGTAGTCCGTCGAATATTAATCGCTTAGTAAATGCGCTTTTATTTGTTTTTCCCTTAGCTGCTTTGTGGAGGCAGTGTGAATAAGTGACAATCTCCATTGAACCGAGAACGACTTAATTACGAACACTTTTTAGAATTGTTTTAGAATTCTTTTTGTGTGAAATACCTGTTACTGTTATTACAGTGTCCTGCATTATACCACTGCTGGGCAAAGGCCTCTACCCCATGACTTCCAGCTCTTACGATCCAGGACTAATGTGTACACACATCGTGCGACCGTTGCTGTTAGTCCGAATAATAATATTACTAACACAGACAGTATTTCAATTTCTGCACAGGTCTGTAGAGGTAATTCCCACACATTTGGTCACTTGAGTGTGTTTATGTTCTTTATAAATGCTTATCAATATAATACTATAAAAAATCTGAACGGAAGAATATTAGACTTGGTCATAAGTAATGATATACATATTTATATCTTTACAAATCGTTGCGATATGGAATCCCTTCTATAATAAATACTCAGATCCGATTGAAAAAGTTCAAAGTATGTTTTTGAAAGCCATGCATTTCCGTTGTTTTCGTACTTATGCATCTTATGTTGATCTTCTGAATTAGTATAAGTTACATAACCTTAAGGCTAGACGTATTATTATAGAGACAATGTTTCTATTCGGTCTATGTAATAACGCCTGTGATTGCATGAATATCACTAATAGGATTAGCTACGTGGTACCTAGAACAATCATAAGCCGTGGGGTGCGCGCACGACCCCCATTTGCAGTACCTTCTAGTCGTACGAATGCAGGCTTACGTCGTCTTACTGGTCAATATAATAATCTAATTCAAAATATTGACATCTTCGCTCTTCCAACCAATAAATTTAGAGGCCTTGTTCGTGACACATATTTTGGATATTGTTCCGTAATATTCTTAACTCTTAGACTGTATTTATAATTACTTGTTTATCTTTTTTATTTTATTTTTTTGCATGCCTGTTTAGTGTTTAGTTTTATCATTAACACTTATGTAATTTTATTGTAACTATCACATTATAAGCCCACATAGCATTAGTTTTATAACTTTTGTTTATAATATGTGGAAAATGTCGTGAATATATTTTATATCATATTGTAATATTTAACCGATTATTTTCCCAAATAAATAATATAAAATGTGAACCACTGGTCGTTTGTTTTCTCTACTCGTCCCGCAATCATCTACGTGGCCGCTTAAGTCGCCTATTTAAGTATTATTATCGAAACTGCGGCTTACTAAGCATGATATAGACCCAAATTACTATCCCAGGACTAGTTCGGCAAACTATCATCATCATCATCATTTCAACCGAAAGACGTCCACTACTGGACCAACCCCAAGCATCGCTCTTCCACCGGTTGTGCTTCTCGCATCCAGCAGAAACCTGCGGCCTTCACAAGGTCAAGGCCGGTCTACCTTGTGGGAGGCCTTCCAATGCTATGTTTTCCAGTACGCAAGCTATGAATGTCAATAATCTCAAAAAATCATAACCTTCATGAAAAACTGGCATGTTTTCTTACAACTTTGTTCCCACATATAAAAAGCCAGCGTAATTTATTATAGAGCTGTTTTAGTGACTGAACTCTGTCTGTCTAAGTAACCAAATATCGGTCGTCAGCTTCTAGTGTATTAAAAACACACACACACACTTACACACACACTACATTTGAAAGACTTAATGACAAATGCGACAGAAACAGGTATGATGATGAACCTACTTCCCCGAACGAGCTTTTACAAAGAAGTATACTGGCACCGACAAAATATCATAAACTTACAGAACAATCATAATTCAAACCAAAGAAGTACCTTTTAAATATTTTAATGGCAAATATTCAATAAGGAGCAGGTAAGCAGACGCGAAAACAAACATTAATATCAACGTAATGTCTGTTCCAAAAGTAAGTGATGGAAGTATAAACAATACGCATAAACCTCTTACGCAATCACTCATTAAAAGGAAATTAGTAATACGTTCATATTCTGTACTACGATGGTGTTACCTTTCATTCTCACCACTTTTTCCAACAGTTATTGTTAGAATAACATTATTAAATTGTAATTGAAAAATCATCGAAGAAAATTGAGATTTTAAAATTAACTTTAAATGAAAGCGGAAATAAATAATGAGGTGCTTGTGCTAAGTAATAACAGCCGCATGAGTCGATCGATCAGGTTAAGCTACGCTTGCCGCGGTTGGTCTGTGGATGGGTGACCATCTTAATATACTAAGACCGCTTCGTACCTCGGAAAGCACGTTAAGCTGTTGGTCCCCGCTGTCAGTCGTGCATCACATGGACAGTCGTTACGGGTCGACAACCAGTCTTACAAAGGGGTATCGTATTACCCAGTAACTGGGTTGTGAAGGTCAGATAGGGAGTCACTCAATAAAATACTGGTATTCCGCTGCATCCGTTTAGACTGCAAGCGGAACCCAACCTAGTTGGCAAAAAGCTAGGCAGATGATATTAAATGAAAAATCTCTTTAGGGTGTAACCCACGATACAGGAGTAATTCCTAGTGTGGGGCAACGTTTTAATAAAAAAATAATAATCAAATCGGAGCACTCCGTTTGTTCGTCGCGCTACAAATTGGCATTCACAGGTACCTGCGTTTTCCGATCCATTTGTTTATATTTTTATCAGATACTTTTGGACAGACCATACTTAATTGTCCTTTAGTCATCTGCAGTACGAGCTGTGCTTGGAGTAACATCCAAAGAAGAATATGAGGTCTCAGTCTCGCTGTCTTGGGATATCGGAATAAAGATCTTTTCAATAACGTTATCCTGAAGAAACTTTTTGCAATAAGGAACCAGCTGAAACAATTAAAATTACGAAATCAATTTGTTACTGCTTTGCTTAATTCACCTAGGTACGCACGGTAACATAATTATGGGCACCGTGAGTACATTTTCAAATAATAAAATAATAATAATAATATCCCCACATTTAATTTAATATCTCTACGTTGACGTCGTCTGGGGCTTGCGCGCCCCGAACTCTAGGTCTGTGCAGGTAAAGTTTACTTTCCCGAAACAAGTTTAGGGTGAGGAGTCAGACCAAAAGAGATACATAAACCCTCAGGGCAGCTCTTGGGCGGTAGCGACCCACCGACCCTGTCTCCTGGGAGACATCATGTTCCTCATCTCTGGCTTGCCTTTATTGGCCGGCTGAAGTGAACACTGACGAGGAGCTGAGCTTTCACTTCATTCTTGCTTTTATTGGCCGGCTTGAATGGAGATTCGTAAGAGCAAACGTGCTCGGGGGAAGGAAGTATTTCAGTAAGATGCTGGTAGGGATCTTGACCGTACTTCCGGGATTGTCCTGATAGCCGTGGAATATCTGTCCTCTCCTCATAAACACCTCAGGACCATGTTGCCCTCTTGTAACTTCGACACTGTGTGCTAGCGACCATTTCTGGGGGCCCATTGCTGAGTTTGCAAGTCACCCCCTGCTATTTTATGTGTATTTTTTACAAAACATCAAATTGGTCAGGCAGGGGCCATGGTACATATTTGCATAGTTCTAGATAACTAGTTCACTTAACCACCCAAACCCTTAATCCAATATCTTTGTTTCCATATCCTACAACAGTCCTACACCAAACGGGGGTTGTCCTTAGGTGCACTTGCATAGTGCGAACAGGGATAATCGACGGTTAGTGCTTCATTTCATTAGAAAAGTCTCGTAAGCCTTCCAAAGGTCCGGGACCCCTAGGGTCCCGAGAAACGTCAAGAGAAAAATAAAAATAATAATTATAATATGTCTTTTTTTTAATAATAATATATTTTTATTTTCAATAGGAATTTTAATTAAATGTCCCTTATTTATTTATTCGTCTTTGATTGAGGCCATTACTCATTTAATATTGTTAGTATTACCACAAAATACTCTCTGTGTTTTGTGGTATTACTTAAGCTATGTTAATACAATTAATTTAGATGCAAACAAATTCGGAACAATAATAATAATACAATACAACTTATGGAATACTATTCCTATCAAGCCATCTTCTGGAATCACCTGGCAACAATACAAGCACTGCGTACAGGTGCCTCATCAGGTGGCCTTCAGTCTTGCGAGCAAGCTAAGCAAGAGACTGCTGTCGCTGTCTCACATCCGAATCAGTAATGATGAGGATTGCACAAAAGTCATCGTACAACCAATACTCTCCGCTCTCTCTGCATATCACAGTTATCAGTGCAGTAACACAGTGACCAAGGTATTTAAAATCCAGTGGTCAAGCCACCTACTTTCGACACTTATCATGAGCGTCACCGTATGTATATGTATCAGGATTAAGTCCGAGTCTCACGCTCATTACAAAAATGAAGTACTTAATTTAATACCGAAACGCTCACCTGGGTATGAAATAAAATCTCCCAATATAAATTCACTTTTAACGTTTAACTTTCGTTCTCAATAATAGCATTGATTTCGCGTAAATATTCCGTAAACTCAATAAGATTGTCCACTAAGTCCGTAGGCATGTAACGGAAAAAGCTATAAACGCTCGCTCTGCCACTACAAACCTAGCCGCCACTAGACGCACACTTTTTTTACACTCAATGACGGACACCGATGTCAACAAACTCCTTAACCAGATCAGCGCCACTTATACCACCATACGGCCGCGTCCGTAATATTCGGTCGACGCAAATGAATGCCCCTTTTCCTGAAGTGCAATGATATCAGCCGATTGGCAAACTGATCTCAAACCGTAAATAGATCTATGAATATATATGCAGTTAAAGCTTACGAATTTAACTACACTTTAGTCCAATATGCCGCCTAGATTATACTCGTAATGTTTCAGTAGATTTACCTCTGAAATGAATAAACTTCCTGAAATTAACACTTTCAGGCCACAGGTTGTCATCCATGAAGACTGGTAACTTATGTGGTCCTTTTTTTGTTCCTTATCACCCTCTTCCATCTGTACGGACACCTGAATTTTACTAAAAGTAGTTTATAGCTTATAGCTCGATATATCGCTCTCAGAGGCACCTTTGTCTACGTTATTTATAAACAATGGGACATTAATATATGCCGCTTTGAACTTCATATCAAACACATTCTATGCAGCACCTTTATGCCCAATAAAACGGTTTTTGTTTCGTTTTTTCCTAGCTTCCATGACTTCCATCCATTCTTCGTCGCATTTATTTACGTTCCAAATACCTCGTTGCTGTACAACATCCGCTAAGGTCCTTTGCTTTATTTTCCCGGTAGCATCGCTACCTATTTTTTCCTTGACTTCCTCCACTTGCGCAGGCGCAGAAACCATATATTGAGACTACGCATGACTCAGCTGTAAGGCTACGGACACGAAGTCAGCGGGCGGGATGCATTTCAATGCATAGATTTATAATTATATGGAACTGGCTACGAAGGCAGCGGCGCGGGGAGCGGCGCGGGGAGCGGCGCGGGGAGCGGCGCGGGGAGCGGCGCGGGGAGCGGCGCGGGGAGCGGCGTACAACCGACGCACACCACCAGTCTAGCGGTGTACGCGCGTCTGCATTGACGTAGTGTTGTGCATTTTATTTTTTGCTTTTTAACGATAGACGTGTTGTAAAATGTTGTATCAAAAAGATGTTGTCATCGCTGTTTAGACCATCTTGTTCGCGAACAAACACACACCACAATTTTTCATAACACAACACTACGCCGCTTTAGCGCCGCGCGATCTGCCCGCTGGCTTCGAGACCGGGTCTGCGATGCCGCGCCGCTCCCCGCGCCGCCGCCGCCGCCGCCCCGCAATCGCTAACTTCGAGACCGAGACCTAAATCCGCATGCACCGTACCGAAATGCTCATCCACTTGTATCGGCGACGGCAGATGAAAGAGATTTCCTTACATTTGATTATACTACTTTGATACTAAAACCAGCAGTCGCCGGTTTCGCTTGTTCCGCAGGAACACAAGTAAGACCCCGGGGTTACTTTGCGTTACAGGTAAAAAGATAAGACCCGCAGGAAATGTCAGTACTTTCCATCGCAAAGAGTTCACTGCCCATTATAAAAAAGAACTTATTCTAAATAAAGAAATAACTCATCTTGTGTTATTGTATTGCAAGACAAAAGCCTCTTTTTCCACACAAGCGCAAACATGAACCAATCCCGCCTATAGACTTCAAGCCCGTCTCGCTAACCACTCCTAGGTCTGTTGCGTTGCCGTTGGATGTTTTAATGGGGGGGTCATTGTGTGTGGTGGTCTTAGCCCACAACGCTAAACAAATAAGAAAGCATTTTTTTTAACCCTACCTTTTGATGGTGCTCACGTACAGCGGCGTTAATTCTCTTGATTTCGTGTCTCAAATGACTAGTTTCTTCATAAATTTGGTCAACACTCCATGAATGTTCAGTTATAATCAAAGGTAAAACATAGGGTAGCCCTGCAACATCAACCAAAATTTAATAAAAATCTAACTAATAGTTAACCTCCTATAATTCGTTTCTGTCTAATTTAATAATAGTCTTTCAGAACGAACTTCGACTATAGCGACCAATCTCAGCAGAAGCCCGGCCAGGGTTCGGCGCGGGAGATATTATGGTGAACATGTGTGTGCACAGTCACAGGTGCACTCTCTCTTCTTTCTCTCTTATAGTCCGATGGGATAGCAGTCCGACCCGACCGGAGCACGACCAACGGCTTAACGTGCCGAAACACGGGGGTATCACACCACCGACTTTCAAACTCTGAATTGTTACTAAGAACTACCTAATGTAAGAACTAACACTGCCTGACCCGAAAATCGAACTGAGGACCCCAAGCTCATCAGTCGTGTTTGCGAACACCAGATCAAACGGGCAATCTAATATTGATAAAAGTATGTCATGTATGTACTAATTTGTACCTACGAATAATCCTTCATTAATGATAATATGATTTAGCTGCTCATTTAGGGCTGGTTATTTAATAGGCAGTTATTTTTTATCTGAAGAATAAAATATGACAGTTAGACATATTTTCTTGGTAAACAAAATCTGTCAAACTGCAATATTTAATCCTCGGATAAAAGTATCTGAATATTGAAAAATCAGCCAAGCCATACTACTGTAATTGACCAAAGCGCAGTAGTAGCTTATTAACCGTTTACTGTAGTAATACTACCCACTTGGTCGGTGGATCCGCCCTTTGCGCTGGATGTTCATGTTCCACGTCACCTCGTTTCTCTACTCTGGTTTTAACCGGTTGAATGGCGTAAAATGTAATTTTACAGAAACAATTAAAAAGGCATTGTGCCTCATGTGGATCCACGTTCAAATACGAAGGATTAATTTACGTCTAACAAACTACAGGTAACCCAAGAAAAGTATGCGCTTCGGAAATTATCGCATCTTCGGAATTACGCGCTATGCGTTCTAATAAGTATAGCGTTGTTACAACTATGGAAGTAGGTTCTTGCCTATTTGTATTACCATGATTACAAAATTATAGATGAACAACTCTATCAAAAAAGTTTTTTTGGAATTGCATAACCCAACAGAGAGAAAACTTCATACAAACAGGCAATTATAGGTGCACTACTATAAAGCTCGGCAGTACAAAACTTAGAAGCTTTACCTGTGGTGCGACGTTCGTGCTAATTCGGCTACAGGAAGATTATAGAAGCGCTTTTCTCTTTTGTTTTAACTGTAAATAATCTAACAACATTTTATATTACCTTTAATAGTTCCCAAGGAACCATCGCTTATGACACCCAAGCTAATTTTCGAATCTGTTGCATGATCAATGCATCGCGGCATCCAAATGCCATGCAAAGTTTTAGCCATTTCCGCCGACTTGAAAATGCAGCCGTACGGGTTGGTCGATGAAGATTGTACCATCTTGATAACGAGGAAAAGTAAGTACTTAAGTATTGTTTCAATACTAGCAGGCACAAAGAAAAGGAGTCCCAAAGTACGTGGCCGTTAAATATGGCACATGGAGTTTGAAAACTCCGGACATGAAACCAGTGGTTGCCCAAGTGACACAACTGCCAACTGTCCAAGCAAGCTGACCTAGTGTCCGGAGCCTATTTTTAGGGTTCCGTAGCCAAATAGCAAAAACGGAACCCTTATAATTTCGTCATGACTGTCTGCCGGATATTACACAGCCATTTTACTCGGAGACTACGCGCACTACGTCGACGAAAATTGTATAGGTGTATTCTGTGCACCGCTAAACAATGGTGTAGTGAAACTACGAAAAAAATTATAATGGCTGGCACTCCCAATATAATTATGTAACCGCCGGGTGAAAAAATATGCTATGCAGTCAACAACTATAAATTGACTAAAAAGATTTTGATGTTTACAAATTACTGCTTTTAGTGACGCAGAAATCACTTGTTTTTTTTTTTTCGAGAAATACCTACCTACTATGAAATACGAAATTATTCTTGCGGCAGGTAAAATCAATCATGCTCAAACATTCATCCCGACTACGGAAGCCTTCACTATTTTTTTTTTACCAGAAAGCGCTGGCACCTCTCTTAGGGAAAAGGCCTCCCATCATAGTGGCTTAGATGATGCAATACAGGATGACTTGTAGTTCACCGTATTCCTTCCAGTAAGTACATACCTATCCCTACGTGTAATAGTGTAAACTATTAGGAACAATTAACCACTTAACCACCCCACGTGGGGTAAAGGAAGGAAAGGCGGTCCCTGCAGGTACAACGATCTACCTTAATCATTTTAAAATGAACTACGCCACCTATAAATGAACTGTGTCATGACTAGGTCTTCATACTCTAGGTTGTCATAATCAATAAAATTTAGTTACTATTTTATTATTATAAGCCTGAGTTGTACCACTACAGGGCAAAGGTCTCCCTTCCCACTTTCCACTTTTCCCGGCCCAGAAAGAGATGTCGGGATGAGCTGGACTCCTCCTTCCTTCCTTTTGAGGTACGGAAACCTACAAAATATACACAACATAGGTACAGGTAGGTAACTGAACTATAGGACGTAATGATACCTTCTTAATGAAATCCTTCTTCATCCAAGATGCATTGAAATGAATGTGCTCCATGTTAAGTTTTTCCAACATTTCTTTGGAAATGGCATTCCAATCACACCTTTTGTCGGTGTTTATTATAATATCGTCCTTTAAATAGGGCACTCCGATTTCCGTATGAAACACGATGTCGTTTGCAGCCCAAACATAAGCAATATTGAGCTGCGAACTTTTCACCTTAAATAGATATTTCATTTCACCATCAACAACAAGAATAATGAACCTTACAAAATTTTAGTTACCTATAGCAACACAGATGCTAAATAGGTAAAAAGTTTTGAGGGTTTATTTCTAATAGACCGTCGTCTTACAAAACAAAATCTTACTTTAGTTCTAGTCTAAACCTTTGGGCCAGTACCTACTTATTTGTATATCGGACTTTATTTTGATTTAGGCAAAGTTCTTAATACTAGAAT
Organism: Luperina nickerlii; assembly: GCA_963855955.1. NCBI lineage: Eukaryota > Metazoa > Arthropoda > Insecta > Lepidoptera > Noctuidae > Luperina > Luperina nickerlii. The sequence goes on from OY979674.1 coordinate 12,833,640, forward strand.
GAAAATTATGCACCGAACTAAGCTGTCATTTTTATAAGAACTGCAAAAAAGTTAAGTTTATAGAGGTATGAGAAACAGGGTGTAAAGTTCACTCATCCTCCATAGAAAAGGGAGGATCCACCGACCAGACGGGTGTCGTGTCTGGCGGGCAACTACACCGATGATTCATGTCGTGCCGTTGTATCTGTGTTAGTATCGAACTTCTTATAATTCCCATTTTGCACTCCTGTAAATATTACTGAACACTCTAATATACCTATAATTATTACGACTCTTTTGTGAACGTCAAATAATTTTGGTGTATTTCGGGATTCGAAAAATATTTCTAATAGCTAAGTAGGTAACTGCGACTGGATGTAAAAATGATTATCATTAGAAGTTCAATAAGTTTTTGGAGGATGAGCTAAATATTTCCCAATATATATAAATAATAATGATGAAGTAAGGTAACCTAATATGAATGGTCCTTAACAGAAGAATTAGAGATAGGTACCTAAACATTAAATAAGTGAAAAAGATAACAACCTTGAGGAAGTCACTCAATGTACTTTTTGCAATAGACCTCAGAGGCGTAGCGAAAAACATTATTTCAGGAGGTATTTTTTTTGCTATTATCATCAGAATGTCAATGACCAGCAAACCATCACCAACAATTACAGGTTTCCGAGATTTCTTAGCGGGTTCTTTAAGTTCTTTTGATTTTTTCTTAGGACTAGTATCTCTTGATTCCTTAGTAGCTGGCAAAGTTTTTGCAAAACTGGTAGCAATTTTTATAATTAAGTATAAATTATCGAACTGTTCAGTAGACTCCATGTTGCCGAAATCAAAACAATTTGGATTTGCAAAATTTGTCATAAAGCAAAATACGTCAGCGTCTGGTAAACTGAAAAAATAACTGGATTATTAAAGAACATTGCGGATTTTTTTTTAAAGAGCCATAAAATGCATACCAGCAGCCTAATTGCGTAGATAACCGACTATCATAAATGATAAATGATTTTATTTTTGTAAGTATGTTTGCACAAATCAATCAATCTCAATCTGAATCATTTTGAAGGATATTTCTAATCATTGCTTCTTATGTTCGAAAAATGTGTCTGCTCAACAACGTAAATAACGCAATGAATGTTGTTGAACTATCAAAATGAAAACCATTGCTACTGTTTGTGTTACGCAATTACCCGCGGATACCTACCATGGTATATCCGACGTAATTCTGATTGTGTTGAGATATGGGAAAGCACAAGCAGTGTACTCTTGTGCTAATTCTTGCGCTTGATTCGTTTCATTAGCATAAACTAATAATATCAAGTCAATAAATTGCGTTTGTCCAAAAACTACTCCAGATAATATTTTAGTGATGGTTAGCTGTGACGCTGGTATCAGTGGATTTATCATCATCACCCTTAGAGGAGGTATAAATTTAGTGGTTTGAAAATTCATTTTTCATGCATTAGCTTACAGTTTTATCGTGTATATTTATTTCGCAAATTCGTAACTTCGTAACGATGTATTTAATGACAAGACATTTATCTGACATTGGACGAAAAGTAATAAGTTAGTAAGAATGAGGTGAAAACCAAATACACAAAAAATTACAAAACAGTTTAGTTTTGACTGGCCATGCCTTAAATTGTGGTATCTATCTCACACACTGTCCTATATGTATTATACAAGTAGCTACGTGTTTAATAGAGGTCAGTGATCTCACATTACAAAATATCCCTATTACCTTTACTAAACCTTAGCTAGAGAAAACGAATTGAAACATCATCATAACCATCCACAACCCACTTCACCCACTAGAGAAAATTAATGGACTAGCGGTTCTCGAATGAGGGTGCTCTAATAGACAGAAAGACCGAGAGTACGAATTTGGTATGTACGGAAGGTTATTTTGATGTTATACCTAAACCAAAGCACGACGCCCCAGTCATAAGTGGTGGTGGTCCCAGTGGTCGCAAGTGCGAATGCTGAGTTATAACCTTGGGTTCGAGCTCCTGGTGAATCAAAGTTCTTTTAGATAATATACTTAAAATCAACTACCAGGCGAATTGGAAACAATTAATGATTTGTTACCTAAAAAGCAAAACTTAAGCCCAAACAATATCCAGACAGCAATAGCAAATTACAGCCTGCAGACGGCAGAAGCCTATGCACCCCACGACAAAAATGATCAAACCACGCACTTATGTATAGCAACTGCTTGTTAGAAAGCCGAATAGATTACAAGTTTAAAAAATTACAGACAGTCCACACGACCAGTCGCGCCACCTATCAGACGACAAAGGCATCACTAAGCCAGACATATAGCAACAAAGGACTGGATATCAAACGTTGGGTATGGCACGTACTTAGACTAAATAATAGTCACACAATCCTCAATCGTGCAATCAAAATTGACAAGAAATTAGCCAAATGCTCTAAGAAATCACCAGGGAGGTTTAAAAATAATTTTTAAACCTCCTTGGAAATCACAGATTATGTTTCTGAAGAATGTCAACACAAATGTTTTTTATTTTAGCTGGGCCCCTTCCCTTGGCTATTTTAATTATTATAATTCTGTTAGATATATTGACGGTTGCGAATCATATTGATTTACATACAACTTGAGTACCTATCAACTTGAAACAACGTAAGATTCGAATTCCGCGAGTAATTCAACTTTTTTTTGCTATGGACTATTAGCAAGGATTTTAATGAGCGTACTTACTAATTCCATGGTTTGGAAGGACTCCTTCAAGTGCTTTAATCTAATCTGAGCGTAGAATGCGAGGCAGGGACTTATACGACAACTTGCTGGCGATTTCAAATTCTCACGTCCTCGTCCACACATAATCTGACAACCGTTAGATTGCTAGTGATGTCAACATCTTTGTGTGAATGTGTGACTGAACTCGTCGGCGACATGTCAGTCTAGGACTGTGTGGCGACCTCGTGGCGACATGTCGGCGACTGAACTCCGGCATAGAGTCCGTTTCACGAAAGAAGTCCCGCGGCAATAAGTGGAACTAATTATCATTATCTAGTTAGCAACATTCCTACAACAACCCTTCTACCTCATACACCTTTCTTTATTTAGCGTTGTGCATTTTATTACGCAGTACCGATGATATACAGTACCTGTAATCGAGATAAATAAATATTTATGATTCCGTCGCGCGACGGTGGCGTTGCGTCTGCGGGACTTCTTTCGTGAAATGGAATTTTAGATTATTGCCATATAATTTAGTCACAGATAATATGTAATACAGATAATATAATACTCCTTTACCAGTTGACATTGACAAACTGTCAATTTTGACAATTTATATTCATAATAACATGACAGGTGACATAACACTGACGCGTTTACTTTTTGTTGTATTTTGCCCGAAATGTGGGAAGTGATAAATTGTGTCTAAAATCTAAATTATGGCTTCCTCAAAGGACCGAGATGTTGAGGTTTCACCAGCAACTTCAACGTCTTCAGTCAAATCTGCGTTTTTTGAAAGATCTCCGTCCGTTTCGTCATCAAAAGAAGATAAATGGCCGGAACTTCTGTTATCCAGGCCATACAAATCCTACTTCTACAGTTCAAAATGTAAGTACTTGGCATAATTATTTATATATACCTAATCACCAATCTTTATGGCGAAATAAATTTAAGTTTACAAATTCCTAGTTACAAAGCAATATAATTTCATAAGCCAGATTCTGTGTTTAAATGTTGTTGGATATCGCGTGACCGCTATTGATAACGTTACTGGCACTTTGTTTCTACATACTAACAAAGATAGCGGTATTTTTACACTAAACAGTTGTAGACTGTTTCAAAAGCTTGTGGCATCTTCCTTTGTAGCATAGTATCATGTTTCTGTGACCAATTTGTTGCTGCCATTTCTATGGAGAAAATTATATTCTTAGGGCTGATTTTTCCATCACCAGATAACTTTTATTTGAGGAATAAAATTGACGTTTGACAGTTTCTGTATGAAATGATTGTCAAAATTTCAAAATTATTCCTCCGATGAAATTATCCAATGATGGAAAAATCAGCCCTAAATAGATTAATATGAATAAATCTGAATTTGTTGCCAATAATGGTCATCAAGCGATCAATATTGAAATTCTGCTGACCTCTAAATAGTTTGAAGTATATACAAGTAAAAGATCCATAAATATTATAGTGCTATAACCGTTTTATTTAACAAGAAAAATACCTTTTACAACCTATTGCTATTCCAATCTTTTGCTCCTACCTACTATGAATATTTGAAAATAAATGATTTCATAGGAAAATTGCATGCAAACTTTAAGTTTAGTAGTGATACTACTATCCTAATGAAACTAATTTGATAAAAATAAAGACCTCTTATAATATCATACTTGCTAGAGTTCGTAAAAAAACACCTTCATTTCCAAATGTTTTTAATACAATCTATTTAGTGATTTCGGCGTGAAAAGGTGATAGACAGAGTTACTTTGTATTAATAATATTAGTATGGATACATTGAATACATTTTTTTTTTAATGCAAATTAACATCTGTTTCGCGACAATAGACATTTTTGTTTGGTCTGTGTCTCAGGTCTTATATAAATAGGTATGTGGCAAGTGTAGACATAATGTTTTAAACATTATTGTTTTATCAAAACTCCAGATTATTAATGGTAAGTATTGCACAGGCCATGCTTAAGTAATTAGATTAAAAAGTATTAATTGCATTTTCATCAAAAAAAAATTGTTTTAATCTACACTTAAATTGGCACTTTTTATGGTATACTAGCATTAACTTTGAAGTTTGAAAATTATCTCACAATATCAAAGCACCAGGATAAATGTTTCCTATGTCCTAACGCATGTCATGCCCTTATGCCACATCCAAATCTATTTGCCCTTTGAAGCGTGAAAATGTAACAGACAGACAGTTACATTTGCATTTATAATATTAGTAAAAAAAAAATAGAATAAAAAAAGAATATTAAAATATTAGTAAGTGGCTGTTCATTTATTATGTAAGACGATTTTAACCAATTTCTGACCGCCCCTCCCTCCTACGTAAGAAAAAATAAGACTTGAATAAACCCCGTCTCCCTTTGCATCTTATATAAGGTCAGTATCTACCACAATTACAAAGAAAAAGTAGTTTAACTTATAATTTTTGCTTAATTTGAATCTTACGTAAGAATAATTTATTTAGACCCCTCCCACCTCCATGTAAGAAAAAGTAAGACTTGTTTGGACCCCCTTCCCCCTCAAATCGTCTTACGTAATAAATGAACAGCAACTAAGTAGAGTCTTTTATTTTTGACAGTTTAGTTTGTGATCTTCCTGTACGAGTTGCAATTAATACTTTTTCTTTTTTTCTTTAGCAGATGATAGCTCTCAATATTTCAATGCTGTTGCAAGCAATACTATTGGGGATAATTGAATTTTACGATATTTCATAAAATAAAGTGTTAAAAAAACATTGTTTTTAATAAAATAAAAACACGATTTTATCTTTACATTAAATTAATGTATAATTTTTCCTAATTCCCTCCACATATCACTGTTATTTATTACCTTTAAAATACCCCACAACTTGATAATGGAATAAAGCCACTTATTGTCCCTTACCTAACTTAGGAGTTTTTATTTCAAACCAGATTTTTAAAAAAAAAAATTATGTAATTTTTCTTCGTTTTATCATATTTCGACATTGATACGCGAAGTTTCGCTAGCTTATTTAATTTGATCCTGTATTATAAACAAACTACCTATATATACAAAACTTATTTATTGCAAATACCTACTTAACTATCGAAATAATATGTAAGTTCTCTACCTATGTTTATATGTATACAACAAAAATCTACAACAATATTTTTAAATGTAATAATTCCACCAATAAATAATAGTACATTATGATATAAGTGCGGTAAGTTGAAAATTACAGCCGAGGCGATATTGCTTGCCCGAGCCGTAGGCGAGGGCTAAAAGAAAGCAGAGGCTGTAATTATCAAAGCGCACGTATGTCATACGACGTTTTATAACATATTTGCGAGGAAATAAATAAAACTAGGACTTCGGAATAATTTTTACTTCTTAACAAATAAGCGATGCGCGCGCGTTCGCGCTTTTTTTCAGGCATAGGCACAAAACAGCCAGTATTATTAATAAAGTAAATTAATATTTTTGTTTTTGTTACAGATATTAATGGTTGTAATTTATTGTCAAAATTAATTAAATTAAAGAATTAATTGTTTATTTATTATATTTTATCTCCCAAAGTTAATTTTATTCATAAAATGTTGACTACTTTTCTGAAATAAAAACTCTTTGCTAAGATTTAAAAAAGTACCGTTCGTTTTGACGGAGCATCTTGATAAACCGTGCGATTTACTTTACATTACCGCACAAGTGCGTAATGAGATACATTACGATATTGAAATTGGTGAAATAAGAGACCCTTTACGAGCAAATATGTTATAAAATAACAATTTACAAATGGTAACCCTGATCACGGCGGCGCGGCCCAAATTTCTTCGAGCATTAAAAAACAGCTACATAATGCAACTCCTTTATTTCATTGTTTTAAATTTTGACGACACGGTTGGCGCAGTGGCTGAGCGATCGACTGCTGCGCTGCGTGTCGCGGGATCCATTCTCGCACGGAACAAATATTTGTATTGCCTACGGGTAGTTGTTCCGGGTCTGGCTGTTTGTGTATGTGAATTTAAATGTTTGTAAACGATTATCCCTGTATGCACTATGCAAGTGCACCCAAGGATAACCCCCGGTTGGTGTAAGGCTATTGCAGGATATGGGGTGGTGACTTGCACACTCTATAATTATTATTATATTTATACTTACCTTTAAACATGAAAAAAAATACTATACATATATTTAGTATGTATTTATTTATGTATCTATTATACAGCATTATATATATATATATACTATATATCTATGTATCTCGTATATTATTTTGCACCACTGACAACCCCATTTTTTATATCCACGCAATTTACTGTCCATTCCAAGGTTGCCTGGAAGAGATCGCAGAAAGCGATAAGGCCGCCCATTGTACTCGTATGTTTTGTATTCATAATCGTATTTTTTGTTATGTATTTTCTGGTGTACAATAAAGCATGTATACATATATAAATAAATAAATACTCTTAACATGTTGTCGCCCGAGTGTGCTAGCACTAAAGCGATTATTTTAAAGTACCGTTCCTTCATAAAACAACTGTTAATTGAAATTTCGCAATAAAATAATAAATCATCTTCCCCTTTTTTTTTAAGTGAAATTCTTTCATTCGTTTTCTTATGGGTCTTGTCGGCTGTGACCTGTGAGTTGTGCTCCTACAAGTTTCCACAATTTTCAAACAGATGGCAGCATACGCGCCGAGTATTGATTTTCCCGCTGTTGTAGGTAGTACGTAGCGCTTGCCGGGAAATCAATATTTTGGACGTAGGTACTGGCAAACCATTCCGCTCACAGCGTAGTAAGTGAAAATTACTTGTGCTAAAAGTAATTATTATAAAGAAAAGTTACCAATTCACCTTTGAATACGGACGTTAACTACTCGGTATCGCGATTAAACAAGTGATTTGACAAACACATACTAACTTGACCTTCAAAGTGGCGCATCGGGTGAAATGATTCTAAAGGGGTGATCAAAATTTACGCGACACTGTTGATTGTTTCGCTTGATAGTTTATTTGCTGCTTTATTATGCGTTCGCTTGCTGCCGTTCATGGGGTGGATCCCTTGCCCGAATTAGGCATTCCATCGGCCATTCAACATCAGGGTGACGGTAACCCGGACGGTGATATGGCCGGCGCTCAGGACACTATCTACCTGTGCAATTTCCGCGTTTCCGTCGATGGCGAATGGCTCTGCCTGAAAGAATTGCACGATATGGAAATGCAGGATTCCTTCCATCGTCCACCTGTGCAAGGCACCATCACTTCGCCTGACGATCCAATGAATACTTTGATGGGTAAATTAATGCGCCGAACAAATGAAGTAAGTGTAAATAGTAATGACAATAAAATCAATTTATTGTCATCTGTTGTAGCACGGGACCCTGTTGTGATCGAACGTAGCAATCTTGTGAACATCTCGAAACTGATTGTGAAGGAGCTGATTGAACAATCGCTCCGGTATGGTAGAATGCTCGACAGTGATCACTTGCCATTGCATCACTTCTTCATTGTACTCGAGCATGTTATGCGTCATGGACTCAAACCGAAGAAGGTAATTACTTGAACTGATACTTGCTTATAACTATAATGAACGAATATTAAATGGTACCCATTTAATATTTATTGTCAAATAGGTCACTTAAAGACGTCATTACTATTACTGTGTTAAACGATTCCTTTTAAGTCATCAAAAACAACATCAATTAAAGAGACAAACATTAAAGAGATAAACCCATCATTTATATGATAAGCATTTTCAGGGATTACTTGGACCTAAAAAAGAACTGTGGGACATCTTGCAAATGGTGGAGAAATATTCGCCCGAAGCAGCTGATATCACGGCTAGCGTCAGGGATCTTCCCACTGTGAAGTAAGTCACACATACTAGTACTACTAAACCTAACATTTGATCCAGTAATTAGACACCACACCACACCACTATACCCTAATAGCAACACTTCATGAACAAATTTTAATGTTTCATTATAATAATTTTCGCAGGCAAGTACCTACTTACTAAAACTCGTTTGGATATTATTTACTGATATTATTTTATTATACTTAATGCACATTTTTGAGTTCAAAAAATAACTATTATAAGTTTTTCGTCGTCGATAAAAATAACAAAATCGCATTCGTATCTTTGGGTTTCTATGTTTTTACAATTTTTACAGGACGGCTATGGGTCGTGCTCGAGCCTGGTTGAGGCTGGCTTTGATGCAGAAAAGACTTGCGGACTATCTTCGTATTATCTTAGAACACCGTGAAGATACGTTGGAGGAATATTTCGAACCTCATGCTCTGATGCTGAATGAAGAAGCCGTCATTATAACTGGTCTTCTGGTCGGCTTGAATGTTGTGGATTGTAATTTGTGTGTGAAGGTAATTATTTGTCAACGATCCCACTTGTTACTTTTTGACACCAGTACCTACCTATAATTTTTTTCTACCTTGTCGTAAAGTCAAGGCAGTGAAATCGATACTGGAGAAATATTAAGTGACTCATAAAAGTTCTTTCACATTTCGTATATTCATTCAATTTTAAAATTCAATGTGAAACACACAGGAGGAAGATTTGGACAGTCAACAAGGCGTAATAGATTTCTCGCTTTACTTACGCGGCAGTAACTCGTCCAATGACCTAGCCGGCAATGGCAATGGTAACGGTGATTCTGAGCCGAAACAACGTCACATCAACACAATGCTAGACCAGAAGAATTACATTGAGGAGCTGAACAGACATCTCAAGTGAGTTTCGAATCTATTATCTATTGTTCTCAAATTCTCACGTTAATCTAGGCACGTTAATATATTCTTTTAACAAATTATTTTCTATTTAGTGCTTTTCCCATAAGCTTCATTAGTAAATTAGATCATTTATCCACTGACTTGCGCTTCGCTAGACTACATATAATTTTGACTTCACTGTTCCTATTCGGAACGACAACGCCAACGATATGCAATGTTACTGTGTGTTTTATGGTTCGTTTATATTTTACAGCCTCGTTTGAAATACCTGTCTGTGTTAGTTTACTTTCTTTTTAGACATTTTAGTGTAATTTTATGATAGCCAACGTCAACGTTGTTTCGAGTGTGACGCCTCTAGGAATTAAAAATTTCATTCAACGTCCTAGTTCTTACCTATACCTTTGTAAACAAATAGTATTGTTGAAGGTTAACTGACAAATAATAAGGTCATGAGCGAACATTATATTTAACCCAGTTCATAGACCCATGACGACTGGACTCGCAATAGCTACTACGAGGTGATCGTTAGATAGCTATACCTGCTTCCATGGACTGTCTGATAGGTATAACAGCAATTCTATGTGGACTGCATTTGATAGTCTACTACAGCATCACTTACACCCAATCCTCTACAAGGATATCCAACACAAATATCAGTTAACCAGACAGCCAAACACATGTTATCTGCTGCGATTGACTGGCTGAAATAACAAAAGTCAGTCAAATCATTTGACATGAGTTAGATAGTCTGTTAGCTATTTTTTGTGATTAGTATTTCAGAAATCAGATAATTTATCTCCTCCACATTTATTATGCGCACGGCCAAAGCGTGAAACTCTGCCAGCGTCTATGTTTCCTTCCACGTATAGCCCTTCAGCCTTCAAACCAAGGGTTAACAAGCTTCTTCAGGGCTTGCTCGATCTATCGTAGACTTCATCCATCACTGTCCACTAGGCGAGATTAAAGTCAAGAGCATTTAGCACAAAAAATAATCTCCCAGAATATTTGTTCGCCTTGTAAATCCACTGTGCAAAGAAATTTTTATCAATTAAAAAGGTGTGTTGTTATGCAAATTCCTTTTGTTTTAGTGCAACAGTAGCGAACCTCCAAGCCAAGGTTGAAAGCTTGACAACAACCAATGCCCTCATGAAGGAGGACTTGGCGATCTCCAAAAACACGATGATTCAATTAGTTGAGGAAAACAATCAGCTGAAACACGCGCTTGGTAAGTACCTACAGTAGGTACTTGACACTAAACATAACATTTACATTAAACTGTACGTTTACGTCAAACTTGGGTTTTGTTACATGAATGAAAAATTTATCCTAAATCGGAAGCATGTCCCATGTCTGAAAGTACATTTACAGGGTGCAGGAACATCGACGCACAACCTGAAATCAAAAAATTTCTACGCTAGAGAATCTAGAATCAAGTGCGATTTTCATGATTACAGTTTGCGCTTCGATGTGTCTGCCACCTGTATAAAAAAACAAGCACAAATTAGTTTTTTTTTTTTTTTTCAAAATATCCCAATATTCAGTGCCATTAACCTCAATTACATAACAGTAGTCGCCGGAAAGGGAAACTACTCATGGTCATCGGTATTTACTACCGAAAACACTACGCGAATAACAATAATAGAAAATCCAGCAGATAAGACACCTTGCTTACAGTGATGAGTCAGTCTCTATTGTATTTGAATAGCTTAGTAAGCATTCGTCCCTGGGCCGGACCTGACGCCCGCGTCATTATTTTTACCGCCATTTATTATTTAACCACGGTTTTCAACCGTTATGCGCTCAGCATTAATGGGCAATTCTACAGCAAAAAGTCACACTAAACAAACTTTTTGGACCAAATCCTGTGAGTTATTTATGTACCAGTGTAAATATATCACGCTGCAGTCTGTGTTTATTTGTATTGTTTAAGCACGTGTGCATTTTTTGTGCAGGGCAAGATATAACCAAAGATACGAGGATGAAGGTGACGGAGCTGCAGTCTGATGAAGAGGTAAAATCAACTATTTATTTACTTTTTTTTCCTTAACATTATTATACACATATTATCGCTGTACTACTGCTAAATTTTAGTGTACGTCCAAATTAAAACGAAGTAATTAAATTCAGTGGCACACAATGGTACAAGTTTTCCTCCTTCATTGAAATTTCTTTGGTGTTTTCCTTATTTGAAATGCCGTACTTACTTGTATGATTGATCTGATACATAATTACCCACTTAGTAACGTTTTTTTTTTTTTTTGTTTCTTTAGTTCTACCGCGTATCAATATTTTTGTTTTATTAATTTCTTTCATTTAAAAAAATAAGTCTTGGAATATCTATCTACAGCTTAAACATTATTCTCATATCCTTGTTTTAATGATATCAGCGATTAAATTTCCAACGATATACAGTATAATCTTAGGTGTACATGCCTATTACTTCACTTAGGTATTGCGAAAATACTACAATGATTTGTTCCAATACGGACAAGATACGTAGGTACGTCTTGTCTTTATAACAAAGACTGGAAACTAAAACACTTTCTTTATTTCGGTACCAAAAAAAGGAAAACCTATTCCGTCTTATTACAAAACGAAATCTAACTTTAATTCTAGTTTTTTTTCGATTTAGGCACTTACTATAATGAGTGTAATCAATTTGTCATTTTTGTAGAAAAATCCTGCATTACTGCAACAGTTAGGTTCTTAATACAATAACTGATTCGGTTGTTTAAACCCGATGTAAAGAAAACCCTTGTTTTGTAATACGATTACGATTTCACAGTTTAACCAAATGGCACGCGATTTTAAAAATAGCGCCAATAAATTAAAACTCCAGCGACCAGTCTGTAGAAATGTGTCACTTTAATTTCCAGGAGAAACGTAGCGTCAAAAGCATCGCCTCTGATAAATCCAAAAATGATAGTGAGGCTAACAAGAATTTGGAGGAAGAACGAAAGAAGTATTTGGAACTGCAGAGAGAGTTAGATTTACAGGTATAGTAAATATTACCGGTCGTAATACTTCATGAACAATGTTATTTTATAAACGTCTGCTCGAACTGAAATCAAGGTCGATACATAATGACCTGTGGCCGCTGTCGGGTCACAATAACTTTATTCCATTAGGCAATGACCCGACATGGACCTGGAATGGCAATGTCTGTCTAATGGGTAGCGAAATCTATAAATCATAGCTTACAGAAATGTTTTATCCGTACACTGCAAACTACAAACCTAATAAGAAATTTCTAATAATACTCTTTAACACGTATGCTTCAGATTTCACTCAAAGCAGAAATGGAGGTCGCTATGAAATTGCTAGAGAAAGATATACACGATAAACAAGACACAATTATATCGCTGAGAAGGCAACTTGACGATATAAAGCTAATTAACCTAGAGATGTACAAAAAATTACAGGTGAGTTATTTACTCGTAGTTCAATAAGCATGTTGTTTTAAATAATCTTTTAGGATTTTGTACCCTTAAAACTGTATCACTAGTGGTTGACCAATCACGCACTTGCGACAATCTTTGCTAACATTTCTTCATTTGTTCTTCATGGTCTGTTGATGATTAACAAGTAGATCTATACCTAACTGTGACACTAACTCTTACTTTCAACTTGCTGAATTACTCCGGTTTTAGCACATCGCGTACTGTTTCATACCAGTTTAGTTACCTTTGTATACGGTACAGTCGTGTCCTCAGACGATACCCACGAAGGTCGCTCGTGGCGTGGGTGCCTGCTTGATTCCCGCCCATGCATTCTCATTATCCCACCAACTTGATTAACGAATAATATGCCTCTGTGTCTTTAACCTTTATATCGCATTTTTTGTATCGTAACTTGTTTCGCTTATAACTTATTACAATGTATGTATTCGTATTTATTTTTTTTTAGTTGTTTCTTTGTCTCGTTTCCTTATTTTTATTACTCACTGACCTGCTAATATTATATATATAACCTTTACTAATACCATGCTGTATTCACAATGCCGCGGTTGTCGTACGGAAGGAATGCGAGATGGAACTGACGCAGAAGGGCGAAATGGTGTCGAGGCTCCAGGGGAAAGCCGAACAAATTGGCAAAATACTTCACAACCTTGAGAAATATAACCACTTCTTAGGAACTGATAATGACTTAGTCAAAGCTCTCAGGTCTCCTACAACTAATGAAAATAATCTAGGAGACAAGTTAGAAAAATTGAAAGCACAAAGTCACGCGCAAAAGGGTACAAAGTCTAAGGATGAAGGCCCGCCTCATAAAAAACTAAATCTCCAGGAAATACCACCGTTCCGAAAGTGTAATGTGAGAGACAAAACAGTCGGTCAAATCCCGGAGTAATCTTCGACATTAACTCAATACTGTGAATAAAATTGTTCCATTTTATCGTATTCAGGTGGTGTTTCCTGTTTCCTAGAAAATTATTAATGTATTACCTACTAACACATACTAATATTATGGTGATATTGATGATGTTGAGGATAATATAATGGTTACAACTTATAATATTATGCATTTACATAGTTTTAAAATATTCATAAAACCACTGTATTAACCTCAGAATAAATTATTTGTATTAGTATGAAACTTTTAACAATAACATCTGTCCTGTACTTATCTGCTTTAAACTAACAGAAATAATCTTACTTCCGCTCAAATGAGTTGTCATTTTATTCAGCTAAACTGTATTGGCCTTGTTTTAGGAATGTGAAAGTTCCTTGAAACATAAAACAGAGCTAATAGCCAAATTGGAAGCAAAGACTGAATCAATGGGCAGCACCATACATCAACTCGATGAGAAGTAGGTTTTACTAATTTTTACTATGACATCGCATCAAGCGGGTTACGGCCTGCGTTCACCCGTCAGGATCGAAAGAGTGCCTGGATAATATATTACGCTGTTGAATGTAAACTAAGCGCTTGACATATCAGTACTCAACGCACTTAGGTGTGAGCAATGCACAGCTTGCGTGTGTCAACTAGCGGCAACTCTTTCCATTCGCTCGATATTGGCAAACCCTCACAATGAACTTAGTGAATGCAAAAATCAGTATTTTGATAAATTATTTAAGTGATCCGATGATAATGATCATATTGTTAAACGTAATGCTACTGTTGCTTTTGCTTACTTGCTGTGATTCAATTAAATATCCAATTGTAACATTTTGTTAATTCACTTTAAGTTTCTGTTAGGATTTTTTTTTTCGATTAAAGTTAATTTAAGGTGTTATTAAGTTATTTCCCACAAAATAAAATCATATTGATTAGGTACTGTTAAGTATATTTCACTGTGTTATGAATTTGTTATTTACTTTGATTAAAACAGTTTATTGTTACCTTTTGATAATTATGTAACGTTACTAATAAAAAGTACCTGTATTACTAGTATAGAGAGCGTGTGGATTTGGTAGCGCTAATAAAGAGATTGGTATTTTGTATACTTTTCCAGTGATTGTCAAAGTAACATTGTATAGAGATTTTTGATTATTACTTCAAAAAGGTATTTGATCTCATTTCATTTGGGTAGCTACAATGCTTGGAAACTTCAATTTTATGATTGTATACAAATATTGTGCTCGTTAATATCTAGCAGCAAATGTAATAAAAACCATTTTAGATATTTTCTTTTTAATAGTTTTGTAATTACGAGGCGGTAGTTGTGTAAAAGCCTTATTTATAATAAAGCATATTCAGTCGCATTCTGTATTTTATTGAACTTGAATTCCAATGAACTTGCTTGTTTTAATTTTATGTTTATTGTGTAGGTTTGCCATTATCAATCTCAGTCCTATGTTTGCATGCTTTATGTGATTAGACAATACCTTGAATCTGATAAATACTAACATACTAAGCGTTCGTCTGTTCCTCAAAAACAATATACTCAAGTCATGAGAATTGTTCGTGACATTATTGTTTACCATCACTACGGGATGGAGTCTTATCAAAATTTATTTTTTCTTTGCATAGCATATGAGTTGACTTATGATTGAAACTTACATTAATTTGGAGCCTACAGGCAGTTATTCAGATTTTAGGCGAAAAGATAACTCCACAAAATTTATGATGATTAAAAAGTCAATTACGTTAGTCAAGCAATGAGCTCACATTTTAATCTACTAATGACTTGAAAAACACTTAGAGCGTCTGAAAAGCCGAATATGACTAGTAAAGCTAAAGTAAATCTAATACACACTACCAGAGAAGCTTTAGACGTAGTCTCACCAACACTGTGAAGTTCCACCGAAGATACTGTACAGTCAACGTCAAAAAGTTGCTGATTATTTTCTAATTTCAAGTATTCAATCCATAGCTACTGGAACATATGAATTGATTTAACCTATTGACCGCCTCATTCGTTTTAATTTTACAAATGTTTTCGTGTCCGTGCCGCCTCAGTCGTATAAATACGACTGAAAACCTATGTTCATTTTTACTTTTTTATTTGACAAATACAGTCGTGCCATAAACATAGGCATTTATTTGTCCATTTATGAGCTTGCCCGCAACTGCGTAACACATTATCAATCGGAATCGGGTCATTTTGACAGTTCAACGGCATTCATTGCGTTATTTACGTGTTCAGCAGACAATTTTTTCGAACTTATGATGCAATGGATTAGCAATTTGTTTCAAAATTATTCAGATTCCGATTAATAGTGTGTTACACAATTAGGGCGCTGGGGGAACGGCAATTGATTTTGATATTCCCTCGTCTTTTAAACAAGCTTATGATGTTCGTTTACAGTAAAAAAAAAATTGTCTCTCATTAGTGACAGTTGAGCTCTTAAAGAACCAAGTGGTCAATAGGTTAAATATATCAAAATACTAACACATTCATCAATAATTCGTTACAAAAAAAAGTCTATTAGAAAGTTTTCATTCATAAATCCCTTCTGAAGCTTTGCCTACTGTTAACTAACTTTTGTTGCTGGCTGTACGAACAAATGAACTCGTGTTAAAGATATTTGCACACTGAATAGGTTGCAAGAAGATAAGTTAGCTAGGAAGAGTTTAGAAGACAGTGCCCGTTCGCTGGGACAGAAGGCGGCCGCAGCAGAAACGAGAGCCGTGGCCGCAGAGGGTGACCTAAGAATAGAACGGGAGTGGAGGGTGTCTTTACAAGTAAGTCCTGGGAATTTTTGATGGAACAACTATTGAATTACTACTGTGCGGCCGTCGACAGAAGGCGTTGTTCACACTTGTCAGTTTCATACAAACGTGTTTTGCGAATTTGATCTTTATCTAGCTACTAAAATTGTCGTACTAACGGGACGAGAGGTGTCAGGAACGCATTCTCTCGATGGCCGGACTGTAAACGACACTTTTGAGAAATTCTTAAATAAACAATCAATTGGATTTGCAAAAGTAGACATTTTATAAATTATTTTATGTACCTAGAGTTAGAAAAAAAACTCTTGAATACTCTATATAGGTACTGCAAATTATAAATCAGTTGCACTGTCTAATAATGTAATTTATTTTGCGCATATTTGCTACTTCTATAATTTACGCTAGTAGCAAGATGTGACATAATAGTAGATAATATTACGAGATGACTAACCTTATTTATCTACATACAAAATCTTCTTTGATTCATATTTTAAACCGCAAATCCTCTGCCGAATGACGTAGATATTACTCCATATTACCTAAGCAAATAAAAATGTTCCATTTCGGTAGCGCGCGTGAATCATTGCAAGTTAAACCTTATCTCAATGACATAAAAGTCACATGATGTGCACTCGTTATTTTGCAACGACAATGCTAGTAAATACCTACTTAATTAGTTTTCGTTGTTAGTAATAGTAGTAGTAGGTAGTTTATTAATAATTACTGTATTATAGGAATCCATGATGCGAGATCGAGATAAGATATCAATGTTGACACAAGAAGTGGAATCTCTGAAATCAATAGGCCAGGTAAACAAAACATAATCTATAGGTACTAATATAATAAATCTAAACAGTTTGTTTGTTTTTTTGAACGCGCTAATCTCTGGAAATACTAGATTTGTAAAATTATTTTTGCATATAGCCGAATTCTTGAGGAAGGCTATAGGTTATATCCAGGTTTTTTTCAACATCACGCTACGACCCTTCCTTAGGAACTGAACAGAAAGACCGCTAAGCCAAAACGAAGTAATAGCGCAGACAAAGTCGCCGGCAGAAGCTGATACCTACCTATTAAAATATTGACTCATATTACCGATAGTTTTAATCTGATATGATGTCAACAGTTTTAATTCCCTAGAAAGCGGGCATTAGCGTGATGTTAAACTGTGCAATGTATTGTGTCATGTATGTTCATGTTGTGAAATGCATAAAGCCGCGATTACACGACGAAACTCTCAAATGTCGAGAGGCGGGAATGTGACTTGATATTATGAGTTGAAAGCGTTTCACATACATACGTATAATATATTCTGTAACCCTTATTTTTCTTAAAATAAATGAGAGACTGTTTAGTTTGTTGTTTGTTAATAGTTTCAGTTAGGTTCGGATATTATATTATTATTTTAACAGTTTGTTAGTTTATTTAAATAAATTCATTCTTTTCCTTACCGAAAAAAAACATAGGAAGATATTTTTACAACTATTAGCAATATTTAATTGTCACGTTACAGAAATACCTCTCGCTACAAGAAGAGCAGCACGCCTTAAAAACACAGTATGTTGAAGCGCAGAAAACTTTAGAAGAAGTAGGTGCCACACTGAGCGAGAACAAACTTCAACTAGCAGAACTTTTGGAGAGGGAGGCGGCGCAAGCGCAGACGGTTGAAGAGACACCCACGTGGACACATGATAAAGACGCCACGGCCTGTACCGCGTGTGCCAAAGAATTCTCAATAGCTAGGAGGAAAGTAAGTTATAAAAATCTAATTACAGAGAGATACACCGATGACTTTGTATGTATGGTGCAAACTGTGAATATAAGTCAGCAGTTAATAAAGAAACAAAAAAACTTCAATTCGAAAATAATAAGTTTATAATTATTGTAAAAAAAAGAAAAAATACGAGTTTTTTTTTGTCGACTGTCATTCTTAATTGTTTTTTTAAATAGATTTTTCTAAAATAATATTATCAATTAATGTCACACGGGCGACACGAGGTGGCCTTAAATTAGTGAGTGAAAATTAAATGAAATTAAAAACGATATTTTGCTTTGTTTTTGTAAGATTATAAATTGTATTTGTTATCTTTTACAGCATCACTGTCGTCGGTGTGGTCATATATTCTGCGCGGCCTGCAGCGACAAGGCAGTCGCGTTAGCTGGCAACACCAAACCTGTGCGAGTATGCGACGCCTGTTACGCTGAAGTGAGACTAACATAGCTAGTATACAATTATAGAATAGCTTTGAATTATTCAAATTGACCAAAATAGCGCACTGAAAACAAAAAGGTGTAACATTGAAGATGCTACTGGTCAGCTTCGGTATGTATAACATTGAATTTGCTATCGACTTTTTAGACCTGGCAACAAGACAATGTTTGATATAATATTGATGGAATTAAGAGTTCTACAACGCTCAACTTTTATTCAGCGCCCTCTATAAATGATTGTAAATGAAGCATTCCGAAACTAGTAAAATAAATATAGATCATTTTGTAGCTCAATATATAATTTTTGCGTGCGACACTTGAATCATAAAATAAAATTAGTCAGTTCAAAAGTAATCTTATAAGTGCTCGTAGTTTATAAAACGTTTGATACAATTTACCTAGCATCTAAAATGTTAGTAAACTGTAAATATATTTAACGATTGTTCGGTGACCAAAACAGGTTTTAAAGGCTGACACAAAACTTCAGTACATTCATAATTGTTATCGTTAAATCAAATAGTTAATTTATTTAAATTTTACAAATGTTTGCATCTATTAAATCATGTAGAAAAATAATATAGGTACTGAGGCACATAATGCTAAATTTCGTACAAAATACAGTCCAGTAAAAAATGCTTGAGGTCAAATTATAGTGGTAAAACATGCTAGCTCAAACAAATAACTGTTAGGAGCTTAAAAAAACATAATATCAAAATACAGGGTCAAATTAAATTAGCTAGCGAAACTGCGGATGTGATGGGTATCGATATCTAAAAACGATAAAATAAAAACAAAAAAGGTTTGATGTGTTTTCTTTTTGGGGTTCAACGACAGTTAGTTGTGTTGTTACTTGAAGTAGAGTTGGGAAAATCAGGTTTTTTTTTTTGTTTAGATCTATATCGGTCCGCAGAAATTCGCTAGCTAATTTGATTTCACCCTGTATACTCCATTGCAGTTATTCGGCTTTCTGCGTATGCGTAAGCCAAATAACTAAGAAAAAGGCAATCTCAATTATTATGAAACCTATTTTTCAGTCAGTTTCAGCAAGGGTATATATCCTCTTCATAGGTTACTCGGTTAAACAAAAAAAAAAAACCAAGATCTATGAATACGCAAAGAGAACAAAAATTATATAATTTAACCAACCCGCACTGGCCCGCGTGGTGGATTACGGCCCACTCCCTCTCAACGAGAAGAGGCCTGTGTTCCAGCAGTCGGAACATTATAGGTTAATTATGGTATACTGTGTTATCATCTATGAATGATGATATTATAGTTATGTGTTAAATTAGCCTATACAATTGGTTGTTGGTCTTAGGCTGAATCTTAGGACCTTGTTTTATTTCTAGGACTAAACTTTTTTATTTTGTGATATAAATGTATTAAATAATCAAAAATGTACAATTTCCAAAATTAATTATTGTTCTTTTTATATTTTAACAATTACTATTTGTAGTTATTGATATACAATGCAATTCGTGTTTTGTAATGTCTAATTCAAATAGAGCTCGATCGAAATAAAAATAAGTAAGTATACCGTTTGGTTTTAAATAAATGCAAGTACAATAAATCGGCCTAATAATGGATGAACTGTTAAAAAAACGGTTTAAAAAAATGTAATTTAATGTGCAAAGCATCTTCATCCGTTTATTTCATCACTTCATTTGGTCGTTAGCTTTTAAACTCTTAAATAATTAAAACTCATTCATATAATTATTGTTCTAGCAAAATGTGCTACCGCAAAATTTTCTTTTTTAAAAGTACATCACCCATTTTGAGTTGAAGTGTTTTATACTCAACACTTGGCAGGCATATACCAAGTTGATATTATAATGTATATTTGCAAACCAAACAAATAACTTACGGCTCTGTTGTAATAATGGTTTTATCCATACACTAGCTTCCAGAAATATTATATTTCTCCCTGATCGCCATACAAAGTGGATGTGTCCTTTACATCTTAATAAATGGATTTCAAAGATATGTTTAGAGCCAAAATGTATTGTTATGCATAGATATTATTGTTAGTGTGGTGCTGAGTGTGTATATTATTATATTAATGTTATTAAAATACACATAAATTGATAATTGAATATTGTACATATATAATAATGTTTGTATAATAATTATGAATACGTAATCTGGACATAAAAATAACCGAATTAAATATGCATTTTTATTTCATACAAATCATAAGTACAGGATTTCTTTATAAATATTCTGAAACATATTTGTTGACCTAACAGCTTAAAAATAGACAAGAAGTAACACACTCACAGTGCAAGTTAAGGAAAAAATATCGAATAATTGATAATTTCGGCTACTTCTAAATTTCATAGGGCCGTATCTTGAGCTAAAATTTTAGTCTTTATTTCATTCAAATCGTTCCACTCTCCACTATATAAAAAGTTATTTTTATTGCAAAGTTAAGTTTGTTTTCGCCCCCTTTGGGTTTTGGCTTCGTTTCCGACTAACTTTGTATTAGGTACTAACTCTAGTTATTTTATTTTAAGCGTGATACTACAATAAAATACATATCATGATGTCGACTGTGTCAATGAACCTGTTTTTACCATCGATAGATAAAAACAGATTGTTCAAAAGCTTCTATTCTGATGACTCCCCTACGTCTTCTGTCATGAGATAATCCATGATTTGTGCCATAGCCTCAGGGTTTTCTTCTGGTACCTGTAATGTATAGTAGAAATTGTAGATTCAAGAAAAGAATAGTGATGTAGGTACTCATGATTCATATTCAGTTAAACATATTTTGTATGTGTATTGCGACCACCGTGTCAATTCTTTATTTTGTATTTCGGTCGTAGGTTCGTTTCGAACAGCTTTTTTTGCAATTAAGTCAATCCGCTTTTAGGACCATATAGTACAGAAGGAAATTATGTGCCTTTTAAGTTAGCAGAGGTAGTGATACTGTTTGAGTTCTTCTTGGAAAAATATCAAAGCCATTTAATATTATTAGCACTAGGAAGTGGTGAATGCCGGGGATTTTGGAGGACTGCCTTATGTTATTTTGACTTTCAAAAAGTGCTGATTCTCAGCCTAATTTGAACAAATGACTTGATTTTGATTATAATATTTTTCAACAGGAATCTATTTCACAAATTTTACTTACCCAGTGACCAGCTCCAAAGACCGACCAAAAGCTTAATCTCTTCATTTCTTTATAATATCCGTTTTTGTTTCCATGTATCAGATGTCTTTTAGCGTTGGCAAAGTCAGCTGCGCCGTGCCATTTCAACTTGTGGACCCAGTTAGAAGCACCTAAGATTATAAGATAATGTTTATGATCTGTATTTAATCCAGCTTTAAAATATTTTGTCTCGGTCTTACAAAGAAACGGTAACGTTCTTCAAATATGGTTAGTCAGACCATTATGAAATCAATTTTTAAAGCGACTAATTTTATAAAAAATAAATGTTTATTGTGTCTCAAACGGTTACAGTTACAAATGTGAATGAAACAGTAAGTAATTAATATTACTTGTGTTGGGGGTTCTCTCGCTCCTTCCCTTAATTGATAGTTAACAATATTGAGACTATACAAATTAAAATTAAGAAGTAATTTATAATAGTACATTATGGTACAAGTGTGTAATGTTGGTGATTACCGCTGAGGCGCCATTGAGACCCGAGCCGTCAGGTGAGGGTCTTAAGAGAGCCGAGGACGGTAATCATCAATACACACGTGTATCATACGACGTTTTTCAACACACTTGCGAGGAAAAAACAAATATGTATTGCATAAATCGTTTAATTATTAAAACAATTGGTGAATGTACAATTTTCAAAACGATATTGGATTGTTTTTGATGGCAATTTCACAGTTTGTGTTACATTGGTACTTGCCACTTCTTTAGTACCTTCATTTACTTCTTGTGTAAATGTCGGCGACAAAGGTAAATCATACAAATTACTGGAAGGAGAGGGCACCAAATAACTCACGCTAGTAGATGTACATGGTTGTGGTTCGGGGCAAAACTTTTTTGCCTTTGGCTCCAAATTAATGGCTTGCGTTATTTTGTCATTGATTTTTGCTTTGTTATGAATTGAGTCTTCTATGTACGATTCAGCGACTGCGTCAGAACGCCATCCACCATGTCGCTTCAAAGTTAGTATATCAGCCCCCGAATCAGCCAACATTGTAGCCGACGTTCTTCTAAAACTGTGTCCAGTGTAAAAATCGGCCTCAGGCAAACCTAAATACTTCGCTATTTCTCTTGGCATATTACCAAATTTGTTAATACCGATTGTTTGTGCAGTACATTTTCCTTTCTGAAAGTTTTGGAAAAAGCGGTCATTCTTTGTTTTTGTTGAACGGAGATCTTGGTATTTTTTCACTATTTCACGAAACGTTCCTTGGATTGTAAAAGATCGTGGAATCTTGGTTTTAGTCTGGGTAATTTTGACAAGAAGCATATCTCCGTGGATTTCTACATCTTTTGTTGTAATATTGTACAGCTCTTGTCGTCTACAAGCACCAGTAACACCGAATATTAAGGCAACCTGCAAAGAAATCAATTAATTAGTTCTAAGAAATTATGCTAAAGTTACACACTTGTATATTGTAGATTCGTTTCGATTAAAAATATGAAACGTACCTTTGTTGCTAGATACTGACTATCCGGAGCCTCATTCAAAAACTTTTCAACGTCGGCTGGTGACAAAACTTTAGATTTCCGACCAATATATCCATCCGAGCGTCTCTTCAAAAATGCCATCAGGTTACAGTACGTTTTGATATCAACACCATGTTTGAGCTTAACCATGCTTCTTAACATGCAATAGATGCACCACAGGGAGCTAGGTTTGTATGTATTGGCGAGTTCAGAGAAATACGCCAAAAACACATTTTCAGAAAATGACTGGGTTTTTTTGTTGCTCTTCCATTGCAGGAAACTATCGTAAGCAGCTAAATACTTTTCTCTAGATTTTGCAGGTATTAGGCTTTCGTTTGCATTTTGTGCTGCATTTAGTATTTCTGGCGGGGTTAAATCAATCAATTGTTCATCTTCTGTACTAAAACCTGACATTTTTATAATTATTTACCACACAGCAACAAATGCGATACAAACAAAATATGAAAATTAGGGGAAAATTGGGAAATGGCGCGCAATTATTTTTTTTTGCACGCGCCAAATGTAAGTTGATTGATTACAGCCATACAGCCTACTTCAAAATGATAATTTTTGTGATAAAATGCAAATATTTTATAAGAAATTATTGTGAATTATAAATAATTTGATAATAATAAATGTTTTTTCGTCTTAATTAGGGACACATTTATTTATTTCAAAAATGTAAATAGATTTTCGGTGGCATAAAACCTCTTTGTTGTTACAAAAAAAAAAAAAAACTGTATTACCCGGTTAAATTGAAAATGCTCTGTTTACTCGCATATAATTTGCAGTTAGGTACTAACTTAACTTTGTAGGGTTCATTCTATTATGCACTAGTGTGTAATATTATTATGCACGTGTATGTTATAGTTCGGTTTATGGCCCTAAGAACGATATAATAAGGCTCACTTTACGAGCAAGTGTGTTGAAAAATTAAAAAGAAAACAATGACCTATAAAGTAATTAGCAGCTCTGTGTAGTGTATAATTTTGAATATATTTATGTGTGTCGATAGTAGTGTGTGAGGGTGGGTTTGTCTGGGTGTGTGTGTGTATGTTTATGTGTGAATTTATGTGTTTTAATTTTATCAATACCAATTCAATACAAAGATATTTATTTCAACTTAAAAATCGTGTCATACATAAATTGAGCTCAATATTATTAGCGTTACCTACCTACAAAAAAAAATATGTTGAATATTACATATTATAAAATATGTCATGCTAATGAGAACAAGTTCAATAAAGCTTTAATATAAGGTCAAATAAGATTAGTTCACGAGTATCGATATTAAAATGACGATAAACAAAAATAAAAATATTTTCTAAACTCAAAATGTCAAGTAACTACAATCCCGGCGATGAATCATGGCCGGTCCGAACTTTGCGCAAGAGACTGCTCAATAACATTTTTTAACTAAATAGTGAAATGAGGCGAGTATGAGTAAGAGAGACATGCGCGAAAGTTCTAATTAGCTGATGTTTAGACCGGCTATATTGTACAGCTGATGACGAACCAACGACCGCTTTTAGTACATATAGTCAAAATAAATCGTCATTAATATCCCCCATATCCCATCACATATTATCTTGGGATTATATCCCATATCGTTTATGGAGTTTCGCTAGCTTATTTTATTTTAGGCTGTATAAATATATAACCTTGATATAAAGCCTAAATTAAAGACTTCCATTTCTTTTTCTTCTCGTGTCCACGGTACCATACTTTATCTTGTGTTAGTATTAACTAATTTATATTCATTGAGCCCAGTAGGTGATTAATTGATTATACGGGAAAGTATATTGCTGGCAGGGTAGCAGTCGCCAACATCATAATTTCTATTATTAAAAATATATTATAAAATAGAAATATATTTAGAAAATATATTATAATATAGTAGGTAACTAAATACCTACCAAAGTATCAATATATTATAATCTTACCGCCTAATGGAGTAACTACGTCCAAGTTTCCGTTGTAAATTGCTATCTTCAGTTTTGTCTTATCCAAGAGGGCTTCTACTGTTATGAAAAATAGATAAAACATATTAAAAAGCTTAAATAGGTATAATTAAACGTTTCTAGAGAGTGCCGTTGTGGCCCAGTGGTAACGACTCAACTCACGACTTGTAGGTCGTGGGTTCGTACCCAGCTAGGCGGATTACTTTGTGTAAAATAATCTCATCACCACTGCTCTCAAAACGGTGAAGGAAAACATCGTGAGGAAACCGGCATGTCCTAGAACCAAAAATTCGAAGCCATCCCGCAATGGGCCCGCGTGGTAGATTACAGCCCTCTCGAAGAGGAGGCCTGTGTCCCGGCAGTGGGAACATGTAGATTATGCTAAACGTTTCTAATAATTGTAATGTACTTACAAAATGAAACAGATGGTACAAGGAAGCTTTGTTTTAAACTTTGGTAAGCACTCGCTGATAAATAAGTCCATCTTATCGTTTTATTTACTTCGGCCAAAGTAGGCTTTACATATCGATTCATTTTGATATCTAATTCTTCAAGTGCGGGATAAGGACTAGCAGCATACACATTGTTAAAATTTAACTCCCCCTGACCATTGAGAGTCCTAAACAAAATGTCGTCTAAAATATCCGCTTGCAAATATTCTTGTGTTTCTATAGATCGAGCAAGCTTCTTCGCTACCTTTGATGAGGACATATATAAATTCCGATCTATCACACCCTGAAATAAAACATGTTGGTTATAGAACATTCTTATATCAATTATTCTATTTAAATAATAATAGTCCTGCACAGTTGCACAAATCAAGATAAAATCATACCGTGAGATACAAAAATTCCGGTTGGACCAAAACGCTTTCTTTAGGATCTACCCAACCACTGCCAATACCGATTCCTTTGAAATTTATTTTCAAGCTCTTCTTTTCAATTGCCTGAAAACAGCATTCTTTAATAAGTACTTAGACAAACACCGGGGGCAGTTTAACGTAAAGGCTCCTTCAAACAGGCGCGACACGCGATATAATCGCGCGCGACAAAGGCAAGTCGCTCAACGAGCGGTGCCGTAGTGTCGCGCGCGATTCGCGTCGCGCGTCGCGCCTGTTTGCAGGAGCCTTAACACAGCAGCGGCGGCGTTTCTTGTAAGATTGGCATTGAGTAGTCAGATCGTCAATCGTCGGTCACTTCTTGTTTGTAAATCCTTCAGGAAAATCCTTGCCAATCCTAAGGGTACATGCGAGTCGCATCTAGCGCTGGTCTAGCATAGATGTTCGCAGAATTTGCGGCATATAGGTACCTACACTGCGCAGAGTCGACGCAAAAGCCGCGTCAATTCGACGCCTGCGCAGCATATTACGCGACGACACGCGTCAGTGCGCTGCGACATCAACGTTTCCAGTCCTCAGAGCTAGAACACTTTTAGCTAGATTCGTTCCATTTGTATTTTATTTTAAGTAGTTGTCTAGTTATATAGGCACAATACATACCGTGTGTAAGTAAAATGCCAGTCTTGGACACAGTTTGCCGCCATAACTTTGACTGAATAAATATGTTGGTGTGTTACGAAAATCTTTGTGTCTCCTGAAAAACACTTTTATTGTCCTTGCTAGATCCATAGCTGTGAACAATTAACATAAAAACGTTTAAAGACATGATTCAAACACATTTTGTTTTATCGTTTTTTTCTCAAGAACATACCCATTTCTCGATCCGTTTTCACCAATAGCGAATTGTTTGTGACATAACTAAATCCAGTACCAACAGGATGGTCTATGAACAACACGTTTCTTTCTTTTACCTGAAATTTAAACAAACTGGTATCGTTCTGTAGTTTCTGGAAAGAAGGCGTGAGTTTGTGTATGCAGGTATGTATTGTATGAAACAAACTGGAACCCTGTTTTACCAAATATACCTACAGATTGAGATGAGACTTTAATTCCTTCCCCACGAAACCGCTGTCAAAGAAAAAGAAGCCAGTGAAATGCTATGTTATAAGAGCTCCTTGTTCTGTCTGGAACAGAACCCCGATCATTTTTGCAAAAATCGTCATCATGGTTTATTGCACTGAGCGAGTGTTGCTAATAAAGTTCAAATTAACCTACTTACAAGAAATGCAAAAAATATTTTGTGATATTTTTAAATAAATTTTTCTTCATTATTAATTTATTTAATTCGGGAAAACAAACAATTAAACATCGTTATACACAGGTATCGAGCAATGAAAGAGATTACATAATGTGTAGCTCACGACGACGTTATCCACATCTTAAATACCTACTACAAAATTATTATGGAACTATGTATTTGCATTACTCGGAAAATCGAGGGCTGACGGGAAGCCGTTTAGCACAATATAAACAAGGGATATTTTATTCAAACAAATGACCGCGCAATTTAGGTCGACATATAATTTTCTGGAACTTGATCTTGATGTAAACAAATCTAAATTCATTATCAAGAGACATCTACTACTAAGTAATTACTTCACGAATCATGTTACAGCAACATGTGGATTGGCTTCCGTAAAGATGATATTATGTTCAATTAATTAAGCTAAAAATTCTAATTTTCTTATGTTCTTTGCAATTGTCAGGTCAGTGTCAGTTTCTATGTTGCTCAAAATATGATTCACGACAGTAACTGATTTGTATTTAGGTATAGAAATTATAATCATTATTGTAATATTGTAACATACTATTACTGATGTCTACTAGAGACTTCATTATCTCCATAATACATACACGCGTTAACGCGTACGCCTCAACTTTGTAAAAGTTTCGAGGCTTAGTGGCTTTCTGTTCTAACAGTAGGTATTAGGTATGATATTACCTAAATATTTCAGATGAATGAACTTTTGTTATTGGCAAGAGGAATATATAGATATAAACATCATCTTACCCAAGTATGATTGCGGGACTGGAAATCCATGTTAAAAGGCCCCATTTCAGCGAAGTTTCCTATACCACTTGCGGCAAACCCTGGTCCTCCTTGTATCCATATTATGAGAGGTTTACGATTTGCGTTAATTTGTGTTCCATTTGCAAAGAAAAACCAGTAAAACATATGTGCTCCTGGACGCACTTGCACGTAACCATGTACGTTGGACCACTGCTTATTATGTTTTACAGCTTTCATATAAGGGTTTTCTGTAACAACCAGACACTTCCAAGTAGGTACCCTATCTATACATATATAGAGGCATGTTTTTCGACATTAATTTGCAATAAAATCAATGTATAAACATAAGTACCTACCTAAAAGAATATTGTTTTTGGTTTTATTCTGCATAACATATTTCATCAACCAATTCAATTTTCAGCTTAATTGGCTCGCCTATCATTGAAAGGGACTTATTAATTATAACTCGTGAAATTTGTCTACTTACTTACAGACTAAACCCTCTAGGCCCTCTACCTAGGTATCACTGCGGGGACCTCAGGCGAAATGAGCTATGTTAAAATATATGAATTATACTAGCAGCGCCCCGCGGTTTCACCCGCATGTCTCGATCCCGTGGTAATATCGAGATAAAAAGTATCATATATGTTAATCCTGGTTATAAACTATATGTGTGCCAAATTTCATCTAAATCCGTTCAGTTGTTTTTGCGTGAAAGAGTAATAAACATCCATCCATCCTCACAATCTTTCGCGTTTAGGTATAATATTACTAGGATTCTTACACATCATAAATTAGTTTAAGCCCAAAAACAAGGTGCAGTGTCAACCTTCCCAGTTCCCTGATATTTAGGTATAACACGAATCTACACTACCTGCCTAGTCTTGCGAAAATCTTCAAAAAATATTCAAGTTTAATGAGTATTAGGGTTCAATTGCATACCTTCATACACCATTTCAGCCATAACACAAAGCATTGTTGTCATCCATATTGTAAATAAATTCATTTTGAATTTAATTTTAAAAAACTACACCCACTTTTTTCATTCACATGTGCGCTTTAGTGTCACTTGTAAACGATTAACTTCGTTTTAAACGCACGCCGTGTGATGATATCATAATAGGTACCTATGTATATTCCTCTAATGAATTAATGAGACAAATCAACAAAAAAAATAGCTAGTATATACAGGAGTTGGACTGTATCCGCAGTTTTAGAGTATGTCACGCGCTTCTCATTAGAGAATTACGTAGATGAACAGCGAATGTAGACGCCTACTACTCTACACTACAACTGCTCGGTACACGGGAAGACCAATGGGTAAATATTTGTATAGATAAAGGTTGCTGGCTAGTCTTTTCATTTACTTAAATCTCCCAACTTAAATTTCGCGCTATGTTAACACAATGGAAGGTCAGACTGCCAGACTAATGCGAAACCACGTTATAAAGAGCTCGTACTTTAGCCATAAATCCTAATGAATAATCTTAAAATCTCTAATTTATTGAGCTGTTAAAATTACATAGAGACTTGGTACATTCCTACTCATCCATCACACGTGTTAGAAGCGGCAGTGACCCGAAGGCTAAAATGTCTCTGACTAATGACAGGTCATAAGTTTGAGCAGCCAGCTGAATGCCATAATTTAGTCTTATCCTAATTCTTAGACTTCATAGAGTGACCATGGCAGTGTAAATTGTGTCAGCCCAGAAATTAGCTATGAGCCACCAAGTGGGATACAGTGGAATGTTTAAAATTGTTATGGTCCACCTTGTCGAACTTATAGACTTATTATACATGGGATATGTTGGGTTTAATAGTAAATCTTCTACATACTTAATGTATAAAATTCAAAGTCCTGACTGACTGATATATCAAATTCCACCCCTAAGAAGATAAATGGGGAGGATGGAATTTCATGCGGACGAAGTTGCGGGCAGAAGCTAAGGAGTCAATAATAACAGAGATAATGTTTACAATGAAAACTGGAATTTAAAAGTCCTTACTAGACGCCCTATTAAAAAATAACACCAAGCAGAAAAACGACACTAAAAAAGCTAGGTAAAAAATTAAATAATAAACAGCTGTAATAAATAATTTAATTAAATAACAAATCGACGAATGATCCAATAATGCTAGTAGACTTATTTGTTTGTTGAGATTTCTTAGGGCGTCTGTTCGTATTTGAATAGTTTTCGGGGAAACGAAATGGGGAGTTCGTTTCTATCAGTGGCGGGTCATTTTTAGGGGGCTTTACAGAAGGGAAACCCACGACGTGTCCAAGAAATCCACCAATGACGCCAGGCCGGTAGGCTGCCTGAGGACGTTCTAAAATATCCTCCTTCACAGGTTTAATGTGGCCTGCAAAAAAGATTAAGTAAGTATTGTAAAGTAGAACTGCTTTATAATAATCACCATTTTTAACCGTAATGAAAAAGTTTACCGGTTAATGAAAAATTTTGTCAAAGCACTTAACAAAGATGGACCGGACCTGCTTTTAAATATTCTCTATTTTATTAGTATCTTTCTGATGCCAATATCAAAAAAGGAATCTTAGAAAGATTTGATGGTCACTTATCCAGTGTTGAAAAAGATGCATGGTATTCATTTAATGCGATAGTGGATCATTTCATGAGCAAAAATCAGAGGATTTTAAATAAATTGTTTCCAATATATTGAGGAATTACTACAGAATGGGGGTGAACATGTCGTTAAAAACATTTCTTACATTCACACCTGGATTTTTTTCCTAAGAACCTGGGAAGCGTAAGTGATGAACATGTTGAACGTTTCCATCAAGACTTGAAGACGTACAAAGAGAGGTACTAAGGTTTATGTGATAAAAATAAATGTTAGCCGAATACTGCTGGTCTGTATTAAGAGAAACTGAGGCTAATCAGGGGCCCTAAAAAGGCTACTTTGGCAGAATCATAAAAGGATAACATCATCAATCATAATACGGAGAAGCCAGTCCGTGTTTTTCTTTTTTTGCTGCACTACGTAGGTATCATCAAAGAGATAGGGGATTGGATTTGGATTGGATTGATTGGTATTTTGGCACAAACCAAAAAAAAATAACTGAATAATCCTTCACCAATAGGATTTGATACGATTAACTTAACAGTTAACTGTCCATTATGATTCATAATGTTATCCTTTTATGATTCTGCCAAAGTGGCCTTTTAGGCCCTCAGTACCTAGATATAAAAGAAGGTGATCTATGTCATTTTTGATTTTTTGTAAGTCAGATATAAAAAATTTGTTGAAAATAAATATAGTTAAAAAATCTTGACGTCCTATTTTTTTTTCCACTGCAGTATCTAACTTAGGGTTTATTATTCTACCGATTCACATTAGTTTCATTTATGGGTAAAAACGTTATAAAGTAGTGATATTAAGGGAGAGGTACCTATGTACAGACGCCAGCACAGCAAGCTACCCGAAACTGTCAAATTTTCTCAATCAACTTTGAACCTTATGCTTTAGCGATAGTAGAAAATCTCTCAAAGAAATTTGACAGATTGTAGTAGCTTCAGGTGCTGGCGACTGTACATAAGATTGCGATTATTGATTGAGACATATACGGCCTTGAGTCTTACCTGCTGGATATTGATTCATTGGCGGCCTATAACCATTAGGGCCATAGTTCCCCTCAAAATTATATGGAGGTCGTGTGGGCCTCTGAGGTCGATGCGGCGTGGATGGTGGTCTACTTGGCCCAGGGTAATATGGTGGATTGTAGTTATTACCGAAAAAATTTCGACTCCCCGTATCCACTTTTCTCCTGGGACCGTTTGGTGTAACTGAAAATATAAAAAACACCTTTGATTGCGTCTTCCTTAGTAGATATAATTTCCTAATAAAGGTACCTATGTAGTACTAAAAGGCGACTGAAGGATTACGTTGAGAAGGTAAGCAGCAATACCGCGGCAGCAGCTTCTATGATTTTGGTGATGGTTTTGACTTGTTAAAGAAATATTTGGGATAAAGCCTGGGGTTTATATACATATATAAACCCACGGCTTTTTCCTTTTTCTTTTCTTTTTCTTCTTGCAGATTAAATATTTTCTTACATAATATTATGAGTATGATAACAACAATAAATTAACAACATTTAATCATCACCAAATATAATTATTTATGAAGGTACTAACCGGAGCTTAGATCAGTTTCGTCATAATCTTCTATTTCACCGCAGTCGTCTTGGTTATCTTCTTGGGGCTGTTCTTGCAAATCATTGAGCTGATCCAGCTGTGGCCTTTGTGGCCTACCGTGTCCAAGTATATCGTATATCAGCGCCAGAGTTCGAGGTCTGCTGTGCTCCCAACTGGCTTGACGCCGATGTGGGGCAATCTTATTCGTGGGACACAACGCTGGACTCACTGTCACTGCATCCAATTCAACCACGATTGAGTAAACCTATGAAGGTAAAAGACGAAAGGCTATTAGAGACCTACTTAACATTTTAATTATACTAGCTTTAAAATTATAACATACCGATAAAAATATAAAGAAATATTGTCCCATTGCGTCCATATTGTTTTTTACCACTCTGAATAAATAAATAATTTGTTCAAATCCAATACTTTTCGCTTTTGTGTCCGACGCGTATCTGAGTGTAACACTGACCGTGTTTTACTACAACTTGGGTACTCCCACGCCACAGGCAAAAGTGAAATGACTTCTATAATGCTTAGGCAATGACCGTGCCTTATAAGAAAACTCAAAATCCTTATAAGTTCACAAAGTGCAGAAAATAATCTTCTGGGGAGGTTTTTTTTTTCTCTTACTACCAAATTAGCTGGATGGAAACATAAGGTCTGCGGCGATCCCAAATAAATTAGGGATTGGGAGCATTTTGAGGATGATGAAATTGGTTAGGAACTACTATGACGCGATGAATTCTTGATATTTATAAGAACGAAAAGACTAGAGAGACATAGGTATACGTATCGTTTCCCCTTCTAGCTTGCCTTGGCTCATTTGTCAAGCACCAGTGAATGCTAATAGTGTCTACTTACAAATCGAATATATGTATGTAGGTACGAACAAAATTTAAATAGGCCTATACAATTTTCTAGAGCGGAACTGCTTCATCGATCGCAGTAGGTACCAAGGATCCTGTACCTCTGTTTTCTTTGATTATGCAAATATCGAATTGGTGAACTAGGTAGGTTTTTTTTTGCAACCGTCTAGCCGGCTATAGTCGGCCCATCCCTAACCAAAAACATTGAATAGGAATCCGTGCCAATAGGTAAATACGTCCTTCTGTTATGACTTGCGAAGCCAAGACCTGAACACTCACGTTAGGCTGGTAATTAGCATGGCTTATCATCACGCCTAAACGAATGAATGCCTAAATCAAAGCACGCTATTGAATTTTCAACAGCTCAGCGCCAAAGTCGTAAATCATTTTCGATAGAAAATTGGGGGTGTGCGTAGGATGACTATGGTAGCTGAGATGAGTTTGGTCCAGTGTCGAATAAAATGGCGTGTGATTAGATAGGCTTGTCTATAAGCAGTGGCCTGCTAAAGACAAAAAATAAAACATTATGCATCATACGAGCAAGTACAAAAGAAAGAAAGAAAAATAGGTTAATGTGTCACAGAAACATGTGCATACAAAAACATAAATAGATATTTATGTAGGTATTTAGGTAATTGTACCTACCGAGACCAGCCGGCATACGATATGTTGGAAAAGTTCAATTGGATACCTATGCAAGGTACTCACCTAACCCTCTTATGTAACAGTCCTTCAAGGAAAAGTTAACTTTTAGGAAATCCAATACCCATCTTCCCGGTCTTTATTGGAACTCTAATAAAGAACGTTGCACACGACGCGAAAAAGACATACATTTTCATAACAACACGCTGACACGCACCGTTGAATTTAAATGCTCTTTTGTAATAGTAAATCCTTTTTGAGTGCAACAGCTAGTCATCAATTAAGCAAGACGTGATTCCCAAGACCCACATCGCACCCATTTCGTAAACACGTAGGTTGCTTCGTTTGATTTCTTCATCTACACTGATATTATAATGAGGAAAGATTTGTTTGTTTGTGTTGGATAGTCCATTTATCGAGGAAGGCTATATGCTATAACATCACGCTACGACCAATAGGAGCGGAGCATCAATGAAAAATGTTGCAAAAACGGGAAAAATTATTCCTTTTGAGAGCTTCCGTTGCGTGTGCTGCGCAAACGGTTAAAGTTACTCAAAAATCATGTAAGTATGACGGAATTGTTCCCCCTTAAAAGTTCTAAAAAAAAGTCCGCTACAGCATATGTCTATCTTTTAAGGTTGAGTCACTATATATAACCTTTTCTTAGTAATCTTTGTTCTAAAATTATGCAGTTTGCGAAGGTGTTTTTATAAACATGATATTATTCCATAACCAAATAAATACATTATTCATCACAAGTATTTAATTAAGAACAAAATTGCCCTTGACATATTTGATTTCAATGAATATCTTAGGACATATCATAGTTTTAAAATAAATCCGCACGGCCGCCGGTAGCTCTGCGAGGTTTAGTATAGTTCCACTCTTTTTATTTTGAGGGTGGGAAATCATCAAATAACCCCTAACGCTCTGGGTGGAGCGGAATGGAGTGTCAGACTCTTACTGACTAAAACCCATCCGTGTTCCTTCCTTAGCCCTTTATGTTCCGGGGTAGCGGTAACCCTTTCGGACAATCCCGTTGCCCCTACTGATCATAGCGCGTAGCGTGATATTGTTCTCGTACATACATAGAATTAGCTTTACTAAGTAATAATGGAATATATTTTAGTAGGTTTTTTCCTCAAATTAACGCGGGTGAAAACCGTGGGGTACTGCTATTACTAACTAAGATTTTTAAGTACAAATTTATCTTAGATAATTATATAACCTTATGAATTATACAGGGTCAAAATAATTAGCGAAACTCTGCAAACGTTATGGGTATCGATATCTAAACACAATATTAAAACATTATTTGTTGATTTTTTGGTTCAACGACCGCTGGTAATGCTGAGAAAAAAATCGCTTCTTTTAGTTTGTTGTGTTTATAAATATCGATACTTACTGTTTTTTGAGCTGCTATTAGAAGTGACTAAGTACACTAACTGCGATCAACGACCCCCACAAAAAAATCATCAAATTTATTTATTTATTGTTTTATCATGTTTAGACATCGTAATTCAACACTGCCGCGGAATTTCGCTAGCTAATTTAATTTGACCTTTATACCTAATTACGTACCTACATTACTAAATAAATCAAAAACCATGCATTCAAATCGTAGATATTATCGTCAGTAATCGTATCGTACAGACGCCAGCACATCAAGTTACTACAATCTGTCAGATTTCTTTAATAGATTTTCAACTTTATCACTAAAGCATAAGGTTCAAAGTTGATTGCGAAAATTTGACAGTTTCGGGTAGCTTTATGTGCTGGCGTCCGTACCTCCCGGGACAAAAAAAAATCATAACTCCGCCAAATCCGTTTTTTTTAACCTTGGACGTGAAAAGGTAATAGACAGTTACTTTCGCAATTATAATATAATAAGTATGCATAAGGATTAGACATAGTTATTCACTATGCTTATTGTTTGCTGTGCTGGATGGGTCGCACTCACCTTGGATGTTAGCTTGAAATGATAAGGCACGCCAAAGATTATGGTCTATTGTTGAATAGTTTATCTGATCTACCACGAAACTCATGCTATATCATTAAGAATGTTGTGTGAGTGAGTACCTAGCTGACTATGAATACTGATTGATGGTGTCGTGATATGGCTCTGACCACAGGCGCGTTATTATCCGATAACATCGGATGCGTTATTGCGATAACGCGTCCCGATTCCTAGCCGACGATATTTTCATAGACAGTTCCGGATTAGCCTCTAAGCAAATTAAGCAATTGCTTTAGGGCATCACGTCTCGGGGGGCACCATAAACAGCACCGAAAAAATATTTGCTGGCACAGAAAAAGGCTGTTGAAAACCCGCGCGTTTTATCTGCGGGAGATTTTGTTGCGTTGACGTTGGAAAGACTTTATGCTTTCAATATTATATATAGGGTGACTTGTAATTTGACGTATTATTCCCAGGACGTGATAGAGCAACAATTGCTCCATTTGTAACAATTAATCACCCCACAAAGCTTAGGTAAAAAATCATAGGATTCGAGAAAACTCAATTTGTATTTATTTTTTAAAATTTACCTGATTTGTTCACTAAATATCCCTAAACTCGCAAATCGAATGGCCTTCACTGCTATTTCATTGGGCACCTAATACTTTAGCAAATCTTTCGATGAAACCAAAATTTCTAAAACAATTAGTACTTAGGAGAAGTTTATTAACAATTTGCAAGAATCATCTACGTAAGTACCTACATACAAATGAACTTTGATACCAGTTATCTCAAAAAATTACTATGGTATGAAGCGTACAAATTATGGGGAAGACATCTTCATTTAATCAGCTATTTATCAACAATATTTAGACGTGCCGAAGAAACAGTCGATAGTGCTGGCATAGGTCGAATTTGCATATTGTTGAAATATTCAAAAATTGTGTAATAATCGAATTAATTAACTGGTTTAGTCTTATCTCACTACTTTCTAACCTCCCAGAAATCCATCGCACGTTACCCAGGTCATCATGATCAGGGGGCCTAAAAAGGCCACTTTGGCAGAATCATAAAAGGATAACATTATAATCATAATGGACAGTTAACTGTTAAGTTAATCGTAACAAATCCCATTGGTTTTTTTTTTGTCTGTGTTAAAATACAAATCAATCCAATCCCAATCTCTTTGATTATACCTACGTAGTGCAGCGAAAAAAGAAAAACACGGACTTTCTTCGCCATATTATGGTTCATAATGTTATCCTTTTATGAGTCTGCCAAAGTGGCCTTTTTAGGCCCCCTGGTCACAAGTCCCGAAGTGGTGAGTTTTTAACAAGACTCACAGTCTGCTCGCTCCTCCTCTAAATTTTTATGTTTGATATTCGACACCGGCGGCGGTGCTTCAGTAGAAGTACTTTTCTGATTTCAAACTTTTCCAGCATTATCGACTGTTTCTTCAGCATCTCAAAATAAATATTTTTTAAACTTTTGTACGTCGTTAGATAGCTGATTAAATGAAGATGTTTTCTTCGGTTCGTTCCATAGTAAAATTTGAGATAACTAGTATCAAAATTCATTCACTTCTTCCTTTTACAGTTTGTTATTTAGAAAATTTAAAAATTTCTCTGTATATACAGGTAGATATATGCTAAAAAAAAGTGAATTTAAAATCTATTGTCCACGAATTAATGCCCGTAGAAGTAGCAAGTTGCATTTCAATAAATAAAAATTATGCTTTCGTACATATTCTAAGGTACGTAACGATATATCTCGTAGTAAATATGTTAATTTTTTTTGAAAGACCGGTCCTTTACTATTTGGCAGGAGGGCCCACAGGCGTGGATTGCTTAGGGCATCAAGTAGTCTTAATCCGGCACTGTCCAGTCCCCGAAACGATCAAGTGCACTTGACAAGTCTACGTGCTTGACGATTTCACTTGACGACGGACTTGACGCGACTTGAAGGTGCCGTCAAGTCCACATGTCGCAGTCGTTTACCGCCCTGTGCTCAGAGAAGTGGTCGTTGCAAAAATAAATAATGGTTTCCAACGCAGACAAGGCAATCCTTGCTATAACTCTAGCGGTATCTATCACAGAAAAAGAGAAAAGAAAGAGGCGTATATCGTCGGGAGACGCGCCAGACCGTTGTGCTTGTTCAATCTTTTTTCTTTCTTTGTTGAAGTTGGTTCTTAATGCATTAATTTTTTTCTTCAATAAATCTTCGGTGTAGGCAGGTTTATATACTCGAAGTGCTTTGACTATGCTTGATAAAGCAAGCGACCTTTTGTTTTTATCCGCATACTCCTTACTTTTAATTTTCCACAATGCAGGATAATCTCTGTAGAGAGATATTAATAATATCACAAAATCACGCACGGTAATTAGGTCTGTGCTTGCCGCCAAAGCGACGTCTCGGTCCGGTTCGTCATCCGCCATCTTCGATGTTCCGGCCGCAAATGAATAAAACTTGTCAAGTCGCGTCAAGTCGCATCAAGCGCAAGGTGGTTCAAGTGCCGTCAATCAAAATTTTTGTCAAGTATGGTCCAGCCCGTAGATACTTGACGGGAATTGTCAATTCAACGCTGTAAACGATCAATATTCACTTCAAGCACGTAGACTTGTCAAGTGCACTTGATCGTTTCGGGGACCTATTAGAAAAGGATATTTCCAAAGAGTGCGTGTAACCTACACTACAGGCCCCTTGCACTTCAAGTCATGGCGGAACTAGGTACTGCGGTGTCGCTGCTATGGTTTCACGGCGGAGATGTGATACCCACCATAGATTCTCGCATTAGTGCCAAGAATCTCCGAGTTAAACCTTGGTAAAAGAAGGTGTGTGAAGCTCTGTACTATGAGGCTTCCTTCGGTCATGCCACCAGCATGGCCCGATTCCTGGTTTTACTTCGGTACCCTAAAAATATGCGCTATATAAAAATAAGATTCTTATGCACGCTAAAATATATTTCCGAGCACCTATCGTCTATCGAAACGGAATAAAGATATTTTAAATATTTTCATTTATTAAATGATGATACATGGCTGTATAACGAGTTGCCTTTGCATGTCACAGAATCCAAAATTCTTCAATGAAAAAGTTACTTTTGACATTTCGCTCTGTTTCGTCGCTCCTACAGTGATAGAAATTCATTGATCTGAATTTGCGAAATAATGGCAAAACAACAGGGAAAAATATATTTAGGCTACGAAGATGAAGCAATTGTTGACAAAAATCAAACCCTAGTTAACTATACTGTAAACAAAATCGGAGGACTACCGGTAAGTTGATTCAATTCTACGAATCCATTCAAATTGAAAATATTATCGACCACATGCTTTGTTTAAGAACTTTAAAAGACTAATTATATTTTTGTTTTAACAGGACTGGCCGCCAATAGAAAATCTACAGATTTCTACTAAATGTCCTCTCTGTGGATTACACAGGCTACTTATTCTACAAAGTTATGCGCCACTCGAAAATTCCATTTACCATCGTACTTTATACGTTTTCGCATGTATAAATCCCAATTGTTGGATTCAGTCTGAAAGGTAGATAAATATATGAATAAAGATCCCATAAAAACTAATCTCGAAACTTGAAACTTCTAGAATTTCTTTGTTTTCTAAATTACAAAATGTTTTTAGTTGGTTATGTGTTCGAAGTCAGTTCCAAGACAACTCCTCGAAGGAATCAAGGGCTATTGTTGCTATACCTAGTGCTGACACTAACCTATCGTGGTGCCAGGGTGCCGATGAGTGGGATGAGAATGATAATGATACTGCCAATGGGAATTTTATGAATGTTGATAATGCTCCTAGCCCCAACAATGCTGTGCAAAGGTAGGTGGTGGGTCTTTTTTAATTATATTGTTGATGGACTAGCAACTTGAACTTTGCAGTTTCTGTAAATTAATTGCAGAACTTGAAAAACAAATTTATTGTTTAACTGAAGTTCAGCCACACAATTTAGAAATATGTAAAGTGGAAACCCTTTACCTGTCTAGAGATCACTTAATTATGATTCATGCTAATTGTTAAACTATTGCACACACAAACACAAATAGAGGTTTTACAATCACTTTCTATTCTACAATCACAAAAGTCATAGGCATAGCCTTTTTAAGACTAAAATCTAATTTTTGAGTGATAATTTTATAACCCCTAACAGAAACTCCGATGAGGATGAGGAGAGCAACTCATTTGAATTGGAACATGTTGAACAAGCTTTTGGAAATCTCCAAGTGTTTGATGCTCACAATGCAAATATGTCACCAATACAAGGTATTTGATGTTTTACATTATTAAATTTTTTATGGTTAGACAAACAATTTCTACATTTCTTTGTCAAGCTAGGAAACGGACTATTTAGTTTTGTGAAATGTTCCAGGAGCAATGGGTGCAATTGGAGCACCTGTAGCAGCAGCAGAACTAGAGGGGGGAGATGAACCAGGCATGGTCACTGTAGACACGCCCACGGCACCCACCAATGATGTGGAAGCATTGCTGCACCAAGTAAGTATCTCATCATAATCAGCATAATTATAATGTTCACAATTCTGGGGCACTGTTTTTTGGATAGTACAATAATTTGATTGATCAGTAAAGTGCTGCCACCTAGACTGCAGGCAAACATATTGATAATCTGTGTTTTTTATTATGGCACTGACTACTTGTGATCACCATACCTTAGTGAAAAGGAACTATGCATGATGCAAAAAGCTATAGAACTAGTGTTGCAAAGAATTCCAGTCTTTGAGTCTTATATAAACGGACTCAGATGACGAATTACAAAACTCAACTCATTACAACAGGACTCCAAGACTAGAGAACTAAATTCTCTATGAGCTCTTAAATGATACATGAGAGCTCGAGTCTCTTTGTGCGCTCGAGTCCATTTTATGCGGCGAGTCGCACTCAAGTCCTCTTCATGTATGAGTCTAGCAATTTAATTGTTACATTTACAGGACGGGGAGAAAGGCTCAGATAAAAAATAACAGTATTGATTAAGGATATTTTTAATCACTTATAAACATAAAAATGGATAATTTTCTTGGTCTTGCATAATTGAGTCTAGTTTTTAAAATTATGACTCGTGTCCTTTGCAACACTAACCAACCAAAATAGACCAGTTTTACCTTTAGTTTTGTCATCTCCTAAACCATGAGAGCAAAGAGACAATACAGATCTTCAAAGCATATGGACATACAGATTGGATCGGGCCATACTGTCACATGTATTTTTTTTTGTAATATGACATGTGTCTTGTGCTTGAAGTTTTCTTTCTTTTAATTTTTTCTTCATACACACACTCACACACAGAACAGTTGTGATAATTACTGATGATAGCTGACTATACTTTTCAATTTCAGACTGCAGAACTGCCACCTGACTTGAGAAGTCGACTGATGTGTGGACCATTACAATTTGTGCCGAAATTTATATATGTTGAAGAAGAATGGAGGAAGTCACTGGCCAACGATGATAGAGCCAATGAATTGCTCAATAAGTATAAGATTGAGAATGGTAAGTACTAGTTTGGGTACATATCTGCGTAATGCCGAACATTAAAACACCTAGAGTAAAAATACTGATGTTCAAAATACCGTAACATTAAATACCGTTTATATATATTGTGAATAATTAATTCACAATATCTGCAATCATTATATCGAAGTTTAAAATGCACATACAATCGATTCGAAGAGGGTTTGGTTTCCACACATAAGTCCTTCAGACGGACCATTGTGCGTGGGCTATGGCGGCTATCGATGGTTATTCCAACCAGCCCACCTCCCCCCAGAAGTTAATTACATCTACTGTTCTGTTATGAGCATATAATATGTCAGATCTGGGTGCCCCAAGGGTTTCTGTCGTAATATGGGTGACGCCTGTGAATTGAAATTGCTCATGTGCAACGGCTTCCTCAGCCTTTATGCAAGCCCTGCATAGAGGACTGTCCATTATGCCTATTGGGTGGAAGTGTTTGCTTAGCGAGCAGTGTTCCGTATGGTCCCCGACACCAGGCGCAGCCTGTTCCTGTCCAAGTGTAAGAAACGTCTGGTTAGCCTGTCATCTGAGGATGGCATAGCTTCCCTGGACTGCCTGCAGCCGGCGGAGAGCTGGTGG
This sequence comes from Luperina nickerlii, assembly GCA_963855955.1. Taxonomy (NCBI): domain Eukaryota; kingdom Metazoa; phylum Arthropoda; class Insecta; order Lepidoptera; family Noctuidae; genus Luperina; species Luperina nickerlii. The sequence goes on from OY979674.1 coordinate 12,875,645, forward strand.
ACAGCGGTGTCGAGGTCTATCAGCTCTTTGCTTGTGTGTGGGACAGCTCGATACCCTTTCATCAAATGCTAAAATAATGCCAATCAAACACGAAGCAATTTTATTTTAATTATTTCAGAAATAGAAGTATGTGGGGTTGATCGAGTTGGAGGTGTAGGGGGATCTGATGACGAACCTTACGAGGAAGCGGCACCGTTACACGGCGACCGACTGTTCCACGCGTTCCTGACACGATTGCGCAATCATCCTGGACAAATACTCAGGTATATAACTAGAAAGTAACTTACATCAAATTGAGCACCCTGAAACAAAACCTATCTCACTATAAAGTCATCATCATTCCTTAGCTCCTTCGATCAATAATAGTACTAGATGAATGATCAGGAACAAAAGTAAGTCGCTAAAGTGGCCACGTTTGCACACACATAAACATTTATATTTCTTACTACGAACTGTAGAAAAACGTTTAATAATATTAACAACTTCAAATTATTAAACCTTAACACTCTAACATAAAGTTGTATTACGAATGCAAATGATAAATATTTAAGTCCTTCTGTCATCGGAGATAGGTTAAAAGCAATAAATTTAAAATGTCACTTGAAAATAAAAAGTCATTTTTATAATAACTACAAAAATATTTATTCTAAAATGAAACTTAATTTCTAAGCAATAAGGTTAAAAACATTTTGTTGACAATTTCGTGCTTACTGTATTTTGGAACTAGACGTAGTTCTTGGTATTGCATTTCAATGCTTAGAACACAGTAAGTATTGGAGTTGCAGAATATAATATTTTTAGGCGAAGGTTCGTTTTGTATGGTGGCAAATATTTTTAACCGATTTAAAAAAGTAGGAGGACTAAAATAGTACCATTGTGTTAATCGGTGTATTTAAACGTAATGTATGTTTAATTTCCTTTAAACAGATTCAGCTTGTTATAAAGTTGTCTTTTGGAATCAGTTTTTATTTGAGCGGTTTCTTTTTTACAAATATAATGTAATCTTACATCAATCAATTTTTCTATAATAAGTTTCATCAAGCTTATTTTATGGTTGTGTTCGTTTTCCCCAGAAAACACATCTTTTTCAATATATGCGTTTAAAACGTGGACACATATAAAGTTTTTATCATATTTTTTTTGTATTGTTTTGCCACCACTCATGCGAAGACAATTGCGTATAACACGTTTGTATATTTGTTCTCCCCTTTCTTTCCCGACAATAGATACCCATTCTGCACATCGAAATGGGTCGCTAGGAAATCTACAAACAAAAATAACATTTAAAATAACACCACTCCATGCTCCATCCCCTGTTCCACAATAGTCGATTTTTGCTAAAATAGTTGGCGCGTTGTCGCAAACATTGGCCAAACAATCATAATATTTGCTAATTTATTTATATTTACTATTTAATTGTGTTATTATTTTATGAAAAACATTAAATGATAGAAACTTACTGAAAAAAGATATTCCTTCCAAAATCTTGGTGTTACGGTGGTTATTTACACAATTTTTGAACGCGCACTGAGGCATTTTGACGTCTTAACGTTGGCTATGATTGGACCATACTATTTTGAAATAAGAGCACAAAAGTATTTGTGCTCTTATTTTTCGGGCCGTTTTTGAAGCGCTTATCGGGCATGAGCTCAATTTATTTGTGCTCGGCGCAACATCTCTTTTTCTTCCATAATTCTCTATTAGTCGTCATTTCGGTAGTCACCCCCTTTCCATACATCAACCATTGCATCTTTCATGCTGTCCATCTATCGTTTATTTGGTCTTCCCCTATTCTTATGGCCATCGACTTTCGTACTGTAAACTTTCCTCATTCACTCAGCATCACATGCCCATACCATGACAACAAATTTCCACTGAACCTTTCAGTTACTGCTGCCTCATTCAGACTTCCTCGTCTAGATTAATTTCTTATTTCATCCATTCGCGTAACACTACACATCCCTCTTAGCATTCTCATTTTAGCTGCATGCTATTATTGCCTTCCATTCATTCCTTAACGTAAAACAACGGTGAGACCTGTCTTAAGTATAAAAGTATGCAAACATAATATTATATAACTTTATAACTTGCAGGTATTCGAGGGAAGAGCCTCCAGTCCTCGGAGCACCCTTGCCGAGTAGTGCCAGTACCCCGGAGTCACCAAGCGTGCCAACCATCTGCACTCGCTGCGGCGCGAGACTATCCTGCGAATTACAACTAGTTCCAGAATTTGCAGAAACTCTTCGCTTATTGCCAACCAACGCACCCCTTGCACATCTGCACTTCCTGTCTGTCCTGATATTCACCTGCTCACAGAGCTGCTGGCAATCTTCTGATACGTTGGTAAAAGAATTCGTCGTCTTTCAACCTGAAGTTGTCTAAATTATAAATTGTTAAAAATTGTTTTTGTTATATTTCGTATTTTTGCCATAGTACAGTTACATGTTCGCTTCAAAATCAGATGAGATTTGAAAGGAAAGAAGTTTTTAACACGGTAGAAAAAAGGCTGGCCAAAGATCACATTTACTTGTAAGGTCAATTTATATTATTACTGTACTGTGATGGTGAATTTTCCATTAGGTTGTAATGTGAATACCTAATTCCTACATTTATAGATGTTTAAGAAAGTCAATAATTGTTATTTGTAATCTTGTGTAGCAGCGTATTCCTGTCTATAAGATAGCTTATTAAAAGAATTTATAACTTTTTCTAGAGTAAACAATCTTTACAATCTATTTGACAAGATTTTAATCATTACTTTTAGCAGTAGATATCCTGCCACCACACTCCTCACTTCAGTATTTCACGTGAATTAACTATCCGTGGAGTTACTAGAGGTAAGATCTAAGCTTGACATCCTAAATGCATTGCGAATTTAGTGCTTTCTTACAATTTAGTAGAAATGGAAGTAAGCTGTATAGAACTACATTTTATTATAATACGGATAACTATTGATTATCCTCGAATGTCCATAAACAACTGCCAGATAGGAATAAGTTAACAAAAAGATTGTATATTATGATAAGAAAGTATGCGCCTTGACTATAATATTTACGATAGCTGCCTAAGATGGTTAACATTTCGTATAAACTGAGTTTTGATGATTGTTTAACATTGTAATCAACACTTTACTACGTATTTAGTCTTTGGAAAATGTGACATTGGTGCCGATTCCATTGTTCACAAACTAAACTAAATTTAAATTCAGTGTATCTTTTTCTTTCTATTTCATTAAGAAAAGGACAGAAGACAAATTTTAGTTTAATCTTTTCAAATTAATCAGCTCTTGACACTACTCCATACTACTTTAGACGTGATTAAAAACTTGCCTACTAAAATACGTCAATTTAATTCAGGCGCTGATTAATTTGACAGGACTAAACTAAATAAAAGGGGTTCGAACTTTTTTGTATAGAAGCTGGCATATCGACCCAGCGCCATTTTGATTTTTTTTTTCGAAATCTCTGCACACCATGTAATGGTATCTATGAGTAGAGGACACATAGACGAACAAAAAATATCAAGTAACACGGCACCCCAAAGTGTCACGTCACCGAGATATTTGAAGGTGAACATCGACATGAGTACAACGACGTCATCATTCTCCCACCCTTATCCCAATGTATTTGTGGTCGGCGCAACATGTCTTTTTCTTCCATACTTCTCTATTACTCGTCATCTCGGTAGTCACCCCCTTTCTAACCATATCATCATTCACACATTCCATCCATCATTTCTTTGGTCTTCCCCTACTCTTATAGCCATCGACATCCATACTCAAAACTCTCCTCACGACATTTTCCTTATTTCTCCGTACAATGCCCATACCATCAGGGCCGCATTAACCATCTCGGGGCCCCTAGGCACAGCTCGTTTCGGGCCCCCCCTTTTTCATACCACAACAACGCAATTTGGCTTTTACCTTATAATGTGAAAAAAGTTTCACTTTTACCGTGGTTTCATAAAACCACACAATCCCCTTTTTTTTCTTTTTTTAATCGGGAGTGCTGGGCCCCTGGTCATAGTGGGCCCCTAGGCACTGGCCTAAAGTGCCTTATGGATCCCTCCTTCATGCTACAACTTATTGAAGAATAAAGTCAGCCACATACATCCATCTTTTTTTAAACACTTCTACTGGTATATCATCTGGGCCCCATAGCCTTTCCATTTTTCATACCAAGGACTGCCTTTCTTACTTCATCTATGCTAATATCCCTCACCAAACCCATATTTACTTGTCCCTCTCCATTCCATTTATTCTCTTCGTTCAATAGTTTTTCAAAATTAACCTTCCATCGTTCTTTTATTTCGTCATCTTTGGACAGAACCTTGCCAGCGTCGTCGAATTATATCTCTAGTTCTCCTTTCTCTTGCTTTTGTAATCCGGTAATGAGTACAACGACAATAATTAATTTTAAAAAATAGACTTATTACGTGTCTATAGGCCTCAGATTGTATCCAAATAATCGTTTCCAGGTTGATTATTATTATTACTATTTATTGGAAGACAGTAGGTACATTATATACTACTAGGAGCACGAGAAAACTGCTAGGTACCATATAATTAATATTTATCCACTAAATCGCAATGCAATGAAACGCAGGCGACATGTCGCTGTCGCGTCGCGTTGGTAAAAATAAAAAATAAATGTATTTTCTTTCTTTCTTTGGTCGCAAACCATGTGATATGTTACTCAGCGATCTTTAATTTCACATAATAATATCTCTGTAACCTAAGACTTAAAGACAAATACCTACTTGACACTTATTGTTCATTAAAATTTCATAATGCGGCGGGTTGATAGACAAGCCAACACGCGCGCGCGATATTCTTTGACATAATATAACGTTTCATTGCCATGCGAAGCGATGCGATTTAGTAGGCAAATAATTAATTATAGTAGCAGTTATCTCGTGCTCCTAGTAGTATGTAGGTAATGTACCTACTCTCTTCCAATTAACAGTAATAATAATAATGAACCTGGGAACGATTATTTGGATACAATCTGACGCCTATACACATAATAAGTTTATTTTTAATGAATGAGTTTTTTGTTCGTCTATGTGTCATCTACCCATTACATACCACTTTCATCGAACGCCGCAATTTCGAAAAAAAAAAAACAAAATGGCGGCGGGTCGATATGCCAGATCGATTCTATCCCCTTTATCTTCTGTCCTTTTCTTAATGAAATAGAAAGAAAAAGATGCACTGAACTTAAAATTTTGTTTAATTTGTGAACAACAGAATCGGCAGCATTGGTTTAAAATACTATAAGTGCTCCTTGAGAGTTTTGTACCTATTAAGGAGATTGAAGATTTGTATATGGAGCCTGGCATACCTACCTGTTCGCCATCTATCTATCTATCTATCATGGGGTTTAGGTTTCCGCACTTAGTCCTTGAAGTGGACCATTGTGCGTGAGCCATGGTGGCCGATTACTCCAACCAGCCCACCTCCCTCCAGAAGCAGATTTCACTTCCCGGTCTCCTCAGGGCATCCGCAAGGGATGTTGGTGTTCCCAGGGTCTCCTCGCGAATCTTGGTAACGCCTGTGCACTCAAGAATTACATGCGCCACCGTTTCCTCCGCCTCCATGCATGCTCTGCACAGGGGACTGTCAGTGATTCCCAGGGTATGGAAGTGTTTATTTAGTGAACAGTGTCCAGTGATGGTCCCCGCCACCAGGCGCAGGCTGTCTCTGTCCAGGCGCAGAAGGCGCCTGGTCAGCTTTGTATCCAGGGATGGCATAGCTTCCTTGGATTGCCTACATCCTGGTGTCGAGGTCCACCATTTTTCCGCTTGTATTCGAGTGTGATCCTTTAACCAGCTTCTTAGCTGCTTGAAAGGAATGGGCACAATGGGTTCAGGTCCGTAGGGTCTTGTGCTGGATCCTCTTCTGGCAAGTTTGTCAGCCGCATCGTTTCCAAGTGATCCACTGTGACCTCTAATCCATTGTAGCGTTATCGTGTTGCGATTTAGTACCGTGATTCGTTCTAGGGCCTTGTGGCATTCTAGTGTTAGTCTCGACGTGATCTGATTACTCTTTAGGGATTGAAGAACTGAGGCACTGTCGGAGAGTATTCGGATATTGGTATCCGTAACCCCCCTGGCCTCTATAGCGTGTGCCGCTTGGATAATACCTACACACTCTGCTTGGTAAACGGAGTTGAGCATTCCAAGTGGTTTGGATATTTTAATGTTTATGTCGTTGGAGAACACCCCGACGCCCGTCCCTTCGTCGGTCTTTGATCCATCAGTGTAAATTCTTAGCTCTGTTGTACCTGAGTAGTCACACAACTCCTCTATGAGCTCTATGTTGTAGTGTTTTTGGAAGCAGTGGGTCTTCAGGGTTCTGTCGATGGGTGAAGTCATCATCGGTTGTTCTTTGATTGCATTTTCTCTGATGCGTGTGTGTTTGATTCTAGAATCATTGCTTAGGGAGCCGGATACATCGAGTCTGAAAGTCGCTATGGCCGCCTCCTCTCTTACGACGAGGTGTAGGGGAGGTAGCCCCAGCATCACCTGTAATGCAGCAGTGGGGGAAGTCCTCATGCTGCCGGTGATTGCTACGCAGGCAAATCTTTGCAGTTTTTCGAGATCCTTTTGGGTTGTACTTAGGTTGGTCCTGGGCCACCAAACTAAAGAACCGTATGTGATAATTGGTCGGATAACTGTGGTGTATAGCCAGTAGGTGATTTTGGGGCTTATGCCCCAATTTCTCCCGAGGAGTCTCTTACATTGCCATAGGGCTATACTGGCTTTTGTGATAATGTAATCAGTGTGTTTTGCCCAGTTCAGCTGTTTGTCCAAAAAGATACCCAGGTATTTGGTTTCAGTCGATAGGCTTAGGGTTGTCCCAAAGAAGCTTGGCAATTGTAATGTTGTCAGCTTTCTTTTCTTTGTGAAGAGGACGAGTTCGGTTTTGGTGGGGTTTACTGCTAGTTTGTATTCCTTGCACCAGTCTTCTACTATTCTTAGAGCTTGGCGCATAAGGTTGCATAGTGTGTTTTCGTGTGTGCCGTTTATTATTATGGTCAAATCATCAGCATAGCCCACCGTGTAGTAGCCTCTGCTATTTAGACGTTTGATGAGGCTGTCTACTACAAGGTTCCATAGTAGTGGCGAGAGGACTCCACCTTGGGGGCAGCCCTTCGCCACTATGGCTCTGGTGGTGTCGTTTACCGTAACTTGTACGGCTCTCAATCGGAGCATATTTGTGATCCATCCTCGCAGGGTCGAGTCCACACCGTGTTCCTCGAGGGCTGCGTTGATGCTATGGAAGATGGTTTTGTCAAAAGCGCCTTCTATGTCGATGAAGACAGCTAGTGAGGAGCATTTGTGGTCCACTGCACATTCGATCTTGGAGATCACGCTATGCAGCGCAGATTCTGTTGATTTTCCTGTGGAATACGCGTGTTGCTGTTTGTGAAGTGGTCGCTCCCGAAGAGGTCCGTCCCGAATATGTCGATCACAGAGTCTCTCGAGGGTTTTCAGCAAGAAAGATGTTAGGCTTATTGGTCTGTAGGCCTTGGGTTGTGTGTAGTCTGGTTTGCCTGGTTTAGGTATGAAAATGACATTCACCTCTCGCCATGCAAGTGGTATGTATTTCTGTGCTATGCAGGCTTGGTAGATGACGGTCAGCCACGGCGTTAGGACGTCTACTCCCCATTGTAGCAGGGCGGGGAAAATTTCGTCTAAGCCTGCGGATTTATAAGGTTTAAAAGTCTTTATTGCCCATTTTATTTTCTCTGTGGTTACTATGGTGTGGGCTCTGGCCCAGTCTTGGTCATTTGGTGTGTGCGTTGGCTCACTTGCCCAGGTTCTGTCCTCGGAGAGATTGCAGTCTGTGAAGTGGGTTTCCAACAGGACTTTACTTGTTTCGTGGTCCGACTTGGTGTATGTGTTTTCTGGGGTTTTTAACGACCCGAGGGTGCGATCTTGATCTGTAGATAGGATCTTTCTCACACGCGCGGCTTCGCTGTTCGATTCAATTTCTTCGCAGAATTTCCGCCAGGCTGCCCTGCTGGCATTCCTGACTTGTTTTTTGAAGGTGTATTGTGTTTTCTTGTATGAGTCCCAGTCTTCTGGTAGTCTGGAGTTTTTGGCTCTGTTGAATTGTTTGCGCATGTTTTGCCTGAGCTTACTAAGTTCCGCATTCCACCAGGAGTTACCCTTGCTCCTGGTGTCTGGGTCTTTTAGTTTGCAGCAGGCGTGGTAGGCTTCAATTATAAATTCCGAGAGTTTTGTTACGGTGTCTTCAAGTTGTTTGTGGTCTATTAGAATTTGGGGAGTTTGGTGCTGCATTAGTAGGGAGGCCAACAGCCGTTTATAGCCGGGTACATTGGTACGGCGTGGGTTGCGTCTAGGTTCGGGTTTTTTTATGTTAGCTATTAATGAGAAGCGAATTCTTCTATGGTCAGAGCAAGAAGGCTCGTTGGATACGTGCCAGTTAGAGATAAGTTTTGCCGCGCTTTCCGAAGCCAGCGTTAGGTCAATAATTGTTTGTCCGCGCGATGTGACCCAAATGGGTTCCGAGCCGCGGTTTGCGATGTTAAGGTTTGTTGAGAACAAATATGTGCATAGTACCTCACCTCTAGTGTTGGCTTTGTTGCAACCCCAAAGCGGGTGGTGGGCGTTTGAGTTCGTGCAGATGACCAGGTCCAGGTTGGTGTCTTCACAATACCTTACCAGGTCGGCCATCCCTTTTGGTGGGCAGTCTTCATCCTCGCCAGGCATGTATACCGAGGCCAGGACGATATCGGGTGCGTCGCCGTCGGTTTTGAGCCTGACGGCTGTTAGATCTCTGGAACATAATTGCGTGAGTGTGGTCGTGGGTACATCTTTGGGTATGTAGGCACAGGTTCGTGGTTTATCTGTGCCTTGTGTGTCGAGGATCAGCTTACCTCCAATGTTACCAAGGCCGCATATTCTGTTATTACGGATCCACGGCTCTTGAATGAGTGCAATGGTTCGGGGTTCCATCTCCAGTGCCCTGCGCAGGCAGGCGGTAGCCGTCTGGCTATGCTGGAGGTTGGTCTGGATGATGTTTATGGGACGGGATGGGGTCGGCAGTGGGGTGGAATTAGGGGGAGATGGATCCATCGGATGATTCCCCCGCCTCTTCCAGCCCATGCTGGTCTTCGCTGGGTGCCGGTGACGATGATGAGAGCAGCTGCTCCGTCCACCCTGGTGGTGAGGTTGGCATCCTCACGGCGTCGGCATCAGCCATCGCCGTTCTGGCCATCTCCTCCTCCAGTTGCGTCATTGTCACGTCAAGTTCAGTCGGAGCCGGTTTCGTCTGTTCAGTGTCAGTCTTAGTCTCAGAGGGATGGATGTTGGGGAAGAAACGCACGTATATCGACCCAAGTAGGTATGATATCCGTCGCTCCCTCCCCAAGATCTTTTCGACCTCGTCCGGTGGGATACCCAGGGTTAGATAAGACCCATAGTTATCTCCACCGACCGATGTCGCCCTGTACAGGGACCATCTACCGATGTCGTACCAGGGGTTCTGGCAGGTCAGAATCGTCTGGAGCAGCGCTATGTCCCCATTGTACCTGGGTACAAAGAGCGCCGCTCGAACCCGAGTCGGTGCGTCAGACTGTTTCATTACTGTCAGTGTCTCGTCAGTGTTTGGCAGTCTTAGTTTGGGTACGTTCTGGGTCAGCCAAGTCAGGGCGTTGTCGTCCTCGCACCATATGTGAACCGTGCCATCCGCTACCCTTGGTTAACCACGGAAGGCCGGGACTTTGGAGGGGTCAGTTCGACACGTGTCTACGATGAGGTCTTCAAGGCTGAGCTTGATGTGTTCGCCCTCGTCAGTAGTCATATCTCGGGAAGGAGGCGAGAGGCAGATCGCTACGGCGAGTCGCGCAGGGATATCCTTAGTGGCCCGCGCGTAGGTTCTCTGCTCTCCTTGAGCGGCCTGGGTTCTAACACGCTTGGCGTCCCCCTGGAGCGTACTTGGTGAAGCCGTATCGTCCGGGCGCTCCCTCTTCGCCGCACCCTGTCCACTTGGACCGGGTTGCGGTTCTGAGGAGCTTGGCACAATGTTTTGTGCCCGGGACACCCGGCGCAGGAACCCAGCCCGCTTGCCTCGCTTCTGTCTAGTTCGGTGTTGGTCTGTGGTCATATTGTCACGGTTCCGGTCGGTTCCTCCGGATGGTCCTGGTGCGGGCAGTGACTTCTCGCGCTGGGTTTCCCCTTCGCGTACTGTTCCCTGCCCGCTCGTTTCCGCGTCCAACTGCTTTTCGCGCTGGGTTTCCCCTTCGCGTGTCTGTAGCCGGTCGCGTACTCCCTTACAACCAACCGTTTGTGCTTCGCGCTGGGTATTGCCTTCGCGGATTTTGCGCAAACGGTTGTTGAGTTCTCTTTCTCTGTTCCGGATCTTTCCGCGCTTTGTTTTCAGCATGCGTACTTCGTCCACAGAGATGAAACCAGAACCATCAGATTCCGCTTCCTTTCCCGTCCCGAGTGAGTTCAAGTCTTTTAGCCTTGCCTCGATCTTCTCGCGCTGGAGTGCCAGCGCGCGGAGTTCGCTGCTAAGACTGGAGAGTCGAGCTTTATTGCTGTCGTTGTCAGGGTTGTTTGTCACACTGTTCCGAACGATGCTCTGTTGCCAGGCCCTCGTGGAAGGTGTAACACTAGTCAGGGTCATTGGCGCAGAAGGCGCAGCCGTCTCAGTGTCAGTAGGCGCAGAGGTCGCAGCCATGGTTGTGTCGGATGGCGCGTGATCCGCAGCCGAAGATGTTGGTGCCGAAGCAGCCAGCCGCGCAGAAGGCGCGGCGCTAATAGGCAGATTGGTGCCCCCCCCCAGATTACGGTGGGGGCAGACCGACGAGTCGGTGTGGGATTCCCCGGCATTGCCGGGACCCACCTGGGGAATATTATTTTTTCCTTTCTGCGACATGGTTGGGTGTGTGGGCTTTTTTGGAGTTGAGGTTACCCGTCCTCAGGGACCGAAAGGAGAAAAGGGAAAAGGAAGGAGGGACTGGGCATGGGATCATGGGAGTAGGGTATGGGGTTACCCTAGGCCTGGGGTTTTGGCTTTCGGGAAAAATGCGAAAAAGCGCCTGGGGGTTTTTGTTGCGTCTATTTCTTATGGAATTAGACCAAGAACAGGGTGGCAACCTCGTGAAGGTGAATCCCCCAGACTTGCCTTGAGGATCTAAACGACCGTAGCGCTCCCCCTCAAGACCTCGCCACCTTACCGCCTCTGAGGGAGGCAGTAAGGTAGGCCTGCATCTATACTACCAAGCAAAGCATGTCGTTGTGCAACCGCGAAAGCATAAATACAGACCCCCCCCCCCACCTGTTCGCCATTTTGTTTCTTTTTTTTTTTTTTTTCAAAGTGGCTGCCACCCTTTTAACCTGTCGTCAGCTGATATCAATGCATACAGAAAACATAGTAATACCAAACCCCGTAAAGTGTCACGTTTCCGAGATATTCATGAGATTTAGGCACGTTAAAAAAATATGATGTCACGTGATCATCCTTGAACGATAATATCTCGGAAACGTGACGCTTTACGGGGTTTGGTCCTAGTATGGTTTAAAACGTAGCCGAAATTTTGAAAAAAAAAAATAGCGCATGGGTATGTGCCACGGACCAAGTTTTTGATTCCTGTAATGTCAACACTCGTTTGCTTCCCAGGTCAAAGCTCATTAAAAATACGAATTATGTGTGTTGCATTACCTAACGGATCTAAATAATTAGTAAAGCTGTGATTTAACTCTTAGGTACTTACTGATTAATTAGGTGTCATGAAATTTGTTATCCGATCCATTAAACATTAAATCATATTTATTACCATTTCTCAAATTGTCAAACGCTGTAGATACGGAAACGTAATAAAAATATGTTAGATATACTTAATCATGTAAGTAATATTGAAACGTTTCTGGATTATTATTTGCTAAGTACATAAGTACCTACTAAAAGTATTTAAATGAACCCAATTAATAAAAATACTAGAACACTTTTCATATTGTTATTTTTTTTTTCCCCGACGATCTGCATCTGCATCTTTTTTTACGAAGAGTTGCTTCTCGATCACGAATTTGTGGATTCTAACCTAGCAGCTTAAAGGGCCGGCGGAGTGGGCACGATGCTTGTTTAACTTGAAACAATTTTGAATAGACTTTAGTCGCAATCATTCAAGTCGCGTTACGTCTTGCGGTCAGGAGAACGCGGGATCTAAGTTCACTTCAGTCGCGAATCATATTTTGATCAACAAACAACCTCTCCCTGGCCTGCAAATCGCAAAAAACGAGAAAATTCGAATTTCGCGGGCTACTCGGGTGTTTTCCCGTTATGCTATGTGCACACGCAACGACTTCAAAATCACGACAAATCACTATCAGCAGTCATTAGGACTTTGCAGAATTTAGTGCACACAAGTTTTGTCTACTTGTAGATAGGTTCCTAACACCAAAATAATTTGAATATTTATGTAGGTATATTATGAGACAAATAAAGTAGTAATAAAAAAAATTGTTTGATTTTACTATTTTCACATACGTATACATAAAACTCATAACTTCTTCCCATGGGGGTAGGCCTAGGCAGAAACTTCAGAACCTTCTTCTTCCTTTTGATTCGTTTACGTGTACTAGGTACGCACCTGACTGTTTTTATCATAGTTTAATTAAATATTGTCTTGAATGTTGAGTGTGAAAATGTTTGGTAGCTGACGTCTTTATAAAGCTTAATTTACACGTTGCTTAGAATGTAGTAATAATCTGTGGTCAGTCAGACAGGCCGCTGTACCGCTGCCGGCGTGAATAATCAGTCAGTCCATACAGTGGTCGTAAGGTTTTTCCCGCTATTGCCACCGCATTGATTTGAATACCACTTTAAGTTCGAACCCGCAGAGCAAATAATCGCCGTGCCGGAACCTGGAACTACCCGCGCCGCCGCAGGCAGCGTCTCGAGACGACAGTAGGTAGTTTAAAAAATTGTGGGGCTGAGTGTTAACCGCACACGCACACCTTCGTCAACTTCTGCCACAAAGCCTTCAGTTTTTGAACGTTACCTAGTGTTGTAATGCGAATAAATGGTGTCACGCTTGAAGTATGGAAAATGTTGACAATGCCGCCTTTAGCTGCGACCGCCGCCCGACGCGTCACCGTGCTCTACGCTTGAGCCAATTTGGCTGAGCGCACAATGCCGTCCACAGAGTACTTTTATATCTGATGCCATCTCTAACAGCGGTTGCCGAGGCGTCTCAGATTTTTTTAAATCGACTAAAATATTATTGTAGTTTAGTCAATACCGTACTGTGAGCATAGACTATTCATTGACGAAAGAACGGAAGCCACATTTTTTATCTGTGCATCTGCATCCGTCTTCCATAAATGAATCGGTGCGGCGAGGCGGCGGCATAGAAAGACTATCAATTTTCGTGAGTCGAATAGTGAATCTAGTCTAGAAGTTAAAGTTTTTAACATTTATTTGCACGATACATTTACAGTGCCACACAAAAACATGTCTACCGAAGCATCTGTCCCTCCTCCCGTATTGTGGGCCCAGCGCAAAGAAGACATTTTTCTCACGTTTAGCATCGAATCTAAAGACCCGACTATTAAAATAGAAAAGGACTCGGTTTACTTTAAAGGCGTCAATGCTTCAGACAATAAAGTACACGAGGTAACTATACCACTATACGATGCGGTGATCCCTGAAACAAGCGCATTCGTAAATAAAGGCAGGTGCATAGAAATGATTCTTCGCAAAGAAAAGAAAGACTCTTCCTACTGGCCATCATTAACAAAGGATAAGAAAAAACCTCATTACCTCAAGGTAGATTTCAATAAATGGAAAGATGAAGATGATGAGGACGAGAATGGTGGAGGCAACTCATATGACATAGAAGAGATGCTCCGGTCTATGGGCGGCGGCGGCGGTGACAAGGCTGACAAACCCTCGTTCGATGACTTAGAAACAGACTCGGATGATGAAAATTTACCTGATCTTGAATAACACCCCCAGAACAGAGTGATAAAACTTATATTTTAACGCATGAAAAGTACACTATGTATAAGGTTTTTACAGTTATAATAAAATCACTGATAAAATGAACAAACATGTTACATTCATTTTAATCATTGATCTATGCCTCTGTAACACTCCACTTTTTTTACTTTGAAGCAAATTAGCAAGTTTTAATCTGTAGCTAGGAAATATTTAATTTAAATATATTCAAGAAGAGTTAAGTAGTACAATGTTTTTCAATGATACCGACCCTTATACATTAACAATTGCCTCAACTCTTAAAAAAGTCATTTCCAACCTTCAAGTATGTAGATTAGTTGAAAAGTTGGGCGGTAGTGGGTGCTGTTTTTCCCACAATTCTCTTTGCAGCTTAGGCAGTTGGTCATTGTACATTGTATGAAATGTCTATACACCAGCACTTTTGAGAACCTAATAAATCATCATAATTTCAGCTGAAAGACGTCCACTGCTGGACATAGGTCTCCCTCAAGCAGTCACTTTGACCGGTTTTATGTTTTTCGCATCCAGCTTAACAAATGCCACTGATCAAAATTGTCGCCTACTGGACTAAACCCATTTAACACAAATAGGTACCTATATAAATTACATACATCAGCTCGAAACGAAGTTGAGAGGGTCAATGATACAGTGACTAAGCAGAAAGTTTGTATCAAACACTCATAAACACCATGTTTATTCCCAAAGATCACCAAAATCAAACAAACAGTTGAATGTCACAACAATAAAATTTCTGCTTACAGCAAATCTATGTCACAATTTATGTCACACTTCCATAAAATGGAGACAATTTTAAAGTTGTCTCTGTATTTCAGATCACAGATTACTCATTGCATTATTACACTCCAATAGGTACCTATTAAAATGAATACCTAAATAACACCAGTATACATTCACTCATATATTTCAGAACTGGGACATGATTTTCTTGTCCTTAGCTTCCATCACGTAAATAATAGGCTACTTAAGAAGCCCTTTAAGAATAAAGGTAAGTATGAGCCTCATTTGTGTTTTGTGACTGGGATACAGAATTTACATAAGCTTCCTTAGCTTATAATAAGGAACTCAAGAAACCTTTTAAGAATATAATTATTATGAGCTAACAATTTATGTACAGACGCCAGCACATCAACCTACCACAATCTGTCAGATTTTCCCAATCAACTTTGAACCTTATGCTTTAGAGATAAAGTTGAAAATCTATTAAAGAAATCTGACTGTGGTAGGTTGATGTGCTGGCGTCCGTACCTAGTAATAGTAGGTACTTTTGGTTACTTCGACTACTATCTATTTGGTTGGGGAGAACCCAGAGGGTTTTTGAGCAAGTATATTCAGGGCTAAAAGTTGGTAGCTGAGTAGGTTTGGCATGAAGACAGAACACCGAAAATATATTTTAAAAGTTTCAGATAGGAGCCCCTTGGTCAGGAGTCCACATTCAGATTTTAAAACAGGGCCAAAAATAAACCGATCTTCAGAGCCATTGCTTTTAGAATTAAATTTAAAAACTTATATTTCCTGGTAGTGAATATATATGTTACGGGCAATTTGATAAGTCCGGGCACTATTAATAATGGTCGGTCTGTATTCATAATGCCCGACTCAATTGAGCAATGTGATTAAAACAGCAAGATTAATCACTTTTCCCGGCCATTATGAATAATGCCCACCCTATCTTGGGCAAAGTAATAAAATAGGTGAACTGTAGTGTTTTTGTTTATTAAATGAGAACTTAGGATGCAAGAGCGAGCGAAGCGAGCTCGGGAATTGAGGCACCCGAGACGGGGTGCCTCAATTCCCGAGCTCGCTTCGCTCGCTCGCTCGTATCGCATTGTCATGTCAATGCAATTAACAATATCAAAACTCGAAAAAAGGTCAAATCTGTAAATATCAGAATGACGTTGAAATAGCCACAGGGCTGCCAACCCTAATATATAATTAATCTTTGTAGTTAGTGAAGCAAGCATTTTATTTTTCAACACTTGTTAAAAAAGAAACTGCTGTAAAAAAAAAAAAATTAAATGCCCAAAAACATCAAAATAATTAGCCTCTTTCAGCCCATATTGCTCAGAAGGCTGTTTAAATTTTCAATTATTTTAATACCAAGCCCCATACATTTATTGAACGTCTCCTTTCAGGTTGATAGCATCAGTAGTTCTTGAGAGATATCCAGCTGTGACAGACTGAGTCGCACCATAAGGGTTCCTTTTTACCATTTTGGTATGGAACCCTAAAACAGCTGGTAGCCAATTTTGGCCACAAGCCATCGCCATAACAATAATGTAGCCTAAGGGTACGGTGAAATTGTCACAGAAATTGTAGATATTGACAAAACAAGATGACGGCATTAGTCCCGCTACAAAATTGTAAGTTTTGTTAGGTAGAAGATATTACTAATTATTATGTATTTCGTAACATAACTTAATTGTTACTATAAATTTAAGGTATATTGAGTGATGAATTAAAAAGGAAACCAGCGATACCTAATTTATAAAATAATGGTAATATTATTACACTAAAGCTGAAGAGTTTGTTTGTTTGGTTGAACGCGCTACTCTCTGGAACTACCAGTCGGATTTGAAAAATTCTTTTTGAATTTGATAGCCCAATTCTTGAGGAAGGCTATAGGCTATTTAACATCACACTATGACCTTTAGAAGCCGAGCAAAAAGAAAAAAAGTCGGAAAGAACGCTAAGCGAACGAAGTAATAGCGCGGGCAGGCGATGCGATGCGACTTTTCAGATTTCCGATTCGTGAATAGCGTTTTAGATAGAGGACTCCTTCAATAGAATGTTTACGAAGCAAGTTTATTCGAAATAAGAAAAAACAATATTATACATTTATAAATCACCGTCACCGCTGGTTTCCTTTTTTAATTAATCACGCAATGTCCAGTTATGTTATGTTACGTAATACCTAATAATTTCCTACAATAAAAGTTACCATTTTATAGCGTTCCCCCTAAACGAACCTTACAATCGAATTCGACAGCAAATGGAATGGTTGTGAATTGCCGTGCAGAAACTGCAGAGGCATTTCGGACGTTGGGCACGCCACAATCGCGGCGATAAGTCCCCTCTTTGATGAGTGGCTGGAGAGACGCCACGGCGTCCTCACCTTCCGCCTAACATAGGTCCTCACCGGGCACGGCTGCTTCGGGAGGTTCCTGTTCCGGATAAGGCGGGAGGAAACGCCCGGGTGTCACCATTGTATGGATCGCCCGGAGGACACGGTGGAGCATACGGTGGAAGTCTGCCCAGCTTGGGCAGAACACCGCCGCGTCCTCACGGCGGCGATCGGCGGCGGCGATCTCTCGTGTCCGGCCCTAGTCCAGGCCATAGTACGGAGCAAGAGTGCGTGGGAGGCCCTCGCCTCCTTCTGCGAAGCAGTAATGCTCGCGAAGGAGGAGGGGAAGCCGTGAGGGAGAGGTAATATTTGCTCCCTCACGCCCCTAGTCGCCGTAGGAGACGCCCTGGGTGTTGGGAATCGATAGCCGATTCCCGGCCACCGTAGGCGCGGGCTTGTGGATGGCGAGCAATGGGCAGCTCGTCGTCCGGTAAGGACCAGGCCCGAGTCGACGGCGCGTTGTGTTCCACGCGCGCCTCAAAGAGAGGTCAGCACTAACTGACGGGGTCCGGTAAGACCGATGCCTGCCAGAGTCAAGGGTTGTCCGAAAAGTCTGACACGGCCTCCCGCTTCGCTCAGAGCGGGAGAAGTTATGTGATAATTTCCCACCAAAAAAAAAAGCATTTCAGACGTTTACACTCAGTCTAAGACCTCACATACATACACCTATGCTCGGAATAGTCGATAAAATATGTATACCGAAAAAGTATAAAAATACTGAATGGTCACACTGTTCCAGTGCTTGTCAAAATATAAGGGCGCGCACCCCGCGCGCAGCCCGCGCCGAGGAGCCCGCGCCCGCGCCGCGTGCCCACCACTTCAAAAGAAATTCATAGTTTGAGTACGCAGCGCCGCGCCGGGCCCCAGTGGAGCCAGACCAGACAATTACAAGTTACGCGCCTCACGCGCTATTATGATTCCAGTCAAATAGTAAATCAGTTTAGCTATTGCAGACCACGGCCAGAGATGCACGTGGTATTGTAGCGCACAAATAAGTTATTGCGTTTATCCACCCTAAGGTGGATACGCGGAAATACATGTCCGAAAATCCACCCCCTAGTTGGATAAACGGAATTTATAGGCTTACGGTGGATTCTCGGACATGCGTTTTCGCGTCCAAAAAAAACATAAAAATTAGGGTGGAAAAATATCTACATTAGGGTGGATTTTTTGGGGTGGATAAACTGAATAACCGGCACAAACATGTTGGGGTTCGTATATTTCAACTAGGTATGCACTATTTTTACTGGTAGCGCGAATATTATTACTTATTACTTGTTGCGGTTTAACATTAGAACTTATGTGTTATAAAGTTCAATAAGTTGTATCTTACTTCCATTTATGAATTGAGAGGTAAATAATGAGTACCACAGAATGTAAGACATAACTTTATTTTGTTTTCTCAGTGACCGTAACCGTTGCATTGTATAAATGGAATTGTTGTCCATGTCTTCGAATATTCAAAGTTAAAGTTATGCAGTAAATAAGTCTATTTAGGCTCTCACATTTCAATATGTACGAAGATCCTTGACCAGGGCTGAATATCGGTGCGCCAAAGCTTTGACAATCGAACATAAAGTATGAAGATCCAGTCTTTCCAAACGCCAAGTTTTTTGTGGGACTTGTGAGTATTCCAAGCAAATTTCTTTCATTTTCAAAGAAATAAGTCAATGACTTACTCAAGTTGAATCGATCAGGATAAATGTTGTACACAAATCCAAATATGATTTTATCAAATTTAAACGAAAACGAGAATGGGAACATATCATCAAATTTGGAATCTAAATCGGTGAGAGCAATTTCGTAATTAGGAGTACTTCCTACTTTTTCCATACAATTTTTGTGGTATTCGTTACCGCCTAGAACTATTCCATCTAGGAATCCACTCGTCCAAGCGCTAATTTTACATGCTTGAATCATTCCAAGGGCAACCGCGCTTGTTGCAAGGTATTGTTTACCGCGGACGTTTTCTTCAAATCTTTGATCCAATGGATGTATAGTTCCCCACAAAGAAAATAGATCCCCTGGAAATTCAATGTCCCAATCTTTCCACATAGTTTGAGGTGTTTTTCGATCCAGGCCTAAGTCATTGACTGCACTCATTCGCGACCACGGTATCTCGCAGATATTCAACCAATACATCTTCTCGTCTACTACAGGGCGCAGTCTTCTACGCTTCAAATATGGCATGTTCGGATTAATGTCAGGTTTGAAGAGCGGACTTAATCTATAGTTTAGAGCAGAATGCCGCGGTGCAGTCTTTACGGAAGTCAGTTCAAAAGTGTAAAATTCGGGGTCTTCTGCTGCCTCTCCTATCAGTTTCCTTATTCGCCGAATTATGGCATCTATAGAGCGATATAACGTCCAACCCGCTACTCTTTGCTTGGCAGAGGTGGCTGGCTCGGGGGCGCCCTTTTTTTTACCCTTATCATTTACTACAACATCACGTGGTGACGCGTAAGGGTCAAAAAGATGGTAATATCCTTCTGTCTGACATATAACTAAACTGCATTGAGGATATCTTATCATGACGTACCGCAGTCTTCTCAAAACTGCTTTTAAGTATTGCTCCAGTGTTTTTTCTGGGTTTTCATTAACAACTAAAATTTTTTTAATATTGATATTTATGAATTTACCGTCCAGAATAACGTTTTTGATTACCCTCTTCTCGCAGACGCTCAAATTTGTAGCTTTTGCTTGTATTTCTAGACCTTTTTCGATACATACGTCAACCATGACGTGGTCCCACGTTCTAATAGGATGCATCGCTGCCATTAACATTGCGATTAGACTAACGAAGTGACAAGACTTAACAGTTGCGCTCGCGCTGTTATTAGTCAGAGCAGTAGTTCCATCTATTGCGTAAACGCCATCGACAAGTTGATAGCCGACCGCAGTTTGGCTCTTCATTTCTTTCACATCTAACCGTCGTCCTGCTGCGGGTTTCTCGGATTCTATAATAATCTGTTTAGATTGTTGTGACGTAGGTTGGCCAGTTGCATAATCATGATCTTCAGGTAATGTGGTTCGGGTCTCTTTTAGAAGTCTCCTGACTAATATTCTACTAAGGATAAATTGTTGATCATCTGCTTTTCCATTCTTATTGTAATTGATTCTGTAAAAAAATAACAGAAAACGGTTTTATAAAAAAACGACTTTAGTAAATGATTAAGTTCACTGAACCTGGATAAACTTGTTTATCACTAATAATACCATGTCAAATACGGGACCTTTTATACGGAGATTTATTTTACGAGAGCGCTTGAGCGTTACCGCTCCGGTTTTCCACATCCAGAAATGCGTGTGGTTTGGCTCTTACCTGCGTGCGTAGCAGAGAATCCCTTGGAGAAACCTACACGTGGTCGTCGGACGACGGCTTGTGACCACCCACCCACTGACACACACATCTAACGACCTTGCCATGTCCCGGTACAATCCTCGGCGTAGCCACCTGGAGGAGTTGGGCTGAAATAGCAGTTCAACTGCAGGCAGACCACCATGGCTCGCGCGCCATTGGCCGACCGCAGGTAGATGAGGACATAGCTCACACTTGCCGACCGCAGGTAGATGGGGACATAGCTCACACTGGCCGACCACAGGTAGATGGGGACATAGCTCACACTGGCCGACCGCAGGTAGATGGGGACATAGCTCACACTGGCCGACTGCAGGTAGATGAGGACATAGCTCACACTGGCCGACTGCAGATAGATGGGGACATAGCTCACACTGGCCGACCGCAGGTAGATGGGGACATAGCGCACACTGGCCGACCGCAGGTAGATGGGGACATAGCTCACACTGGCCGACCGCAGGTAGATGGGGACATAGCTCACACTGGCCGACCGTAGGTAGATGGGGACATAGCTCACACTGGCCGACCGCAGGTAAAACGCACGCTCACACGCAAGTAGTCATACATATATGAAAGGCTGCCCTACCCTGTCGAAAAATCCCGAGGTGCACCTTCTTGATGGTGGACGACTAGATGTGAGGGCCCGATGGACATTCTACAGGTAGGTTACATTTCGGAGAATGTGCGTTGGAATAGCATAGTTTAATTCCGCCAAGCCCGTTTCATTACCGGAGAACAAGACGTACGGCGAAACGCCACTGCGACATGGTGGGCCTACCACCCAAACGCACAAAACGTTTTCGGAACACTTTCACTGTGAATACAGCTAAGGAGAAGAATTCTATGCCGAAGACTGTGTTTCCTGATAGCTAACCCTGGGGTGTTTAAGTCGGAGAGTGAATAGGTTACTCATGTTCCGTCGTCCACCACATCATCCCTTACCATCAGGGAAGATAGGAATCAAACGCTCGCTTATAAATAATAAAAAAACATTAAACAATTACCTGCTCACGAGTTCACGTAGATTACGAAATCGTAGAAAGCAAGCCTTTCCTTTCGGCTCGTGGTCTTCTCTCAGACCCATGGCATTACAAGGACTGCCGTCGAACAGATAATATAGCCCATTTCTCTTGAAAATCGCACAACTGTACGCGGAAGTTGTAATCATGCCTCTATCATATTTGTTGAAGAATTTTTGAGCCAATACTTCTTCCATTTGCCAGCTAGCACCTTCTCCAACCACATCAACATAAGCATGATATGCCTGTAAGTAAATATAATCAAAATAAGCGAACTCCACAACATTCGTTTTATTACAATCATCGGATTAATTTAAAAATACAAACGAACCTGATGTCCAAGCGCAATCTTAGGTATAACATGTACAGGAGCAAGTTGAAATTTCTGCTGTTTGTTTTCAAAAAGCTTTGTGGCGGTGGCTACTACAAAATCTACGATAGCAGGGGTCCAAGAATGGATCGAGTATTTGTAAGATGTCACTATCGCCATGATTGCACCAAACGGCAGTTTATCATTAGAGCCGGCGGCGCCTGCATCCGAAACACTAGTTGTCCCTCTAATGATTTGTGACGTATCTGGCAAATTCTTGAAGTTAGTCGGTTTTTCGAGTTCTCGCTCAGGAGTAACCTCAAGGTCATCCTCTATAAGCGGAGGTGTCATTTTCTTTCGAATCTTTCGCAGTTTGAAGCGTCTCTGAGCGTCCTCTGTGAGAAGAACGCGGCGATCGACGTTGACCGCCGGTAGGGTTTGAACTTCCTCTTGTGCTGGCATTTCACGCATTGGCGCCATCAGCTAGAAAGACAGTATGTAAGTAAATACAGACATAAATGAAAAAAATGGATGAAATTTAAATAAAATAAATTTCACTATAAAGGAGCATATGCACGATTTAAAAAAAATGTAACAACATTATTAAGTCTTTGCAATACAACTCTTATAATCATCATAAACTACTTATAAGTTAGAATTATTGCCGACAGTTGTATAAAACTTCTAACTTCTTACATCTATACTTCTTACTTGATAAAAACGGTTTCACGTAATAAAAAAATCGTTAATGTGTTCCTTTAGTTAGGTTATGTTAGCCTATCGAATGATTAGGTACAGATGGGAGAGGTAAAAGTAACCTGACTCAAATTTGAGACGCGCACCTCTGTGGGACTAATTGAAATTTATTTATATTCAACTTTATTTCAAGAAAGGCAATGTTGCTATTTGCTTAGCAGTGAAATCCGTACGTTTCGCCAGATGTAAGTCGGCCCTAAGGCGAATGCTCTTTTCAAATTAAATTCTTTATCACAATGTGTGTAAAATGCTTTATCTGGGTACTTAATTATTACTTTATAATAATAATTGTGAAGCATCTATTCTAACAAAAAGAGTATTAATGACTTTTGATGATGAAAATAATTTCTTAATTTGAAAGTTACTTACATCACGATCTGACTCTTAGGAGCCGACCAAGACTACGCTACGCGAAACCGAAGTAATAGTGCGGGCAGGTGACAAGATGCGACGGGGTGGGTCGGGGGAACAATAAATTTCACGCGAACCAAGTCGCGGGGAGAAGCTAGTACTCTAATAATAGTAGACAGTAATAGACGTACGGGCACTTCAGGCTCCGGCTGCGGCGAGGGCGGCGGCGGCGGCAGCGCGGGCGGCAGCTCCTCCGCCTTGCGTCGCGCCTCTTCTTCCTCCGCCTTCTTCCGAGCCTTCTCTTCTTTTTTCTCCTCGTCTTCTTCCTCTTCTGCCCCTTCTTCTTCCTATAATATAGTAAATGCTAAGATGATTGCTACTCTACGACGCAGCTGCAAAGGCTATTATAATTTGGAACATCACAGTGAGCTCTTACGATGGGATTTCCGAGTGAAATCCGTAATTGCGACTCAAGTGGTTAGAGAATGTTCTGTTAGAGGGTTTGGTTTCCGCACTTAGTCCTTCAGGTGGACCCTTGTGTGTGGGTCATGGCGGTCGTCGGTGAATATTCCAATCAGCCTTCCCCAGTAGTTAGAGAAAACGTCTGCTCGATTTTATAGAAAACTCGGCATTATTCGTATTTCAAAATTTTCGTTTTGCCAGAAACCGATCTTCAAAGTTCCACCCTGTGTTATTGCACTGAGCCATACACTCAGCTGAAAAATATGTTTCAAAACTACTCGAGACTCAAAAACTCTTCGACTGTTCATTCTTCACATAGTCGTCCATTGTATAATATTTAACCGACTACATAAGCGAGCTTATCGCATATTTTTACGAAACAAATCGAATCGGTTATAAATAGTGCTCACCTCTACTCCTCCTTCCGGCGGCTGAAAATGAATTTCCAAATTAGTAAAAGGATAAAATATACAGGGTCAAATTAAATTAGCTAGCAAAACTCCGCAGACGTGATGGGTCGCGATAATTAGATAATCGAGATAAAACATTTTTTTTGTGTCAACGGCCCAAAAAAAAAAATGATTGTAGTTATTTGAAATATCAGTTTAAAAAACCATTTATTTTGTGTAGGCAAATAAATCGCAAACGCAGATTAGAGTATTCTTGAGAATCCAGATAAGTCTGTGGCGCACTTTGCCGCACTAGTGCGGGAACACAAAGTAAAAAGGGCAGTTGACGGATATTACCTAGTACGCCCATAGGCGTAATAACAATAACTGCTATTTTCTCATTGACTGTCCTTCAACCGATTAAATACACTGCATTGAGCAGTGGCTAAAATCGTAGCAATAAGTGCCATCCCTCCAAGGATAATAGAATAAACAAATGATTGACCATCGGGGGCGGCGGCGTGGGCGGCGGGGTCGGTTCAGGATCGGGGTCGGGCTCTATGGGCTCGTTGGTCTTGTCGCGGGGCTTCGGCCACGGAGGGACCACCTGCGTCACCGACACCGTGGGCGAGTCTAGGTTCACTGCAACACGTTACCAAAACAATATTTTTGTTAAGTTAAAATCTATTCAATTCGCCACAATATATTAAACCGGCGACGTGACCATTGATCCACATGACAGATGTTGTTATAATGGGTTGGGATGAATTGCGTGGATTTTTAGTCAATGTTCCATTATCTTCCACTCCCGTCTACACTCTACTTTCAAAATAACAAAGATGATTTTGTATCTTCGCGCTCTGTAATACTGGTGTGGATGCAATCACTGATGTAAAGAAAGAAAATACGTTTATTTGCGGCAAACATGACGCATAAAAAGAACACAAACACAAAAAAAAATAACAAGTTGGGAGAAAACATGCGTGCAAGGTGCATCAGTGAATGATCCTTGTGCACTGTAAATCTACTTATTTCGAATACCGTGGGGTATCCCCTCGAAGATGAACTTTTGAATTGAATAAACTTTTAAATTTGTTTACCTCGTTATTGAACGATTACTGAACCCATGTTGGTGAGATTTATGTAGATTACCTTGTTTTGTGTTAGGGTGGGTGGTTGGCCGTTTTCACACTGCGACGATAACGACACCGACACGTCTATATCGTATCGTCAGCTCGGACGACAACGATATCGTCCGACAATATCGGTATGTGACACGATGTAGCTTATTGTCATGCGGTAGGTATACCACAGGCCACAGCAGTATCGAATAGTCGCTTTGCGTCAGAAGTAGTCAATTCGAGGTAATGGCAACAGCAATAAAAAAAAAGTCTTCTTGCACCGAAATGTAAGCAGAGTAGTGTGGGCGATGCGGTGCGGCGGCGGGCAAGTGGCATCCACGCACGGATGTCCGGGAGCGCCTGTCCATATAGCTCCTTCCGCGATCTGTTTCACGCCGCACTGTCCGCCGATAAAGGCACGACAATCAATGTCGGCGACGATATCGTTGACTACAACGACACAGCGTGAAAGCATAAAAACCACTAGTGAGAAACTACCAGTCCGACAATATCGTATCGTTATCGTCCAATGTAAAAACGGCCGTATACTTCGTTTTGGTGAAATAAATTGTAGGTAGGTATACCTACTATGTTTTGTAGCGTCACAATTATTGAACAATTGTAGATAATAAAATGGTTCCTTGTCCGTGTATAAAATTCTACCTCCATTTGAGCTTCGAGCCACCTAGCGGAGATATCTCCGAGCAGGCCGTATAAACTTTTGTTTATCGTAATTAATAAGATTCTCGTCAAAAGACACTTACCTACTTTCGGTTCCATTGGCTCGTCTACATGTCTCTTATATCTCAGTGGTACCGGTGGAATGTAATCGTCGTTTATACTCTCCACTAACGATATTATATCACCCATTTGTTCCTCGTCGACTTGATTCTGTAACTAAATATGTACGGTGCAATTTACGTTACACACTTACCAAATAAGACAACTTCTTAAAAAAAGTCAAAGAAAAAAGGTTATACTTATAAAGGCATATACTTAGGGCCACGAGCCCCTCAATATATGCTAAATGATAACAGCCGCATGGGTCATTACATTTAGAGACCGTGCCACGGAAAGCACATTAGGTCGGTCCCGGACATCATTTTTAGATCTTTAACAGTCGTTACGGGTAGTCAAAATTCCAAAAGTCTGACAACCAGTCTTACCAAGGTGTGTCGTGTTACCCAGTAACTTGGTTGTGGAGGTCAGATAGGCAGTCTTCAGTAAAATACTAGTATTCAGCTACATCCGGTTAGACTGGAAGCCGACCGCAACACAGTTGGGAAAAGGCTAGGCAGATTTATTGAAAGGCATACACTGATCTGTTATTAGAACTTACTCCAGGTGTCTTTGGGTCCAAAGTTTCTACCGGCATAACGTCCTCACACATATCTTGTCCGTCGCCTTGTGCCTTGCTCGTGTGCAGAACTTTTCGCTTCTTTTTTGGCAGGTCGTGGTCGCTCAGCTTACAGTATAATTGTATCTGAAATAAGGTCACTTCATAAGTAAAGTCAGTGAGCTCATTGGTGTCGATTGCAAGCTAAAAGCGTCTCAAGCTGCTATTATACTCCATTTACAATAAGATTAGACATTTAAACAAAACTTTTTACAGTCCGTTCAACCGATTTTTACTTCTATTCCGTAGGCATAAGGACGGCATTAAAAGCAAAAACGTGATTATAATACCAACTGTTTATTGCAGCTGCCATTTGTCATGCGACCAACGCAATAGAAGTCAAAATCGGTTGAACGGACTGTAAAAAAGATTTATTTCAATGTCTAATCTTATTGCGAATGGGGTATAGGTTGTCTTAAAAAGTACCCATGATTCACATTATTAAAGACTAGCAGCGCCCGCGGTTTCACCCGCGTAAGTTTCGATCCCGTGGGAATATCGGGATAAAAGTATCCTATGTGTTAATCCAGGAAATGGTCTATCTATGTGCCAATTTTTATGCAAATCTGTTCAACGGTTTACGCGTGATTGAGTAACAAAAATCCAAACATCTCACATTTATAATAGTAGTAGGATTATTGATAATAACCAAATTATTAGTCAGAGACTATACCAAGCACTAACTGCTTTATTGACACACAAAGGCCGCTATCCCACTGGCGTTTTACGAGCGTTGACGTCAACGTCGCGTCTGCGCGGTGTCGAC
This sequence comes from Luperina nickerlii, assembly GCA_963855955.1. Classification (NCBI taxonomy): domain Eukaryota; kingdom Metazoa; phylum Arthropoda; class Insecta; order Lepidoptera; family Noctuidae; genus Luperina; species Luperina nickerlii. The sequence continues at coordinate 12,902,708 of OY979674.1, forward strand.
GCTGCGCAGACGCGACGTTGACGTCGCGTCATCGCGTAACAAGAATAAAACGTCCGCTGAACGCGACGTTAACGTCGCGCAGATGATACTATTGCCAACAAACGCGACGTTAACGTTAAGCAGACGCGACGTTGACGTCGCGTTCAGCGGACGTTTTATGCTTGTTACGCGATGACGCGACGTCAACGTCGCGTCTGCGCAGCGTCGACGCCGCGCAGACGCGACGATGACGTCAACGCTCGTAAAACGCCAGTGGGATAGCGGCCTAAGTCATACTATATGAAAACAAAACAAGCATAAACATAATCAGCCTACAATGATCGCTCTGTTGGGACACAGGCCTCCTAACTTCGACAGGGAGTGGGCATCTACCACTGGGCCCAGTGCTGGTTGGTAGATGTCACATGTCTTCGATTTTTTGGTTCTAAGACATGCCGGTTTCCTCTCGATGTTTTCCTTCATCGTTTTGTGAGCAGTGGTGATGAATTTATTTATAAAAAGTAAAGCTCCTGCCTGGATTTGAACCCACGACTCGTAAGTCGGGGCAGTCACCACTGGGCCAAACAAAACAAAGTCATCACAATTTTACCTTTGGCTGTTTCTTCTTCAACTTTAACACTTTAAAAGCATGCACGTAGAACTGTGTTGTAACCGGTAAATAATTCCAATTCTTTGTAAACGCATCTGCCATAGTTTCCGGGTTCAAAAGCATCAAGCAGCAAGCCTTGCCAGGCTGCATCGATCTCAGGCCATCATTGGTACGCGGATAGGGATCAAACAAATAGAACATGTCTTTCTGCCTCCAAATCGCAAGCGCGTAATTATTAAACTCCAATATACCGCTGTTATACTCGTGACTGAAGAAATCTACAAGACCACTTCTAATATTGAACAAGCATTCCTTTGTTGTGAAAAGTTGTCCTTTAACCCTTTCCCTGTATATTATTATCTCACATGCAAATGGTCCTATCATTATTTCATTTGGTATATTATCAATGGTTATATCAATCAATACTTTCGGGTGAGTGCAATCAACGTACAGCTTATTGCCCAGTCGCAATATTTTGTCCAAAGTCTTTGAAAACCATGTATTCGGTGGGGATATTTTCGCATAGGTCATCGCGACAATGGACATAGGCAAAGCTTGTCTAAATTTAGCCTCCTCGAAACATCGATCCCCTAAATGCATATTAGCATTGACAATAGCACAGTTTGAGTTTAAAATTCTGTATCCCATCATGGCTTTTTCAGCTTGAGTGAGTTCCTTATCAGATTCGAAATCCTCATCGCATTTCTCATTTGCCATTTTCAAAACTTTAACGGCAGCCAAAAGGAATTTTTGATCTTCTAGAATGCTGCGTGCTAAAAGAACATCAGCAACTGAATCGATGTCTTTAACGTTAATGAGAGCAGCTTGACCGTTAGCGAAGTTTGAGTACGCTCTAGAGTCTCTTCCAGCTGGGTCGAAAATGTAATAGCACACTTTATCTTTCCAAATCACTAATTTGAGGACCCTGTTTTAAAGAAAATCCAAAATCAATAAATAAGTCTTCGTCATAATCATTGACAGGCCGACTGCACCCACAGCTGAGCATAGCCCCACTGTTCCCCACGTTCCTATGACGCCTCATCCAGGTTTTACAGGCGATGGTAACAATTTGGTTTGGTTTGGTTTGGTGGTGGTTTTGGTTGTTCTCTCGAGTGAGTTCACAAATAAAGCATTGTTTGTAATAAGTTACAAAATTAAATTATAATAAGGAGTTAGTAATAAGTTAGGATAAGATTTTAGATAAATGTACACTATCGCAATAGGTTTCCCTGTAAGGATAGATGTAAGTTGAGAAATAAATAAATAAATTTCGTCAGCCCATCTCGCCGCCGGACGACCGACACTTCGTCTCCCAGTCCTTGGAAGCCCCTCGGTCACCACCTTACTCCACCTGTCATTACTGCGCCTATTCATACTTAGATATAATAAGAAACGTAACGGCTCGGCTCGGCTCAGCTTTCGTACCTTGATAACAATATTCCTGCTCTATTTTCTTTGAAGAAAGCTTTCAGTCCTCTACACAAGTTGTATACCGTGGGATCTAAAGACATCGTGTATCCCACTATATCTGGTTCGCAAAGCAAAACTTGCATCCTTTTCCCATTCAATACCAATATTTGTTTTTTTCCAAACTGCAATACTTCACATATGCCCTGAACCGCTGAATGATCATGAACTTTATCTAAACATTGGAGATACCTGAAAGTAAAAGGTAATTTGAAATAGGTACTATTTCTGTTAGATTCATAATGTACAGGGTTAAATTAAATTAACTAGCGAAACCCCGCAGCCTTTATGGGTATCGATATATAAACACATGGAAATGTAAAAAACAGGAGAAGTGGCAAGGGGGCGTGTCTGTGTCCACGCAACATGGGCAACATGGGCCTGTACTAAGCAAATGGCCGTCTCCGCGAACTAGTGCGCTTTCGACCGTGATCGTGATAAAATATAAAAATGGCGAGTTGTTCAGTGGTTTCCTGTAAAAACTAAAGTCAAAATTAATACTTCGTACCTCATGGAATCACTTACCATATGTAAGTAAAATTATAGAATAGTAATAATAATACCTAGTCATACACTAAGTCAATAATAACTTGTGAGTCAGAAAGGCTGTTTAAATAACTAGTAGAAGTAAGTAACTAGAAATCATACCATGCATCACCGGCGTCCACCAAGTTGTCTATTAACTTCATCGTCCATTGTTTAGGATGATAATGAAATGCTAAACAAAAAGCCATAACGCTCATTGGCAGAGCTTGACGGCCTCTTGATCTACCACCTTGAATAAAATACAGAATAAGTTCAATTGTTCAGATACGTAAAGTATCTCTTCAGGCAATATGAACTAAATAATTATCATGCTTAGGGCTGATTTTTCAATCGACAGATATTTTTTATTCGTGGAATAAAATTGACGTCCGACAGTTTTTATATGGAAGAACTGTCAAAAATTCAAAATTATCCCTCCGATATAATTATCTGGCGTTGGAAAAATCAGCCCTTAGTCGAACTAGTCCACGTTAACGTAGGTCGAGGAACCAAGTGGTTCGACTAGAACTTACAGAAAATTCCTTCCTTTTTTGTTTACTAAATTAAAATAATAATATAACAACATCACACCTGTAATCCCCGAAGAGTTCGGCAGAGGTGTGCCTCTATAGTACCTACACCCACATTTCGCCAGATATCTTTAGTCCCATGTCATAGGGGCCGAGCCTACTGCCGTCAACCGGGCCCAAAGCCAGACTCCGAGTTGCTACTAAGAAATTCTTTATGGAAAAACCTAATAAACACGACCTGAGAATAGTATCCTCTTGGTTTCTATTCCCAGGTCCAGTTTGTAGCATGTGGTCTTCTATATGCTCAGAGAATATCAAACCCCCATAAAGGGGTGATGTGGGATGTTGTGGTTGGTATAATAAAATCGGAAATCTACGCAGACAAATCATTAGCATAAAATGTAAATAAACTTACCAAATTTATTATCATACATATTGAACGATCCCGTCAAAATACCATAGTGTATATCAGGTCTCTTGTCTTTGGTACACCGGACTACAGTAAGAGAATGAGTTTGTATGGTTCCTCTTTTTAAATTCAGTGGTATATGTATCTGGATAATAAAGAAAGAAGCAAGTTGTTAAATAAGTCTTGGAAAAGATACTATTTGGATACCCACTTATGTTACAATACTCCCTACATGGCAATGGTGAATTATCTAAAACACCATTTCGCACAAAAAGTTTTCGACTTACTGTGAGATACAGGTACACTCTGATTCAAACTTTATGGCGGCTCTAAAGTGCGCTACTCGCAGTACCACACCCCTCACCCCTGCTAACACGTGAGTTTGTTACTGCGCAGCGACTCGCCTCATGTTCCGAGCCGCCATAAAGTTCGAATAGGGCCAGCCCCGGATCTAGGGGTTGGGCAAGCCGGGGCCCGTGCCCCGGGCACCAACTTCAGGGGCGGCAAATTCAAGCGTGGCAGACAAGTGCACCACCCACGCACCAAAACTAGGCGATAAATGAGACGCGCAGCACCAAGTATTTTTACGAGCTGGGGGTTCGTGACGATTTAAACTGCCGATTTAATAACCAAAAAATGACACTTTAATCAACATCAATAATAACAACAACTCAAAAACACTAATTATAAAACACAATTGCACTACTGATCGCTCTAAGTCGCACTTGAAGATCGCTTTCGAAGTAGGTTCGCTTGTATCGCTTTATCCAATCTGACTGCTCGCGGCCCATGCGGCGCGTTATATAGAGCCTCAGATATTTCTAGAACCTTCTACTGTAGAAATATCTAGAATGTTCGAGTACATACCGGCCCCGACTGAACAGATGTCAACAGTTCTAGAAAGTTCTAGCATCGAAATTTCTAGAAGGATCTTGACTCAACTAGTTCTGCTACTCGAGACTAGATGGCGCTAGTGGTAACTAATGTCACCATGTACCAGGCAATATTTTGGCGTGCAACAGTACCTATTATATTTCTATGCGGGTGGTGCACAGAGTTAATCAATCGATTTTTTAAAACAAAAGGCTCAAAGTGTAAAATCGTATTTCTAATGCTATAATCTCACGATTTATGTCAAGCCCTATTCTGTCCTTTCCTATATAAAAAAGGATTTGAGGAGTGGGGGGCGGCAGACGGCATTTTTTGCCCCGCCTCGAAAACATTCTAGATCCGGGGCTGAATCGGACTGTACGTAGACGATAATAATATTATCGTCTACGTACAGTCCGATTCATCCATCCCTAATCAAAAAGAGTTTTTGATTAGGGATGGATAAGACCGATACGGCTTTTGGACAAGGGTAGCTATGCCAACCGTATATAGCCATGTTCTTAGTAAAAGCTAAATAAAACAACATGATGATGCGGGTAACAATGTTTGGTAGCTTTTCTTAATTTGTGTTTCCAATGAACTACGGACGTGTTGCGGTAATCATGTTGCTAGTCAACATGTCAAGTTGTTGACTAGCAACATGATTGCCGCAACACAAACATGTTGCTTTAATAATGTTGCACAACTGTTGTTTCCCATGAAAACGGAGCTTAACTTACGTGTTCCGGTCTAGGTATTTCATCCAGGCCACAGACTTCATCATCATCAGCTTTTGGATATTTCTGTGAACCTCTCGCTCTTGGCGTTCCATCAGTAGCGCCAACAGATTTATAGCTAGCTACTTCGGCGCGTCTAAAAAGTTGAAACAAAGTTCAAAAACAGTTGCGCGACAAATAATCCTGGCAACAATGTTGCACTGCTTTTGTTTATCATGAATACGGAACATTAACAAAGCATGTTACTAACAACACTGCAGCATTCCATGTTGCTGAAACAATGTAGCGCTACTTCTTTTCCTCATAAAAAACGGGATTTAATGCTCTGGCCATAATGTGGCGAGTCCCACAAGAGACGCGACTTCTATTCACGTCAGTCTGAAACCTTCGTACAGTAAGTTGACACAATTGGCGTGAGCGAATTTCTTCGCGCATCCCGCTCGGTTTTCGCTTCAGCCGGTCAATACTGTTACAATCTCACCATGAAAATGTAGGTAAAGTGAGTTTGACGGTAGGGAATCTAGCGATTGACAACTCACTAAACTAAACAAAACAAAACTCAACTAAAGTCTATTCAAACTTATGTTTCAAATTAATATTATTTCAAGTTAAACAAATATCAACTTTAATGGTAGGTAATTATGTTGATTACAGAGTGACGAGCATTATAAAAAATTTGAAGTTCTGGCGTAAACTGAACTTTAGTAGGATTTAAAGTTATTTTTCAGTACACTCGATATTTGTTTACATTTTTGGCAAATAAATCGCGAATGCAGATTAAGTTTTCACGGTGAGATTTTTATTTACTGGACGGAATAGCACTAATGTTTAGGGAGATCTCCCAAGTAGCACAAAATAGCTTTATAATCGATGGATAACAGAATTAGCATATTATTATAGCTTTATAAGAAGGCTACATATAGGCATTATAAACCACTATACAGCTCTTGTAATGCTAATTTGGGCCCCAAATTATACAGCCTTAAGTGTAAGAATGGCATTTTAGCAGCATTATATTGGTTGTCTACCGGAATGATAAACGCATTATAATGGGCTGTGAAAACAGGTTAAAGCAGTGCGCATATGTTAAATGCGGCTCTTATACAGCTTGTACCATTACAAAGGCAAAATAAAAACATTTTCAAATATTAATTTCTGTTATTATTAATAAATCTTGTGTAAAAAGAACATGGATACTTTCAACAAAAAAATATAAGTGCTACAAGGCAAGTAATTAAACTCTTGTTTTTGTTCTCTATGAGGAATTAAGGTTGCGAGTATCAGTTTACTGTGAAAGTATGTATATATTTGAATCAAATATTTCATGCGCCTTCAAATTAAAGAGCTATTTATTACAAAAATATTATAAAAATATGTGGAATTGTAAAAAAAATTATGCTCTTACGAAGAAATCTTTAGTTTTAGTCATTATGATACCTGTATTGTACCGGCCGGTCAATACCATAGGTTGAAGTCCTTTCTAAAGGACTATTTACCATAAAATTAAATTTTAAATATTATCGATACAAAAAGCAAAATGGCGTAAGCATAATTAAAAACTTTAGGCATGCGGATGGCCGGTATACGACTTATTGCTTGTTAAAATTCTTGTCATTATACGTTTGTATAGATAAAGGCTATATAATATTATGATGAAATGCTTTTAAAAAGCTGGCATTAAAACAGCACCAATGTACACCGTTAAACAGTTGTGACCCATGCGAAAGGTCGTTATAAAACATAGAGCAGTTTTAAAGAATTTTAAAATGCTTTTTAATAGCCTAAGCCGTAATTAATGCTTACATACGGCCTACACTTTTGTATAATGCTTACAGCTGTATTAGAAGCTGTATAGAGACATAAATTATGTCTAAAATAAAACCTTTAGCTGCACAAAAGATTGAAAAAGAGGATTATATAGCTTCAGGAACTACAAAGTTAATAAAATGCTGTTATACAGAAGCAAGACATTGCTAAAACCCTTCAAATTCTATAACGAAGCTAGAAGACATTTTCTGGTCATCACTTTTTCCATTATATCGATTTTGTGTTACTTGGGCTGCACGTCAGGAGTAGCATTTGTATTGCGAAAGAACCCTTATTTCTACGTTAAAGACGCTATACAAAGTCAAGTTGTTACTATAAATATCATCATCTGCCTAGCCTTATTCCCAACTATGTTGGGGTCGGCTTCCAGTCTAACCGGATTCAGCTGAATACCAGTATTTTACATGGAGCGACTGCCTATCTGACCTCCACAACCCAGTTACTGTTATTACTATAAATATGCTACGGGCAATTCAAAATGGAATAGTTACTTATACTTAAAAATTAGAAACAGTAAATTACCCTTTCAATCTCTTAGCTAGCTTTTTGCTCTTGATTTTGGCAGCATATTTTCTGAAACAGATTGAGTAGTCGTTTTAATTTTCACTTTATCAAAGGACATATAACATTAAGTACCTACTCCAAAATATACATACCGACATTTCTTTTTAGGGCACGTTTTTCTTTTGCAGACGCTGAAAATGTTTAATTGGTAAAATTTAATTATATGCTTTTGTTTATATGTATTACTCCAAAAATGTATCTAATCATAACACTTACCCTCCCTTGTAGCACGGCTTTGGTTTCTTCGGTCTGTAAATCAATGAAATAAAGATTTTGAATTCTAATAATATTATATAGGTAAATATGATAGGATTTACATGAAAAGAACACAGGTAAACTAAAAGGTTGCTTTTTATCCGGGTATTGGGTAGGTAGGTATGCGAAATAAAAACAAAAAAGAACAAAATAAATAAGTAATAGGTTTCAGGCTGGTGTCCGCAACTCCACGTCAATGCGCGTATAAAGACAGAAAAAATAACTTACCTTTTCACGTTTTTCTTAGAACCAGGTATATGTACAACATCAGGAACGAAGTCTTGATCCCTATTGAGGATAATCCCACTGTGCGGCTTGAATAATCTGAAATTTTAATGATTTCTGTATTGAATATCCAAAGTGGATTTCGGCTGGCACTGATACACTGACGTGTCATTTGTAGTCACTACATATTATAAAACAAAGTTGCCCCGCCGCGTCTGTCTCTCTAAACGTGATGTACTCAAAAAATACCGAAGGAATTTTGATACGGTTTTCACACGGTGTGATTCATGACGAAGATTATGTGTATAATCCATTACGGTTTTGTGTAAATTGGCTGCAAACGACGATGATTGTTGAAGATGTCGGAAACCTGGATTAACTCATAGGGTACTTTTTTAATCCCAGTTAGTACGTTCCCGTGGGATATTTTTCGACATCCACGCGGGCGGAGACGCGGGCAAGAGCTAATAAGAAATATAATTATGTAACGATGCTGACTTCCTCAGCATTGAGTCTTACTCAGTATAATGAAATATTAATGATTGCTTACTCGTGTCCAGATCTAGCGGGAAGAGGTGGTCTCATTTGCGCAGGTTTGACGGTAGCCCTTTGAGCTCGAATGATCTCGCCACTTGTTTTTGGGCTAGGTACCTAGAAAGAAACAAACAGTAGATGATTTAGGTCAAATTTTATACAATTTTATTTGCGGCTATGGACATGATCAAAAATATTGACCATCGGATCACGCTCGCATCCGATAAGGCATTGGTGACGCAGATCTCGCAATGTATAGTAGGTCAATAATGTTGTCACTGCTGGGACACAGGCCTCCACTCCGTGAGAGGGAGTGGGCCGTAATCCACCCCGCCCTGTGTGGATGGCACATGTCTTCGGATTTTTGGTTCTAGGACATGCTGGTTTCCTCACGAAGTTTTCCTCCGCCGTTGCACACATATAAGCTTTAATGGGTTCAAAGACTGACAAAATAAACTTACATTTAAGATAGATTTACTCGATGTTGAGTGCCTAACAACAGCGCAGGGAGTAGGAAGCAATATATCGCCAGGCAGCAGATCGTAATACCGGACCCGCTTTTCCCTTCCACGCTTTTTTCCTAATATTCCACCACTCTTATCGAGTAAGGATTCTTCCGATGACGAACCAAAGGAATATTTCGATAATGTTCGTCTGGAATGACATACAATTTCTTATTACTGCTTATATTTAGCTTAGAAAATAAAAACTTATATTATTACTTTTTTTTTCATCCAGTACCTACACAGTGTCTGACTGAAACACGATTTTCAGCCAAAGCCAGATATTTAGGTCCTCTTCTAGTTTCGGCGTTCGGCCGAAATCAAAACTTGTGAAGTAGGTAGGTACCTACATAATTATACTAAAACATAGGTAGGTAAATTGACATAATGTTCTGAGACCCATCGTTTTTCTTATGTGTGAAACAAAAACATTGATTAAGGGTTTGAGGGCTGCTCTTGCAATATATATACGGGGTATTTCGTACAATTATCTAAATAGTTTGGATGTGGTCCATGGTACCTACTGTAGTGAACCCTTTTTTATTCAATCTTGCTCTGGGTGCTCAAACTCTCCAAGTGTCTTAATTGACGGGAGGGTTCGTGACGACTCTCAAAATCAGCTCATACACTATACTCAAACGTAAAAGGGGTCTAGTATTTCTCAAGAAAGGTTTCATCACGTTTAGTTGAAGAACAGAACCACCGCACAGCACTTCTGCTTCACGCCTCGAGCGTTGTACCTACCTTATTGAATATCGGTATTGAAATTGTGCCCAGTTGATGACAATAGGCTTACTCCCTATTACATGGACATTAAACTAACTGGCGAATTGTGAATGAGTGAGTGAGTGTGTGTGTGTTTATGAGTGTGTGTGTGTTGTGTGTGTGTGTGTGTTTGTGAGTACCTATTCTATTCTATACACCCCTACCTTGCACTTCAGGTATAAACAGGCATGTTACGTTAGTAGGTCCTTAGCGACATTATACGGGTGCCTGCTGTACCTAATCTCAGGCACACGAGACATTTCTTTGTCTCTGGGATGAAAACGCACCTGGGTTGCCTCTGGTATGTACTACAAATATCTATATCAGTCCGCTGTGACCCCTTACCATGAAGTGGGCTTTCGCTTCGGCGTTCTTTCCATCAAATAGCTATGTTATGTAGGTTGCACTAGTTTTTTATTATTCTAGCCATTAGCTTAGCATTATTTTAGCCATTTTAATTCAGTCGGTATTGGTTTAAATATAGGTATAAGTACCTACTTACTATACAATATCAAGCGTACCTTGCTGCTCGCCTTTCAAATCTTGCTGGTTCCACAGGACAATGGCCGATGTATCGTAACCTGAAACATTTATATCATTGAGTAGGTACCTACGGTAGATGTACAGATAATACACTTCATCCCATTGACATTATGAACCCTGAAGACACAGTGACTGCATTCCAAAGAGCTTTGGTAGAGAACCGCCAGGTAGCGGTTCCCACCAGGCAAAATCACTTGGCTTGGTCGGTTCCGACCTTTTCAATGGAGGAGCTTGCCCACACCTTCTCTAGGCAACACATTAGATATTGTATTCCGCGAACGAAGTCGTGGGCACAGAGCTAGTAAATAAATAAAACAGTCGGAGCCGGTAGAGGCAGAGCCTGCGAAACCACCTTTGACATTCCAGCTAGAGGAAACGCAAGTGAGTTTCCTCAAATTTTTCCACTTTTTTTTTTATTTTTCCACTATTTTACTAAGAAACCCATATTAGAACTCTGACTATATCGTAATCTGTAGGTACAATATTTCACTTGCTTTTGATCTTCATGATTTAATCCAAATTGCAAATGAAAAAAAAGTTTCATCATTTCAGCCCCCTCCTTTTGCATTTGAGACCATAGAAATCAGAATCCAACCGTTTTAAATAACAAAATCATTTACATATAAGTACGGAATTTGTCCTATCAAATCGCAGAATCATGTATTGAATCTATGGTAACAGGTTGCGCGTCGACGACCTGCCACCCTGGGTAATAGTCGTTAATAGATTACGACTAGGTAGGTATGTACCTCCACATAACCTTATCCCTAATCTCCCTTATGTATAGGTAAATAATAGTAACCTTGTGTGCATAGAAGGCTTCATTGGCACACATGTATCCTTAAAATGGGGTGGTTTGAACTGTTTCGTTTTGAATTTTGGTGGTTTCGCATTTTTCTTTTTCTTACAACCTGAAACAGAGAATTCTCTCATTACTCACATTTTTTTTTCATACTGACATGTACGCAAGGCTGCACATCAAGCTATAAATAAAGGAAAATGGCGAAAACAATAATATTTTTTTGATATAACAATCACATCTCACATAAAATGCATGACAAACTTACACGATTCGATTCCTACCAGCAATATACACCTACCTGCACTTTCTACTAGCTGCCTGTCGCTGGATTGTGGAGTAGGTTTAGTAGTTAGGTAGGTAGGTATTTATTCTTGCTTGATGCGCGATTTGATGCTTGCGTATCCGAAAACTTGTGGGATCCCGCAGTGCCTAAAATTATGCTCGACCCCGATGGATTGCGGTATCCTACTTTGCAGGATTGCAATCCCTAATCACCCCACACAATGGAATAGACAAGTATAAAACACTTGAAGGAAAAACAACTTAGAAGGCGTGATTACTATGTACCTATATTATAACCATGCCAAATCACGCCTTTTTAGTACCTACCTATTAAGAGTCTCTGAGTTGAACCGCCGACAAACAGGCAGACAGGCGGACTTGGCGAAACTTTATGGGTTCCTTGTTCTACGGAACCCTTAAAAAACAAAAATAACATTCTACCCATTGCTATTTTGGGTAGGTAATTAACACTGTTCCGTATAGAAGTAGTCTGTTGTGTTGTCGAGTTTCTAAGTATTGCTAGGTGTAGCGGTATTGCACTCCATTATCGAATTAAGGTGTTTATCTGTCGTTACGTAAGTAGCTAATTACTTACTGGTAATGTAATCCTGAAACGTAAGAGCCTGAACAATTTCAGCCACATCTTTAGGATCTGTTCCTTTCCCTTTTGAATGTTTGCAAATTTGTTGCAATTCTGCTGGACATTTGCAAACTCTGGAAACAAATAACTAATATGAGAATTTGGTTAAAAATCAGAAACAGAACACATGGATTGCAAGCATACTATTCCAATTACCGTTTTTTTTTAGCCATTTTATTAAAGTTTATCAATTTTTTGAGAATTTATGTTTTCTAAAAAGGAAATAAAAATGATTTTGATAGATATGATGACAACTTCAAGATTTTCTAATTTTTAGAAACATAAATAATAATCAAGTAGGTCTATCATCTACAAGCTTTTATTTGTTTTGTTAGTAAGTATGTATTGGTCAAATCTTGCAATCAATTAAAACCACTTACCTACCTACTCTTATTCTAAGCACGGAGTTGATTTTTTTTTTGTATGCTTAAATTGAGTGCATTAATACCAAAGACATTTAAATATAAGTACAGTCAGCAACAAAAGTCGATTAACACTTCAGATTTTTTAATCTCAGTTATGGAGCAAAATATGAACACTAAATTTTTTGTAATCTCAGTTATTGAGCAAAATATTTGTTCAAAATTACATTGTACAGACGCCAGCACATCAAGCCACTACAATCTGTCAAATTTATTCAATAGATTTTCAACTTTATTACTACAGCATAAGGTTCAAAGTTAATTGGGAAAATTTGACAGTTTCGGGTAGCTTGATGTGCTGGCGTCTGTACTTCTGCTGCAATTTTGAAAAATATTCTCCTCAATAACTGATTACAAAAACTGAAGTGTTAATCGACTTTTTTTGCTGACCGTACCTACTTACGATAGACTGGACAAAGTGGAAGAAATCGGCCGACATAGAAATATACTTTCGATTGGAATTAAGATCGACCCTTTCTACAGTCATTCAGCTGTCTAGTTCGACGTCACGTGTCAAACGCTCCGCATGTGTGATACATTTCATAGGTACACTTCTTACGCAGTTATTTTACCTTTGACAGGAGCAACCCAACAGCAACCTTATTATCAGGAGAATAAAGATCCCTGTGATTTTGCATCACTGTCTGTAATTTATATCATCGTTTTTTGGAAATCTCAAGTGATTGGATCTCTTTGATACGTCATATTCCTCGCAGAAAGGCGGTACGTTTCGCTTTTTTTGAAGGCCTAGTGGTTACTTCCTGGCACTGACCTATATTATACAAGTACGCTGGACTTCATACTACATAGTTCATACTATCGATGACAAAATAAAGACATTTGATTTTCGCCATTTTAGCGCTGATAGCATCGTGAGATTCCGTGGAACTAATATTAGAGATGAGACAGATCCTTCGATTAAAAAAAATACTTTTATGAACTTTATCGATCGTTATAACTACTGAGAGTAATTTTTTACATAAGAGAAAAATATCGAATCACTCCCAGTTATTTTTATGCTTCATTTTTAAGTAATATAATAAATGCTCTACAAAGGTTAACTGAAAATTCATTAGGGTGCGGTCAGGTCGCAAGCTATAAACTAGTGGATAGTGTCTTAGTAAAGTTATAGCGCATAACGGTCAGATCAGTGAGCTTTAAATATTTGAGGATAGGCTTAAAACTTAGCCAAAAAACTACTATGGTTGAGCAAATATCTCCTGGCTCAATTACACTAGTTTTACAAGCTGACCTGGGGTCACATTTGTTCGCAATGTGAACTAAAAGCTATTGAGCTGTTGTTATGTTGCCATTTCGCTCTAACCTAGTAAATCAAATGGCAATTGTATTCTTCGTGAGCTATATTGCATTACATTTATGTAATAGCCATTACATAAATAATAGTCACTTTTAGTGTTCAATTTGGAAAAATTTAACCATGTAAACAAAAAAGTTAACCATTCAACAAACAGAGCCTCCACATCATTTCAATCGAATTCACTCAAATTGAATGCCAAAAGTGAACTGTATAACATTACCTTACTCAGTGGCCATTAGTGTTGCCCAAAATCGGTCTTGGTCTTGCAGTCTTGGTCTTGTTCTTGCATTTTTGCAAGACCAAGACCAAGACCAAGACCGACTTATTGTAGCAAGACCAAGACCAAGACTGACCCCTGCAAGACTTGAGCAAGAACAAGACTAAGCCTGCAAGACTCTTGCGTCTCGCAGTTTAGTCAAACTGAGATTTGGGCGTTATAGTAGGTATTTGGTTTCAATCCCGATTTTGATAGACGTTCCCCAGTATCAAAACCGTAGCGTCATAACACTAACAGGTATTGTATTAATTATTAGGTATATGTTTCGACTATTTATTAAGTAGGTAGGTAGCGTGTTACTTACAAATTTGTTCCCATATGTGATAAAATTGTACCTAGCATAACTTTCTAGCAAAGTTCATTTCATACCTTGTAGGTATATCTACTTAGAGTATTATATTATACTTGTATAAGTCTAATGTGCAGATCTACCGTTAGTAGGTTGGTAAAAATTATGTACCTAGGTATTTATGTTTCAAAGTTTATATTATTCTTCTATTCAGCAAAATTTAAAACTAACAGCGAGTCGAGTAGGTCTAGTACTAGTAGCAGTTTTTAAGCCAGCCGATGTTATGGTACAGACGCCAGCACATTTAGCTACTACAATCTGCCATATTTCTTTAACAGATTTTTAACTTTATCGCTAAAGCATTAAGGTTCATGGTTGATTTACCTTAGCGCTTCCCCCTTAAATCGATGAAGCTTTAGAAAAATAATTATCCCCTCATAACGAATCTAAAATAAAAGTAGTAAATGGGTCATTCAATTATGTAGATGATTGAAATGCCTCATATGACGCGTCTGTTAGATTCATTGGGATTCATGGCCGACTCGACGCCGCGCGGGGATTCCCGCAATCTTCCGCATTTTTTGTCAGGTTCAAGCATTTATACACTTTATTGTAATAATTTTAAAGTTTATTTTCAAGTGCGTTAATAATACGAGGAGACCGCTTGGCGCTGCGGTCCCTTTGTCGCGGCATTTGAAAGCGAATAGCGTGAGCGCGAAGACAGTGTTGACCTCGCAAATAAACTTTAGCAATACAGCTGATCAGGTAGCCCTTTCGAGTTTTATTTACATTGCTGTTTTAAGTGAAACAAGTGAATTTACTATTTTTTAATAAAAAATCTCATTGGGTCAGATAAAAATAATGATTTTATAAAGTTTACAGTAAAAGAAATTGCAGAAAAAAACGTAAAAAATTAAGAAAAAGCCGACGAAAAATTTCAACGCAGGAGGGTCCAGAATCATGTACTGAATCCATGGTAAGCGGTTCCGCGTCGATGTCCCTGCCACGCTGAGCAATAGACTAATAGGTATTTGAATGTAAGCCGCGGTGCGGCTGTGGAATGCACTACCGCCTGAAATTAGGGACTGCCAAACTGTTGCAGTTTTTAAGAGAAGAGTAAAAGAACACTATCTTTCCACTTTATCATAGTTGTGTATGTATTTATTATTGTTTTTCTGATTACGTTTTAATATTTATTAACATTCTAGTGATATTTATTATAGAAGTATGTATTTTTATTTGTATTTATGTAAGTATATTCTTATAATATTTGTTTTAGGTTTATTAAGTGAATTGTTTTTAGATTAGTTTGTATGTATTATTTTTTGTCTCCTTTACTCTTTCACACGCTGTCTACATCTCTCTATTTATTGTCCTATCGCAGGTATGCTGGAAGAGATTTCTTATGAAATAAGCATCACCTTTGTACCTATTTTTCTGTTCTGATTATTTCGTATCTGTTTATATATGTGTGTACATAAATAGTAAAATAAAAAAATAAATAAATAAAATAAATAAATGTAGTCTAGTCTAAGTAGTAGAGTCTCGCAAGACTTGCGAGACTCTTGCTGCAAGACCAAGACCAAGACCAAGACTGAGAGCGCAATACCAAGACCAAGACCAAGACCAGGTGTATTGACGCAAGACCAAGACCAAGACTGGCTAAGGTCTTGTCTTGGTCTTGCATTTGGGCAACACTAGTGGCCATAATTTCGTCGGCCGCCGCCGGTGCCCTGTCCATTGAATGTGTCACGAAGGGACAGGGGTGCGTAGCAGCACGGTTCGGAGATATCAGGTAGTGGGAGTGTACTTCTCTCCAAGCCGAACTCTCGCCGAGTTCCACAACTCTTTAACAGAGTTGAGTGTCGTCGTCGCCTTCCCCGTGTTAGTGCTCGGGGACTTCAACGCCAAGACGAACACGGATGTGCGGGGCAGGATGGTGGAGGACTGGGCTCTGGAAACAGGCCTGGTCATCCTAAATCGGGGTTCTGTTCCCACCCACGTGTGTGCGGATGCGGGGTGAGTCCGTGGTGGACATCTCGTTCGCCAGCCCCGCTCTGTCACAGCGTGTCATTGACTGGCGCGTCATGGAGGAGGTGGAGACCTACTCCGGTCACCGGTATATTCGGTTTGACGACTCGCCCAGACCTCTAGCGCGCTGATCCAACAGGTCCCGAGTGGTCCGCGGTGGGCACTGAAGCAGCTGGACCGGGAGCTCCTCCTGGTAGCCTCGATCGTGCAGGCCTGGGTGTCATCGCCGGACAGGCCTGCCGATATTGAAAGCTCATTCTTTCTCTATATGAGAAGTTCCCTCGTCTGCAGTGGAGCAATAATAGGCCGGTATTATTTACTATTATTAAATAGTTATGTTATAATAAATAATCATGGCATGGAATTATTACAAGAGATGGGGGTTCTATTTTTAAAGTAGTAGGTAGATGCCAATTCATTTCATTCGTTTATTTATTAATTCAAGTTACATTCAATACATTACACATACAACACCTACATTACAATACAAAACAAAAAACACCATACTTTTAACACGTCAATAGGCTTACCCCTATTACATAGACTTATGCTCGGGTTACACAAGGCTTGTTTTGTAAGCCAGGACAGCAAGATATTGCTAGTAAGCTACAGGATCACTTTTCGCTAGCCTCGGTTTAATAGAATGGTGTTCTGTTTTTGAGCTAGTAGTTGATGGCAATTACCTTGCCCCATATCAAATGGACTTATGCCCGA
Source organism: Luperina nickerlii (assembly GCA_963855955.1). Taxonomy (NCBI): domain Eukaryota; kingdom Metazoa; phylum Arthropoda; class Insecta; order Lepidoptera; family Noctuidae; genus Luperina; species Luperina nickerlii. The sequence continues at coordinate 12,919,826 of OY979674.1, forward strand.
GATAAACAAGGCTTGTTTTGTAAGCTAGGACAGGAATATATTGCTAGTAAACTAACAGGATAGCCACTTAACGCTGGCCTCATTTAATAGAATGTAGTTCAAATTTGGAGCTAGTAGCCCCGACCACTGATTTTATTATCCTGGCTGGTGTAGCAGCCTTGCGTGGCCGGCTAAGTTATTATTCAATCGGATTATTTTACTCCATGGCCAAGTTTAAATCACTAGCTAGTTCATGTCGCAAAGCTTAACTTAAAATTTCTTAGCATCGTGTAAACAGCTCTCAGCATCGTGTAATGTGTCAAGCCAGGTTATTGCTAGCTTGAAAAACTAGCGTCGTCTAGCCCGGGCAATACAGCATCAGTATCCTTGTGTAATATAATAATAATACACCCCATACCGATTTCAACTATGGTGACCGTTTCCGATTCTTACAACGATAGGTAACCAGCATGTGCTCTGGTGTTGCTAATGTTACCTATCTTGTTAGAAAAGGATCAAAACCTTACATATAAATAATTAAAGAGGTCAAAACAAAGAAAATACCTACATAGTTGTTATTGTTTGTTGTATATGTAAAAGTGTACTCATTGTTGAAAAGCCTAATAATTAATTCAAAAGAATCAACTTTAAAAAATACCCAGTTCTGAGCCAATACCTGAATAGAAGCTAAAACTTAGCAAGTCTTTCTTTGTTATAAGATTCATAATAACCTTTTTTTAATCAAAATATATATGTCTTTGTAGTATGTACATACGTGCCTTGCCCTTTATTAAGACCGTATAGGTACTGTAAGTACCTATGTCTGAAATAAACAACGTGCATTATAATAACAGTCTTAGTTATTTGGAAAGAGAAAATTAAGATACCACCACAAAATATACAGTATTGTAAAACAATGTCTCAAATGGACAATTAAATTAACTAAACATGGAATTATGAAGTGCATCTATCTCTTCTTGTCTATGTTGTTTTCGTTTCTTATCCTTTTTGTATGCTTCATAAGCTTCATTGTCCGTGGGTAGTTCATGTCTACAGAATGGACATGAATTTGTCTATAAAGAAGAGAAAGTACAATTAATAAACACTTGAAACAACAATTTCGTTTTTCGTAATAGTTTGTGAAGATGTATGTATTGTTACTCAACCACACTGCTTTTCGAGTCGTTGATACTTTTTACTTTTATTGGGCCCAGTAGCTTGCCAGTTAAGTTAACAGCAGCATCATTAGCGTTATTTGGATCTTCAAAACGGGGTATGGACCATTGAAATGTAAAAACACAGAAGTGGCAGGAGGGTGTCTGTATCCACGCGTCATGAGCAACATGGACCTGCAGTGCTATTCTGTAACCATCTCACCGTGAAAACTTAGATGAAGTGAGCTGTCAATAGTGTCAAATCCTAGCAAAAACAAACTCACATCAGTCATCACCTAAGTTTTCACGGTGAGATTTTTATAGAATCGAACGGCTGTACTATGCAAATGGCCGTGTCCGCGAACTAGTGCGCTTTCGACCGTGATCGTGATCACACAATAAATATAATATAATAAAGGCGAATGTTTGTGAGTGTGTGTGTGTGTGTGTTTATATGTTTGTTACTTCTTCACGCTCAAACGCCTGGACCAATTTTGATAGTTTTATATGGAGGTAGCTTACACCTTGGATTAACATATAGGCTACCTACTTTTTATCCCGATATTCCCACGGGATCGAAACTTAAGGTCACAGCACACGTATCAAATCGGAAAGGGATCGGCATCGTATCGCCTTTCGCCTCGCCGTCAAGCAGGCGTCAACCTAAGGTAAGCACGTAACCAAAGCGGATCAGAAGCTCCGATACGTCGACTCGGCTACGGTTAGGCGACGCCGCGCTTACGGCTCGCCCGACCGCTGGTTGATGATGCAGCAGGCAGGCCGAAAGGGTGGAAGGGGCAAGGATGGACGAAGAGACGTAAGCTCGTGTACTGAGAGACGTAAGCGCGGGCACGACGAGCCGTAACGCACCGCACCGCGGTTCGTTGGCAGGTGGGCTTGTCTCGAGGCGAGGCGAGGCGATTACGTTACGTTCCGATTAGTGTGCGTTGCAGTAGGGAGTTTCATACAAAGAATACTGAACGGCTCGAGTTGATACGGTGCCGATCCCTTTCCGGTTTGATACGTGTGCTATGACCTTTATGCGGGTGAAACAGCGGGGAGCAACTACTAAAACATAAAAATGCCGAGTTCAGTGGTTTCCTGTAAAAACCGCCAACCGAGAACGCAGCTGAACAGCATTGTCATATTATACACTTTTTCTAAATTCTAATCGGTTTTCGAGCATCACGCTCCGCGCTCTTAAAAGCTCCGCTGGTGTCTGTCTGTTACCTCTTCACGCTTAAACCGCTGAACCGATTTAGATGTAATTTGCTATAGAGATAGTTTGAGTCTCGGGAAAGGACATAGGATAGTTTTTATCCCGATATTCCTACGGGAAACTTATGCGGATGAAACCGATAGATAAAAGTTTCGATAACTCAACGGCTAGTGAACGGATTTGGATGAAAGGTAGGTAGATAGATTAGGACCTGGATTAACATAAAGGCTTTTTATCCCTAAATAACGCCGAAGTAGCAGGTAAGATCTAGTGTTTGAAAAAAGTCGTTTTTTCGAAAATTTTCACTTTTCCGGAACGTGTAGTTCAAAAATGGGTAGGAATTCGAAAAAAGTGTGTACGATATAAGTTGTAGAAAATTGTATTAGCTTTCATTACGTAGAAGATATTTTTTCTCTACGGCGCACCGTTTTAAAGATATTAGCGAAAAACTCAAAAGTGGAAACTTTTATCCCCCAAGGCTCATCTCCTAGACGCGGGGACTTTTATTATGTTTACTCCATAGATAAATATATGAAAGAAGATCTGCCCGGTAGTTGAAAATGTATCAGAACCCGATGTCGCTAGGTTGCCCCACCACCGCGCCACTACTACACATATAGTCCAGTAAAAGCAATAGAAAGAAAGTCAATCACACTTGCAATTCATAAATCAGAACGTACTACACAATCAATTATAAGCCTCAACTCATCAAACACAGCGTGCATTTACCATGCACCATACAACTTACTCGCACAAAAACATCTATCGCTATCGTTGTGCTGTGCAAAAGCCATTTATTTTACATTTATACTCTAGTGATTGACTAAATTTTGATTCTGCGCCAAACAATAAAAAAGGCGCCAAGTAAAATGGTGGCAGCTCAATTGATATTCGTTGATTGTTAGACTTTTTTAATCTAACTCAAGATGTATTTGTATTAGCTTTCATTACGTAGAAGATATTTTTTCTCTACGGCGCACCGTTTTAAAGATATTAGCGAAAAACTCAAAAGTGGAAACTTTTATCCCCCAAGGCTCATCTCCTAGACGCGGGGACTTTTATTATGTTTACTCCATAGATAAATATATGAAAGAAGAAGATCTGCCCGGTAGTTGAAAATGTATCAGAACCCGATGTCGCTAGGTTGCCCCACCACCGCGCCACTACTACACATATAGTCCAGTAAAAGCAATAGAAAGAAAGTCAATCACACTTGCAATTCATAAATCAGAACGTACTACACAATCAATTATAAGCCTCAACTCATCAAACACAGCGTGCATTTACCATTCACCATACAACTTACTCGCACAAAAACATCTATCGCTGTCGTTGTGCTGTGCAAAAGCCATTTATTTTACATTTATACTCTAGTGATTGACTAAATTTTGATTCTGCGCCAAACAATAAAAAAGGCGCCAAGTAAAATGGTGGCAGCTCAATTGATATTCGTTGATTGTTAGACTTTTTTAATCTAACTCAAGATGTATTTGTATTAGCTTTCATTACGTAGAAGATATTTTTTCTCTACGGCGGACCGTTTTAAAGATATTAGCGAAAAACTCAAAAGTGGAAACTTTTATCCCCCAAGGCTCATCTCCTAGACGCGGGGACTTTTATTATGTTTACTCCATAGATAAATATATGAAAGAAGAAGATCTGCCCGGTAGTTGAAAATGTATCAGAACCCGATGTCGCTAGGTTGCCCCACCACCGCGCCACTACTACACATATAGTCCAGTAAAAGCAATAGAAAGAAAGTCAATCACACTTGCAATTCATAAATCAGAACGTACTACACAATCAATTATAAGCCTCAACTCATCAAACACAGCGTGCATTTACCATGCACCATACAACTTACTCGCACAAAAACATCTATCGCTATCGTTGTGCTGTGCAAAAGCCATTTATTTTACATTTATACTCTAGTGATTGACTAAATTTTGATTCTGCGCCAAACAATAAAAAAGGCGCCAAGTAAAATGGTGGCAGCTCAATTGATATTCGTTGATTGTTAGACTTTTTTAATCTAACTCAAGATGTATTTGTATTAGCTTTCATTACGTAGAAGATATTTTTTCTCTACGGCGCACCGTTTTAAAGATATTAGCGAAAAACTCAAAAGTGGAAACTTTTATCCCCCAAGGCTCATCTCCTTGAGGCGGAGTGGTTCCGGGAGGCCATGTCCGGGATATGTGACGTGGCAATGCCCCGAGTCCGGCCAGGACGCGCCCGACGTCAGGTGTACTGGTGGTCGCAGGAGGTGGAAGCGTTACGCAAGGCGTGCGTGGACGCGCGACACCAGTACACCAGGCACCGCAGGCTTCGCATCCGCCCTCTGGATGCGGAAGCCATGGAGGCGGAGCTGTATGAGGGGTACAGAGCGGCGAAGACCGCCCTCCATGAGGCTGTCCAGCGGGCCAAGTATACGGCCCGCGAGGAGATGCTGGAGACTCTGAACAGAGATCCGTGGGGGCGCCCTTACAAAATGGTGCGGAATAAACTCCGCACCTGGGCCCCCCCGCTGACGCAGAGTCTCCGCCCCCAGCTCGTGGAGGTGGTGAGCGCTCTGTTCCCTTCACGAGGGGAGCACACTCCCCCGCCTATGGCTCCGCCACTTGCGGTGCCCGAAGCGGACCACATGGACGACGACGACATCCCCGAAGTGACCGGGGTAGATCTGAGAGCGGCGGTAGGAAGGCTGAAGGCCAAAAATACCGCCCCAGGACCCGACGGCTTACCAGGTAAAGCCTGGGTCCTGGCCTCGAGGGCTCTCGGGCCTCGACTGGAGGCGCTCTTAAGCGCATGTATGGAGAGAGGCCAGTTTCCACTCCGTTGGAAGACGGGGAAGCTGGTCCTCATTCAGAAGCCAGGGCGCCCTGCGGACTCTCCGTCTGCATACCGGCCCATCGTGCTGCTCGACGAGGTTGGCAAGCTCTTTGAGAGAGTAATTGCGGGCCGCCTCGTCGGGCACCTGGTGAGGATGGGGCCGGATCTTGCGGATAGCCAGTTTGGCTTCCGCAAGGGGCGCTCGACGGTGGATGCCATCATGCGCGTGAGAGCCCTCACGACGGGGGACGCGGTGTCCCGGGGTGGGGTCGTCGTGGCGGTGTCACTCGACATCGCCAACGCGTTTAACACCCTGCCCTGGGGCTGCATTGGGGAGGCACTCCGGTATCACCGGGTGCCGACCTACCTCCGTCGAGTAGTCGGGGCGTATCTGACGGACAGAGCCGTCATCTACCCCGGTCGCGATGGGGAGTGGAACCGGCGAGAGATGTCGTGCGGTGTCCCACAGGGATCGGTTCTGGGGCCGCTCCTGTGGGACATCGGTTACGACTGGGTGCTGCGGGCCGACCTCCCTGATGGCGTCAGCGTGGTTTGCTACGCTGACGACACGCTAGTCCTGGCGCAGGGGAGGTCGCATCAGGCGGTAGCCGACGCGATGACACGCGGGGTTGCGATAGTCGTGGAGAGGATCCGGCAGTTGGGTCTCGAGGTGGCATTGCACAAGTCCGAGGCCATGTCGTTTCATGGGCCCCGGAACGCGCCACCATCGGGATCCCAACTAACGGTAGGAGGGGTTCACATCGGCGTCGAGACGACGATGAAATACCTGGGTCTCGTCCTCGACAGCCGGTGGAACTTCGTCGAGCATTTCCGACGTTTGGCTCCCAAACTGGAACGGGCCGGGGCCGCCTTCAAGCGGCTCCTGCCCAACCTGAGGGGGCCAAACGCCTCCTGCCGGAGGCTTTACGCGGGGGTCGTGCGGTCCATGGCCCTATACGGGGCCCCGGTGTGGGCGCGTTCACTGCGGCGGCGAGCCGCCCATTATTTGAACGCGCCCCAGAAGGTGGTAGCCGTTAGGCTGATCCGGGGGTACCGCACGATCTCGGGCGAGGCGGCAAGCCTCCTTGCCGGACTGCCGCCATGGGATCTGGAGGCGATAGTCCTCGCGCGCCTGTATGAGTGGCGCGCGGAGGCACTACGCCGGGGGGAAACTCCGCTTCCGCAGCAAATTGCGGCGGAGCGGACGGACCTCCGGCGCGATCTCATGGCGGCATGGAAAGAGCGACTGTCGCAACCCAGCGCAGGGCACGCCACGATAGCGGCGGTAAGACCCCTCTTTGAGGAGTGGCTAGAGAGGCGTCATGGCGCCCTCACCTACCGCCTGACGCAGGTCCTCACCGGACACGGAAGTTTCGGGAGGTTCCTGCACATAATCAGGCGGGAGGAAACGCCCGGGTGTCACCATTGCCAGGATCGCCCAGAGGACACGGTGGAGCACACGGTGGAGGTCTGCCCCGCTTGGGCGGAGCACCGCCGTGTCCTCGTAGAGGCGATCGGCAGCGGCGGCGACCTCTCGCGTCCGGGCCTGGTTCAAGCCATGGTCCGGGGCGAGAGGGAGTGGGGGGCAGTCGCCTCCTTCTGCGAAGCAGTCATGCTAGCGAAGGAGGCGGCGGGACGGCTGAGGGAGAGAGCCTCCCGTCCCAGCCGCCGCGGGAGACGCTCCGGGCGTCGGGAGCCGCGCGACGACTCCCGGCCACCGTAGGCGCGGGCCTGCGGGCGGAGAGTAATGGGTAGCTCACCGTCCGATCAGGACCAGGCCTGTGCCGGACGGCGCGTACGTGTTCCACGCGCGCCTCAAAGAGATGTCAGCATCAAGTGAAGGGGCCCGTCAGGGCCGAAGCCTGCCGGGTTAGCGGGATTGTCCGAAAGGGTTACCGCTGGCCCGGAACATAAAGGGCGAAGGAAGGAACACGGGTGGGTTTTAGTCAGTAAGAGTCTGACACTCCCTTCCGCTCCACCCAGAGCGGGAGGAGTCATTTGATGATTTCCCATCCTGAAAAAAAAAAAAAAAAAAAAAAAAAAAAAAAAAGGCTCATCTCCTAGACGCGGGGACTTTTATTATGTTTACTCCATAGATAAATATATGAAAGGAGATCTGCCCGGTAGTTGAAAATGTATCAGAACCCGATGTCGCTAGGTTGCCCCACCACCGCGCCACTACTACACATATAGTCCAGTAAAAGCAATAGAAAGAAAGTCAATCACACTTGCAATTCATAAATCAGAACGTACTACACAATCAATTATAAGCCTTAACTCATCAAACACAGCGTGCATTTACCATGCACCATACAACTTACTCGCACAAAAACATCTATCGCTATTGTTGTGCTGTGCAAAAGCCATTTATTTTACATTTATACTTAGTGATTGACTAAATTTTGATTCAAACTCAAACTCAAAGCATTTATTTCAATTAAACCATTTACAGGCACTTTTGAATTGTCAAAAAGTCGGTCAGTCAGAAAATATGAAGCTAGTTGCCCATTCCAAAGCGTAGGTACCTATGGAGAAGAACGGGCAAGAAACTCCATGGACACTCTTTTAAATTATAGTTTTACAAAAATATTAGTTACATCAATAATGTGAATTTATAATTATATGTGAGAACGATGTAAAAAAGACGTAGATTCTGCGCCAAACAATACAAAAGGCGCCAAGTAAAATGGTGGCAGCTCAATTGATATTCGTTGATTGTTAGACTTTTTTAATCTAACTCAAGATGTATAGCCTCTCCCTAAGTTGAGGTTGGCTTTCAGTCTAACCAGATGCAGCTAAATACTTACCAGTATTTCATATGGATTGACTACCCATCTGACCTCCACAACCCAGTTAGGTACTGAGTAACACAATAATATCCCTTGGTAAGACTGGTTTTCAATTTTTTTTGGGCTTCTTACTACCAGAATCACCAGAATTGACTCACAAGTGAAAATTCAGTAGGTGAAAAATCAATCAACCACTATTTTTTTTTTACTTTTATGAGTAATTTAATATTTTAATTTTATATGGGACCAATTTCGAGGTACTCTCTATCTAATACAGAAAAAAAGTCAAAATCAGACGACTCTTTTAAAAGTTATTTATATGTGATCCTAAATAAAAATCAGATATAATTATGTGTCGACTTGACCCTGCACCCTAAGTGCGACTATCGGAATAATTTTAAAGGATATTGCTATCCATTAATTCACATGTTGGAAAAAGTTGTCTGCTCGACAATGTAAATAACACAATGAATGTTGTTGAACTGACAAAATGAAAACCATTGCTACTGTTAGTGTTTTACGGAATTACCCCACCGTTTTTGGTTGATTATAAATATTTACCTTTTCAAGCCATGTCAATATGCACTTTAGATGAAACTCGTGATGGCATGGCATTTCCTTAGCCTTTTCTCCAATACTAAAGGCTTTCAAACAAATGGGGCAGCTTTTATCATCACTTTCTATGGTAATTTCTGGCAACTTTGCAACAGCTTCTTTTGATGCAGGGGGAGGTAGGCTAGAAAAAAAACAAACACAAATATTACTTTAAAGGTATTTATTTGTTAGTTTTTATTAATTATTATTGTATTGTATATATCTGTTTTTTATCGAAACTTTAAATTTAACTGTGCAATTGTTTGGATGTGATTTAAATGCGACTGTAAGTAAATGTTTGTTATGTAAATGCATTTTCTTACATACATAAATAATTTTCAGATAAGTAAAATTAATATTGACAGGTTCTGGTGCGGTTCACGAGAACACAATTGAAGTTTTATTGTTATGATGGCTATAGCCGTAGAGTGCCTTTGAAAGTGTTAAGTAATAATCTTATATTATGTTGATTGGGTTAGACGGAGCATGTCCGATTCAAATAATAAACAATTTGTGACTTACACCATTATAATTAATAATGGTTGACACTCAACATACATAGGTGCATCATAACAATGACCCTCTGACCAAACAATTACTAATATCGGACATTTACTAATAGTAATATTATATATTTCTATGATCAGTTTGGCATTTTCTCCAGAAGTTTGCATCTGAATGATTAACATACCTTGGCCACTGTCCAATTCTATCTTCATTAAAAAACCCATAATCAATGAGGAATCTAGCCATATCTAACAAATGGTTTGGTTGTTCTCCAGATTGCAATTCGGCCCAACCAAATTCTTCAAAATATCCAGCCATTTTATCTGTAAACTAAAACATTAGGTATGCACTAAGGTATCTTGTAATGTATTCTATTTTTTTTTTTAATCACAACAACATTACATCGCGCCTGTTTTCACCCGTTAGTTGAATCTATTGAAAATTATTGTAACCCATTTTTATCTGACTACAACTTTAGTAGAAAAAGACACACCTATTCAGCAGACAACGAAAACCAAACTACGAGTACGTTTTCAAAATTGTATGGGAATAGGACTGCAAAAATTGCAAATTTATCCTATGAATGGAATCTTGATAGAAAATTACTTTAATTTCAAAATAAAATTGTCCTAACTTCCAAAGAATGATGATGAAGGAATATTGATCGAATGACCCGTGTTGCCAATGCCAATTTATCAAACTCCCCAAATCTAAGTCAAATTCCCCAATTTGGAGTAAAAAATCCCCTGAAAACTATTAGAAATGAAGCAAGTTTCAACTAAGTATTTTATTAAAAATTATTTACACTAGATACTAAATTAAATATCTAACTTACTATACAAATAAAAACAAAAAAAAGGACAAATCAGGCGTCGAAGTACTCGTCCGCATCGCTGTCATCCGGAAACGTGCCCAGAAGACTGGCAGCATTGCCACGTTGAATGGCAATGCTATTTCTTTGGCCAAAGAACGACCCAGCCCTCTGGTCACGCGCTTCATACATATTCCCTATTGCCCAAAAGGTTACAGTATTTGCGCCGCTTGAGGGTCTCAGCAGCCGCATCAGCGGCGTCAGCACAGCCCGCCGTGCTAGAAACATGAGATAGCGCAAGGGTATCGACACACGTTGCGTCCCATACCAGAGGCCTACCCACCTTCCAAGGCAACAACGTCATACCGTCTGGTCTCTTCCCATCGTCACGTACCAAGCCGTTTGGTTCTAACACCGCTGGTACGCCGGCGGAGACAAGGGCTCGACGAATAATATCGTTGATGCTGGCGTGCCGTGCTATGCGACCGGCGCTCCTGCAGCAGGACAGGCCATGGTGTCCGAGACTGTCGACAGCTTCACCGCAGTGACATCGATGCGGAGCAACACAAGGTGCGCCCAAGCGGAGACAAGTAGCGAGCCGAAATGATGAATCATCCATCATTGTGCCTATGGTGGATGATGGGAGCGCCTGAAGCCTTAAGCCTGACTCCCATTCTCCCACAGCCAGCAGACGGGCACGCTCAACAGTATTACGTGACGTGTTTATAAGGGTATTCCGTATAATACTGAGCGGCACGTCCCACCGTCTCTGGGAAGACGGGTTATCGGGAAAAACCGTATTGGGACAAGCCATTTTCCAAGCGTTCAACGTGTTCGCGACGATGCGTCACCACATAGTGTATAGTGCGTTTTACATAAACACAAGTACATAAGTGAAAGTGAAACGAGTAAATAGTGCTAGTAAACAGTGATAGAATAAAACCGTAAGTACGACACCTATTTACCTCAGTTAAGTGGGCTATATAGCTTCAATGTTTGAAATTTTGGTACATCCAGGTAGCCTAGGTCAAGACCTAGCCCTGGACATAACTTTTGTGTATCTAGTCGTTCAATAAACCTACTTAATTGAGATTTAAGTGTCGTACTGCGATAGGCTTATGTTTTTGATATTTTGTTTTTATTATTCATCGTTTCAGGGCGCGTCACGCCCTGAAAAATATAGTTTTACAGTTTAAAATGTTACATTGTTTTAGGTCATTGGACCAGCCTGAAGTACCTGCAAACAGTTTTGAAATCGGTTCAGTAGTTTTTGAGAAAACTCACAAGAAAAATATTTTTAATTGAAAATTTAATATTTTTTCTGTTTCCGCTGAAATAACTTTTCAGCGGAAACAGATATAGATGAAAACGGTACTTCAGGAGATAGGAAATTCCATAAGGAATCCAACGACATATCACAATATACGAGTATGTTCGTATATAAGTGGTATATAATGTAAAACAACATGTAAACATAGTGAAAAATAGTCGAATAAAAAGTTTAAAATTGGAAGTAATTGACGGCTCTCGTTACGGTAAAGTTTCGAGTAATGTAAGCTAACCAGTACATAGAACAAATTTGTAGTCATCGGCAAGGAATATTTTTATTTTTTATATACTTAGAGTCCCTTCAATTACTTCCTGAACAGTCATGAAGACTTGTGTATCATTTCGAAGGTAAGGTTCCTTATCACCATGGTCATCTGATCATCGAGTTCTTCAGCAGACATTGTCAAAGACGTATACAGAAATCGTCAAAAACGTATTCAGAACATTGTCAAAAACTGGTATCCCTAAATCAAGCCTTGAAGCTATCCTGAACCGTCGGTGTAGGACGTCAGCGCCGCTTGGACAGGGAGAGACCTATCCTCACACCGGGATAAACCTGGATGGGTTTACGACCTCCCTACACACCATAGCGTCCAGCGATCACGCCCGTCCGGCACATTCAATGGTCCTGTCGAGCCGGATCGTTTCAAGAAGCTTGAAGATTTATTAATCACTGGATACGTATCCCTGAAGAGTTACGTCTGAGGACTTAAACCGGGAACATTTTTTCTGGAATGCTGAAGATTCCTGGAAGATCCGTTTGAAGATTCGGTTTTGAAGATCCGTAACGGAGTTCCAGTTTGAAGTTACGTAACGAAGTCCCGTTTTGAAGATCCGTTTGGAGATCCGTCCTGGAAGATCCGTATTTGAAGATCCGGTATTGAAGATCCGTAACGGAGTTCCAGTTTGAAGTGACGTAACGAAGTCCCGCTTTGAAGATTCCGTTTTGAAGATCCGTCGAGGGGATCCGTATTGGAAGATCCGTATTTGAAGATCCGGTATTGAAGATCCGTAACGGAATTCCAGTTTGAAGTTACGTAACGAAGTCCCGTTTTGAAGATTCCGTTTAGAAGATCCGTCTTTGAAGATCCGTTTTGAAGATCCGTTTGAAGATCCGGTTTTTGGATTGAGGATTTGCCTTGAAGATACGGGGTTCAATTTGAAGATTGAACGTTGGCCTTTGAAGGTGGGACTCAACTTGAAGACTGAAGACGCGATCAACTGAAAGTCAATATGCCGGTTACAAGATCACAAGGCAAGGCCCCAGTAGCATGGACAGTGGAGGCGAACACAGCGCGTAGTGTATCAGCCATCCGTCACGAGCAACCACCGCGTTCACCGTCCACCATCGAAGGGGCCGAGCAGCTACAGCAACCACAGCGCCCTTCCACTTCAAGGGAGGATGAAGAACTTGTACGAGTACAGCCTGAAGAAACGGAACGACCGTCTACGTCCAGGAAAGAGACCAACTTGGAAGGAACTTCAGATAGAACATTGAAACCAGATACAATAGAGAAGAAATTAGATCAAACTTACAGCCGAACCATGCCGATGACTACCCGGGGTGACGCCCGTACCGAACATAGCAAGCCGCCGTCGACTACAGATAGAACGACGCGGACCAATAGAAAAATTTCAAGAGCACGCGAAGACTTACTGAAGATTAAGTTGGAGCTTGCTCAGTTAGCACTTCAGAGAGCCGAGGAAGAAGATTCCGATGGCGAATATATGGATGATAGAAACTCAAACGATGAGTACGTGCGATCATGGCTTGAAGAGGCACCAGAGCCTGAGCCAGAGAAGGAGGACAATGCCACTGAGGGGGAAAATAGAAATAGAAGCCGAGAGCAACAGCCCCCCCCTGTGGACGTCGACGTTATAGCGGACCTCCAGACGCGAGTACCTTTGTCGCATCCTACAGTGAATGAAGTGAAGAACAGTTTAGTCCCAGTGAAGGAGATAGAAGACACCAAGGGAAAAGAGTCACTCCGTCCTTTCATAACGGAGCTGACTGCCGCTATAGCGTCGCTCGCCGACAAGAAAACAGAACAGTGGACATCGAACCATCCCTCGGCGTCAAAGGTCATAATGACCTTACCGAACTTCAGTGGGGCACATACAGAATGGCTTTCATTTCGTGCCATCTACGAAACAACAAGAAGATACTTCAACGACGTTGAGAATACAGCAAGACTTAGAAGAAGCCTACGTGGACGCGCTTTGGAAACAGTGAGCTCGGAGCTCATTGGACATGCCAGACCAGATGACATCATGAGGGAACTAGAGCTGCAGTTCGGCCGTCCGGACTCAATAGCTCAGGCTGAGACAGACAGACTCCGTGGACTGCCGCGCTGCAGTGAATCACCTAAGGACATCTGCAACTTCGCGAGTCGAGTCAGGAGCGGCATAGTCACTCTGCGTGCATTGAAGAAAGAACACTACTTGATCAATGCTGAGCTGATGCGGCTGCTGACAGAGAAGCTGCCGAACTCCCTGCGTGTACAGTGGTACAGGACATATACAGAAAAGTACCAGTCGCTGCCAGACCTCTCACTCTTCAGCGAGTTTATCACCGAGCAAGCCCGTTTCTGCAGCGCCTTCGCTCCGCCTGAGAACATCAATTCGGAAGCCACAACAAGCAAGCGTGTCACACAGAGAACTCACACAGCTACCGACAAGACGGCTACGAAATGCCGTGTCTGTGAGAAGGAAGGACACCACGCTTCTGATTGTTCAAAGTTTAAAGAGGCATCTAGTGACAAGAAATGGGAACTCGCGAAGAAACTCAACCTATGTTTCCGTTGTCTGCGAAGCCGTCGTTTGGGTCACACGTGCAAACGTAAGGAGTGTGACGTCAAGGGGTGTACAGCCACACACCATCGACTTCTTCACCACAGCAAGAAGCCTGCTGCAGTGGGTATCGAGAAGCCTAATGCCCAGGAAACGAAGAAGGAGTCTCAGGAAACGGTGGCCAGCTCGCGAGCAACTTCAAGTCACGCCTACCTCAAGATGATACCGGTCCGAGTGATCGGACCGGCGGGAGAAGCATCAACATTCGCGCTTCTCGATGACGGGTCCACCGTTTCCCTGATCGACGAAGACGTAGCAAAGCAAGTCGGGGCAGAGGGCCGCATCGACCCACTGAAGATAGGTGCGATCGGTAATAACATGATCGACACTCCTTGTTCGCGAAGAATCACCGTCACTCTTGCGAGCCCGCTGAAGAATAAGGTGCCGTTCAGAGCGCGCACCATACCGAAGCTCAATCTCGCACCACAGACAGTCAGTGAAGAAGATGTCGCACATTGCAAGCACCTAGACGACCTGAGGGATCAGCTGATATATCACACAGGCGCACCGAAGATTCTCATTGGCCAGGATAACTGGCACCTATTACTGGCCAGTGAGACCCGCAGAGGCCCGAAGCACCAGCCTATTGCATCACTCACTACGATGGGCTGGACTCTTCACGGCGCGCACACCAGAATATTGGGTCAGCAGGTGCATTACGTCAACCGACTCACAGATAGCGATGAAGACCTCGACGAGCGACTTCGTGAATTCTTTGCTATAGAATCACTGGTCATCAATCCAAGACGACCAGACTCCGATCCCGAGAAGAAAGCAGAGGATATTTTGAATCGTCACACTCAACAGTTAGAAGATGGACACATAGAAACAGCCATGTTATGGAAAAATGAAAGCCTAGAAATGCCAGATAGCTACGGGACAGCTCTCAAGAGGCTCGTCTCGATAGAAAAGAAACTCGATAGCAACCCCGCTCTTCGAGATAGATATACAGAACAGATGGACTCTCTCATACAAAAGAGGTATGCAGAGAAAGCGCCCAAGACGAGCACACCGGGTAGAACGTGGTATCTGCCTCACTTCGACGTGTTCAATCCGATGAAGCCTGAGAAGCTTCGCATAGTTCATGACGCTGCCGCCAAGTCAAGAGGGCTGTCACTAAACGATTTCCTTCTTACTGGACCAGACCTGCTACAGTCATTGCCCGGCGTCATGATGAGGTTCCGCCGACATCACATAGCCATTTCCGGGGACATAGCGGAGATGTTTATGCAGGTGAAAGTGCGATCTCAAGATAGAGACGCTCTCCGATACTTATGGAGAGGGAATAGAAGAGAAGGCGCGCCTGAAGAATATCGCATGACGTCCATAATATTCGGCGCAGCAAGTTCGCCGTGCACAGCCATCTTCGCGAAGAACTGGAACGCGAGAAGGCATATAGAAGAGCATCCAGAAGCAGTGGAAGCCATCATACGTAATCATTACATGGATGATTACCTCGATAGTTACAGAACAGTTGAAGAAACGACGCGCATCGCTACAACAGTAAAGAATATACATCAGAAGGCGAAGTTTGAACTAAGAAAATGGGTATCAAACAGTGCGCAAGTTATAGAAAATATAGATCCAACACAGATCCGAACTGAAGTGGTCAGAATCGGAGATACAGATGACACAGAGAAGATACTCGGGCTGATATGGAGACCGAGTGAAGACACGTTGGGTTTCAACCTGACGCTCGCACGCCTACCTAGTGGCGTTTTAGAGAAAGAGTCGCCGACAAAGAGAGAAGCTTTGAAGATCGTCATGTCACTATACGACCCACTCGGACTCGCCTCACCAGTAACCATTCGAGCCAAGCAAATCTTACAAGAGGCATGGAGGCGAGCCGTCGACTGGGATCAGTCGCTAGACACAGACCTAGCGACTCAATGGAGAAGTTGGATACAGCACCTACGACAGCTCAAGAATGTCAGCATACCAAGATGCTATCCAGGGTACAGCGAAGCCACTGAAATACAAGTACACGTATTCACCGACGCAAGCGAGATGGCATACGCGACAGCAGTATACTGGCGAGCCACAACAACAGATGGCAAGCCTCAAGTCAGCCTCGTCATGGCAAAGGCGAAGGTGGCACCATTGAAGCTGCAATCGATACCGCGCCTCGAGCTGCAGGCCGCGGTGATGGGAACCCGCGTGGCTGCAGCTGTGATACGCGAGCACGACATCAAGCCCGTATCGGTGACGTACTGGTCGGACAGTAAAACCGTCCTAACGTGGATAAGAAGAGGATCGCGAACGTACAAACCTTTCGTCGCCCATCGCATAGCCGCCATAGAGGAAAATAGCAAAGTCGAAGACTGGCGATGGGTGCCTACAAAAATCAATATCGCTGACATCGCTACGCGTGACGTACCACACCACTTTAACTCACAACACGAGTGGTTTTGTGGCCCCAGCTTCCTGTATGAAGAACCGTCGTCATGGCCATCAGAGAAACCCCCAATCAAAGAGGAAACAGGGGAAGAAAGGATCCTCATGGCCGTCGAAGAGACAGACAATAAAAAACTAACAGAAGCCATACCGGATCCAACAAGATTCTCGAAGTGGGAGCGACTACTCCGAGCAACAGCGAGCGTTCTACGATTTATATCTCTCTGTAAAGTAAAGAGAGAGAAAACGTTCTACAAGAGAACAAGAAAGAACACAGAAAAGGACCCTGACTGGCGACAACAGAAAAAAGCGACGCCTCTTCCTTCAAAACAAACAATAAGGGCGTCAGACACCCACGTCAAGAAACAAACAATAGAAGCAGAATTTCTTCAACAAGCGGAGAAATTATTAATACAAGTCATACAGCAACAGTCTTTTGCCCAAGAAATAACTCAACTACGGGCACAGAAGACATTAGACAAAGATAGTAGACTGCGGCCGCTACAAATAGAAGTCATAGATGACGTCATACGGCTAAGGAGCCGTATAGCCGCGACCGATGAAATAACCGATGACGTAAGACGTCCGCCGATATTACACGGCGATCACCACATCACCCAGTTATATATAGACTGGACACATCGCAGTCTACAACACAGTGGGACAGAACTCACAATCAACGAGGTTCGGCAGCACTACTGGGTCGTTAAATTGCGACCAACAACGAAGAAGGTGCTCGGACGATGTCTGCAGTGCCGCATTCGCAAGGCACAGCCACCCGTGCCTGCGACCGGCGACCACCCGAAGACGCGCCTCGCGCATCACCAGAGGCCGTTCACCTACACCGGGCTCGACTATTTCGGCCCGCTATCCGTCACCGTCGGTCGTCAGCACCAGAAGAGATACGTGGCCCTCTTCACGTGTCTCACCACAAGAGCGGTCCACCTCGAGATCGCCGCCAGCCTCAGCGCAGACTCCGCCATACTGGCGCTGCGCCGGTTCGCCGCCCGTCGGGGCTGCCCCACTGAAATTCACTCCGACAATGGCACCAACATGCACGGTGCCGACAAGGAGCTCCGAGACGCCTTCCGAGAGGAGGCCAGTCGCCGAGGTATCGTGTGGCGCTTTATAACGCCATCGGCGCCATTTATGGGAGGCGCCTGGGAGCGTCTCGTTCGCTGCGTGAAGTCCGCGCTGTACACTGTACTCACCGAAAAGCACCCGCACGAAGAAGTGCTGTCCACACTGCTGTGTGAGGCGGAGTACACTGTAAACAGCCGGCCATTGACACACGTTTCCGTAGACAGCGACGACGACGAGTCGATCACACCGAATCATTTCCTACTCGGTGGATCGGCGAGACTACCATCACCCGGCGTGTTCACCGAGCGAGACATCGACAGCAAGCGACTGTGGCGACGGTCACAGATACTCGCCGACATGTTCTGGCGTCGCTGGGTCCGCGAGTACCTGCCGGAACTCCAAAACCGGCGGGAGCCGCACAGCAGCGGGCCCGGCCTACAGGTCGGCGACCCCATCCTTGTCGCCGACGGTCAGCTGCCTCGCAACACGTGGCCGCGAGGCCGCATAGTCGCCGTGTTCCCCGGGGCCGACGGAGAAGTCCGGACCGCTGAGGTGCGCACTGCCGGCGGCACCTTGAAGCGTCCGGTGAAGAAACTCGTCCCACTACCAAAGTAACAGGCGGCGTACGTCGCCGCGGCAAGCGCCGCGGCGGCGAGCGCCGAACAGCGAGCGAGCGCCGGGGCGGCAGGCGCCCAGGCGCTGAGCGTCGTCGTGGCGAGCGCCACGGCGGCGAACACCGAAGCAGCAGGCGCCCAGGCGCTGAGCGTCGTCGTGGCGAGCGCCGCGGCGGCGAGCGCCGAGGCGATGGGCGCCCAGGCGTCGCGGCGGCAGGCGTCGAGACGGCGAGCGTCGAGACGGCGAGCGTCGCGGCGGCAGGCGTCGAGACGGCGAGCGTCGCGGCGGCAGGCGTCGCGGCGGCAGGCGTCGCGGCGGCAGGCGTCGCGGCGGCAGGCGTCGGGACGCTGGGCGTCGCGGCGGCAGGCGTCGCGGCGGCAGGCGTCGGGACGCTGAGCGTCGCGGCGGCAGGCGTCGAGGCGCTGGGCGCCGCGACCACAGCCGTCGCTCACCGGTGCGATGCAGCGCCGCGCCGACTGCGCTTCGAGTCGTCACTGCACTGCACGGCGGGAGAGATGTTCGCGACGATGCGTCACCACATAGTGTATAGTGCGTTTTACATAAACACAAGTACATAAGTGAAAGTGAAACGAGTAAATAGTGCTAGTAAACAGTGATAGAATAAAACCGTAAGTACGACACCTATTTACCTCAGTTAAGTGGGCTATATAGCTTCAATGTTTGAAATTTTAGTACATCCAGGTAGCCTAGGTCAAGACCTAGCCCTGGACATAACTTTTGTGTATCTAGTCGTTCAATAAACCTACTTAATTGAGATTTAAGTGTCGTACTGCGATAGGCTTATGTTTTTGATATTTTGTTTTTATTATTCATCGTTTCAGGGCGCGTCACGCCCTGAAAAATATAGTTTTACAGTTTAAAATGTTACATTGTTTTAGGTCATTGGACCAGCCTGAAGTACCTGCAAACAGTTTTGAAATCGGTTCAGTAGTTTTTGAGAAAACTCACAAGAAAAATATTTTTAATTGAAAATTTAATATTTTTTCTGTTTCCGCTGAAATAACTTTTCAGCGGAAACAGATATAGATGAAAACGGTACTTCAGGAGATAGGAAATTCCATAAGGAATCCAACGACATATCACAATATACGAGTATGTTCGTATATAAGTGGTATATAATGTAAAACAACATGTAAACATAGTGAAAAATAGTCGAATAAAATGTTTAAAATTGGAAGTAATTGACGGCTCTCGTTACGGTAAAGTTTCGAGTAATGTAAGCTAACCAGTACATAGAACAAATTTGTAGTCATCGGCAAGGAATATTTTTATTTTTTATATACTTAGAGTCCCTTCAATTACTTCCTGAACAGTCATGAAGACTTGTGTATCATTTCGAAGGTAAGGTTCCTTATCACCATGGTCATCTGATCATCGAGTTCTTCAGCAGACATTGTCAAAGACGTATACAGAAATCGTCAAAAACGTATTCAGAACATTGTCAAAAACTGGTATCCCTAAATCAAGCCTTGAAGCTATCCTGAACCGTCGGTGTAGGACGTCAGCGCCGCTTGGACAGGGAGAGACCTATCCTCACACCGGGATAAACCTGGATGGGTTTACGACCTCCCTACACACCATAGCGTCCAGCGATCACGCCCGTCCGGCACACAACGCAACGGTCAAACACGGTACTTCAAAATCGACCAGTGAGGAAGATAAAATGTTCCTGGTTAATTTATCGGTACTGTGGACCGAGGAGAGGAAGGCTGGTAAACTTATACTTGAAATTTTGCGGACGCCGAGACCGCCCAAGCGAATGGGTAGTGTGGCTTGCTGCCACGCACGGTCGTCCAGGGCCACATTTAGGATGGAAGTTAGTGTGTTTCTAATAATTTGGTCTACTTTTTCTAAAAGTTGTGGATGCTTCCATAGATGAGAGGAGCGAAGGCTATAAGTAAATTTTGGTCCAAAACAACAATACCGAATGAGTGTGAAGGCCGAATGAACATTGATTTTGAAAAGTCTTTCCGAGACATCATTAAAATTTTGTATCTTCTCCTCAATGAATGTTGGAAAGAAAAGTAGGTAAGTAATACTTTTACTAAGTATTTAAATAATATTTATTTTTATCTTTCTTAGCGGACACTTTTTCCATATTTTTGTTGCAAGCATTTTGCTCGATGGATTAACTTGTCACTGCCACCCAATTTTGTAACCCACGATAAGAAAAAGGAATTCAAAAAATAAAAAAAAAATTCAACAAAAAAAGAGAGAAAAAGAAAACAAAGGGAAGGAAAAGAGATTTCTATTAGCCTTACTTTCTGCATGTAATCGTATCGTACAAGCGTGTCATCTCAGGAAGGAAGTGAAGTGAACTTCTTTCCTATCGCGAAGCGGGGCTCCGTCGACATAGGATGCAAGAGCGAGCGGATGGGAATACAACTTACTTAAAAATAATTATCTAATTGGTTTCCGTGAACCAAAGGCGCTTTCTGTGAACCAAGGTATCTGGAAACAGTGGTTTCTATGAACAAAGTTTACGGCTAGAAGTACTATCTGAACACAGATCTCTGTCAACAGTGCTTCCTATGGACCGTGACATCTACAAACAATGTTTTCTATCAACAAAGTTTTCGGCGAAACGTGCTGTCTGGGAAAAGAGATTTCTGTGAACCAAGGTATCTGGAAGATATAAAGGTAGCCATGAAACTAGCGAAGTATGAACTATCAATATTATTTATCGGTGAGATGTCAAAATCCCCGCAATTTTCCCGGCATAATGCCAATCTGCAATAAATCCCAAATCAATTTCAGATTCCCCGCAGTTTGGGGAATTTGCCACAACAACCACACAGGTGACTTGATTTTTTTTTTCATCTTCGTCCTTGAGGACAGGCAAAGGGTCAAGCCCATACAGCCAGGTCTGTAATATGACAGATGACTTGATCTGACTTTGACATACATATTTTTTGCTTTACTTTTGAATTTAATGAGCTGGCTACTTAGGCCTTTCAGTCATTGACATAAACAAAATTTGAGGTGGACAAAATTGAGCTTCTACCCTGTCTACCATTGAAAATATTGCATTTTGAAATTTTCCAATAGACTGTATGTGTATGAATTCTCAAACGTAGAACAATCCACGTACACGAAAATTTCAAAATGCGATATCTCAGCGAAAAAATAAGATATTTGAGTAAACTCAAAGTCATTTTATAGAGGAAGACTAGTCCTTTGAGATGCTATTAATAATTTTTGAAAGAAAATAGGATCGGCCGTGCTACATAACCTCAAAAATGAGAAAAACGGTATGTTTTGCACTTTTAGGTTAAGATATCTCAAAACCCTGACGTGATAGAGCAATTTTGAGGCCAGATTTGAATTCAGCGCGTCAAATCCTTCGGAAAAGTATAGTCTGGTTTCTGGGTAAAAATTTTGTTGACCTGTGATAATATTTCAACAAATAGGCCTAGATTCCATACTGTTCATATTTATACTGTGGTACGGGTCAGTAGGTACCTAACTCGCGAACACGAAGTTTAGCGTATTGTAGTTACCAAAGATGTACTATTAAACGGTAGTTACAGTCTGTTATAGAAATTAGCTGACACACCTTTGCATAAATGGTTGAGACGTAAGCGGGTATGGAGAGACGTAAGCGCGGGGACGACGAGCCGTAAGCGCGGGGACGACGAGCCGTAACGCACCGCACCGCGGTTCGTGAGCTTGTCCCGAGGCGTGGCGATTACGTTACGATTCCGATTAGTTTGCACTGCAGTAGGGAGTTTCATATAAAGAATACTGAACCCAACCAACATTTTGACGCTAATTTCCACCTCTGTTATCGTTTGTATTGGTTTAACGGGTGTATAAAAGCGCCCAGTAAAACTTTTGTTTATTCAATGGTCATGACTATAACTAAATAACTCATCAAGATGAGTAACGGTAACAAGAAGACATAATATGACTAAGGTAGGTATAAAAGATAAAAGCTGAACCACAGTAACACTAGGTGTAGTAACTTCAAGTAACAATAAGTACCTAAGGTAATAGTTGGATTTCTAATAAGTCTCACTATTTTCAAGTGTTCTTAAAGAGTGCTAAGTAAATGTTTTATACCACCTATCTTGCCTAGGAAACGTATTATAAACGGTACAGCCGCAACCATCATAGCACCTGCTTTTATAAATTCAAGTAACAGAAATTACTAAAAGTAATATTATAGTTTGTTATAACTCTTTCTACCGACAAGAGCTCTTGAAAATAGTTAGCAAAATATTTTTACCACCTACGTTGCTATAAAAGTATTAATTGCAACTTATTTACAGCTACTTAATTCAGTAATCAAAAACCCCTATTTATGATAGCAATTGGTATTATGGAGTTATTTTTAGAGCCCTAATCGTTACAGTGGGGTTCAAATTTACTTTTATGTTATTCTAAGCCATAATAACACGGAATTTAAACATTTAAAACCCTATTCTGGTATAACAAGTGCTACAATAGTTCTAACTACAGCCCATCCAGTACTTCTTGTTCATTAATAGTAATAATAGGAACCTAGGATAATAAGGAGTAGACACCATTTTAAATCAAACATAACCTAAAAATAAATCAGAAAAAAACTAGTTTAAAACTCATATTTTGTTTAATTTTCTCATTTTAAAACGCAAAATATTTACTACAATACACAATGAATGTAAAAGACAGAGCCAATATCCTGTTTTTATCTAAATTTAGATTGAGTCTATGCCCCGCATGATAAAATGCAATTTATTTTTACTTTAAATATCACTTATTTTTAAGGCCCTGCAAAATTGAGACGCAAAACATATATTATTTTCTCAATAAAGTAACCCTCGCAATAAATTTTAGCCATGTGATAAAGAAATCAAACTTCACTCATCGAGATATTGACAATCCGTAACTTGAAATTCACTTAATTTCAACTCCTTAGTTTGCCATCATTTTTGAGAAATAAAGTAACACTTTTGGAACTAATGTATATGCAAAACAATAGAAAAAGAAAACACGCTACAGCCCTGAGTTGCTAATCAACACTGATCAAGATACATAAAGCAAATCCAAGAAAAAAATGGACCTAAAAAAGAACTAATATGTTACTATAAAATTTATAACAGTAGACTTCAGAACTTGTGTACCACCTATAGTTTTTATTATAACCATAATACAGACTTTAAAGTGCTTGAGGTAGCTAGATTTATATTATACCACCATTATAGATACAAGAAATTGTTTGCCACTAACGCCACCCTATAACTATTATGTAACTCTCAGGGTTAAAAGAGTGAGCATTAAAATTATTATATTACTTATAGCGCTATAAGACGTGGGCCCAATCGAGAGTTTGTAAGGGGTTAGAGCGTGCTCTAACACCAATTGCTAAAACCATTGTATCACTCTTGCTTGCCAAATTCACTTTTAAATAACTGTTTTATCACCAATTCTTATTACCAAAATGCTAGTTGGGAACGGCTCGAGTTGCTACGGTGCCGATCCCTTTCCGGTTTGATACGTGTTCTATGACCGTTAAGGTGGGTCAGCTAATTACTATAACTGACTGTACTATGAATTTGATACTGTGAAGGCACTGACCTCTATCATACAAGTACGCTGTGAAGGTTGTCTTCCAAGAAGGCACTATAGCATCCTGGCTGGCAATAATTGGATTTATACATAAACGTTTCGCTTTGCTGGAAAATCAATGGTAGGATTCGTCAACTTGGTTTGTCAGTACCTACCTACTAGCCACAGAGAACAATAATATATTGTTCGAGCTTTTACATAATATATTTTATAGCGATAGCGCTACAAGGGTACCTGCAAGACACTACAACAGGTAATCGTGAATCAAAGCACAGTTCAAACGAACATTCCGTCATCCTGATAAGGTACGCCGGACCTGTGATGTGTTAGGTACTTAATGTACATAATATGTACATTGAGTACCTACCTAACACTTCACAGGCTTGACGATGTGAACCTGTTATTTATATCCACCCATACTAATACTAATATTATAACTTCGAAAGTAACTCTGTCTGTCTGTCTGTCTGTCTGTATGTTACCTTTTCACGCCTAAACCAATGAACGGATTTCGATAAAATTTGGTAGAGAGATAGATTGCATCCCGGGGAAGGACATAGGATAGTTTTTATCCCGATATTCCCACGGGATCACAACTTACGCGGGTGAAACCGCGAGGCACTGCTAGTATTATATAAATAATAGGTTCACATCGTCAGTTCTCAAGCGAAAAATGATGAGGAAGTCGTGGACTCGTGGTTCAGTCCACAAACCATACCTACCGAGAGGGGTGAGCTTATCCGGGTGTCACCATTGCCAGGATCGCCCAGAGGACACGGTGGAGCACACGGTGGAGGTCTGCCCCGCTTGGGCAGAGCACCGCCGTGTCCTCGTAGAGGCGATCGGCAGCGGCGGCGACCTCTCGCGTCCGGCCCTGGTTCAAGCCATGGTCCGGAGCGAGAGGGAGTGGGAGGCAGTCATCTCCTTCTGCGAAACAGTCATGCTAGCGAAGGAGGTGGCGGGATGGCTGAGGGAGAGAGCCTCCCGTCCCAGTCGCCGCGGGAAACGCTCCGGGCGTCGGGTGCCGCGTTTCAATAATACTTAATTACTAGCTAGAGTTTCAATAATACTTAATTAGTAGCTCCTTACGTACCTACCTACTAAGGCGACGGTTACACGTAAGGTATTTACTGTGATCCATCAGTAAATACTGACGTATCGTGGTATTTAATTAACGTGTAACCTAATGTATTGATGTATGTCATTATTTATTAATGGATTTCTAGATTTCTTGATTCTGTATTGATGATCCGTCGGATTATGATAAATATTGATCGTGTAGCCTTGCGTCAATATTTATCACGTCAGTACGCGTTAGGCGTTACGCTAGCGATGGAGACGGACGACTTTTTTGATCTTGAAGAGGCGGACGCACCGTCGTTGTCGTCGCCCCGCACCTTCTCGAAACGTACTAAAGATCAAGAAGTTTCAAAAGAATTTATCCTAAATTTAGAAGTACCTATTGCCAGAGATATACGCACGGAACAAATATTTGTATTGCCTACAGGTAGTTGTTCCGGGTCTGGCTGTTTGTGTATGTGAATTTAAATGTTTGCAAACGCACCCACGATACAGGAGTAATTCCTAGTGTGGGGCAAAGTTTAAAAATAAAATAAAAAATTCAAAGATAATTATGGGATAGTTCTTCAAAAGATTACAAAAATTTTAAAATTAATATTTTTTGCCCATCGCTTTCGCTTGACCTTTTTATTTACACTAAGTGCTCAAATAATAGCCACGCAACCTTTAATTTTCAGCTCTGTGGCCATTTTAGACGTTTATATAGCAGGAGACCGGACACAATACTGACGTAATAAATATTGAACGTGTAGGCCAGTGTATTAATCCATCAGTAAAAACTGAAATCCATCAACAAATACTGTATTGACGGATCACAATAAATACTTTACGTGTAACCGTCGCCTAACAATCAAGAGAAACCGCCGTACTAAGAAATATTCTCCTTGGAATGTGTCTATTGGGCGCTATTGGGCTACAGGGTGGATTTGCCCAATCTCCTTTGAATTTTGCGGGCTACCTACCTAGCGCATTCCCCTTAATAGAAAAAAAAATAATATACCAATGCATTGCAGCAATTTCAGGCAGGCAAAAGCCTGAAACTCGAAACGGACTAAAGTTTTGAATTTGGTCTTTTCAGAAAATGGTCAACATCTGTTTATCGCTATGTTGGCTTTTAATCTTCATTTTTATATCACATTTTGTGGCATATATTGCTGCTTTAATCTACATTTTTCTCCTACCCTGCACAGTCTGTATAGAAGGGTTAAGGGTGAGTAATTCACGTTTTATAAGTAGGTACCTAGGGGAAGGGGGGGCAAGATGGGGTAGCGGGTAAGACAGGGTACCTGCCTTACCTCAGAAACCAATTGACCAATCACGATTATTTTTGCTCATAACACACCGCCGTCATGACAGTTGTCAGTCAGAAATGTCACAGGGCGACAGCACCTCGTAATTTATTGTAAAATTGAAAAAAACAGTTTTTGGTGATTTGCTTGCGGTTTTTTCGCTTTGGTTGGAAAGTAATTGTATTGTTTAAAACAACATATCAAAATACAAACAAGGTTATTCATATGCGTCAACAATCACGCTTGCAGGTTAGCAATTGTTTATCTTTGTGCGGAAACCTTGTTTTTAGAGATCAATTTTTAAATTCATTTCGGCATTAGAGGGCAAGACGGGGTTTGGGGTACCCCATCTTGCCCGCATTAAAAGTTTGTTTTGCTACCTCTGTAAAAGTATATATAATTATTTATTTATTAAAATTTATTTTGGATAAATTAATTAATTGATTTATTGTGGCTACTCCCCAGCAAATCATGCCCTTTCCAGTACCACGAAAAGCTTCTCGGGTTATTAGAAAACGAGGAAAAACTGCAATTAAAACTTCATCGCAAAAATAAATAGAAAATTGAAAGAAAATCTGTGGATATTAAAATCGTGCTATTTAGAGACATCGTTTTATTTTTCCTGTAAACTTTACATAAACTTCTATCACATAGAATAATTTCAGAATTTTCTCTATGCTAACATCGGAGATAAAGGGGAGGTGCGGTATTATTTTTTTACATTTTTCATGAAAAGTCAAAAACTATGCGGCCTAAACAAAAGAAAAATGTTTGAGAATGTGCAAACAGCGCTCTTTCACTTTCATATGATACCCCACATGCCCTAGTAGCCCCAATTTGATTTTAGGAACCTTTCAGTCCCTGCAGAAAAAAAAAATATTTCATGCAAAATGGGCTGCATGTACTGAATGCGGCAAATAGGCTCACTGCACCTGTGCTGGTATAGATGATGAAGATGAAGATGCGACGTTTACTTGCGAATTCTGTCAGCAAAAATAAATTGATTTTTGCAAACCCCATCTTGCTACTTAGAGTACCCCATCTTACCCGAGGGAGGGGGCAAGATGGGGAAATCTGACTTTTTCTACTTTTTGAGGATTTTCTATATAATTACTTAACATAAGTTCCTAATTATATTGAATTATGGAATACTGATTACCAAAGATAATTACTAAACTAAAAATGATAATATAAACACGAAAATGTTAGTTTTATTGAGTTTCAAACGTTAAGTACCCCATCTTGCCACCCTCTCCCCTACCTTATTATAAGACAAGTTAACGTCTTACCGGTCTTACCTAATAATAACAAAATTACCTCAGACAAGAGATAGGTACTTACCTATTTATTTATTACGGAGTGGCCTATGAATAAACGACTAAAAGAAATTTGAAACCTCTTTTCAAGGGCTTCCCAACATAATATCCCAAGTACCTATTTATTAATTAGGTAGTGGCCTATGAGGGGATAAACGACTATGGGCTGTTTTTTCCAACGCCAGATAATTTTATCCGAGGAATAATTTTTAATTTTTGACATTTTTTCGATACAAATTCTGTCAGATGTTAATTTTATTGCAAGAAAAAAAAATATATATCAGTCGATTGAAAAATCAGCCCTAAAAGAAAAAATTTGAAACCTCTTTTCAAGGGTTTCCCGACATAATTGTAAGTATGCGCTTCGGGAATCATCGGCTATCTTCGGAAACACAAACATGCGATGATTTATCTAATACTAGCTTCCGCTCGCGGCTACGCCCGCGAGGTATGTCGATAAAAACTATCCTATGTCCTTCCCCGGGATGCAATCTATCTCTCTGGCAAATTTTATCGAAATCCTTTCAGTGGTTTAGGCGTGAAAAGGTAACATACAGACAGACAGGCAGACAGAGTTAGGTACTTTCGAATTTATAATATTAGTATGGATAGAGCTATTACAACAATCATGGAAGTAGGCTATTTTGGATTACCATGATTACCAAATTATGGATTAAAAACTCTATCAATCAATCAATTAACTCAGCCTATATCGCAGTCCTTTGCTGAACATAGGCCTCTCCTATGCTGCGCCACAACATCCTATCCTCCGTCTTTCACATCCAATCTGTCCCAGCCAGCCACCTTATAGAGGTCGTCGGTCCATCTAGCTGGGGGGCGTATCACGTAATAGCCTCTCAACGGAGATTAGCCAGGCACGCAGGAGATATGAACACAAGTGTGTGCGTAAACACAGGTGCACTCTCTGTACCTTGACTCTCATAGTCCGATAGGATGGCAATCCGACACGAATAGGGGGTATTAAACTGCTAACTTGCAAACTCCGGGCTGTTACTAAGAAATTCCTAATGGAAGACCCAATAACACTTTGTCCGACCTGGGAATAGAACCCAGGACCCCACGCTCAGCAGTCGCGCTTGCAACCATGAGACCACCACACTGCGCTTGCCGATACGGATGTAAGGCTGAGGCTACAGTAGGCAGCGATTTGCGATGCGACTGGAAGAGCGAAACGAGAAAAACATGGTATATGGCTACATTACAAGCGAAAAAAAAGCAATTTTCTAATAAATTCGCTTCAATTTCGCTAATGTTGATGTAGCCGATGCCGTGATTTCAGTAATGTTGTTCCTTTCGCATAAAGAAATCAAAGATCGCTAGTAATATTTGATGTACGGTGTAGCCATATATGTGAGCATTCATTTACTTGTTTTAATCGCTCATGTGTCGCAGGTCGCGTCGCGGCCTAATGTAGCCTCAGCCTAAGTTTCATACTTGGCCGCCATTTTGAAAAAAAAGTAATGGTGAGACGGTAGGTATGCCAGACTGCTTAAAAAAAAATCTTCAATCCGCTTTGTCGATCGATCAATACGCCAATCCAACGGGGGCGCCAAACCAGAGGCGGAAGAAGGCGCCTCTCTTGTCGTGAGAAATCGTGTTTCGTGGGGTGCCTTTGGGGCACAGTTATATTATCGTCTGGCACTGCTTGGCAACTAACCAATATGCAGAATACGTTACACGAAGTACTTAAATTTAAAAAATACAGATTTTTTTTCTTAAATTTTTAACTACAGATGCACTCAACCGCCTCGGGTTCGGCGCCCCCTCTGGTTTGGCGTTTGGAGTGGCAGCTCCGTTCGCCCTATGGAAGAATCGGCCCTGTCAATCACTATGGGTATACATGTATGTATTCGTATAATATTGAAACCACTATTTGAAACAGCGGTAGCGCCACAATTTGCAAAAACTAAAAAAAAAATAAGCTATATTGAAGACCGGATCATATCACAATTTTTCCTGTTTTTGAGGGTTTGACTCGAGTTTTGATGTGTGATTATGGCTTACATAAGGCCACAAAATTAAAAAAAAATGTCTGTGAAAGTGGGAGTGTTCTAAATAAATATTTAAACTTTTTTATAAGTATAATTCAGTAAAAACCTTGTCTCTGCAAGTCTGCAAAGGATGTTCCATCTAAAGACACTTCTTCAACTAACACTGTGTTTTTCATTTAAAATAATAGGTGTCTACGTAGGTATATTTTGTTCTAATGCAAAACAACTTTCGACTTTTGTTGATGATTAAACGAGATATAAACGCCAAACGGTTTCCATTTAGGTATAATCGATTATTTGTTTGTAACTTTATTTGTTCATAACTTCTTTGATTGCAGCGTTGCACAGATTGTTTGATGTCTGCAATACGATTCCCAAAATTTTGTGCTGAAGGGATAGTGGACGGAAGAGGATTTCGTGGTTATTGATATACCTATAGGCACTATTCTAGTCACTAGCAATCATGTTAATTCTCTGAGCGGTATAATAGTAACGTTACAATGTCTAACCTTGTGTACCTTTGTTTAGAATTTCAATATGTTTCTTAGGTACGTCGTCTTTGATTGCAAAGCATAGTAATAAATATTCTAAATAAAGTTTTGTTGGGAATTAAGGTTTCTTTTTATTCATTTAGTGCCATCATTATTTGACAAACCGAAATGAACATTCATAGCTTCTGTTCTGTTCCTTATCTTCATGTCTGCATTATTCCCTTGGTCAGTTTACAATAGTAAGTATATATACCTACCTATTATAAGTTCAGAGATTTCCTGACTCATTGGAGCGTATTCTTTTACTTGCTAATGTCGCAAACAATGAAACAATCTTTTTTTCTTTTTCAAATTCAAAGGACCATGACCAGCGGCCTACTTGGCATAGGTACGTTCTACACTAACTAAAACGATCGTGTACAGGAGCTAAGCGCATTTGACCTAGATTTTGAATTAATTGCCCGTTTTTCATCCCGTATGCTTTACCCGTATAGTTATAGGTATTTTTGAAAGATTGGGACTGAGATTACAATGCAATGCAAACGTAGGTACTTAAAAATATGGGACTTGCCCCTCTGCTCTATCACCTTCACTTGAAAAGTACTTCAAGACAAAATCAACGAGCCCAAAGACAATGGGGCTATTGTTTACTTAGATAAGGAGTTCCTATGGCCACCTTCCAGCTCCATCATCAGACCCTGGACTCCACCTTGGGATAATATAAACTTGTCAAGACAAGTCCAACGAATCCAAATGCAACGGGGCTCTCTTTTTGAGGAGTTACGGAGTTGAGTAGTTCCTGTGGTTATATTCTGGTTCCACCCTCATACTCTATGCTTCAAACTAGGACTTGTCAAGTCAAATCCAAATAGCTGAAATACAAGGGGATAATCTTATTTAGTTGAGGAGTTCCTATGGCCAGCTTCCGGGTCCCTTATCAGATTCTGGACTTCACCTTGACCCTAAGTATTTATGTATATACCAAATCCATATAGCCGAAATGCTACAGGGCTATTTTGTCGAGTTAAGGATATCTTTTATCTATATTATTTATGGCAACTTTCCAGGTCCATCATGAGACCCTAGATTACACCTTGGGCAAAGTATAGGTACCTACTTTGCAAGACAAAACCAACGACTCCAAACACAACAGGGCTATCTTATTTAGTTGAGGAGCTCTTATGGCCACCGTCTGAGGCTTCTGGCCTTGTCATCAGACCGGGCTGGTCTGATCACAGAGCCAGCAGCCGTCAAGAAAACAGCACCTAGTGTAATAGATAGCATTTGCCAAGACAAATTGCACAAAATCAAAACCGAACTTATTTAGAAGGTACAAAATGAGTACTAAATAATAAAGACAATCCCTAGGGTTGTGGGTCCCGCTAGGCCTATGTGCAAATAACACAAGTACCACAGGACAACACAAGGACAAGCTAGTGCAGTGAAGTGCTACTAACAAACCTAGTTTTAATAGCTATATTTATTAACACAAGTTTTGTTTTATAGTTTATATAAAAACGTTAGATTGTAAGTTATATGTGTATGGGCCATTGTGGCATTTGTAGCTTGAAATGAAATGTTTTATTTATAACCTCTCCCTTTTATGAAGTGAGCCTTTGGTTTATATTAATAGTATCACACGAAGTGCTGCACAAGTCAAATAACTTCTCGTGGCGTGTCAGACTTCTTTTACTGACTAAAACTCACCTGTGTTCCTTCAGTTGCCTGTGCCAGGGGCCACGGTATCTCTTTCGAACAACCCGCGACCCTGGCAGGCATCAGCCCTAGCGGACCCCGTCAGTTAGTGCTGATCTCTTTGAGGCGCGCGTGGAACACAACGCACCGTTGACCCGGGCCTGGTCCTTACCGGACGGTGAGCTGCCCATTGCTCGCCGTCCGCAAGCCCGCGCCTGCGGTGGCCGGGAATCGGCTGTCGATTCCCGACGCCCAGGGCGTCTCCTGCGGCGACTAGGTGCGTGAGGGCGCAAAGATTGCCTCTCCATTACGTGCTCCGCCTGAGGAGGCAGAGCACGTAAGGGAGAGGCAGAGGGAGAGAAGGAGGCTTCGCGAGCATTACTGCTTCGCAGAAGGTGGCGAGGGCCTCCCATGCACTCTCGCTCCGTACCATGGCCTGGACTAGGACTGAACGCGAGAGTTCGCCGCCGCTGATCACCGCCGCCGATCGCCGCCGTGTGGACGCGGCGGTGCTCTGCCCAAGTTGGGCAGACCTCCACCGTATGCTCCACCGTGTCCTCCGGGCGATACACACAATGGTGACACCAGGGCGTTTCCTCCCTCCTTAACCGGAACAGGAACCTCCCGAAGCAGCCGTGCCCGGTGAGGACCTGCGTTACTCCTCAAAGAGGGGACTTATCGCCGCAATTGTGGCGTGCCCAGCACTGGGTTGCGACAGTCGCACTCTCCGTTTTGCCTCCTCGCGCCACTCCCATATGTGGGCGAGGACCTTTTCCTCCAGATCCCATGGCGGCAATCCGACAAGGAGGCTCGATGCCTCCCCGGAGACCGTGCGGTATCCCCGGACTAGCCGGATGGTCATGACCCTCTGGGACGCGTTCAACCGCTGGCTGGCTGGTCGCCGCTTCAATGAACGCGCCCACACCGGTGCCCCGTAAAGGGCTATGGACCGCACGACCCCCGCAAAACGCCTCCTAAATTGGGCAGGAGCCGCTTCAAGGCAGCCCCGGCCCGCTCCAGTCTAGGAGCCAAACGTTGGAAATGCTCCACGAAGTTCCACCGGCTGTCGACGACAAGTCCCAGGTACTTCATCGTCGACTCGACGCCGATGTGAACCCCTCCTCCTACCATTATTTGGGAACCCGATGGTGGCGCATTCCTAGGACCATGAAAACACAATCATGGCCTCGGACTTGTGCAGGGCCAGTCGAGTCCCAGTGTCCGCATCCTTTCAACATCGACGCGTTACTATGGAATCCTTGGATTCTGTAAGTACTTACTGGATTCTGAATAGCGATGAAATTTTTCGTTGATTTAGAATTTTTAAAATTAGTTGTTCGATACATTTTGACCGCACATTTTTCTATAAAACAGCCTTGTTTTTTAATATCCGCTAATATCCTACGCTTGGTCTAGAATCATATGCTGAATTCATTGTTAGGTACAGTTTGCGCCTCTATGTCTCTGCTACCCTGTATTAAAGTGTCAAAAGCGGAAAAAGCACTAACTAAATAATTTAACGATTTGTATGGTAGGTAAATATTTGGTTTTATTGGAAAAACCATAACGTAGTAATTCTTAGTAGGTAAGTAATTCTTAGTAGGATTTGTCAGTTCTAACTCGTACCTGTGCTCGTAGGTACTATCTTTTACTAGATAAGTAGGTATAGGCACCTACATAATAATACTCCAGCAAGTAAGGTAAACACTGGTCGTCGTGAAGCAAGGCACATCGTAAACCAACATTCAGATAAGGTACGGCGTACGCGCCAAGTATTACTCAATGTAACTATTAGTTTCACATCGTCAGGACGTCATCACGTCAGTTCTCAAGTGGAAAGTGACGAGGTTGGTCGCCGAAGTTGTGGTTCTGTAATTATTTGTGTTGTGCGCTACGCTACAATAACCGGTAAGATGTTTGTGTACATGTTCTATTTAAAAAGTATCGCATCAGATTCCTCGACTCGTTAGAGACTATTTATGTTGAGAGTATTAGTGATTGTGTCAAGGTTATTACATTAAATGAATAATATTACACTAATTGTAGGCACCCATGGTTTTCCACGTTATTTTGATGATATCATACAAAAAATAATTCTTGAATCTTGATAGGCATGTAGCATCATATACCTACATATTCTTGGTTTTGAATTATTGTTAGTAGGTAGGTATTATCAATTTACACACCTACGATAACTTCATTACAAGGTGGTTTACTTAAGTTAGGTACCTTCCTACCTACACCTTCCACAGTTCCACCATATCCGTCCGTAGGTACCTATGTCAATTCCGATTGTTTATTTAGCCTTTGGAATCTTTTTATGATCAGCCGGTCGATTCTGTAAAAATCTCACCGTGAAAACTTACGTGAAGTGAGTTTGTTTTGCTAGGAATTGACACTATTGACAGCTCACTCCACGCTCACTTCACCTAAGTTTTCACGGTGAGATTTTTACAGAATAGCACCGCAGTTTACCTATGTCTGTCTATCATCTGTCACAGTGGTTTTTCTCGAGAGCTTCATATTTTCTCGAGAAATATTTATAAGTAACTAGTTTCTATGCAAACACACAGCACCTAATAGAACCAAAATCAGTAAATACTAGTTCTCTTAAAAAATATTAATGAAACTTTATTAATTCTAATTAATTTTTGTATGTGCCGGATGCGGAGTATAACCGCAGAGTATTAGTTTCATATTTTAAAAAAAACCGGTCAACTGCGAGTCGGACTCGCGCACCAAGGGCTCCGTACTTTGTAGGTATGTAGGTACTTAAATAGTTTTAATATTATTATTTTTCGTAATGTACAGACGCCAGCGCATCAAGCTACCCGAAACTGTCAAATTTTTCTATTCAAATTTGAACCTTATGCTTTAGTGATAAAGTTGAAAATCTATTAAAGAAATTTGACAGTTTGTAGTAGCTTGATGTGCTGGCGTCTGTACCTAACTACAAAATTACGGTTTCCGGATTTTTTCTTTTACTTGTGCTACATGACATTGCTTCTTGCCAAATCTCATGATTCTAGGTCAACGGGAAGTGGGTATCTACCCTTATACCCCATAGGTTTTGATTTCGGAACATTGCGTTGACTATTTCAATGCTTCAAGGGATTGCAGCCCTGAGTATTTAATATTAATTTCAACTTGATTCCTCCCCGAGATAAAGGGTCTTGACAGACAGACAACAAAGTGATCCTATAGGGGTTCCGTTTTTTCCTTTTGAGGTACGGAACCCTAAAAATGGCTACTGTGATATTTACCGGCATAAAAAGCTATTGTTTTACTTTATGAAGTCTGGTCTTGAAATAACACGGAAAATCTGCTGCTCTTATTTGTTTGCATAACTCGACGAAATGTAGGTAGTTAACAGCTGATGTTTTTTCACTCCTTTGGGTTTGGTCCCATAGTAAAAGTTGTTGTGTGAACACCTACAGCGTCCTGTTCCTCTCTGATTTTTTTTGTTATTTCAATTCCACTTTTTATAAATGACAATAAAAACGGTAAACGTGCGAATGTTACAGTAATTCTAAGAAATTTAAATATTTGCGATCGCTATATATGTATATAGCAGGAATAAAATTTATAGTTATCAAACTGATGATAATAGATAAGTAAAAAGCGGCCAAGTGCGAGTTTGACTGGAAAACGAAAGGTTTTATATCACTGAACAATAAATATTTTACACTATTGAGCAAAAACGCCGAAAAGTTTCCTGTACCTACCCCTTTTAATTTTGAACTCTATTTTATTTTTATATTATTTTGTTGTTCTACTACACACTGAAAATTTCAATATTCAACTGTCTACCTATTACGTTTCAAAAGATACAGCTCTGTGACAGAAGCACGGACAGCGGAGCCTTAGTAAATAGGGTCCCGTTGGCGCTATTTGGGTACGGAACCCTAAATATTATGTAAATGTTCGAAAGTTACCTACAAGATAAGGATGACTGATAATCGAATAAATGATAACCATAGCATAGCCGTCTTGTTTTTGGAAACTCACGTCGAAACAAATTACGGCCGTTTTATGGTTTCGTTGACCCTGTCTTGTGTTACGTGGTGGGTGATGTGTTGATACGTTGGTAAACAACTTTCTCCGAGTCTAGTTTCATTTTCAATCACAATCCCAAGGATTTTGAAGGTATGTTGAAAACATTATTCCGCTCGAAAACGTAATTAACGCAATTTATATTGTTGAATTTTCAAAATGTATGGCATTGTGAGTATCTAGTTAGTGCTTATGAGCGGGAGGACCTTGACGCTGATGTAGGAGGTTTCCGCTTGGTTTTTAGATTACACTGCGTGCAGACTAGACAGATAACGAAAGGAAAGTTTGTTTGTTTGTTGTTAGGAATTCACGTCTCGTTTTATTTAGATAATATGAAACTTAATTTCTCGGATTTTCTGTCGGTTGTACAGGAGATGCCAACACATCAAGGTAAGTACTACAATCTGTCAAATTTCTATAATAGATTTTCAACTTGATCGCCAAAGCATAAGGTAAAAAATTGATTGGGAAAATTTGACAGTTTAAGGTAGCTTGATGTGCTGGCGTCTGTACCTACATCAAAATGACCATAAATTAGTACCGTAACGTACCGGGAGCGTGGGGATTGGCACATGCAAAGAGAGGCCTATGCTCAGCAGTGGGTAAAGTCGGGCTGTGGATGATGATGATGATGAGGTAACGTTCACACTGGGATAGAGTCACAATTTTTTGTCGTTGGACCTGGACGACTTGACTCACAATGCTGGCGCGCGTGGTCAAAATCGGTACTAACGCTGCCATCTTGTTCTGTCAATATACAGTTTCTATGAAAATTAGGGCTGATTTTTCAATTGCCCCGCCCTAAGTCAAATGTTTTATACCAACAACTCCCACCTGCCAAAGTCAGCACTCTAAATAGTGCAGTGGCTGACACGCACAACTCGAGCAGCCATGTTGAGTGGATAGCACAAAATAACAACTAAAAATTTGCTAAGAAACATGAGTCAAACGCATCTCAACTGTTGCGATTGGTGGACTGAATTATCAGTTAGGTTACAGTTCTTCGTTTGTTTATTTGGTCTCTCGTTAGACTTAAAGAAGATGAAATATACCATAAAAAAATACCATATAAAAGGGGCCCGTGGCTAAATAGTAACAGCCACACAGGTCGATAGATCAGGTTAAGCTACGCTTGCCGCGGTTGGGTGACCATCTTTACATACCGTGACCCCTCCGTGCCTCAGAAAGCACGTTAAGCCGTTGGTCCCGGCTGTCATTCGTGGATCTTTGACAGTCGTTACGGGTAGTAATAATTCTTTGGTAGTCAGAAGCCCGAAAGTCTGACAACCAGACTTATCAAGGGGTATCGTACTACCCAGTAATTGGGTTGTGGACGTCAGATAGGCAGTCGCTCCATGTAATATACTGGTATTCAGCTGCATCCGGTTAGACTGGAAGCCGACCCCATCATAGCTGGGAAAAGGCTAGGCAGATGATGATAAATATACCCACATGAACCTTGTTTTCTCTTGAGTAGGTAAGTACCTACTCATAAAGGATAGGTCCATATTACTGGCTAGAATTGATTGATTCTATAGAATACAAGTAAAGAAAAAGTAAAAGAAAGGAATATAAAAATTGCACTTATTGCACCATGATGCAGTGTAGTTAACAGTCTTAATTATTACTTTGCAATCCCGTACTAGTGCGGGAAAGTACGCTTGAAGGCCTATTCAAACCTAAGCGGTATTGGCTACCGTCTGCGGCAGACAAAACCGAGTGGGTATGCGGTAATATTACTGTTCACACCAAAGCGGATTTCGCTATACTTGTGGGTAGAAAACTGAGTTCGAGTTTCGCTCAGGAAGCAAGAAGGTAAAGACTTCTACCCATAGCGACAGCGAATACCGCTCAGCGCGGCCGCGGGAGGTCACCGATGAGCTGGACTGATCAAATTACAACCGCGGCTGGTGGCCCCTAGACTGTCATTAAATGCAAATGTAAACCCGCTAAAATTAACTTTAAAACAATGTGAAAGCCGCCTTAAAAAATATCTACCAATGTTTTGCGTAACGGTTTAGGGCTGATTTTTCGACAGATAACTTTATTCGTAGAATATTCAGCAGTAGGTAGGTAGGTATTGCTGCTGACTGCTGGTAGACTGCAGTAACGAAGGCCTACTGCACGTTCAAAACGATGCAATGACCAAGCACCAGATGCACCAAGATGGCAAGCTAACACGACTGCCGCGTCGCTTGCTGTAGGTACATAACTAATTGGCGGCTTTAGAACGGGGGTTACCATTTTGTAATTGTTTATGTGTTCGTACCAAGGCAGGATCGCCCCTGACGTAACTAGGAGCTAAAAATAAACCTTAGTAGTTGTCACTTTATTGTTTCTTAACTTGGCTCCTTGACATAATTTTTCGTGACATCATGTTGAATGATCATGAAGATAGTAGGTACCTACCTACGATCATACATAATATTTTAATGGCAAACAATGTGGAAATTATTGTGCGTGTTTGTGGATGTAAGTACCCACCGACAAATATGGTCTGTTCCAAAAGTATCTAAAGAAAGTGTAAACAAAGGCTATTCATCGGGGTAATTGGCGTAACACACTATCAGTACCTAGCAATTTTTATAGGCTTTTATATTATTAGTTCATTATAATTCATTGCGATATTTACGTTGTTGAGTAGACACATTTTTCGAACATACATAATATAAAGCAATGGATTAGCAATAAGCTTCAAAATGATTCAGATTGTGGTTGATAGTGCGTTACGCAATTAGGGCGCAGCTCGCGCAGGTTAAATTCATACGCAATAACAATCTCACTAAAGGGATTTAGGTAATAAAATAACACATTCGTCTGTATCTAAAAGGTTTCAATTCAACTATACCTCACCACTTTTTTCAACAATCATTGTTTGAATAATATTATTAAATTGTTCTTACTTACATAATTGAAAACTCAAATTCATACTTATTTTTATTTAAAACTCATCTACAAAATGTGGGTGTATCTACTAAAGGTACACCTCTGCCTGACCCTTCGGGGATTACATTGTCAATTCAAAGACTTCTTGAAGTTGAGAATTTGGTGACTATTTACATAATTATTCATTATTGAGCAGACAAATCAAACATTTATGAAGCAATATCTTTCAAAATGATTTAGATTGTGATTGAGAGTGTGTTACGAAATTTGGGTGCTGGACTTCACAGACTAATCAAGGGTCCTATCAAATTGCGAGGCATATTAGCCTTGATCATAGAAAAAGAAACAAGCGAGTTGGACTCGTACACGAATTCCGTACCTCCGTAGAATATTAAGGAAAAAACGCCGAATGTGACTACTTACTATGTATTTTTTGTCCCATAATTATGTCGCATTGACAGATATATTAAATTAGCTTCTGCCCGCGACTTCGTTCGCGTGAAATGGCGTCGCATCACCTGCCCGGGCTATCACTTCGTTTTCGCTTAGCGACATTTATTCTTTTTGCTCGGCTCCTAAGGGTCATAGCGTTAAATAGCCTATGTAGCATTCCTCGAGAACCAAACCCAAAAGTATTTTTTCAAATCCGACCAGTAGTTACAGAGATTAGTGCGTTCAAACAAACAAACTCTTCAGTTTTATTATTAGTATCTACCTATACAGAGATAGGACTCTGGCTAGGATGATATCTAGTCCAGAGAGTGAAGTACGGTTACGGTACCTTGGCATGACACAACTTCACCTACCTACTCTTGTCGTTATTCACTCATTTAACATTCACTGACTTGACTTGTGATAAGATTAACCGGTAATTAAATGTAAATTAAAAACCTATTAATTATAGGTACTAACAGTGCGATTTTAAAACTTGATTTCAAGGTATTTTCCATCGGTTACTTTGTACTCATACAAATTTAATTATCACTTGATCTCCACCGTAATCAGGCTAGACATTAGCAGAACGATCGATGTTGAACAGTTCGACGTCACACCATCATCATACGTACCTATCGTGACAAAACGTGAGCAAAAACAAGTCGCATCACTGCCATCAACAACTAGGTATTGTGTGGAGCTCTAATTCATATACATACTAGATATCAATTACCTGCACTCTCCACACAGTTTATTGTGCTTACCCTAAAAATAATCATGGTAATCGGCCTAATAATCACGGAGAAATCTGTGTACATTCTAAGAACGTGTACATAGATGAAAAAACCGGTCAAGAGCGTGTTGGACTCGAGCACCGAGGATTCTCCATCATGTTTTTAAATTTTCATCGGCGAGGCCTATATTCGTCAGAGATTTTTAATACTGCGGTGTAGAATATTGCAGTTTTAGGTAAGCGCCATCTCTAGACCGATAGTGGAACTAATGTAACTTTTGTTGATAATTTCTGAAAAAGTGTGCTATTTAGAGACATCGTTTTATTTTTCCTATAATCTTTACATAAACTTCTATCACAAAGAATTATTTCAGATTTTTCTCTATGCATTTCATGTTTGCATAGAGAAAAGCCTGGGGGAACGGTATTTTTTTTAAATTTTTCATCAAAAGTCGAAACTATGCGGCCTAAAAAACATAAGAAAAAATCTTTGAGAATGTGTAAACAGCGCTCTTTCATATGATACTTCACATGCCTTAGTAGCCCACTTCGAATTTTTAAGACACCCTTTCAGAACCAGCCGGTCGATTCTGTAAAAATCTCACCGTGAAAACTTAGGTGAAGTGAGCGTGGAGTGAGGTGTCAATAGTGTCAATTCCTAGCAAAAACAAACTCATATCACCTAAGTTTTCACGGTGAGGTTTTTACAGAATCGACCGGATGTTGCAAAAAAAAAAACATTTTCTTTCTTATTTGCAAAATACATAGTTGGAGAACCGTCATCCAAAATTATTCCTTCATGTTGATAGCATTAGTAGTCCTTGAGATATCCAGCTGTGACAGACGGACAGACAGACAGACTGAGTCGCACCATAAGGGTTTCTTTTTACCATTTTGGTACCGAACCCTAAAAAGAAGAATAATTTCCTCCTTTGTAGGCCGGGTTCCTTACCTCAAAAGGAAAAAAGGGAACACTTCTAAGATCACTTCGTTGTCCGTCTGCCTGTCTGTCAGTCAAGACCCTTTTTCTCAGGAACGCGTGGGGTTATCAAGTTGAAATTAATATCAAATACTCAGGGCTGCAATCCCTTGAAGCAGTGAAAAAATCAAACTTCTAAGTCAACGCAATCAAAAGAAACGGGCGTTTATGTTCCGGAATCAAAACCTATAGGGTACCTTCCCGTTGACGTAGAATCATGAAATTTGGCAAGAAGCAATGTCATGTAGCACAAGTATAGGAAAAAGTCCAAAAACCGTAAATTAGAAGCTACATTAAAAAAAAAATTAGACTATTTACGTACCTAAATATTTTTACGGAGCTCTCGGTGCGCGTGTTTTTTTAAGTCGGTTAAAAAATACACGCTATGGCAACAATCGCGGATGATTGGCTTTCATCTGGCACAAGGAAGCCGATCTATTCTGTAAAATTACACCGTGTTATCTTAGATCTGTGAAGTGAGCTGTCAATAGTGTCAACCCCTACCCCTAGCATCTAGGTGGGATGACAGCCCACTTCACCCATTTTTATTACAGAATATATCCTAAGTTTGTAACTTGTTACGTAACGGTTCTAAAATTATTATTTTTTGTCTTTTTCAGAAAATGGGCAACTTCATCCTTTCGATCATTTGGCTTTTAATCCTCATATTTATATCACTTTGGATAGCTGGTATTGCTGCTGGTATCTACATAATTGTCCTTCCCTTCACAGTCTGTATAGAAGCGTTAACGGTGAGTATTCTATGTTTTTAACTTTCCACCACAATACAAGTTAATGTATACCAACCTGGTTTTTTCGTGTGGCCATTCTCTTGGATGCCCCCCACC
The DNA here is from genome assembly GCA_963855955.1 of Luperina nickerlii. Lineage (NCBI taxonomy): Eukaryota > Metazoa > Arthropoda > Insecta > Lepidoptera > Noctuidae > Luperina > Luperina nickerlii. Next base: position 12,961,370 of record OY979674.1, read on the forward strand.
TGTCGGGTGGATGGCAGGATAGGTCTGCCAGACTCTTAGGTCCGTCGTCCACGACGCACATACGTAGATTTTAATTATTTAGGCGGCCAAAAATATTTTTTGGTTTTAATTAGTTCCACGCACTGTATTAAATTAAAATAAACTCTTTTCAGTTCAAAATATATATTTTTTATTTCATTACACAAGTTTTATACACAAATATAGTAGCAATTTTCAAAAAAGTAAAACAAAGTTCAAATAATATTTTAAATGATTAAAAATAAGGTATAATTACATCACCTATATCTACCTACACCTATATAAACATAAATAAAACTAAATATCACTCTCACTTTGAGAGCATTCCTCCATTGACTCTATATTTGGTTCGGCAGACATCAACATTTCTATTGTTTCTGGAAGGAATGCTTTGCGAGAAGGTTTTTTAATTTGTCTTTTTTAATTTCGCATCACAGTAAGATCCAATAGGCTTTATAAGTTGCTCTCTGCGGAAGTAGCCGTAACAATCATGGTTTCTTTTGGCGGATAACATTCTTGTTTCACCTTTAATAAAAGATCGTAGCAAGGGAAGTGTCTTGGATTTGTTGCCCTTATTATTTCGTATTGCCGTCTAGTAAGATCCGCTTCCACGTACATATGAAGTGCTTGTAGAGGCGTCAGCAGGGGTAATTTGTCGTTCTTATTCACCTTAGAATAGGCATTTCTATATTTACTCGCTCGAGTTGGTGAATTTGTTATTTCTTAAGAACTTTGGAGGCATCCCTGTGCCCTGTAGTTTGCAAGACTGATTGTGCAGCGTGGACAATGACTTCATCGTCTAAAGTGGCGCGGACTTCTTCCGTTTTCCTTCTTTTGCTGCGCGCACTTAAATCTCGAAAAGGTTTAGTTGGTCACCTTGAGGAGAGGGCGATTCTATTGGAATCACGTAAGTTCCTTCTCATCAAGATTGGTTGTTTTTAAGAAAAACTTCTTCGTGTTTATTGGCTTTCAACCATCTTTGCTTAAATTCGGTTTTCACATAAGTAAATTAGTGCTTCAAACACTTTTTAGCATTTTCGGTGTCTCCATAACGATTCAAGAGATAATTTTCATAAAAATAGAGTTTTTCACTTAAGCTTGGGAAATTTTGTTTTTGTATCTGGTCAAACAAATATTTCCGAGTCACTACTTTAGTACCCGAAGCACCAGACGGACCTAAAACAAAAAGTAAATTGTTTTAAAATAAAAAAGCAGCACAATGCCATTTTGCTCAATTTTGACTTGAAACATTCAGTTGCTCTCAATTTTGAAAAGCGCGGGTTTCCGCGGCTAATTATTTTGTCGTAATATGGACAAATATGTTAAGTATTGAGAAATAAATAAATTATTACAGGGACGGACCCTTAAGTAAGTTAAAAACCTTATAAAAAATTTAAAATACAAAAAAAATGCACATGTGATAGAGCTATCTTTGACAAATTAAAAGTATATTAAGAAAAACGACAATCAAGTATATTATTGTTGTAAAACATAGGTCCTTACCTGAATTATTGTAATCCATAACTTTCACTTGAAAACAATTATTTCATCAATAATTATGCACTTTAGAAGTTATTAGTTTGGGAGCGCTGTCGAAAACAGACACGTACACGTTAAGCGACTATCGGATTCCGACTACTCGAGGGTTACCTCATGCACATCGACGACCGTTGGAAGGGGTGTCGTTTTGTACCTGGAACTGTTTACTACCTGAGTAAATGGTTAAATCATTATTATATTGTTGTTCTAAAAATAGCTTTTGGCCGCCTAATTCATTAAAATCTACGTATGTGCGACGCTTCTCAACGGATTAGTAATTAGGCCGTAGGCACCGATACGACGATAAAATTTGTAAAAAAAAGTCAAATTGTATGTCATCGTTCTGTATACCTACTGTAGCACAGTTTCGAAACCAGTTAGAGTGCGATTTGCACATTGGGTCGCATTTTCATATCCCATTAGTTATTTATAAAAGAAAGAAAAATTGTTTATTCTGCACAAACAAGACGAACCTTACAAAAAAAAAATACACCACGGTCATCACGATACGTGATTGGTTGCGTCGGGGAGGTACCGCCATTTAAATACTTGCTGTGACATTCTGGCTACTCATTGGTGATTTGAGTTTGTAAATGGTTACTTTTGAGCGGTGTCATGGATGAAGGGCCCTACTGACTAAAACCACACTTTACTCTTTAACTATCTTTGGCCGGGGCGATTGCATCGTCTTGAATTAGGTTCTGAAAAACCAGCCTAGGTGCGGTAGCTGACCACCACACAGGGAAGTGTCAAAGTCATGAAACTCCCTATTAACGACAAGGTTTTAAAATTAGGAAAATGCTGGGCTCTGAACCTATTAAGTTAGAAAACATATGTATTGAATATCCATATGCGGGTTCCACTTAAACGGTTGTTGTTTTTGATTGCAGGGTCTCACAGATTTCTTGCTGTCAGTAGTACAATTCCCGAGATACTGTGCTCAAGGGATGATGGAGGGAAGAGGACTTAATTAGGTTATTATATAAGCAATATTCTAGTCAAATTAACAGTTTAACTAATAATGGTGATGATTCTCTTGTGACCGACATGTTCTTACAGCACCCTGATTGCGTAAGACACTTTCAATCGCAATCTGAATGATTTTTCGATCATATGAATGATCGAAAAATTTGACCGCTCAACAACGTAAATAACGCAATGAATGTTGTTGAACTGTCAAAATGAAACCGATTGCTACTGATAGTGTGTTACGCAATTACCCCGCGGGGTGTACCAGAAAGGTGTGGTCATCGTCAGTGGTACATCCCGTATACTTAGTTCTTTCCGTCTATTCCTTGCTCTATCCTACTTATATGATAGCCTAAAAAACCTACTTATTAGGTTTTTTAATTTCTAAATGACTTCAGTTCACAGAATCAGCGCCATTTTCTATTATATTCATTAAGTGCCATCATTATTAATTAACATTTTTTAAACGTGTTCATTTAACGATTTACCCTATTATGAATGAGATTGTTAGGTGTTTAAGTTGGTAGGTATTATAAAAAGTGCTGCATGGATGCTCCACAACCACCTACCTATATGCATACTTATTAACTGTTGGATTCGTCATAATTAGGTACTTACATAAGTTGAGATTACAAGTATTACCTAAATTAATAATTATTATGTAAGTAATATATAATAATTAATAATAATATTGTATACAATATCTGTCACACATTATATTTTATTAAATAAATATGTAGGTACCTAGTGCCTACACATTTGTTTCTAAGAATATTGTTTTATTGTATGTACCTACGGTCAATTTAAATTTAGGTATGGGGCCGTCCGGCCCTAATTGTCTACAGTGGTCATACTTATTTTTTCATTTGAAATCCGATCTTATATTAAAGTCAGTAATGTTACGGCTACACTACCTTACCGTCTACCGGGTTGTTACCGCAATAATTATAGCATTTAATTACCGTTTAAATTACTGCGTGAAGTGGTATGGTTACACTAGAGTTTACCTAGATATGTCAATAAATTAGGCGGTAAAAATTTCATTTTTCAAGATGGAGGTTGAAGCTGCAGCTGTGTTGTATTTTATGAGTGCCAATTATTTTTACATGAATCATTTAAATTATTACACTACGATTTTTATGGGCTTTTTGTCGGGTATCCCAAAGAGACGGTTCGGATTGGAATATTTCCAAAAATTCGAGCGCTTTTTCATTTGACCACTCCATGTCGCATGTCGGTCGATACGTGCGTCGACATTAAGCTCATGTTGCACACTGGACAAACGGTAGTGTGGCCATAAACGCAATAATTACTGCGGTAATCTTCTTTGATGTGCGAAAAAAGACCGCCGCTGGAGCTATTGTCTACCGTCATTTGCCATATTGATTGGCATTGTAAAATTATGACCATAAATCGTGGTTACACCTAGGCGTTATTGAAGTTATGGCAATAATAATTGGCATATCACAGTAGTGTGGCCGTAACATAATAGAGTTGGTAATGCATTAAAGTTTTTCGTCAGAGTTTAGTTTTAATACTTTAGATTTATAGGTACATGTGACGTCACGCCGCCGTACCACCTTCAAAGTCGATTTTCTCGAAAACTACTAGGATACCAATTTTGTTGTTCGAGTACTAATTAGTACCAATTGAGTATCAATTATCTACCAAATATGGAAGCGATTGGCGTTGGTGGTGGTATTTCACCAAATAATATTCCGAGAAGTACTTACTGACTTATTATTTGTATTGCTTTGTAAAGCTGGGGGTCCGTGGAAGTTTTTAAAACCTTTGGACTCATTGTCACACTCCTATTATTGTTTTTTTTAAATGCCGAAAATCTAGAACGAATCATGTTAAACAATAATTTTCCCTTTGAGCTAAGTTTTAGTAACTTTGGGTGGTGTTCAGACAGATAGTATTTTTATCGATCGTAGATAATTTGTATTAGCTAATGAATAGATTACTTATGTACTTAATAAAAAAAATAAAAAATAGGACAGAAAGAGAAGAATACCTAAGTCTGAAGTCAAGTGAGAATTTCCCAAACAATATAAAAACCTTCTAGCCCCTAAACTATAAAATAGTCGTTAAACATACATGGGGGGTGCATGTTACGGGAAGCCCTTGAAGAGAGGCTTCTAAACTTTGGACATCGTTTCACGGGTTTCGGTTTTCGGCTGTATATTTTAAGCTCATTGGTATGAGTACATACTAATCCCATGTTATGTACTACATATTAAGCTCCTTGCCATTGACATTATGATAAATGTCAGTGATTACGACAGACGGCACATCAAGGAACTTATATACTAACTTAGTATATAAGTTCCTTGCGGCACATCTATTTAAATTATTTTACTCTGTGCCAAAGAGGATATACACTATAACTCTGTGCGGCACAATGACAGCCGAGTCGACAACCTCGTGCATGAAGTCATTTCAATATTGTAGTCTGTGTTTCATTAATTGTTCTTTCTGAGCTTTGACGAGGTCCACAGGCTACAATATAATATAGGGTATCTGTAGGCCCTTATCATTTGAATTAAGCGGTTTTCACAGAAAATGTTTGGCATCTGTTTTTCGATATGTTGGCTTTTAATCCTCATATTCATAGGATTTTGGATAGCTTGTCTTGCTGCTCCAGTCTACATATTCCTCCTACCTTTCTCAGTCTGTATACCAATCTGCGAGGTTAGTAAATATTTTTTACCTAACAACGTAGTAGGTATGTAGATACTACCTAATTAATAATTTCAAAATCAACTCCACATCAGAGCCGAAGTCTGTATGAAGTAGGTTAATTAGGTACCTACTAATACATATTTCGGTCAGAATTCCTCAACACAACACAACGGCAGACCCGCAGACCGTCGGATAGCCGGCAAACAGCCTCCGGCTATGGCCAACTGTATGGTCCTTTTAGTCTGTGCCATTATACAGGGTTATTGCTAAAACATTAACAACCTCTTAAGAGGTCATTTTACTCATCATTATGAACAACTTTTACTATGGGACCAAACCTGAAATCGCGAAAAAAAAATTAGCTGTTCCCTACATTTTGACGAGTTAAATACGAACATAAATGTAGGGAACAGCTGATTTTATTTTCTCGAGATTTCACTAGTAGCCGATCACAACAGGGCCAGCATTAGAAAAGTGATCATTATTTCAGTGGAAGGAAAAAAAGATTGAGCAGACAGACGAATATTGTCATCCCTTTTTCGCACTTGAACAATGATAATGATGACTCAGTGGGCACTTATCTAAACGCCTCAGACTTAGGAAAAAGCTGGGTTATCACTCTACTCAAAACTAAATAGGGCCCACCATGTTTTTTTGCCTTAACTTAAAATTGAACGTAATTGTTCAGTTTTTATGAATGTACAAGTGTCAAGTGGGCATTCAGGAATAGTGTAAAAATAAACAATGGAATCATTTGTTTATTTCCTTTAATAAAAACACAAATAACAGTTTTTAGGAAAAATTACACAAAATAAAGGATCAACATGATCTTGTAAAGCACACGTCTTCTGAAAAAAATTATGGTGCTTGTTATTTTTTAATAACGAGTGGGTCCTCCTCTGCTCCGTATGCACTCTCTGAGCCTATCTGGTACACTTTCAATCAAGTGAGTCACGTTTGTATGCGGTATTTGTTCCCAACAGACTTTCAGGGCGTTAATGAGCTCCTGCTGGCTGTTAACATCACTGTAGTTTTCTTTCAGGCTTCTTTTGAGTTGATCCCATAAATGCTCTATTGGGTTGAGGTCGGGACTCATGGCTGGCCATGGCAAAACGGTGATATTGGCTTCAGAAAGGGCTCTTTGTGTGGTGCGGGCTGTGTGTGCGCGAGCGTTGTCATGCATAAAGACAAAATTATTGCCCACTCTTTGTGAAAACGAGATGACATGTGGCCGGATTACTCGCTCGATGTAACTGGCGGCGGTTGCGGTACCTTCATTGAGAATTACCAGCTCTGTTTTGCCGTGTAAGCTAATTCCACCCCATACCATAACACTGGGACCCCCCCATCGGTCTGTTCCATGGACGCATGGTTCAGAAAAACGTTCCCCTTCTCTTCTCCACACGCGTATCCGTCTGTCATCACTGTAAAACTTCACTTTAGACTCGTCCGTAAAAAGCACATTCCTCCAGTTATCCATGGTCCATTCCAAATGTTCCCGGGCGTACCTTAATCGTGCTGCACGATGAGCCCTCGTTAGTTTCAGTCGAATAGCGCGTACTCTAGAGCGTTGTCCATCTTCGTGAAGCCGATTCCGAATGGTTTGGTCGCTGACTCTCGTCCCTGTGGATTGCCGTAGTCGAGTTTGTAAGGTCCGAGCGGTAACAGTACGCTCCCGTCGTGCGGTTAACCTTAGATATCGGTCTTCCTGGGTAGTCGTAGCCCTAACTCTTCCTGTGCCAGGTCTCCTAGCTACACTTCCGGTCTCCTGATACCGTTCCCAAACATTTCGGATTGCTCGTCGCGAAACACCGAGGTGGATAGCCACAGACCTCTGAGACTGTCCCTCTTGAAGCAAGGATACTGCTCTTGCAGCGGTTTCCATGTCCATATGACGGCGAGGACCAGGCATAGTGATCACAACTAACACAGAAACCAAACAAAATTGTTAAAAACGTGAGTATTCCACAACACTGTTTAGTGTAGACTGAAAACTTAAGTGACTGAGAATTTGTGCATTCGACGATTTTTTCGAGTACTTCACTTTTTTAGCTACCCTCTTGAAACCAATATGAATGTTGTCGAAATAAACATTGATAAGGATTCCTAAACATGTCAGCTTGACGGTTCAATGCATAACTTTGTCAACAACTACTTAGATAACTTTATTTTGACCAAAATAGTGACTGATTCGAGGTGGGCCCTATTTTGTTTTGAGTAGTATATTATAGACTAGCACTTTGCCCGCGACTTCGTGCGAAGGTTTACGTACTTTCCTCAAAAAAAATATATATTCTCTCCATTAATTTTCGAAAATTAATGTTTACAATCTTTATAATTTATTTAGAGAAATAAGTATTCGGGCCATTTTTAAGTTAAAATTATGATTTTTCAAATAAACTCCCCCGAACAACCCGAATCTCTTCAAAGTAAGAGTGAACAGGCTTCTTCTGGGTAAGCTCACTCCATCGTAGATCGTTTGTCTCTGTCACCTCTGACCTAGAGTCAAGAGCAAACCCATTTCAAATTAAAAAAACTGTCCTTCCCTTTTCACCACGACAGGGCTCGTTTTAAAAAAAGGATTTGGTACATTTCCATTGTATTTCGATCATTCCCCATTCATCCTCTTAGGGGTGGTTTTTTGAAAAACCCTTACTTAGTGGATACCTACTCTTCATAAAGAACAAAGCCTTCAAATTTCATGTCTCTAGGACCAGCGGTTTAGGCTGTGGCTGTGCGTTGATATATGTAGATAGAAGATAGATATTTTTCTCTCCTTTGGTTTTCACCGTCACATGTAGGTCAAGGTAGGTAGGTTTGTTGTTACTAGCTTTTGCCCACGGCTTCGCCCGCGTGGAGGTTGGAATTTATCCCAGTTGAATGTACTACCGGAATAAAAGTAGGTATACTATGGCCTAACACAGGTCATGTTCTATCCCTGTGCTAAAAGCCAATTACCGAAATTGGACCCTTTTTATTTTTCGGCGGTTACAAAAAAATATTTTGTACCGCGGCACAGCTTAAAAATTAGTCCGAGCCGAGTCAAATCACTTTATATGTCGCAGATGGATTGCAGAATCCGCTATTTTACAAAACAGCTTCGTTATGTAAAACAAATGAACAAGCGCACTGCGCAATGACAATTCAGCTGAACGCAGCTGAATTGTCATTGCGCTACGTTTTACAAAACTGCTACCGACGTAGTTTAGACGTAATGCAGAATGGCTTATATGCAGTCACAATGAGCGTCTTTCATAAAACTCTGACTTTTAATTTAATACTGTCCTTAAAATCAAAATCTTACTGTTTTCACTTGAATTAAAGTAATTTTTACTCGTATTGCTTATTTCTGTTTCGGACTGTTATTGCTACGACACACAAGAGCCATGAGCGACAAAATTTAGAAGTAAAATCTACAATCTTTTAAAAATTCACTCCTCAAGTGATATAACTCGGTTCGGAGAGGTTTTTATGATTTCTCGTAGTACAATATTTCGTTAGATATCATAATTACATTGCAAATAATTTTGAAAGCTTTTTTACCGGCCGCCAAGACAAAAAAAAGGCGCACACTGCTCCATACATTTTGGTCATTGGCTTTTCATCCAAATCCGTTCAACCGTTAAAGCCTGAAAAGCTTCAGTCATTTTCACATTTATAATATTATTAATAAAATAAAATAAAAAAGCCTTTAATTCCATGCATTTACATTGTTTACAATTTTCCATTTTGAGAATTGTTATTAATTGATTAATTAATTACATATTTAACATGCATTATCTATCATTAAAATTTTCAAATTAATTAGTAGAGTTGATTTTGTTATTAGATTTCATTGTTATTATTTATTTAATTTCAATTTTTATAATATTATTATGGCATGTCAATTACATTATTTTTGATTGCAGGGTGTCACAGATTTTTTGCTGTTAGTAGTACAATTCCCAAGATACTGTGCTACAGCGATGATGCAGGGAAAATTTCTTTTATAGATATAAGCACTATTCCAGTCAAATATATTCTTCTTAGAAATAAGAGCATAATTACTAACAGACTGCGACGTCTAAGAGCGGTCAAGTTGTAAATCCTAGCTTGTGACCGTATCTGTGCTCTTTTTATTTTAAGACTGCATGTTTTAAGTTAACATTACTTGTAAGTGCGAGCGCACTAGATAGCAAAGAGGCTGTTCATTTATTACGTAAAACAATTTTAACCACCTTCAGACCCCACCCAGACGTAACAAAAAATAAGACTTAGATGGACCCCCCCCCCCTTAATATTACGTAAGATCAGTCTCTAATCTACCATAATTGCAAAGAAAAAGTAGTAAAAATATAATACGGCTATTATGGCCAGCCCATTGCCACTTCAGCTGCTTATTCTATGAGCTATGTCGACAATTTTGGTTCTCTGTCGGATCACCTCATTCAGGGTTATTTCTTGAGAATCCAAGCATAGCTCGAAACTCAAAGCATTTATTTCAAACTAGCTGTGCCCGCGACTTCGTTCGCGTGGATGACGAAACTTATTAATAAGTTTTTTGTGTAAAGTGCTATTTGTGTAGAACGTTATCTATCGAGCATACCGGTAGTATATGTTATCTTTGCCCGCGGCATCGCTCGCGTTCTGTAAGTTTTTTGAAGTAGATTTCTACTTTGATACCTGTTTAGCAGGTTAACCGATAGCGAAGCTGACGTTCATTGCAACTAATGCTCACAAAGATAATGGTAACGACAGATAGTCACCGTACGACATCAATTGAGAGCTTCAGCATACACGACATTGTCAGTGATCCCGTCCGGAATATGAACATAAAGGTTCCTTGGACTGCTCACACGGGAAAGAGCGACGTAAAGCTGACCATGTGAAAAACAACTCACGCTAAGATCGTCAAATAAACCAATTACAAGCACGTTCGCGGAGCGACCTTGAATTGATGGAACCAGCCGTACCGTGAGTGTCCCCGTTTCGGCTCCGTAGTTCATTACCACTAGGACGCACTGATTGAAGATTTTAGTCTTAGGCTCTGCGGAATACGCAGCGAGAAGATTCGACGAACCTTCCCAAGCGCTGCTAAGCCCAGCTAAATTCTTATGTTAGCCTCCTTCTCGTTCTTGCCAAACTGCAGAGTTTGGTCAAGGTTTTATTCTCGAACAACCTCGAGAGCACCGCCATTGACAGCAATTGGTCCCGGAGTAACGTAATTTTTAAATCTAGACCCCTCCCGGTTGGGAGGGGTTAGATTTAAAAATTACGTTACGTTACGTTAGTTTTATTTTTTCTTACATGGGGGTCCATGTAAGAAAAAATTAAACTTGTTCGGACCCCCTCCCCCTTCAAATCGTCTTACGTAATAAATGAACAGCCCCCAAGCAGCAGCCGAAAAATGGAGAAAATTCTTGGCTGTTTAAAGGCCAAAATAGCCCTCTACGTTTTATGACGTGGACATTCAACCTTAGGGTGATAAAGCAATTACGACGTCGACTATACAAACATCAGGTTTTATTATGTAAAATAAAAGCAATAACAATTTATATTTTAAAATAGTTTTATTGTAAACCTACCTACTACTTAATTACATTTTCCATTCAACATCGAACATTCGAAGTGGAGCTCAGGAACACAATTTTAAAATACAAAAATTACTATGTAAAATAACAGACCAAGCATGAAAAGATTTTGAAATAATACAAAAATAATCGAACATTTGCTTCGCTTGTTGCAGAGCAAACATGTTGCCTTCACCCATGAAACATCTGTTATTTTAATAAAGTAGTGTTTGTATAAAATAACACAATAACAAAATTACCTTTGTTTCATACACATGCAGTGGAAATGCCTAACATGAAGAAGCACGTTTGCCTATAATATCAATAACAGTAAGACGAGGTCATCAACTCAGTCTCAACTTATTATCTTGAGTCACATCATTTCACTTGACCAATAAAAGTAATAACATAATAATACATAAAAGGCTTGCTCTTCCTGTATATTTTACCTTTTAATATCAGAAATTATATTTTGTATCGAGCTTAGAAATTCGTCAGCGTGATCCTTGCACTTTGCGACAGTAATTCTGAAACAAGTATGAACATTTTGTCTTAATTTGTATGGGGAACTTTCAATGGGCAACTTAAAATCGGCAAATAGCGAGTTCGACTCACCCACCGACAGTTCCGTACATTGACATGAAAAATTTACCAATTTAGTATGGAACTGAAAAAATGGATATAATAGAGAATTTAGTATTCCATATTTTTTTTTAACATTCCTTCCATTTTGTGTTTTGTTATATCTTAATGAAATGCTCACCTGTATTCAAAGAGCAGCGTAGTGTCTACATGACGAATGTTAATATCAGCCTGCTCCAATAAATCAGACATACTTTGAGTTGGGTTGTTCATCTCATGGTCCAGCATACTAAACAGAAATTAATATTTTTTGGATAAAAAATAATAACAAAAGAACGTTAAAGGAGATATCATACAGACAATTATACAGCGTGGCGAAATTGAGGCCGTTTACACATTATGCCGTAACCGCGGCGGCGGCGGCGAGTTTTGATAGGTCTTATGAAAAAAAAAGGACTTCAAAAAAAAAAAAACTGAAGAGCGAGTCGGACTCAATTTTCATCGGCGAGGCCTATATTCGTCAGAGAATTTTAACACTGCGCACTGCGGTGTAGAATATTGCAGTTTTAGGTCAGCGCCATTTCTTGACTGATGATAATGGAACTAATGTAACTTTTGTTTATGATTTCTGAAAAAGTGTGCTATTTAGAGACATCGTTTTATTTTTCCTGTAATCTTTACATAAACTTCTATCACAGAATTATTTCAGATTTTTTTCTTTGCAAACTTATGAGATAAGGGGGAGGGGGGAAACCGTATTTTTTTACATTTTTCATTTAAAGACGAAAACTATGCGCCTAAAAAAAATGTTTGAGAATGTGCAAACTGCGCTCTTTCATGTGATACCCCACATGCCCTGGTAGCCCCACTTCGAATTTTTCAGACCCCTTTCAGTCCCTGTTGCAAAAAAAATATATATTTTTATTTCTTTCTTATTTGCAAAATAGTTGGGCAAACGTTATCTAAAACTATGTAAGCTGTGACAGACGGATAGACAGACAGACTGAGTCTCACCATAAGGTTTCCGTTTTACCATTTTCGTACGGAACCCTAAAAACACTCCAAAGTGAAAAATAAATTTAAATTTCGGAAGTCGGTGTCGTTGGTTCCGCATTTTCGTTTTTTGAGACCGACTTCCGAAATTAAAGTTATTTTTCACTTTGTAATGTTGTTTTTTTGGAAGGCGGTTGATTTTTATTTTAAAAGGTTTTTACTTTTTAGTTGTATGTACCCCGCACAAATTCATATATAATAAGTGGAATAAAATCCTATTATACCCCACTTGCCCTATACGTGTGTTAAATTACTGTCGCCATTGTAGCGGCACGTTGTATTTGTAAACAAATTATAAGTATTTGATAAAAAGTCATTTTCATCCAGTAAACAGATGGGTGAAGGAGAATATTACTTCGGATCCTATACTATTTAATAAACTGGTCATTGGTAGCTCCAGACTGAAAGCCGACTAGGGAGGCCTTTGCCTAGCAGTGGGACAATGCCTACGGCAGTTACACGGTCTCAAGAGTACCTACTTTATGGGTAACTAGCAGCGCCCCGCGATTTCACCCGCATAAGTGTCGATCCCGTGGGAATAACGGAATAATAACTATCCTATGTCCTTCCCCAGGATGCAATCTATCTCTCTGCCAAATTTTATAGAAATCCGTTCAGTGGTTTAGGCGTGAAAAGATAACATACAGACAGAGTTATTTTCGAATTTATAATATTAGTATGGATGTTCTAAGAAACAAGTTCAATAGTATGGTCGGATTTTAATTAGCTGCAGTAAAATTACACTTCATTCATACTGTCATTTCTTAAAAAAAATGTTGCCGCACTATCTCTACTAGTGATGTGATTGATTACAATGCAATGAAACATCGTTTTAATTTAGATATTTGAAAGTGACCAATTTTGATTTAACCGTAAACAATCAAATATTCTTTGTATCTATACATAATATTATAAAGCTGAAGGCAGAGACGCTGGAACAGTAAGACCAGATGCTGCATAGCCTGAATGGATCCTCTCGGTGGGTTAGCCTCGGCATGAATTTGGACAAGACGAAAGTCATGTATAATTCTCGCGCCTTCCCGAGTCCAAACTACATTGATGGTTCTCTTCTCTAAGTTGTGAAGGGGTATGCCACCAGAGTGCAGAGTAAGCAAGCTGAAGGGGTATGCCACCAGATTGCAGAGTAAGCAAGCTGAAGTAGCGGTGGACTAGCCATGTTTGTCAAAGGACCGACGGCCAGCGGAGCAAACGACTCCTAGAGTGGAGACCGCGTATCGGCCAGCGTAGTGTGACGCCCCCCAGCTAGATGGACAGACGACCTCAAAAATTGGGCTGGGACAGCCTGGATGCGGAAGGCGGAAGATAAGGTGTTGTGTAGGGACTGGAGACGCCTATGTCCAGCAGTGGAATGCGATAGGCTGATTTTATTTATTAACCCTAGCTTAGTTACTACCACTAACTGTGACAAAAGGCCCGAAAGTTAAAAAGATTCAATAATTTTTTTTAAATGCATTCTACCAAGCGCAAAAACGCGAGGTTCATTAATAAGTTTTTATAGGATAAGTTAAATATTTCCGTCTATAAAATCAATCTTACTTCCTCAAATAACTTTTTCGTCCAAGTGAATTCAAACATGCTTTCTAAGGATTCATTAAACTACACCCTGACAAAAATAGACATAGTTCATATTGTTACAGTATTTTTTTTAGGGTCCAGTGTCCATACAGAATTACCAATTGTCCTTTCGTTATAAATATTATCCTCTTTTATAAAATCAATTTAACATTGATCGATTTTGAACTGACTGTTATTTGAATCAATCGATTTTGTCACATCATTATTTAAATTTCGTTAAAAAGTAACACATAAGTTGTCATTTTACTGCAGCTAATTTACAAGTCCGACTGTAGCTGAAATAATAGTAGGTAAATGTTGTTAAATTTACCTTTCTAACGATCTACATAATCGAATGGTATGCAAATGAGCTCTTTCAGCCCTTTTTCGTAGTTGATATTTCAGCTCGGTCGGTTCCTCTGGATTCTTCAATTCTTTGTAACACTGGTCGCTGTTAAAATAAATATATCAAATTAATTCCTAAATTCTTTTAACCAACTATACGAAAACATGTCAAATTTACTTACCATAAAACTCTTACTTGGTTTAGAGCGTTTCTTATTTCTCGTAAAAGCATACACACCATGTATTTAAACTTTTTACTATTTTCGTCACTTAAAAGTGAATCGTCTTTTAGACTTATAGGTTCGTAGGCTTCATTTGTATCTGCTCCCTTATCAGTTTGGTTGTCATTCGCATCAAGACGCTGGTCGTTGTAGTTTTCATCGTCCGAACAGTAATCTTCTGTTATATATTCATCATAGCTCTCATTATAATCTAAACCAAAATCTTGATTTTCATAATCTTTTAAGTTGTAATTGGATTTTAGTTTTTCTTCTAACTTTGGAAATTTACTGAATTTTCTTATAATAGTTGGTTCGTAAGGTGGTACATCGCTGTCAGTTCCTTCTTCAGTAGTCTCATTAGCATTTTGTGGGTTGTCTCCGTCTCTTATTTGTGAATGAGTTAAATTTCGTTCTTCACGAGATTGTACTTGCGAGATTCTTTGAAGGCCCAAAGTTTTAAAGATTGAAATTGGTATATCAATATTCCGAATAAATTTAACGGGTTTCCGTAACTCATCCTAAAATAAAATAAA
Source organism: Luperina nickerlii (assembly GCA_963855955.1). Taxonomy (NCBI): domain Eukaryota; kingdom Metazoa; phylum Arthropoda; class Insecta; order Lepidoptera; family Noctuidae; genus Luperina; species Luperina nickerlii. The sequence continues at coordinate 12,976,439 of OY979674.1, forward strand.
AATAAACAATCAGAAAGAAAAGTTGGATGCAATACCATTCCGAGTTGAAAAAATTGGAAATAGTGAGATGACTTGATGGAAACGACGGCGACGATAAGGCTGGTTTTAGTCTTACGCCGACGGCACGCGCACCGTCAGCGCTGATGGCCGAGAGGCGAGATATCTGAACTTCTAGCAAGCGTTTTTGAATGACGCGTAGCTATCAGCGCGCACGGTGGTCAGCGCTGATAGCTACGCGGCCGCACGCGTCGCGCGTCGGCCCCGCGTAACTATCGGCGCTGACAATCGCACGAGCGCTTCTGCTTTCAGTGAGCGTTTTAGTGTCGAGCGGAGCGGACATCGTCAGCGCGTACAGTCATGGCGAATCGCGAAGTGGATACAGGTCGAGTTATCGATGAGGAAGAAATTGTGGGATGCATCAGTAAGGCGGTCAGTACGTTACTAAAATGAGCCACGTTGAGGCTTAGCGCTGACAAACTACGCGCTGAGCTATGAGCAATGACGGCGAGCGCCAGACTTTAATCAGCCTAAGACTTTGGTCAGATGCGCGTCAGTTGTTTATTTGTAGGAACTCAATCCGCAAGTCCGTGGGACTGTCATCGAGAAAGTCGGCCTATACACCTCTGCCTAACCCTACGGGGATTACAGGCGTGATGTTTTGTCATGATGTTGTTATTGTTATGTTATTTGTTTAAGATTAGGTAGGTACATTTATAGTAGGTACTTACTTCGGAAGATATACTTTTTTTTTCTTTAGGTACTTCTTTCGCGTGACTGGAGTCTGATAACATTTCTTGTTCATGTAATGAAGTCTCGTCACCGTTATCCGGCACATCTGCAAAGTTCTATAGGTTCATGGGCTAAAATAAACCGCGCGACAGCAGCGCTGTGGCTGGGCTGCTCATACGAATTAGATAGGCGCGTCAGTTACTCGATACGGTCAGTGTCAGGAAGTTATTAAAACATCATCAATATAACCTCAGTGGAAGAAATCGTATTATTGAAGCTAACTCAAAAACTACTCAAGTAAAGTTAATCAAAGGACAATGGGGGTTCTGTATGAGCCCTAAACCAAAAAAAAAAACTGACTGTAGCAATATGAACTATGTCTATCTTTTATGTTCTCAGGGAGTAGTTTAATTAAAGCATGTCTGAATTCACTTGGAGAAAAAAGATATTTGAGGAAGTACCTAAGATTGATTTTATAAAGGGAAATATTTAACTTATCCTCTAAAAACTTATTGACCTGCTGATGATGGACCCTTTTTGCAATTAATGAACCTCCAAAAACTTTTTGCGCTTCAAATAATACACTTAAAAAAATATTGAGTTTCTTTTTAACTTTCTGGCCTTGTCACAGTTGGTGGTAGTAACTAAGCTTGGGTCAATCAATAAAGTCAGCCTATGCCAGTCAGCCACTGCTGAACATAGGCCTCTCCCTACACAACACCCTATCCTCCGCCTTCCGCATCCAGGCTGTCCCAGCCACCTTTTTGAGGTCGTCTGTCCATCTAGCTGGGGGGCGTCCACACTGCACTGGACGATACGCGGTCTCCACTCAAGGACTCATTTGCTCCACCGGGCATCGGTCCTTCAACAAACATGGCCAGTCCACTGCCACTTCAGCTTGCTTACTGCAAGCTGGTGGCATACTCCTTCACAACTTAGAGAAACGAACCATCGATGTGGTTTGGTCTCGGCAAGGCGTGCGAATTATACATGACTTTCGTTTTGTCCAAATTCATGCCTAGGCCAACACGCCGAGAGGCTCCATTTAGGCTATGCATTATCTGGTTTAAATGTTCCAGCTTCTCTGCCGTTATGAGGATGTCATCGGCAAAAAGAAGGTGTGCGATGTACTTCACGTTCACGTTGATACCCTGTCTAGTCCACTCAGTCTTAAAAACATCCACTAACGCATTCGTGAAAAGTTTCGAGGATATCACATCCCCCTGTCTCACTCCCTTGAGTAGTTGGATGGGGCTGGTTTTCATATCCTGGATCTGGACAGTCATTGTGGCAGCGTCATACAAACACCTCAACACTTCGATGTATCGCCAGTCAATTCGTCATCGTTGCAAAGAGGCCAGAACGACCCATATTACGATAGTCGCAGGCTTTCTCGTAGTCCACAAATGCCATACACAGCAGTTCGTTGTACTCTTCGCTCTTCTGCACCATTTGCCGAACAGTATGAATGTGGTCTACGATAGTGAAGCCTTTTCGAAAACCGGCTTGTTCTGGTGGCTGAAACTCGTCAAGTCTCCTGACGAGACGGTTTGTAACCAGCTTGTATACATGGCTCAGAAATGAGCCGGGTCTCTAGTTCTTCAGCAAGGTTTAGTCACCTTTTTGCTAGGGTACCCCGACCAGACGGGTTAATTGAGGTTGGAACTGTGACCAACAGCGCAAGCCGAGAGAGCGCTGCATCCAAGTTGGTCGCAGTTACTGTGCTATTCAGTATATTTAGGACCCCAAAATAGGAATTATTTGAGGTTCACAAAAAGAGAGAGTATTCTATAATATTTTTTATTACTTATTATAGGTTTTATTAAATACATGCTTACTTTTGTGAATCTCAAATAATTACAGAAAGTTAAAAAGAGGCTCAATTATTTAAAAAAGTGCATAATTAGAAGCGCAAAATGTTTTTAGAGGTTCATTAATTTAAGAAAGTGTCCATAATTAGCAGGTCAATAAGTTTTGAAAAGATAAGTTAAATATTTCCTTTTACTAAATCAATTTCATTTCCTTACATAACTTTTTCTCCAAGTGAATTCAGACATGCTGTCTTAGGATTAATTAAACTACTCATGAGGGCAATAAAGATCAACATAGTTCATAATACTACAATTAACTTTGTGTCTGGGTATGGTCTTATCCATTCTCCTTTATATGGAACCACCCCTGAGGCATACCTCACATCACGTTAATGAAAGAAACATCAAAATTGGTTTATTAGTTTTGGAGAAAATCGCGGACATACAAACATGAGGATTTTCCTCGATTTTCATGGAATCGCTTCATCAGATTCTGACTTGGTGACAATGAGACCACCTCGAGAGTATACCCTTTCAAACAAAAAAAATAATTTTCAAAATCGACCTACAATTGACGGAGAAATCGGTGAACATACAAAAAAAACATAAATTCGAACATATAACCTCCTCCTTTTTGGAAGTCGGCTAAGAATTATGTTAAGCGAGGGCGAGACTTATCGGAATTCACTTGCTTATAGATGCAAAGTACGTTGCAGTAGTTTACCTGAATAAACTGACACATCATTGTTTGACATATTGTTGAGTTTATTCTCGCTAAAAACATCGTTGGTACTGCTGTCCATGTTCGGATTTCTTATATCATGTAATAGTTTATTTAATGATTCCACTGCGATTTGTATATCTTCACAACTGCTTGTCACCTCCTAAGAATATAGAATTCATTCAAGGGCTGAATTTTCCAAAGCCAGATTAGTCTGTAAGTTAACTTTCTCCAAAGAATATATAATTTTGGATTCTTGCGTTTTTCTACACAAATCTGTCAATTTTATTCTACGGAAAAATATACCTGACGTCGGAAAAATCAGTCCCAAGTATGTATAAAAATCTTGTTGTTTATCCAAGTCTAATAAGAGAAATTAATTGATAAGCTATGGACACTCTTCGCCAATTTCCTGTGTTATAGCCATTTCATACATCTGACAACGAATGCCAGTTATCATTTAAATATACGGACAATTTAAATTGGTAGTTGTAGGTTTATTGTTTAACAATTAATTTCCCTGACTATATTTAAATTTTACTTTTATTTTAAACTTTTAAAAATATAGTTAAACTAAAAACTACCATTATACATATTAATAAACTTACCATTATTGCAGCAAGCAATTGTACGCCGTAACTATACATTTGCATATATTGATATGGTGTCATGTCCATAGTTATTTGACCTGTAAATTAAATTTTAAGTATAAAAAGATATCGGCAATTAGATTGAACTCATATAGAAGAAAAACTCCTTACCTTTAGCGTCACTAACTTGGAAGAGAATGTTTGATAATTTATTAGCTGCTGTCTTAATACTTTGATGACCACAGAATTTCATAGCAACGCATTGCGCTGCCTCATGTAATGTCCAAGGGGGCGGCAAAACATTATGTGTAAACGGTGGGTCTTGTTGTAGCACCTGAGTCAAAACCTCTTCCATTATCTGGATAAATCTTGAAATCCATTCGTCGCATTTCGTTTTCAAATACTGTTCCATGGTAATACTGTCAACTTCATACATGGCTTTATTGGATTGTCCATTGCAAACCAACTGTTGATTAATCGAGTTAGTCGAGATGCTGTAAGTGCTGTCAGCATCAACATTGCTTTCAGTATTAGATATTATGCCGGATGTGGAAGTTTCCTCAATGGTAACATTTTCTTTGGTGGTGGAATTCTCTGGTTCAGCGTAAATACTTGACTCCCTACTTTCGAAACTATCATCTAAGATTTTATTTTCAATACGTCCTAATGTAACATTATTATTCAATATTTTGTCTGAAAGTTTGGGTATCTTATTATTTAACGTATTAGTTTGTAGGGATTCTTCGATTTTCTTATTCATGTTTTGGTCATTATGAGATGGGATTTCTTCATTGGCTTGAAGAGATGTATATGTTCTTCGACGCCATTTAAATTGCTTCTTTTCACTTTCGAAAATTACTGGTGGCTGACGCGATGTACTACGCTTCAGCTTTATTTCTCTCTTTTTATCGGAATTATTCGATACTAAAGACACAGGAGGCCTTTGAAGGGGGAGGTCTGAATCTGCATTTTGGAGTTCTTTTTCTATCACATTCGTCATACTGATGCTAGCATTGATGTCTTCTAAATCAGTTTGAATACCAGCATCTACTGTATGTTTGAATATTATCAATTGTTCTGTTTTATCTGGAGTATTATTTTGTTTAGATTGTGTAATAGGAATATTATCAATGTGGTCACCACTTTGAATATCCCTTACAGGAGTAGTTGAGTCTATATTTTGTGGGACATCATTTGGGACAGTAATTTTGATTTTATTAATGAGTTCATTTGACATAAACGGCTTCTTAAGACCAGACGATACCAGTTGTTTATTTGGGGTTTCCATTAAAAAGTTTTTAATTTCATCTACACTAAACATATTTATATTTGTGGAACTTTTAGTCAATAACTCATTATCGTTAGTAAGAAGAATCTAAAACAAATAATATTTTTATTTAGCTATTTCTTTTTGTTTCAGTCGGGCTAAACCGCTTATGACACTATTCAATTTGTAGGAAATCTAATTAGGAACACTCTAATTAGGAAGTTGGAAGCTAGTGATCACACTAGACTAAATTGAATTCTAAATCGGACAGACGAGTCACAATCGTGAAGTAGAATTAGGTACATTGGGCTGCACGTTTCGATGGCGCCGTATTTCCAAAACAACAAAAGATAGGGTTTTTATATATGCCAAGCCACTCAGAAAGTATGTATTGCGAAAAAAAGTTTTTATGTATGATAGACTGGCCAGTTATAATCTATTTTGAAAATATGATTATTTGTAAGTAAAAATAGGTACGTTCCGATTTCAAAATTTCCCTCCACATTGTTTGCGAGCTAATTTAAAGTAACGTGTCTCTTTAAAAAATGGATCTGCGCCGGGAACATTTTCGCACTATGATTTTTTACGATTTCAAGTGTCGCCTGAATCCGGACGAATTGTACGATAGACATCAAATGGCATTCATGGATGAAGGCCTTTCTAAGGCAACCAGTATCTTTGGTATAACGAATTCCAGCGCGGTCAACTAACTTTGGGGGATGAAGAAGTGTTCGCCCTTTGACGGTTGTTACGGAAGAAAACGTGCAAGCACTGAAAAATTTAATAGGCCAAGACAATAGGCGAGTTACGTATCAAGAGATTCAGCACATACTGCAGGTTGGATCGAAAAGCCTTCACGAAATTCTACACTTGCATCTTCGCGTGAGGAGGATAGTTTCATGCTGGATGCCGCACAACCTCACCGATACTCAGAAGCAGGCCCGGGTGGAATGGTGCCGTGATATGATAAACAAATTTGAAGCAGGCTAGTCTCGGCGTGGTTACGACATTACAGGTCTTGGATTTATCAATACGATCCAGAAACGCAGTGCCAGTCGACGATTTGGGTGTTTCAAAACGAATCAACGCCTACCAAAATGAAGCGATCTAGAACGGGGGGAAGATTTTGATCGCGAGCTTTTTTAATTTGACTGGCTACTTTGTGTCAATTCCTTTACGGAACCAAAGAAGCATCAACGCTGAATGGGATACTACCAAATTGGTAGAAGTTTTCTCTGTTGTGAGCAACAAGCGACCAAACACAAGGCTCCGCGGGCTACTGCTCCACCACAACAACACGCCTTCGCACACCACGCTCAAAACGAGGGACTTCCTGGACAGCACGCCGGTCAAACTCCTGGGTCACCCTCCTTAAAGCCCTAACCTAGCACCGTGTGACTTCTTTTTATTCCCGAAAATAAAAAATCAGCTCAAAGGGATACAATTTTCGTCGCCAGAAGATGTGCTGTCAACGTTCGAGCAGACTGTAAACGAGGTGTCTGCGGCGGATTGGAAAGTGTTTCGAAAACTGGTTCAGACGAACTTTGAAACTTTGTGTAGAGGCTAGTGGAGAGTACTTTGAAAAGATTTAATAAAAAAATATTTACCTATCTAGAACCTTTATTTTTTATTTTCGCAAAACTTTCTGAGTGTCCCACGTATTCCCTGAAATACGTCGTTTTCAAGTTGTCGGTTTTTTCTTTAGTCTTTATAGTCGCATTTTTATAGAAATAAAAAGAATATCTAACATAACTTAAAGCCCTCATCAAGCAAAGTCTTATTATAGTAATTTTGGTCAGCTTTATTATACACATAGGGCATTTCCCTGTACATTTCTATTAATTGCAATAGAACTTCTTTCTCAGCGGGCACAGACGCCTCCGCCGAAATGGTTATTTCTTACATTAAAGCGCACTCCGCGCGCTGCTACACGTCCGCCTAGAACAAAGCGCGAGCGCCAACAGTCGCTCTAAATCGTAGCGTTGCGATTACACTCGCCTAAATCGTAAAAAAATTAGGAATTAGTGCGGTCGGGAGTTCGGGACCTTCCAATCGCACTAAATCGAAATCTAACTGTTCTAACTTCAGTTACATCTTTTACATCTTTCGATTTCCTAATTAGATTTCCTACAAATTGAATAGTGTAATAAGCGCTTAAGGATCAGTCGTATGTGTGTGAGCGGTATTGTGTTGAGTAACACCGCTCAGTGTCTACGTGTATCGCGGCCCGCGCTGCGCATACACGTGTGAGTTGGGGCGTCTGTGTAGTAGTCGACTCTGCAGCGGAACAGGGGCAGGCTAGTTATAGTATTAAAACCAAAAGCGACAGTATTCTAACTCACCAAATGATAGTTGATAGCCAATAGTTCTTTGCAAGTTGCATATATCACCTCTGCCATACTGTCACCTTCCACTTTAGATGGCTCTTCCGCTGAAAGGTTGAAGTATATATTTCTATGTAAGTAATATTATGAAGTTATCGCTAAAGTGCGGAATACGTTGATATGCGCATTAACCATGTATGTACTATAATTACTATAAAATATCGATACCTCTTTTATACCTTAGTTGCCGTTTTTGTCGTAGATTTAAATTTGCAACTTTCTTTTTTATTATTTTGGGGGTTAATGTGAGTCTAGTATGTATAATTATTAAAAAAACCAATATATTTTTAGAAAGTACTCCGACTTGTCATTTGACATCCCTCTCAATACGATAGAGACAGCCCACTTTTTTATGTAATATCCGTCATATTGATTTTTTCGTACAAAATGCCTAGCCTATGTCAACCCGAATATTCCCGATTAGTAACACCCCGTCGTCCAAACTGTTGACGATCGAGAAAAAAAAGTTTCCTTCGTTCACAGTGTGGACGAACAGGAATTCTTTTTGACTATTCCCCAATCAGTAATACCACTGTTGTTAAAACTGTTGAAGATCGGGAAAAAAATGTAAGTATAAAAATATTACTTATTAAGTAGGTATGTATTTTTTTAGTGTGTATTGTTGTATGTATGTATCTTAGAAAAGGGTTTTCATTAATTCCGACAATTCTAATGGCCTTTGCACAAGATATCAACCCAACGCCCCACACTCACGTGACAGGATTTTCATCACCCTTTTCTTTGACTTGCCTTGCTGGAACTTTAAGCCATTAGATATAAAGGTGAACGATGGTCTTAAATCTATGACATCGCTTTATGGTGGAAGCGCCTGGTTAGCCCGCGAAATTTTTTCTTACTTTTTTATCTAATTTGCTGATCAGGTTAAACAAAATATGATTCGCGACCACAACAAGTATGTATTTACAGAATTATAACAATTAAAGTCATCAATACAACCCTTTAAGTTCATATAACCTTATTGATTGATATATCATGAAATAGTCATATTATAATATCTTACCCATATATGCATGACCAATTTCAATCTGTTGGGATAAAAATCGTAGAATTCGTTTCGCTTGAATATTTTCGGTGCTAGTAACATAACTTTTAAGTTCTTCCATGACCCGCTTTGGAACCATAAGGTAGCATTTTTCATCTGTAACAAAATATTTACAAAATGTAGAATTTTAAATGCTTACTAGAAATTTTCTTAATTCAATACCTATCACTAAGAAAGGATTGTTTGAAATTCTATTCTAATTTCTTTTGTATGAAAAATCGTATTCCTTGGGTTTACTGGAGACTTGGAACCAGTATGTCCACTAAAGTCAACCTTATGTAGTGCAGGCTGGCTATAATTTAGCGCGGGTTCCATTCGAACATTCAAGCAAGTTTAAAATAGGATGTCAAATATTTCATTAGGTTTTTTTGTTTAGGAAAAGTCAGTTTAGTCGGTAATATGTAAAGACGTTAAGTCAATAAAAACGTAAAGGAATCGTATCTTGTTTGATTTCATTGAAGGGCTCATCCGCCCTTCACAGTACTTCAATAAATAATAACTTTTTTTACTTTAAATGTATTAATGTAAAACCTTCTGAATTATATTTTATACATAAAATACTAAAATGTTTACCCATTTTTTTTTTGTTGCTTCTTATTATTTATTATTTTTTCAGTAATTTTACTGAATATTTAATTTTTTCGTTTTAAATGAAAATATATTTTCATAAAATATCCATAATAAAATGAAAATGGATATTCAGAAACATCTTCTACAAATAACAGGCATCAAAAAAAGGTCGTAGAAGCAAGGTGCAGGTAGAAGAAAGTGGAGGGGAGGTGGACCGCCAGGTGTTCGATAGGTCTAGAACTTCAGTCTATTCTGTACAATATATAGGGATGCGTGTACCGTTACTGTTGTGTATTTTGTGCAGTGAATATTTTTTGATTTCATAATTAATATTTTTTGGTTTTGGATATAATTGCGAAATTAGATTTTATAATTCTGTATCGTAAGTATCATAATACTTTTATTATCATATTCGTTATTTTTGTTGTAAATTCAAAAGAAAATTAGGCAAAATAATAGAAAGTATACTATTAAATGTATTTTACTCTTTAGCTATATATTACATAAACAATATAAAATCGAAATTGTTGTTATTGTCATTCATCTTATTTATAATTGGAATTAGAAATTTTTGCAATCAATAAAAATGTAAAGAATTTTTTTTTTCTTTTTTATTTGTACAATACATTATAGATTTAATCATAGTACATATCCTGCAGAATTTATTTATTTCTTTATTGTAGGTTTACAAGTAAACACGGAAGAGCCAAGACGAGACGAAAAAAATTATTCAATTAATTGCATCATTTGCGATAAAGTAGGATCTGGTTCAGCATCAAACGCAGACTTAGGAGATATAATAAAAATTACCAGAGGAATATCAACTTTGAAAACTGCTTCAACTGAACGGCATGATGGATTGATTCAATTCTTACAAACTGAGTTTGTATATACCCATGCAATATGCAGACAAAAATACGTAAATAAAAAATATATTGAAATTCAAAAAAATCGGGAACAACAAACTTCTTCACAATCTCCATCGAAAAAAAAACTGTGGACTAGTCTTTCAACAAATTTTGACTGGCAAAATAATTGTTTAATTTGTGGCAAAGAAACAAATGAGTCTAAAGAAAAAAAAAAATAAGAGTCAGCGCAAGCAAATTACATATGTTAATAGTATGACTTTAAAGGATACTTTACTTAGTTTTGTATCCTTACAAAAAGATGATTTCTGCAGAGAAATTCATAAAAGAATTTCAGGAATAATGGACCTGCAGAGTCTTGAGAGAATTGGGGATGGAGGTACGTTTCTAATAAACTGGAACCGATAATGATGAAACAACCTCCTGCTCCAGATAATTTACTAAAAATGTTATTTTGTAATTGTAAAAAGGGATGCGGAAATGCTTGCGGATGCCGAAAAAGTGGCTTGTATTGTACTGCAGCGTGTTCACAGTGCAATGGTAATAGCTGTTTGAATGCATCCCCTATTATAAAAATAAGTGAAGTAGACGAAGCTGAAGAAAACGAAAAAAATTAATTTGGTTAATTTTCAACTATTACCATAAGTAAAAAAAAAATATTTTTATAAACTTTTTTATAATTAAATAAATGATTTTTACTATGAAATTTTAATGTTTATTACCCCAGAAATATATTTATAAAACATTTTTGTAAAAAAACTAGTCCCATAAGCATGTACATTTCAACCGCGCGGCCAACTCATAATATTTGACGAAACTTTGCCAGGAATTAGTGCTAATTTGTTACTTTACACACCCCTTTTCGTGAATTTGTTACAAAAAAAACTAAGACGCTATGACAAAGAATAGTTGACCGCTAGAACCGCCACTTGCCGTAATCATCGCCCGTGATTACACAGAAACTATATAATACAGATAGACGAATGATGCATCAAAAGAAATGTCTTAATTTGTTCAATTTGTTACAAAATTTAAAAACGTCATAACGTAAATAAACAAAAAGTTACGCAATACTTATTTAGTTCTCAGGTTATGAGTAGGTAGGTATCTCACCATAAATATCAAATTAATAGAGGCTAATGTGTATGGACAATTAGTTACTAATTTGTTACAGCTAAAAACAGAAAAAAAAATACTAGAAAGTAGGTTCAATAATTTGTTAGAGTCGATTTTAGTTGGCCGCTCGGACGGCAATATGCCTAAAATACAATGGCGTTTATCTCGTTATAAAAAGTAGGTTTAAGCTAAGTTTAGTACTAATCGCCAGGTAACGTAACATAGTTTGGATAAATATGGCGAACATAACTGCAGAATCCATATTTTAGAATATATTTACAATAAATAGTAGTATGAAACCGTATGAGAGTAGGGTGACCATGATTACATTAGTACCTACGAAAGCATGTTTTCGTAAACGTAATAAATTATTCTATAATTAAGAAAAGTCGTCCTTATTTGACAGACAAAGATGTAGCGAGTTATTATAAAAGATAATTGATAATATGAATACAAAGGTCTAATTGTCCGTTGACTGCATCACACACAAAATATACATACTACAAATTATTGCTATGTAAGTACTTACATACTAAGGGCAAGAAACGTAAACGTAATAAATTATTCTATAATTAAGAAAAGTCGTCCTTATTTGACAGACAAAGATGTAGCGAGTTATTTTAAAAGATTTCTCCGATTTTTATAAATATTAACGATGTCAGTTTTTTTCATTTCCACGTTCATTTATCAGCGACAATACATAATTATTATGAAATAATAAGATTTTCAAAAGGAGATTTTTTTCGTTTGCGAGCAGGCACCGGATTGTAGAGAACAGTTAAAGCGCTTAAGAATCTGTCCTTAAGATAGAAATCCTTACATTGGATATTACGCTCGTCACTAGAGGTTGCCTGGATCTAGGTCTCGAGATGCAAGATGCACGCTGCCGCTGTGCACTCTCACAGAATGTTCACAAGTTAAGTGAAATAACAGTTAATTCTTCCCTAGGGAATTACTATAGCAGTTTATAATATATACACACGCGTTTATAAGTTTGCTAATTTCAATTTTACGTATTTACAGTTTGAAAACACGAAACGTGCGTGGGCTGAATTGTCACTCTTTTACTATAGATAATTGGCGGGAAACGCATATATATACTATAAAAGCAGGCTTGCGATTGGATGGAACGTAAGAGCCCTTTAAATGGAGCTCTGCCTTTGGTTTAGAAAAAAGAATACTTAAACGCCGTGATTTCCGATTTGAAATTGGCGCCAAATATTACTTTTTAAATAATGAAAGGAGTATGTTTACGATACAATAATATTATACAGGTAAAAAAAAATATTCTTAGCTTAATTACTTAAATTAGCTTTTATAATTCAAGTAATTAAGCTAAGAATATTTTAAAGACTTCTTCGAGACGACCACATGTGAAGTGAAGTGAAATCACATTAAAATGTGGCAGAGACGAATTTCATGTCTTTTTATAGATACTTAGGTAATATTTCCGAAGGTATTATAATACGTACTACAGTTTATTACTTTATTCAAGTCATCATAAAATTGTAAAAATTAAACTTACCGCAGTTGATTTGGATTCTTCTGCAATACACTTTTTGGTGGTGAGTTCTACATTAACAAATCCAACATATAAGTGTGCACAACTCATAGCTAAGCACTTTTAGATACTTCTGGATTTAGTAATAATTGTCTCAATAACTTAGTAGTATGAAAATCACGGGAATTAAATACGTACGAGCACACACCACAAAATACTGCACAGTAATGACAATATTCACAACAAAAAATAATCGCTTTGCAAACCCTTTGCAACAAATATTTTTAACAATAGTTTGGAAACAAAAGAGATCCTTTTTCTGGAATCGTTCCCATCATAAAACACCTGCGCAAAGTCAAAGAAACGATAATTTTATCAGTACCTACCTAAATACTTTAAAGAATTAAGAACAATAGACATCAATATGGCCGCAAAACGAACCGCATATTCGTTCGAACAGAGTACAAAATTAAAAACATGCTTTCGTAGGTACTAATGTAATCATGGTCACCCTACTCTCATACGGTTTCATACTACTATTTATTGTAAATATATTCTAAAATATGGATGCTGCAGTTATGTTCGCCATATTTATCCAAACTATGTTACGTTACCTGGCGATTAGTACTAAAACTTAGCTTAAACCTACTTTTTATAACGAGATAAACGCCATTGTATTTTAGGCATATTGCCGTCCGAGCGGCCAACTAAAATCGACTCTAACAAATTATTGAACCTACTTTCTAGTATTTTTTTTCTGTTTTTAGCTGTAACAAATTAGTAACTAATTGTCCATACACATTAGCCTCTATTAATTTGATATTTATGGTGAGATACCTACCTACTCATAACCTGAGAACTAAATATTGCGTAACTTTTTGTTTATTTACGTTATGACGTTTTTAAATTTTGTAACAAATTGAACAAATTAAGACCTTTCTTTTGATACATCATTCGTCTATCTGTATTATATAGTTTCTGTGTAATCACGGGCGATGATTACGGCAAGTGGCGGTTCTAGCGGCCAACTATTCTTTGTCATAGCGTCTTAGTTTTTTTTGTAACAAATTCACGAAAAGGGGTGTGTAAAGTAACAAATTAGCACTAATTCCTGGCAAAGTTTCGTCAAATATTATGAGTTGGCCGCGCGGTTGAAATGTACATCCATAAGCTCGTAATGCATCAGATTATATGTATACATACCTATACATACTATATGTATTGTTTATTTATTAACTCCTTAAATAAAAAGCAACGAATTTTAATGGGTAAACTTTTTAATATACCTACCTTATCAATAATGCAATCCAACAGGTTTTATAATAATTTGTTCAAAGTAATTGGATTCCGAGATTTTTATACTTTAGGCGCTTGAGGCACTTCCACTATGCTTGTTTCTATTTATTCGAAAACTGCTATAACTTATCTTAGTGTCAAATAATGGAAGTTTATCAAAAGATTTAAAAAAATTAACCCCTTTTGGGGCTCTTCGGTTTAGAAACTTGAAACTTGGTACACATACTTATGTATGATATTATTAAAGATCGTGATCATTAATTTTCCAAAACTACCCTTTAAACAGGGTGGAGGGGGCGTTGAAGTTTCAAGGGGAAGTACAAATTCCACGAGGACGAAGTCGCGGGCGAGGAGCTAGTGTGAATATAAATATAAAACCGGCCAAGAGCGTGTCGGGCCACGCTCAGTGTAGGGTTCCGTAGTTTCCCGTCCGTCATAATAAGTGTTCCCACTTATAAGTTTAAAGGTGGGTATCCATTATGTTCGCGCTCCAGCAGCGCTCCGCGCTCCTGCAACTGCTCCCGGTAATGGGTACGTGCGCGAACACGGAGCGTGCATCATTGCACGTTCCGCGGCAGGCGCTCCAACTCGTGACGGTTTTTAGCGCGAACACAAAGGGATACGTTCAGGATAATAAAATATGTAAACGAAGTTAAAAAAATGCTTGCACATACGATTATACTACAAACTTAGTCCAGAAATTATTTTGTACAACTTTTTGTCTTTTTTGTACAAAAACTGTTGTTTCCATCAAGTTCAAAATAATTTTTCTAGAAAGTCCTTATAAAGTTCTACTTTGCAGATTTTTTTCATATTTTTAAAACTTATGGTTCAAAAGTTAGAGGGGGGGGGACACATTGTTTTTTACTTTTGGAGCGATTATTTCCGAAATTATTGACATTATCAAAAAATGATTTTAGTAAACCCCTATTCATTTTTAAATACCTTTCCAACAATATATCACACGTTAGGGTTGAAATTTAAAAAAAAATCACTTCCTACTTTACATATAGGGGGGCTACCCTAATAAAACATTTTTTTCCAATTTTTATTTTACCACTTTGTCGGCGTGATTGATATACATATTGGTACCAAATTTCAGCTTTCTAGTGCTAACGGTCACAGAGATTAAGCGAGGACGGACAGACGGACAGACAGACATGGCGAAACTATAAGGGTTCCTAGTTGACTACGGAACCCTAATACTATAAGCATAATCAGCCTACAGGCCCGTGGCTAAATAATAACAGCCGCACAGGTCGATCGATCAGGTTAAGCTGCGCTTGCCGCGGTTGGTCTGTGGATGGGTGACCATCTTTCAATACCGAGACCCTTTAGTGCCTCGGAAAGCTCGTTAAGCCGTTGGTTCCGGCTGTCATTCGTGGATCTTTGACAGTCGTTACGGATAGTCAGAAACCCGAAAGTCTGACAAGCAGTCTTACCAAGGGGTATCGTATTACCCAGTAATTGGGTTGTGAAGGTCAGATAGGCAGTAGCTCCATGTAAAATACTGGTATTCAGCTGCATCCGGTTAAACTTGAAGCCGACCCTAATATAGTTGTGAAAAGGCTAGGCACTGGCGAGTCACAGACCTCTCTGTACGAGACTGGACTGTAGTCCTCCACACGCGGACCCAGTGCAGATTAGTGGTAGTTGTAAGACATTCCGTCTTCCTCATCATGTTTACCTTCACCGTATTGAGAGCAGCAGTGATGAAATAAATTACTCAAAGTAAAATGCCTGCCTCGGTTTGAACCAAAGACCTGCAAAACGTAAGTCAGGGCCCCTGGGCTACTACTGCTCTCATTATACTGAGTGTTTTTTTTAACTGGAACAGAAGGGGGACATCCGAATCCATAAGAGATATGGAATAACTGTCTTAAGAAACCCTAGCTCATTTTGTAATAAAAAATATTTTGGTCATATGCGAGATGTCCATAAAAATTACTAAAATTTGGCTGTTTCATGTAACAATCATTTGATTGTATCACAAGAAAAAATCTGAAGAGCAAAAGTTGGTCAAATTTGATAAAATAATTGTCACATGTCTTTGTTTGGAGCCACTAGACATGTTCTTAACCTGCATTGATGCATTTGTTTCATGAGGTACTTACCAATAAGTACCTAAAAATTGTTTTATAAATTTTGACCCACTTCTGTTGTCCAGATTTTTTCTTCTGATACAATACTTAAATGAAACAGAGGCGAATGGCATTAAAAACAAATAGCTTATTTTAGTCATTATGCACAACTCGAACTTCACCAAAAAAAAAAAGTATGTTTATTTTTTATTTTATAAAACGGAGTTAATGACAGTTTCCTCGCATCTCTTGTGGTTTCGAATTTCTGCCCAGTATGTATGGAACAGCTACTTATTTTTTTCGCGTTAAGTTTGAGGTGACATTTACTACTAAGTTTTTGTATTTATTTACCTGAATCTGTTATTGTAGTCAGAAATTTAAATTCATGTAGCAGTACTTCCAGGTCAACAACAATAAACCAAGCATCTGAATTGGAATTAGAGAGGGCCAAACTTTTTAAAGGCCCCACATCAAACTTAGAGGGTGTTTCATGCAATTGTGTCCCTAGACATCTGCTCTCCTGAAAAATAAATATTTGCGTAAAAATTATTATGTAATCTAACAGTAACAGTAAATTGCTATTCTCTTACATACCATTCCAATACTCAAATCATTTGAATGAATTCCTTCAACTTTATTAGCAATGGGAGCAGCGTTATTGGCTTTTTTTGGAGTCGTTTTTGAAAAACCAGATCCTAAAAATAAATAATATCATTAAAATAACTATCATTATTAGCATTATGTTATTAAGGAGAAAAGAGAAAATAAATACCTCCTGGAATACTAGATTTCATATTAAATCTTTTCTTAAATGTTAACTTTTGCCTTAAATCATTTTTATTTGTGAATCCAATTTTTTTATTTATGGTGCGCTTTGCACCTTGGTCATGATTAAAGTCTCCTGAATAAAATGCCCGTGTACCACTCATAGTTAATGCAGATGGAGTTTGATTATCAAAACTATTGAAAACAAGTCCTGTTACAGGCTGTGACGCAGTTTGGTTGTAGGCAACAATAACTGAGCCTGAATTGTGGTTTGCTGCATTAGCTAACCCAGGTGCAATGAAAAGTGGCTGCGTCTGAGGAATAGCCCATATCTTGGGATTGTAGACCATAGGAGTAGTGTCTAAATGATATGTACTAGAAGTATTAAATGCATTAAAATTACATACAGGTTCTAATGAAGCAGGATTATTAATCTGGGTACTCTGCATTACCCCTGATATTTGGTTAAAAGGAGTACAAAAAGTTGAATTGCTATTTGCAATATTTGAGTAAGTTAAATCTGAGGATTGTTGTTCTGAATTCCTATTAATTACAAATTGTTCACTAGAGAGTGACTGAAGTGGTTCTGAATTATTTTTTAATAGAGTACTAGGTGGTTTTTCCTTTGGTTCTGGACATTTTGTAAGTTTAGCGCCGGGTAGGTGCTCAAGATGTTTTGTCCTATGTTTTGCCTTTTCAATCTGTAAAAAAACATATATTATATTATAATCTTTTAAATACATTTTCACCAATTACTTATATAATAAACAGGTAGCAGTCATTTAGATTAAAAAATAGGTTTGGGCACGGGCATGCAAGATACATATTAAATGTAATTTTAATTATGTTTAAGTCCCATCGAGCCTATTGCCATCAACCGGACACAAATTCAGACACCAGGCTGCTACTGAGAAATTCCAGATAGAAACATTTTGCCTGACCTAAGAATCGCACCCAGAGCCATGCTCAGCAGTAGCGCTTGCAACCACTAGACCAACGAGACAGTCAACTACTGCCTGTACCCACTTAGATAAAGGTATTTTAACAAAATGTAGAAAAGAAGCGATAATCCCTCTGACAAACTGTCACACAGTTAGGTTGGTTGATAAAAGTTAAGTGTACAAGTGATTGGTGTAAAAAAAATCCTTTGACTAACGTTTCTAAGAGTACAGGTGTGATTTTATGTTATGTGCTTGTGAGTTTTATAAAATACCTTGTAGGTCTGTCTGAATCATACTAAAATTTGTGAGACAGGTAATTTAATGTGGGTTATGTGAATGTGATGAGATTAGGTTAGGATGTATGATAGAGAGTGTGGTGTGTGAATCTGTTTTAATTTTCATTATTCTATTATTGATTGGACAATCCTAGTGAGATAATCCGTATCCTCTTAGCCAATTATTACTATGTAAAACTATACAAACTAATGTGTAATTATTTCATTGTCTGGATTGGTCTCTACTTTTAATGATCAGATGCAAATAAACAAATAAATTATGGAATTACGATTGTGCTTCTATTTAATTACATAAAACAATACATAAATTATTTACTAACATTTTATTATTTTGTCAAATACCCATAAATCGAAATGGTTACATTAAACGGATTCGAAATAAAAATGAATACCATGTAGTTAATGAAATTATATTACCTCTGCATCACTTAAATTCCACGCAGTTTCCCCAGTTAAACTGTTAAAATAGTATACATGTCCTGGATGTGATTTAGATTTGCATACTATCCAAGAATTGCCGACAGAAGTTACTTTGCGCCTGGCATCATTCCTTATTTCTTCACTCATAGTATTGTAGAATAGCTCTATATTATTTTTAGACTTTAACTAAAAGAATCTTCTGTAGCTTTAATTGAGTACCTAATTAGGAGCCGCCACAACAACCCAACAAATTAAGATTTTAACCGACTTAATAAAAATTCCACGATTCCGTAAACACAAAATTACAAAAGTCACCACACCACCACAGAATCACAGATTAAACACGGAACTTTTTTTTTTGCAATTGGGCCGACGACGACTATTCTGCAAGTGTCGCGTGTACACACTTTGTGGTAGGTCTTTTTTTTTGTTGTTTTTATTGAGGATGAGTGTTGAATCGAACCAAATCGATTATATAGCACATCCCTAATGTATGTGTGTGTGAGCAACCCTATGGTTGCCATGGTGTGTTGATTCCTAATTCAGAAATTAATAAAAGGCAAAAGTTGATTTAATATTCTAATATAAAATATTAAGCTGAAGAATATTTGGTATTTTCTCATATTCCCTGCTTGCCGCTCCCAACTCCAACAAATGGTAGCAGAGGTCCGTGGATCGTAACCACGCTCTGCTAAAATCAGAAACACTGGGCTACAACAGTGCCCAAGTCTCAGTCTGCAAAGCGAAGAACCGGTCTTTTGGTACGGAACCCTAATAAGATAAACATTACCCAGACTCGGACGGTATGATTGGCGCAGCGTGTTGCGGGTACGATTCCCGCACGGAACAAATATTTATATGACCTATAAGTAGATGTTCCGGGTCTGGCTGTTTGTGTATGTGAGTTTCAATGTTTGTAAACGCACTACAATACTGGAAAAATTCCTAGACTGGGGCAAAGTTAAAAAAACAGCTTTGTCTGCCGGCTGAATTTTCAATCGACAGATAATTTTTAATCGTGGAATAAAATTGAAATCTGACAGTATTTGTATGGAAAAATTGTCAAAAAAATCAAAATTATTGCTCCGGTAAAATTATCTGGCGTTGGAAAAATCAACCTGCTAAGGTAGCCCGCGAAATTCAAATTTTCTTACGATTTCTGCAATTTGCTGGTCAGTATTAAGTTGTACGTCGATCAAAATATGATTCGCGGCCTTAACAAATATGTATTTACAGAATTACAATCAATAAAGTCATCAACACAACTCTCTAAGATCATGTAACCCCAAAGAATGACGATTGCATGAAACAGTTATTCTTTGGGGTTACGTGGCCTTAGAGAGTTGTGTTGATGACTTTAATAATTATAATTCTGTAAATACATATTTGTTACAGCCGCGAATCATATATTAATCAACGTACAACTTAATACTGACCAGCAAATTGCAAAAAACCTAAAAAAAATTGAATTTCGCGGGCTACCCTGGCGCTTTCGCCTTAATGTCGACTACTGAACTGCATCTCGATTGGTTTTGTGGAAAATGGAACAATATCGTAACTGTGTTGTGTGCAAATACATGTATTATTAGTTATTACTATTCCACCTTATAAAATATATCCATAAAGAAATTATGTTAGACTGAGACGACATTAAGAGGTCGTATCTCCGAAAGTAATAATAGTTGATCATAGTTTTATCAGTACCTAATGTGCCGCACCAAAGCCCTATCCAACGGTATATCACACGTTACTATTGAAGGGTGGGCCCAGACCCCATACATTTGTTTCCCACTCTCCTTTGATAGTCTTTATTGCTATTTCATTAGGTAAGTACCTACCTAATTCTTTAACACACGTTTCTATGATATAACCCTCTAAAACATCAAACAGCTCAAAGCCATTTTTCAAAATCATCGTATTTTTTTTCGTATGCTCTTCTGCGATCAGGCCCTGGAGCTATGAGCAGATCTGGGCACGCCACAATTGCGGCGATAAGTCCCCTCTTTGAGGAGTGGCTGCATGGAGATGAGGCGCAACACTACAAAGTGAAAAATAACTTAATTTCGAAAATCGGTGTCAAAAAACGAAAATACATAACCAACGACACCGACTTCCGAAATTAAAGTTTGTTTTCACTTTGTAGTGTTTTTTTTTTTGAAGTTGGTTGTTTTTTTTTGTAAAAAAGTTTTTAGATGGTGTTGTACACCAGCACCCTAATTGCGTAACACACTATCAATAAAAATGCCGACGACCGAAGGTAACTAAACCAGTAACGGTAACGGAACCAGTCAATTACCGATAGAGATAATTATACATATAATTAAGAGAGCATAGAATAGCAAGCCAACACAATCAACTAAGATGAGATTCAGAAAAGGACGTGGGATTGGGCTTTTAAGGTGACGCGATGACTGATGCATGCAAGCCGTCTGCCAGGACAACTCTGACTGGTCAATAAAAAGCCGCAATGGCTCTTTCTTCTAAAGGCCTTGCTAGACATGTGGCCCTGCATTGTCAGACTCACATAATTTATCTTTATATATAACTAGCTTCTGCCCGCGACTTCGTCCGCGTGAAATTTCTTGTTACTTCGACCCACCCCGTCGCATCGCATCGCCTGGTCGCGCGATTACTTCGTTTTTACTTAGCGTTCTTTCTGACTTTTTTCTTTTTGCTCGGCTCCTAGAGGTCATAGCGTGATGTTAAATAGCCTATAGTCTTCCTCAAGAATTGGGCTATCAAATGCAAAAAGAATTTTTCAAATCCGACTGGTAGTTCCAGAGATTAGCGCGTTCAACCAAACAAACTCTTAAGCTTTATAATATTATACTAGCTTCTGCCCGCGACTTCGTCCGCGTGAAATTTCTTGTTACTCTGACCCACCCCGTCGCATCGCATCCCCTGCCCGCGCTATTTCTTCGTTTTTGCTTAGCGTTCTTTCTGAAGTAGAACTGTCAGACGTCAATTTTATTCCACGTATAAAAATATCTGACTTTGGTAAAATCAGCCCTGAGTATATATAGATAATATAATAGCGTTTGGGCTCTAAGAGTTTGTTTCGGCAGTTCTTTTCAGGAATCAGTTAGCTAGGAAATTGTGAAGTATACACACCTTCTTATTACATAGGTATTAACTTCTATGGACTACCTACGTGTATTGCTACGCAACACTCTGTTGTTGATACCTTTGAAGTTTTGTGGCTTATAATAAAACTATCTTTTCTTTCATGTATTTCTATTTTATTTAACAGAAATGCCGGAGCTATCTAGTTTTACTATACTTATGAACCGAAAAATTGAAGTGTCTTATAATCATTAATTCATCATTTCGTTCCTGACTCCGTCCCGTCCTTTATAAAAAATCCTCTGGAGGGCAGAACCAAATCATCCGTTAAAGGAGTACGCATAAAGCTCATGTAGTTAGCTATCTCGTCTTTTCATGCTTCGATTCATAGTCCGCGGTGTGAACTGGGTGAACCGAAGTATGTAAACACACGGTAGCTACATGAGCGAAGCTAAACGAACTTAGCTTCGTTCCCAGTGTGGCCTGTGCTTAATACCAGGACTTACGGCTCGGAACTTGCGCTATTTTTAGCTACCAGGTGTTTACTTCAACTGCCTGAAAAGTGCTCGGATTCATCAACAAAATTTTCGATAGCACGTGACTTCGATGTGGATGATTATTTGTCCAGTGGATCATGTTTTAAAAATTTTATGATATTTATATTTTAGGTGATGCCTTTTCTATAAACTTACTCTACTAACAAGACTACTAAACGTCATTATCTTGTAAATCATATCGCAGATCTTTGATCTCATTACCTAGTCGATCCACGCATTGTGGAAACCAAAATTATCATGCAGCATCTGTGACTGGCCAAATCTGCTTGGGATGAGCTTGTTCCCACGCATATTGTACACCTCGAATGACTTTCAAAATAGCCTGCACCTTTTAAACTTAGTGAGTATTGAGTGAATCTGCGCCCTGTCTACAGCTGCATTATATTCAGTGACGCATACGCAAAAACCTTAGGGGGCTGCATGTTTATGTTCGCAGTGTTTCGAGAGACGATAGCTCCAATTAAATCAACAACCATACCGAAGCTTGAGCCGTGTGGCGCTGCTTGGGAGAGGCCTATGTCTAGCAGTGGACTGCGATAGACTGATTTGACTGATCTTCCACCACTGCCTTTCATTTGACACTTCACCAGTAATCGTTGCATCGAGGATAGGCTGTTTCCTTTAATTCAGTAAATACTAATTCCATGACAAAGAACGGAAACAAAATTGGCCTTCCAAAATTCTGTGATGTTTAAATATCGAACATCAAGAATATTTGTAACGAATCTTTGACACACTTTGACAGCAATATTAATACGCATTCAGTATATATCGCTTTTCAGTAAAGTGTATAATAATAATACGGGAGATTTTCAGCTTACGAACAAAATGGTTCTATTTTGGGTTACTCTTGTTCTAGCACTTATTGGCAAGTATTTTCTTTTAATGTAGGTCCTGTTATTAGGTTTAAGCAGGCTGAACAACAGTGCGAGCTATCGCAGTTTGTTTCCATAGTCTTTAACTTTTACGCACGGAAGCAAAGGACGTTTTCTAAATATTTTAAATGCATTTATCTACATATAAACAGAATGTAAATACATAGGCCAAAAAGATTATATTTTAAATACGTAAACGAAGCAAATGAGTATGTAAAAATCATAGCAGGTGGCGTTCTGTACAATGGCGAATTTACACATTTGCCGCCAGGGCTCTATTTCTCGAAACTATTAGTTTACTAGTATATTAGTTACTAGTTTAAAAATTACAAATTGTAATATTTCCTGTTTCTCTAAAACACTCACCGGACTAATGACTAATAGTAGCAGACTAATAAAAAATATTAGACTGGCTTGGATGAAAACACATATTACCCATGCCTCTTTACTTAGGTACTAAAAGAAATAAGTACGGAAAAAGTTCCCGGAACCTTTGGATTAGTTTGATTTTGTCTTTTGCACACTGACGGTAAAATCGTGGTAAAATTCAATTTACCGTGGATCTAAAGCTAATGGTTTTGAGAAGTGTATTAGAAGCAAAATACATTCTGGTTGGGGGTTTCTCAAAGGTTTTATCAATATTTCGTGTTTCTGGATAAAAAGGCTCGACGACGACGGCGAATTACTATTGTATCTCTTTCACTGTCGAAAGTGTCCGAATCTGACCACAATTTATTGGTTGGTAAATTTAAGTCTAATAATTTTGGCTAATCTTTTTTATAAGCCATCTGAGACTTGCTTTAGCAGTGTATTTTACAAGAGTATTTAATAACACATTTATGAAACCAAATTGAATTTACTCAGATAATTTTAGCTAATATTTATTAGTTGGCAACTAGTAACTAATATTTTACTACCGTAGCTTCGGGAAAGGCACACTAGCAAACTTGTAAAAAATATTTGTTCATGGACTCATATTAGTAGTCTAACAAGTTTCGGGAAATAGGGCCCTGTAGGCTATTCAAATTTTGCCGCCCCTACCGACCTCTACAATAACGTGTTAGTTTCTAGGTTTCTACATAATATTGTTGCGCGCCACAATTAATGCCTGGACATGGTGACATTAATTTTTGAGATAAAAGTAGTCTATGTCCGTCCCCGGGATGCAATCGTATCTTTCTGCCAAATTAATTTTATCGAAATCCGTTCAGTGGTTAAGGCGTGAAAAGGTAACATACAGACAGACAGACAAAGTTACTTTCGAATTTATAATAATAATAATAAGGGCTATCACAATTTATTCTCGTTTCTCAATACAAATGAGTAGGATATCTTCGTGGATATCTTCATTCATACATACGCACCGAACATGGTGTGTACGTGAGCGCGCTCGTACGCATGCGTCGTCGCACGCAACACTGACAAAATTTATCGATGCTAATGGTGCGCCAGTCGTGGCTACGCCGTACTCGAATTGCCTAAGGTGGGAATCGAACCTACGGTTTGAGATGCGACTCTTAACGCTAGAAAATTTTAATAACCACTTTAATTAATGCCTATTATTTGAGGTTATTGTAAAAATATATTCAATTTCCGAATTTAAAGATTATAATTTTCATGGTAAATGAAAAAGTAAAAAATACTTTATAGTGTAAAAAATACAATTTCATAATCATTTTATTTTATTTGAATAAATACATGATTCAGTAAAACCATGTTTAAATTAATCATATTTGGATCGTAATTTTTCAAATAAACGGATTTAACATGACGTAGATAATGAAAAAAATGTAGTCAGCATATCTTCAAAAATATTCATTTAAATTACATGCTGTAAGGACCATATTGATCTATATTAAACGCACAATGTATTTAAGGTACTTAATTGGATAAGGATTAATGCTGTATTGCTTAAAATCGCTTCGTAAATAAGCCATTATTTCTCGTAAAAAGTAAAGCATAAAAAATGGTTATTGTGGGTTATCCCTAAGAGATAGACATTTACCATCGGGGAATTTTTTGTAGACCTTTTTAAGTTGTACAATACTGTAGTACATTATTTTGATCTATCTCGTATGGTTCAGCCAGCGTTTGCAATTTAAGCGCAAAAAAATGTGTTTATTTACAACATCACATTAGAAACCTCTAAAATTATCAGTGTTTCTTTACTATATTATGCATGTATTATACATATTAACCTTCCTCTTGAATCACTCCTAAGTATTAAAAGAAATCGCATCAAAATCCGTTGCGTAGTTTTAAAGATCTAAGCATACATAGGGACAGACAGGCAGCGGGAAGAGACTGTTCTAAACTATGTAGTTGATGTCTTTGGTAATCTAAAGTTGGGTAATATAAGTCAATCAATGTCTTTGGTATAGGCATACCATAGGTACGTACTACATCTAAAGTTGGGTAATGTAAGTCAATTTGTTATGCATTGTGTACATGTGTTGTGTTACTTCATCGCATCTGTCGCCGCAACCGCGTTAGGCACACACTGTGAAAGTGTGAACCCAGTCTAAAGATTGTTATTCATTTTAGGCACCAATGCTGACGGAGAGTTCTGTGTTCTTCATAGTCCAAGCTCTCTAACCTTTATTCGGACAAGTGATACGTACGAAAGCCTTCTGAAGGAGATATTTTGTGCCGCACTTGGACTCTCTGTTGTACAAGTATGTTATATGTATTTAATCTAAACAAGAGTATAATATGGTCAATGATATATCAGTGGCTTTTTTTTTCTGGATTCCCAAATCATCAAATGACTCCTCCCGCTCTGGGTGGAGCGGAAGGGAGTGTCAGACTCTTACTGACTAAAACCCACCCATGTTCCTTCCTTCGCCCTTTATGTTCCGGGCCAGCGGTAACCCTTTCGGACCAATGCTGACGGAGAGTTCTGTGTTCTTCATAGTCCAAGCTCTCTAACCTTTATTCGGACAAGTGATACGTACGAAAGCCTTCTGAAGGAGATATTTTGTGCCGCACTTGGACTCTCTGTTGTACAAGTATGTTATATTTAATCTAAACAAGAGTATAATATGGTCAATGATATATCAGTGGCTTAATATGACCATTTCAATTTGGCTATTAATATAAGTACCTGCCTAACCCGTAAATTACGTAAGTACCTACGTGATTTACGGTGTACATAGGTACCCCGTAATCGTTCGGGCTGCCAGGCGACTCGGCTGCTCACTTCTACCGCACAATTTCATATTGACAACACCTTTTTGTCGTAGCAGTATGGGCGGTAGTAGGTAGGTACCTACAATTGTTACGCGTTGTAAAAATTGTGCTTGGTCGTACTGCGGTTAACCAAGTGTGGTTTTATAAGTCACAAGATTTTGTGATCCGAAGAAATCAATGCAAGCGCAATCAAAGGCTGTTTTTGCTGCGACTGTTTGTGCAGCGACGGTCTTTGAAACCGCAACTTGATACAAATGACAATGAATGTTGTTATAAATGTAAATATAAATGTAACCGAGCGAGGCTTAGGTGCCGGGCGCGCAAATATGGCAGTTTCTTGGCGAATGTGGTACGGTAGCCTGCGAAATTAAAAATATGTTCCTTTTCTAACTACAGGTTAGTTATTCTGTGCTAATAGTAGGTAAGGTTTCGAGAGTAGTTAGGTTAGGGTACTTACCACAAAAAAACGTTGAAAAATGAATTAATTAATTAAACTCTGTTAACAGAATGCAGAATGGAATGGCATGTATATCATGGACCCTTTCAACACCCCTGAAGCTGCTGTGGAGGTGTACATTGATGGTGTCGTCAGCCTTGGCGAAAATGTGAGTACCCATATGCAACTCCGCGGAAAAGGAAGAATTGTTTAGCAAATTAACCGTACGGTAAAAAAAAACTAAGTTTAAAAGAAAATCTAAGTTTTTATCGATTTGGCTAATCCGTTCTTCTCCATAGAGGTACCTACGCTTTGGAATGGGCAACCATCTTCATACGAGTATGTAGGGGGTAATCTCTAGAACTACCAGTCGGATTTAAAAAAAATCTTTTGAATTTAAGAGCACGCTAGGACCCTTAGGAGCCCAAGCAAAAAGATAAGAAGTTATAAAGAATGCTAAACGAAAACGAAGTAATAGCGCGGGCAGGCGATGCGATGCGACGGGGTGGGTGGGGGAACAAGAAATTTCACGCGGACGAAGTCGCGGGCAGAAGCTAGTGCTTAGGTACATGAGAATATTAAAACTATAACATACTTATAAAGGCTCCTGCAAACAGGCGCGACGCGCGACGCGAATTGCGCGCGACACAAAGGCACCGCTCGTTGTGCGACTTGCGGTGCCTTTGTGTCGCGTGTCGCGTCGCGCCTTGTACGAGCCTTAAGTCGATATTGTTGAGCGCTTTACAAAAACTAGACATTATTTGTACAATAATTATTATGCGGGTAAATAAATAAAAATAAGACAACTCAATTTTTCGGTTTTTCAGTTCGCTTAATACACTGGCTCAAAACACCAAAATGCAAAACTACTAAGTAGGTAGGTGTTAGATACTAGACTATTAACAGAACATTATTGAGGTAGGCCGGTTTACCTTCAGGGTCCTTAGTTTCGTAAGTACCTATACCTTTCTCTTAGTAACAGGTTTTGGGAACACTAAAAAAAATATGAGCGAATAATAATAATAACCCCACCGCCGTATTTCTACGTTGACGTCGTGGTGGGGTTTGCGCGCGAACTCTAGGTCTATGCCGGAAGAGTTTACTTTGCCGGAACAGGTCTAAGGTGAGGAGCCAGACCGAGAGGGATACAGAAACCCACAGGTCAGCATGTGGCGAGCTGTTGGGAAGTAGCGACCCTACGGACCCTATCTCCCGGGAGAAGTCTTGTTCCTCACCTCTAGCTTGCCTTTATTGGCCGGCTGGAGTGAACAATGACGAGGAACAGATCTCCCATCTCATTCTTGCCTTTATTGCTTGAGTGGAGATTCCAGTAAGATGCTGGTAGGAATCTTGATCGTACTTCCAGGATAGTCCTGATAGCCGTGGAGTACGTCTCTTATGCACCTCAGGACATATTGCCCCCCCCCCCCCCCTTTGCTGCTACGTCACTATGTGCTAGTGACCGTTTCCGAGGGCCCATTATTGAGTGTGCAAGTCACCCCCTGCCATTTTATCCGTGTACCTATATATAAAATATTGATCAGGCAGGGGTCATGGTTCTTCCATAGTTCTTGGTAACCAGTCCACTTTAGCCACCCATAACCGTAGTCGCAAGTATTTATTTTTCCATATCCTGCATTAAGGCCTATTCAAACCTGAGCGATATTCGCTGCCGCTGTGGGTAAAGGTACATACCGCGCGGGTTTCGCTCAGGTATTTAGTATCAAGTACCGTGGCTAGAGCGACCTGAGCGATATTCGCTGCCGCTGTGGGTAGAGGTACATACCGCGCGGGTTTCGCTCAGGTATTTAGTATCAAATACCGCGGCTAGAGCGACCTGAGCGACGGTCTCTGCCGCAGACGGTAGCGAATACCGCTTAGGTCTGAACAGTAATATTACCGCATACCCACTGGGTTTTCTCTGCCGCAGACGGTAGCGAATACCGCTTATGTCTGAATAGGCCTTTAGTCTTACACCAACCAGGGGTTATCCTTGGGTGCACTTGCATAGTGCATACAGGGATTAATCGTCGGTTGGTGACGCATTTCATTAAAATTTCCTACGGGGCCTGTGCGAGTTGGCTTTGGCCTCTCGTACGCCTTCCAAAGGACCGGGACCCCATGGCCCCGAGATGTGTATTTTTTGTCTGATCAATGTCCTGTCTTTCTCAAAGTGGGCGTCAACGCCCCCTTGTGGGCGCTGGAGGCCTAGAGGGGGGCGGTAAGGAACCCAGAAAAAAACGGAGGATGTTGAAGTGGTTTAGGGGGCGATGGCTGATTTGTAATTTCATCTACTTAATATTTTAAAATTTAGTGACATTAAAATCTACCTACTACCTACACAACATCGATTATAGTTCATATTTCTGCCCTGTTTGATTGTATAAAAACTAAAAATATTTAAGATGGCTTTCGTAGGATAGGCCGTGAGCAATCAAGTTTTAACAAGTTTTTGTTAAATAACGCGAATGAATCTATCATTTAAAGAGCAGTTTCGGATTTAATTCACTGCTTTGATGACATGTTGCAATGATTGAAACAGTCTTTCACATAAATTTCTTGCAACCAAATGTCGATGAACGACGCAATTTACTGCGAGCACATCTGGGATTTTGCTTTTTAAGTACAATCAGTTTGACTCTGTGATAGAGTTCTTGGGAAACAAAGACAGAATTGCGCGACAACCTCATCACATCAATGAATGATATTGCGTACATGATAGACCTGTATAAATTGTTTAATGATATAAATCTCCAACTTCAAGGCGATGATGAACAAAAAATGTCGTTGCTGCTTTCATACCCAAACTGCTGTTACACAAAAAGAATATCGGCAGACGTGAGTTCCACAATTTTCCCAATTTATCAGTATCCTGCAACAACGATGACTTGGTTGCCTACTGCCAACATTTGGAAAACCTCCACAGTGATTTCATAGATCGATTTCAGGACATTTTCAAATTGGAAATAGTAGACTGGGGTAGATCCTTTTTCAAATGTCAACACAGCAATATCATCCCAGCTGGAAGAAGAACTTATAGAACTGACAATGAACGAGGAAATAAAAATCAAATAAAAAAAATATCTATCAAGAATTTTGGCTACAAATGCCAATCCTGCAATTGTACCCTGGATTGTGGTCGATCAACGATTTTTGATAGCATTCCCATCGTCATATTTGTATGAACGTGGATTTAGTGCTGTGGCAACGCTACTTATTAAATTAATGTCATAGTGGTTTTTAAGATGTGGTAAAGTAAAACAAAAATTGGGGTGTCATGAAAAATAATTGATTTTTAAAGTGGGCGGCAGATGAAATAAGTTTGGGAACCTCTGCACTAGATTGATGAGTAAGTAAGTAAATTAATAAGTATAAGTAAGTAAATTAATATTTTTTTTTTACAGATAAAAAACCATTAAACACCAAATTACCTGAATCTTAAAACGCAAGAAAATAAAAGAGATGAAAAAAAATATTAAGGAGTCCCTACAAAAAGCATGAAATAAAAAATTAAGGAACCCCTACAAAAAGCATGAAAGAAACACTTAAATTTAAAATTTAAAAAACCCCCGACACAAAATAATAATAAAAAAATAGTATGAACGTAAAAACACTAAAACAAGTTAAAAACACTATGAAAAAATAGCCACAAATAGAAAAAAGGTAAAAAATAAAATTTTTGAAAAAATCCACGGCGGCTAAATGTAATTGTACCTAAAAGGATGAAATAATTTAAAAACCTCCGACTTAAATAATTTATGTAACGAGACTAAAACAGATGAATTCATATGAAAGTCGGGGGACCGTTCTGTACTGGAACACCTTCAATTTTGAGAGGTCCTCCGACTGCCATAAATGAATTTGTCTGTTTTTGTCTCGTTACATAAATTCTAGTAAATAAATAAATAAATTCCACAAAAATGCAGAAAATAAGCACGTTAAGTTGTGCTCCACAAGATTATACGTTAACATTATTATAAAAGAAATTTAACATTGTTTAGTTTTATTATAATCACTAATATGGATAATAGTGGCCACTATTTTCCGTTTTAGTGATTATAATAAAACTAATTAATGTAAAACTACCGTTTGTATAGAATTTTCTTAGCGCCCGGCCCTAAAGAAATGTACCTATCACAGTTTATGCATGATCATGAGTAAAAAATAACTGCATAAATGTTTTTTATTAAATTTCGATGGCTATCATGTAAATATTGCTATTTTTTTTATGGGTGTCCAATTTTTTCTCGTCTAAAGTTGAAAATTAATACTTATGTGTTGACTTTTATCTATTAGTGCATAAAATGTGATATTGCTCCGCATTTTAGATCAGGAAAACATATATATTTCACTTTTATCTATACATTTTTAATTAATCATGCATGCGTGCGTAAACATAGTGCCATGCGTTTAAAAATAGTGAAAAAATAACTTTTATAAACGAAAACCACAAAACAATATGCGTCGCACCGCACGCTTACATACTTTGTGCAAAAACGAATCTTAACACAAAGTAAGCCATATAGGTAGTCCGTATCCTTTATATTTTATTATTGGTATGAGACGTAAATCGCTCTTAGGTTTGATAAACAATAAATTGTTTGTGGGATTATTTTTTATCGGTTTTACTGAAATCACCAGGGGCGGATCTACTTAAAGGCTTTTTGGGCTGCAGCCCAGAGCCCCGTGGATACAGAGGGCCCCCAACCGAACTGAAAACAATAGACGATATTGTCAATAATAATAATTATCCGATCCGATCATAATAAATTGGCAATTGGTTGAGTAATTAGGTAGGGCCCAGGGCCGTCTTTAACCTATTTGAGGCCCTGGGCATAAAAGGATCACAGGGCCCCTGTGAAGACAAGAGAGAACGGACGCCGCCAGTTGGGGCTGGTCATCACTTAGCTGTCTCGGCTTATTTTTAATTATTTTAATTTTGAATTTTTGTTTTCTTACCATTTGCTGTACTCTGGACGCTTTTAACGCGTACGTCTTTTTTACATCGTTCTCACATATAATTATAAATTCACATTAATGATGTAACTAATATTTTTGTAAAAATATAATTTAAAAGAGTGTCCATGGAGTTTCTTGCCCGTTCTTCTCCATAAGTACCTACGCTTTGGAATGGGCAACTAGCTTCATATTTTCTGACTGACCGACTTTTTGACAATTCAAAAGTGCCTGTAAATGGTTTAATTGAAATAAATGCTTTGGGTATGAGTTTGAGAATAAGAGAAACCTACTAATATTTCATAACTGGGTGGCTAGAAACTTACTGTAAATCGCACTGCAAATAATTTATTTTGTCATTGAATCGGGTACTAATAATGCGTAGAATGGAACGATGGCTGCAAATAATGTTTTTTTTATGAGAGAAGGCTGGCCCGGGGGCCCCCGAAGATCGCGGGGCCCTGGGCACTTGCCCAGAGTGCCCAATGGAAAAGATGGGCCTGGTAGGGCCCCTAAGCAGTATTAGGCCAGGGCCCCACAAATTCAAGATCCGCCCCTGGAAATCACTACATTTTTAATATTTCGCTTAGCAATATTCAATGACAGCATAATAGAAAATAGAATAAAGGCTGTATTAGGTAAGTAATCAGTTTCACAAATAATATAGTAGGTATACACTTGTGTGCAAATTCTATACATTTTCTAATGTTACAGACACATGATGATGTTACCATGTTATACAGTTTTAATATTTTTCCTGATAAAATATACTTGTAGCAATACTAGCTTCTGCCCGCGACTTCATCCGCGTGAAATTTCTTGTTACTCCGACCCACCGCGTCGCATCGCATCGCCTGCCCGCGCTATTACTTCGTTTTTGCTTAGCGTTCTTTCTGACTTTTTTTCTTTTTCCTCGGCTCTTAAAGGTCATAGCGTGATTTTAGCCTATAGCCTTCCTCAAGAATTGGGCTATCAAATGCAAAAATAATTTTTCAAATCCGACTGGTAGGTAGTTCCAGAGATTAGCGCGTTCAACCAAACAAACAAACTCTTCAGCTTTATAATATTAGTATAGATTACAATGATAGCCACGAATTTGGGTAATGGTGACTAATATACAAAATTGTGACATCACTTTTTTTTCCGTCGGGCCTGGGTAAATTTTGTATGGGCCGCGCGCGACACGTCTTCTTTGTAGGTAAGTATATGACTACAAAACGGTTTCTACAAAACGGTTTTCGGATTTTTACTTTACTTGTGCTACATGACATTGCCTCTTGCCAAATTTCATGATTCTAGGTCAACGGGATGTACCCTATACGTTTTGATTCCCTTGAGAGTGTTAAAATATGCGGCATAAACGGAACATAAACGCCCGTATCTTTTGATTGCGTTGCCTTAGAAGTTTGATTTTTTCACTGCTTCAAGGGATTGCAGCCCTGAGTACCTATTTGATATTTCAACTTGATAACTCTACGCGCTCCTGAAAAAAATGGTATTGACAGATGGACAGACAGACGGACAAAGAAGTGATCTTATAAGGGTTCCGTTTTTCCTTTTGAGGTACGGAACCCTAAAAAGGTACCTAATTCGTTCTAGATCTGTGTAAGGCTGTACGCAAGGTATCGACATAGTGAGTCTGTTGGTTAGCAAACAGAATTGCCATAAAATGCAACCTAGTTATATTTAGTATCTATCTAAAGTAATTTTCAGGCAGGGTTGAAGTCCAAAGTCTTTCCGCTGATCGTAGATGAATATGAGCCAGATACCTTCAAAGGTGTAAAGCTCAGAATTGAGCAGCGCTTGGACTTCGGAGACAACAAAATCGTAAATATCAAACTATCTGATGAAAATAAGGTAAGTACATACAACACATTCCGGGGGAAAAGAGCTTGCACTGGTGAAAATTACACCTAAGACTTAAATATTATTTCGCTCCTTCGCGTTGTGTCGAGGAAAAACAGAAAGCTTAGATTATTGGTCTTGCTGCGCTCGGCAGCCAGACCAATCATTTATTTATCTAAGACAGATATTAATATTGACTACAAGAAATCAGTTACTCTTTTAGCATTTTAGACATGCTGTCTTAAGATTAATTAAACTACTCCTTGAGGGCATAAAAGACAGACAGTTCATAATGCTACAATAAACTTTGTGTCTGGGTATGCTCTTACCCATTCTCCATTAGGTACACAAATAAAATTCAAACCAACCTACATTGAAATGTTACTTAGATATGCTCGACAACTAAAAGTGCAAGATTTGGCCTAACAGCATCGACCTTCCCTCATCGAGCTTTGTAATAACATGTACCTATATTTTATAAAAAAAGTATCTAAAAATTATTGCCCTGTGTGTGGGTACTGAGTTACTGACCCAAGCTATCACGTCTCGCAGTATGTTGCACCCTGTACTGTACGTATTCAGATTAAGTAGGTATTTACAGTCCTTTCACGGTTACTTTACCTCTGACAGCAGCATCGTAACAGCAACCTTATTTTAATGAAAATAAAGATCACCGAGTTTGACAGACCAACAACCATAATTTGTAACGAGGATAAAGATCACTGTGAATTTTGACAGTGATTCAAAATCAGAGGTAAAATAACTGTGAAAGAACTGTATCCGTACTTATTCCAGCTCAATACAATTAAGAATGTATTTGGTAATGTTAATATCATGTCTAAAGAGGTGTCAGCACTCCCGCTTGTTCATTTGAAGCAAACTGTAGATGAAGACCGCCACTTCTTAAGTGAGCTTGGCACTTTGCAAGCTATTATTGGAAAGGTAACTTTATTTATTTTTACTTTATTCGTAGGTATCTATTAATAAACTAAGGACTTAGTTAATCTAAGTTAAGTGCGTTTTTAAATTGATTTTTAAAATACTTTATCACCGCACCTCGTTAATTACTGGTGATTTACAGGTCCAGGCTGGAGCTTTGGTTCCTGACAACTTAATTGATTTCTATAATTTCCGTTTTCGGACTCTTCACGCTTTGTCTGACTTTTATGGTCCCATCTCCCGCCAAACCAAAGAAGCTAAGAAACTGTTAGGTAAGAATTACCATAATTAAATGTTGTTTTTATAGTACGTAGACTATGTACCTACAGTTCAGCCGACGAGAGAATCCGTTCTTGACCCAATGGCCGGACTCTAACTAGCTAATGCCGACTCTACCTGTACGTTTGGAATTCACAAATATTATGTCATGTGCTAATCATCTACATTAATACTGCACCCACCACCTATTATCATATATTCGTTGGGCGACGAACGAAATAGCATAGTTTGTTATTGCTGCGGCGGCATCTACAAATCAACATGCAAACTACGCTTCACACTGAGACGTCGCGTCATGCTAAATCCTGCATCGCGCAAGCTAAGTTCGACACACGGCTATACATACACAACGTCCCGACATCAATCATCGAGCAGTAGCCCACCAGACGAAACCACCGTCTGGTCGGAGGATCCTCCCTTTTCCATGGAAGATGAGTGAACTTTACACGGTGTTCCTCACACCTCTATACCTACATGCGTCGCCCAGATAACTGGCACAAAGAACTACACACATTAAAAATATTTTATTGTCCTATTGAAATTAAATAAAAATGTATATTTTGAATGTGTGTAGGTGGACGAAGTACTCTCTGCTTTTGCACTATTAAAGACTTTTCGCGATGTTTGCTTATATGCTTGGATTTTTCGTACCTTAGTTAATCCCAAAGACTAATATTCTCTTTGGTTAATCCCGACATTAAAATGTGATAAAAAGGTAAGTACACACATCAACAGAATCTAGATTATTTACGTATTTATAGTTTAAAATCTTTTTAGTTTCCATAAAAAGTTTATATAGGTACAGATTGAAACCTCTTTTATTCTATTTAAAAAAAAAATGTTAAAAAAAAACAAAATAACTAAATACGGCGGCAAAATTTGTAATTCGTTACGTTAAGGCGAGGTTGTTGCATTTTTAAGTTTTTTGGAGCTATTTATATCTAATTAATGTAAATATTGCGCAAAATAAAAATCATTTTAACAAAATTAAACATGGTCAAGCGCTGACTAAAGACGGAAACGTAATTACTAATAATTGACTCGATAAAAAAAATCGCAAAGATGACACTAAACCTAAAATAAATAAATAAACCGATATTTCGAACGTACTTCTTAGCAAAAAATTATATTACGAAACCATCTAAGTAATATATCAAAAAATAGGTTTTAATGTTTTCTAGCGCTGGGTAAGAAAGATTTTTATTATAAGTGGTTATTTATTTTCGTAAGAACAAAAATCAAACGATATTGAGCAGTTCAAGCGCTCACGCCTGCTAGCCAGTGCCTGCGAGAGAGAGATGCCCCGATACGTATTATGCGGGGAGTGAGGAAATGTTATCATACCTACACACCGCACTACAAGAGGAAAATTGTTTTATTAATATTAATTAATGAAAAGGGATTAGATTGTTTTCTTTTTTAATTTAACGTGCCTTGTGAGCTTTAAGAGTCAGTCACGTCGTCATTTGAGTCGAGATGAAATGTTACGAGCCGTGGGCATGTTAGAAAATGGTGCTATTCATCGCGTCGTGACTGCGCAAAAATACCACGAGCAGATAGTAAAGCCTGTTATTATCCCACACAGAATCCAAATGGGTCAGGAATTTCTGCTCATGCACGATAATGCTCCTTCCCATACGGCGCGGCTGGTGTTGGCGGCTCTCCGAGACCACGATATTCAAGTTTTGGATTGACTTGCACAGTCGCCCGACTTAAATCCTATCGAGCATGCCTGGGTCATGTTACAACGAAAACCTTTGAGAGATTTCCCGCCAAATTTGACGACGGAACAAAAACTTTGCGAACACTTTCAAAGAACATGGGACCTCATACCGCAACAAGACATTGACACAATCGATGTCGATGTGTAATTAATGGAAGAGGTGGCAACACTGATTAATTATTAATAATTAGATTTTATAAGATTTTTCCTATTTTAATTTAAATTAATAATTTTTATACGAAGAAAGAAGATTTTTTATCATACTAAATTTCTACGGCGATTAAAAAATTAACATGTTTATTTAAAACAAAAAAATCACGAAATGTGTTTAATTTTTTATTAAAGACCTTAAAATAACCTATCATTCTTCCATTTACTATACCTTAGAGGAAATGCGGTCGGAGAGACTTTCGAAAAAGCCAAAAAAGTCATAATTCGAGGTTTGGCTCTCACCTATTTCCTCCTCCAATATTAGACCAATTTAAAAGATATGTAATTGATAAACTGAATAAGAAGGATATATACTGTGTTGTTATATGTTCTTCTTTTTCATTAATAGTTGTCAAATTTGTGCAGCTGCTGACAGTGCAGCGGTTTAAATCGGCAATTTCGAGCATTTTTTGAGGGCTCTAGTGCTTACAAAAATAATGTAAGGTATCATCAAAAAGGAAAACAGGGACATACAAATAAGTACTTAGTTAATATTTACTATTCTGTACAAAATCATTGCTTTATTGTCATTAACCAGAAAGAAAACAGGCGAGAGCGTTTCTATGGAGAAAAGACCACCCGCATTTCCTCTTAAGAATTTTAATGTAGTCCATATAAATGCCCAAAATATTCCGGCACATTACTCTGACATGCTAGCTAACCTAAACTGTAAGAACATCCATGCCATCCTTGTCTCGGCAAAAGCCATGTCTCCGTTCCCAATCTATTATTACACTCTATCTCCCTTGAACTTCCTATTTTCAAATAATATGAAATGATCGCGCTCGTGGCGGTGTTGCCATATACCTTCGTCCACAATGTCCACATATTCCTTTTTCAAGAGGTAAAGTTTGTATGTAGGGGGTAATCTCTGGATCTACCAGTTGGATTTGAAAAAATATTTTTGCATTTAATAGCTAAATTCTTGAGGAAGGTTATAGGCTATACTATAGCATCCCGTTAGGACTCTTAAGAAGCCGAACAAAATTTAAGTAAGAAAGAACGTTAAGCGAAAACGAAGTAATAGCGCGGACAGGCGATGCGACCAAAATAAGTCTTTGGATGCGACGGAGTGAGTCAGGGAAACAAGAAATTTCACGTGGACTAAGTCGCGGGCAGAAGCTAATTTGAAATAATGGCTTTGTAAGTTTAAAGTACTTAATCAAACATCTGTAAGGATGTAAGCAAGTTCAAAAAAATATGTATGGTCATGTGTCAACTTTGGGTTTGGTTTATTATAATTTCCGTATGCCTTGATGTCAATTTCAATTACTATCGATTTAAATTTTACACACTACACTCGTCTACGCTATAAGTAGGTACTCATCTGAGTGTATGGTTGCATGCCTACTAATACGCTACATTCATGGTTTTCGCTGTTTTTGAGTGCACTTATGTTCGTGTACGACGCGTCTATTTATCATACTTATTACGTCATTGGCCAAAGCCATCATTTTGCATTAGCTGCTCTAAAATCTGCACTACACTACTCACGAAGTTACTTCGACGAAGTACTGGTCGAAATTGACCGAAATCCGAAGGTACGTGACTATACACTCATGCTAAGAGCTACGAGACGCTTCGAGTCCTTTCGACTCGGGCGCAAAAACCGACAACGATCGGAAGTCGCCCGAGCCGAGAGTGGACGAAGCGAACCGAAGTAGCGCTTCGGTTTGCGGTTAGTGAAGCGAATACGAGAGTGTAGAAGGGTACTTCGGAAGTACCCTTCTACACTCTCGTATTCGCTTCACTTCGGTCAACTTATCGAGTAGTGTAGTGCAGGCTTTAAAAGACAGATGGCCGCTACATTTATTGTGGCAATCGCGCGCTAATAAAGACTTTTTAATTATTTGAAAGCGCTTTGATCGGTCATGTGTATAATATTCTCATAAAGCAAAGTAAGAGGTTGCGAGGGTGTCCTTTCAATTACCTACTCTTGTATTTGACGCAAATTAAAGATAACCTAATTTATAGAACTTTTTTTAAGGTGATGCTCTCCAAGAACTCAGCAAAGCATTTGTAAAAGCTTATGATGGCTCCGTATTAGTCACTGTTGTCACCACAGATGTCGCTCATACACGTCGTTCTGCTCGATCACTGACAAACCCTCCCGGTCACTCGAAAAAATGGCCATATCAGTGGCTAGAACTGCCTCTCAGCAGGCAAAACATATCTTTTAAATCAGCGGATGCCAGACGAGATGTAGAAAACAGTGCAGAAAATAGTGCAGAAAACAGTGGAGGAAATTCCACGACCAAACCTCCTAGGAAGACGACTACAAAGACGGCTAGAACGTATGCCGCAAATCAAATGTCACTTATAAAAAGACAGGTAAGTTTGTTTCATCACTATTTTCATACTTGATTCTGATACCTATTTTATTTGATTGTAGTTTGAGAAATATGAGATTTTGAGTATCGAGATAGTGAGACGGAAAGCTCATAAATATCGGTTGCAATTAGTACAGACGCCAGCACATCAAGCTACCCGAAACTGTAAAATTTTCCCAATCAACTTTGAACCTTATGCTTTAGCGATAAAGTTGAAAATCTATTAAAGAAATTTGACAGATTGTAGTAGCTTGATGTGCTGGCGTCTGTACTATCGAGTTGTCGTTTTCGACTTTTCGTGCGAGTGTGACTCGACCTAACGTCTTTCGATTTCAAGAAGAGAGCTATGTTTTTGTCTTAATTTCCTGTGCACCTACCTAGAGTATTCTTAATTTCAGTACTTGGCACCATTGCAATCAGCAGACAACGCTGCTATTTTCAACATCCTTCTATGGTTTGGTGTGGTGATATCCTTCAGCATGTTAGCAATTATATATGCCTGCATGGATATGGATCCAGGCAGAGACACAATTATTTACAGAATGACTACCATGAGGACGAAGAAGGACCTATAAAAAATAGTTCTCTTTCATGTCTTTTAATTTTAAAGAAGTTCTAACTGTGTACCCATCGGCCCCCAAGCCAAAAACAGAGTGGTTCCAGGGTTTAGTTTCGAAATATTATTTTCGAAAATACTGTTTGTACCTATTACGCACTATTAAATAAATTATACAACTTAAATTAAAATATTTCTAGACCCAACAAAAGTTTTGGGTCACAATGAGATCAAGGGTTAAAATCTGGGGGCACGGCAGTGCCCCAGCTAAGACGAGCCAAACGAAGCGCACTGCGCAAGCCCCACTAGTATAGGCACATTTTTCGCAGTGCTTCGTCGCGCGTCGTTTTTTTTAACCCTCATAACTTGGATTTGGATTAAGTATACCAGATTTAAAACAAAATTCTCTGGATGTGATGCCAATTACTGATGACTTACTATCGATGTTTTCTATATCTACCGGATATGAAAATTATTTCTTGGCGGAATAATTATTCTGTCTGAAACATTCCCATAAATTACTATACCTATGTATAAATTGCTAAAAGGTAACATATGAAAATAATATAATAATAGGTTTATTTGGCTTCATTTGCATTTCTTGGTGTAGGTAGATGTATATCTTTTCTTCCAACACATTGTACACGGAACCTGGGCCCCAAGTCTGCTATTACAATGGTGTCAAAATGGCCTATCATTGATTTCATAATTGTTGATTTTGACAAGTTTGGTAATCTACTATTACAATGGCGTCATTATGACTATCCAATGGTCAACCACTGACACTCCATTGCATTAATGGTAATCTCGTACACAATGACAAATGAATGACTGACGTATGCGGTAATCTGCTAACATTTTGACAGTTCCTTTGATCAGTGACCTACCATTATAACGTCATTGTGCAGTCATTGCTTTTAATTCGTTACGAATCATCGTGTTTGTGGAATTTGGAGAATGTATTCACTACGAGCACATATTCTCGAGCTAGCCAACGTAGTAGATGCTAGAGAAAGAAGACGGGTGGAATGCAGAAGACGTCGAGCCCGTCGCTTGACGAGAATGAATACAAACCCCTTTACTGATACTTTACTAATTATACTGTATTTTGGTACTTACTGTGCGCCACTCTGCCGGTGTTTTATTGGGGCAGTCCACCGACACCGAATTAAAAATTTGGGCGCACTCTATCCAATATCTTCTTGATAAACTTCGCCTTTCATTGGTGCGGCTGAAGTGGCCAAGCGCCAGGTCTTGGTGGTTTTCTAAATAGTCAATAAGAGCCGAAATTTGGTCAATTACCACCATTTTGTATTAAAT
Source organism: Luperina nickerlii (assembly GCA_963855955.1). Lineage (NCBI taxonomy): Eukaryota > Metazoa > Arthropoda > Insecta > Lepidoptera > Noctuidae > Luperina > Luperina nickerlii. The sequence goes on from OY979674.1 coordinate 13,017,134, forward strand.
CAGTAAATATTCTATAAAATACACTCAAAATAATAACAAAAAAGAAATAAAAACAAAAACAAATAGACGTCAGTAGTAATGTCACATTTGACTTTGACAGCTAAACAGATAAAATATTATTGAGTTGTTTAATCTCACTTTTATCCGCGTTACACATTTAATGTTTTTTCCTATTTACGAACTTCTTATTACTTCAGATTGCTTATAACACTAATAAATAATATTTAAAAAATATAATGAATGAAATCTGGCATGAATAAATGTTCAAATTTAGTAGTAGTTTTTCGTTTTATATTAATGGCAATACTACAATGTCATTCTGGCACAATTCTATTACGAGACCATTGACCGACCAATGATCGACCATTATGAATTAGCAGAATACGAACTTTTAGCAAAATGACAATGGGATCGTGTTGGAATGACGAATTTATAAAAATTAGCAGACTTGGGGCCCTGTTCGACCCATGCTAGAAACATAACAGTCAGTATCTAAGTAAAGATTCGTACTAAAAAAAAAAGCGAGTCATCATAATGTGCTTTCATATAAAAATAATTGTTCAATATAAAAAGTTACAAAATTACAGTCAGTTTTAGTTCAGTTTGGCTACGAAAGCAGCAACGACATTTTTTGTTCAAGTCATCACCTTGAAGTTGCAGATTTATATCATTAAATAATTTATACAGGTCTGTCATGTACGCGATATCATTCATTGATGTGATGAGGTTGTCGCGCAATTCTGTGTCTTTGTTTTCCAAGAACTCTATCACAGAGTCAAACAGATTGTACTTAAAAAGCAAAATTCCATATGTGCTCGCAGTACATTGCGTCGTTCATCGACATTTGGTTGCAAGAAATTTATGTGAGAGACTGTTTCAATCACTGCAACATGTCTTCAAAGCAGTGAATAAAATCCGAAACAGCGCTTTAAATGATAGATTCATAGGCAATCGGCATCGGAACCAGCCGATTGATACAGCATTGCATAAATCGCGTTATTTAACAAAAACTTGTTCAAACTTGATTGCTCACGGACTATCCTACGAAAGCCATCTTAAATATTTTTAGTTTTTATACAATCAAACAGGGCAGAAATATGAACTAAATAATTGATGTTGTGTAGGTAGTAGGTAGATTTTAATGTCACTAAATTTTAAAATATTAAGTAGATGAAATTAAAATCAGCCATCGCCCCCCTAAACCACTTCAACACTCTATGTTTTTTTCTGGGTTCATTATCGCCCCCCTCTAGGCCCTCTGTTCGCAAGAGTCCAACTTTCGCAGGAGTCGCAACTTTTATAACATCCATACAAGTCTTCGCATGAGTCCAACTTTTATTTTTTATGTTAGCAATATTCCAACAGTACAGTTGGACAGAAACTCATTGTGGTTTTAAAGATTAAAATTAAACAAGAATATTAATTTTTATAATTCATTTATGACCAAGACTTTAGCAAGACACAAACGTTTTACACCAGCGAGAGCCTCGATTTGTCCACGTATAACGTCGTCCACTATCTCTCGTATGCGCACGTCAATGTTAATGTTGCGTCTCGATCTCTTTTTACTTGGTTCAGAGTGAAGGATGGCCTGCTGCAAATTAAAAGCCTGCTGTGTGAAAGTTTCGTTATTTAGCAGGCTGATAAATTGAAATAGATTGTGCGATATCGCTTGTTGTAACAACTTAGTGTCAATAATTTACGAGGTCAGCCACTGTTTGCAGAAATAATTATTAAATGTTTCCATGTTATCATTCGAATCTTCGTAACTTCTGGTCACAGCTAAATAACCTTCAGGCATGTGATTTGCGGGTAAATGTGCTAGAGTTATTAGACGACATACAGGGTGTGGCGTAAGTAGTGGTCCACCGTTAGGAATTCGATATACTTACCAGATAATTTACTATAACATACTACAATTTTAACCATTTTAGTAGTAATTTTTTTATACAAAAATCCCTCTTGAATTTGCATGATTATGTGAAAAATTATGGTTAAAACAGAGGAGAACTAACTTTTTCTTCAAAAGCTCTAAATTTACATAAAAACCATAATTTTACACAACAGCTCTAGTATTTCAGCAATAAATAGCAGAAATCAAAATGAAAATATAATGGTTTTTGTTGAAACTACAACCAAATTTGTAACAAAAGGTAGAAATTTCATAAATAAAAAACAAAAAAAAACTATATTTTTGGAACCATTGGATAAAAATGGTTAAAATTGTAATATGTTATAGTAATTGTCTGGTATATCAAATCCTTAACGGTGGACCACTACTTACGCCACACCCTGTATGTATATTCTATTATGCTTGATATCCGTTAAATGAAGTGACTTTTCTTTTCTCCAAACTGCATTTGAAAAGTGATAGAATCAGCCACTTATCTCCGCTGCAGGAAACGTAGATTTAATCAGAGGGAAATCGTTTCTTACGTTTACTTTTATTTATTTATTTATATGTGAGTAACTGTACCGTCCAATCGGAATAATGCTAATAAAAGATATGAAAAATAAAAGTTGGACTCATGCGAAGACTTGTATGGATGTTATAAAAGTTGGACTCCTGAGAAAGTTGGACTCTTGCGAACAGAGGTTCTAGGCCTCCAGCGCCCACAAGGGGGCGTTATCGCCCACTTTGAGAAAGACTGCTCTAGATGAATGAAAACCGGGTTCAACCAGTCTATAAAGATTGTTATACATAGAATTATTTGATCCTTTATATTTGCATAAATTACTATACTAGGTACCTATATCATGGTGGTTTCGCCAGGGAGGATACTCCGAAGCGTATAACCACTATAAATAAAAGTTAACGTCGAAACTAGAGCTAAAGACTTTTTTTTAATAGAACCTCAGAACAGGACTAGAATTCTATAGACATTCCATAGACTTTTATATGTAACTTATAATATACTTGTTACAGCAAACGTGGTTCCGCCAAGGAGCATGACGTTTGAGTTTAGAATACAGAAATGTGCTAGGCCGGGAAAAAATTGACGTTTGAATCTTTTTTTAAAGTTGTGAAATTTTAATATCTATAGCTAGTATGTGTAGGTACTTCTGTATTATACAAGTACGCTGGACTTCATAGTATTGATGACAAAATGAAGACTTTTGATTTTCACCATTTTGGCGCTGATAGCAACGTGAAGGTACCGTGAAACTAATATTAGAGATGGGATATATGCTTCGATAAAAAATACTTTTATGAAATTTACCGATCATTATAACCACTGCAACGTGAAGGTACCGTGAACTAATATTAAAGATGGGATATATCCTTCGATATAAAAATACTTTTATGAAATTTATCGATATTTATAACCACTGAGAGTAATGTATGAGAGATAAATATCGAATCACTCCCAGTTATTTTTGTGCTTAATTTTTAAGTAAGTAAGTAATAGAATAATTTGCTCTGCAAAGGTTAACTGAAAATTCATTAGGGCGCGGTCAGATCGCAAGTTATAAACTGGTGGATAGTGTCATAGTAAAGTTATAGTGCATGACGGTCCAGTGAGCTGTAAATATGAGGATAGGGTTAAAACTTAGCCAAAAACTACTATGGTTGAGCTAATATCTCTAGGCTCAACTACACTAGTTTTACAAGCTGAGCTGGGGTCACATTAGTTCGCAATGTGAACTAAAAACTATTGAGATGCCTACGGCTGGTAACATTTCATCTCGACTCAAATGACGACGTGACAAGACTTTTAAAGCTGACCCGGCACGTTAAATAAAAAAAGAAAAACAATCTAATCCCTTTTCATTAATTAATATTAATAAAACAATTTTAATTAATTTTGCCACTGTATTTTATTTTTTTTATTAACATTTTTAAATTTTGAAAATAGAATAAAAGAGGTTTCAATCTGTATAGAAACTTTTTATGGAAACTCAAAAGATTTTAAACTATAAATTCGTAAATAATTTAGGATTAAGGGGGAAGCGCTAAGGTAGCCCGCGAAATTCAAATTTTATTTCGTTCTTTGCAATTTGCTGGTCAGTATTAAGTTGTACATCGATCAAAATATGATTCGCGGCCGTAACAAATATGTATTTACAGAATTATAATCATTAAAGTCATCAACGCAACTCTCTAAGACCACGTAACTCCAAAGAATGATGATTTCATGAAACAGTTATTCTTTGGAGTTACGTGGTCTTAGAGAGTTGTGTTGATGACTTTAATGATTATAATTCTGTAAATACGTATTTGTTACGGCCGCGAATCATATATTAATCAACGTAAAACTTAATAGTGACCAGCAAATTGCAAAAAACCTAAAAAAAAATGAATTTCGCGGGCTACCCTGGCGCTTTCGCCTTAATGAAAGACATTTATTCTAAATATATGTAAAGTAGTATTAAATTATTATTAATATTAAATTTGTGCTCACACAAGCAATCAAAACATTTATAGTCATGAAATTCAAATACTTGTAAAAGGTTATTCCGCTGCCTTTTTGATAGCGAGTTTTACAAAATGCGCATGCTTTCATAAAAATGTTCTAAATATCACGTAGTAAACACAAAATACACAAAAAATGTAGTTTTCCACAATTTAGACCTAAATCATCAGAGATGAACCAAATAACTCAATGTCCATTTGAAAGAACGTGCCAATACTGCCAATTTTAGTTCCCGAGGACCTCGAGCGGGGCGCTTTGAATCGGCACAAAAAATAACTGTCATTTCGTAGAGTATCGTTACTTGTATTATAGAGGTCAGTGGTGTACTTACATAATCCATATTTTTAGAAATTGTAGGTGTTATTACATATTTTTTATAAGCACGTTTCTGGGGCAAATAAATCTATTTTTTCTTTCTTTCTTGCATGCATTATGAGCTCTGGTTGATATTATTCACGAAGCACCTTACTAAGCGAAAACTATTATGACCAAAAAGTCAAAAAATCGACCCCAAAACAGTTTTTTCATACGTCCTTCACATAGGGGTACGAGATCGGCCCCTAACTTAAATTGTACAACTTACTACTTACTAAAATGGCCTAAACAATACTCCATATAAATTATTACTAGAATGCAATACTACAAGAAAATATATATTTTTGTCGTTTGGTTGGTATTAAAAAATTATATTACTTTGGCAATACAGTAATCATATGACAGTCTCACAGTCACTCTTATAGTTTCCAACAAAATGGCTGTAGCTATGGCTCTGTTTTGGATTTCTCTTGTATTATCAGTAATAGGTAAGTAAATTTTAGTATAATATTTTATGCAAATGTTTCCTACGCTAACTATATCGGACTTTTATAAAATTTTAGGCTCAAATGCCGCTGGAGAGTTCAGTATCCTTCATAGTCCTGACTCCCTTAAATTTTCGGGATCAGGAAAAACCTTGGAAAGCCTTCTGAAAGAGATCTTTTCTGCTGCGCTCGGACTCTCGGTTGAAGAGGTACGTAATACGTGGGAATGTTCCTCGACGTGACCTCGCTCTTAATGTGCTCGATAATCAATTTACTGTAGTAGAAGGGCTAAGGGTTTCCGATCTCGATTCGATAGACTGAAGGGTCAGTGGGTCGTCTTACTATGAAAATCATCCATCTATTTAGAGCACATACTGCATTATATGAATCTTGTCAAATAGTCAAATTTTAGGGGCAGAAGGCAAAAGTCTGTAATTGTGAATTCATGTCAATCTGGGACTCTGTACATAGTCGAACATAAGTGGTTTTAACCACTTGAACGCTGTATTGTAGACATTGGAATTGGAATTTATATTGTCTCATGTAGATCTACCTGCACAAAAATGATTCAATAAGCCTGAATCATCTTTTTTTATCTTTAATAGATGTGGTTCCTGTTCAGATTGGAATCTCTGTTGAATTAAAAGAAAATAATTAGTATGACACATGAATGGCCAGCATTTAACTCTTCGCACGTCGAGTGTACACCATGTGTACCGATAACAATAAAATTTCTATTGTGTCTGCTAATTGGATGTGCGACGAGTTAATAGAATATTTACTGAACCATCCATAGTTCACTTAATTTTTTTCTAATACAACAAAGAACTTAGTTTTAAGTTATCTCTGAGCCTCTTAAATCTTTATAACAATTAAAAAGATTACTTTGATGTGCTGAGGTTGCCCAAAAAAATCATGTTTATTGCAAATTGTAGTAGAGTGAATTGTGTGGTTTTTATTATTTTGCATTTAATTTGGTTAAAATGCTATTAAAATCCAACAATGTCACAAAACATTTAGTTTAATTTTTAGATTGGAGTATTGTTTCTTTCACTAGTCATGGTACTCATGAGCAGTGCTGGATTATGACTACTTGATCAAGCAATCCACGCCTATCCACTAGTCGCCTCATATTTTTTCTAAAGAAATCAACAAGCGATTTGTTAAGATTAGCGCACGTCTCAAGAGAGACTTATGGGTCTTGTAATATCTCGAAAATTTTGCACACATTCTGATAGGTTACATTTTCTTTTCATGATTCCAAAAGAACTAGGAATTAGTCCCATTGTGGACTTGTGAACAAAAGCTCAAGAATCAAGAGAATGTAGAATGCAAGAGTGAGCGTGATGCCCTAAGCAATTGCTTAATTTGCTTAGGGGTTAATCCAGCACTGCTCATGATTGTACAACATTTAAGCATTCTTTTGTCTGTGATATTATTTATACAACCTCATTATTATGTTTATAGAATTCAGAATGGAAAGGCATGTACGTCATGGATCCTTTCAACACCCCTGAAGCTGCTGTGGAGGTGTACATTGATGGAGTCTCCAGCCTTGGCGAAAATGTGAGTGTGTCTGCTAATTCTATTTCAAATTCAATATGCATAGTTTGAAAAATGAACTAAAGTATGGATTTATAAGATAGAAAATAATTTTTTTCTTCTATCAGGCTTTATCATAATAAAGCCTGATAGAAGAAATAAAATGATTTTCTATCTTATAAATTGTAAACTTATTAATTGTTTTCTGTTGGTATGCCAACAGAAAACAATTAATAAGTGGGTGGAGATGCTTTACTATTTTAACTTATCATTTGCAGTCTGGATTGAAGTCCAAAACCTACCCGCTGATTGTAGATGAGTATGAGCCAGATACCTTCGAAGCTATAGAGCACAGAATTAAGCAGCGCTTCACTAGCGGAGGCAACAAACTTGTGAACATCAAACTATCCAATCGCTATGAGGTAAGTTGTTAGGAAAAATTGATTTTAGTTGTACTATTACCATTAGCAAATATTATACCCAAACCGTTTAATTGAGTCCTCGTCTGCGGGGTGTAGAGGCGCAGGGGTAGGTCGAGAACGGACCGGGAGCGGGACCGGGAGAGGTGCGGGCGGCAGGTGTGTTGTTTATATAAAAATCATCTTTCTGATTTGAACAGAAAAATAGCTATATCTCTAGAACTGGCCATTACTTTTTTACGCCCATATTAACATTCAATAAACATGTTACAGGCTATATTGTACCAAAATTTCAGCCAAATTCACCTAGAGAGTAAATTATTCCACTTAAGGGCCTTACTCTCGTTTAGTACCGTAACACGGTCACTTTATGAAGCTTATAACTTATTAACGGTTTGGTTAGAAGGTCTGTAAAAAATATATGTTTGCTATAGATTCATGTACAGCATTTTTGAAACAGGGTTTTTTCATAAAGCTAATACTTTTGCCTTAAAAAAATATTTACCAAAACGCTATTTTGGCTAATATTTCCTTATAACTTCTAAACGGCTTTGATGTTTGGAAATATTTTTACACTGAAAAATTGATGGTTAGAAGTACTACATATTTGAAATAGCGTTTTTAAATCAATCAACAGTTGCAAAGACAATGCCCCATTTTGAGATAGAGCTTCAAAGGTGCTCTGCGCGGGCGCGGGCGGCAGTCGTGCGTTAGCACTGAGACGGGGTGGCTGTGTCGCTCGCTGCTCCGCCCGGCTATCGATCGACTACGCGCGTTTGGCTGTGTTAGTGCAAATATTTATGAACGAATTGTATCAGTATGCGTTTATAGACTAGCTCGCTGCAGAGGGCCCATTTCTATTGTCCGCGTGGACGCTTTATTAGTGGTGCCATTTCTAAATACTGTTTTTGTTTATATTGTTTATTTTGTAAATATAAGATAATTTGTAAATAAATAAAAATGCCAAAGCAAAGCAAGTCAAGAAAAATACTTTTTCTCTACGACGACGCACCGTTTTATAGATACTTATTAGCGAAAAACTCAAATGTGGGAATTTTTATACCCCCACTCCGGCTCACCTCCTAGACGCGGGGACTTTTAGTACCTATGTTCACTCCCTAAGCACTCTGAACAACTTTGTGAAGAAATCGCTCAGGGCCCAGCTCACGCACTCTACACCTCTTATCTCTATCTCTTAATAGTTATTCGTTGAGTGGACTAATAAGTATCTATCTATCTATACGAATAAATAAAATTGGAGTGTCTGTTTGTAATATTAAAACAACCGCTTCTTACTAAATGCATATGAATGTATACACGGTACAGTCAACCTCTAGAAGTCTAGACGTCCACTTACACCGCAATGACCATTATCGCCTGCGCTATACGGGCTGCGGCGTCTATACACACATGCGCATATTTATCCGTGTGAGTGATGCTCCATAGCATCGCTACGAGTAGTTAAAGATGTGGTCAATGCTAGACAAGGATGACAATATCAGTAACTTGTTTTTTTTATCACCGTCTGATTATTTTTTTCATAGTAATGCAAAATTTCGATAACATAACATAAGTAAACATTAGCTAGATCGGTAACGAGGCTGCACTCGCTAATGTGATCGGGATAGATGTGAGTTCAAATCCGAGTTGGGCCAGTTTTTTTTGAAGTTTTATATAATTATTATTATGTGTTAGTAATTTATTTTTGTAAATTACTTTGAACAAATAGATATTACAATAAAGGTAATTTATTATTATAATATGATAACAAATGAAATAAATTTTGATATGGTAACATTGTAATATTTTTTATACATAAGAAATCCTTTACACTTACTTATGTTATTATTATAGTATTGAATGTTAAAAAACACACCTTAATTACTAAATAACGGAAACAAATAAAAGTAAACAACAGAAACATAAAGCAAAGTATATAAAAAAAAAACAATTAAAAATAGAACAAAGTATACCAAAAAACGAAATAAAAATAAAACAAAATGTCTTGATTGACGCAAAGAAGATCCTCCGACTGGGATCGAACCCACGGCGAGAAATCTTAACCAGGCACTATGCCCCGAGACCAACTGGTTACTTGTATCCCGTGGCGAATATGTTGATCACTATTTCACGACGAATGGAAATAAGGCAGCTTTATCAATTGAGGCCGGAATACTTATGCCTGAACTATAAGGTTTTAGGTTATATATTATGGATATTATGAAAATTCTGATATCATTTAAGAGGTTACAGCTTAATTATTCATTTTCTCAATGAAAAGAGGATTGAAACTTAACCTCAATATTACAATAATATAAATACTAATTTGGTAAGTTACGACTACTATGTCCCCTGACACAAAATTACCCTACCTGTTTAGGATTTTTAATATTTCGTGTGACCTCCGTTAGCCTCGATACAGCTAATGAGACGTCGACGCATAGACGCTACAATATTTGCACAGATATTTTTGCCGCGAATAGTGGAATAATTTATGTGAACTAGTAAAGTAGTTAAAAAATTAGGATAGATTTGAAACAGAGTGAACTTAACACTTTGTTTGAAATCTACCCTCATGTTTTAAAAACGACGCTAAGATTGAAAATAATTGTAAAACAAAAGAATCTTCGTTTAGTTGTGGAATATTTAACATAATTATTGGTTAGCAACTCGCCATTCTAATTTCACATGTAATACTTAAAAAATATTTTTCATGTTCGATGTGAGACTCGAACCCGAACGTTCGCCATGCGAGGCACAGTGCTAGCCACTTTGGCCACCGTAACGCTTACGAAACTTTTTGAAATTTGTAATAACAATCATGTTGCCAATTTGTAGTGTTGTCAAACGTTCTTATAGAAGAAGGTCATAAGTACTAATATTGCTATGCCATAGTTTTGTGAGATTGCTAGTCGACTTCTGACTGTTAAATTGCACATATACCAAAATATTTTTTTTACAATTTTTGTCTGTCTGTTCGTCTGTCGTCTGTTTGTTCCCGCTAATCTCTGAAACGGCTAGACCGATTAAGACGGGACTTTCACTAGCATATAGGTGAATAAGGAGTTACTTAGACTAGGTACATTTATTTTAGAAAAATAACAAAATAGGTTCCTACGAAAAAAAATTAAAATCAATGAAATGAAATAGGTATTGAATAATATCCGATTCAAATAGGGAGGTTGTATTATACTCCGTTTAATTAGGTACTTCCAAATGTAATCAAATCATAATAAAGAAACGGAGTATAGTTATGTTTATAAGTGGATCCTATACGTGAAGATTCCTTAATCTCCATAGAAATTGATTGAATAAATAATATAATAATATACTTAGTGTTTTTGTTTAAGAAAATCGTACACCAAATATTGTATATAAAAAGGCTAATACGAAAAACTAAAAATAAATAATAATTAAACTAAAAATGCAAAAACGATCAAAAAGAACTAAATGGAGAAATATTAGAAGAATTTCATTAAAATTTCCATAGGTATTTCTATACGCGGAATACAGAATTAATAAGTTATCGTAAACTCTGCGAACTCAACAATAACTTTTTTCTTAAATTACACGCGGACGAAGTCGCGGGTAACAGCTAGTACAAAATAAATCAGTCTTGCATTCGCCATTCCCTTCTGGAATCGTAGGCAAAAATGGCGACCTACGTGCGGCATGTCTGCGCCTCTGCATATTCTTTGATCATCGTTTTAGTGTGTAGCGCGCCACCGCAAGCATCGGGAGTAGGACGCTTAGCTCCGCCCACATGCACAAGGTCAGTGAGCCATCTTTACACCTTAACATGGTATACAACTCTACAAAGCTCTTTTAGCGCGTGGACAATATCGGAACTAACGCCGCCACATTGTTTCTATACTGTGTTCCGGACGATATACATAAACTTCGACCAGATGTTCAGACCATGGGGGAATAAGCATTTTTCATTATGGACACATTAATGAATTCTTATTTTGTGTTAATTTTCATACAAACTAAATTCCTTGACGTAAATCACCCGATATGCATGCCTCTTTATCCGAATTGGTAACGACGTATTTTCATTCTTAAGATTTGGCGGGCTGAAACCTGTCAAAAATAAGGTCAGTATTAAGTTGTACGTCGATCAAAATATGATTCGCGGCCGTAACAAATATGTATTTACAGTACCCGGCGATAAATATTGCACATCGACCTTTTGGAAAGAGACAATCGGCTAATTTCGGCTTCGTGGAGCGTTATCTCTGTCGCACACTACCTATGTGTATGTGACGTTTTCACGTCACAGGTTCGCGTCACGCGACACGTGTTCGCGTCCTGTTCAAAATATATATAACGGCAATTCTATACCGTCATCATTAGATGGGTCCATCTTTGCGTGGGTAAATGGGCAGGTAAGATGAAAATAGAGGCGGAATACGATTCTCACACGCTTATTCAATCAATCCAAACCGTTTAGCACTTGGATAAACTTTATTTAACGCAGATTAAAGGCGATTCGTTGATGACGTGCAACCTCTGTCGCGCTCCATTGAAAAAAGTCCACAAGATGTTGCCCGTTTGACGTTCCGCCAGAATGACAATATTGAAACAGTCATTCTCGTTTAGAAATTAAAGGTAGTGCTACCGTCTCGCCGTCATATAATTTAGAGTTGTTAACACCCCCAAAAATAATTTAAAGTTGTATTATGGCATCTTTAGGAAAAAGAGGGAAACCTTTTCGAGGTCCGTCACGCGAAATTGTCTACAATGCTTATAAATATTTTGTAACCGAAGCTGACAGATTAAAAAAAAAATGAAGATGAAAATGTAAGTTGTTATTTTAAGAAGGTTCAAGAGCGAGTTGCAATGCAATTTCGTTTGGATATGGACGATTTTGATTATGATGTTATTCGAAGAATGGTGTATGATTTTCACTTACGAATTAATGAACTGCCAACAATAACATCATTAAAAGCTAAATTATCTGAAGCTATTAATTACAATGGGTCTGAAAAGACGTTGAGAAAAATACTTCACGAGATGGGATTTCGGTTCACTAAAATGGAAGATAATCTTTTCAGAAATCGGTTCACTATAATGGAAGAAAGTCTTAAACGAATTGAATACCTCGATAAAATACGCAAATTTCGCGAATCAGGAAAAAATATCGTCTACATGGATGAGTCTTACATACATACATCCCACACTAAAGGGAAATCTTGGAGTGATGATAAGAAAAAAGGAGTAAAATTGCCAATTTCAAAAGGTCAACGTTTGATAATAGTTCATGCGGGAAATGAAAAAGGCTTTGTACCCGGTGCCTTTTTAACGTATAAATCCATGGACACTACAGGCAGGGGCGGATCTACTTAAAGGCTTTTTGGGCTGCAGCCCAGGGCCCCGTGGATACAGAGGGCCCCCAACCGAACTGAAAACAATAGACGATATTGTCAATAAAAAATTATCTAGAATTAAAAAAAAATCCGATCATAATAAAATGGCAATTGGTTGAGTAATTAGATAGGGCTCCTAAGCAGTATTAGCCCAGGGCCCCACAAATTCAAGATCCGCCCCTGACTACAGGTGACTATCACAATGAAATGAATAACGATAACTACGAAAAATGGCTGGTTAATCAATTAATCCCAAATATACCCAGTGATTCTGTTCTGGTTATTGACAACGCACCCTATCACAACAAATATGTTGAAAGACCCCCCCAACTCAAACACCATTAAACAGGAAATGATCAACTGGTTAAACAGACACGAAATTCCAGTTGATCCAAAATTAACAAAAACCCAGATTTACGCTATTATATGTCAGCACAAGGAGAGGTATACAGAGTTTTCCGTGGACAAAGTACTTGCCGAACATGGGCACACTGTGTTGCGATTGCCACCATATCCGGATTTTATCCAATTGAAAATATATGGTCTCAACTGAAAGGCTATGTAGCCTCTAGAAATGTGGGTATGAATTTAACTACATTGCGTTATAATGTACTAGTAAAAAATGATTAACTGAAAAAGTAAACATGATCGGGGCTGAAGAGTGGAAAAAGATTTGCGATCATGCAATCAAATGTGAGAATGAATATAGAAGCATCCAACACGGTTTAGACAATTACACTGATAGACTAGTGATAAATACGGCTGACAGTGACGTGACAGTGATATTGACCTCCTTGAGAGCACAGATAGTGAAATGGAAGTACATAATTGGGAATTATTATTATTTTATTATTATTTTTTAGAGTGTTTTCTCTTCTCAGCTCTTTGGCTGGTTTTTGCAACATTTACGGACCGAAGTCAAGTAAATGCAGCTTGTGGTGTGTTAAGTTAAAGATGTGTTGTGATGAGGACCTATTATTATTATTACAATGTCTCATATGATCAGTAGTCGGAGTAGGTAGAGCTGTTTGGGGTGAATGACCGCAAACATTGATGTTAACATATGGATATGCCTCTGAAATCCCGGGGATTTTGAAATTATCGATTGATTTAAGTGAGTTAATATGGGTAAGTCGGCAGTTATGAGCAGGTAGTAAGTGAGCACCCAAACAGTATATACTTGCTTATATACACACACAGGGATCCTGGAATGTTGTTAGAGGTAGCTTCGTGAAATATGAATTAATTAAGTAAAACTGTTAGAAACAATACTAAATAATACAGTGTGGGGATGACAATATGACTTTAAATGAAAACACGGGCAATACTGGTGTATAGAAACATTTGTAAACTATCAAATATATCCGAACATCGAAATTAAAAAAACAATTTTTTCTAACAAACTAAATAGCATAAAACTGCAAACAAAATAAAACACCATTTAGAAAATTGGTTCACTGACCTGTCGCGCGCGCCGACTACCGCGCGCCGACCACCGAAGCAGCGAACGTAATATTTTGGCGCCATTATTAATAATTCTCAATTACACAAATCAAATCACAGATTATTAACCAAATAGTCGGGCATCAACCACCCGCGTGTTATTCACTAATCAATTTATTATTCACAATCACTTTTCGATCACTTATTTATGCCGCCACTCATTATTTTTTTTTTATTTTCAATATGTCCGCCGTGTTCTTGAATACACAAACTACACCGACGTATAATGTTATTTCACATTAAAGGTACAGGAAGTCAGGATTCTCGAGATGTTTGGTTTTCAATTACTACTTATTGGCTTAATCTCTCGATAACAATGCTTGTACTTTCTTGTACTTATAAAGTCTGTGTTTCAAAACTTATTGAATAGTTTTATGATTTACTCGAAAATGTCTACCGGCATTACGTAGACTGGACGTCGGATAACGATCATAATAATCAATAACTTTCGTCTGGAATCACATTTGCACGTGGAGGAGCACCATCTACGTGCGGGATCAAGGATTGATTTTCCCGTATCCTCTGGACAGCTTGTACAATAGTCCGCCCGTGGGTCGGACACATACGAGTGTTCCCATACCTCTCACGGTAAGTCCGTACAGCTAAAGCGGCATTTCCGTGACACTCCCCATAAATTAAAATCATATCGGTGTACTCCGAAGCTGTGTAATTGTAACGAGGCATGATTATTTAATAATAAAACCTTTAAACACCCAAGTATTAAGCGTCTAATTTCGCAAAGTTTACTTAGCTAATTAACTAAGTACCTATGATACGTTATGTGTCCTGTCACTATTAAAACAAAGCGTCAATTTCGCACAACACAATAAGAAAGATCGATAACACTCGCGCGGCGACATCAAACGGGCGCGCGCGGGCGCATCCGAAATTTCAGAGCGAATAAAACGCGTCACAGGCACGAAGTCCGGTAACACACTGACCGCGTAACCTAGACACGAGTAATTGCAGGATTCGACAAGTAAGCAAAGTAGAAACAAGCAAACTTACCTATCTCGTTCGAACATACATATTTTGCGATTGACATGAGTGCGTATCAGAAAGAATTCGCCGCTTCGCTTCTTCCGTATTTTTGAATCTAGTTGTGATGACACGCTTTATGACTTAACGCTCAGGCATAAAGTATAATTTGCATTGAGAAAATAAATTTTAAAGTAAAGGCGTAGATTTTTGAAATTGCGACTGTGTCATTGAACCTGTCGCGTGCTCTTCTGTTTACAAATACAGCATGTAGAAAATACTTAAAATCAAAAATTATGTCCTGTGGCTAAACTACTGGATATATTCATTTGATTTTTTGTGTGCAGGTTGGTCATATCATGACTTATACGAAGTTTAATTTATGATCATATTGTCCTCCCCACTCTGTATATACTTTACTGCACAAGGAAATATTATTATATATTCCGAGAATTCCCGGGTTTCCGGGAAATATTTGGCATATCCATGTTATGTCCGCATGTCGCAAGTAGCAAAAACAGCTCTACCTACTCCGATCACTGATAATGATGTTTATTATGTACACTACAGCTGTAATTTTCCAAAATAATTAAATACGTAAACATAATGTGAACATGTTTTTTTTATTTTATTTTACCCCAACCTAAAGCCATCACTTATAGGAAAATTGGTGTATTTTATACAAAGAATAAAAATAATTATCAAAAGAACATAATTGTTTTAACAGCTCCTAATCCTAATAGATACCGGATTGTTTGTATTTCGTGAGACAGAGATAACGCTCTACGAAGCCGAAAGTAGCCGATTCTCTTTCCAAAGGTCGATGTGCAATATTTATCGCCGGGTACTGTAAGACCCTTCCTTATTGCATAGCTCAATTATATTTCATTAAATGAAATTACAAATATCTTTGTAACGAAGCCTTTTCAAGTAGTACTCCTTTGTTAGATTTCATTAAAGCTATAAAAGCGTTTGACAAAGTTTATGGATAACGTGAAGAACACGGTGTATAGCACAATTTCTCAAAAATGTTTACCAACAACCTCCCGTCAATATCATTTAGGCGGCAAAAGACCCTTGTAGGCTTGTAGCACTAAATGCTCTATCTGATAATCACACTAATATTATAAAGGCGAAAGTTTGTGTGTGTGCGTTTGCGCGTGTGTTTATATGTTTGTTACTTCTTCACGCTCAAACAGCTGGACCAATTTTGATAAAATTTCGAATGACGGTAGCTGAGACCCTTAACATATAGGCTCCTTTTTATCCCGATATTCCCACGGGATCGACGCTTCGCGGGTGAAACCGCGGGGCGCAGCTAGTACGTTTATAATTTGTTTTTTTTTTCAGCTCGAATCACATGTATTTGGTGAAGTCACATATCCCAAGTCTACTAAACAAAATCTTAATCACTTGAAGCCCTTGGTAGATGAAGACAACAATTTCTTAGATGAGCTTGAGACTTTGCAAGCTGTTACTAAAAGGGTAATTTTAGTTTTTTTTTTTTTTTGTTGGTACCTAGTTGTTTTAGGTACTCAAGTAGCTTGACCGAAATTCGTTTTCGGCTAAATACCCATTTTCGGCAACTTTCGTTTTCGTCTGAATAAGAATAATAATTTCGGCCGTGGCCGAAAATAGTTAAGTGACTCCGTATATCTAAGTACAGACGCCAGCACATCAAGCTACCCGAGACTGTCAAATTTTCCCAATCAACTTTGAACCTTATACTTTAGGTGTAAAGTTGAAAATCTATTAAAGAAATTTGACAGATTGTAGTAGCTTGATGTGCTGGCGTGTGTACAAAATTTCTTGTGGTTTAACTTTACCACAACAACTTAACCTCAACTAGTTTTTAAAACATCATTGACGTATAAAGCGTTTGCACAACCCTACTTAAAGAAACTAAAAAAATCAAAAGTCATTTATACGGATGAAATGCAATATCAATCTTTATATTTAAAAGATTAACACTGCATTTCTTTTACTATTACCATAAACCTATCGAAATCCAAATAATCATCTTCTTTTCCGTTTTCGGTCGAAAAAGCAAATTAGGTCGAATTTCGTATTCGGCCGAAAAAAAATCCCATATGCAGTCGGACTCTACTTACAAGGTTCATTATTCTGAGGATTTAAAATTAAACTATAATCTGCTAGTTCATGTAAAGTTACATTACTGAGGTTTCGATCAAAGCTGAAGTCTAATCTTTAAAAAAAAAGAAATAAAAGAGAACTAATTATTCATTTACAGATCCAGAGTGGAGCTATCATTCCAGATAACATAATTGATTTTTATAATTTCCGCTTCCGTACTCTTCATGCTTTATCAGACTACCATGGACCTAACTCCCTCCAAACCAAAGAAGCGAAAAAGCTATTAGGTAAGAATATACCTCAATTTAATGTTATTTTTATAGTTGACTAAGTAGCTAGTGCCGACCCTAAGCCTGTACGTTGGAACTCACTAATAATAAATCATCTACATTAATACTGACCACACCTATTGTCACATTGTCTCATTGCGCGACGAAATAGCCTCGTTTGTTCGTACTTATGTAAGTAATCATTAATTAATTTCTTTTTAAACAAACTACTTTTTATTGTTGTAAAGGTGATGCTCTCCAAGAACTCGGAAAAGCATTTGTAAAAGCTTACGATGGCTCCGTATTAGTCACCGTTGTCACCACAGATGTCGCTCATACGCGTCGCGCCGCCCGATCTGTCGGACCAGATGGAAAACCAAGCAGTCAAGGAATCGATTATCAATGGCATGTCAAGGAATATAAAGCGGTAAGGTTAACTATTCTTGCTATGCTTTGTTCTTTTTATCATAATTTTGTATGCGGCTTTAGTCTGGGTTGTCTGTTACGTCATTCATTAAAAAATATTTGTAGATAAGGTACCACAATATATTTTGTCATTTTGCTGTAAAAACTTTATTGGATAATTTTCAAATTACAGGATAATAACACCGATGACAGCTACAATGCTGAGTACCCTGCAATCTTCAACATTATTCTATGGTTTGTTGTGGTGATGGTATTCAGTCTAATCGCAATTGTCTACGCCCTTATGGATATGGATCCAGGCAGAGACTCTATCATCTACAGGATGACTAGCACAAGGATGAAGAAGGACAATTAAATCCTGAAGTCTGTTTAGAACTTATATCAATTTCAAATAAGTTCCAACTGCAGTATTGTATGTTTAAGTTAAGTCCTGGTTATCATATCATGGAACTAGAAAAATCACATTAATGTTCTACAAAAACAAACTCCATGATGTAAATACAGAATTTTGTTGGGTCATTCTGTAACTATTTAAAACTTGATGAGATATGTGTAAAATAGTGTTATTTTAGTTGTAAAGTAAATAATTTGTTAGATGCAAAAACCATTGTTATTTATTTACAAATTAAATATATTATAAGCTAAATATGAATCAAGTTAATACATTTTTTTTTGCTTTACTACAGTTCTAATAGTTAATACCAAAGGTACAGTTTATCCACAAACAGTTTGTAAAAAATGCTGTTATTAAATAATTATTCTGAAAATAAATATAATTTAAATTATGATTGTGTTCTGTTTAGGTAACCACTTCTGTGTATAAAGTTATAACTTTGCAATTTGGCTTGTGCTAAAATAATTCAAGTTTAGCGTTGATCTGTGTGAGTAGTGTACATTGTAGGTACTGTTACGACTTGGTGAAAATAAAATACATTCCCTGTAAATTCGATTTCACTTAATCCTACAAGGAACAATTTATTTGGAATACCTACATGCATAAATATCATTTTTACCCTAATGTATTGCAGCACATATTCATATATATTTAGTGAGCATACTTAAAAATGGCAGGTAATATCAAAAGCTGGTGGTGGTGGTGAAGTTGAAGGTCATGATTTATGTCAAACTATTGCCAAGCACCGTCTGTTCCAAAAGTATCTCATGAAAGTGTAACCTAACAAATGTTCAGGTTTAACTCTTAGGACCCGTTCACACGTACCACAACGACAACAAGTGGAAGGGCGCTTATTTGTATGAAAATGAATAGTTAATTCACAAGGACCGCATATGGCTGTCAAAATCAACGTTTGGATGATACTGACCACATCTAGAACACGTCGCAGCCACAACGCTACCACCATCAAGACCGCTAACTAATGGCAGGTCACAACGCAACAGAACGACGCGTCTACACTGTGCGCCCCTCATTCACATTGTATTGTGGTAGCCACCAGCCCTAGCCTACAAAACCTCGGCCTAGGTGCCCCAAAGCAACCTCGTCCAGGTGGCTGGTCTGCTTGATAGCACATTATTATTTCTTTTTTTGTGAACGCTTAATTTTAACAATAATCAACTTTATTTCTAAGCGACAAAATTGTGTAGGGTGACCATGCATACTTACATAAAATAAAAAAATATTACAAGACAAACTAGAAAAAGTGTACTATGAAAATTTTAGTAAAGTTAATATAGATAAAACCACTGTCTAATAATATTTTTCAACACGTACGCAATAAACACTATTCGTACAAGTTTTCATCAAAAAAACAGTAGTTTCTTTCTTGAGCACATGTACTTTGTGGCTTTGCTAGATAGTATGCTCTTGCAGCAGAGCCACAATCAATGTCTATTTTATCATTATCTAATGCTCGTACAGCGATAACGGTAATACGTACATTATGTACGTTTGACTTACATCATTTTAAGATATAATTGATCGGTTTCTAAAATGTTGGCTCTGCGGCAGAGCATGCCACCTATAAGTAGATATTGATTAGATTTCGGTGAGAGTAACATCTTTCTTTTCTAAATCTAAATGACCATAGGATAAAGACTATTGTACATTGTTTCCGCTAAATCATCAAAGCAGGCCATTTTATTGTTGATAAAACCATGTCCTTTGTAGAGGCCGAGATTATCAGGACCCATTCCAGGAACAAATTCAATTTTTACGAATTAAATTTTCACGAAAACCCTCATTGGTGGGGGGTATCCCCACCAATGAGGGTTTTCGTGAAAATTTACGACACCAGTTGGCACCACTGTGACAAGAGGTCTTCCAATATAAAATATATGATGACGTTCATCATTCGATTCATTCATTCGTTCATCATTCAGTCATGACTAAAGAAAATATAGGCTCTTTGACAGATGTCTGGACCTGACGTGTCAGTGCTGCCACCTGGCGAACGTCATTTCAGAAAACCCTCATTTGTATTGTCTACTTATTAAAATATTTTTAGGTACCTATATCCTCTAAAATAACCTTTTCGGCCCCATTTAAATGTAAGGATATGAAATTCGAAAGTTCATTAGTAACGATAGTCTGATTTATACCATTTACACTCTAGCGTATCATTAGTAATACAGATTGCTTCTTCTGAGGAAGAAATGCCGAAGATTTAAAGCATATCTATATAGGTATATGGGCAGGAATGCAATCTTATTATAATATTAGACGTCTTACCAGTGGCGGACTAAGCCCGTCAGAGGCCCGGGGCGGCAAAGCTACATGAGGCCCCCAGCTTTAAAAAAAATGTAGTTTTACAAGCTTTTTATTCAGTTCACATTATCTATCCTACTATTATAAAGCTGAAGAGTTTGTTCGTTTGTTTGGTTGAACGCGCTAATCTCTGGAACTACCAGTCGGATTTGAAAAATTCTTTTTGCATTTGATAGCCCAATTCTTGAGGAAGGCTATAGGCTATTTAACATCACGCTATGACCTTTAGGAGCCGAGCAAAAAGAAAAAAGTCAGAAAGAACGCTATGCAAAAACGAAGTAATATCGCGGGCAGGCGATGCGATGCGACGGGGTGGGTCGGAGTAACAAGAAATTTCACGCGGGCAGAAGCTAGTGTATAAATAAGTGTTTGTTTGTTTCGTTCATTTCGTCGGCAACGCCACTTTTCTTCTCTTCAGAATTCGAAAAGTAATTGGATAAAGATCCAGCAAGCGATTTTGCCTCTTCAGTCTTCGTTTTTTTAGCTTCCTTTTCTGAGAGCCAGATGGTTGAAGCCTTTTCAATAAAAATAATGACATACTTAGGTAAATAAGAAACTTTTGTAAAAGTTAGCTAAACTAAGCCTCATTATTGATTTGACGATATAGATATACAAATGTACAGACTTTGCCATGTTGTGTCTCACGATGAGAACAAGTACATACCTACATCCCTAATAAACGTGTACAATGCGTGCCACGTAAGAAGAGACTTGACGAGTGTCAGTAGTGGGGAGCTTGCGCAGGTACAGTCATGTACGAAATAGTTATTCATAATTTGTGTGGGCTACCTATACAGGGATTTTTCGATGACATTTAGATTAAAATTCTACAGAATAATATTATAATACCTATTCAATGATATTATAAAGAAAGATACGCCATGTTCATACTGAATGGCGCGGCGTTCAGATATCGTTGCGTTGCTATTATAAGTACTAACTTAAAGGTATGACAGCGATAGATAATACGGAACGTATAAGATAGAAAGAGATAGCTAGTTTGTACTTATGCATAGCATGCTATTTTGTCCCTGTCACGCAGCAGATTGCCATTCTATTCTCTATTTTATACACCTTCCTTTGCTTCTTTTGACATATTATAGGTGTACACGTCGTAAACCATCTTCCTACTATGCCTTCTTAAGATTTTACCTCGAGGCATAATTAATATTTCACATGCACTCGTTTAAAACTACACAACTATAAACAAAGTAGAAAATAAAATGTACATTTCAACCGCGCGGCCAACTCATAATATTTGACGAAACTTTGCCAGGAATTAGTGCTAATTTGTTACTTTACACACCCCTTTTCGTGAATTTGTTACAAAAAAAACTAAGACGCTATGACAAAGAATAGTTGGCCGCTAGAACCGCCACTTGCCGTAATCATCGCCCGTGATTACATAGAAACTATATAATACAGATAGACGAATGATGCATCAAAAGAAAGGTCTTAATTTGTTCAATTTGTTACAAAATTTAAAAACGTCATAACGTAAATAAACAAAAAGTTACGCAATATTTAGTTCTCAGGTTATGTGTAGGTAGGTATCTCACCATAAATATCAAATTAATAGGGGCTAATGTGTATGGACAATTAGTTACTAATTTGTTACAGCTAAAAACAGAAAAAAATACTAGAAAGTAGGTTCAATAATTTGTTAGAGTCGATTTTAGTTGGCCGCTCGGACGGCAATATGCCTAAAATACAATGGCGTTTATCTCGTTATAAAAAGTAGGTTTAAGCTAAGTTTTAGTACTATTCGCCAGGTAACGTAACATAGTTTGGATAAATATGGCGAACATAACTGCAGCAATCATATTTTAGATGATATTTACAAAAAAACAGTAGTATGTAACCGTATGAAAGTAGGTTGACCATGAATTTTCACAATGAAGTGAGACTGAATAGTGATTATTGGAATGTTCGATATTCATATCTTATTTTTTTAGGGCGAGTGCTTATATAAATGTTAAGGCACCCTGTAGCATACTTTATAAAAGTAAAAGTCACAAATCGATTAAAATTTCTTTATTCAAAATCAACACAAACACAAAAAAATCAAGTAATAAAAGTCAACAAGGTAAATATCAAATCTTAATAAAATAACATAATATGTATTAATAAATTAACTGACACGAATATATGACACAGAATGCAGACATATATGTATGTTTACGATACAATAATATTATACAGGTAAATTAAAAGCTAATTCAAGTAATTAAGCTAAGAATATTTTTAAGACTTCTTCGAGACGACCACATGTGAAGTGAAGTGAAATCAAATTAAAATGTAGCAGAGACGAATTTCATGTCTTTTTATAGATACTTAGGTAATATTTCCGAAGATATAATACGTACTACAGTTTATTACTTTATTCAAGTCATCATAAAATTGTAAAAATTAAACTTACCGCAGTTGATTTGGATCCTCTGCAATACACTTTTTGGTGGTGAGTTCTACATTAACAAATCCAACATATAAGTGTGCACAACTCATAGCTACGCACTTTTAGATACTTCTGGATTTAGTAATAATTGTCTCAATAACTTAGTAGTATGAAAATCACGGGAATTAAATACGTACGAGCACACACCACAAAATACTGCACAGTAATGACAATATTCACAACAAAAAATAATCGCTTTGCAAACCCTTTGCAACAAATATTTTTAACAATAGTTTGGAAGCAAAAGAGATCCTTTTTCTGGAATCGTTCCCATCATAAAACACCTGCGCAAAGTCAAAGAAACGATAATTTTATCAGTACCTACCTAAATACTTTAAAGAATTAAGAACAATAGACATCAATATGGCCGCAAAACGAACCGCATATTCGTTCGAACAGAGTACAAAATTAAAAACATGCTTTCGTAGGTACTAATGTAATCATGGTCACCCTACTCTCATACGGTTTCATACTACTATTTATTGTAAATATATTCTAAAATATGGATGCTGCAGTTATGTTCGCCATATTTATCCAAACTATGTTACGTTACCTGGCGATTAGTACTAAGACTTAGCTTAAACCTACTTTTTATAACGAGATAAACGCCATTGTATTTTAGGCATATTGCCGTCCGAGCGGCCAACTAAAATCGACTCTAACAAATTATTGAACCTACTTTCTAGTATTTTTTTTTTCTGTTTTTAGCTGTAACAAATTAGTAACTAATTGTCCATACACATTAGCCTCTATTAATTTGATATTTATGGTGAGATACCTACCTACACATAACCTGAGAACTAAATATTGCGTAACTTTTTGTTTATTTACGTTAGGACGTTTTTAAATTTTGTAACAAATTGAACAAATTAAGACCTTTCTTTTGATGCATAATTCGTCTATCTGTATTATATAGTTTCTGTGTAATCACGGGCGATGATTACGGCAAGTGGCGGTTCTAGCGGCCAACTATTCTTTGTCATAGCGTCTTAGTTTTTTTTTGTAACAAATTCACGAAAAGGGGTGTGTAAAGTAACAAATTAGCACTAATTCCTGGCAAAGTTTCGTCAAATATTATGAGTTGGCCGCGCGGTTGAAATGTACATAAAATAAATACAGGTTGCACTCGTCTGTACTTGCGGAGTCAAGCGGTACCTGCGCGGGGTGAAGAGAGCGGCAGGCGACTAAAGGCTCCTGCAAACAGGCGCGACGCGCGACGCGAATCGCGCGCGACACAAAGGCACCGCTCCTTGCGCGACTTGCGGTGCCTTTGTGTTGTGTGTCGCGTCGCGCCCGTGTGTACGAGCCTTAACGCGCATGCGCGGTGCCGTGCCGTGCCTCCCGCGGTCTTACCGCCGCCGCGCCGCCCCGATGACGCCCGGCCCCTTCCCGCCTCAGACCTCATACCGCTAAAGAGACCTATAAATCGTCTACTGCGCATATCAAACCACGTGGTTTGTCAAGTCTCTTCTTACGTGGCACGCATTGTACTACAAATAAAATAAGGACCAATGTACTCGTAGCTACGGATTATAATTGCTAGGCTAAATTATACGAAGAATTACTTACTTTTTCAAATACTCGAAAATGCACAACTCAACTCTGAACTCATTTACTTTTATACCGCAACAAAAATCAAAGAGAGAGCAAACCCAAACCCATTTCAAAAAAAACACTGGCACTCCGGTAGTGCCGACAGAAGTGAAAACTTGAACAATTACGAGTGTATTTTGTGAATCGTCTTATAAACAAAACACGCGTGTTAAGGTGTGTTCCTTATTTTATAGGGTTTTTTGCAAATCAGGTATGATGACCAAAGTGACTGGTTTATTCTTCTCGTGAAAGGAATTTATTCAGATTTACAAATAAGCACACACTTCAGTTCGTGGTGTTGGTCGCGGCAGTGCTTCGTTAATCATTTCTAAAGTGGTAACTAGATAAACTAATAAGGAGCCTGTATGAAATTTTACACAATGTTACCTTTGTTCGATTACCATAATGTTTGCAGAGGCGTATTAGAAGAGGACGTAGATGGTACGATTGATATTAGTTACATTTTTACATACTATTGGCCTTGTACATAAAATGTATTTGAGCTCGTCGTCAGTTATATATCCGTGGTTCAGCGCCATCTCGTCGTTGTTGGATGAACTACGTAGTTAGTACGCGAGGCCCTCGTAGTTCTTCCCGATGTGCATAGATGGCGCTGTCCTCAACAACGCGCGTCTTACGTTTTACGTCTTACGAATTTTCGATCAGGGTCACGTGACCTGACGCGAGTTTAGAAGTTTTTACCCATTCCAAAAAAAGTACACAGCGCCGCTAAAGAAGTTTTCACTTCAAAAAACACTATTACACTTTTTAAGGCGAAAGCGCCAGGGTAGCCCGCGAAATTTGTTTTTGAAGTGAAAACTTCTTTAGCGGCGCTGTGTACTTTTTTGGAATGGGTAAAAACTTCTAAACTCGCGTCAGGTCACGTGACCCTGATCGAAAATTCGTAAGACGTAAAACGTAAGACGCGCGTTGTTGAGGACAGCGCCATCTATGCACATCGGGAAGAACTACGAGGGCCTCGCGTACTAACTACGTAGTTCATCCAACAACGACGAGATGGCGCTGAACCACGGATATATAACTGACGACGAGCTCAAATACATTTTATGTACAAGGCCAATAGTATGTAAAAATGTAACTAATATCAATCGTACCATCTACGTCCTCTTCTAATACGCCTCTGCAAACATTATGGTAATCGAACAAAGGTAACATTGTGTAAAATTTCATACAGGCTCCTTATTAGTTTATCTAGTTACCACTTTAGAAATGATTAACGAAGCACTGCCGCGACCAACACCACGAACTGAAGTGTGTGCTTATTTGTAAATCTGAATAAATTCCTTTCACGAGAAGAATAAACCAGTCACTTTGGTCATCATACCTGATTTGCAAAAAACCCTATTAAAATAAGGAACACACCTTAACACGCGTGTTTTGTTTATAAGACGATTCACAAAATACACTCGTAATTGTTCAAGTTTTCACTTCTGTCGGCACTACCGGAGTGCCAGTGTTTTTTTTTTTAGGTTTTTTGCAATGACGTATTATACAAAGTTGATACGACAGAGGGGCTTTCCTTTAAACTGCCTATACTAGATACCATTTTCAAGCTCTGTACCAAAAATCAATTAAATAGGAGCAGTAGTTTAGTCACAAATGATTTTTGAAGTTTTTGCTACGTTTGAACACGATGTATATTTCCTAACAGCTGATTATCTCATACGCATAGGTCATGCACCTTAAAACGATAATCTGAGTATAAGATACATTGTTGCCGCACAAGTACAACCAAATATTTCACGAAGCAATAAATACACACACACTTGCACTTTCACTATGAGAGTGACAAACATAGCAAAACCCCCGCGCCTTTTTCCCGCGCGTAAAAGGAATAGAAATAGGTCAGTGTGTTGCTATTGTATCCTAGATCCTTGCGAATTTGCTAAAAAAACTTGTTCTTTCAGTGGACAGTGCGCAAGCGTCATCCATTCGGGACGTACGTTACGTAACACGGGAGCCCCGGCGCCGCCGCCGCGCCGTTATGTTTTGTCGAACTCGCTGACAATAATTGTGATTTTGTTTTGTTATTGTGATAGACACTAAATAAGTTTAATCCAGTATTTTTTTTATTGTGACAGGATACGTAACTTGGGAATATTATTATTTAGTGTTAGTGTTTTTTTTTTGTGATTGACTGTTTTTATTGTGATAGGATACGTAATTAAACGTTGGTTGTATGTGTGTGTAAAATTAAAGTGTTCAGCAATGCCTCGTGTAACTTACACGGCGTCAGAATACACTTACATGATTTTAATTTACGGTGAATGCCGTGGAAACACAGATTTAGCTCTGCGAACATACCGAGAAAGGTATGGTGACCGGCGCAATAGCCCTAGGAACGCCGGCACCATACAATTGGCAGTACAAAGATTACGGGAATTAAAGTGCTTAGCGACGGACAGTGATTTAATTAGAAAAATAAATAACAATATTCTCCGTCGGTATAATTTGTGCATTAATATGAATCGAGGACACATCGAGAACTTAAAAATTTTGTGTTTTTGTGTGTGCGCGTACTTTACAACTTACCTAACATAAAAGCCGCGCGAGCGGTCTAAACCACCCGCTCCCCCCCCCCCCCCCCCCGCCCCCCGCCAAGAGAGATAACACACACACGCGCTCCTGCGCGACTTTGTTACTAGGCATCTAAGGTCAGTCAAATTTATTTATAAAGGATGGTTGCGTTTCACTCTGACTTTAAGCTATTTAGTTTGTTTGAAAAAAAAAAAAATCTCATTTGTGGCGCTTTCTATTTTTGTACTGTATCGAATTAATACTATACACGTATAGTATACGTAGTGTAATTTAATGCCCCTCTGTCATATCAACTCTGTATATAGACACGTTATCAACCAACATCTCGGCGCTTAAAAACGGCGAAAATACTAGATAACTACTTATACGCGTAAAGAAAGGGAAAGAAAATATATCACCGTACGGCGGGATGTCTGTTGCTAGAGGGAGATAAATAAACATCTTCAGTTACGTCACAGGATAAGTAATAGTCAAATTACATGCTCATTGGTCGAGCGCATGAGTGACGTAGCTATCAGAGTCACTTCCTGCGCCGGCCGCCATTAGACGCAGCGTCGTACAAAATAAAATAAAATAATCTAGTTTTGTAAACTTACGCGTGAAATGACACATTTTTGTCTTTAACTTTTGGGGTATAATTTTTACATCCTCTGAAAACACACGACGGCATATTTTCTTTATGTTTTGCACAGGTTTTCACATACGATATAAATTAAAAACAAACATACGTCGCGTCGCGTCGCGCGACAGGTTGGTGCGTGACTGAGCGCAAATGTGGCAATTGGCTTCATTTCATGTTGCCATTTTAAAGTGCGGACAACGTATCTATAGTTTTATACATCATTGGTTTTTTGCAATTTGGTGGTCAGTATTAAGTTGTACGTTGATTAATATATGAATCGCGGCCGTAACTAACATGTATTTACAGAATTATAATAATTAAAGTCATCAACACAACTCTCTAAGACCACGTAAGTCCAAAGAATGATGATTTCATGAAACAGTTATTCTTTGGACTTACGTGGTCTTAGAGAGTTGTGTTGATGATTTTAATGATTATAATTATGTAAACACATTTTCTTACGGCCGCGATTCATATATTAATCAACGTACAACTTAATACTGACCAGCAAATTCCAAAAAACCTAAAAAAAAATTTAATTTCGCGGGCTACCCTGGCGCTTTCGCCTTAATGAAATTACTTTGAACGGATAAGATCGCGTTTATTATTTTACAATTTGAAAAAAGGTTTATCTGTTCGCGAAAATATCAGTACACACTAATAAACTCACACTATTGAATATCAACGTAATAAAATTCAATATTTGTTAAATGAGGTCAATGTTTATTTTTCGACGTAAATAGAATGTAGTGAATGTAAATGTAGGCGTACAAGAGTGAATTATTTTCACTTCATTCATTCAAGGACTCCTGGGGAAGTACCCGCTACAAAGACGGGAATTCTCCCAGCATATTGGACGCGTTCAGCAAAGTTAAAAGAATATTAGTACCACGTAAAAAGTCTAGATGGCTGTAGTGTTTTGATCTTGATGAAATTATGTAGGTACTAAGCACATTTTTAAAGTCTTGTTTAGGATTTTATCAGGGGAACGCGGAGGCATTTGGGGGCTCCCCAAGACCGGAGGCCCTGGGCGGGCCGCCCCTTCCGCCCCCCTGTTAGTCCGCCACTGCGTCTTACATGATTTCTTCAAGTACCTACTCTTTTGTGACAGTAGCACTAATAAAACTATTAATTAATACAATTTCAAATATAAATGATACATTGCATGCACAGTCAACATTCGACTTAATCATCGTCGACATTGTCACTTCTGAAATGCTTACATTACAGTAAGCGGAAACACCGACGATAATTTAACAACACAATACATTAAAAAAAATTGCAACACTCAAATGCACTTGCATTAAATACTGTTGAGTCTGACAGGAATCAAACATAAACACGTCATGCTCCCAAGACACCCCATGATCTATTTGCTGTTTATAAATTCATATAATAATTGTACGAAATATGTACCGAATTAGTACATACTTAAAAAAATAAGTACCTTAACAGGTACAGGCAATTGAATTACTTACCTATGGCTTGGTGTAAAGCATCTCCCCAGCAACCCCAAGTAAAATTTGAATAAATTTTACGTAGACACTTATTAGGCAAATAAGTGGTTGATAAAAAGTGTACTCTTATTTTTACCACTGGATGTGCTATCTATTGTTACTTAAAACCTTTATTTTAATTTTATTATAAGATTTTCGATTATAAGCGCCTGACCAATATGTGTTTGACTGTGGGTATGTAGTTTTTTCGAAAACTTTGGACCGATTGCGATGCTGTTTTTTTAATTACATGGGTACCAACTTGGACCACATTGTCAATTATATTTTACATCACATTACAACGACAAACAAAAAAAGGAACAAATTTAATAGACATTTAATTTAGTATCTAGTGTAAATAATTTGTAATAGAAACTATATTTCAATAGCTCCTTAAATTAAAAATCTTAATGGTCAACCAAAATAACATTTGCATTGGCAA
This sequence comes from Luperina nickerlii, assembly GCA_963855955.1. Lineage (NCBI taxonomy): Eukaryota > Metazoa > Arthropoda > Insecta > Lepidoptera > Noctuidae > Luperina > Luperina nickerlii. Next base: position 13,046,838 of record OY979674.1, read on the forward strand.
ACAAATTAAATTTCCACATAAATTAACACGTTTGATTGGTTTCCTTAAATTTGTTTTCTGTACCTTCGTCTTAAGGTCATCATAACAGTACCAGTTTGATCCCGTAGCTGTAAAATGACCTAGACCTGTTGTAATTGTTGGAGGTACGGACGCCAGCACATCAACCTACCACAATCTGTCAGATTTCTTTAATAGATTTTCAACTTTATTGCTAAAGCATAAGGTTCAACGTTGATTGGGAAAATCTGACAGATTGTGGTAGGTTGATGTGCTGGCGTCTGTACAAACTCAATAACTGACGCAAGGTCGTATTCGTATCGTCTATTTGGTTTAAAAAAGATTGTTTTAGGCACTTCCTCTATTGTTACTTTATCGACTACTGCTTCAAATATTATAATGTGATCAGATAAATCATGGGTCATCGCCAGAACATTGTTCGTTGAGAGATTGCACAATGCGTGCCACGTAAGAGACTTGACACACCACGTGGTTTGACATGCGCAGTACACGATTTTAGGTATCTTTAGCGGTATGAGGTCTGAGTGCGGGACGGGACCAGACGTCATAGGGACGGCGGAAAGAGGCGCGGTCAGGTCTCTTCTTACGTGGCACGCATTGTAATACACTTGATTTCAAGTGTATATAATGTAAAAATAAATAGCAGAGTTTATTTAGACTCATTGCTATTTATTTTTCTCAGGGGCTTATAATCGAGATTTAAAATAAAGGTTCTATTTAAGAAGCCATAGCTAGCACATCCAGTGGTAAAAATAAGAGTACAATTTTTATCAACCACTTGTTTGCCTAATAAGTAAGTGTCTACGTAAAAATTCAAATCTTAAATTTTTCTAAAATGGTGGCTCCTGCGGCAGAACATGACACGAATATTTGTAACCGTAAAATGGTTTACCACCCCTGAAATAATAAAGAATTAATTAAGGTATTGTAACACTATATAGGTAAGATACTCCTCCGACCAGCCTATCCTTATGGTCCCTCCAAGAATTTAGTTAAATAACTACGTATACATACATTGAGGTATAGTAGATTTATAGTAGGTATTAAACTTCTATGTAAGCTGATTTGAAATCCAAGACTTGGTCCCTCAATCTTGACGGTCATAACTATACGGTCAAGTGACACTAATCGTTGTCGATAACTATCGACTCTTTAGTTGTAGTATGGCTTTCCAGACTGTAAAATGTAAACCTTTTTATTATAGATGAACGGATAGAAAACAAAAAAGTGGTATTAGAAATTGTTATATTTGTATAACTATTAGCATTACAAAAATATTATTGTTTTACATGATTTACTATAATTATTTATAGACTTTATCGGTACCTACCAGTTAAAATGGCACCTAGCTTTTTATCTTATATACGTATGTAAGTAATACAATAATATAATCTACATTAGGTAATAAAAAATATTAAGGGGATGCGCTAAGGTCATGTGCGTTTGGATTGAGTGATCTTTTTTATTTCGTGACAAAATCTGATTGTACATTTAATCAAAAATAATCAAAACTCATAGCCTAAAGCAATAAAAAATGTCACTCTCAAGGGTCTTCAGTTATTGCCTAAAGTGTGGATCAATCATTTCAGACATTTTGAAAAAACGGCTATGAGCTAAATCTCAACAAAAACTGACTGCGAAAACTGCTAAGGTCGACTGCGAAATTTAAATATTCGTACGTTTTTTGCAATTTACAGTTTAGTGCCAGATGCCAGGGTGTGTTGATAAAAATATAATTTGAAAGTAAGAATATTTCAATTTGGCGGATAACCTTGACGTTTTCGCCTTAACTCCCTAGGTTATAGGTATGTACTTAATTTAAACTTAGTAGGCACGTTATATTTTAAGGCACAAAACTAATACTAAAGTTTTTAATTTTGTAAAGGTTACGGAATTTCATTAAATCGCAACACTATGCTAAAGGCACGCTTAAAACGGACATCAAGATCTTAGTCCAAAATTAAAACAAAATACAATAACTTAGCAAAAAAATGGGAATGCACGTTGTACTTTTTTCCTTTTTGCCCCTAATTAATAAACAACACCAACCTGTATTTCTTAAAATAATTTTTATCGAGAAGAATTTTCACTTTAATCTTCATCGACTGCCGCACTCAGACTTCACTTAAAAAAATTTATCAATTATTAACTTTAATTCACCAGCACATGGCAACAAAATCCAATCAATCTATAATATTTTTCATGAGCATTCTAATTTATACTTGTCAATTAAAGTTAAGATTGGTAAAGAACAACGGCCAAATTGTATCTCTTGGGCGGTTTTTGTAATTGAATGTTGTCATAAAGAATAATAATCAGGTATGGCTTCTATAGAAATTTGGCCGCCATCATCCTTTTAAGTAAGGACTCGCGAGTTTTGTGGTTAAACTGTGTTTTAACGGCGGATAGTATAGTGATGCGCACGACGCAGGCGCCGGCGCAACTCAGCCGGGAACTTCTCGTAACAACGACGGCAAGCAGGGCGCTCGTCGTATTCGTAGAACTTGCTTCTCGTACTAAGGGCGGTATCGCACACGGAGCAAGCAAAGTGGTGTACACACCAAGCTTTGTTCAGGGCCGTGAAAACTAAACGAAAAATAATACTTATTTGAAAGATATGTTCCACGAATAAAATATTATTCTATAACCGTATTGGCTTTGCAAAATACTTACCATCACCAGCAATCACTTGGTTGCACACATAGCACAAGTTTCCGAACAACTGATGGTAATGCTGTTCGCAGTAGGCTAGACCCTTCTTCTCGTAATGGCGATGACCATGGAATGGCTTCTCACATTTGGCACACACAAAGTGCTGCAAAAAGGACAGTCACACAGGATGATTTAGAAAAAATAATTAATAATATAAAACTTCTCTAGTAATAAAGTTACACACCTCAACATGCCAATGTTTCCCAAGGGCAGTTACAATCCTCTCCTCGATTGGACGTCGGCAAGCTCCACAAATGGGAATACCCATTTTATCGTGGCAACGTAAACAGAAGAGATTGTTCTGCAAACAAAATACATAAGTAAATGAATAACGTAAAGAATGCATCAAACATATTGGGTTAAAACACATGTTTGATGCATTCTTCTATGGCCCTCCACAATTCTATTTTTTTAATCTACCAAGAAAAATATATTTACCACATCATTGGCAGCATATCCAGGACGATTCTTGACCTCCCTAGCGGTATGATCAAGCTCCACGCCACACGTGGCACATGTGAAGTGATAGCCGTGGTACACCTCGCCACGGTAACGTAACGGCTCACCATCAATAACACCACTGTAACAATTTTAAAATTGATTCACAGGTACCTAAGGGTTGTACCTAAGATTTTTATATTCATTGACATCAAAGTATTATTTGGTGTAACATAACTTAAAATGTTTCCAAGCAAATTTACCCTTAATCAAATTGAATAGCTGCTAATTTTAATAGTTAATCAATAGATTCATTAAGTTCGATTTAGTAGGAGAAAACTAGATTTACTTACTGGCACTTATGGCACATGTAGTTAAGCAGTCCGTCGGCCTTAATACGTGCGTTGCAGGTGTGGCACAGAGCACGCCCGCCATTTTTAATAAAGCCCGCATCAGCAAGCTCGACACTGCAGTCCTCACAACGAAAGCATGCAGGATGCCAGTTGGCATTCATTGCTTTTATCACGCGACCAATCACAAAGTCGCCTGAAACAAGTCAAAAAGCCAATGACCAAAATATATAGAGCAATGATGCTTTTTTTATTAATGAATCTTCACAAATTTGGTACACTATACTAACGAAATATTGTGATTCGGTAATTCATAAAAATCAGCCCGAACTAAGTTATATCAGTTACTTAGCTAAGATACACAATATACTTAAATATCAGCCACATTTTAATAAAACTCCCTGAACCCACGACCACCGCCCGCGCTATTACTTACAGTGCGTGCCACGTAAGAAGAGACTTGACTCCGCCTCCCCCGCTCTTTCCGCCGCCCCTATGATGTCCGGTCCCGTCCCGCACTCAGACCTCATACCGCTAAAGATACCTAAAATCGTGTTCTGCGCATATCAGACCACGTGGTGTGTCAAGTCTCTTCTTACGTGGCACGCACTGTACTTGGAGAGGAAAATAATATTGCATTTTTAGTATTTTGTTTGAAGCTTCTGCCTGAGCCAGGAATTGAACCCAAACTTTTATTAAAAAAAGTTTTTTTTATATGAGTGTTGCTGACAAGGATATAAAATATCGCAAAGAAAGTATCCGTTTTTGACATTCGTATAACTTTTGACTTACTAGATGAATGGGAAAAAATAAGGTTATCTGCCAAGTACGTTAACTGGAACTAATCCAGAGGTGATAACACGGTATATATTTCTATCAGCTAGCTGTTATGGGATATTTTTGAAGACACGTTTGTCTGAAAACATTTTTACCTCATGAGGTATAACATGTTTTGCATACACAGATTATGTGGTTGCTACAACTAAAGCACAAATATTTATCCACGGCAAAAGTCAAAATTAAAATAAAGTTAAAAATAAACATGAGTAATAGTATAAGTACCGCATTTTCCACAACAAGGCGCAAACAGCACTTGAAAGTCACGTTCACAGTATTTGCGACCTTCAAACTCGTAGAATACACCTTCAGGAAACACACGGAAACATTGTGCACATCTGAAAGATATCAATAACAAATAAATTGCCTAACATCCTTAAAAGCAGTAGTGCACATAATAATGTCCAATACATTTTATTTAGTACTAACAGCGCCCCGCGGTTTCACCCCCATAAGTTTCGATCCCGTGGGAATATCGGGATAAAAACTATCCTATGTCCTTTCCCGGGACTAAAACTATCTCTATAGAAAATTTCATATAAATCGGTTCAGCGGTTTAAGCGTGAAGAGGTAACAGACAGACACATTTTCGCATTTATAATAATACTAGCTTCCGCCCGCGGCTTCGCCCGCGAGGTATGTTGATAAAAACTATCCTATGTCCTTCCCTAGGATGCAATCTATCTCTCTGCCAAATTTTATCGAAATCCGTTTAGTGGTTTAGGCGTGAAAAGGTAACATACAGATAGTCAGACAGAGTTATTTTCGAATTTATAATATTAGTATGGATAAATTGATCATTGATGTCAACAAAAATATTTTTATAGTAGATACTACTTATAAAAACTGTGGAGTAATTGCGTAACACACATAAAATGATAATTGCCTGATCACAGTCTTTTATTTTGACAGTTCAGCGACGTTCATTACGTTATTTAGGCTGTTGTGAAGAGCAGACAAATTTTTTCAAACGTATGAAATAATGGATTAGGAATTTCTTTCAAAACTTAGGGTGCTGGTCAAACTGAGGCAAATCCTGCATGGAAAGTGGGACGAACTTCGCTAACACCGATTTTATCAACTAGTACGGAGGTGTTCCGACTTCCTAGTCATTAAAACAATAGACGCGTGCAGTCGTGTCCCACGTCCCGCGCTGGATTCACTTCAGTTTAGTTAAGACAGTCCTAAAGACCTTAGAAAAACTTACACAAAGCAGTTGGTATGCCAAAGTTCGCCATTAGAGTTAACAATCTTTTCATTAGGCTCAAAGCCATCGCCGCAGCGGGTGCAGAACATGTTGTCCAGAGACATTGTCGCTAATCTATAAAAAAAAAATCAATTTGTCACCGAAATAATTGTATTGGGAAACTATCAGACCTGTTGCACTTTATTTCAGTTAATAATAAATTATTGCTGGCAGAACGGATGACCGATGGGGTCGAAAGGTTCTTGAGTGACAACCAGAGAGCTTCAGCTGGAACTTCAGAATCGATTTATATGCCTAGGGAGTTCCGCGGTCGTTTATTATGATGGATTAATGGAAACTCTGGGTCTGAGATCTGGACTGGGTCTAAGATATTCAATACCCATCGTACAAATACATAGAAAAATCTCTCAGATTCTACTGTCAAGAACTTGTCAACTACTAGGAAGAGAGGCGTGAGATAATCCTGCAGTCTTCAGTCGATGCGCGCAAGTAGCTCAATAGACTCCAAGACCAAGGTCAGTTCATAGCGGCGACCATCGCCGCTATGAACTGAACGTATTTTTATTTTTTTTTAATTCAAATTATTTTACTAGTCACAATTTGTATAGGAATAGAGTAGACTGTGACCCCCAAACTAGGCATTTGCCTGTATCTTGGGAGTCAGTGTTGCGACATTTTCAAAATAAAGTGTTACATAGTGCACAGTGATTATTGCAAGACAGGAAAAGAGAAACTAAAATTTAACTAATATAAAATCAATAAAAAAAAAACAGAAAAGGACGCGGTATTGCGGAACAAGGGCCCCAAGGTCTTTGCAAGAGATCTGTCTATTGGGCAGAGTCAACTTACGATATTGGCTGAATCTTATCCGCCAAACCAGAACTTTTGATGAGATCGAGAGGTTCTATGTACATTTGTACACTGGCAAACGACCGAAGAGTTAGATTGATCCATCACTACACCGAGGGCCTTCGCGATGTCAGCCTACGAGATTAGAATGGCTCTGAAGTAGCTTAAAAACAACAAGTCGGCGGGTGATGACGGAATTACGGCCGAACTCCTGAAGGCCGGTGGAAAAATTCTTAGTAAGGCCCTTTAGAAGCTGTTTGATTCCGTCATACCTACTCGAGGGGAAAACACCACAGGCATGGAACAAAAGTGTGATAATTATCTTCTTTTTATCACATCTATTCAAAAAGAGCTAGTGTATATTGTTCGTAAACAGGAACTAAAATAGCTCTTTAATCCCTAGGGACTAAAAATGATTGGAATTTTGGGTATCGTTAGTAAAAGTACCAATCACCAAAGAGATCAATCACGAACATTGCATGTACGGACGCCAGCACATCAACCTACCACTATCTGTCAGATTTCCTTAATAGATTTTCAACTTTATCGCTAAAGCTTAAGGTTCAAAGTTGATTGGGAAAATCTGACAGTTAGGGGTAGCTTGATGTGCTGGCGTCTGTACAAGTAAACAGGCTGTAGGATAACGTAAAAATAGTGCGAGCCAAATAAAAAAAAATGGCCAAGTGCGAGTCGGACTCGCACCCGAAGGGTTCCGTACCACAAGGCATAAAACGCCGAAAAAAAAACGTTTCTTTATACCCCATTAAATTTTAATTTAATTTAATTTTTATTATATACATCATCTGTGAAAATTTCAACTGTCTAGCTATCACGATTCATGAGATACAGCCTGGTGACAGACAGACCGACAGACGGACAGTGGAGTCTTAGTAATAGGGTCCTGTTTCTACCCTTTGGGTATGGAACCCTAAAAAAAGTTTGTGAAAAAATAAAAACGCGCGAAAAGTATTCTGCCTTTGTTCGTAATTGTTTACTCAAAATTGTATGTAAATAAATATATAAATATAGATGCAGGAGACATAGAGGTGATAAAAAGAAGTGTCCACTTCGGGAGCAACACTATTTTAAGCTCGAGTGACGTACTTTGAATCCCTCGCCTTCAAAATTGTTGTGTGCTCCCTTGGCAAACTATCTACTATTAAAAAAGGGTGTATCGCCTTTTTTTGGCCTGCTTAAGAATTATATAGACCATTTCACTTCTGAGCCATGTCAGCTATTCTCAAGAGTCGTCACAAACCATCTCATCATCTCAGGTTTGAAGATGTCCAACCTCCCAAACAAGTTGGATTCCGTAAAGGTTATGCAGAAGACTAGTCTTCAAATTGGTTGTAACTTGGGCTGTACTGCAGTCTCTGCAACTGTGCCAGATTAACTATTGGTACATACATCGAAGTGCTAAAGGGTTTGTGTGAAAACACTACTGTGTCAGTCCAATTCCAAGATTCAAATAAATATTCTCAGTTGTGTTATTGACAAGCCAGATAGAGAAAAAAAACTACTTCACAGTATGTTTTAAATAGGATAACTATAGCAGCTATGCCATATAGATATGAAGATTTGATTTCAAATATGCATCTGGATCTTTAAAAAAAAAAGTTTTTCTCAAAGACATTCACCAGATAAATAATTCAGAATGCAGCAATTACTGCTCATAGTTATAGCTTCACTAGTCATGGTATTGTAGGAGTTTTATACAGCCTGCAATACAGAGCTTGCATGGAGAAGGATGAAATTGCAACCCAAATGCTACTGAACTGCCTCGAGGTTACCACATACAGGCCTAAAAACTTTTGTGACCCAAGTATAGTAGGTACTCATAGAATTCTCAGCAGCATTGCTTGCCCAAGGAGTCTGAATAGATAAATAGTGTATTTTTTACAATTCATAAAATACATGAGTCATAATGTGAGCAATAATTTTTCCTTAACAAGTATATTATTCTTGTTTTATTGTGATTTTCATAGAACAAAAATGTTGTTATTCACCCCAACAGTTGCAATATTACTAGTTATTTTTTTTAATTTAAGTACTTTTACTAATATAGCAGTGTATGGTGTTCTAGTTTACTAAAATATAAAGTGAAACAGGTACAAATAGGGTAAATATTTTGAGTATTGTTAATTGTATTACAGACATTTTCCTGATATTGTAACAGACAAATCCATATTAAATGAGTTGTGTAGGTATTTAGATAAGCTGTTGGTGTTTTAAACATCAGAGGTAGTTTCGTTTTGTGAAGAATTACAATTAATTTAGTAGTATGAAATGATTGGTTCTTACTGTAAGTTAGATTTTTTTTATACATAATTATTTAAATCACATGAATGTTGAAGGCTGCCAGCGAATTATTAATTTCTCTCACAAACCTCGTATTAATTTGCAAATAAGCACTTACATGAGATCTAGGCCAAGAAATATTTAGATTGAAAGTAATGAATTGTACTATTCTATGGGAATATTAATAACTATGCATGTGGAATGTGGAGGTGAGGTGCCAGATATGAGCAATCAAGGTAGGTATTAAGTATGTTAACCACTCCCTCCCACGACTGCAGATGTAGCTTACCCTGGCATTTTCCCTGCAATTGTTTACTATACCAAAACTATAACGTGTTCCTCAACGTATGTTCTGTCAAAAAGAAGAATATGTTGGATAATTATAGCTTAACTTCTACTAACTAAAATAGGAAAACTAGGCATTTAGAGGTAACTGTCTCGATACAAATAGAAATGATGCAACGGTGTCAAAAATAGTAATAACAAACACATTAAACATACAAAATATTTACTTACATTTATTAGGGTTTCGATAAAGCTAGGACACTAGACGTCTAAAACATTACAGTATTCTGATGGAATTCAAATTAATAATTGATTCAACATTTAATTAGTCACACATCAAACGCCCCACGAAAACTCCTGCTCCAGCCCAGCAGTCAGCACACAGTGTTGCCAACTCATTTTTTAAAAGAGAGCTAGATCACCTTCGAAAAAGAGCTAAAATAGAGCTAAATTTTTAGAAAAAAAGAGCTAAAATAAAATATCGTATAAAAATAAAAAATTTAATTATTGATAAAGAAAAACAAAACGTAAGAATATGTTATTATGTATTCTTGTTAGAATAATAAGAGAGATATTTAAAAATACGATTATTCGTCGTCAGAACTATCGAAATTGTGCGTCAAATTCACTAATTCTAATCTGGTTAGATAAATCAATTTTTTTTTCGCATTTAATTCTCATCGACAATAGCAGCAATACACTTTGGTTTTGTCATTACAAACTTCTTCAATAACTGTTTTATGAAATCATCATTCTTTGGACTTACGTGGTCTTAGAGAGTTGTGTTGATGACTTTAATGATTATAATTCTGTAAATACATATTTGTTACGGCTGCGAATCATATATTAATCAACGTAACAACTTAATACGGACCAGCAAATTGCAAAAAACATAAAAAGAATTGAATTTCGCGGGCTACCCTGGCGCTTTCGCCTATTATTTAGGCGAAAGCGCCAGGGTAGCCCGCATTAAAGCGCTCACTGTGTAAATATTAAAAGGCATGGTCGGCTTTATCGCAAGATGGCGCAAGTCATGACGTCATCTATGACGATTCACGGGTCATCGTTAATCGTTATCGCGAAGCACGCTCAAATCGATTATTTCGCAACGTAACTTGCTACTAATATAGTAATCTGTGCTTCAATCGCGACTCACGCAGAGATTTTTGCTCTGTGGACTCAGTATCGTCTTGACTTGACATTGGAGTTTTTGGCGGGATTTCTTCGAGTGAAGTCTAGTTGGCTGTTTTAATTATTCGCAAATTGATTCCAAGTGGATATTGTGATGTAAAATTGGTGTAGTTTTGTATCTCAAGTGTCTGCGCAACTGGACAATATGTGTAATCATTGAAACAGACGCGATCCCGGTAAAATGGAGCTGAGAATTTTTTTGTAGTTTTGGCTACCTCAGCGAAGTTTACCGGGAAATTTGATTCGATACATTTGCTGCCAAATACTCCTAATACATTAGAATGTGTACACCCATATTCTAATGTCATGTTAGACTCAAGATATACATAAATAAAATGAAACAAAGACGTGGCTAAAAGGTCTTAGCAACCAGGCCATAAAACTATTATAAAAAAAAAAAATTGACTTGACATTTGACATTGTGAAAATTGTCAAATGTAGAAAGTGCGGCAACAGAAGGTGTCAACGAAGTTGTTACAACGTTTTTTGAGGAATTAACAATTATTTAAAAAAAAATGGAAACACATGCTAATTTAAAAGCTGTAAAGGAACTAATATTAGATGAACATAAGTTAGTAACCTATATTTCACTTAGCAAGGAGCTGTGTATTCATGTAAACGAAGCAAAATCTTTACTGTGTCAATTTGTACAAGACATAAGAAATGCTCAGCCAGAAACTAACCTTCGTATTTCTTATGTGATATCTGGTTTATTAAACAACAACAATGGATGTGTTACTGTATGTTCCGAAACAGATTTAGACACTCTGAAGAAAACATTAAAAATCATATTTTATGAGCATGTTTACTGCGTCAGTCGAGGACCAAAATCTGTTGATAACGTTGCATTGACTGTAATAGACAAATTCGAAGATCTCGCATTATGTACCGGGTTAATAAAAGCTAACTCTTGCTCAAAGAGGACTGGCAATGAAATAGGAAACTTGATTTCGAAAAATCATGCTGTTTTGGATTTTCCTAAATCATTAAGTGCCCAACAGAAACCTACGGATAAAATAATACAAGTTAAATCAGTGAGTGAAAGTAAGTTAACACTTAATGCAAAATCTGAAATCCCATCTCCTAAGAAAGATATATCAAACAATCATATAACGCCTACTAAAGCAAAAACTGCTGGAAAAGGTATTGCAGGATTTTTCAGTAAAGTTAATAGTGATTCCACAAAAGTCAAAAAAGCTAAAGTTCATGAACCTAAGATAACACTGGAAAAAGATATTAAAGTTGAGCCAAGTACTGATACTAAAATATCACCCATTGTAACAAATGCTTTATCAAACACTGTGAAACCTAAAGCGAACAATAATAAAGCTCTCACACAGATAAAGAAGAATGCTAAAGTTGATAAAAAACGCAAGAGACTTTTACATGTGTCCGATAGTGAGAGTGAAACAGAGGAAATTGATTGTTTTGAACCCAATGAAATGGATGTTGATCATCAGTCTGAAGATGAAATACCTCCTACACCAACTATAAATACAGTTAAAATAACATCAGGTATAGTAAATCCTAAGAAAAGGAGAAAGATTGTGGATAAAACATATACTGATGAAGATGGTTATATTCTAACTAAAAAAGAAGAAATGTATGAGAGTTTCTCAGAAAATGAGGAGGAAGCAAAAGAGAATACCAAACAAATTAAAGAAAATGGGAAACAAGAAAAAGATCATGATATACATAGAAAGGAAAATACTGACCAAGGGAAAGTGGTTAAAAATGAGTCATCTCCAAAGAAAATGAAGAGTAAGAAGATATCACCACCAAAAAAAGGGAAACAGCCCACAATAAATATTTTTTTTAAGAAGGTCTGATAATTAAACCAACAATAAACAATCATGTATTTCTTTTAAACTGAGTTCACTATTATTTTATTTCAATGTATTACTTTTAATATTTGGTTTGATTATGTTTGTGTAGTAAAACAACAAACATTTATTTGTCAATTTTATTGTTAGAACATTAGTTCATTAAATAAACAAAGCAAAGTATTTATTTGTCTATCTCTTAGTTCCAATGGCAACAACCCAGTCTGGATGAACTTGCACATCTACCAGATAGGTACATTTTGTGTTGTATGTTGATGAAAGGACATCTTGGCTTGATACTTGCCTGTAAATAAAAAGAGGTATTTAAGTGGAAAATGAGATATTGGGGTCTCTATTTTAAAGATGCCTCATCAAGTAGAGTATTCATTACATAAAGACAAAACATACTTATTCTTTGAGTTACAATCTGACATCATTTTAACAATTCCATCCATGCCAGCAGAACATAACAGGGAATTGTCAACCAATGGGTCACTAGGATCCGGCAAAACCCTGTTAGTCAAACTGGGCTTGCCTACAGAGGACCAGTCCAGTGCAGTAATCTTCCCATAGTGGCCTCTATATTCATGAATACAGTTGCATGCTGCTAAATCCCAAACTTTGATTTTCTTGTCGTCTCCTGAGAAAAAAAATGTCTTGAGAATGGTACAATTTTGATAAATCACATCAATAAAAAAGACAGATTATTACCAGCACTGGCCAAATGAGCCCCAGAGGGAGAGAAAGCGAGGGTCCTCACAACGCCACGGTGACCGCACAAGATGCGCACCAATCGCGCGTCAGATACCATCCATAAACGTACAGTACGGTCTGCACCGCCGGTCGCTATGTATGCTTCATTCGGGTGAAATTTTACACACTGAAACAAAAACATAAGTAAGTAGATAAGTAAGAGTAATAATTTCTAGTCAAAGATACGAATTCAGTAACTTCTAGAATTTAATGATAAGATATTTTGATAATTACAGAACGAAAATCGACCAAAATCACGATGTTTTTCACCCGTTTCTTCGTATGTTCTTTATACCCTTGAAGCACCCTAACGGCTGGATGGATTTTAATACATGAGGTGTCTATCGACCTCGTCTAGGATGTGCAATGGTTAGCGATTTTGCTTTTATAAAAACTAAATGGCGGATTTTAGACGTCAATAAGTAACGTCTTGCAAACTTCCTCAGTCTATAATGGTTCCCATTGCTGGGACACAGGCCTCCTCTCCAGAGGCGTCTCTAGCCCATGTAGCGCCCGTGTGCAAACATTATCCAAGCGTGCGGTCAAAATGGAACGGGTACAAAGTACAAGTAACAGCATATCAAGTTACCCCAAACTGTCAAATTTCCCCAATGGATAATAAACTCTATTGTTTGGAGATGAAGAAGAAATTCGTCGGTTTTTGATACCATGGTGTGCTGTTGACTGTATTTAGAATTATACAGGGTGTTTTGTTTGTTGTTTACCCTAACAAGCAAAACATACCCATGTTAACATGTCTATATAGATGTTATGTTACATCATATCAATGACCAAATTTTAAAATTTCTTCATTCTAATTACGACCTCATATCAAACAAAGTTCAATATCAATTGGGAACATTTGACAATGGAGATGTTTCATTTTTGGCTAGCACTTGTACAATATATCAAAAAAACGCGGAAAAATACCCTGAATTTAGGAAAAATATTAATCTGTGTATTTGAGAATAACCTTTGTGTACAAACAAATTAATTTTTCACACAACACAATTAGTTTATCAATTATTGTCATTTGTTATCGTTATGGCCAATATGGCGGTGTAAAATTACGTGTAGCGAGCGGTAGAACTCAAAGCGCGGCACGCGCCACGCGCACTCAAGCTTTTGAGAAATGCCGCGCGCTTGACATTCGTCCATGGCAATTTGAACTTTATTTTCTATCCCAAACAGTTGAACAGTGGCGGAGCAAGACCTAAATTTCATGTGGGCAACATGCATTTTGCGAGGCCCTCTGGTATCGCAAAAAGATGGATTTGAAAAACAATTTAAACAGTTAATTTTTATTCATTATGGACAATTAAAAGTTACAAAAATACTATACATAAATTATAGGTAAGAAACATTTAAAGTGTTTAAAGCTCGACACCAAGTGCAATATGTTAGACTCATCAAAACGGATCATATGACCCCAAACTCGAGGAAATTACTAGTAGCCACTGAAGAGTTCTACTATACACCTCCTGGCTCCATCATCAGACCCTCGATATCAAGTACAATCTAAGTTGACCTTGTTAAAAGAAATCATATGAGCCCTGCAGACTCTAGGGGTGTACTAGTAGCCACTGAAGAGTTCCACTATCCACCTCCTGGCTAAAACTACACGACATCAATGCACTACTTCCATAGATTCAGTACATGATTCTGAACCCAAATTTCATTGGTAATTTTTATTAGCTGTTCCATGCATTTTGACCGCGTAGGTCGCATAGGCCGCTGAGGTAGGTTTTAGTATTTTTTTGTTTTAATAAACGACCACTAATTTCTACGCTAGTCTTGAATCATGTGCTGGAATCTTGGTTACATTTTGCGGTCGATGTCCCTGCCAACCTGTATACTTGATCAGGGAATAACGGTTTTTTACTACATATGCAAATAACGTTTCATTTCGATACGGCAATTAGAAGTAGGTTATAATAGACTTCTAAGATTTTTTTACATTTTTAGTTTGTTACCATAATAAAAGCGTGATAAAAAGAATTTGGTATGAGTTATACGACAAATAAAATTTTTCGTCGTTTTAAACGCGACAAAAAATTTGCTTGTCCTGCCTTCGAGGTGCAAGTCCGTGCGAGGCAGAGGCGTCTTTACCTATGGTGCAGGGTGTGCGGCGCACACGGGCGCCGGGTCTAAGGGGGCGCCGAGCGCCTTGCGCCCTCTAAGGGTTGGACCTCATCTGGCAGCACGGAATCGCATTTGTTCCGCCTGTGCTACCACGTCCTGCAGTATGCTGCCGCATGCGAACGCGCGCTGTCGCATTCCGCAGACAAAAAAGGCGATCACACGCGTCAGCATGCTGCAGCATGGGTGGCATACTGCCGCGTTCTTTCATGATCAGTTTAGTTTCAAGCGCGAGATGGATAGGACCACGGCAGAGAGAGCAGTGATTTTGGCGTGTATTTTGCAAGAAATGCAAAATCAAAATAATAAAAAGCAAGCAAAAAGCAAGTGATCGGCGGTGAAAGGATGCGTGATGGTACGTTTACACGCTTGCCAAGTCTTGGCAAACGGCAAACAGCTCCAAGCCTCCACAAATCTCGTTTGGCGTTTGAAAGGCGTTTACACGCTTGTGAATGCGTCAGTCTGCAACATACATCCAAGCATGGCGGACACCGAACTTGTGACGGCTATCACATTTGGTTTAATGTACTTTTATTTGAATTGTAAGCAAAGTGAAACAAAAAAAAGGAGAGCTCGACGACAGCGAAGATGGTGGATGAAAATCCATGCATCTGTTTCTTTTCTTTATGATTTTCATCTTTCGGATTCCAGATGCAGGATTCCATCTGGTAATGTTCCAAAAACGAAAGACTCTCCTCATTCGACCAGCAACTCATTTTTTGTAGGTACCTACAATCAAGGAAGCGTGTACTCGCCGCGAGATCACAATGGCTACTAAACGCCGACCAACGTGTAAATACGTCGCAAGCGCTTGCCGCAAACGCCCTTTGATCTGCGTAAAAAAACCGACACTCGACTGGATCGGAAGCAAGCACCCACAAGCTCACGCAAGCCAAGCCAAACGCCCTTTTTACATGCTTGCGATTGTCGAGGCTTGCCAATGCTTGGCAAGCGTGTAAACGTACCATTAGCATGCTATCGCGCGCTTCAGCGTTCCGGAGTTTCCTGCCGACCATTGCATTTTGTCCGTGATGCCGATCGCCTCGAGGATACATAGGGTTGCCAACTTTTTTTAGAAGAAATAGAGTATATCTGATTTTGAAGGAGGTAAATAAAGAGTACGGACGTACAAAAAAGAGTATCATTTATTTTGTACTTTTAAAAAGGTGTTTTTTGTACTTTTTGCAGCACATAACAATTTTTCATTGTTCTTAAAGGAATTGTATGAGTCCAAACATTCCAACTCTAAATTTATATAATTATATCAAGAACTCATTTTTGATCAATTTCAATGAAGCTCTATTTCTCTGAAGCTATATTTTCTGGCAAAAATTAAGTCGTTTAAATTTATCTGCTCTTTGCTTATTTGGTTTGAAATTTTAAGCAAGATAAATATAGTTAGCAAGGCCCTTCAAAAGTCAGACGTTGTATTGTCAGAAGCGGTGAAAATGATTGATAATGCAAAAATAAGTTTGTCTGAATTCCGTAATGAATCCGCTTTTGAGGAGCTCCTTAACCGGGCGAAAACTGTAGCGGAAGAAGTCGAGGCAATAATAGAATTTCCCACACCTGCACGCCCTCGCGCTCGTAAAAGGTTTTTTAATTTTGAGGCGGAGGATGAACCGATAACAGACGCGAAAATACATTTTAAAGTAAATTTTTACTACTATTTGTTAGACACCGCAATTACTAAGTTCGACGAACGGTTCGAGCTTTTGAATGAAAATAATGTAATTTATTCATTTCTACAAAAATTGAAACACTGGAAAGATTTGGACTCTGATACAAAAAAAAAACACATTGCTCTAATTTAGGAAATAAACTTTTGCCATGCTGGCTCTTCAGATGTGGAACAGTTCGAAATCTATAATGAAATCGAATTATTACCGATTTTTATTGATGATTCCACGACGCCGTTGGATATTTTAAATTACTTGTTTACGAATAAATTAATTTCAGTGTTCCCAAATCTGTCCACAGCACTGAGGATATACCTGACACTTCCAGTCACGGTCGCACATAGCGAAAGGTCATTTTCTAAACTAAAAATAATTAAAAACTACCTTAGATCAACATTGTCGCAAAGTTGACTTTATCATTAATAAGTATTGAATATGAAATCAAAATTGAAGTTAGTGACATTGTTAAAGATTTCGCTAATGCAAAAGCTCGCAAAGTAACTTTTTTGTAAATACATTTGTGTGTACGAGCGTCCTATTTGTTATGTAACTATAATAGTTTTTCAATTAAATATTTTTGAAAGAACTAGAAAGTTGTGATTTTTTTATTCTTATAACCCGGAAGGGGTTATAAGAATAAAAAAATCACAACTTTCCTAAAAAAACTTTTTGCTTCCCGACATCATTTTTTGCATCCGAATTTCCGTTTGAAAATATAACTGTTAGTATTCCATTTTGACCCCGCTCCTACTAGACTAGAGGGCGCCAGGGTACTGGTTGCACACGGGCGCCACAAGGGCTAGAGACGCCTCTGGTGCGAGGCCACAAGGAGAGCGAGGCCGTAGGCGATGGCTCACGTCACCCACGCTTTACGCCGTCTCTGCAGTTGAATTCGCATTATTCGCAATATGATTGACGGCGTGTTTTCAAACGAATCATTGAAACAGGTCAACAGGTGCCGCCGAGCGATGCGACACTCACTACTAAACCAAATATAATCTTTAATAATGTGTAATAAGGTTTATTTCATGTTGAAAAAAAGTGAAAATGGGTAAATCCACCACTGGGGCATTTACCCCAGTGGCGAATTATGGGTTGGTGGATGTCACGTCTTCGATTGTTTTTGTTTCTAGAACATGCCGTTTCCTCACGATGTTTTCCTTCACCGTTTTGAGAGCAGTGATGATGAAATTAAATAATTACACAAAGTGCCTGCCTGGGTTCGAACTCACGACTTACAAATCGTAAGTTGGGGCCGATACCACTGGGCTACCACTGCTCTAATGTCGTGCAAAAAATAAAAATACATTGACCAGGTGGGGTATCAAAAAGGGTTTGACGAAAAGATTTAAAAATTACTGACTAAAAGCATGAAATAAAAAAAAAACCGACTGCAAATCATATAAAATATTCAAGTTAGTTTCTGAAAATGCTCTACATATCAATCAACAAACTCTTTTTAAAGCTAGATTTGTCATCTTTACGCCTGAGTAGGTACTGTATTTCAAACTTACCGTAACATCGGCCATGTGGCCAACAAATATTCTTATTGGAAACGTTCTACTAAGAGACCACAGTTTTGCGGTCTTGTCGTGAGAGCCGGTGACGAACAGTCCGCTCTTAGACACATCCATGCACCATATAGGGTAATTATGACCTCTGCAACGAGATAACATTTTTTTATGCCATGGTGTAGCAAACAAGCTGGCGGCCCACCTAATGGTAAGTGGTCACCGGCTATTGAATAGCAGTTAATGATAGTGATTGAGTGGGTATTCAAGATATGCGCGTAACGCAGAAATCTTCAAAAAGGATATAAATAAAGAAAAGATGCACAACTAAAAGAAAGATTAAGAGTCTATACCTGGTTGGTATAGCCTTAGCTCAGCTGAATTACAATGACATTAAGGCAAGGGACCGCCGACTTATTCCACTTACAGAGGTACTTGTCAAGTTCTCTAGATATTATAGTGTGTGTAGAAAGGTATGTATTTAAAACATGAAATCTTGGTGGACATTACTGGGGGCTAAAAAGGCCACTTTGGCAGAATCATAAAAGGATAATATGGCGAAGATTGTCCGTGTTTTTCTCTTCTTCGCTGCACTACGTAGGTATGATCGAAGAGATTGGGATTGGATTTGATTGGTATTTTAGCACAGAAAAAAAAATTACTGAAAAATCCATCACCAATGGAATTTGATACGATTAACTTAACAGCTAACTGTCCATTATGATTCATAATGTTATCCTTTTATGATTCTGTCAAAGTGGCCTTTTTAGGCCCCCAGATATTAGAACTTCGTTCTATATAAATGATAAATGATTTTATTTCTGTAAGTAGGTTTGCACAAACACTTTTACACGTCAATCATAATTTTTTTTTTTTAATTATATGAGGTCGGCGTTTCCTATCTGACTACTCTGAGAAGAAAGGCCGAAACAAACTCAGAGGTCATAGTCTCTTTTAAAGTCCAGACATAATCTTGGTCAAGTTATATGAAGACCATGAAGGTCGATGTCTGAGATGGTCTTTTGAGGAAAGCACCACACAGATTGAGAGGACCTGTCCAGTCAGTGCACGCATTTGTCAGAAATCATGCAGCTCAACTCAAGACTTAAGGAGCTCAACGATTCGACGAACAATACCAAAGAAAGGACATTTGGGTAGGCCACATGAATTACTCAAACTGCCAGACCATAGAGAGAATAATAATAAATATAAAATGTCTAAATTAAATGACCCACATCGTCTTCACATTCACAATAATTAAAATAATGTAATACTTTAAAAAGTAAGCAAATGTCAGTTAAAAAAAAAAACATTAATGTCAATGTGTATATAAAAAAAAAACATCAAAAACACTCAAAATGCAGAAATTGGAAGCAACTCAATCCCAAGCCTTTGTATCCTCAATATAATCTTTAATGGTATAAAAGGCTTTCTGGCACAACTTACGTTTAATGAACGATTTAAATTTATTAAGACTTAGATCTTGAACGTGGCTTGGTAGTTTATTATAAAAGTGTATACATTGGCATCTGAACGAGCCACCTATTTTCTTGAGCCTTGTTGTAGGTACAACATATTTGTGTTTGTTTCTAGTATTTATATTATGGATATCACTGTATTTTTTGAACAATTTTATGTTTTTATGGGCATATAAAAGATTTTCATAAATATACTGAGAAGGCACAGTCATTACATTAATCTCTTTAAATTTGTCTCTGAGAGAGTGTCTCGGACTTAATTTATAAATTGATCGAACAGCACGCTTCTGCAAAACAAAGATAGTCTGAATATCGGCGGCATTTCCCCACAATAGAATACCGTACGACATTACACTATGAAAATAACTAAAGTACACTAAACGGGCAGTCTCTATATCAGTTAAATTACGAATTTTTCTAACGGCGTATGCTGCGGAACTTAGCTTTTTTGACAGTTTATCTATATGGGGACCCCACTGAAGCTTAGCATCCAAAGTTATGCCCAAGAATACTGTGCTGTCTTCAGGATTCAATTCCTCGCCCTTTATCAACACATTAGTTTTCACCTGCCTAACGTGGGGTAGTGTAAACTTAATGCATTTGGTTTTTTTCTCGTTTAGAAGCAAATTATTAAAATTGAACCAGTGGACTACTTTCGAAATCGCGCTATTTACATCGTCAGTAACCAACTGCTGACGTTTAAGTTTAAACAAAAGTGAAGTGTCATCTGCAAACAACACTATATCATGATTATCCTTTATGAGGTACGGCAAGTCATTGATATAAATAAGAAACAAGAAAGGACCAAGAATTGAGCCCTGTGGGACTCCCATCGTTACTAAAGATCCGGGTGATCTTTCTCCATTAACGTCAACGCTCTGGATCCTTTTACTCAAGTATGAAGTAAGAAGATCCAGAGCAGTATTCCGGATCCCGTAGAGTCCCGTATAAAAAAGATCCATAAAAGTTACCACTTTATAGTTTGCTCAGTTACCACAGGTTTGACTGTAATCTTACTAATATTATAAATGTAAAAGTTTGTGAAGATGTTTGGATGTTTGTTACTCTATCACGCGTAAACCGTTTAACAGATTTGGATGAAAATTGGCACATAGTTAGACCATTTCCTGGATTAACACATAGGATACTTTTTATCCAGATATTCCCAAGGGATCGAAACTTATGCGGGTGAAACCGCGGGGCGGTGCTAGTCCATACTAATATGTATTATAAATTCGAAAGTAACTCTGACTGTCTGTATGTTACCTTTTCACGCCTAAACCACTGAACGGATTTCGAAAAAATTTGGCAGAGAGATAGATTGCATCCCGGGGAAGGACATAGGATAGTTTTTATCGACATACATCGCGGGCGGAAGCTAGTATGCAAAAAATTAAACCTGTAAATTGCAGCACAGGAATAATCAGCAAGACGCCAAGCTCGTATGGTGTTGTCATGTGAAGCTGACACAACTAATTCTTCTTGTGGTAGTACACTTACAGCTTGTACGGGCCCAGAATGGCCTCTCAATGGCACTCCAGCACCTATTTGTCTGGAAGTAAAAGCAAAAGTTATTAATTTATTGCAATGAAGAATATAGATATAATTAAATCTGCAACATTGAGGAACATAAAATAATAACGATGGGCCATTTACAAAAATACTTACAAAGTATTGTCATCAGGCACCAGTTCGTGTGGCACATAACATGCTAATTCTACTTCTGAAATATTTCGATTGACTCGTCTGTTGACATTGTTTTGTCCCAGTTCCCACAACCGGATCTCTGAATTGCTGAACCCTCCACATAACATATTACAATACTGATCGGTTTTTGCACATATTAAACTGTAAACAAAAAAAAAATGATTTGATGTCTCCTCTCCATCGAATCGAGAGCGCGTCAACAATGAAAACCGACATTTTGTATGTTGATGATATCTGTATGACAGAAAAATCGCATAACGCGCGCTCATTGTTTGCAACGAATGTAACATTTCTTTTTGTAGTACATCTATATCAAATTCCATTAAACTTACTGAGTATCTGGTGCAGCTATTTTGTATAATTTTAGAGGAGCTGTGGATTCTCTGACCCCTTTTATTGCATCTTGGAGTTCCATTAGTTCCTTATCAATACTTATATAATCTGTATGACCATTACATTCAGCAAAAATATCTGAAACAATATTGTGACCTGAAATGCATTAATTAACCAAATGTTGACTTCAGTTACCTACTTAGCATAATTAATTTTCGACTTTACCATTTGTGACCGTTATTTTTTCCTCTGTCATAGTTCTACTGACACTTATTTCTTCATCCATTTCTTCTTCATCGTCTTCCTGTAAATATGAGATCAATATCTTTGAAACACAATATTAATTATATTTCATTTATTTAGTTTTCAGTTTTCTATTTATATAATAAAAGAATATGTTCGTTAGAAGTCTCGGACAGCCCAAAAAACCCCTGAAGATAGAAACTCGGATTTTGGATAGTAATTAGGTATAGATTAAATCGAAGGTCTGTGCTAAGAATAGATTTTGCGAAAATCGACCTATGAAGGAGAATTCTCCTACATGAAAAAAAAATCCTTATAGTCCAAAATCCCAGGTCCGCCAGATGTTACTTATTTTCTCATAACTAAAATATACAGGATAGTGTTAGTATGTACTTTGAGTATAGACATACCTGCTACATTGGGCAGACGGCCAATCCACAGGTACCAGGTGCTAAAGGTACGTGATAACACTAGGTACACAATTTTCTTAAATTCACATGACTGATTTTTATTTATCTTTCAGAGAATATTGTTAGAAATTAGTAATCAATACTGCCAGACACTTCGCCGGCGTTATTTTTGCCAGACGCTTTAAGCTCCCTAGAAAACTTATGTAATTTCACTTATAGTCTCAAACTTGATTAATATATTATGTATATAATATTCAGGGCAGTATTTCAATGCTTCCTGTAAGCAGCCAGATCAATCAATCCTAGGGGCCAAACATCCCCCAGAGCCAATAAAGTGTCGCAATGAGTATGAGCGCGAGGTCATTATTCGTACTGTTTTAACCCTTATTACAAGGCAATAAAGCCTAAGTCAGCTTTTACTTATTTATAGTGCACTTTTCTTTTACTAAAGTACTGATGTTGCATTTTTACTCAATGCACAGAAATAATATGGATAATTGAGTTGGTTAGATTCTGCACGCTGCCGCGTAAACTAGTTGCCCAAATTAAGGATCAATTAAGAGGGACATTGCCAGAATATAAGTACCCAAGAACTTGTGTTCCTGTGATTTGTACTGGTGAAACTTGTGTGTCTGTATTTTTTGTATTATGGTAAATTAAAGTGGTTCCAGTAGAATAATTGTTTATTTTTAAGAGACAAGCGGGGTCGGCTTAGTAAAAGTACGCTAGAGAGCATCGGTCTCCTTTCTATACTGACTGCATACTCTAGCCTAGCCATATACTGTACAGAAAAAATAAAGAGTATCAGGAAGCATTTATGAGATTCGGCGAGCTAGATTTATTCTGTGACTTAGACCTAGAAAAAAATATATTCAACACAATACAAAAATTTGTTTGCGATATCTACAACGTGGCCGGATTAATTGACGTTGATGCTACCAGACTCTAACCTTCATCAATACTTACACATTTTCCGACGTTAATGAAGAGTTTAATAACTTTTTTACAAATGAAACAACCGACTTTTTATGTAAAAAAGGTTTTATTTTTCACTTTTTAGTTGTACCTACCTACCCCAAACAAATTCATATAACACTACTTGCTATGTGAATATCAGTGACCAGTGACAAGAAGCTATTGAACACATCTGCCTACCCCTTTAAAGGGTACAGGCGTGTTGTTATGTTGTTGATTGCGTAAACAATGCATACATAATAATATGCTATAGCAGCAATCGCGGTCGATTTATTGAAGAGTTTCGTTATCTGTCTCCGAAACTCATCATCAGTTCTTTACGAAATTTAAATGGGACCATTTCGGAATAAACCTCTTTCGAACAAAAAAACAATTTTGCAAATCCGTCTATATATGAGGGAGTTATGCCCGAACATACATAAAAAAAAAAATATTTGTTTATAAACATCCGAATTGAGAACCTCGTCCTTTTTTGAAGTCGGTTAAAATGACAATAAACTATTATGTTATATAATTAAATGCTGTTAATAACAATCAATTTTCTGAATATACCCATAACTTACATACCATCACGCTCGCGCTCATACTCATTGCGCTTTGATTGAGTCTAGGGAATGTTTGGCCCCTAGAATTGGTCTGGCTGCTTACAGGAAGCATTAAAATACTTCCCTGAGTATTATATATAAGAATCAAGTTTGAGACGTAAAATTACATAATTTTTCTAAAGCTTTAAAGCGTCTGGCAAAAGTTCGCCGCGCGCCGGCGGCGGGAAGTAGCTGGCAGTATTGATTACTAATTTCAAACAATATTCTCTGAAAGATACATAAAAATTAGCCACGTCAATTTAAGAAAAGTGAGTAGTGTTTTCACGTACCTTTAGCACCTGGTACCCGTGGATTGGCCATCGGCCCAAGTTAGCAGGTATGCCTACACTCAAAGTATACTAACACTACTTTTTCCCGTATAATTTACTTAAATATGAGAAAATAAGTAACGTCTGGCGGCCCTGGGATCTTACTCTATTAGGTTTATCGGTTTAACTTGAAACTTGGCACTTATACGTAAATAAAAGATTGACATTGTTCGTTTTCCAAACTACCCTCCAATACCCTCAAATAACAATAGAGGATATTAAAAGAAGATCAGCCAAATTGGGCCCAAAACCCAAAGTGTTGGCCAGCCTAAAAAAATGTATTACCCTGGTAGGGGAAGTCTTCCTTATCATTTTTTATTATCGCATTGAATTTATCTACGACAATCAGCTGTTTTTAGGGTTCCGTAGTCAGCAAGGAACCCTTATAGTTTCGCCATGACCGTCTGTCTGTCCGTCCGTCCGCAGCTTAGCACAAAGACTCTTAGTAATAGAAAGCTATAATTTAGCATGGATATACTTATTAATCACGCCGACAAATTGTTAAAATACACAAAATATTGAAAAAAAAATTTTAGGGTACCTGTACACGTAAAGTAGGGGCGGTTTTTTTTTCTCGTCTACCCCACCCAAGTAACACAAAATCGATATAATGGAAAAAGTGATGACCAGAAAATTTCTTCTAGCTTCGTTATAGAATTTGAAGGGTTTTAGCAATGTCTTGCTTCTGTATAACAGCATTTTACTAACGTTGTAGTTCCTAAAGCTATATAATCCTCTTTTTCAATCTTTTGTGCAGCTAAAGGTTTTATTTTAGACATAATTTATGTCTCTATACAGCTTCTAATACAGCTGTAAGCATTATACAAAAGTGTAGGCCGTATGTAAGCATTAATTACGGCTTAGGCTATTAAAAAGCATTTTAAAATTCTTTAAAACTGCTCTATGTTTTATAACGACCTTTCGCATGGGTCACAACTGTTTAACGGTGTACATTGGTGCTGTTTTAATGCCAGCTTTTTAAAAGCATTTCATCATAATATTATATAGCCTTTATCTATACAAACGTATAATGACAAGAATTTTAACAAGCAATAAGTCGTATACGGCATCCGCATGCCTAAAGTTTTTAATTATGCTTACGCCATTTTGCTTTTTGTATCGATAATATTTAAAACTTAATTTTATGGTAAATAGTCCTTTAGAAAGGACTTCAACCTATGGTATTGACCGGCCGGTACAATACAGGTATCATAATGACTAAAACTAAAGATTTCTTCGTAAGAGCATAATTTTTTTTACAATTCCACATATTTTTATAATATTTTTGTAATAAATAGCTCTTTAATTTGAAGGCGCATGAAATATTTGATTCAAATATATACATACTTTCACAGTAAACTGATACTCGCAACCTTAATTCATTCATAGAGAACAAAAACAAGAGTTTAATTACTTGCCTTGTAGCACTTATATTTTTTTGTTGAAAGTATCCATGTTCTTTTTACACAAGATTTATTAATAATAACAGAAATTAAAAATAATATTTGAAAATGTTTTTATTTTGCCTTTGTAATGGTACAAGCTGTATAAGAGCCGCATTTAACATATGCGCACTGCTTTAACCTGTTTTCACAGCCCATTATAATGCGTTTATCATTCCGGTAGACAACCAATATAATGCTGCTAAAATGCCATTCTTACACTTAAGGCTGTATAATTTGGGGCCCAAATTAGCATTACAAGAGCTGTATAGTGGTTTATAATGCCTATATGTAGACTTCTTATAAAGCTATAATAATATGCTAATTCTGTTATCCATCGATTATAAAGCTATTTTGTGCTACTTGGGCATAGTGTGGTATCGTTGAATAGGTCTTTTAAAAATATTGTGGGTTTGTGGAAACCATTTTTCGATTCAGGGTTCCGTTTATGAAATATTAAGATTTAAAGTGCTAATTTTTGTTAGATTCAAGTGTGTGTCCCTGCCAGCTAAATGGTTGCTTTTGGATATGTGAAAAAATTCACGGCAGTAACGAAATTAAAAGGAAAACTATCACAGCTATGTAGGCTTTACAAGTTTACGAGTAATAGTCGACCTACTTAAATTTGTGGTGCAACATATATGATTTTCAACTACAATGTTAAGTTTATTTTTGGGATAAATTCATTCCAACTACGGAACCCTTTATTGTGCGTGGACCGACTTGGCCTTTTTTTTTAAGTAAAAAAATCTATTTTTATACATTTTAATAGAATATAAAACTACCAATTGGCCAATAAATGAAAGGTGACATTGAACAAGTATGTATTACCTACCATGACAACAATCCTCTGCGAGTGTTCCTATAACTATTTTTTTGCATATCTAGTTCTAAAATCGGGATTTTTTCATGTAGAGATAGGTATTGTTGTTCAGTCCACAGACATACAATGGTTCAGACTTGGTGTATATCGAAGCAAATACCCAAACTGTTCATGGGTAAGACCTGCCCATGAATGCAATTCTTTTTCTTTTAAAAGTTGGCGTTGTTCGAAGTTTAAAAAGTCAACGGTGATGTGTACCTTTTTTACAGTCAACTATCGAACAATGTGTTCAGAAGTGAAAACCAGATCAGGTTTTAAAATGTATGAATATAATGTATAAAAACCACATTTTACAACTTAAAAAAACAGCTGAAGGAATGGTGAGATTCGGCGCAATAGTAAAAAATGGTAAGGAGAACTTTCCCGACCAGGGTAATATTTTTTTTTTTCGCTGGGTTACTGGGTTTGGGGCCAACTTTTTATGAAACGTAACTGGTCTCCTTTGTATGGAGGTTTCGCGCGGTCCGATGAATTTGAAACTCAGCATTCATAATTGAAGATTAAAAAAAATACTTAGATAAAAAAATTAGAAAGCGTGTTTTTGGATTTATCGAAAAAAAAAACCCTAACTGGCTGCAGTCAAGTTTTTAGGAGACGATTTTACTGATTGCTTCGATAAACTCGAAAATTGGTACTTACTTATAAATAATCTTAATAACAATAAATGGAAACGCACCAAAAGGGGGTAAACAGTTTATATTCCTTCGGTCAAGAAACTCGAAATTTGGCACAAACACATAATTAGGTAAATAATAAAGATCATAATGATTCATTTTCCAAAACTACCCTAGGGGCGAAGGGGGATCTGAAGTCCGTAGGGGAAAGTACGAATGCTAGTAATCTATATTTGAGGGGTATAGTTTCAAAAACCGCGAAGTCCAGTTGTAGTGTATAGAACTATAGACATTTATAGTCTGTTGTGTACGACTCTGTCGTCTCGAGCAGCGCACGCGCGGTGTCGCGGGGCGGGGGGCAATAGCCTACCGACCGCCGGGAAGAGAAGACGTGGACGCTTGCTGCGAGCCGATATCAGTGTAATTTAGTTACTTGTTCTTTCCTAATATCAACTCTCGAGTCTTATGGTACATTACATGTGGCGACGAGGACAAACTGTGAGTTTTTAAGGTTATTTACATTAAAAAACAAAAGAAAGTAGAGGAAGGCAAGCATGGACAAGGTATTTATACTATCCGACTACAATCGTTAAATAAATAAAACTTACGAATAACGAGGCACCGGCTGTAAATTCATGTATGACAGGCTACCTACCAAGCTTTTATCAAAGCGATTATTATGTAGGTGACTAAGTGACCACCCGCTAGGTTTCTTCAAAGATGTTGTTTCATTCGGTTACGCCCGTGGTGGGTGAATATGATACCTAACCTACAAGTTACCTACCTACTTGAGTTCGAGCCTCAATATTTATTACCTAGATAGCTGTATAAGAAATGTTAATAGGTAAAACAAATCACAGAGCCTTACGAGTTTCGTTAATCAATTTAGGTAGGTAATAGTTACTATTCTAAAGTTAATGAATTAGTCCACAGTATTAATTAGTTACTTACCTATATAAAAAAGTGGTTATTTACTGTTATCATTGTTTTGTTACTAGGTAACTGATGTTGACTGTTTAGAACATTTTTAACTAAGAAAATAGAAGGAAATGTAAAGTAACTAGGTACCTACTCACTTGGCCGCGATCAGTTGCGTAGGCATTCTTTTGTTCGCGTTTTAGGTATCTAGGTTTCTATTGATGTACATCAAGGGAGTGACATACCTACATTTTTGTCAACCATACCTACCTAGTTATTAAAATAAATGTTCTTCGAGAATCACCGAAAGGTGCCGAAAGTATCGTGCGGTGAGCGGTTTTAGCGACGAGACATAAAGGCGACTGGGCATTTAATTGCGACTGAGCATTTAAAGGCGGCCGGGCATTCAATTGCGGCTGGGCATTAAATTGCGGCTGAGCATTAAATTGCGACTGAGCATTCAATTGCGACTGAGCATTTAATTGCGGTACAGTAAAGCATTAAATTGCGGATATCGATGAATACTTAGGGTAAAGCTCGCATTAAATTGCGGAGATTAACCGGTATAGCATTAAATTGCGGACATACCCACATGGCATTAAATTGCGATCATACTTACATGGCATTAAATTGCGGAGATTTACCGGTATAGCATTAAATTGCGGACATACCCACATGGCATTAAATTGCGGAGATTTACTGGTATAGCATTAAATTGCGGACATACCCACATGGCATTAAATTGCGGAGATTTACTGGTATAGCATTAAATTGCGGACATACCCACATGGCATTAAATTGCGGAGATTTACCGGTATAGCATTAAATTGCGGACATACCCACATGGCATTAAATTGCGGAGATTTACTGGTAAGTATAGCATTAAATTGCGGACATACCCACATGACATTAAATTGCGATCATACTTACATGGCATTAAATTGCGAATATACCTACATGGCATTAAATTGCGGACATACCTACATGGCATTAAATTGCGGACATACCTACATGGCATTAAATTGCGGACATACCTACATGCATTAAATTGCGGACATACCTCATTAAATTGCGGACATACCTACATGGCATAATTGCGAAGGTTTCACGGTTTAAAATTTTATGTTTACACATTGATTTATTAAATAAAGCAGCGCCGGTTCCTACTAAAGTGAGTGATTGTACTCACTAAGCTGACTAAGCACTCAGTACCGCACGGAACATCGTTGATCACACAGCTCGATAATTTCAGTTTTTTTGTTGCAATAAATACGCATTAAAATGACTTTTGTGCAGCTAAACAGTGTTTTAATAATACGAGGAAGGAAAATAAGACACAGATTACTTACCACAGGTAAATACAAAAAAAAATGTTAATTTGTTGATAATTATAACAACATTTAATGTTTGCTTTTGTTATGTTTGTAAGAGCGAGACAGATAATACAAAATAGCGTGAGAAACACGATGCGACGCATCACGCGTGACGTACTATCAAAGATCACAATCATCAGCATTTGGCGACTAACGTGATTTCGCTTGCACGACAGCGTCGGCTCCTATCGCTGTCGAAACTGTAGGTCTGCGACTATCATCACAGATGTGCGAGTTTCGGTGCATGTAGTCGTGCGAGTGGTTGCGATATTAGCGCGTCACGTATCTGCGAAAATAATATATCAACGTTTACACTTTGAGCATCCATTCGCCACTTGGCGGCCGCGCGCTGGCGCCACAGTACAGCACAGCATGACGACAACGTGTCGTCATGTGCGCACAGGGTGTGTTTGCCATGACGACTACGTATTGTCATAAGCGCCGATGGTGTACTGCGGGCGTAGATTTATAGCCAGGGTACAGTCGCGTACAGTAGACGCTTTATTACCAGCATTGGATTGCGATAGCGTGTTAAAAATCTATAAATACGCAACATAGTTACTTACCTTGTCAACAGATAGCCCCAAATAGCACAGTACACTTTAGAGAAGTTCGAATGTGAATAGGAGGTTGGTTCAGTAGGTATCTGTCCGTTGGCAACGAGGGATAAGAAGTCTGAACATTTATGAACTCGAGGCGGCAGGCATAGACGGAAAAGAAAGAAATAGTCTTTTACATTTCGATGGTCCTGACTTACAATGGATTTAGACTGCAGTTTCAGAATGGCCTAAAAAATGTTTCGCACAGGATAATTCCCTGCGTATAGCAAGAACTACCTATGGAGTACTACTGAGTTCTAGGGTAACATAATTTAGGTTGGTAGTGTTGGTATCAACAGACTAAGTAAAAGACAAAAGCTATGCAGTTAAAATAATAAGTATACATAGGTACTTTGAAATAAAATGTGTGCAAAGTGAAAATAAGAAGTAACAATAACAGTAAACTGCTGGTTGATATTATTGCAATGATTAATTAGAATAACATAATATTTTCTTACGATATGATGAAGGTATGAGGTATCGGTAAACAAGAGAAGTTCCCTCCTTCTGTTAGAGTAAAACTCCTTAATGTGGGAAATGTCAAAGGTCACTAAGTTACAGGTGCCATGTAACATGTAATAAACATGCAACAAATGTACTTATAACAAAGATAGCTTACCTATTCAAACATAGGTACCTAGGTACATCTTTCTATTTATAAAGCGGAGCCGGGTTGGTTGCACCATTTGTAGCTCGAGAGTGCCTGGACAGATTTTGTGGTCTTTGATTTGTTGGATTTGTCTCCGCCCCGAGTGGCGGAGTGGCTGTTGAAGCACGGAAAAAAAAATCACGAAAAGACAACGGAGATGATTCATTTTTCTCATACATTTTGTGTTTTGACTCTGGGGCGATGCGGGGCCAACTAGTAAATACATAAATGTTGCTGTGAGTGTCTATAGCTTTTAAGATTTTCATTATCTTAATAATAACTAATTATTATAATAGTGGTCTAGTTCGTCCACTATTTGCAAGCGCTACTGTTCAGTGTAGGGTCCTGGATTCAATGCCAGGTGGCACCAGGGGTTGTGGGGTTTTCCATCAGGAAGTTATTAGAGTTTTGTGCAGAATTCACGGCTGTAGACTCGCTCCCTGTTGCATGGGATTTAGCCAGGACTGGCTAAGGTATACGATACTCTATTTCCCTGTCTGGGGTGGTAACTGGTAACAAGCGTGATGTTGGGTTATAAGATTATAATTCTTATTTTATCATAAACTTGATAATACTGCCCTCTGTGAGGTCCTGTTACAAGTATTACAATAGTCAGTGTGAAAGTATTGATGCCTTTAATATGGGATCAGCGCCATCTTTTGTATTGTTTGTCACATTAGTAGTCAGCATGTATTGCTGGAAGATCTGTTGAAATTAGAATGCATTTATTTGTACACATAGGTACACCATAGTGGTACATGATGGTATAAAATCAAAAAATATGTTTTTCCACTATGTGCTGCCTTGCAAGGCGTACAAGTATTGCTTACACAGTAGGTAATAGGGGTACAAGAAGGCCTAAGTAATTATAAAAATACTTCAAGTTATTGAAGTAATTTTGATGTCTTATTTAATATACTGAAATTTCAAGGTAACATTCTGTATTGTTACTTGGGTTTTAGAGGTAATTAACAATTGCACAGTATAGTACCTAGTTATATCGAAATATGGGAAGCTCTTTATTTCTGTTTGGAAGTTTTAATCAAGTAAGTAATATAAGAAGTTTCAGTATATGTGAATTCAGACTCTCAGATAATTATCAAGTTTTGGGAACCCAAACTTAATGCCATACCGGCATTATAAGGTTCAAATTCCATGGCAACTGTTAGGACCTTATTATAGAAATACAAGCGGTGAATCTAAAAGTAGGTTCTAGAATATAGAAAGAAACCAAGTAAGATATATATTCGATAAGAAGCGTAAGGACACAACCACATCCACAATGACAGAAGTAAAATAATAGAAGGAATAAAAACACTCGCGTGCAGCCTGTGCGGTGTCATTGGCCTCGTGTGAATTTGAAGTTACGTTAAAAAGATCTAAATGATCACTGTTTACCAAACAAGTTATGTCAAATCAGTGTGATTTAAACTCAACCATGTACTTACTCACCAAATAAAAAAAATAAAAAAAAAAGTACAGGTCACTTACCGTGTCATGTTTACATACACATAACAATAGCATTTAATTTCAGCACAACAGTGGTGGTGGTCTAGCCCGACTAAAGTCGTGGGTTCGAAACCAGGCAGACATTTTGTGTATTTACACTCATCACCACTGTTCATCAACGGTGAAGGAAAACACCGTGAGGAAACCGGCATGTCCGAGAACCAGTACTTCAAAGACGTGTGACATTACCAGTACGGAGAGTTTCCGCGTGGTAGATAAGACATCCATTAAATTGGAAGCAATGGGCATCCATTAAATTGGACGCATTTGATATCCATTAAATTGGATGTATCAAAACGGTGAAGTATCGGTGACTGAAAGCGTCGTGAGGAAATCATAATGTCTCCATTAAATTGGATTTACCAAAGCGACAAAGGAAAAATCGTGGGGGGCCGGCGTGTCCGGGAGCGAATACTTCAATTCAATATTTCAACAAACATGACAACAACAAACATCTCAATTCAATAATAATAAGGGAGGGATGTAGTGTATAGAACTATAGACATTTATAGTCTGTTGTGTACGACTCTGTCGTCTCGAGCAGCGCACGCGCGGTGTCGCGGGGCGGGGGGCAATAGCCTACCGACCGCCGGGAAGAGAAGACGTGGACGCTTGCTGCGAGCCGATATCAGTGTAATTTAGTTACTTGTTCTTTCCTAATATCAACTCTCGAGTCTTATGGTACATTACACCAGTGACGTATAAAATCCAGAAATAAAAAACTTGTGATGATTTCTTGTAGCATTACCTAAATAATTAAGTTTCTGTGTCTTTAGAGAAATTGGTCGCTTTTACTACATTTTGTATCTTATTCATTAATTTGTTATGCTTTACAAACGTCTAAAAAGCAAAAAAGTGATGAACTTTGCTGAATTTGAAACTGAAGTTTGTTAGTTTTGAATCTGACATACATGGACATTGCTGTATTTGTTACGACTAATAAGATGTATACACCGACTTAAGCCATTTTGATACTTTTAAAGGATGTCCTAATAATTACCGCGTCGCGTCGTCACGTTAAAAAGGTTATTGTAGAAAATAAAAAAAGCATATTTAACAATCAAGTCATATTATAATAATTCAATTACTGCTGTTTTCTTTTTTTCCTAATTATTTGTTATAGTCCGGGAGCCGGTGACAGTAAAATTGCACTTACACGGATTCTAAAGTTTCGTATACGAATAAATAGTATTTAATTATAGGTACAAGATGAGCCCGGTGTGCCAGGTCTTATCCTGGCAGAAGTATTTTTAATTTTTTTTTTATGTTTTTAAAAATTCCTAATAATTTGCACTTACACGGATTGTCATGTTTTATAAATATATAGTAATGGAAATGTTGTAACTTTCAACAGGGCTCCAAAGCAACTGACTGAAGGGACAACGATGAGCCAAACATTTTCAAGGCTTGTAGGGTAACTCAGGTATAATATATTATACCTAGTAAGGATAGCTCTACTTAAAAAAGAAAAGCAGAAAGAGAAAGAATTGTAGATGGCATAGACTATATTTTGTGTCGAACATTAAAAAGAGAATTAAAGAAAATTCCAGTATACATCATTGTCATTATTTTCAGGGGTTGAAGCCATAATTCAAAGTGGTGTGACAGATATTTCTGCCAAGTTTTGAGCTGTCACACCGAGATATTTCAAGAGTAGAAGTAGAAAGGAAGAGATTAAAACCAAGAAAATCTAATTCCGTGATAAGTGCAAAATTTGTTGAACTTTCATTATTAAAAGTCGGTGTGACAGACATTTCTGCCAGGATGAGAGCTGTCACACCAAGTTTTTTAGAAAGTACACAAAATTTGCAATAAAATGATACTTATATAAAACATGACAATCCGTGTAAGTGCAAATTATTAGGAATTTTTAAAAATATAAAAAAAAAATTCTTCTGCCAGGATAAGACCTGGCACACCGGGCTCATCTTGTACCGTAAAACGCTACAACTTTGCCAACTAAGCCCAAGTTTGCCTATTTCGTTTCAATTGCGATATTTCGCGTTTGCTTAGTTTTTTCGTATTTTTTACCATTTGGTAATGATTTTACATTATTAGGGCAACATATTTTTCATTTTTTGTAATGATAACTTCATTGGTACTCTGTCAGTTGTGCGACAAACAGCGGTGCGAGTAGGTGAAAATTTTTAGTGTCGCGTAACTTTTGAAGTTTTAGCTAAAGAAATGGTGTTTTCGTGCAGCTATAACATCCCAGGGTAAGAAAATACTATCTACTTTCCATATTGCTTGATATTTTTATTAAAAGGACACGATTTCATTAAAATAACTTAGTAGGCAATGTTGTGCACTGTTTTGGAAACTTGAGTGACACAACTTTATCTGGGTCTAGGGTTGTCACTAGTCGGATTTTAATATTGATATATTTTTACTATATAAATGTCATATTTGCATGAAATTTGCACAGCTTGGAACCCGGTTAAATCAAAACTCAAGAGCTTGCATGCACTAAATTCCCTTTCGTTTTAGATATTTTAATTTTATTGCATACATTCTTAATGTTCCGAAATCGGGTGAAGACACTGACCCCTGTAACACAGGTATCACCTAGCTCAATAGTTAGGGCTTTAATAGAAAATGTTACATCTTTTTTATGTCAATAAACATTCTTTGTTTTTATTTCGACAATTATGTTGTTGATCGCCTGTAAGGGTGAGGCAGAGGTGTATCTCTGCCTAACCCTTTGGTATTCGGCGTGATTTTGTATATAAGTATGTAAGTCTTAATTCTATTGCAGTTATATGCAAATATGCCGAATAATACATAACGAAGCAAGAGAAAACCAGGAGCTCGTAGTTATGCCGATAACCTACTCTGTAGAAATATTAGAAGTTGCTGCAGATCTCGTACGAAAAAAAATTAATTTCGTCATACGAAGCGGAACAGCAATTTGCGATCCCGCGTCGGACCATTTTTAATTAATCAAAAAACATGCATAACAAACCATCTGGTCGATCTACAGAGTTGACAACTGAGGAAGAAGCCCACATCGCAGATGTAGTGAATATTACAGCTAGTAAAGCCATTTTATATAAAAAAAATATGTTAATAGTAATCACAAGCCAGCATTGCTAAAAAGCATTACATTTGAGATTTTTACTCATAAGTAGGAATTTGTTTAATTTTTTTACAATTGAATAAAAGTTTAAGAAAATAATCCGTATTTTTTTGGGACAACCCTAGAGTCAACGACATTTTTGTATGAAAAGTTTCTGGTACCTGCTACAATATTGCCTATTAGCAGTAAAAAAATATATATTACCGTCATGGCAATAATCTAACTGCCGGGGTTGAGCACGGTGTCTCATTTACATGGAAAAAAATATTAAAAAAAGATCAGCAATATATCTATTGAGATATCCTTCTAGGCAAAGTTGTGTCTTTTACCTACAACTTTGCCTACGACTTTGAGTGTTCGTAATTCTGAATAGCGGCATCATTTAAATAGATTTGGATTCTACCTGGTAAGGCATAAGGTCTGTTTTCCATCTGAAAGTCTTTAAAAGCCGTAATAATAAATAGGTTCAGAGATACTAACGAAAAACGTCAAAATCCAGGCAAAGTTGCAGCATTTTACGGTACCTATAATTAAATACTATTTATTCGTATACGAAACTTTAGAATCCGTGTAAGTGCAATTTTACTGTCACCGGCTCCTGGGCTATTAGATTTACGGTCTCCCCCTCGGTTCTCTTGTGTCCTTCTTTCAGAAATATTTTTGATAGTCTCTCAACTCGGTACAAACTGTAATGATTTTCTTCGCTGAACGGCTGTAAAAGTAATATTTCGTGGTTTACTCAGATAAAAAAAATACAAAGCAACAATATCATAATTAATTTAAATACTAAGAAAGATCAAAACTATTCATACTAGTATCTAATTACCTCACAAATTTCTGCAGGTTTCACTTCCATTGTTTCGGATTTGTTTGCCGTTTTATAGTTTTACTTATATTCATGACGCGACGGCCGGGGTATATCCATCTTCGTAAAGATAACACATTTACTTTGAAAATAACACTGTATCTACTAAAAATATTAACTTTTTCACGACGTAAACAAAACGAAGCTGCTGCCATAACAATAATTTTGTGTATCACGTGGCGTGACCAATATGGTGGCTCGCTATTGGCTAGTCGGGACTTGAATAAAACTATGATGGACTTTGCGGTGTTTGATACTTACAGCCTACTTTAAAGTGGATTTTGTATTGGGCATAGCTGTGTTTGGTAAGATCTGATAAATTGAAATTGTGAGGAAAAGCATAAAGTTACTAGAGACATAAAAACATTGCTGCATGAAAAAAAATTGTGTCGTTTTTGAAACTAGTAGCATATACACCTCATTTATCTTTCATCATATTCCTATCATTCCTTAGTTATTAAATGTTTTATACTCACAGTATTCTTCTTATTAGGGTCATTATTAATATCAATGTGGAACCATGTTTGAAGAACTTGTATTAGAAGAACATGGCCATTTTTAGCTAAATATGCTTTTAACATATTAAGTGCATCTTGAGACAGAGTTAAATCATATTTGCATGACCTAAAATACAAATATTATTCAATGTTGCGTTTAAAAACTGCTTTGATAACAAGATTTGTAGAAAATAATAAGACTGAAAAGATGTAAACAAAATGCAGGTAAGTAAATCTAATCATAACGTGCGCCTTCTCTGAATGAGAAGGATTCAGGTCTTAAGACACCATGCTTGACAGCATCCTACCACTCCTACATCCCGCCAGCACCTAAATCCTATGGTGGGTTGGCAGGCTATAATCTGTTCCAAAAGTTTCTGATAAAAACGTAAACAAATGGATTAGAAAGCATACCTACCTGCCAATAATGATGCCCCATTTGTAGTGCCACTTACAAATTTACTTTGATTTGATTAAGCAGTTACTTAGACCCGAAATCCAAATTTTTTATATTTTAGATATTGGCTAAGTCTAGGAAATTAAATAGAAAAAAGAAAAGAGCAGGCTGGGTAACTTTTTGTAGTTCTCTGAGTCCAT
The DNA here is from genome assembly GCA_963855955.1 of Luperina nickerlii. NCBI lineage: Eukaryota > Metazoa > Arthropoda > Insecta > Lepidoptera > Noctuidae > Luperina > Luperina nickerlii. The sequence goes on from OY979674.1 coordinate 13,084,009, forward strand.
CTACCCCGGCGTCGGTGGTCTGGCAAAGAGTGAAAAGTTTTAGAAACAGTCTGAAATCATCTCCCACGAACATCTTATCTGAAGATTTGGGGTACCAGTTTTTTACTAAAGTCGCCCCAGTCTATGTTCCTGGTGTAGACGAAATAAACTTTGCAGGTTCTGTAACTTCAAGTGATCCTCTTGATAAGCCATTTTCCTTTGAAGAACTAAAACGGTTCTCACTTATGTTAAGGATACCGCTCCTGGTGTGGATTCCCCTACTCTTTCATTGCAAAAGCGGGTGTAAAATGCCACCAATAAACCCAAGTCTTATCAAAATGTTTAAATGACAATGACATAAAAATGTAGCTTGGTGTGTAATAATAATTATAATTGTAAATATCTGTGTTGTTTTATATTAGAGTAATAATTAGTATTTTATTGAATAAAAAAACTAACAAAACTTGTAGTCTTTTCAGCTACTAACATATTTGGGAAAAGTAATAATAATAAGCAAATCAAGTACCTATCTTGACCTGGCTCGTTAGGTTGTCAACATGTGGGATGTTAATTCCCTTTAGTGAGTGATTGTGTAAGAATTTATCCTAAACAGGGTTTTTTTTACATTTTTATCATATACTTTTGGAACAGACCATACACACTCTGTCACCCAGTCTGTCTTTGCTGTCAGCTGTCATTGTATAATCACTTTTTCATGAAAATGCAATAGATTTGATAAGATAAAAAATTGCAAAGGAAAATTTACTTATTACTCTTACTCACATTCTATGAGAACAAAGCATGAACATTTTAATATTATGTAGTAGGAAAGTGTAATAAAATTAAGTATATGTAGGTACCTGAATGCAGCAATAGATGGTCTAGTTTCAACCTCCTGTAAAGTATAAATGGAGCCAATGTCATCCAGTATCTGATTCATGTAATCTTTTTCAGGTGTTTCATTGTCAATTGTACCATTTTGTAAGGAATTGAAGAGCTGCTCTAAGCTATTTGGTCTGTACAATGCTGACGGTAGATTACCATCAATGGGTTGATGATATGATAAATCCTTTTGGGGTAATGTAGCTGAATGTCTCTTTAGGAACATTTGCGCAGGGCCTCCATGACCACCGCGTAACATTTCTAAGTATAAATGACAGAGTAGCGGGCATAGCAAACCAAGAAGTTCATTTTTCACTTTTTCTTGCTTGATCTCTTTGATGAAGTTAACCAACCTGAAAATTAATTGGTTAAGTAACACTCTTTACATAATTTGGTTTATCCAAAGATTAAATTATTAGAAGCGATTATTGAATTTGACTAGGTTTGGTTAGAGGGCGTTCTTAGGTTAGCTATTGAAATGTTAAAGATTAACTCTTCTCAGAGATCTTACATTACCTTAATACGTTAGCAATGTTTAAAACAACGGTATTACCTTGAGTACTGTACGTCGTATTGACCAGAGTCATTGTTGATGCAAGAAAATAAGATTGAATTAGCGCGACTTGCTTCACATTGAACTATCGTTGCCACAGCCATTTGTTCAGCACTTCTGCTTAGATTATTATTATTGCTAAACACGTCTATGTCCTGAAATGTAAGAAATATATGCTGTAACTACTGTTTCAGTAGCCACTTCCACTTAATATTTCCATTCAGGCAAATGTAACACTCACAGGATAATTCCGCCGTTCTAAGTAGGAAGTGACCGCAGCTTTAATTGCATCATTTCTAGTCTTTTTCATTAAAGACATCAGTTTTCAAATGAATAATTTTAATAAAAATAACCAAAACAACACAATATTTCTTAAATTTGTTGACATTCGCAATCGAATCAAACAATCCAATCCAAACAGTGACCGTGATACCACAGACTTTTTTTTTTTTAAACAGGCTAAGGTCTGAGACCATGCCGCCTAGTCATCAGTTAGCATAGCATTATTCTTGAGTCTAACATGACATTAGAATATGGGTGTACACATTCTAATGTATTAGGAGTATTTGGCAGCAAATGTAATGAAATGTATCGAATCAAGTTTCCCGGTAAACTTCGCTGAGGTAGCCAAAACTACAATAAAATTCTCAGCTCCATTTTACCGGGATCGCGTCTGTTTCAATGATTACACATATTGTCCAGTTGCGCAGACACTTCAGATACAAAACTACACCAATTTTACATCACAATATCCACTAGGAATCAATTTGCGAATAATTAAAACAGCCAAATAGACTTCATTCGAAGAAATCCCGCCAAAAACTCGATACCACAGACTGTGTGAGCATGATACCACAACCTATGGAATTAGTAAGTAATAAGGCGCAACTTATAGTGTAGCCATAGCTAGAATACACACATGAACAGAATCTAGGGATACCTTAAGGGGAAGCGCTCATGGGCGTAGCCAGCCTTGGGCTCAGGGTGGGGCAGCAGTCAATGTATCCCCCCCCCTCCCCCGGTAATTTTTTTGTAACTAGAGCCGTTTGGGCTCTGCGCCTATGCCAATTTGTTAATCTGTAAATTTAGAGGTTTATATTTTCAGGTACAGAATAGTCGGTGTTTATAAATTTAAGTTTTAACTAACTTTATAAGTAATATTACTTCAAGAGAAGCCGGTGTGGGTTCTGGCAGAACCTATTTAGCACTTTTCTACAAATTTATTTTTTGTGTCGGCGATCCACGTTCTGTGCACACTTAGCATACACAGGCCGCTTAGACGATTTTCGCTCATGGTTGAGCGAAGCCACGTTTTGACCCGCTGTAATGTGCTGAATGATCGCTCTATTGTTAGTACAGGTCGTACATGGCTGGGCAAGAAAAATAGCGAGCGCAGTTTTTACGCTGGGATAAAATTGCATTTACGAAATTTTGATCAGATCCGCCACTTCCATTTCCTTCAATGCATTAATTTCCGTATTTTTTTCTTTTCATAGCCAGGGTGGGGCAAGCGCCCCAGCTTGCCCCAGTGTGGCTACGCCCATGGAAGCGCTAACGCAGCCCGCAAAATTCAAATTTTCTTACGTTTTTTGCAATTTGCTGGTCAGTATTAAGTTGTACGTCGATCAAAATATGATTCGCGGCCGTAAAAAATATGTATTTACAGAATTATAATCATTAAAGCCGTCAACACAACTCTCTAAGACCACGTAACCCCAAAGAATGACGATTTCATGAAACAGTTGTTCTTTGGGGTTTTTTTTTTCAGGATGGGAAATCATCAAATGACCCCTCCCGCTCTGGGTGGAGCGGAAGGGAGTGTCAGACTCTTACTGACTAAAACCCCCGAAGTGACCGGGGTAGATCTGAGAGCGGCGGTAGGAAGGCTGAAGGCCAAAAATACCGCCCCAGGACCCGACGGCTTGCCAGGTAAAGCCTGGGTCCTGGCCTCGAGGGCTCTCGGGCCTCGACTGGAGGCGCTCTTAAGCGCATGTATGGAGAGAGGCCAGTTTCCACTCCGTTGGAAGACGGGGAAGTTGGTCCTCATTCAGAAACCAGGGCGCCCTGCGGACTCTCCGTCCGCATACCGGCCCATCGTGCTGCTCGACGAGGTGGGCAAGCTCTTTGAGAGAGTAATTGCGGGCCGCCTCGTCGGGCACCTGGTGAGGACGAGGCCGGATCTTACGGACAGCCAGTTCGGCTTCCGCAAGGGGCGCTCGACGGTGGATGCCATCATGCGCGTAAGAGCCCTCACGACGGGGGACGCGGTGTCCCGGGGTGGGGTCGTCGTGGCGGTGTCACTCGACATCGCCAACGCGTTTAACACCCTGCCCTGGGGCTGCATTGGGGAGGCACTCCGGTATCACCGGGTGCCGACCTACCTCCGTCGAGTAGTCGAGGCGTATCTGACGGACAGAGCCGTCATCTACCCCGGTCGCGATGGGGAGTGGAACCGGCGAGAGATGTCGTGCGGTGTTCCAAAGGGTTCGGTTCTGGGGCCGCTCCTGTGGGACATCGGTTTACGACTGGGTGCTGCGGGCCGACCTCCCTGATGGCGTCAGCGTGGTTTGCTACGCTGACGATACGCTAGTCCTGGCGCAGGGGAGGTCGCATCAGGCGGCGGCCGACGCGATGACTCGCGGGGTTGCGATAGTCGATGAGAGGATCCGGCAGTTGGGTCTCGAGGTGGCATTGCACAAGTCCGAGGCCATGTCGTTTCATGGGCCCCGGAACACGCCACCATCGGGATCCCAACTAACGGTAGGAGGGGTTCACATCGGCGTCGAGACGACGATAAAATACCTGGGTCTCGTCCTCGACAGCCGGTGGAACTTCGTTGAGCACTTCCGACGTTTGGCTCCTAAACTGGAACGGGCCGGGGCCGCCTTCAAGCGGCTCCTGCCCAACCTGAGGGGGCCAAACGCCTCCTGCCGGAGGCTTTACGCGGGGGTCGTGCGGTCCATGGCCCTATACGGGGCCCCGGTGTGGGCGCGTTCACTGCGGCGGCGAGCCGCACATTATTTGAACGCGCCCCAGAAGGTGGTAGCCGCAAGGCTGATCCGGGGCTACCGCACGATCTCGGGCGAGGCGGCAAGCCTCCTTGCCGGACTGCCGCCATGGGATCTGGAGGCGATAGTCCTCGCGCGCCTGTATGAGTGGCGCGCGGAGGCACTACGCCGGGGGGAAACTCCGCTTCTGCAGCAAATTGCGGCGGAGCGGACGGACCTCCGGCGCGATCTCATGGCGGCATGGAAAGAGCGACTGTCGCAACCCAGCGCAGGGCACGCCACGATAGCGGCGGTAAGACCCCTCTTTGAGGAGTGGCTAGAGAGGCGTCACGGCGCCCTCACCTACAGCCTGATGCAGGTCCTCACCGGACACGGAAGTTTCGGGAGGTTCGTGCACAGAATCAGGAGGGAGGAAACGCCCGGGTGTCACCATTGCCAGGATCGCCCAGAGGACACGGTGGAGCATACGGTGGAGGTCTGCCCCGCTTGGGCGGAGCACCGCCGTGTCCTCGTTGAGGCGATCGGCAGCGGCGGCGACCTCTCGCGTCCGGGCCTGGTTCGAGCCATGGTCCGGGGCGAGAGGGAGTGGGGGGGCAGTCGCCTCCTTCTGCGAAGCAGTCATGCTAGCGAAGGAGGCGGCGGGACGGATGAGGGAGAGAGCCTCCCGTCCCAGCCGCCGCGGGAGACGCTCCGGGCGTCGGGAGCCGCGCGACGACTCCCGGCCACCGTAGGCGCGGGCCTGCGGGCGGAGAGTAATGGGTAGCTCACCGTCCGATCAGGACCAGGCCCGTGCCGGACGGCGCGTACGTGTTCCACGCGCGCCTCAAAGAGATGTCAGCATCAACTGAAGGGGCCTGTCAGGGCCGAAGCCTGCCGGGTCAGCGGGATTGTCCGAAAGGGTTAGCGCTGGCCCGGAACATAAAGGGCGAAGGAAGGAACACGGGTGGGTTTTAGTCAGTAAGAGTCTGACACTCCCTTCCGCTCCACCCAGAGCGGGAGGAGTCATTTGATGATTTCCCATCCTGAAAAAAAAAAACTCCAAAGAATGACGATTTCATGAAACAGTTATTCTTTGGGGTTTTTTTTTCAGGATGGGAAATCATCAAATGACCCCTCCCGCTCTGGGTGGAGCGGAAGGGAGTGTCAGACTCTTACTGACTAAAACCCACCAGTGTTTGTTTCTTCCTTCGCCCTTTATGTTCCGGGCCAGCGGTAACCCTTTCGGACAATCCCGCAGACCCATATTCTTTGGGGTTACGTGGTCTTAGAGAGTTGTGTTGATGACTTTAATGATTATAATTCTGTAAATACATATTTGTTACGGCCGCGAATCATGTGGATGTCATAATTGGAATCTGCTGTTGGTAGATGCAGCTAATTCTTCCGCGGCAGCAAAAACATTTTTTGGTTTTATTCAGAAAATTTATTTGCTATTTTCAAGATCCAGCAAACGGTGGGAGTTAATAAAAGACCAATTAAAGCTTACCATAAAGCCTTTATCAGACACAAGGTGGGAAAGCAGAATCGAGGCAGTAAAGGCCATATTATTGCAATTTGAAGATGTTGAATGCATTGAAACCTTAAAAAAGAACACGGAAGACTCTGAAAGTCTCAATGATTGTAATTCAGTTTTGAACGAAATGTTCAGCAGTGCGATTCTGTAACCATCTCACCGTGAAAACTTAGGTGAAGTGAGCGTGGAGTGAACTGTCAGTGTCATCTTACCAGATACTAGGGATTGACCAAGCATACATTTACAATCATAATCGAGATTTTAATAATATTTTTTTAGCCTAATCCTATTGATATTTTTATATAATTCAAAGCTAGTATTTTAGTGGTCGAAACATTAATATTTTGTAGGGTTTTACTTACAATAAAATAGCAAAACAGAAGCGCAGTCAGAATCTCAATCCTGTTTTTTTTTTATTTTTTCCCTAGTCTAGTAAGTCCTTATGCGCCTGCCAGACTATGCTCCTTGCGCTGCTCATCGCTATGCTCCTCGCGCTGCCGTGATTTGCCGCGATGTTGCCCTCTCTGCCCACACACTGCTCTACTCGCGCAATTAATCGCGACGCTCCTCACTTGTCATTTGCCTTGGTGAGACAATGGACGTTGAAACGGTGGCAGCGTGCGCGCTATGCATTTTTAGTATAGCTAATTATATTAATGTAGTAAAAAGAAATATACATCGTCGTCGTCGTCCTCGCCAACGGAGATGGTGGATTATTAACACCTTTTCATTTGACCATTCCACGCTTGGCGACGACATAATTTCCAATTTTGCATACGCGTGCGTCTTGCGCGAGCGCTCCATGCAGACTGCGACCGCGCGATTATGTGGCCGGCCACTCGCACTCGTATTGCCGGTCCTTTGACTCGCGCGCAAAAACCGACAAAATAGGGAGCAGTGGGTAGGACGAGGAGCATGACGTGTGGCATGACGAGTAATGTTGCCACACTATGTCTCTGCCTCCTTTCCTCGTTACTTCCCATGCCACTCGTCGAGTGTGTAGCAGGCGCATTATATAGACTGAGGCGCGAGCGCGTCACGCACGAACAGTAAATAAAATTAAAACATTCACGTTTATGACAGCTAGACTGATGAAAATACGCATCGACATTGTTTGGTTATTATGAGTAATTGTAGATCGAGTCTAGTAAAGACTGCGACAATGTTCAGCGTTGTTATTAACCCAAATCGATTGAATAAGAAGAGATAACCGAGTGTGTCAAGTCATCGAGTGCTAACGGATGCCTAGCTGACGGACCATAGAATGTAATCCCACGTAGTTTGTGTGGCGTGATCACTTCACCCGATTCACGACACTAATGTCGTAAATCGGGTGAAGTGAAGGTGAAGTGATAAGATCACGCCGCGCTTGCGCGTTAATCACTGTCATTATCACATTGCAGATTGCGTGATCACTTCACCTTCACTTCACCCGATTCACGACATTTAATGTTGTGAATCGGGTGGAGTGAAGGTGAAGTGATAAGATCACGCCGCGCTTGCGCGTTAGTCACTCATTATCACATTAGAGATTTGTTTTTACATATTTAACTTGTAAGGCGTCATGTATAAGAACATTAGGAAAATGCAATACCAACGTCAAATAAGTGCAAATATTTTATCGCTCATCGCGCGCCCGTGTTTGCACTGCACCTCTAGTAACCCTTAAATGAAGAAGTGGTTGGTGTCAACCCTGAAGTGTATGCATAACGTAGTAAGTACACTCTTTTAGAATATAAGTAAGCAGTTTACATCAATGCGCATTGTAACATAAATTCACTAGATATTCATTAAAGCACATTCTATCAAGCTGGTTGTCTAATTCTAACGACCCTTGAACCCCCAACATTTCATGGCGACCCTGCCTTAGAGTCTGCCAAGGGGCAGATTAAGCAAAGTTTTCGTTGAGCGATTTTCAAAATGTGTAACTAAAGTAGAAAAAGACGAGGTATTCGCCAATCAAAACGCGGCTGGTGGAGGTGTTGACGCCGAGGTGGTGTTGCCATGGTTACGAGATTCGAGTGGAGTGATATATGGTACATTCCGAATTGCACTGTAATCGACTACAGCGTGCTTACACCTTGACCCCAATTCTGCTGTATGGTATTCATCTATTATTCCCCGCATAATCTTACCACGCCGTACGGTTGTCAAGCGTGGTATTTTGACAGTTCAAACCGGTTTCGGTCATTGTGTCATAGAGAATACGTTAAGAATCCGTGCATAAAATTCCCTCGCTAGAGTTTAGGTAAATTCATTGCAATACTATGTTTGTGTGCAACGTTCACGCACACACGCCTAAAAATCGAACGTAGCGATCGTTTAAACAGTTTTGATCCTATATATTTTTTTATTCATAGAGGTACGGTTAAGAAATATAAGTCTGGAATATTTGTCTAACATAGTATTCGTTTAGTATAATTACCAAAATCAACATAAAAATGGTACAATTTGGTGTTAGATCCATTTAAGTACATTAAGACATTCAATAACATTGAGGTAAGCGTTTTACATAAATATCTACGAGTAGTATGCATATTTAGGTAATTCAATGTTTTCCTTCATCGATGTCAATGATGACTAAGATAAATTTATTTCAAACAAATTGAAAAAGTCTTCTTGGGACTGGGCCCGTACCTATTTGAAAAAAATAAAATAGGAAGATTGGAATTGGATTGGGATAAAAAATATAGTTTTGGAAAATGCAAAACAACTAAATTTGAATATTAAGTCTATACCTGTGAAATTGCTGTTTTATTTTACTGGCCGCGAACCAAGGAATTGGGAAGTCCAAGTCAAACTGTAACTACTAACATTTACAGTTCGAAGTGACAGTTTAATAAAACGACAATTTCATAGGTATCGAGTATTCGTGGTGTTTTTATAATATATTACAATGGAGGTTATTATTGTACTTATCATTATGAACAACTTTTACTATGAGACCACACCTAAAATCGCAAAAACAAAAATCAGCTGTTCCCTACATTTTGACGAGTTATACGAACATAAATATAAGACAAAGGTGATGCCATGCCTAGATCAAGCTGATATGAGTTTTAACAACTCATGTCAACTTTACCATAGAACATAACACTAGTAATTAATGTATTTTCAGAACTTCCATTGTCATCGATTTCCTAAAATTACCAGCATTTAAAAATAAGAATGTAGGTACTCGTAAATACTTCTTTATGCAATTCTAGCGTTGATCGAAAGTAAAAGCTTACATATTCTTGAGACGAAGTCGTAGCGATTTGATTCGAATTACGTTCTGTTGGAATTTGTCTGATACGTGCCAGTCCCACGTTTTGTCGTTTTTTTTTTGCGGTGCACTGGTAATGCGATTCTTTCTATCGACCCATGATCTACAACAAATTTGTATATATTAATATACAAATTTGTTGTAGATCATGGGATAATACCAGTAACTTATGGGCAGTGTAGGGCTTAATCACTAAAATTCTCCATCGATTGATTAGTCAAACTAAAGGTTTTGAACCATTAAAAAAATACGTGTGTGGTCGGAGGGCCTCCGTCAGGAACGCGGTTCCTTTTCACGTATGATTTAAATAAAACAAAATTTTCACAGCCGCCATCTTGGATTTACGTTTTAACGTCACTATCGATTTTAAAACCCTCAAAAACCATGAAAAAAACGACGACGACGACAAAATTTTTTTTTCTGTAAACCATTAAAAATAATATGCAGCCATGGCATCTATCGGAACTCCGAGCAACGACAAGCTCAACACGTCATACTTATAGCCACATTATGGATACTGATAACATAAGCATGTCGGTGACACGAACGAATAAGATTTCCCTCTACCAAAACATTTGAAATTTTTTGCGGCTGCCATCTTGGATTTTCATTTTGGCTCTACTATCGGCGTTAACATCTATGAAAATAACACCCATGATCAAAAATTTGAAAATGTTCGCAGCCGCCATCTTGGATTTTCATTTTGACCCCACTATCGGCTTTAACACCATCGAAAACCATGCAAACGATACCCATGACGAAAACTTGAACATTTTCGCAGTCGCCATCTTGGATTTACATTTTGACTTCAGTAACTTTAAAGAACTTTGTTCCAAAAAAATACTTCTCGTACTGCTACAACAGCATGTCTGTGCGGGCATGTCGGTGACATGAACTCATAAGTTTTGACCCTTAACGCGCATAAAGAAGTTTTCACTTAAAAAAAATCGATGAAATATACAGTCTATATATATCTAGCGGACGCTGTAGGCAGACGTTGGCCCGCGAAAATAGCTAAGAACATCTGCTCCTAAGACAACCCACTGACCAACCATCCAAGTGACACAATAAGAATTAAAAAAAAATACATCTAAATCAGTCAAGCCATTTAGGATGAGAAGAATTACGAACACAAGCACACCGCTATTTTATATAATATAAAAATCAGGCATGCACAATTTTAATGTTGTTCAAAAACAAGCAAAGTACTGAAAATAAAATAAATACTAAACGGATCAAAAAGTGGTAGTCGGTGTACCATTTCTGGAATATGTTTACGGAGAACACGTGCGCGCCTGCGATACAAAGTGATACGTCCTCACGCTGGGAAGGCCCGATTGCTACTGACGGGATCGATTTTGCGCGGTCGATAATATAGTTCACTTTGCCATTTATTTACGAAGTTAAGTTATTGTTTATTTATAAAATAAAATTTTGATTCTATTAAATGGTTATCTTAACTTTAATATGTAATTTTTAAATTTTCTGAAAAGTGTTTCAAAGTATTAGAAAAAAATACTTATTTGTCAGGAAGTTTTTAGAATATTACGTTATTTCAACATTTTTTTTCTGCTATATTTTGTATGAAAATTGAAAAAAGTAGTTCCACCACATGCAAGTACACCATATAATGATGTTAAAGATAATTTTTAATTTTCAAAATCATAAGTAGTTTCTTATAACCAAACGATCAAACGTCAGTCTCGCGTCATTTTTCGGAAAACTTGTTGCGAAGATTAGTGATTTTCCACGAATACTTAGTTTATTTGAAAAATCCCTTTCCGCCACATGCAAGACAAAGAACTCGACTTGTCAAAGCACAAATAATTTTGTTTAAATTCTATTGCCCTTTCTCGCAACGAATGAACAAAATTGATCAAAAGTCGATTTTGTGCCAGGCCCCTTAATAGCAGATGTAGTGATTAGGTTATTAAGGAATTGACGTGGTTTCGAAGTAATGAATCATTAAGTGGTCATAGTGAATTAGGGCCCTTTTCTGAATTAACGTGAACGCGATAACGATGTCCCGTGAATCGACATATATTATATGAAGTCATGGCATGTGCCATCTTGCGATAACGCCGACTACCGACCATGCCCTAAATTAATAATTATCACCGATCTTTGAACTAACGTGGCATTTTCGAAATTGTGCTTCTGGCTATAGTCGCCACCTTACCAAAGAAGAGGAAATTCGTGGTGTATACACAAATAAGTTATATACACAAAAGATTTTGAGTTGTCCTAAAATAAATAAATTTGAATTTGAAATAAATACTATAATCCAACCATGAGTAACTGTTCAAGTGAATAGGTATATTACTGACTCTCAGCTGCCATAGTGGTCATTTATCTAAATCGGAAAGCAAATTATTCATGTGAGCGATGATGACTTAATTCGGAATGAGCCGAAATTCACGCCGCGCAAGCGCGTTAGGCGCTGGCGAATGTTTTGACCACTAAAATACTAGCTTTGAATTATATAAAAATATCAATAGGATTAGCATAAAAAAATATTATTAAAATCTCTTTTATGATTGTAAATGTTTGCATGGTCAATCTCTAGCATCAGTGGGATGACACTGACAGCTCACTCCACGCAAGTATTCACGGTGAGATTTTTACAGAATCGACATGCAGTTTAGAATTCATCGTATCGTTATATATGTTGCAGTCAAAACTCTTAACCAGTCAAAAGTGTTATTGACTAGCAAAATCAGTCAAAAGTACTTTTGACTGAATACAGGGCCATCTTTACCTGGGGTGCAAGGGGTGCGTGGCACCCGGGCGCAGGGTCTTAGGGGGCGCAAGCCAATCCTTAAACCTACACGTACCACGCGTAAACCTTCTCGAAATTGAAATGAGTAAAAAACTACTTACGATTAACTATGACTCAACTCAAGATAGATTGACAAATTTGACTACAGTATACATACCTATCGAATTGAAAGTTCTTTCAAAACAGACGATATCATAAAAAATATTGTCGATATTAAAACCGGAAAAATCTAATTTGATGTTTGGAAATGTACCTAATTTTATTGTAGAGTAGGTAACTAAATAAGACAAAAATTGGGGCGCAGGCTGATTTTCGCACCCCGGCTCCCAATATGGTTAAGACGGCCCTGACTGAATAGGTTGGTCAAAAGTGGTTTTGTTTGACTGAAAATTATTGGTTATTAGTACTTTTGATTGACGCTCTTCGTCAAAAGTGGTTTTAACTGCAATAAAGCATCAGTCAAAAGCACTTATATTAACTCGTTAGATGTGAATAAAAAAGAGATTCACCCTTGTTTGGTATTTTTTGGTGTGGAACAACGTTTAGAAAAATGATCAATTTGTATAATATCGATTAACATAATTTTCATTTCATCGAATATTTATTTGCGATAACAACATTTGCGCTGTTGATCAAAAGGTATAATGTTCATTTGATGTAATGTTCCCACCCCGACTTTTCACAGAAATAGGAGCCCCGCTAAGCGGGGCTCCGTCGACATTGGATGCAAGAGCGAGTGAATGAGAATACAAATACCTTTAGGTACCTCATATCATATTAAACAGACAAATTTTATTAACATTTGCAAAATTAGGTCAAATGACATTATTTTAAAGAAATAAATATGCTAAATAAAAATCTACCAATTAATTATTCGGTCAAATGAATAATTATACGAAATTACTTTATTGCAACTAAAATTAGCTGGAGCGATTTTCGACAAAACGTTGTTAAACCAAACAAGGGTGAATCTAAAAAAGATATATCAATAATGTCGTAATTTCCTCAGCCGGCAAAAAATATTTGACAGGTTCTGTGTTTGTAACAAAATTTTTTATACCACAAACTTCAATCAAATTTCGCGTCTTCAACATCCATTGCAAACTTTTCAAATTTTTCATTTGTCATCACATTGATATGACTATCTTTCATATCTTCTATCGCTAAAATTCTTTGCAAAAAGCGTTCTATCTTTTCGTAGTCACTCATTTTTGTTCTAATATCAGCACGTTCTCCACTAATAAAGTTTATATGTGCGTTTTTCGTTATTATTATCGACCACCTTAACTTTTTAAGAGTTTTGACTGATACAACCAGTCAAAACCACTTTTGACGGAATCACTTAGTCAAAAGTACTTTTGACTGTTATTTTAGTCAAAAGTATTATTGACTAAAGCATACGGTCGAAAGTACTTTTGACTGATTTTGCTAGTCAATAAACTCAAACTCAAAGCATTTATTTCAATTAAACCTTGTACAGACACTTTTGAATTGTCAAAATTAAAATAGTCCGTCAGTTAGTCAGAAAGTTGAAGCTAGTTGCCCATTCCAAAACGTAGATCTCTATGGAGAAGAACGGGCAAGAAACTCCATGGACACTCTTTTAAATCAAGATATTACAAATCGTGGGTACATAATTATTGTTGCTTCTATATGCGAGAAAAATGTAAAAAAAAACACAAATGAAGAAACATTTCAAAATATAAGATTAAAAATAAGCCTTGGCAGTTAAGAAATGACCAGTCTCAACCGACGGCGCCCGTTCACGAACACGACGCGTGGATCAGCACCATCTAGCTCAACCATTGTACTTTTGACTGGTTAAGAGTTTTGACTGCAACATATATAAATATGGTATAAGCCGATGCATTAAAGAAAGGAATCTTAAATGGCGGCTTGTACTTGCGTTGACAGATAGTATAGTTAGCATAAAAAATTTCAAGTCAGTTTTTTTTTTTCAAATTATAAATAAGTAATAAAAACAAGACCGGGTCGTATTAATATCAAACTAGCTTCTGCCAGCGGCTTCGCCCGCGTGAAAGATATATTATTATACAAGACATTATACACTATTTGGCGTGTATCATCTTTCCTCGCTTTCGAGGAGACATGATTACTGTCTCCGCACAGTCCACACGTCCTAACAACGAAAGTAAACAATAAAACAAAACTCCACAACAATAACACACACGTCCAAACAACAAAACTTAACAATAAAACAAAACTCAACAACAATAACACACAGGTAACAACGGAAAAATAACAAGAAAACTATAACAAGGAATTATTCGTAATAAGGAACACTGAGCGCGTAAGACAGCGTGGAAGCAAAATCAAGACTACTTAATATTTTTTCTGCTTACGGTACGCGCGAGAGTGAGTATTATAGACGGCACTAGTGTGCGAGCGAGAGAACATGATAATGTAATTATTTAACGTTGAGTGAAAACAACAACAATAATTACACTACTTTGAAAAATGTAACAGAAAAAACCTTATTTATTCAGTCAAGGTGTAAAAAAAAGGCAGAGTGTATACTTACGTAAGATTATAAACAGAAGTGTACACGTGTATAATTAATTTGTAATTTGAAGTCCTATTCAATTAATTTATGTGGTAATTGTTTTACTTCGACTTCTGATATTTTTATAAATAATATATATATGCACTTAAAAAACCTAAATTTATTATTAAAAATGTTCGCGGTTGACCCACCTTCACTCTGAGCCAGGGAAATTTCTAAATAGCTAAAATCAAAGGGATAGGTGTCAAAGTGAGTGGTGTCAAACTATGAAATGTCGACTAAGAATGTAACACGGGTAAAAAAAAAAACTTCCCGTGGTAGGTACTACTCATCATAGCTAAGGTGCTGGACAGTCTGCTGGATACATACATGGCCCCTAGGATTAGTCTGCACGATGCGCAGTTTAGTTTCAGGCCCGGGCTATCGACAGAAAGTGCCATTATGTGTCTAAAGCGGACTGTCCGGTACTATACGGATAGGAAAACGCCGGTTTATGCGTGCTTCTTAGATTTATCCAGGGCATTTGATCTTGTGTCTTATGACCTGCTGTGGGATAAGTTAAGAAGTGAGAAGAAGGTAGAACCTGAGGTTACCTCTCTACTAGAGTACTGGTATGAAAACCAGGTAAACAATGTAAGGTGGGCAGGGTGTCTTTCCGATGAATATAGGTTGGAATGTGGGGTGAGGCAGGGAGGAATAACGTCCCCACGCCTTTTCAACCTATATATTAACCAGCTGATTGTTGCAACTCAGCAATACCGGTATCGGCTGTCATGTTGATGGGGTTGCTATGAACAACATTAGCTATGCAGACGATATGGTATTGCCGAGTCCATCAATCAGTGCGTTAAGACGTTTGTTAAGGGTCTGCGAGGACTATGCGGTGGCTCAGGGGCTTAGGTATAACGTCGCTAAGAGTGAGTTAGTCGTGTTTAATGTTGGCACCAGTAGAAACTTATATGTGCCGTGTGTCTCTTTAGCAAGCATGCCCTTGAAGCGAGTCTCAAAATTTAAATACCTGGGTCACTGGGTCACCGAGAATTTGTGTGATGACTTGGATATAGAGAGGGAGCGCAGGGCGCTGTCTGTTCGAAGCAATATGCTGGCTCGCAGGTTTGCACGGTGTAGTTGTGAGGTAAAAATGACGCTTTTTAGAGCTTATTGTCAGACTTTTTACACCTGCAGCCTGTGGGTCAAGTATACGCAGAAGGCATACAGCGCTCTGCGTGTCCAATATAATAATGCCTTCAGAATGCTTGTGGGGCTGCCGCGTTTTTGTAGCGCTTCGGGTATGTTTGCCGATGCGCGGGTAGATGATTTTTATGCCATCATTCGTAAACGATGCGCTTCTCTCCGACGCAGAACAGATGTCAGCTCCCACAGCATGTTGAGGGCATTGAGTTATCGGTGGGACTGCCCGATGCTTGGCAGATGGATGAGACTGCACACACGGGTCGACTCACAGTAGCTACTTTGAGTCGACCTGTCACCTGTCTTTTATGTTCTGTTATTCTTCATTGTGTTTGTATATTATTGTCTGTTGTTATTTGTATTGTACTTGTTGATTGTGTGTGTTACTAATATTAGTTAAGGCGAAAGCGCCAGGGTAGCCCGCGAAATTCAATTTTTTTTAGGTTTTTTGGAATTTGCTGGTCAGTATTAAGTTGTACGTTGATTAATATATGAATCGCGGCCGTAAGAAATATGTGTTCACAGAATTATAATCATTAAAGTCATCAACACAACTCTCTAAGACCACGTAAGTCCCAAGAATAACTGTTTCATGAAATCATCATTCTTTGGACTTACGTGGTCTTAGAGATGAATGGGTAGTTGAGACCGCGAAATTCAAATTTTCTTATGTTTTTTGCAATTTGCAGGTCAGTGTCAGGTTGTATCTTGATCAATATATGATTCGCGACAATAGCAGGTACATATTTAGAGAAGTATAATCATAAGAATCAATAATACACCTTTCTAAGTTAGATTTCTACCACTAACACTTTTCCATAAGAGATTGGTGGTTGGTGGTAGAAATCTAACTTATAAAGATATATTAAAGATTCTAATGATTATAATCCTCTAAATATGTACCTGTTATTGTCGCGAATCATATTTGATCAAGATACAATCTGACACTGACCTGCAAATTGCAAAAAACGTAAGAAAATTTGAATTTGTCTGTTTCATGTATTACTAACATTATGGACCGAGGTCTGCAATAAAGTTTATTATTATTATTATTACTACTGGATCGCTTGGAAGTTCTACGGGTTTCGGACTTATGGTGAACTATGAGAAAAATAATTTCCCATAGTCCACCTAGGGGGACTAGCCGGGTGGACCGTGGGCAATACACGCAAAAACGACGTGCTTCCATCCTCTGTTTATAGTAGATGAATTCTTTTCCATGAAATTTTACACAAGAGATCCTATCATCGAAAGTGAACACTAAAATGCTCACTTCCGATCTAAGGATCTCGTGTGCAAAAGGGGATTGAAGATTTTTATGTGGAGCCTAGCATATATCTAGTGTCCGCCATTTTGATTTTTTTCAAAATGGATTCCATGTCTTATACCTTTAAAATCGGTAGCAGCAAAGACAGTGGTGGACAGTAGGTTTGCCACAGATTTTCAAGGCACTTTCCTGCTTCTAGACCCAACAGTTTAGGGGGCGTCCATAAATTACGTGGTGTTTTTTTAAATTTTCTGGCCCTCCCTCCCCCTCTGGTGAGATTTTATTCAACCCCCTCCCCCATCCCCCAATCTCACTTGAGATTTTTCAAAATGTGGGTTTCTTACGTAAACGCGTTGGATTGTTATTTGGTATAAAACAAATATGGTGGTTTGACAGTCAGTAGATGTATAACGTCAAAGTATAAATGAAATTATTTTCTTTCGAACGAATTAGTGAATGATCTTAATCGTATTACGATATACTCTTGTTATCAATATTATATTATATCGCATCTTATTTAATTAGCCATGTTAAACTTAGTTTGTTTTAATATTAAAATTATTGTTTTGACTATTTGAGTACCTAGGTACCGACCGAGCTCGTAGATCATGCCACGACGAAGGAATCATAGTGTATAATCTATGGAAGGAATGACAGCGCACCGCCGCGCGCCGGTGGATAGCGGGAAGAAAAATGGCGGGAAGAGGACTGGGGATTGTCAGGAGCGCTACGAGATCGGTCGTGGCTAAGATTTCGCGATACGAGTACAAAAGTTAAAGTTGTGTTTCTTAAAGATACCTAGTGTTGATTGTAAAGTATATTTCGTTTCGTGTGTTGGAGAAATACAATAAGTAAGTACATGGAAAAGTGTCTATTATTTCTAAAAACCTCATCTCTGAAAGCCATAACCCTGAATAACAGTTAATATTATCATATTTAAACTATGATTAGACTTTCTGGAAGAGTACAGAGTTATCACTCTTAAGATTAAATCTTAAGCAATCTGGATTAAATGGACAAAAATAGTATAATTTTTTTTTGTTTCAATTAGAAAAAAAATTGTGTGATATTTGTTGTGACCCCCCCTCTCTCCAACGTAAGATTAGATGAGATTTGACTCGACCCCCTCCCCCCCTTAAACATCTCACGTAATTTATGGACGCCCCCTTAGGCTGTACTCTGTCAGTCAATAAATGAATTTTTTCTTGTTGCACGCTTTTGTGTTCTTTTCCCTTAGCCGGTTGTTTTTTTGACTATGTCAGAGTTGATCCAGACAAATTATTATTCTAATCATATTATAGATTAGTCAGTTACTGCAGCTATTCGCTAACTTTTAGAGGTAAGGGCTATTAGAGTTATAAATGAAACATAATACTATAGATTAGGTTTATTTGGATATTCATAATGTCATGGTAAACAAACCTGTTTTACATCTTAATTTGATGTCCGTGACTACTGCCGCCCCATCAACGCCAATCACTTCCATATTGGGCAAATAATTAGTACCAAATTGATACTAATTAGTACTCGAATCGAACAACAAAATTGGTACGTTAGTAATTTTCGAGAAAATCGATTTTGAAGGTGGTCCGGCGGTAGTCACGCTCCTTTCAGCAGGACCATCATGAGCGCCGAAAAAGGGGGTATGCTACAGCTATTCTAAGTATACAAATATTTAGTACCCATAAATGATATTCATTTCGTAAAAGAAAAAATAGAACTGAAACATTTGTATTTACCGAGAAAACAACGATGATAACTTTCGCGCTCTCGTTCAGCAGGAATGTTGATTCCAAGTTTAAGGAGCTTGTCGCTTTCCTCAAACCTACATACAAAATTAGTACACTGTAAGATAAAATTAGTACCTAAATTCAAAATTAGTGCTCCAGTAGTTTACAAGATATACCATGCCAATGGTGGTGCGGCGGTAGTCACGATTTAAATTTTCATTTCAAGATTTTCCTATTAAAAACTCCATCCATAAATTTATGTGCATGAGTGTACATCTCCTAAACAGCTCAATACCATTGACAACTTAATTTTGTCGGGTTATATGCGGAGATTTAGTATGGAAAAGTAATGAAAGCAAATTTCTCTTAAAATACAACATTTAGGAATCTGAATTTTATAACTTCTTTAGTACTAATTTTTGTACAAATTTGGGAAGAAATCAGTTTTTAATAGGAAAATCTTGAAATGAAAATGGCACCGTGACTACCCCCCATGGCATGGTATATCTCGTAAACTACTGGAGCACTAATTTTGAATTTGGGTACTAATTTTATCTTGCAGGGTACTAATTTTCTATGTAGATTTGAGGAAAGCAACAAGCTCCTCAAACTTGGAATCAACATTCAAAGTCGTGGTCCTGTTGAACGAGAGCGCGGAAGTTATCATCATTGATTTCTCGGTAAATACAAATGTTTCAGTTCTTTATTTTTTACGAAATTATTTACATTTATGGGTACTTATTATAGCTGTAGCATACCCCTCGTTTCGGCGCTCATGGTAGTCCTGTTGAAGGGAGCGTGACTACCGCCGGACCACCTTCAAAGTCGATTTTTCCGAAACTACTATGGTACCAATTTTGTTGTTCAAGTACTAATTAGTACCAATTGAGTACTAATTATTTACCAAATATAGAAGCGATTGAGGTTGGTGGTTCGGCGGTAGTCACGGACATCTTAATTTGGTACTTATTATAACTAAGAAAAAAGAAAATATTGTTTTTAAGATAACTTAAAACAACTAAAATAAACAAAAAATAACCACAATTAACTCTGACTTAGGAGTCATCACATTGAATTAACATATTATTTTCTATGAGTGACTTGTATACCAACTCATTCTTGTCATTTCTTATCTCTACTAATGGCACTGATTCTTCATAAGCAATTACCTTCACATGGAATGGTCCTTGATTCAAGAATACTTCAGTGTATTTGTGTGTGACCTCTCCAATACCAAAATCTGGATTTAGTTGCACTCCAAATAATTTGGCTGTAACAGTAGCAGGTGGAAGTTTTGCCCATTCCTCATAAATTTCCCTTGTGTCAGCTAAAGAAATGACTTCAATGTTGCCATAATCAACATATCTTACTTTAATTCGGTTTTCCTTTTCGCTAAACTGCAAAATAGACGCACGGTACCATCGATTGTCTTCAGGAAAGACTGCCACACACGCTTTATTCTCGAATATACCGTTCAGAGGCGACATGTTCAAACTTTCAGTTTGCAGTTCTTCAAACATTTGGTCATAAACTCTAGTAGTATCCTCATCAAAAATTAAATTAAGTTCTAATGTTTTGATATCAACAATTAATGTGATATTACACGAGAACTCATCCTCTGTATTTCTAGGGTATGTGATATAATTTCCAGAAATCGATGATTGTTCTTCTTCTACTAATTTACTCCAGTCGGCTCCCTTTAGTGAGAGAATGTCCGATGAATCTTGAGATGTAGACAACTGCTCAGTTGTATTGTCTGCATCTTCAACCACTATATAATCCGGGCTAGAATCTGATTCAATAACATCCTCTTTTATTTTCTCTTGAGTTTTTTCGATTGGAGCGTATTTCCTGACAAGGGCTTTGCTGCCATCTGTGTACTCCGCCATTTCAAAGTCTACTAAATGATCATTTATGCATAGCTTGTCATATTTTAAATCTATAGGTACGACTCCGTTTACTGGTTCGTCAGTTACTATTACGTAACATTGCTTTTCGACTACAGATTTATGTATATAGTCCAATGTCTGTCTATCCCACTGTTTGCCGTGGGGACGTATACGATTTAAAATACATTTGTGTGCTTGTGTTGGTATTTGGTGGAGTGGAACACTTTTTCTCATATTTTCAAAGGTACAAATTTCTTCATTACCATAATCAATATAATGAACGACACAGTTAGAACTTTCTTTGTTCACTTCTATTACTCTGCCTCTATAAAAGCGGTTGTCTAAATAATATAATGCAACACATGGCTCTCCTACACTCCATTTAGTGAATCTAGCTTTTGGATCCGGAACTTTAAAACGAACATCCAGTGCTTTACGAATGAGGTCTAATGTATCTTGTTGGCATATGTCATGTAAGTAGATCACACCGTTGTTGTCTATGTACCTACAAAATAAAAAAGATAGCATTTAATTCAATAAAGCCATACTTATAATATTGAAATACATAATGTATACTTATTAATAGGATTCTCCAATACATAACACATTAGACTCAGTAAGTTAAAAATAAAAACTAGTAGGTCTGTAAAACTCTGCCTCCTATACTTTAATTAAGATGGCTTATGTTAATTGGGACAGAGCCTTAATTAAAAATTGCTTACGTTGGCAGTGCAGTAAACTCCTTGGAAGGCAGGGGTTCAGGTGGTAACCAGTCAGTTATATACATTACATTTATAGATTCTGTGCCTTGTGCCCTGTGATTGTCTTCACCCTCGAGGAACGATGAGGGCGAATTTGTATTGATATCGTCATCAGCTTTGACTGTGTTGAGGGGTACCATAGGCATTGGATCCAACTGTAACCATTCATTGACTGATCCTGTGATGTTAAGGAAAGATAATGTGTCTCCAGAATCCTCAGAATTGTCTTCGGTTGTAACCTGTAGACAAAAGATAAATGTTTAACATCATATAAAACATTCATTTATTAGTGTAGCAACAATAGGTGGACGGTACGCAAGACGTGCACTGCCTCTCACCTCAGTGTCAATACTTGCTAAATTAAACTTACCACTTGTGTTGTTTGATCAGGTACACAAAGGCCTTGTTCAAGTATTTTGTCGTTCAAACAACGCCAGGTCGACTTGTTAGGTTCCAAAGCACTTCCTTGTACAGTATGATACACCCAAACTTGTATAGGCATACTTTTATCTTTGAAGGTGCCTAATTTCGTAATAAAAATTCTTTTGTATGAATCAATCATCTCTTTTAAATATTCTTTTGTAATTGAAGGCCACTCTTCACCCACAGCCGGCATAATTCCACATAGATGGCATTTTATAGCTGCGTCACCGAACTTGGCAAATTCTGAAGTCAATTCTTTCAAACCGGACTTTGGAACAGTTTCAATACAGGCGAAATCACTGTAGAACACCTTGGCGTTATCACTTTCCAGTTCCATTATAACAGCACGACGCCAAGTCTGTGATTGAATACAAAGTGTGCTACACCTGTCTCCAACCTTCCAGTCTTCTTTAGTTTTGTTTTTATTACTCTTTGGGTAATATTTTTGCATCTTTTCGAACAAGTCAGTAAAAGACTTTTGTTGATGAACTAACGAAACATAAATCAGTGAAGGGGACTGACAATTCAGAATTTTAACTTCCAACTTCAGAGGACCTTTATCTTTTGCCTGTAAATCATCTTCGTTTATCTTTTCAGGCATCTCTTTCTTCAAAATTGTTACTTTAGATTTCGACGGAGCAGGAGGTTTTGGTGTATGCAATGGCGACTTATTTGTTAAAACCTGTTCTTCAACAGGAGTTTTGTTAAACATATGAACTCTGTGAAGAAAGATATTTTTAAAATGGTGTAGACACAGATTGAAATAAAGACAATTTTTGCCAACGACGAGACGTGACGACAATCCATCGGTATAGTTATTCGTAAATCATATTTTTCTGATTGTAATTTACATTTAAATTAATTGTCATCAAGCAGGGCCTGTGACTGCAAATATGAACTATTCGTCAGTTTTTTTTTCTATGATATAACCATGAATAACCCTTCTGTAAATCACAGTTAAAAGTTAAAACATAACTGCCTCAGTTTTAAATAAAATGTTGATTTTTGCCCACTTTTGGACTTGAACGATCATCACAGGGTGTCACATTTTGAGATTTATTTTTGAATCCATAAAATTTAAAAAGTACATGTACAGTACATTTTATATTTTTCTAATAACTGTAACGACTTGGCCTATTGCCCGTTTTCGGCTTGACGTTGATTTCTGGGACATATTGTATAGAGGCCCTCAGGTGGCATAAAAATGAGAAAAAATCTTACCCAAACGAAACAGCAAATTTATGCTTAATCATCTCATTGTTAATGCAAATAACGTCGTTTTCGTTGTCTGCTTTGTCATAAAGTGTAACGCCAATGGATCCTCGCCTGCCGTGAGATCTGTTGCGGTTGTCCTCTACTTGAAGTTTCAGTAAACTGCCCAAGTACATCTGGAGTAGGTCTACCGATGCAGTGCTCCATTTGTTATTGAATGGTGTTATGCCTGCGAGATGGCACTCTGTCGCCTGCCGCATAAAAACCATAATGAAATAAAAGAACGAAAATGGGGAGTGCAAAGTTTTAAAAGAACAGAGTCATAATAAAGTTAATAATAGAGTAGTCAGAGGCATATATAATGCCTGAAATAAACGATTATTATTATATTATATAGTACATTATCAAATTAATTTAATTCCATTCATTATTTTTTTCTCCTTACTACCTTTTTTGTCGGTAACTGGTATCCCTCTAACCACAAGTTTCAAAAGTATAGAATCTATACTTTTGAAACTTACTTACTTACTTACTTACTTTTTTTTCTTTTTCTTTTTTTCGTATTCAAAAACTTGTACAGGTGCAATTGATAATCTACTATACATTATCGATTGCGTCTCACATGTTTCAAAATCGCTTGACACTAAACTTGTTCTTAAATATTGAGTGCATGGTGATGAGTACCATGCACTCAATTCTAGAAGTCAAACTGATTATAATTATCATGAATTAATCTTAAGGTTGAGAACATAAGAATGGTAGACTCACAAGTGGACTGAGCGTTGTGAACTTGGGGTGTATGTAGCGCAGCGCGGACCAGTGCAGCAGCACGACGCGCCCGGTGTCGGGCAGCGTGACACGCACGCGGCCTCGCCCCGGCAGCTCCGACACCACCCCGCGTGCCCACGAGGCCTCCTGCGCCTCAGAGCGGCCGTTCTCCAGGTTGACCGCGCACACCATGCCTTTATCACCACCACAACAGTTCACAATATCAATATTCAATCATTAACAAAATGCCTGATTATCAATATTCCTGGGTAAGTACTCTTGAATTTAACTCAGATAGATCGACATTGGAATTGTGACGTTTCGTACTCTTGATTTCGATGCTAGCGCCAAATGGTTTTTAAATTGGATGTCCATATTTTGACAGCTGTGTATTGCATCAATATTGCGATTAGGGTAGTTTGTTA
The DNA here is from genome assembly GCA_963855955.1 of Luperina nickerlii. Taxonomy (NCBI): domain Eukaryota; kingdom Metazoa; phylum Arthropoda; class Insecta; order Lepidoptera; family Noctuidae; genus Luperina; species Luperina nickerlii. The sequence continues at coordinate 13,108,178 of OY979674.1, forward strand.
ATTGTGATTTTTCCAATAACAAAAGTGCAACTTTTTAGAAATTGTTTTGCGTTTTAAATGGTTTTCTGTGGGTCGCGTCATGTAAAAAGTACGCTGGCTGTCAAGCTGTGCATTAGGCGATTTATAGGTCTATTTAGTGGTATGCGGTGTGGCGCGTTTCACGCGCCGCACGCTTGCCGGTGCGCTATTGGTTCGTCAGTCTACCTTTGCTTTCCGCGCTATGTCCACGTTACGTTCGTTCTCAAAATACCATCGCGCATATGTTTTTAATTACGAAATAGTTTTACATAGAAAAGGGAGAAAAATTATTTATGACGTACGACGTGATTGTTTTATGAAGAGAGGCTGCTAATAATGCAGTTGATAATTTAAAAAAAATGTATGAAACGGACCGCAGAAGCAACAAAATGTTCGAGTGAGACAAATTGTAAAAGGATCAAAAGATTCGGAATTTCTTACCGTCTTCCGATCTCCTGGCAAAAAAAAAACAATAATAGACATTGACAGCTTTGACCAGGGTGTTATAAAAAACAAACAATAGACCATTGACAGCTTTCGACTATAAAAAAAAACCACAATTTCCACGTCACTAAAAAATAATTACCTATCATAGGCAAGTTGCGAAGGAAGTTACAGGAAGACCTACATGTCCAAGGATCTGCAGCAAGTCTCAGGCGAATATTAATACAATTATTGGGATTTAAGAAAAAAAAAACAGAAACCAATAAGTATAAAAAAAAATAATTAAACAGTCACAAATTCGATTTCAAAGAATTGAATACCTGAGAAAAAAAGAAAAAAAAATACATTCAGATTACATGAATACATTCATTACAGACCTATCATTTACACTGATGAATCATACGTCGATAGTTCCCATGCGTCTCACCATTCTTGGACAGATGGTTCCAGCAAAGGTATTAAAAGACCGCTATCTAAAGGTAGCCGCTTGGACATAGTGCACGCGTGTGGTGAATCAGGTTTTGTGCCGAATGCTTTTCTGACGTTCAAAGCAGGTACAAATAGCGGCGACTACCACGACAACTAAATTCGGAGAATTACGAGCGGTGGCTCCGTACTAAACTGATGCCGAATTTACCGCCTGATTCAGTCGTGGTAGTCGACAATGGGTCGTACCACAACAAACAACTTGAAGCTGCACCAACGTCCAATATAAAGAAAGCAGACATGCAAACCTAGCTCCGTCAAAAAGGAATTGAATTTGAAGAATCCATGCTAAAACCAGAGTTGTACAACTTATTAAAAAATTACAAAGAGCAATATAAGAAATTTAATATCGATGCCATATTAAACGAAGCAGGCCATTCTGTACTTCGTTTGCCCCCATATCACCCGGACCTAAATACTATAGAAATGGCCTGGTCCCAAATAAAGGGATATAAATAAATAAAATTTTTATTCAAAAAGTAAAGTGAAAATAGGATTTACATTAATTACATTGTATTTTTAATTTTTGATGAATAAACTTATTATTATTATTATTACTAGGGATGCCGCGATACGCCTTTTTGCCGATACGATACCGATACCCTTATAAAAATATCGGCGATACCGATACCGATACGCTTACTGAATTCAAAAAGGAAGGTAGATTAAATAAAACACAATTAATCAATAGTTTTAGTAGGTAATCAAAATTAACATTTATAAGATTTTTATGGAATTATCAATTGTCGAAATTTCAAAGCCATATATCGTCACCCTCCCCGCTAACTGTCGTATCTCACAAACTGTCGTAACTGCACTGACATTACCTATGAGTTCAAAACTTTGTTCCGAATAAGTTCTCTCTGATCATCATGTCTGTGTCGTTTACCGTTTAGAAGATAATCACGTATTTTGTTTTGCGTATGTGCAAAAGGAGGGAAAAAATATTCTCACTACCTGTCGTATGAACATACTGCAGTTAGTGAGATTATTTTTCTTTTCGTCACAGCACGAGCACGCTGATTCAATGCATACTTCAGAAGAATTACAAATCTATGGCTTGTCATCAGAAACACAGGCTCAAGATGTAGAGCACGCCGATAATTCTATGCATACTTTAGAAGATTTCGAAATCTATGACTTGCTATCAGAAACACAAACGCAAAATCAACTCTGCGAAGCTGCTGGGTGCAATAAAGAAGTTAATAGTTCCTGTTTTAGGTGCAGAATTATAGTATAGTGTGTTGGGAGTTGGGAATTATAGTATATTACAAACAATAGCTGGCACTGAATGTGTTATTTCCAGCAATACTCAGGTCTTTCCCGAAGATTATGAAGAGTCGAGTTATGAAGAGGTCGCCATTTGAGGTTGAAAGAACCAAAAAAAAAACCAGACGTAAGAAAAATTAATCAGCTCAAAGTCAATGCATTTATTTCAAATAGGCACATAAAAGGCACTTTTGAACGTCAGAAATTACTACAAATAGAATTGATTCTAGTCAAAAAACACGGACAAACAGCATACTACTCAAGTACATAAAACTATTGTACCGGAAAGGAAAATGAGCCCTACTTGTCAAATCCTCAACTGTAAACGCAGTTGTCATCGTTTTACAGCTGATGAGATTCGTAAATATATATTCCAAAGTGATTGGGACCAAGGAAATCTTCAGTCACATCGTGAGTTTATTGTGAGGCATGTAAAAAAGTACCCGATAAACATCGAACTGCTGGACCGGAATCTAGGAGGCAAGCCACTCTTCAATATTTTTTTCCTATTCAGAATCAACCTCTCCAAGTTTTCCAAACGTTTTTCTTAAACACTTTGGGAATAAGTTTTCATACTGTTAGAACATTACTGGAAAAATATAATGACTAACAACAGGGGACCCCAGTCATTAAGTTGCCGGAGCATGTAGCATTTTATACGTCACTTTCCCACTAATACTTTTTAATTACTAATTTACTATTGATTTTACTAACTGGTTGTTTTTAGAATTTAGCCCTTACGTTAATATTAAGACGTTGTCTACCTATTACGTCTTGACTGATTTCTAGTTCCTATATTTAACAAATAAGATTGATTGACTGACCGCTTTAACCCTAGGTAAAGCAATTCCAATTAAAGACTAATCTTTTTGCAAAGACTGATTGAACTTAAAATGTATACTAAGCACTTAGTCCGCCTCTGTATATATTTGCGTGCTTAAAGTAATAAATAACGTTTATTTTAAGGAAGGTTAAGCCTCAACTCATCTCATCACTTATAGATAAAGTATAGTAGGTACCTATACATAAAGTAAACACAGCAAAATTGCCAAAAATGTTAAAACATTTTTATAAAACTTTAACGTAACTGGGACCTTTCGAACGAACAGTTTTATTACTTTTAATAAATTTATATAATATTAATAGTTTTTTTTATATTTTTATACAAAATAATCAAGTCGTAACAGACACAAGTTGTAAAACAAAGTTCTCACAGAGTGACGTATCTGCTTCAAATGAATATAACTAAATAAATATCGACGGCGAAGTGCCAATACCTCCTAACTGATTTTTTTTTTGAACAATTCACTTTTTTTTCGTTTTGAATTTAAAGGCGTTATTCGCATGTTTTAGTGAAATCGCAAAGTGTATTTTTATTACAACAACATTAAATTAAAATGTGGAAATACATATTACCTCCCAACTAAAACAACGTGTCTATTTTTGAACGTTTTTATCCAGTATGTGTAAATTTTTGACTTTGTCAGTTAGGAGTTATTGGCACTTCACCGTCGATATATACTATAGGGCTTTAAAGAAACTACTATCTTAAAGAGTGAGCCAATAGCAATATAAAAACGGTATTAATTACTTAATAAAGCCACAACTAAGACCACTACAGTAACATGATTGTAGCACCCGACCGAAAAACCGTTGCCCTGGAAAAACATCAATAGCTAGTTACGACAGTTAGCGGGGAGGGTGACGATATGTACCTAGCACTTTTGTGTTTTGAAGTTGATATGACTACTATTTATTTTATTTGACTCAAACGACTAGTTATAAATGACATACAATACACAAACAATTACGATATGTAATTCTTATTCTTATTTGCATGGAAAAATACTACGCGCAACAACATTCAACCTAACGAAATGGGATAGATGTGCGAGTGCGAGGCCAAAGCGGGCGGGCGAAACAAAACACTGAATAAAGCGCGGGGTTTCCCCGAGCAAACTTAGTTCATGCCTCGTTTGCAAGGAAATAGACGGGACAACACGCGCGTTTACATTACATTTTTAAAGCGCGAAATTTGAAAAGTATCGTTGAATCGGCCATAAAAATATCGCCGATACCGATATATCGGCAAACCTGAAGTATCGCCGATATATCGCTATCGGTATCGGTATCGGATGCATCCCTAATTATTACAATTGAGGAAAATTAAATTCTAACTGAAGGCCATCAATTTACACCATACATTTACAGACAGTTACTTTCGAATTTATAATATAAGTATGGATTCTTTCTTTCTCTAAAACCCGTAGACCGATTTACATAATTCAAACTAGAATATCAGTTTTAAAGATAATCCTCTCATTTGACACTGAAATCTTACAAATATTCCTATAAACACAAAACCTCATTTTCAAGTTACGTAATTATTCCGTCATTTTTCTTCATACATTAAAATTCTCACAAATTCTACGTTAAATATTCCTATCAGATTCTAACACGAAAACTAATAATAAAAACAAATAAGAACAATACAAACACTAAAATCCTAATTAAAAAATAAAAATCTTAGAAAAACAGTGTTAAACCCACGCTACTTGCGCCCGGAGCGCGGATAGGATCTTAACTATCCTATTCTCACTATCACTTTTACACTTATTCATCATTTCACTGATATATAACTCATTCATGTTCACTATTCACATGAGCACGTTCGGCGGTCATGGTTTATTTTATGATTTTTATAATTTTCTTACGCCCAAATGAATTCAATACTTTACAATTAATCAATTAAACAACTATTTATATCATATTTATTTATTAGCCTTGTTATTTAAAGGATGAAGCATTTTAAAGCCCTATTATCGGTTTATCGTAATGAGTTGAACCACACTATTGCAGCCCGTAACATAGATAACTTCACGTGTAACAAAATAATCGCGGAGCAATGTCAATTTCATTTCAATGTTGACAATATTGTTTTCAAGAGTAGCGAATCACGTGACTGTAAAATTAACATTGGAATCGTATTGGCATTTCATTGGAATTAAAATTAGTTTGAAGAGTAAGCCCCCTGCTGCTGGTATGTGCAAGTCTAACTTTTCCCGGTGAGATTGTTACAAAATAGGCCGGCTGACATTTGAAAATAGGTGCTGACAAAGGCTCAAGAAAAAATGTCTATGTGACAACACTGACAACATAGATCGGCTGTTAAAATTTAAAGGACATCGTCTAAAAAAAATGGCGATAAATAGCTATCAAGCCCACAATTAATTAAGCCATTTTAGTTTTCGCTTACCTATTTCTGGTAAATAAACGGCTCCTACGGCGGAAGCGAGACTATACTCTTGTTCCAAATCTTCAGAGAGTTTCTCATAAACGTTTTGAAGATGTTGCTGGAAGGGTAATAAATATCACTAAGCTGTTTTCACACGAGTTATTATACATTATAGAAATATTACTTACTTTTCTCACGTAAAATTTGTCAGGGCTGACAATGTGTGTTATGTAAACTAATTCCGGATTTTCACCATTAAATTCATTGTGTCTTGTGTACAGCTTGAGTTTCTCCTTCACTCCCATGATTGCGGGATACTGCAAAAAGTATACAAGGTTTGAATATTTTTGATATTCGATTTTTGTATTTGTTAATATCGGAAAAAGCATTACCGGTAGTCTTGGGTTAGGCATTTTGGCACGATCATGGAACACTAGAGCGTGAACAAGACTGATGCCGTTTTCGAATGTGTTGATGTCACACTCTAATTTAAAATCGACGTTAGATATAGGTATAATATGGCGGATATGAAGGACTGCTTGTTTGCTGAAATAAAAATAACTCAATTATAATAATGGAATTAAGTGAGACAACATAATTTCTTAACAAGTTTAAAGTTCAATAGTATGAGAGTAAAAAACATAATGGGAGTATTATATATATTTTTTACTATTATTATATTTTAATTTCATATTATATGTTATCATTAGTCTTGTCTTTTTTGTGCACTTTAATTGAACTCTGTTGTATTTAAGTGATTGAGTCAACTAACCTTAAGAGTGCAGCCCGGTTGCGCTTGATTCTTTCTTATGTGTGAAAGAGACAAAATCGTGTTATACCTACTAACCCCATGTCGTGTGGTGTTAGCGGTGATGCGGAATCTATCAATCACTACATTAAATAGACCTACTTCATTACTAAAAAAGCATAAAAAGTAATCAAATGTAAAAAATAATAGAGAGATTAGAAATGGTTTTTGAGCAAGTTTATTCAGGACGAAAAGTTGATAGCTGAGTAGGTGTGGCATGAGGAGAGAACACCGAAAATATAATATATTTAAAAATAAAAACAAAATTAAAAATTTTGAAAAAAACCCACGACGTTTTAATGTAATTGGAAAAGGATAAAAATAATTTAAAAAACCCCCGACTTAAAGTCGGTTAAAGAATTTATACTAAAACAGATAATTCATATGGAAGTCGGGGGGCCGTTCTGTGGAACACCTTCTATTCTAAGAGGTCCCCCGACTTCCATATGAATTTATCTGTTTTTTTTTTCAATTACATACATTTAAACGTCGTGGGTTTTTTCAAAATTTTTAATTTTGCTTTTTATTTCAAACTTTTTAAAGAGCATACGTTCATTATACACATAACGAGAAGAAAAGATATGAAAACCGCATCAAAATCGAACTGGTAGTTTTGGAGATAAATGGCAACATTGGTTTGTACTAACAAATGTTTACTGCAGCGCCCCCTGGTGAGTTATCACCGTAAAACCTATCTAAGAACATGCACCAATAAAATCCGAACCCATCACTGAAAATCGCATCAAATTCCGACTAGTAGTTTTGAAGATAAATGGCAACATTGGTTTGCACACACATCCTCTGACCCCAAACGCATATCGTCTCCGTACCGTCGTGGGTAAAAAAAAGTTTCTGATAGGAGCCCTGTGGTCCATTTTTAAAAGTATATTCAGGGCGAATAAAAGTTATTCTGTGCAATAGTGTTACATATCCTGATAGGGAATTGTATAAATATTGGACCAAAAGGCTCCATAGCCTTTTGGCAAATATCCACCTACTCAGCTATCAACTTTTCGCCCCGAATATGCTTGCTCAAAAACCCTCTGGGCTCCCCCTCCCCCCCCCCCTACCAAAATATTATTTACAAGATCACAACTCCTTACTCTCGTAATATATTTTATTCCTGTCTTAATAAAAGTTATTATATATTTCATGAACTATTTGACAAGAGGTCTCATTAGTGGTGGAAATTTGGACCGCGAATAAGTTTGTTCTCTCACGCGGACGAAGTTGCGGGCATAAGCTAGTTATCTATATAAAAAAAAAATGAAATGTTCGTTGGTAAGCGCATCACTTGAGAACGGCTGGAACGACTTGGCTGTTTTTAAATGTTCATAAGTCTGAATTAGGTCCTTAGGGAAGATCTTATTTTTTAATTTCTGTAGAAAACGGAAAAAATTGAACATTTTCTCTGTGGGATTTTTGTATGAACTTTGAAATTTGGACAGGAAAACGTCTGCCGGGTCAGCTAGTTACATAATTATAAAAAAAAGGAATATCGAGTTACAAATAGTATTTCCAAGAAAGCAGAGGTCTATAGTATTTATGCTTACTTACACTTTACTTTCATCACGCATAATACTATTTATCATTATTTACACTTTAATACTATTTATCATCCTTTTTATTTGTTTATATGTTTACATTATACTTTTACTCAATTTTCATGTTGTGACACGTCAATTGTCAAACTGTCAATTACTTTTTAAATGTCTTTCTGGCTTAGTCTATGGTAATTACTCTTTGGTCTAAATAACTTAAATTATTTTTATCAATATGTTTAGCTTTTGTATTATTAAGATTATTACGATTGTTTAGTCTAAATAACTTAATTTTAAATTAGATTTATAATATTCTTTACGCACTCGTGGATATGTCTTGGCCGGATACACTTGTCAGATTAGATGATGGCCACATAGAAGAAAACTGATATTTGAAAAAGGAAGACTACTTAGAAACGAGCTCATGAACAGCTGGAGGCTGCTGGCATTCGAGTCTTGGGACTGAGACATTAAGCATCAGAAAACTGCTTGGTTTTGCTGTGTCAACTTGAACTGCTTGGTTCTGCTGCGACATCTTTGACTAACCCAGGGGATCCAGCTAAAGATTCCACCTGGGACCTTCTACTTCTAATCTTCGCGAGCTAACCTCGTATAACTTGCTACCCTGACGCCTGATACCCGTTCCTACAGTGCTGAGCTGATTCCATAACGTGAATTATAAAACTCCAGTGAGTGCGCGCGTGTGTGAACTATAAACTTCCGAGAGTGCGTGCTATTTAGTATTTTTATAACTAGCTGTTTTTATAACTTTCTGTATTTTATCTTCCCTAATAAAAATTATTGGACGGTCTGCTTACCCTCTATTTTAATAGGTGTACAGATCGTGACAGTTTGGCGCCACAACGTTAAAATAACTCGAACTCACCCCCTTTTTCTAAATTCTAAAAAAAACTAGCACTAGGTATCTATTTTTGAACTCCTTATTTGGCTTAGTCTTTTGAATACTAACTAACTTATTTTTCTTCTTCAGCTCTCTTCTTGAAGACTCCTATATTCGACTCAACACTTCTTCATACTGAACATCATCTTATACTTCATTCTCATACATCCCACTACCGAAAGGTAGTTGGCATCCATTCTTCGCTTGTCAGTGTTTTTAAAACCATTCGTGGTCACTTACAAGTTGGGGTTTGGCTTACTCTACGACGTACTATTGGACAATATCCCGTAGTCGTTTTCTCCTACACTTAACTCTTTACCAATACATCACTACACTGCACCCCACATACTTGCACACTACAGCGTTTACCCATTGGTAATCGTACTCATTCTTCGCTTGGCGTGTTTTTAAAACCACCTCGTGGTCACTACCAAGTTAGGGGATTGAGACACTTCACGACTGAAACAGGAGAATATCCTGTGGATGTTTATTCAAACCTATACATCTTCACAACTCCTATAACAAATACTCCACTATCCTCGCTAAACACTTACCTATATAATAATATATTTATACTTATATCTGGGAATCATACCGAAATAAGTATATCGTGGGCTCTCAAAATATTTTTCTAATTGTTATTGTTTGACATTGGTTGCTAGGTAACTAGCCATAGTGCATTTGCATTGAGTATTAGTCTTTTTGCGCGGTGGCAAAAGTAGGTACTAAACTTTATGCGTTAGTTCCGAATTTCACCACTAATACAAATAAGTTTTCATTGGTTTTCGATTTTTATTTGCTGTAGACTGTCTTACTCTTAAATTTATATACACTTTTGGACCGTATCCAACACTCAGACTCTTTTGACGTTTTACTCGGAGCTTACCGACTACTGTATTGCGGGAGCTGCCCTGACGTTTACTCGGAGCTTACTTACTGCTGCCCTTGACGTTTTACTCGGAGCTTACCGTCTACTGTATTACGGGAGCTGCCCTAGCGTTTTTTTGACTGCGGTGTTGCGGTTCAGACCTAATCCCTTTATCCCTCCTTGCCTCTTATTATAACTCATAGCACTCTTGAGACAATACTTGAGTCCTTCCTAACATTAGAGTTTTCTTTAACTCTGACCCCTCCCTTAACTCATGACACTCTTGAGATGACACTTGAGTCCTCGAGTTTTCTTTAACTCTGACCCCTCTCTTAACTCATGACACTCTTGAGATGACACTTGAGTCCTCGAGTTTTCTTTGACTCAGACCCCTCTTTCCCTCCTTCCCTCTTTAACTCGATCCTATAGACTCGCATATTTTTACTATTTTACACTCGTTTGCTATCCCTATATTTATACTTTTTTTTTTTTCTCGTATTATACTATATTCATAACTCATCCCTTTCTTCTTTCCTTCCTCTATAATAGAGTTCCTTTTGATTTATTAAAACTCTATTTGTTTTTTAATTCATTCATCGGTTCTTAAACCATTAAAAGATTAATTTTAATCTTTCGTATATATCTATTCTTTTCTACAAGTTAATATGATAACTTGTCTATTTCTATCAACTCTAAAAGTTGATTGGAGCGGTTGACAACTCCATATAAATAAGCCCTTGTTAACTATCGACTCTAAAAGTTGATTGGAGCGGATAACAACTCCATATAAATAAGCCCTTGTTAACTATCAACTCTAAAAGTTGATTGGAGCGGATGACAACTCCATAAAAATATGCCTTTGTTAACTATCGACTCTAAAAGTTGATTTTCTGTCTATCGACTCTAAAAGTTGATAAGGAGCGGATGACAACTCCTTTAAAAATAAGCCTTTGTTAAATCTTTATATTTTCATCTCATTAGTGGTTTTAGACGCGAGCGGATTACAACTCCTTAAATAAGCCTTAAAGTTATGATTTATCAGGTTGAGTAGTGATCATTGAATGTGAATCCTACCTGACCTAACTTCGTAAGATGTCGGTGTGTTTGAATGAGTTATGTAAGTTTTGTGAATGCTGTAATATTTTAACCTTAGCAAAATTTTTGTTCTAGGCCAAAAATTTTCTCGGGGTCGTTGGGGAAATATAGTATTTATGCTTACTTACACTTTACTTTCATCACGCATAATACTATTTATCATTATTTACACTTTAATACTATTTATCATCCTTTTTATTTGTTTATATGTTTACATTATACTTTTACTCAATTTTCATGTTGTGACACGTCAATTGTCAAACTGTCAATTACTTTTTAAATGTCTTTCTGGCTTAGTCTATGGTAATTACTCTTTGGTCTAAATAACTTAAATTATTTTTATCAATATGTTTAGCTTTTGTATTATTAAGATTATTACGATTGTTTAGTCTAAATAACTTAATTTTAAATTAGATTTATAATATTCTTTACGCACTCGTGGATATGTCTTGGCCGGATACACTTGTCAGATTAGATGATGGCCACATAGAAGAAAACTGATATTTGAAAAAGGAAGACTACTTAGAAACGAGCTCATGAACAGCTGGAGGCTGCTGGCATTCGAGTCTTGGGACTGAGACATTAAGCATCAGAAAACTGCTTGGTTTTGCTGTGTCAACTTGAACTGCTTGGTTCTGCTGCGACATCTTTGACTAACCCAGGGGATCCAGCTAAAGATTCCACCTGGGACCTTCTACTTCTAATCTTCGCGAGCTAACCTCGTATAACTTGCTACCCTGACGCCTGATACCCGTTCCTACAGTGCTGAGCTGATTCCATAACGTGAACTATAAAACTCCAGTGAGTGCGCGCGTGTGTGAACTATAAACTTCCGAGAGTGCGTGCTATTTAGTATTTTTATAACTAGCTGTTTTTATAACTTTCTGTATTTTATCTTCCCTAATAAAAATTATTGGACGGTCTGCTTACCCTCTATTTTTAAATAAGGTGTACAGATCGTTACAGGTCCTGCTAGCTAGACGTTGCCTTTAATCCATAGCATAGCAGGAGCTACTTGTTGGGCGTAAAGTTATATTAGAAGGTTCCTGTTTATAAAACTTACTTGTCAATAATATTTTGAATGAGGAAAGAGTCTTCACTGGTCCAATTGCCCGCTTTTGGCTCACAATTAAACAAAGAACAATTAATAGCGAGCGGATAAGGACACTGGATTTTTGATGGAGGTAAAAGACGTAGCCTAAAATAGAGAAAATTGTACGTTAGTTACATCAAGCAATTACACATACATACTGTACATTCATCAGACAAAAATAAAGGAGATGGATAACGGTCCCATACAAGCTTATCCCAGAAATGAACACAAAACAATGTATTATGAATTTATGAAGTTATAATACTGTTTCGTACTGTATATTTTTGTTTGTTTATAACTTTGTGAAAGGACATAAGTCAAAGTCAAAGCATTTATTTCAAATAGGCACATAAAAGGCACTTTTGAACGTCAGAAATTATAACAAATAGAATTGATTCTAGTCGCCCATTCCAAAAGGTAGTTTTCGTATGGAGAAGAATGGGCAAGATACTCCACATATCTGATATAAGATCCTTCACATATCTGATGACGTCAAAAATAAGATCAAACCTATCGATCGAGTCACTGTCTTCCAGCAGATTGAATTTCACTCAAATCTAACGACTGTACCCAAATGCGAAGTTTGCATAAGTGTACTGCACCTTCGGCATTTCTATGCGAATTTTGATGATTCATTTAGTCGGTGTCTTCAATTCTTCCATGCACCTTAGCTTGGCGCACCAATTGTATATCTATGTATTGTTTTTAATGTATGCCTCAGGCAGGGGTGATCCCATATAAATTTGATCAACTTTGCTTGGGTAGATATTTATGTTTTAATAACTTCCTGACACTGATATTTACACAGCAAGTAGTGTTAATTGAATTTGTGTGGGGTAATTTTTTTTACAAAAAAATAACACTGATGTTAAAATAACTTTATGTTGGCACTAGTCGATATTTTTTGCATACAAATTTCGGGAGGGATTACTCCACTGTTTGACATTGCGCATCCAAACTTAAACATGATATCGTTTTGTCTGTACAGAAACAGAATAGTAACAGAAAAAGCCATTAAAAAGTTATGAGCCAACCAAGATTCGTTTTTCTTGCTAATTTTAACGTACCTTGGGGTGTAAATAAATAATAAAATAATTGTAAAATCTTCAAAACAAAGTCGGTACGGTGCCAGATGAGACAGTGTGCTTTTTGGCCATGCCCATGACTCGTCGCGAGCTCTAACTCACTGGGAGTTAGAGTTCGCGACGAGTTCCACCTTAATTTCGGAAGTCGGTGTAAAGAAACGAAAATGCGGAACCAATGACACCGACTCCCGAAATTAAAGTTATTTTTCACTTTGTAGTTTTTTTTTGGAAGACGGTTGTTTTTTTTTAAGGTTATTTATGACTCATTTAGAAGCCATTTTATACTTAAGATGTTTATTTAGTATCCTATTAGAGTATAAAATACTGCGCATTTTGATATAATATGTTGTAAAATTTTCTAAGTATTGTCTTTTCAATACATGAATAACTAAAATATCCCTGTATTGTGTTGACGTGTGTATTATCAGTTATTTTTAAATATAAGTAATTCTTAGTATGTTCTGGATCAAACTATATCCATATCCTTTGTTAACCATCGTAAAATAACTTCCAAAGCAAGGATAAAATACGAAGCTGTCAAATATCAGGGCAGACTTACCGATCGACAGAAACGAACTCAATGCTTCCGAAATCAAAACAGAAAACTTGAATTATGGGATTAGTATTTTTCATGTCCACACTAAGAACCCGGCATCTCTGCCACATATTATCAGCCTTATTAAAAGCCAAGTACGTTTTACCTGCATACAAAACAACATTAATGGCGCTCTTCTCAAATATTGCTGATTTATGAAAACCGCTGCAGATCAACCAACAGTACTCTCTGTAGCCAGCAGTTTAAATGTGAATTAAGCTGACTACAAATACTATACAATAACACAAAATACATAATTGTGCAAATGTTGACTACAAAATACTAACCAATAACAATGAGCTTAAAGATGGGCGATTGTGAATGACATTATTCGAATGATTCGATTGTAGAAGTCATTCAAATCATTCGAATAACCTTACAACTCATTCGAATTTGCAGAAAGTGAGACAAAAATAAGAATGTATTGCGTCGTCTCATTCCATCCTATTCAAATTTCATTACTACTAGTTTAAATATTCGAATCCCCGTAACCCCATCTAAAAGTAAACTCTATGCACTGAGAAATAATACTCAATTTCCTGGTGCAAATTGAATCATCAAACCATCGACCACTAGTTTGTATTCGAATATTCGTAGTTTGTTTTGCGGCGGATAAGAAACTATTTTGATTGTAACACCTAACTAACTTGTACGAGAGAATAAAAAGATAAACGAAACAAGTGTAAGCGAGAAAGATTTCTGAAGTACCTACCTACTCGGAAATTAGTCATAATATCTAATTATTGCTATCAACTAAAAGTAACCCTTATAGTACGAGAAAAACGCTCAAATTTGTATGGCAAACTGAATGAATGAACTAGCGGTTCGCAAATCAGTAACTATTAACTTATTACTACGAATATTAATGAAAAGTAGACTTTATTATTACTCTGAAACGGACCCATTTTGTATGGCAAAGTAAATGAATGAACTAGCGGTTTTATTCGAATTTGCGAACTAGCGATCGATTGTTTTTGCATTCGATTGTTAATATTAGTAGTATCAAACCATTCGATTATTGGAATCAGTAACAATCGCCCATCGCTAAATGAGCTACATATTTTGAAAAATGCTTACCCGGTGTTATATGATTCAGAGACGGTTTGGCGAACGATACAGCATTTCGAAATTCCCGTAACATATCTTTGACCAGGCCTTGGAAGCACGCTCTTTGCACAAAGAAGTTGTTAGGATCCACAATATGTGAAATGTAAATCAACTCTTGGGAACCTAGAATTTAAATGACCCTTATTATTATCATACCATTGAACTTGGTAAATGTTTTATTTTATATTATATAAACATTGAAATACCTTCACTTAGCTGCTGTGGATGTTGGTTTTCCAAAAATGGTGCCACTGGTTGGACCACAGGTTGCTGCTGGTAGTTATCTAAAAAAATCCATAGAAAATGAATTATAAATACTTGACAAAAAGCATTGGAATCAATGACGTAATATAAATAGTCGCGTCATGCATGAACATCACGGCAGTCGAAAACAGCGTTAAAATATATTTTTCTTGATATTTCCGCATGAAATGATACTTTTTTTTATCTTACACAGTTGCAGTATAGTTTTTACATTAGAGAAGTTCATCATCTGCCTAGCCTTTTCCCAACTATGTTGGGGTCGGCTTCCAGTCTAACCGGATGCAGCTGAATACCAGTATTTTATGGTGCGACTGCCTATCTGACCTCCACAACTCAGTTACTGCGTAATACGGTACCCCTTGGTAAGACTGGTTGTCAGACTTTCGGGCTTCTGACTACCCGTAACGACAGTTGGAGATTCACAAATGACAGCCGGGACCAACGTCTTAACGTGCTATCCGAGACACGGAGAGGTCTTGATATGTAAAGATGGTCACCCATCCACGGACCAACCGCGCCAAGCGTACCTTAACCTGATCAATCGACCCGTGCGGCTGTTATTACTTAGCCACAATTCACACAATTAGTTATTTTATTGTCATGTACAGCAGTGGCTCTGGTTGGTACGCGACTAAATGGTCGTGCGGTAATTACCTTGCATTCATGTTGCTACTACAGAGCGCGGGCAACATATCTATAGTTTATATAACATTGATTGGAATGGTCTTGAAAACTTTATAATTGACATTTATTTCTGAAGATCTCTATGGATTATAGTCAACAAAAGCTGGATTGCTGTTAAGAGCGTGTATACAGAAAGTGGGCAACGTCGCAAATAGCTGTCAAATATTTCGCTGTTTAGATTAATTTGTCAATATTACTGTATGAAAATAAGAAATATGGCTAACTAATGAACTAGAATATTGATTATGAAATGCAATAATTAATATCGTAACACCGAATATTTAGTTTTAGATGTAAAAAAGTATTTGGAAACTTTACAAATGCCTTTTTTACAGCTAAAACGGTTACAACATCAAATTCAGTGTTTTAATTTTATTGCAATTCATTATTAATATTCTAGTTCATTAGTTAGCCATATATCTTATTTTCATAGAGTAATATTGACAAATTAATCAAAACAGGGAAATATTTGACAGCTGTTTGCGACGTTGCCCACTTTCTGTATACGCGCTCTTAAGCTAGGGTGCCACTCATTTCGTATAATACATAACACAAAGCATAGTTCAAATCACATCATTTTTACTAGGTAAACCTTCACACTTTTTATTTAATATAACATTCAGTTATTTCAGTTGTAATACAAAGAAGTAACTTTGTCCATCTGTCCGTTACCTTTTCATGTTATATAAATTAGGCACACAGGTAGACCATGACCTGGGTTAGGACATACCTACGATACTTTTACCATTAGTATGTTGCCTTGGGATAATTTTCACGCGGACGGATCCGCAGGCAAAAGCTAGTACATATTACAAAATATGTTCCAAGTATTTGAATTCCAAAAGAGCTTTGAAACTTAGTTAAAAATAACTTACTCTGTGTAATGTAACTTTTACTAGAGTTTTCACTGCCATTCGAATTTAGAGATGATACAGATCCAGTCTTGCTACGATATTTAGGAGCTTTCTTGTATAGAGCTGGAGTCTTGTAATATTCTTTTTCCATTTTAGGTTTTGATTGTCTTGCATCTGTAATAAAATTGACAACAATATAATTGATTAGACTTTAGTTTCAGTTTACAAAATGAATTCAACAAAATGTTTGAAGTGCCGAACTTTCTTTGAACCATTGGAGTACGTAAACAGTTTCGTTATTTTTGGTTACTGTAATGTAACCGATATAAAAACGCATGGATATACTCATGGATTCAATTCAATCCCCCTTATTACAAAAGGTTTTTCTTTAGATCAGGTTTAAACCACCAAGCCAGTTTTTATAACAGTTAGGTTTTTAATTAAGCCAGTTATTTAATTAAAAACCTAACTGTTATAAAAATTCGGTTCTTTATACAAAAATGACAGTTTAGTATGGTGCTAAGTTGTCATTTTATTATTAAGAGGGCTATCACAATTTTTTCTTGTTTAGAGCGTTTGACTCGAGTTTTGATGCGAGATTATGGTTAACTAAAGCCACAATAGTAAAAAAATACATGCCCGAGAAAGTTTGATTCCTTCTTATGGGAGTGTATTAAAAAATATTCCAGTTTGTTTACATAAATCAGTAAAAAACTTGTTTCTGCAAAGGCTGTTTCATAAAATTTTACTTTCGGGTATCTCGCGATGCCCTGTTCTGTTTCAATGTAGATATAATAGTTTAATAATTTATAAAAATGTCCACGGTACAACTGTATCTTCTTCTTTTTCATGCATAAATAAATTTATTATGTTTCATACAGTAATTACACCAAAAATAATTCCGTAAAACAGAGTTAATGGTAATATTTCGCCCGAAATTATATTTTTATCTATGAATATTTAATAGATATTCAAACAAAAATAATACTCTAATTTAAAGTAAAATAATATCTGTAAATAATTGTTGTATGCAATGCTATTCAATATAAATCTCGGGACGCGCGGTCTTAACTTCAGTTAGTGTTGCCAGCCCCGGATCTACGATTTTTTCGAACCGGGGCAAAACCTTGATAGTGGCGCCCCCTCCCTTCAATGTTTGAGAAAAACATGCAAAATGTTGATTTCCACTACGATAATATATGATTTCACTAATAAATTACTTATTTTATTAACGCTGATTACTCGCAAACGCAATCAACCACTTAAACAAACAGTGTTGTCACTTGACGTTCAACTGTTTGAATTTGTTCAGCTCGGCTCGTATAGATTATGTGACGGGGATTCCTCTTGGCAGAAAGATTACGGACACTACGCACGCGTTCTAAATATTAATTGATCTGTTAAGATGCGTTCATAAATCACTTAGTATGTGTTCAAAAACTATCTGGGCGTATGGAAATAGAAAAGTTTGTTTTTCAAACATATTATTTAAGATTCGATTACTTGTTAAAAACCTATGAGATTGTAGGAAAAGAGGCTTCGTTTGTTCGATATTTCGAATTCTTGTCTCAAGGATTTGGCGCCCCCGTGAAACTGCCGCCCGGGGCAAGTGCCCCGGTTTGCTCCCCCTTAGATCCGGGGCTGAGTGTTGCCCAAAATCGGTCTTGGTCTTGCAGTCTTGGTCTTGTTCTTGCATTTTTGCAAGACCAAGACCTACTTATTGTAGCAAGACCAAGACTGAACCCTGCAAGACTTGAGCAAGAACAAGACTAAGCCTGCGAGACTCTTGCGTCTCGCAGTTAAGTCAAACTGAGATTTGGGCGTTATAGTAGGTATTTGGTTTCAATCCCGATTTTGATAGACGTTCCCCAGTATCAAAACCGTATCGTCATAACACTAAAAGGTATTGTATTGATTATTATACGTATATATTTCGACTATTTATTAAGTAGGTTAGGTAGGTAGCGTGTTACATACAAATTTGTTCCCATATGTGATAAAAATGTACCTAGCATAACTTTCTAGCAAAGTTAATTTCATACCTTGTAGGTATTATCCACTTATAGTATTATTTTATACTTGTATAAGTCTAATGTGCAGATCTAACGTTAGTATGGTTGGTAAAAATTATGTAGATATTTATGTTCCAAAGTTTATATTATTCTTCTATTCAGCAAAATTTAAAACTAACAGCGAGTCGAGTAGGTGTAGTACTAGTTGCAGTTTTTAAGCCAGCCGATGTTATGGTACAGATGCCAGCACATCAAGCTACTACAATCTGCCATATTTCTTTAACAAATTTTCAACTTTATCGCTAAAGCATTAAGGTTCATGGTTGATTGGTAAAATATGACGTTCCGCGAATAAAGTGTTGGTCGGTCAGTGTATTACGTACCTACTTATTTGATAATTTACCGACAAAGACGCCGCCGACGCCGCGCGGGGATTCCCGCAATCTTCCGCATTTTTTGTCAGGTTCAAGCATTTATGCACTTTTTTTTTCAAGTGCGTTAATAATACGAGGAGACCGCTTGGCGCTACGGTCCCTTTGTCGCGGCATTTGAAAGCGAATAGCGTAGGTACGAAGATAGTGTTGACCTCGCAAATGAACTTTAGTAATACAGCTGATCAGGTAGCCCTTTCGAGTTTTATTTACATTGCTGTTTTAAGTGAAACAAGTGAATTTACTATTTTTTAATTAAAAATCTCATTAGGTCAGATAGAAATAATGATTTCTACAGTTTACAGTAAAAAAAAATTGCAGAAAAAAACGTAAAAATTAAGAAAAAGCCGACGAAAAATTTCAACGCAGGGGGGTCCAGAATCATATACTGAATCCATGGTAAGCGGTTGCGCGTCGATGTCCCTGCCACCCAGCAATAGGCTAATAGGTATTTGAATGAAGTCTAGTCTAAGTAGTGGAGTCTCGCAAGACTTGCGAGACTCTTGCTGCAAGACCAAGACCAAGACTGAGAGCGCAATACCAAGACCAAGACCAGGTGTATTGACGCAAGACCAAGACTGGCTAAGGTCTTGTCTTGGTCTTGCATTTGGGCAACACTAACTTCAGTCCACACCGAGCGCTTCTAGAGAAGGATCTATCACTCGCTCGCCAATTCGCCAAGAATAAAGCACGACCAACACTTCTTAATACAAATTTTTATTATTAGCTTTGATCCGATTGTAATGCATAAGTATTTTCCTATGATATTCCAACGCGAATATGTATATCCTGTATTATAGAAAAAAACATACGTAAATATAAGGTCCCATTAAAATAGACAAACTTTTAGAAGTCATTCTGACCACCAAACAAGGACGATGGTAAAAAAATATATATGTCGCATCCGGTCATGCATTTGACTAGTCGGAACGCTAAGCGCCATCTGGTGGCGCTTGACAGAGTCTAGCCTGAGTCCATGGGGGTTATAAAACAGCTCGACAGAACGATGTGGGGCTCACTTTTGAACGGGGACTTGGACATCGTACGGACAACACGTGCTTAGAAACTGTCCAGCGTTCCGTATCTGGTTGTGTCGTGTACCTACAGTGTGTAATTTACTAGTGTGATTAAATTGTTGGTGAAATTATAATCTGATTTGAACTGCAAACGGTGTTTCTATTGCGCAATAACCAACACTACCCACTGTACGCCCACAATAGTTAAAATATGGCTGATAATAACGAGACACACTATACCTTCTCCGTCATCAGAAGTGGGATTCGTGTTGGTTGATGCGCAAAATCAGAACGCTAAAAGTGAAAGTGACCGTTGACATTTTAAAAACAAAGTGCAAACTGCGAACGTTTATAATAATAATCGTGTGGATCTGTTAGAGTTGAACCCAGACAAGCCAGATACGGATGCGCGATCATAGTGAATGTTGTTTTGAGCATAGGCTGTATACAAAAATACCTTTGCCCAGTGACGCGCCAGTTGCGCCCTACCGCCATGTTAGAAAAAAAAGTGTTCCCGTAATTAGAAAACGCGATAGGACGCGTGAACGTAACCGCACACAATACGACAGCTGATTTGTGTTTTGCTGAAAATTCACTGCAAGGAGGTCAACTTGTGGCCGTCATTAAGGCGCACAAAGGAAGCAGTATCAACGTGGCTGTCGTAAATAATACGATGGACGTAGCGTGGAGCTACCAGTGACGTGGAGTGACTTCAAGAATCGAGCCAAGCAGCCCGCAGCCGTCGGTGAAGCCCTTCGTGTGCTGCAAGTGAGGGAATCCAGGACATGTTGCGGCCCGGTGCACGAGAAGTGGCAGCCAAGCAGAGGTGGAGGTGGAGCACGCGCTGCAAGCAGCAGCGGCGAGTGGATGTTTGCGTCGTACAGCTACCCGCAGGCACGTTGGAACATAAAGGTCAGCTGTATTGTTTTGTTACTATTCTGGTGCTGAATGCTCGTTAGTAAAAGCGAGTTGTGCAGCCAAATTAAGTGGCAAACGAGTTAATAATGTTGTTGCGTTAACTGGTATTGGTTAAACGCGTGTATTCAGCACAAAACAAATCATAAGAAGCGTTGCGAATAGCGAGCCACAACTTGAGATTTTATTTCATTACTACACGACATTTACTTGCAAAGTATTATTTTGGGTAGGCTATTTTGTGTTATTATAAAACGAAGAGTGAAATCAGATTATCAGACTAATCTAGATCGGAAGTTCAGAGGTCCATTTAAGGTTGTGGAAGTTTTGACAAGTGATCGCTATACGTCATACATAAGCTTTAGATTCTAACCGAACTTACTAGTATGCTCACGATCGCATACGAAAGATGCCTCTAAGTAGTGTTCCTAACGTGTTAAACGTAGAAGGCGGTGAGGATAGTTCCTTCACCGAGTAGTAGAGCACATACCATGGCTATTTGGTCGCACTGCACGCACTAGTCTGTAGTCGTAACTGCAACTCATTTAGGAGTTGTTCAGGGCGCGATGGGCAGTTAGTGGTGTGGCGGGGACCTGGGTCTCAAGGGAGACTATTGTTGTGTTGGTCATGTATTGACCTGGGAGTCGTAGACTCTATGAGAAGTGATGTGTGTTGGTCGTATCACTTGAGGTGATGACGATATGGGTGGCATGAGTGTCACTAGCTGCTGCGGCAGCCGGGCCATGAGCGTTGTATGTGATCTACTCGTGAGTTGATGCAGTTCCTGAACAATTATTGCCAGGGCTTAGAGGAATCTTTTGTTATCAATGATTGTTATTGTTTTTATTAAATGTGGTCAGAATTGGCCGAGGGGAACATGCACTGCTGTTGATTTTTTTGGTTACAGGTTAACATACAAGGACACGTGCAAGCAGAATGACAGTGGTGGACAGCGCTGCGCTCTTTGGATCTCCTGTACGAGTGGTCGCTGATCAGGGACGGTGCTTTTCGAGCGAGGAGTTTCAAGACTTCTGCCAAGGAGGCTGTGGATTGCAACCACTACAGCCATTAAGCCAGCTACAGATCTATTGTCTACTGAATTTGAATTTGGTGAGTCGTTTTCATTTTGTTTTGACTCTGGTACAGAGTGCGTCCCTGGTAAACAACGGCAAAGAACGGTTACATTGTTAGGTATAGCCCAATCTAGTTAACGATGCAATTTTTAAATACGCTCACGATAGGTTATGAATGATGCCAGTAGGTTATGTACCAGTCGAAGTAGATTGTGATCACAGTGGTAATGAGCTATGAGCAAGCCTAAGTAGTGGGAACCACGCGAGTAGGGGTTCTCTATCGGCCGTAGTAAAAAGTGTGTAGTCACAGGGGTGATACACATGGATCCATGCGCTGGATGTGTGAGAGCAATGCGATTGCTGGTCGGCCGGAGTGCCGTGGCGTTAGAGTGGTTTACTCGTCTGTGGGTTCCCAGGTGTCTAAGGCTCTTAGTGGAAAAGATTATTGTTGTAATGTGGATAACGATGGTACATGGCTCTGGTTGATGTCTTTTTTGTTATGATTGATTAAAGTTTGATTACATGGCTCCGGTTGAGTTAAGTACGCTCATGAGGCTAAGGCATATGTCATGGCACAGGCAAAGGGATCAGAGTATTAATGACGAATTTGAGGAAAGCCAAGTAAGTCTTGTTGATGAAACAGAGTAGAGATTAAAGTCTAGTGATAGTGGTGAATCTTAGTTCGGAGGTCGGGGTCTTGTAGAGACCATAGAGTCCGTGGGACTCGGAATTCAGGAGGAATTCAAGGTAACAAACATGGGGTTTGTTGTAGGGGCTTAGTGAAAAGCCACAGGCCACGAATAAGATTCCTGCTGTGTTTTGTTATGCTCTAAGGATGTTTTATTAGCTGCTCTATCATGTTTACTTGATTATTTAGTTTGTGATCTTGAGATTTGGGAATCAAATTATGATTGATACTCTGAACTCTGCAATTTTTTTAGTTTGTGCGAATTTTCATTGTGTTGTTTTGCCTGTACCATATTTGGTCAGGAGTGACCGAGCTATGAGATGCTTTGCGGGGTATGTTTGTTTACAGATTAACACACGAGGACGTGTGCATCGCAGGATGGCCGTGTCGCATCCGGTCATGCATTTGACTAGTCGGAACGCTAAGCGCCATCTGGTGGCGCTTGACAGAGTCTAGCCTGAGTCCGTGGGGGTTATAAAACAGCTCGACAGAACGATGTGGGGCTCACTTTTGAACGGGGACTTGGTCATTGGACATCGTACGGACAACACGTGCTTAGAAACTGTCCAGCGTTCCGTATCTGGTTGTGTCGTGTACCTACAGTGTGTAATTTGCTAGTGTGATTAAATTGTTCGTGAAATTATAATCTGATTTGAACTGCAAACGGTGTTTCTATTGCGCAATAACCAACACTACCCACTGTACGCCCACAATAGTTAAAATATGGCTGATAATAACGAGACACACTATACCTTCTCCGTCATACAGAGTTGATATGACAGAGGGGCATTAAATTACACTACGTATACTATACGTGCATAGTATTAATTCGATACAGTACAAAAATAGAAAGCGCCAAAAATGAGATTTTTTTTTTTTCAAACAAACTAAATAGCTTAAAAGTCAGAGTGAAACGCACCACCCTTTATAAATAAATTTGACTGACCTTAGATGCCTAGGTAACAAAGGAGCGCGTGTGCGTGTGTGTGATCTCGTGGCGGGCGGGTGGGTGGCGCGGGGTGCGGGCCGTTTTTGACCGCTCGCGCTGGATTTTATGTTAGGTAAGGTTGTAAAGTACGCGCACACACAAAAACACAAAATTTTTAAATTCTCGATGTGTCCTCCATTCTTATTAATGCACAAATTATACCGACGGAGAATATTGTTATTTATTTTTCTAATTAAATCACTGTCCGTCGCTAAGCACTTTAATTCCCGTAATCTTTGTACTGCCAATTGTATGGTGCCGGTGTTCCTAGGGCAATTGCGCCGGTCACCATACCTTTCTCGGTATGTTCGCAGAGCTAAAGCTGCGTTTCCACGGCATTCACCGTAAATTAAAATCATGTAAGTGTATTCTGACGCCGTGTAAGTTACACGAGGCATTGCTGAACACTTTAATTATTACACACACACACAACCAACGTTTAATTACGTATCCTATCACAATAAAAACAGTCAATAAAAAAAAAACACTAACACTAAATAATAATAATCCCAAGTTACGTATCCTGTCACAATAAAAAAAGAAATACTGTCTTAAACTTATTTAGTGTCTATCACAATAACAAAACAAAATCACAATTATTGTCAGCGAGTTCGACAAAACATAACGGCGGCGGGGCTCCCGTGTTACGTAACGTACATCCCGGATGGATGACGCGTGCGCACTGAAAGAACAAGTTTTTTAGCAAATTCGCAAGGATCTAGGATGCAATAGCAACACACTGACCTATTTCTATTCCTTTTACGCGCGGCAAAAAGGCGCGGGGGTTTTGCTATGATTGTCACTCTCATAGTGAAAGTGCAGGTGTGTGTGTATTTATTGCTTCGTGAAATATTTGGTTGTACTTGTGCGGCAACAATGTATTTTATACTCGGATTATCGTTTTAAGGTGCATGACCTATGCGTATGAGATAATCAGCTGTTAGGAATATACATCGTGTTCAAACGTAACAAAAACTTAAAAAATCATTTGTGACTAAACTACTGCTCCTATTTAATTGATTTTTGGTACAGAGCTTGAAAATGGTATCTAGTCTGTCGTATCAACTTTGTATAAGAAAAACGCAGATACAAGAAAAATAATCAGCTAACGAAAATACACTAATGTGCCGGCAGTTTATTATTTTAGGTCAAAATAAAATCATTTTAATCAGTTTTTTTTTTTGCTTGTGTATCTTTAATTAGACGTACTGAGCGCTTAAAGGACATGTTAGGTTTTTGTATGGAGGCTGGGCTTTTATTCGAAGCTACTGTGAACAGGGAAGAGATCGTATTTTTATGAAAGTACATAAATTAAGGAGACTTTGTATAATTTTTATTTTTTTTTTGAAAGCACCCTTTCCTTAATTTTTATACATTTTAATAATCATTATTTAAAAAATAAATTGCAACCCACAGTAATTATTGATTTTGGCAACACTTTTCGGTTGGATGTCATTATTGTCATTGTGAATTGTCAACGTCAATCAAGTGTCAAATTCAATTCAATTTTGACCTGTGTACTGACAGCTGACAAGTATGACAACCTTGCTGGCAGAGGTAATATTTTCATAGATTCCATTAGGAGGCAAAGGAATTAATGCCATACATACAAATCATGGGGTTGGTTTTATTTTAAGCCATCTAATATTATTTTAGAATATTGTAAATAACAATAAGGTGTATAATTTGCTTTAAAAAATGATATTTAACCATTTTTTCTTTGTTTCAATGTGCAAAAATAATATTATGACACCAAAAATATCTGGATTTAAAATATGTATTTATTCAATAATGGTGCTTTTAATATTTTTTCTGTTTTTGTCAGACCATCCTAAATAAGTTTCCCTATCAGAAAAACCATACATGACAGCTGTTCAAAAAAATTATTATTTTAAGCCCATTTCCTAACATGTCCTTTGTCCATCTATTTTAAAGGGAACCTGTATAGTTGTTGTTTTCTTCTTTTCTGAATGTTTTCTTTTTTAAATTCAATTAATTATTTTCAGACATAAGTAGTTGCAGTGTGGACTGGTACTCAATACCAACTAAAAGTAATAAAAGTTTTCAAAGATAATTATTTCTGGGGGCCTAAAAAGGCCACTTTGGCAGAATCATAAAAGGATAACATTATGAATCATAATATGGCGAAGACAGTCCGTGTTTTTCTTTTTTAGCTGCACTATGTAGGTATAATCAAAGAGATTGGGATTGGATTGGATTGATTGGTATTTTAGCGCAGACAAAAAAAAAATAACTGAAAATCCTTCACCAATGGGATTTGATACAATTAACTTAACAGTTAACTGTCCATTATAATTCATAATGTTATTCTTTTATGATTCTGCCAAAGTGGCCTTTTTAGGCCCCCTGGAACCTGAAAATACCAGAACCAGAAAAAACTAGTTTTATTAGGAGTAAGTATGTGCTTCTTGAAATCATAGATTCGAGGAAACCACGGTCTATGCCACTTCAGAGAATAATATTTTTACAATTTATTATACTGTTTTTTTTGGTTCCGTACCTAAAGGGTGCCAACGGAACCTATTACTAAGCCTCCGCTGTCTGTCCGTCAGTCTGTCTGTCAGTGTCTCATGAACAGTTATAGACCGATAGTTGAAATTTTTCAAAAATGTGTATTTTCTATTGCCGATGTGATTTTTTCTACGTATATTATTTACGGTGGTGCGAAATCCTTCGTGTGTGGGTCCGACTCGCACTTGGCCGGGTTTTTTTTTAACTAAACAAATACCTGTGCTGCTGGGGAGTTTGTTGCGCCACTTCTTCCCAGCGAAAGCACTAGGAAATGATGAAGGTCGGGCGTTTTTGGGGACTGTCTTATGTACTTTTTGACGTTCGAAAAGTGCAGATTCACAGTCTAATTTGAATAAAATTACTTGAGTTGTCATTTTTTACTTTCTTTTGACTTTTTTATCCAAACTGTAAAAACAACATCACATTGCATTTATTTATATAAATAAGTACTTAAATGTCTACCTACCTGCTGAATAAATTACATACAAAAAGTATCAGTGCGATTCCTTTTTTATAAACTGGCAACGCGCAAGTAATGCTTCAGGCATTGCAAGCGGCTAAAGGTTGCGGTAACTACACACCATCAAGCATGCGCAGCAACTAGCATGCGGTCCATGCTAGTTTGCCACATTAGTGGAATAAAAAAAAACCAAGTAAATTTTTATGACCCTATAGTAACTCTATAGATAAACTGCTGTTCTAGGTAACATTCATTGGTACAAATAATATTTCATGAACTATTTATAAATAACAATAATTTAATTTATTTCGAAAACAAAATAGTAAAGACTCTTGTTGGTTTGTTCCTGGCATCCGACGCATAGCGGATTGCATGTGTGTGTAACTGTGTAGCGTACCTCATTAGACGCACACGTGCGCATCCGCTGCCACGTGCCGTCGAATTTACCTAAAACTGAGCACTTCAATTTTGCAATAGCGCTCTTAAGAACTTAGCCTTAGGGCTGATGAGGAATAAAATTGACGTTTGACAGTTTTCGTATGAAATAACTGTCAAAATTATTCATCGCATATAGTTATCAGATCATTGAAAAATCAGCCCTAAACCGAAATAAAGTTTGAAATACAAATACTGGCTCAAAAGTTTAGACTAGTCCTAAAGTTAGATTTCGTTTTAAAATAAGACTGTTAGGTTTTATTGAAATTGGTATTGAAACCGAATGACTGCCTCGCCGGTCTAGTGGTTGCAAGACTCGCAAGTGCGACTCCTGATAATGCTAGAGTTCAGGCTTTGATCTGAGCATTTGGGTTTTTCCAGTAAGAATTTCTCAGTATCACTCTGGAATCAGGATTTGTACCCGATAAATAGCAATAGCCTCTTCCTATTAAAAGAGCTTACCAACAAAGTCTTAATAAAAGCCAAGAGGCCTCTGCAAAAATCGATGGTAGACTGTTCATACCTTTAGGTAATTCCGGTGGATAGACCGGAGAAGTGGGCGCTGGTGGTACTTCTACATCATCACCTAGTTCTAGTGTAGAGTGCAGCTTGTATACAGACTTGACATTCCCTTCCAAGTGCACATAGTCACTGATTAATGAACACAGATCCTCATTTACCGTCACCCTGTTGATAATAGAACAGTTTTATGATAAGAAGTTACATTTATTATTCCTGTAAATTAAGAACAAAGATTGACTTGTATTTCCTAATCTTGTTTGTTTAATTAGTGCCACGTCATAGAGAAACTTAGCAGCATGGATTGTATTTCATTACAATGACTTACTTAAGAGATTCCTTGTTTGCTTCAGTCTTATCTAGATACCAGGCAGTATTTGTAATTTGTTTGGCTTCCTCCAAAAGAGCTGGCAAATTAATCTAAAGTACAAGAAAAGCAACATCATTTAAATAATTTTATTACTCAACAATTAGCTATTGTAATTTTCTTTAAATAAACGGAACTCAGGAATAATTTTGACATAATATACATATTATAGAGCGTTGGAAAGAGACCAATATTATTATTTCATTGACAGAGAACACTACAAAGCCGAACTTTTTGTGACGCTGAAGCACAATCAGCCTATAATTCTCTGTTCTAGGACATGCCGGTTTCCTCACGATGTTTTCTTTCACAGTTTTGAGTACATTGGTGATGAAATAATTTACACAAATTAAAGCACCTGTATGGGTTCGAACCTACAACTCTTGTTAAGTCGCGGCCGTTACCGCCGTTACTCGGTCACCACCGCTAACTTTGTGATGCTTGTTGTGCCGTATTTACACAGTGTTTATGCCCCCTTTATTATCGATTTTCTTAATCTTAAAGGGATATCGCAATATATGTATATTTAAAAAAAAGGGAAGACCATTTAACCTGTATGTAGGGCTTCCATAACGTAATTACGAACTTAACTTAATGTCAATTCCATACTTACGTAGTTATTGGTATCATCAATCAATCAAAATAGTCAACCAATAAAAAAGCATTATACGTACACATTTATAATGTGGTAAAACTATACGATATAACTTCATCATCGAAACTGTACAAACAGGGTATTCCCCGCAGTTTATTTTATCGTTTGTTAAATCTTGCAAAAATCATCTTGAGAGAGATTGTATTCGGGACGAAAAAACATGGTTGTAAGTCAAACCATTTGTGGTCGTCCAAATCAAAAGGGACCTTATGGCGGTAACTAGTTTCCGAGATATTAATAAATTTGTAAAATACCTCAAAAAAATCGTTTTTTTATTAACTGTATTTTTAAAAAGATGATTGTATTTACTACATGTAGATGTGTTCAACTTTTCGAAAAGTCAATTTAAAAAAGTTTCGTATTCATCTAAAGTTTAGTAAAAAAGGAACCTTATCGCGGCAAGACCTAACAAATCGTTTTTCTTGTAATTCAAACCATATATTATATCAACATTTTAATATTGCAAGGTAGGTATAAACTAAACTATTCATTCAGGATGGGAAATCATCAAATGACTCCTCCCGCTCTGGGTGGAGCGGAATAGGGAGTGTCAGACTCTTACTGACTAAAACCCACCCGTGTTCCTTCCTTCGCCCTTTGTTCCGGGCCAGCGGTAACCCTTTCGGACAATCCCGCTGACCCGGCAGGCTTCGGCCAATACGGGCCCCTTCGTTTAGTGCTGACATCTCTTTGAGGCGCGCGTGGAACACGTACGCGCCGTCCGGCACGGGCCTGGTCCTGATCGGACGGTGAGCTACCCATTGCTCTCCGCCCGCGCCTAAGGTGGCCGGGAGTAGTCGCGCGGCTCCCGACGCCCGGAGCGTCTCTCGCGGCGGCTGGGACGGGAGGCTCTCTCTCTCAGCCGTCCCGCCGCCTCCTTCGCTAGCATGACTGCTTCGCAGAAGGAGGCGACTGCTCCCCACTCCCTCTAGCCCCGGACCATGGCTTGAACCAGGCCCGGACGCGAGAGGTCGCCGCCATGAGATCGCGCCGGAGGTCTGTCCGCTCCGCCGCAATTTGCTGCGGAAGCGGAGTTTCCCCCCGGCGTAGTGCCTCCGCGCGCCACTCATACAGGCGCGCGAGGACTATCGCCTCCAGATCCCATGGCGGCAGTCCGGCAAGGAGGCTTGCCGCCTCGCCCGAGATCGTGCGGTACCCCCGGATCAGCCTAACGGCTACCACCTTCTGGGGCGCGTTCAAATAATGGGCGGCTCGCCGCCGCAGTGAACGCGCCCACACCGGGGCCCCGTTATAGGGCCATGGACCGCACGACCCCCGCGTAAAGCCTCCGGCAGGAGGCGTTTAGCCCCCTCAGGTTGGGCAGGAGCCGCTTGAAGGCGGCCCCGGCCCGTTCCAGTTTGGGAGCCAAACGTCGGAAATGCTCGACTAAGTTCCACCGGCTGTCGAGGATGAGACCCAGGTATTTCATCGTCGTCTCGACGCCGATGTGAACCCCTCCTACCGTTAGTTGGGATCCCGATGGTGGCGTATTCCGGAACCCATGAAACGACATGGCCTCGGACTTGTGCAATGCCACCTCGAGACCCAACTGCCGGATCCTCTCCACGACTATCGCAACCCCGCGTGTCATCGCGTCGGCCGCCGCCTGATGCGACCTCCCCTGCGCCAGGACTAGCGTGTCGTCAGCGTAGCGTATAGCTGCCATTAGATAGTGTCGCACGCCGCCGCATGCGGCATTCTTTGTATATGCGTCTTAGGTCTAAGGTCCCACTATTGTAGTCCATATTTTGTTTAGGTACTTTTAATAGAGGTAAACAATCTTGTTAGGTATGTTTTTTATCATAAAATATATTTTTAAAATAGGCTAAGGCTAATAGCAAAAGTAATTCATTATAACATCTGTTATTTCATTTTGTTTTATCTTGTAATGGCTATAAATTATTTCATAAATATATTTTTCGACAAAAACGTATCAAGATTGTTTACCTTTATTAAAATACTTAAATTAATTAACTATACTAAGAGATAAGTGTCAGCAGACTGCAACGGACCGCCTTAAGGGCCCTTTTTTACGTATATACTTGTTACGAATTTTCATACCTTGTGATAATAAAAAAAAAATTGTTATATAAGTAACATTTTCATACCTTGTGATAATAAAAAAAGAAAATTTAAGTTATCTTGAATGTTGCACTAAAATATTGATTATGCATGCTAAAAATAAAAAATATTGTTTAGTGCCCACCATTAGGGCCCTTTTTTAATTTGTTTGAAGAAATTGTTCAGTTCTCTATGTAACTTTACAAAATCATAACTAACAGTTATCATTGATCTCTTAGCTTTATTAGCATCTAAACCAATTATGTATAACCTATTTAGTGATTAAGTGTTGATTTTGTTACTGTCAGATCTCAAAGTTTATAAAAAATAAGAATTCTTGCTAGTAAATAAAAACTATTTTTTTTAAATTATGTGTTGTTTTTATTTACATCTAAGGCCTTTCGCAAATCTATGTAATTAGTAGCAATATAGAAACGATAAAAGTTTAGTGAGAAACAGGCGGTTTACTTATTTTTAATACTATTATCGATACTTTGCATCTCATTGATAATGCATTATGTTGGCGGGTCTAGTTCCCACAACAAACAAGTTTATGCAAGGATTGTAAGAATTTCCATTAGTAATAATCATAGTCAATCAAAGTATACCATCAGTTACATAACTTCACACTAAAACATAACTTTTTTGTACGGCATACTTAAATTGCGATTTTCTCGAAACTTATAATTTCGATCAGTGAACTTCAAAAATTCGTAAAAAAATAACGGCAGTGGTTAGAAGGTTGGTTCTTGGGTCTATAGTTCGGTACATTTATGTAGTTTTCAGCTCTGTAGATAACTCATTTCCGCCATAAGGTCCCTTTTGATTTGGACGACCACATTTTGTTTCGTCCCGAATACAATCTCTCTTCTTGAAAATGTGATCTCATAAATGACAAGGCATTTAAAAGTTTTGTCACCCAGTGAACTTCTTAGTTTGTTACAAAAATATCCGGCGGATGAAAAAGCTCGCTCGGCTTCAACACTTGTAGGCGTTTTGACTTAACCGATGTACGATATAAGTTCTTGAATAAATATTTTTTTGTTTAAATATTGTGTTTATTTTGATATTTCCTTGAATTTGAGATAGTAAAAGATAATTGTAAAAATTGTAGATACTCTATCTACAATATTTACAAAAAATCATAATCGATTAAAAAAATAGGAAAAAATTACGTAATTACGGAATTGGAGAAAAAAGTTCCGTAATTAGTTAGGTACGTAATTGACATTTCCGTAATTTTGGAAGCCCTACCTGTATGTAACAGAACAGAATCCAGGTTCACAAAGGGATGAATGAAAGGAACTTGTATGCAGCTAAGATTAGTATGTTAAGAGAGGATGTGTGAATGAATGCAATTAGAAAAAACTAAGAATAAATGTTCGTGGCTATAATTGTATAAGACAATGGATTAATAATGTGTGATCACAGCTGATGGAGATGTATGGAAGAAGACATGCTGCACTGACCCAAAATTTATACTGATAAGTGCAATTGCAATAGTAAATTGAAGAGTAACCAACCTGTTTCACATTTTTGGTATCTGTAGCACGTGTTATCACCTTCAGGATATTATTAGCTTTCTTGATAGAATTTGCGACTTCAGATTTAGCTTTCTGCAGAGAATTCTTTTCAGAGAACTTCAAATACAAAATTATGTTTATGATTTCGTCCTTATGCTTTTGTATTATAGAAAAAAGCTTCGAGAAGTGCTGTTCAACATCGGCAATTATTTTAGATAGCTCATTGACGGATCCCGTGTCACTTTCGTAGTTGTACAACAAATACCCAATATCCTAGAAAACACGTCAACATACATATGAGCAAATAATAAATGAAACCACAAATTGTTTATGAATGTAATGTGGAACAACATACAACAGCTGTTTTTGTGAGTCTTCTGAAGGTTTCATCTACTTGTGGAGAAATATCCGTCAAATCCTCCAAAAAGGTTTCATTCTGCAACAAAAAAAATTTTGAACCTATTTCAATTCCATAAAAAATTACCCCCTTACTAATAAACGCTTAATAGCGTCTGTATATTTACACAACGCATTGTCTTCTTCTTTCGAAAGTCAAATTACTGATGACTGAAAGAGAAACATCGGTGTGTAACTATTCATCTGGTATAATAATATGTTTATAAGTAGGTAAGGGAGTTAGTGTTGAGATAGTTTAAGAAGTGAACTTTTCAAGTCAACTTCTTTATTGGCTGACTTTTATTTTAGTCCACAATCACAACAAGTACAATCACAAAATTTTAAAGCACATAGATATATTGATCACATACTGAAATCGTAAGGTCAGACAGCTTGATTTGAAACTAACAAATGTTTTAAACAAAATAATGAAACAGAAGCTTTACTTATTTTGACTACACAACAATTTAAAAATGTATTCTTGAAGGGTGTTCGAAATACTTACAACTGATTGTAAAGATACAACATCATGGTTCTTGCAGGATTTCTCACCACCAAGCATCATGCAGTCTGTACATACAGGTTTTTTACAAGTACTGCAATAGTATTCAAGTGGTTTTCCAATATGAAATTTACAAGTGCTGGGCTGCATAGTAGATTCTGATAAAAAAAGAATAAATTTTTATTATTTTGTTTTTCAGGTGTTGTTCATTGAAAGATGGCGGGACGAGCTGGACAAAAGGAAACGGCCAGTGGTCCTCATTAGCAGGAGAAGTCATGGGGAGAGGCCTTTGCCCAGAAGTGGGATGATACAGGATAACTGTAACAGTAAGGGTAGTTGCTTGAAAGGTACAACAGAACCTTTACGGCGTGTATAAATGTATGCATGTTTAAGGGAGATTTTCTGTATCTGATAGACATGATCGGTATTGTCCGTCTGTCACAGAGGTTCTCAAAGATTGTGTTATTGTTTTGATGACTCGCAAAGAGCTTTCTTAAAGGATTAAAAAAAAACTATTTCTGTCCGCCGCCTTATTCTTAAACTAACATAACTAAAGCTATCATTTTGATTTTAATAGGGTAAGTAGATAATTATTATGGGTTTGCGGGAAAACTGATGTTTGAGCTAGTTTAATAGATGCAGAAAAAAAGGTGTTTCCTTAACTAAGGTATATTGTGCAGAGTTAATTTGTTATAAACACTATGTTATCTAAAGCAATAGGCCAATATGAGGGTGACACTGAAAGTTCTTAGAAAATCCAAAACTGAACAAACTAGCAAGTTATTAGTTTTATTATATCTTTTAAAAATAGTGTCTATTTACATCAATACATCGCTGCATCCGATGGAACCACTGAGAAAAGCACTTTGCCCACT
This sequence comes from Luperina nickerlii, assembly GCA_963855955.1. Taxonomy (NCBI): domain Eukaryota; kingdom Metazoa; phylum Arthropoda; class Insecta; order Lepidoptera; family Noctuidae; genus Luperina; species Luperina nickerlii. The sequence goes on from OY979674.1 coordinate 13,141,973, forward strand.
CGTCCTTAGGGGCCGTCCATTAATCACGTGATGTTTTTTTTGGTATTTTTAACCCCCCTTCCCCCTTGGTGATATATGGTGAGGTTTAAGACTTACCCCCCCCCCCCCCTCATATCACGTGTATCTTTAGTACCTACAAAGAATCGGATCTTTTTTTATGTTTATAAAATACAAGTATAATCATCTAATTTTATTAGAAAGTTTGCAGGATGTTTTTAAAAAAATAAATACACGTGATATATTACTACACCCCCCCCTCCCCCTTGTGATATTTCGTGATTTTTTATGGACCCTCTCCCCCCCCTTTCGAGCCTCACGTGATTAATGGACAGCCCCTTAGGGGTCACTTCGACGGAATTGTGAAACGCAGCCAGCCAGCCACTGCTTCCTCGGCGTCCATAAAACGTTTTCCTCGAAGTTTTTCTTTTGTTTTCGGAAATAAACAAAAACCGCAAGGTGCGAAGTCGGGGCTATAGGGCGGGTGACCCAGTAATTCCACGTCTGACGTCGCCAAGCAGTCGATTGTTTGCTTGGCGGTGTGCGACGAGGCGTTGTCGTGGTGAAGGAGGATCCTACTGCGAGGTCATTTCTCTCGAACTTTTTGCAAGACAAGTGGCAAACAATTGTTAATGTACAGACGCCAGCACATCAACCTACCACAATCTGTCAGATTTTCCCAATCAACTTTGAACCTTATGCTTTAGCGATAAAGTTGAAAATCTATTAAAGAAATCTGAGGTTGATGTGCTGGCGTCTGTACCACTCTGCAGTAACTGTTTTTCGATTCTATAAAACAATTGTTGCGTAATGACCTGTCCTTCCGAAGAACGCGGCCACCATCTTTTTCCCCACGTTCGACCTGTCTTCACATTAGTTGGCAAGTCCTCGGAAGGAAACACCCAGGCAGCACTGTCTCTTAGTTTCAGGATCGTAACAATAAATCCAGCTTTTTCACCCGTAAGTATGTCGAACACAGCATTTGAGTCACCTCCGTTAAATCTTTGAACCATTTCACGACACCAATCAACACGACGGAGTTTTTGGGCCTCTGTCAAATTATGAGGTATTCACGGGGCACAAAGCTTCCTGACCGCTAAATGTTCATGGAGGATTTTGTACACTTGACTCATACCAATGCCTAAGCTTGTCCGAATCTGCTGATGTCACTCTTTTGTCAGTCTCTATCGTACGCCGCACCGCACAACACTGATGTTATCTTCAGTCGTCGCCGTACAAGGCCGTCCCTCACGCAGATCATGGGTGAGATTAGTGCGACCACGTTTAAATCAGTTGTAAACAGTGGCACGAGATGGGGCTTCATCGTGAAAGGCCAATCGAAGTCTATCATAACTTTCTTGGTGACTTAAATGACATCGAAAGTCATAAAAAATCATTATACGAAAATATTCTCGCGTTAAATTCATGCCGACGTGACACAATTTCCAATTTGCCGCCAAATCGTAAACAAATGACAAATGAATAAAATACATACACAATAATATTGGCAGAGTTCCATTTTCAAAATTTGAACTTATTTTTTTATTATATCGTTTACAAGGGGCCAGTTCTAAAAACTTTCAGCGTCGCCCTCGTAGGTTCGCCCCCTCTTAAATACGTAACTGGCGAAATGTGGGTGTTCTACAGGTACACCTCTGCATGCAATACAGTAACTACAGCAGACAGTAGCGCCCACTGTATTGGCTTCTTTGGTGCGAAACCTATGAGCAAGCAAGTTCGACTATCTTTTCCGATTCCATATTATGGAATCGTAAACAAACCTATATTTTGCAGCACATGGTTCTTGAATATAACAAAATTCTTATGAGTTTTGTTGAAGCAGGTATCGCACAAAATGGTGGCACACTCTTTACACATTTTGGATGTAGTCGCATTACATTCCAAACAATTGCCTGTAAAAAAAATACAAGGTTTTTAGGGGAATGTGCGTAGTGGTAACGCGCGAAATTTAAATTTTGTTTTTTTTTTTATCAACAACCTGACACTGACTTGAAAATTGCAAAAAAAAAACGCGAGAAAATTTGAGTTTTGCTGGCTACAATTACGCTTTCGCCTTAAACTGAGAACATTTACATTTGATTAGATTATCTCAGTGATATAAAAAAAAACAAAAAAAAAAATTCAACAGTGACTTTATTTTCAAAACAAAACTAAACAAAGTCACATCACCAACTTAAACTTTAAACCAACAAACATACATAAAGCTGATTTTTAACAGGAACATCACAAACTTCGATTTAAAACAATATTAAAAATAATAAAACAAGTGAATGGTGTATGCTGTGCTGTTTTTTGTGGATATTAATGAGTTGATGAATGAGTTGGTTTTTTAAATATCAACGGATTTTCTATTTAATTACCTTGTGCAGCATCGCTTTTTATCAAAGCTTTAAGATCAATGAAATTATCTTCTTCAATTTTCTTTTGTGTTGTATCTGGAGTCTAGAAAATGTTACAAAAACTTAGTTGATTTTCAATTTTATACAGCTAAATATTTAAATAAAATTGATCAATATTTTTTTAATCAATGTTATGTATGAATTGGTTACATATTTTACCTTCATCAGATTCATAGTTAGTTCACCAACCATCTGAACATTCACAGGAAACTTTTGATACAATTTAAATTTATTTTGAATGAACTCATTGGGATCAGTGATCTTGACATCTGCATCACGGAGGCAAACCTTGCACTCTATTGGCTCCATACATTTGGTAATATTGACAATGCAATTTTCGCACATTGTATGGCCACATGGTAGAAATAATGGCAAGTTCCCTTTCACCTTTGATGATGTTACTGAGAAAAGTTTAGTTTGTAAAAAATAAAATGAAAGTTGATTATTTATTTATCAGAGTGAATGCTTTTTATATATGCACTATGACAAGAGTTTGTATCAGAACAGAACAAAATAGTACTAGATTTATCTTAAATAGTTATACCATGCCAGTACCCTAAAAATAAACTAAAGAGCTGGGCCCTATACCACAAAACTTAACAATTACAAGTTACAAATTTACAATCTTACAACCAGACATAAAAAACCTGATGACTGACCTGGACACAGTCGAGGGGCTTATTAGTATAGCTATAAATTACAAGGGCCCCTTGCATAGTTAATCACTTCTAGTGGTCTTAGTTTAAAGGTTTTCAAATGTATGTATTCCAGTGATTATTCAATAATATGGTACCATCGAGTTATGGACCTGGATGCTAGATAACTGACCCCTTGAATAGCTATATTATTAAGACCCTCAAGTGCGTCTATGTCAATCATCAGGTAAAATAAACAGTACTCATAGACATATCTAATGAGCCCACACTCGATGGGTTAACTAGTAGTTATTCAAGAGTTCTGTTATCTAGCATCCAGGTTTAACATCTGACCAGCTCCATGGTACCATATTATTTTGTTATCATTGGAAAGCAAACATTTGCGAATTTTCAAATTAAGACCACTAGAAGTGATTAACTATTCAAGTATTTCGTTATCTACCATCCAGGTACATTATGTCCTTGTCTTTTTTCACACAGCAATTTGAAATTAACCACCATATTACTTATTGCTCTATATTAAAATGCCTATCTAATGACATACCTTCGGTTGAGATTGGTTGTGGGGGCCATTTTCTCCAGTCCTTTAGGATCTTTATCATAGTATTTTAGGTGGCAAAGATATTGAACTCATCAGCCTACTTTTCGAAGTAGAATTTAGAAAATGTATTTACCTACTTGGAAAACCAAAATACATAGTTGTAGTTGTAAATGCATAGTTGTTTGTGTTGGTGTTGTTGTTGTTGGAGCACAATTGGATAAACGAAATGTATAGGCTTAGGGTGGATTCCCAGACATGCGTTTCCGCGTGTCCACCTTAGGGTTGATAAACGGAATAATCGTAACAATTTTTTAGTAGGGCCCTGGTTGGTGGTATTTTTATTCCTTTTCATTTGCTCTATTCCCAAGGGGTATTAAAACGCCAACATGACTAGATTACTACGTTCAATCTCAGAAGATCCATTGGCCAGATCCATGATGGATCTAGTGACGATTGTTTTCTCATTAGGTCTATTTTTATAAAAAAATAAGTAAAATGGATCTAATGAGAATTTTCGATGTGAAAAAAGGAATGCTACAAAAAAAGTAATATAGAAAGAAAGTAATATAGTTCTATATAAGAAAGTGTCTTCTTATATATGCGAGGAGCAGGTTCTTTACCATATATTGCTTCATCGCAGTAATCACTTAATGTGCCTTCTATAAAATTATAAGCTACATCAGGATCACAGGCGTCGCAATGGGGTTTCTGTTTTGTAATACTTTTGTCCTAAAACAAATTATGTAGATAAAAAAGTAGTAGGAAAAATTGTAAAATAATGTTGGTGAATGTTTTTTAACTAGAAGGGGATATCCTATAGATAGCCAAAGAAATCACTCACCGAATTTAATGTTATTGATCCAGTGTATTTTAATTTTGAAATTTTGTAATTTTCACAACGCCAGAGACTAGTACCTTTTTTATAAAGAACATGCTTATGGAATCTGTAGCCCTCGCATAATAATACTTTACCACGCCCAATTTTAATAAATTTCAACTCTTCGTTGGCACTCATTTTCCGTAAATACCTAATTATAAACGCACTAAGCTGCAATGTCAATATGACAGATATATTAATTTATTACTCATATTTGCTAAGATCCATCATGGGTCTGGCTCATGGGTCTTTTGAAAAAAAAAATCTCAGTAGATCCACATCTTGAAATCAGGATCCAATGAGAAAACAATCGTCACTAGATCCATCATGGATCTGGGCCAATGGATCTTCTGAGATTGAACGGATTACTATGCCTACAACATTTTTTTGTCAATCTCAAGTTGCATTGGCCGATTTCAAAGTTTTAGTACTTTTCGTTTAGGTAGGTATTACGAAAGTTCTTGCGGCTGATTTTGGAGTGTTTTTTTATATGGAGGTTCATGTCCTGGCTGCTGAAGTTCAGCTGTTTAGTCAATCTATGTGGAAATTATACAAAAACAATCCATTTCAGAATGATAGGTATTATTGATGCTTATTAAACTAAATTGTGAAATACTTGGAAATTGATCATTCTGTTAGTTGTTTTAATATTCGTATCAAAGTACCTACCAACCTAAACTTATTTAAAAACAACGCGAATGAAAAACTAAGCTGGAGAAAAATGCCGGTTAAAAAATGGCGGACTGAGTGGTCGGAGAATTATCACAATAGTGACCTGATGAGAGTTGATAGGTGTTTCGTTGTGATATTTTTAGTTTGTAAAAAAACATTAGACTTACATTGTATAAAATAAAGTTGACTGCAACTTGGACAGGGTTTTTTCAAGTCGTCCATTGTGTATTTTTTGGAGACGTTTCTTGGTATTTTGTTTACCTCCACTAGAAACGTTATGGTATCATATTTTACAAAATGTCGACTCAAAACTGTTACAATACAACTACTGAGCTTGTAGTTAATTCTAGAAAAGAACAGAACAATAGAGTACTTTTTGAACAGAACTCAGAGAACAATTCAATTCACTTACTCCAAGTCAGTATTGCCATGTTCAAAATCTGGTCGACGGTGATACCCCTCAAAAAATACGGTAGATTCTGAGAAATTACGGTACGAATTACGGTGAAAGGTCGAGGAAAAATACGGTATAAAGTACGGTGCAATTATGAATTTATGATAAAGAAAACAACGATTTTAGAGCTCAAATTATGATTTAATAAAAAAAGTTAGTCAAAATTTTGAAGTACAATAATAACTAAGGGGGAAGCGCTAAGGTAGCCCGCGAAATTCAAATTTTCTTACGTTTTTTGCAATTTGCTGGTCAGCATTAAGTTGTACGTCGATCAAAATATGATTCGAAGCCGTAACAAATATGTACATATTTACAGAATTATAATTATTAAAGTCATCAACACAACTCTCTAATGTTTCGCCATTATTGTGATAAGTTTATCAATTCCTGTTGTATCTAATATTAAATTCTTGCGCTATTTCAACGATTGGTAGTTTGACAACTTTTAGCGTTTCTTATGCTGAAAAAATTGAATTTTTTCGTAGAACTGCAAAGTTCGTAGGCAATCTCGCTTGTAATTCTGTTAGCGCTTGGCCACACTGGGGCGCGGGCGCGGTGCGGCGAACTCAAACATAATATGTTTGAGTCTGTACATATTATGTACAGACTCCAGCACATCAAGCTACTACAATCTTTCAAATTTCTTTAATAAGTTGATTGGGAAAATTTGACAGTTTCGGGTAGCTTGATGTGCTGGCGCCTGTACTTCCTTTGAAGTGGACATAATGGGCAAGCGGGCGCGGTGAGCGGCGCGGGCTGCTCGGTGCGGACAGCGCGCGGGGTTCACGCGTTTATATTTTGACAAACACTGGACCAGCGTGACCAGATTCAGTATTTTAATATTTTATCAACTTTTCCGAGCATTAGTACTTAATTCATTATTTTTGTAGGTATATTGGCGAAAGTATTTTTGAGTATATTTTGGATAAAAAGCTATAGTAACACCGTAGCGATCGTCCCCGCGAACATTAATGTTCAGGGAATTACCCGGACTTAGTCTACTATATTTCATTCAAATGCTTCGGTTTTTTCGTAAAATTTAATCTGGTCACACTGCACTGGACACGACAACTTGCATGACGGATGACGCAGAACCGGTCAACCGGCAGAACGCAGCCGGGCTCCACTTCCAGTGCTGACAGCACAGAGTACACTATAATAGCTGACAGGCAGCCCGCGTGCGTTCCTGCACCCGCGCCCGTTTTGCGCCCGCGCCCCAGTGTGACCAAGCAAATATAAGTTTAATGTTAAATTTAAAAAATGTACAAAACAGACTTATCATATCAGGGTAAAATGCTATGCTATATGCTAAATCACTGGCCAAAAAAATGCTAAACTGGTAGCACTGGCGGTTTGTCCTTTGTTCCGATCATGAAGGTTTTATCTATAAGTACCTTCATGGTTCAGACTCCGTTTTTTTTTTAATTATTTTAATGGCCTGGTACTAGGACCTTTTAGCAAGTCTTTATTTGGTTTTGTTCATTTGTTTATGCGCATCGGTAATAGTGAGTACGAGCATAATATGATACTCAGATAAATATTTTATAGCGTGCGGCAGAGTGTAAATATTCACTGGCAACCCAGAGTGGTTACCCGGCGGCCCGTAAGAGCGCGCCCACAGATAATGCTAGAATGCTAGAAAGATTAGACAGTTGAGTCCGAGCTACCCGCGAATGTGTGCGCGTGAGTTAGTTTTTGTTAAGTTGTGAGTTTGTGACTTGTGTAATTGGACATTATACTAGCAGTTCATAGCACCTGCGTTTTACTACACCCGTTCCCCGGCTATAATTTTTAATTATTAAAAATAAATACGCTTGGATTGATAATAAAACTATCGGAATGAATGGATCAGTAAATCAGTTGACATCCTTTAGAATACGAAAAATACTTTTGATAAATGATTTTATTTTTGTAAGTAGGTTCACAAACACTTTTACACGTCAATCATATATTTTTTAAACTATATGAGGTCGGCGTTTCCTATCTGACTACACTGAGAAGAAGCCGAAACAAACTCAGAGGTCATAGTCTCTTTTAAAGTCCAGACATAATCTTGGTCAGGTTAAATAAAGACCATGTAAGTCGATGTATGAGATGGTCTTTTGAGGAAAGAACCACACAGATTGAGAGGACCTGTCCAGTCAGTGCACGCATTTGTCAGAAATCGTGCACCTCAACTCAAGACTTAAGGAGCTCAACGATTCGACGAACAATACCAAAGAAAGGACATTTGGGTAGGCCACATAAATTACTCAAACTGCCAGACCATGGAGAGAATAATAAAAAAATAAAATAAAATGAATAAAATAAATGACCCACATCGTCTTCACATTCACATTGATTAAAATAATGTAATACTTTACAAAATAAGCAAATGTCTTTGTTTAAAAAAAAATCATTAATGTCAATGTGTATATTATAAAAACAACAAAAACACTCAAAATGCAGAAATTGGAAGCAGCTCAATCCCAAGCCTTTTTATCCTCAATATAATCTTTAACAGTATAAACGGCTTTCTTGCACAACTTACGTTTAATTAATAATTTAAATTTATTAAGGCTTAGATCTTGAACGTGGCTTGGTAGTTTATTATAAAAACGTATACATTGGCATCTGAACGAGAGTCAGGAATATAAAGATGACCCCAGGAGAGTAGTACAATGTAAGAAATGTTTCCTCTTCACGCATGCGACATTGGCGTGCCACGGTGAGAAGAAACACCTCACATCCACAATGCAAAACGAAGAAGGCATAGATATCGAAATACGCACAGCATGCAAAAAACCGGGCCATGGGGCCAACCAAGCCAAATGCGAGAAGTTCCAGAAGGCAGTAGACCGTCAATTGGCATAACACGAAGAAAAAGAAAGGAAAAAAAGAGAAGCAGCTGAACGCAAATACGCAGCACTGAGATACCGTCGGGAAAACGTCTCGTACGCGAACATAACCTCCACTACACAATTTCCACTGTTGCCCAAACAGGCGCCACAATCACAATCACAACCACAGCACCAACCACCAATGCAACTAAATGAACACACAACAAACAAAGAAAACAGCATGGAACCCCTAGGGCAAGATACAAACAACTATGAAACAAATATTACACCAGCTACAGCTACAACACGAAATTCTCATAAAAATTCTCAACAAATAATCCGAGAAATCGATATCATAAGTTACGCATACTGCACCTTAATGCGTAAGGATTGAAAGGTAAATTCCTCGAGCTAAAATCCTTAGCCGACCGTTATAAACCACATATAATCGTAGTCAACGAGTACCGGGTGGACTTTTCCAAAATCCGCATGAATCTTTGAACTACGACAAGATCACGCACTCAATCACGCCGCATCTAACTACAGCCATCTATGTGATGCGAGGAATACGTTGGAGTCAGACCGACGTAACCCCAGGTACCGAAGAAAGAGATCGCCTCATCGAAGGCGTCGCTATCAACCTCACTTATGATCATCTGACCGGTGATTCCCTAAAAATTAAGGGGATATACATACCGCACAGATCAGAGCATTTCGACGCCGCAGCGCTTAATGACGAGCTAGAAGACATCATAACCGAAGCTCCAAACATCACCATAGGAGACCTCAACCTTAAAATGACTGCACTCAACCAGACGAGAGACGAAGGGGCGGGTATACTGGTACGCGATCTCTGTAACTCCGACGTCTGCACCATACACCACACGGGCCTACCCTCACGACCTAACAGTGCGGGCTATGGCATCCTCGATGCAGCCATCTTCTCGCACGATGCACAAGCTTTTGATACCATAACATGCCGACAAGCAACACCGGTTGGCTTCGATCATATACCCTGGCTACTGGACCTAAGCATAGTGACAGAGAGAAAACACTGGTAAGAAATACCCGCGCTATTGCAAACAACGACGAAATCAGACAACGATTCCAACAAACCCTATGGGACAAAACCACGCACCTACCAAAGGAAATCACAACCGGCGCAGAATGCAAGGAATATATACTACAACTAGAAAAAGCCATCACAGAAACCTTGGATGAGTATGCGCCACTACATGAAAACAACAGAAGAGATAAACTTCCAGAAGAGATTAATGGATTGATCGATAAAAGAAACCAAGCAAAAGTAAAGCGTGGCAATGAGGGTTTTCGTGAAAATTTACGACACCAGTTGGCACCACTGTGCCAAGAGGTCTCCCAATACAAAATATATGATGACGTTCATAATTTGATTCATTCATTCGTTCATCATTCCGTCATGACTAAAGAAAATATAGGCTCTTTGACAGATGTCTGGACCTGACGTGCCAGTGCTGCCACCTAGCGAACGTCATTTCAGAAAACCCTCATTACGCCTCAACCAGGACAGAATAACATGATTGCCTGGCATAGCCTGGCCCGGATAAAATCAAAGCAGATGCCCTTAAACTCGGAGGCGACTCCTTTCTCATCAGGTACAAAGGGATAGCTGACTACCTGTTACTGACAGGTTATTATCCTAACAGTTGGAAATTCGGGGAGTGCATCTTCCTTCATAAAGCAGGTAAGAATCTCCGGGATGCCAAATCGTATCGACCTATCACTCTCCTAAACATCATGGGTAAACTACACGAACGCCTGCTCTTGTCACGCCTGCGTCAGACGGCCGACAGACTCCAACCGCCGTTCCAACATAGCTTTACCAAGTATAGAGGAACAGGAACACAGATCCTTCGCACCGGCAAGTTCATCACAGATGCGCTGGAAGCGAGGGAAAGTGTGGCCATGGTCCTGACGGATCTTTCGAAGGCCTTCGATTCAATAAACCATGAAGGTCTTACGAAGAAGCTTCAAACACCTGACGTCCAGAACAACAGACCTGAGCGGTCGCAAAACCTATGGACGCTTCAGAACTGACGACACGGTTGGCGCAGTGGCTGAGCGATTGACTGCTGCGCTGCGTGTCGCGGGTTCGATTCCCGCACGGAAAAAATATTTGTATTGCCTACAGGTAGTTGTTCCGGGTCTGGCTATTTGTGTATGTGAATTTAAATGTTTGTAAACGCATCCACGATACAGGAGTAATTCCTAGTGTGGGGCAACGTTTAAAAAAAAAAACCACCGACGGCGAAGAAAAACCGGTGCCACACGGGGTACCCCAGGGTTCTATCCTGGGTCCGGTAATTTTCAATCTATACGTACACGACGTTTGGGACCAACGAGACCGGATACGCGGACTCAAGCTCTCCCAATACGCCGATGACCTGTGCATCCTTAACAGGTCTTCCGACCCGAATCGCGCGACACACCGCGCGGGTTGGGCCGCCGACACCGTCACCAACTACTACCGTCGCTGGGGGCTAAAATGCAACGTAGACAAAACAGAGTGTGCTATGTTCACTCACAAGAGAAACTATCGCAGAGCCATTCGCATCAAAGAAGAGATAATCGAATATAAAAATAGCATAAAATATCTGGGAGTACACTTGGACAAAACCATGACCATGGGCAAACAGACGGATTACGTCGTGCAGAAGGCGCGACGAGCACGCGGCGCGCTAGCCCCTATCATAGGCTGGCACGCCAAAACGGATATGACTGTGAAACTTGCTGTCGTTCAGGCCTGCCTACTTCCTATATTGGATTATGGCGTGGTACAACTACTCTCAAGTTACAGTAAGAGCATAATCAGCCTATAATGTTCCCACTGCTGGGACACAGGCCTCCTCTCGGTGAGAGGGAGTGGGCCGTAATCCACCACGCGGGCCCAGTGCGGGTTGGTAGATGTCACATGTCTTCGAATTTTTGGTTCTAGGACATGCCGGTTTCCTCACGATGTTTTCCTTCACCGTTTTGAGAGCAGTGGTGATGAAATAAAATTTACACAAAGTAAAGCGCCTGTCTGGGTTCGAACCTACGACCCACAACTCTTAAGTCGCGGCCGTTACCACTTGGCCACCACTGCTCGCTGCACACAGTAAGAGCAACTTACTTAAAATTGAACGCCAATACCGAATGGCTCTCAAGACCAGCGGACAATTCCCAAGACGCCTAGAAACCTCACTACTCTGGGATATGCTCGATTGGGATCCATGGCACCTTCGTGCACAAGACTTAAACGAGGACATGCTGCGCCGACTCCGCGAAATGCACATCGAGGATCTAGAGACTGGATGACTGGAGACTGGTGACGCATACCTCGGATACGGACAGCACAACCCCCTCCTAACTAATACTAGATTTGGTGAAATTGCAATAATATACCACCTTGTTATCGCCTTTTATGACAATATACAAAAAATGAACGAAATTTCGTTAATTTTTTTTGCATATTTATTTGGTCTCCATATTGTATAATGTACTTCCATATAAAATACCAAGTCTGTAACATGTTGAGATAGTAGGGGTATTGTAGGGATACCTTCACTAAATGATGAAGGTAAGTAGAAGTAGCTCTAATATGTTAGAATATCTATAGGTACTTTTTAAATATAAGTAATGTTTGCAAGGACAGCTCTTTCGCACAATATTCCCATGGTGTCGTGATACAGCCGTCGAGGATGTTTAGAGGTCAGCTTGGCTCTTAGAAAAGAATCTTCATGTTATGCGCGTTGCATGAGCATTGCGCGCTCGGCTGCCTTCGAAAGCGCACGTCGAATTGTACCGCAATGCAAGAAAAATAAACTCGTATACAATACTCGCGTCCGGCGCGGTTATTAATCAACCATAAGTCTGATTACGAAATTCGTCAATCCTTTTCTGAGACCTTCAATCTACTTCAATGCCGACTGAAGCCTTTTCGATTGTGACACGGCTGAGTTAAACATGCGTTTACATATCGTTTTGGTGATTGAATTTGTATAGGTTTTACGATTGTTTTATATTCAAAATGTATGGAAGGAAGGTTTTCAGTTTATTTTATTCGGTGCTGCTGTCGTTATTTGTGATAACCGGTAAGCAAATCCAAGTTTTTATTTTATTTTTCTTCATAAATTGCAGTTTAACTGTGAGCAACTATAACATACCTATAAAATGTTATAGTTGCTCACAGTTAAACTCACAGTTAAAATTTATACTGTAGAACGTCTCACAAAGAGGAGGCCAGTGTCTCACTGGTGGGAACATTATAGGCTGATTTATGCTACAGCAGAACGACTTCGAAGTTTCATCATGTCAAGGCTCCTACAAACAGGCGCGACACGCGATATAATCGCGCGCGACACAAAGGCACCGCTCGGTGCGCGACTTGCGGTGCCTTTGTGTCGCGTGTTGTGTCGCGCCTGTTTGAAGGAGCCTTTATAGAGCTATCTTTCGTATTCGCCTTTAATGTTTAGGGTATCTTTCAAAAGGTCACTAAAAGCTTGTCGGAGAAGACCTTTATACTTACTGTCTCTACACAAACTTTAAACATGTCTCTTGTATGCAATTCAGTTAAATAACGAATCGAGGCAGTGTAATAAACTACTTATAAAAGCCCTTTTCTTCACCTTCTTTACGACTTATTAGGGTTCTGTACCAAAATGGTAAAACTGAACCCTTATGGTGAGACTCAGTCTGTCTGTCTGTCTGTCTGTCTGTCATAGCTGGATATCTCAAGAACTCCTAATGCTATAAAATTGAAATTTGGAATAGGTTTCGATGCCGATTGCCCAACTATTCTGCAAATAAGAATGAAATAAAAAATATATATATTTATTTTGCAACAGGGACTTAAAGGGGGTCTGAAATGGGTCTACTAGGGCATGTGGGGTATTAGGTATATGAAAGAGCGCAGTTTGAAAATTCTCAAACATTTTTTGTTTTTTTAGGCCTCTTAGTTTTTGACTTTTGATGAAACATGTAAAAAAAATATCGTTATCCCCCCTTATCTCTGAAGTTTGCAAAGAGAACAATCTGAAATAATTCTATGTGATAGAAGTTTATGTAAAGATTACAAGAAAATAAAACGACGTCTCTAAATAGCATACTTTTTCAGAAATCATCAACAAAAGTTTCACTAGTTCCACTATCGGTCAAGAGATGGCGCTGACCGAAAACTGCAATATTCTACACCGCAGTGCGCAGTGTTAATATTCTCTAACGAATATAGGCCTCGCTGATGATAATTTAAAAACATATGTTGGTATGGAACCCTCGGTGCGCGAGTCCGACTCGCTCTTGACCGGTTTTTTTTTCATTTATCAGCCGTTTGGGCAGGGTAGTGCCTTCTTCCACTTAACTCCATTTACTGTAAAATGCCAATCTTCAAGAAAAGAGTCGAGTTCATCTCGCTCTGTCCTACTGGGCCAGCCTTATTGAATCCACTGTGTGGTTATTTTAGTCCATAGCCAAAAATGCCCTATTTTTACCGCCGTGACTAGAGGATTACCAGCCAAATTAGAAAAGTTTTTAAGATAAAAAAAAAATATAGGAACCTAAACATACTCTTTCTTAAAATGTTAGTGTAAAAATAATTTTATCGGCTCAGTTTTCGAGAAGAAAACAGGAATACGAAACGTCGATCTCGTCAAAATGTTTGTGCTAATTTCCGTCTGTACTGCAGCTGTCCCCCTATCACACACTACGGGGGCAGACTTGAGGAAAGGCGACTGCAATAGTTTCTTCAAATTCCTCGCAGGCCCCGTCCCCTCTTACTTATCCAACGAATTGCCCTATTTGCTTTGAAATCATCTTCAATTGAATGGTTCAAGCTTTCTTCACTAAAGCTGAACATAAAATCCAAATAAGAAGATCTCGGTGTTCGTGTGTCATAGTTTTAGAACTTTCTATTGACACATTCTTCTCGGGCTCTCAATTTTTTTCCAGGTGGGTCTGAAGATGGTGGTCGGGTGAAGCGAGTCCGCGCTGACGGCGGTGCGGTGTCGCGTGAACCTGCGCAGGCTCTGGACGCTCCAGATCCCGAACCCGGCACCGTTCCCGCTCCCCCGGCATTCCTCAGCCCCTCCGTGAAGGAATACCTTGAACTGGGAATGGCTATACCTGGTAAGTGTAACGTTTTTTATTAAGTATTTTCCCTTTGCTTGTGTTAAGGCTACCGTCATACATGGTCGGTCTACCTTCTGATCCGTCTGCACTGATCAAAATCCGTACCGTATGGCTGTAAGAGTCCCAAAATTTCTCGACCACCTAAGACTCACGACCGGAACGATTACGATCCGATCGATCGAACTGGCGCAGATTTGTCTTTTCAGATTTATGTCTCCATGTAGGTATAGTTGCCTTTATTGATGAGTTATAAGCTCAATACTATTTTGAGTAGCAGCTGATGATGCGAATGCTTAACCTATAGTTTTAAGAACAGGTTTGGTTCTACTTTCTTCAGGCTTGTAATTATTTACAAGCCTGAAGAAAGTAGAACCAAACCTGTTCTGTGCTGTTGTTGTTGTGGTGAGGCGATTTTACTACTTAAAGGCAAAATAAATAAAGTACATTTTAGCAAAATCGCCTAGGTATACTCTCAGTTTTGTATAGGAACGATACCTACATATGTACCTCAGATCATTACCGGCGATCAAGATAAGTAAGTTGACAGGTATAAGTAACAAAATTACGCGTTTATTCATAAATTATTTATGAAGCGTCATCAACGTTTTTATTTATTTATTTATTAAACTTTATGCACAAGTAAAAAAAACTGTACAAAGGCGGACTTAATGCCTTGGGCATTTTCTACCAGTCTACCTTAGGGTGATGCAGAAACAACATTCAGTAGGTGCAATAGCAAAAAAACATAGAAGAAGGAGGTGGTGGTGGTGGTGGTGGTGGGTTTTTGTGGTTGGAGTCTCATTATTAAACCTTAAATTGCCACAAATCATCAGTTTACTTACAGCTCAAAGCAAAAATTTCGAGTCTTTTCTGGTAACTTTTAGGTGCTTAGTTTGTGATTATCATTCTACTTTTACCAGGACCTAAATTAATCTGAAATTAGCAAATTATTTGTGACAAATTTAATTTATGTTTTATAATTAAGTAATTGCATTCCTAGCCGATATTATTTTGCGTCTGGTATAAACGGGTAATTTAACGTTTTTTTATGTAATACCATAATTATATCGAAAAGAGCCTCTGGAATGTTGGTAGGATTTACGTAGGTACCTATGTAGTAGATACATGTAGGTACGTCTTTTTGACGCCATTTCGTTTGGTGGGTATAAAGTTACTGAAAAAGATATTTTACTTCTCTATGATAATAAGGATTGAGGCTACTACTTTTGGATAATAATTACATGTTCTAAAAGTGTTCACCTAATGAAAAGCATATTTTATACAAATGAACGGACAAATTTCTCGGCCTTGACATTTGTAAAGTTTATTGACATGTTTGCGGACCTTGAAATTTGTTAATTGTAAGAAGATAAAAGATAATATTATTATAACAATTTTTTTAAAGTTCAAGTACCTATTACCGGCGGTACCTACCGGTCGAAGTGGAGGTGCTTGGGGGAGGCCTATGTTCAGCAGTGGACGTCTTTCGGCTGAAATGATGACCTATTAAGCTGTTACGATATAGAATTAATTTGTAAGTAGGCGGTAGGTATACCAACTTATGCGTAGTTTACACATATCTATGGTAATGTTGACGTTACTCTAATCGTTACATAAGTCCACCGTTACTCTAATCGTTACAAAACCACGTAAGTCCGAAGAATGATGATTTCATGAAACAGTTATTCTTGGGACTTACGTGGTCTTAGAGAGTTGTGTTGATGACTTTAATGATTATAATTCTGTAAACACATATTTCTTACGGCCGCGATTCATATATTAATCAACGTACAACTTAATACTGACCAGCAAATTCCAAAAAACCTAAAAAATATTGAATTTCGCGGGCTACCCTGGCGCTTTCGCCTTAAGTAAAAACTGGAATATTTGTAGGTAGTAGGTAATAGTTTTGTTGTAAATATTGCACTAGAATTTGGCCAAGGTTTTGAGATGTTTTCCCTTTGACACTACACCCGTAGCTCGTATCTATAAGCCAGGCCGTCACACTTACACGTGTTAGTCCATACCATAAAAATTACTGAATCGATTTTGATGAAACTTGCACTGTTCCCTAAATTGATGTAAATGTAAGCCAATAAAAAATGGTCACGATCCGATTAACAGTTGCGGAGAAATGCGTGGACAAACATACATACTCGTACATACATCTATAAAATTTTGTATATTTGTTTGCAAGCCCTAATAGATTGTCATATGTGAATAAATTCAGTTCCAATAATATTATATACATAGGTACGTGTCGAATTGATGACCTCCTTTTTTTGAAGTCGGTAATAAAAATGTCACACAGTAATCGAATCCGCGAAGCCGTCGCCGTCGCCCGATTGCTCAGCCAGTCAGTCACTGTGCCAAACGTTCTTATTTTGCTCATGGGCTAAAAGTATTTTTCTGTAGATACAAATTAGATTTTTCGTAAATATAAATTGATACAAAAGACTGAAGATTTTTTATTAGCATTTGTTTCTTCCGTCGTGAGTAGGTTAGGTACAGACGCAAGCTACTACAATCTGTCAAATTTCTTTGATAGATTTTCAACTTTATCGGTAAAGCATAAGGTTCAAAGTTGATTGGGAAAATTTGACAGTTTCGGGTAGGTTGATGTGCTGGCGTCTGTACCTACTAAACTAGTTTTAATTAAGATGTTAGGTAATTATTTATTGAGGTCATACTACTTTGACCTTCCTACATGGCGTTTTACAATGGAAGATTGTATTGATACAAATTCATTCATATGTACATTTTTCATTGGAATTAGGTGTAATCTTAGTTCTGAATCAGTCGATAATAATTGATAAATGCCTGTAATAAATCAATTACAGGCATTATTCACGGGGTATTTACAAACTATGACCTCTAAATTGTCTTTCTGAAAGTAAGCTGCAAGCCATAGGCGCAGCGTAACAGATACTGAAATAGTACAAGTACCTACTTATGTACCAATTAGGAGTAGGTTCCTATGTGTTGTTCATTGATCGTCGCTGAGATTGTGACTAGATTTTGAATGATTTTAATTACGGGTCTTCTGATATCATGATCAAACAAAAAGTGAGTTCCTACTATGTAATGCTATTTATGTTACGTGTTTCCTACAATTTCGAGACAAAGATGCGTACCTTTACCTTTATAATTACTGTTATTGAAACACGAACTATCCTCGATCCTCCGCGCGAGCGCATGCTAATGAATTACGCAACTGCCCGATTTACACTGGGTGCATTGCCCAAAGACGTGCGCTATGGCTACGACCTCGTTCGTACATTAGGTGTACCACTGTGACTGCACATGTATGTGAATAGCACACAATAAGAGGTAAGTAAGACACAGCGTATGAGTAAGTCAATATTAGTGAGAGAACAAGGCTGTTCGAAGCACGTTGACGTAGTCAAGACGCAGACCTTCATATAAGTGCCTACCTGCTACACAACTCTAATTCAGTTAATTTTAGTTATCCTATTCAGCTAGTACCTACATAATTATCTACCTGTTATTATAACATTTGTCAATGTTGGGATATTTGCGAGTATATTTTTTTAAAAGCTGAACTGTTTTGGAATGAAACGACACAGATAGACTTGTTAAAAGTGTGGATAAAAAGTAACCTATATTATGCTAATCCAGGTGGATAAGTATAATATAGGTTACTTTTTATCCTGAAACATGTAGCGGTTTTCTAAGGCTGCGCGTGAAACCGCGGGCAATAGCTAGTAAAATAATAAATTTACGTCTTCGGTTACCAATGAAGAATTATAAATAATAGCGTTATGCAGTTAATTTCGGAATGTGCCTAATTGTAATGATCAATAAATCATGTAAACGTCCATCGATTAGTGAGCAGACAATTGTTATGAAGTAACAATTAATATTTCGCAGCAGCTGCACAGTGCACGAGCACCTAATTACGTATTGAGGTAAGCAGAGTTAGCATAAGGTTGGCACGACGACGTTCGGTGCCGCAATGTGAGGACTCGGTAGGATACCTACCTACATACTATACTACACATTTCGTTTTAATTCAGAATAAACCTACAGAACCGAGAAAAAGGCAGTTATAAATAGCATAACATAGTTATATACATAAATATAAATTAACTCTCTCTCGAAATTGTAAGAAATACGTGACATAAATAGCATAACATAGGAACTGACTTTTTCTTCATGATCATGATATCAATTGGTACGATAGTGCATGGACACTATGGATGGGTCGAAATGATACCTTACTAGGTATCATTTAGGGTACGGGCTTTTCGATTTTCACATTTCGCTGATACGACTTTTCCTTTGAGTTTTCACACTTGCGAGTAAATATTACTATCGCAAAAGAAAAAAGAGTTTTCATGCCTAAGCCACTCGATACTTAGGTAGGTACCTTATATGACCAAATAAACGGGCATACAATTCCCATTAAATTAAAATCATTTGTGGTATTTAGACTAAGTAATTCGAACCATTCAAGGAAGCCGGAGAAAGCAATAAAAGAAAACCAACTAAATTGCGGAGGTCCTTCTGAGTAAGCATGCCTATGTCTACATAGAAAATTTATTGCCCTGTGCATTTGCGTGCATCGTGATATTAGGCAATCACTCTATATATTGATAGCTTACACCAATTTTCTGTACACATCATTTATTTATTGCATGTATTAATCGAACCTCTAATAATTCCCATTTTGAGCACTTAAAAATATTATTTAACAATAAATTGATTGTGCCTCTTTTTGAATCTCAAATAAATAAAATTTTGGGAGTCTAAAAATACTAAATAGCTAAGTACCAAACTGCGACCAACTTAGATGTAGCTCTCGCTGGCCGCTGCCACGACAAAGCTTGCTTTGCTCGCTCGGCTCGCGCGCGGTTGTTCACAGTTCTAACGTAACCTAACCTATTTGGTCGGGGTGCCCTAGCTTAGTTACTGCGACGAACTGTGAGAAAAGGCCAGAAAGTTAAAAGAAAGTTCGTTAGTAAGTCAATCAATACGTTTTTAGTGGATTAGTTCAATATTTCCCTTTATTATACTAATAGCTTCTACCCGCGACTTCTATCGCATGAAAGTCGTAAGACACTACAACATACTAAAATAACAGCCACATTTCCCACCCGCGCTATTACTTCTTTTATCGCTCAGCGTTCTTTCTGACTTTTTTTTCTTTTTGTTCGGCTCCTAAGGGTCGTAGCGCGATGTTCTATAAGTCTTTAACCTTCAACAAGAATTGGGCTATCAAATGCAAATTATTTTTTCATATTCGACTGGCAGTTCCAGAGATAAGTGCGTTCAAACAAATAAACTTTTCAGCTTTATTATTAGTATAGACACCGGCTGACTTTCTTTAGTGCCTGGACGAAAATGGTTTATTTGAGAGAAAAAAAATCTGTGCCATAGGCTTCTATTCCGTTCACCTTTTATATCCCTTTTTTTGTCCAGACGGTATATAAAGTCACCCGGTATACACATCACTACGACGAGATGGAACTCATCTAAGTACTTGCTGGGAAGTTTGTTGCGCCAGTTCTTATTCCCAGCTGTAACACTAGGAAGTGGTAAAGGGTGGCCGTTGTTTTTTGACGTTCAAAAACTGGTACTGTTGGTTGAAAAAGAATAAGAGCGTTGTATTTTGTATTTGTATACCTAACTTTCATTTTTACCTTACTTGTTCGTCAAAATATGTCATCGATGGTTCTAGCTAATACTACCGAGCTAGAACCATCGAGTAAATATTTTGAAAATGTTATTTCAATGTCCAAGAAAGATGTTTATTGAAATATTTTAAGATTAAATTCATAATTATAATGATCCATAACAAAACAAAAAGCGACACACCCAAGTTGTCTGTCTAGAGATGTTAGATTAACTTAATAAGCATGTTTTGAAATAGTTTTTCCCCATTTTGTGGTGCGTGCAAGTCTCGCAGCTATACGCAACCGAGTTTCATACATGCATCCATCCATACCTACCTAGTACCTACTTAGAAATATAATCTTTGTAATGTGTACATTAATATTTAGGTAGTGTACATAAATGAAGTTCCCAATTGTCTATGTTTTAATTTTCACGCCTGAACTGTTACACCGGTTTTAATTGAGTGGTTAAGCTTGATTAGTTTCGATATCATTGACATGAATGCAATATTAAATTCACTATTTATTTGTTTTTTTGTCCGCTACGATACTACGATTCGTTTGGCCTACTTGTGATTGCTTAATTAGCGTAATAAATTGAACTGATTTAGATCCTCAAGATTTTTCATGATTGTCTATGTAAAACACTTCTTTCTACACTTTACGTAAACTTTTCTTTCCTACAAGATATACACTTTACATACAAGTATTTTTTTAGTTGGTTTACATTAACCATACATAGCAATAATAATTATAGTAACATCAGCTGCATCTCTAAGGTTGCCGACGTGCGGTGGGGCTTGCGCGCTCTAATGAAGGTCTGTGCTAGTAGTTTGTAGAGTTTACATTGCGGAGACGGTTGAGGGTGGCTTCGGCTCCTCGTACACCTTCCAAAAGTTCGGGACCCCATGATTGCGAGAAATGTCAGACATAATAATAGTAATTTATGTAATTTCAGTTATCAGGACATTTCAGTTAAGTACCTATTTAGTTATTGACAACTTATAAACTTTGTACAAAAGCGACAGGTTAAATGACAATAAGATGTGTGTAATTGATTAAAATTCGCTGATTGACGTGAAGATAGCCCGGATTACTTAGATTGCAGTCGTTTGAGCAAATCGCCCTGACATTCTGTAGGTCTGAGGTCGATACGAAGGTAGTCATGTGTGTGCACAACACTAATATGTTATAGGTACTACGTAGTATTATATTATTTGTGGTCACTTCGGACACGTCTATTTAATTTAATCGCTTGAAATAATCCTCTTTATCACAGCGACTAAGAACTCTTTGCCGTTAAAATTAAATGCATTCAACCTCCATACTAACCGACGAATATTCCAGACTCCCACGGATCAGAGGGTCGTAAATTATAGCCATTTTTTGTTTAATTCACGCCCGCAATTTTATAAAATTCTGTTAACTGGTTTGAATCCAGGTAGACAACCATAATAATACTTATTTTTTAGGGTTTTGTAGTAACCCGTATAGTTTCACCAAGTCTGTACTCTGTATGTTTGTCCGTCCGTGTGTCTGTCCGCAATTTAACTCAGAGACTCTTGGTACTAAAAAGCTGTAAGTAATTTGGCATGGTTATACATTTTAACACGCTTACAAAATTATGCAATAAAATCTTGAAACGTACACGTAAAGCAGTGGTGTTGTTTTATTCGGGGTTGGATATGTCTTCCACAAATATAAACTTAAATATTCCGGTATTCGTTTGCGAAATATTAAGTTTAAAGTGGTATGTTTTTCTACACATTTCTTTATGTTAGTTTACGCCACATAAAAAAAAAACTTTGTTTTACAAGTGTCAAGTCACAAGGGTACTTTTGTTCAAAGTTTATAGTTCATCAAACGCTATTTTTATAGACAGTTACAGGTTATTCTTATAATGTTATAGTCATTTCTTAATTATTCTATACGGACACTACAGTTATATTCAAGTTTTATGATTTCAAAACATTTTAGACTCGAACCCCCTTATTACAAAACAAGATTTTTCTTTAGATCAGGTTTAAACCACCGAGCCAGTTATTGAATTAAGAACCTAAATGAAGTAGAAATGCAGTTCTGTATACAATAAAAAAGTAATTAATAAAAATTAAACCGACTTCAAAATGAAATTAACTCAAAATCATGAAATAACTTTAATTACGGAAGTCTGTGTCTTCGGATCTGTATTTTGGTTTTAGTTTTTTGCCACCGAATTCCGAAATTAAAGTTATTTCATAATTTTGAGTTAATTTCTTTTTAAAGTCGGTTTAATTTTTTTAAATTACTTGTTTATTTCGTAATTTTTAGTTTCAAGGAAAAAATGGAATATTGTTTGTAATAAGTAGGTAATAGTTTTGTTGTAAATATTGCACTAGAATTTGACCAAGGTTTTGAGGTGTTTTCCCTTTGACACTACACCCGTAGCTCGATCAATAAGCCAGCCCGTCACACTTACACGTGCATATGCACGTGCATATCTTGAAAATTACTGAATCGTTTTTGATAAAACTTGCACTGTTCCCTAAGATGAAGTAAATGTAAGAGAATAAAAAAAATGGTCACGTTCCGATTAATAGTTGCGGAGAAATGCGTGGACAAACATACATACATACATCTATAAAATATTGTTTATTTATTTGGAAGCCCTAATAGATTGTCATATAAATTTGAATCTAATGCAGTTCCAATAATATTATATACATAAATTATTAATATTATATACAGAAATAAAGTTCGAAATGCGTGCACTGACTGGACAGGTCCTCTCAATCTGTGTGGTTCTTTCCTCAAAAGACCATCTCAGACATCGACCTACATGGTCTTCATATAACCTGACCAAGATTATGTCTGGACTTTAAAAGAGACTATGACCTCTGAGTTTGTTTCGGCCTTTCTTCTCAGAGTAGTCAGATAGGAAACATCGACCTCATCTAGTTTAAAAAATATGATTGACGTGTAAAAGTGTTTGTGTAAACCTATTTACAAAAATAAAATCATTTATCAAATATTTAGAAGGCAAATATATATTCAAAGGTTTAGACTAGAACTAAAGTTAGATTTCATTTTGTAATAAGAGGGGAAGTGTTTATCCAAGGTTGGTTGAACTAACAGTGTAACATTGTAGACATTTACAATGACAATGGCATATGTCGGTACGTAGTAGTAACTGCCTCGTTGGTATAACGGCCGCTAGCGCTACTGCTGAGCAAGAGGTAGGTTGGGCAAAGTGATATTGGGTTTTCTGTGCCCGGTTGATGGCAAAGCAGGCTCGACCACCTATTACATGGAACTTGAACATACCTGGCGATATGTGGGTGTACTATAACATCTCCCTTTGCCTAAACCTCCTTTGACAATCACAGGCGTGATGTTATCTATGATTATGTTTGTCGCATAAGTAGTATTTTTTCCGTATGATCATGTAATTTTTACAGTCAACGAAACAATGCTGCAATGCTTCGAAGTATTGATGTATAATTGGCGGGGCGTATGAACAAGTGGGCGAACAATAGCAAGCCTAAGACCATACTACGACAACTTATAAAATATTTACACACAAGACGTGTTTGGCCCTAACTACTTGCGTGTGCGATTGGCAGACTTTTATTAAAATAGCATTTGTTCTGATTTATTATTATTTTAAACTAGGTTTACCAAAAAAAAAATTAAAGCCTTCGTATTCAATGCTTTGAAGGCTAAACCCTGTTAAAAGCTATTGGAATTAATAACGTCTTCATTAGTTAAACCTCTATGGTGTTTAATTGTTGTGACTTAAACTTTTTCTAGCCAGTGGCCTTCAAAATAGGCCTGTTTTTGTAGGTGAATAGAATACAAAATGCAATAGTGTTTGTAATAAGTTGGCTTGTCTACTTAACATCGCCGTCATCGCCTGGGCTGCGCTTGCGCCACAGCGTTATAACTGCGTTGCGCCACGCGTGGGTCATATGAAGTCATTATTAACGATAATGATAACGCTTACCGCTAACGCATTGTCCAGCGTCTGTACTACAGTCTAACAGCACTCATTACACTGTATGGTATACACAGTCACGGTAATAGTGACACAGTTGTATGTTATTTGTTAATTTAATTAAAGGTTTATTCATTCAGACTTGGCATTAATTGCATTTAAATTGCACTATAGCGTGGCAGGCACACCTACGACGCGCGAAACTGTTACCATGAATTCAGCACATGATTCTAGAACCCCGTAGTCGAAGATAATAAAAAAAATCTGCTGTTTCATAAAAAGTGGACCCTCGCGGTTAAAAATATATAGACCACCATTTTTTTTTGAAACAAGCGATGAAATTTTGACCGCTGGACGTTTCAGAATCATGTACTGAATCTATTTGTAACAGGTCCCGCCACCCTGTATACTAACTCAAAATGTTGACCTAGTAGACCTTTAGCTTAATTCAAAGTGTATTTTTATTCTAATTCAGCACCTTTTTGTAATCAAATCATTTCTAAATATACTTTTAATGATCCATTAGTGTACCCATCCTGTTGAGCCGGTTTTGGCTTTATAGATGTACAAAAAATATTTGTCTCACAGTCACCCACCTGTATAAAGAAGATTTGAATCGATGATTTAAATGCCAATGTAATCGAATGAGCAATATTTAACAAGCACAAACACTCACGCCTCTACTACTTTATGTGTTGTGCTTTGTTGCGTCCGCGCATATTATTTATCTATGGTATAAGGTTTGTATTGTATAAAATGTTAAGATTTATTCCGGTCTGATCTCCTGAACCCCCCTCCACCCCCCTCCTCGATCCCCTGCTAGTTCGTCTTCTATTTTAATCTCTGTCTTATCCACTTTATCTTATAGGTTTACTCTTTTTGACAGGTAAGTACAGTCAAGAGAAAATAAAAGTTTCATGATTTACAAAATTAAATAAAGTTTTTATTTTTAAATGTCTCATGCGTGCTCTATGGGATTGAGGCCACGG
Source organism: Luperina nickerlii (assembly GCA_963855955.1). Taxonomy (NCBI): domain Eukaryota; kingdom Metazoa; phylum Arthropoda; class Insecta; order Lepidoptera; family Noctuidae; genus Luperina; species Luperina nickerlii. The sequence goes on from OY979674.1 coordinate 13,167,151, forward strand.
CAATACAAGTGTTTTCTCCAAGTACTCTCTGGTGCCCCGAGCTGTGTGCGAATGCGCATGTTTCATCATGGGTATCGATTTCGTGGTTTTCTAGGGTGCTGAAACCGAAGGTGAGGTCAAAATGAAAATCCAAGACGGCGGATTTTTTTTTAATTTTACAATTTCATAGAAGCTGGTTATTCTCATTCGATAAAGGGCGACAATTTTTTTTCGAGTGATCGAAAAATAAATTTCGAATTTGGAATGCATCGTGAAAAACTTTCTATTAAATACTCGTAATCTATCACTGCTGATGGGATGCACCCAATATTCTCGGACTCTCTTCTTGGTTTTCCTCTTCCGTTGTATGAGAGCAATAATAACCTTTCTGGACAATAGTGTTTTAATTTTCATTGTGCGACCGTTCTCTTCAAAAGTCGGTTACAAACTTACAAATCGTTCGAGAATAGTCGAGCGACTGTTGGCTAGTTTGCGCACTCATCACCCCAACCAACTGTTTAGTATATTAGATTAATTAGTTCGTGTCTTAGGGGTATATAATAATAATAATAACGCGACAGTTATTCGAAAATAACCAATTATGTAAATCTATTAGCAGAAGCTGCATGCCTGCCATGCATGCCCATGTTATTGAATCAGACGGACATTACGAAAGGCTTAGAGAAAAGTCCTGTCGATCGATTTTCATTACCAATGTCAAATAAAACCAAAAGTTTGTCGCCACGTCGTGTTAAGTAAAATTATTATGTAAACTCTACTGACCTTGTTCCAACCTGTCCTCGCGTATCGTAAGTTTGGTAGGGTCACTTCATTTTGCACTTTGATTACGTGACATCTGGGGCCTTAGTACGTAAATATTGTTTCCTAAATATTACTAAATAATATCCATGAATAACTTGTTTAATATAGCACTTACATAATAATTGATAAAATGAAGTTATGTAAGGATAACGTTTGTTTTGATAATGCAGCCTTGAGCTAGGATAGGTCATTCGATCTATGATTTGTTTATTGTTGACAATTAGTATTTACTACCGTACGCAAAATACACGCATTGACGTGGAGTTGCGGACACCAGCCCGTATTACCTATTACCTAGTATTTACCATTTATAACAGCTATAAAGAAGCACAACTAATTCCTATTTTGCATTCCTAAAAATATTAAGAAAGACAGCAAAAAGTAAAAAAAAACGGCTGGTAAAAAAAAGTGTGCTGCATTAGAGACCCAAAAGTTTTTAGAGGCTCATTAATTTAAAAAAGCGTACTTCATTACAAGGTCAATAAGTTTTTAGACTTCCCGCAAAATAGTTCCTTAAATAATCGAAACATATTACATATATAGCAATTCTGTATCGTGAGATCTCACAATAACATCTTCTGAAGCATTACACTGCACTCCATACATCCCTGGGCAGGTAACAGTAACCGTTTACTGGTCCATTACATCAGATGTCAGTAATTTATCATCACGATCACAAAACATAATGCAACCATGTTGTCAGAGGCAGATATCGCCGCAGATTTTAAACATTAGATCATAAATTTGAGAGTCGTCCGTTTGTATCATACCTAGTAGGTCGGACGATCTTTGCGCTGGTCATTAAATTCTTAGTTGGTCACGTAATATTAGACATCTTTTATTTTATATGATACTGAAGGTTAACCGGATGATCCACTATATGAGGCAGGAGAAGCATTCGTATGAGGACTGACGCGTTCATGGCCTTAGAAATCAGGCGACGGGTTGAGAATGATAACATCATCACTCTTGGTACGCATTTCATACAAAATGATCAGTATGTCTGCATCTGCGTGGTAAGCCTCATGTTTGCTAGCAGAATAATTAATTGTCTGATCTAATCATTTCATTTTCATTAGAAAGACTGAATTTTGGACGTGAAGTTATGCGTGTGGGTATGCTGGTTAGACATATACATATACAATATTACATTTATTACACTATTCCTTTTAGAGGGTTGTTGTTGAAGTTTTATATTGGTGGTTCTTTCTTGGTACCTAGTCAGGTTAAAAATATCAATTTATATGACTACCTATAAATCATATCGAATTAAATGTTTTGAACTGTGACTAAAATATTGAAAATGCGTAGGTAGGTATTTAATAAAAAAAAATTCTATGGTTGTACGTTGAACGAATTATGATGAAACATATTATTGAAACTTTAACAAAAATAGAAGTATATGTAGTAAAAATTGCTTAAATTTCTCATTCAAATGTCAATGATATGTATACACGCGGTACCTATAATAGTCTTAAATTAGATATACTAGCTAAAACGAGAATCCGTCTCGATATTTATGTACAATGTATACACAATACTTACAGTTCCTAGACTTACATAACAGTGCAGGAGTTGCGTCAACCTTTAACAGAATCGTAAAGTTCATCAATTCGTAGCGAGTTTATTTAATTATTGTTTCATTAATTGCAAGTTTTCTTGATATGGAGTTTGCTTTGTTAAATCATTATAATCACTAGCCTATAGAAAAAGTACATTGTTGAAAATAGGCCGTTCAAATCTCGCCATTTAACTAGACCCTTGTTTACTCTCATCGAGCCGCTCTTGGAAGGCTATTGCTGCACTTAGCCTGAGGGCGTTCTACCCTACGCTGGCCGATAAATTATGACGTTTTGTAAATATCATAATTTAAACGTCAACGGAAACACTAAAATTACCACATTTATTTCACATTTAAAGTGTCTAGTTACTCCTATTTAATAACACAGTTATAGTGTAGTTCGCGCACTGGATTCGAAACCACATTTTGGGGGTCTGTCCGCCTTTATTCGTCTTAGATACTCGTACGAGTATCTTATCGACATCGACACTGGAAAAGAAAAACTACTTTTACCTATACCTACATACATATCCCCTTTAAATACTTATGAAAATATATATATTAGAAATATTCAGTTTATTCTGCTGAACTCTTGCAAGCAAGGAGTTTAGTAGGTACGTCATGATATGAAAACTACTTCGTACCTTGTAATCGAACTACATAGTATAGATATACTCACTTAAGAGGAAAGTTTTGCATTTGAACGCGATAAATATGTGCTTTATGTGATATAATCATGGAAAATATCTGGCATAGGTATCTGTGAAGGCGAAAGAGATGTTTGTTTTATTTTACTTAAACAAATGGATTGAGGCCAATATGCTGCTGAAAAGTTTATACAAAAATATGGTGGTTCCGTTTTCCTTTTAGGATCGGAACCGTAATAAACTTATTGTTTAATTTTACTCGTGTAATAAATCGCCTATGTAGGTAATAGGTAACACGGGCTGGTGTCCGCAACTCCACGTCAATGCGCGTATTTTGCGTACAAAGTATATCATATGTATATACATATGTATAATCCCACTATAATACAATATGAGTCGCCAATTACTTGATTGACTTTTATAGAATCCATACTTTAATATTATATATTCGAAAGTAGGTAACTCTGTCTGTATACAGTTACCTTTTCACGTCTGAACCAGTGAACGGATTTCGATAAAATTTGGTAAGGATAGATGGCATTCAGTAGCAGGCAGGATGGATGGATGGGATCCTACCCGTAACTACCGTTACGGGTAGTCAGAAGCCAGAAAGTCTGACTACCAGTCTTATCAAGGGGTAGCATATTACCCAGTAACTGGGTTGTGGAAGTCAGATAGGCAGTCGCTCCATGTAAAAAACTGGTATTCAGCTGCATCCGGTTAGACTGGAAGCCGACCCCAACATAGTTGGGAAAAGGCTAGGCAGATGATGTTGAGATGGCATCCTGAAGAAGGCCTGACATACTTTTTGACACGGTAAAACGTTCCCGTGGGACAATTTCTGACATCCACGCGAGAGAAGCCGCGGGCAGAAGCTATAGAGCGATATCGTCTATCCCTTCTTTCCGCTCATGTACCCGAGTCTCTTTGTAATAGGGATGGTAGGGTACAGTAGGCTGGCGGTGCGGAGGGACGTCGCTCTGTGTAGCTTCGTGTTTCGGGTGCTGCGCGGCTGGCTGCACCACCCCGATCTGTTAGCGGGGCTGGGGCTGCGCGCGCCTCCCGGTTGCGGAGGTGCGCGTCGCCCCACGCCTACGCTACTGGAGCAGTTCTCTAGGACTAACCTGAACAAGTTTGCCCCCTTGTCACGCGCCATAAGACTGTTAAATATTATTTCAAATGAGGTAGATATATTTCACTGCACTCTGATGAAGTTCACAGGAGTAGCACTGAAGTGCATTGAGAATGTTTAGTTGTGTGTTATTTGTTTTTCTAATTGTTTGTTATTTTAATTTTATTTTTGTTGTGTATCTTAGTAGTAACATCGCATTGGCGTCATAGCTGTTAAGGTGTTATTTACGTAATTTTAAATAAATAAATAAATAAATATGTCTTCATGCCACTAAATTATAACATGCCAGCAGTGCCCCGTGGTTTCACCCGCATAAGTTACGATCCCGTTGGAATATCGGGATAAAAAGTAAGGTATCCTATGTGTTAATTCTGGTTGTAAACTATATGTGCGCCAAATTTCATACAAATCCGTTTTATGGTTTTAGCATGAAAGAGTAACAAATATCCATCCATCTAACCATCCACACAAACTTTCGCGTTTATAATATTAATAGGAAGTAGGATTCACTTGTAACTGACCGACTGAAAATGTTCAATTGCCTGTCGAAAGTTATATACGCATTCAGAAGGCTTCCCCTTAATGATGTAAGCGTTTTCTTAGCATTTAAGTACGCATTCAGAAGTGCAGGTCAATTTGCATTGAAGACTGCCTTTCTATGCAAGACTCATTTAATTTTACGAATTAAGACGGATAATCTTTCGAAAGGAAATTTATATTCTACAATTGCGTAAGGTTTGCGGTTCGAACGTAGGCCTGTGTTCTATTATATACGACGAGTACCGTAATTGCAGTTACTGAACTATAAATTAATGGTGGTCAAAGGTGAATGTACCATGTTCGATTAATCTGTTACTATCACTTCTCGTTTCCCAATAAGCGAAAACTAATATAAAATAATGGCTTAAGATGCTATTTTGTCGCACAATCGAGAATTGTTAGTAGTGGTGTCTTGGAGTGAAAGTCGTCATTGCAAGCAAACTTTCGTTATCTGTATAACTACCGGGAGCGGTCTAATATGCGCAAGAGTCGCTCGTGATCAAACGGGATGATCATTTTCTCACGAATTTGAGTGTCTAGACCGATTGTAAAATTTTTTAATGCAATTATTAATAGTTGATTGTTGTCAATTAATTCTAAAGATGAAATTGCTTCCTCTTGTTGCTCGTGGTATCGCTCAAAGTAGGTATCATTATTCATTATTACAGTGCTGAAAAAGCAACTTATTTTATTGTCAAAGAGGAGTGATTCAAATCTAAACTAATAATACAAAGAGAAAATATTTAATTTTTTATGTTTGTTTGCTACGCTTTCACGCTAAAACAGCTGAACGAATGTCTATGAAATTTGGCACATGGGTAGACCATGACTTGTATTAGAGCATAAATTACTTTTATCCCGATATTCCCACGGGATCGAGACTTATGCGGGTGAAACTGTGGGAGCAGCTAGTATCCAATACCATTGCGTAATTAATTTAAGTTAAGGGGGCATCAAAACATAAAAGAAAGAAAAAAGAAAAAAAAAGAATAAAAAATAAAAGAAAGAAAAACAAATAAAGAAAAGAAAAGAAAAGAAAGAAAAAAAAGAAAAAAAAGAAAAAAGAAAAAAAAGAAAGAAAAAAAGAGAGAAAAAAGAGAAATAGAGAGAGAAAAAAAAGAGAGAGAGAGAAAGAGAAATATAAAAAAAGAGAGAGAGAGAAATATTGAAAGTTGTAAGTTTAATTTCATTGGATATAATTTATATGGTTTTGAGAAGCCGTTGTCTAAGGGCGTGCCGATCGGTTTATGTGGGAACTAGGTACCTTTGTTTGACCTCTAAAAACGTGTTTATCAAATGTAGCTTAATATAGTGTAGTACAGTTCCATATAATGAGTTATAGTCAAGTTAAACTACACTGTAACAAGTTAAATGACTCATTTTACTTTTCAATGTTAAATATTAAAAATAATGACTGCTTTTGGTAAAAAAACAACTTTGTTTATTTAGTAAACCATTTTTCCTTACATTTGACATTGAGTTATTTAAATTGAAATACAATTTATTTTATTAACATCGTATTTTATTGTTTGAAAATGTATCCCATACAAAAGACATCAACGCGTCTCATACCAAATGTTAATTAGATACCTACTAAAATAAAATTATATTCTATTTACATTTTAAAGTGTATTAAATATTACTATTTGGCTAATTTCAGGAAAGCCAGGCACAGACTACCCGGTGCTTGGTGCAGTGCCATACACCAACTTTTACTGTGATGATCAGCCTTATCCGGGCTTCTTCGCTGACATGGAGACCCGCTGCCAAGGTAAATGGCCAAAAACAAATGAAAGACAAGAACAATGCAAAAATATGGAGATTGTTTCTCTATGATTTACATACATTTTTTTCTTACATAATCATGCCTACAGCGTTTTTGATTATAATTTGTCATATTACGTTTTTAACGCTTGATTAGCATGATGGCATTCTATTGTATATTGATTTACGATTTATTTTTTGAAATACAAGATGTTAATCATGTAACAAATGACGCCTGCTATTAAAGTAGGAGGAGTTTAAATCTTTATCTTTATTATGTACCTATCTGAATAACCGAAAAAAAACAGACAAAGAAAATTAATTGTAAGATGTGGGTGTTCATCTTTTTGGTTCTATTATCAGAACAAAGCTTTTGCGATTTTGTAGCTGAGACCTTGGCCGTGCTGTAATGATTTACTACTGACCTTAAGATACTTTGAGGTCAGATAATTATAACGTAAAGTAACCCGGACATGATCTCGACATGAAATGTTGGGTCAAAATCGTGAGATCTACGATTAGAGATACGCACTTAGCTTCTAATTTATTGAAGACGTCTTGCTAATTTATTAAATTATTGACTTGATTTATTACATTGAATTTACTTAAGTCATAAATGACTTTATAAAAAATAAAACATACTTTGGAACAACTTCCGCATCATAAAGGTTGAGGAATCATTACTTAACGTTGTTTAAAAGAGGTGCGGTGGCCCCATAAAACTTTAATAAAAATTCGTCAGAATTAAGTAATCTCATGAGAATATTGGAATTGGTCAAAGATATTTTACCAAAACACATAAAAATTAATATTCAAAAGTTTTCCTATGTGTCATTGAGATCGCGCTTGACTGCGAAGCTGAAAATGTCTGTTTCCATTTTTAATATCCTAATCTCAACCAACTAGGGCGCTACGGTACTCCCGACTGTTGGCCCAGCACTCTGCTTCTCTCAGAATAAGCGTGTCCAGTGTGGCATCGTTCCGCTTACGCCAAAGAAGTAGATGTTGCTCTAAACGAAACATGCCGAACGATTATAGACTGCCTGCAACCGACCCCTGTCAACGCACTATATCTCACAGCTGGCAAAGCACCACCAAAAATGCAAAGGGAAGTTGCAAGCGCTGTGGAGAAACAAAAACAGGAATCTGATACTAGACATCCACTACCTGGGGTACAACTGCTAGCGCAAAGGCTAAAAAGCAGACACAGCTTCTTGAAATCGTAAGCGTCTTTACCAGGAAAGCAGGTCGGCGCCCGTTGCAAACTGTGGCAGGATACTCTTCCCCCTCCTACTTACTGTTTACCACCAAAGGAGCATTTCCCTGCAGGGTGTGTAACCTTTTGTAGTCCGCTTGTAAGTCCCTGAACCCTATCCGGACGCAAAATGTAACGCCATCCTGATAAAGTGGGGCTATCTCGGCAGCAGGGTGTAGATGTGGAGCTATGTTTCAACATATCTCCACATCCACACCTGCATAACCTGCATGGAGCATAGTATGCGTACTATGACTTTGAGGTATTTCGTCCTGCTGATGGGGTTTCTTGGCATCGTCCTTCATCCATAGCATTGTGGTCACATCCACATTTGTGCTATGGATGAAGATTGTACAGACGCCAGCACATCAACCTACTACATTCTGTCAAATTTCTTTAATAGATTTTCAACTTTATTGCTAAAGCATAAGGTGCGAAATTGATTGGGAAAATTTGACAGTTTCGGGTAGCTTGGCGTCTGTACAATCTTAGTACGTTTGCCGTTTAAGCATTGGCAAAACTGATGATGGATGACCTGATAATGCGAGGCAAGATTAGATGTCTTCCTCTCTACAAACAATTTGAGACAATTCATACGCTCTACCCCAAATATGTAGAATGGGAAAAAGAGAAAGAGCTTTTTCGATTACAAACGCTACGCTTCAGTGTTGACACAATTCTAGCGAATTGAATATGGTACGTTTGCTTTTTCAGCGTGGCACTACTGCGACATCGATGGTCGCCAGGCGTCGTTCCTGTGCCCCAACGGCACGGTGTTCTCGCAAGGAGTGGCGTCGTGCGACTGGTGGTTCAACGTGCGATGCGCGCTGTCCCCGGCGCTGTACCGGTTGAACGCGCGTCTCTACCGCCGAAGGAAGCCGACGCGACCGAAGCCACATCGGCTCATAGACAAGAAACTCGTTTCAGAAATCTTTTTGTAAATACATATTGTATTATAAGTATGTCATGAGTTGCCAGATAAGAATTTTTTATTGTCATTAACCTGGTTCAACAACGAACTAGGTCGTTTTCAGAGGTTTGTTTTGAAAACGATAAAGTTTTTTCATTATGAACTCAAGTACCTAACTATTTAACGTGTTTGGAACAACCACCACTTTCTCTGAAGGTATAAAAAGCAAGAAACACCTCTATCTTAGCTTACGTGCAAAAAACTAGACCTGTATTACTTCTGCCAAGTGCTCTTTAAAATGCTAGCTTATTTGAGAAAGGAGTTCTATTTTGTGTAATAATACAATCATGTACAGACGCTAGCACATCAAGCTACTACAATCTGTCAAATTTCTTTAACAGACTTTCAAACTTTATTGCTAAAGCATAAGGTTCAAAGTTGATTGGGAAAATTAGACAGTTTCGAGTAGCTTCATGTGCTGGCGTCTGAACATTTAAATATGGACCTAGTACTTTTTGTCCTAGGAACATTTAGGTTTTTTACACATATGTGGAGTGTAAGAAGACATAAACGGCCATCCTATACAGCTTATAGCTGCTGTCGAAAACGAACAACATTTTATTTAAGCACTATATTTATTCTGAACTAGCTGCGCCCCGCGGTTTCACCCACATAAGTGTCGATCCCGTGGGAATATTGGGATAAAAAGTAGCCTATATATTAATCCAGCGTGTCAGCTATCTCCATACATTTTTTTTTCCAAAATTGAGCCGTTTGAGCGTGAAGAAGTAACAAACATATAAACACACACACACACGCTGACATACTTTCGCCTTTATAATATTAGTGTGATGAAGCTATGGTTTTGATTTAGTGAGAAGTGTATATAAGAGTAGGTACCTGTAGTAGAGATATTAAAATATCAGAATAGCAGAAACAAAAAGTGGTGCTTCTCAACAGTAAAGTAGTAAAGAAAAATAACTATAACTATGTATCTGACAACTTTTGACAACTCTAGTATTTGTACGGAATTAGACTATTTCAGTAGTTCCAAGTAGTAGGTATAAGTTAGATTATACCATAAACTATTGTATGTGATAGAAATCTGTAAATAAAAGTGAATAGTGAAATAAAATCGACTTAGTACAATTACTGAGTATGCTAAGCATATTCTCTCATTGTAGTATGTCGATAGCCTAAAATCTTAAAATTCCTTAAAGCTATGAATCATTTTGGCTTTAACATAAAAAGTAAACAGACTGTACCTACGTACATCTCATTCTATTAGAAAACTTGTAAATAAATAGGACTTGTCTTGTAAGTTGTACTTTTAATAGGTTTTCATAGTCAGAGGTTCCATCCTTAAATGTTTTAGTGAAGCCTTAAAAATATATGTACTTAAATAAAAGGAACGTAGAAAGATCACGAATGAAATGTATAAAAAAACTTTACCTTTAAAAATAAACAATTCATAATACGCACATTATCTCACTGTGGTGTCGTACTTTTAAGTTAATAAATATAATAATATGATTGTTACTGTCCATATGAATTTTAAGGAGTTTGCAAGATATGAACCGTTCTTCTTCTCTATGCCTTTTAGTTGGTCCTACGTTTTAAACATGGCACACAGTCACTATTGTGTAAGCATCCAAGTAATAAACCATGTATCGATTTTCATTCAAGAAAAACGTTGACGACAACGTTATAGTTATATAAATTCAGGATGATAGAATAGAACCTGGAAATAAATGTAGGTGGGCCAATGATGACCAACGATTGCTATTGTTATGCTAAAATTGAATTAATCTATCTATAGTATCGGCATGACATATTAAAGTCTCATACCCATACTGCATGGTGAAATGTCATAGTGAAAATAAAAGCCACCAGAAAACATGATGGTAGTGAGGCTGACTAGCCCGCGGGGTCGATAAAATGCATCCAATTAGACATAACTTGTGCAACATAATAGTGATATTATGTGATTTGTAAGAGTATCCGTATATTTGCCACACTGGTCTCTCTCAACCACCGATAGCTTGATATTGAAACCTTGCTTGTATTGAAACTTGTGCATATGTAATTGAATTATACAGGCTGGAAAGTTCGAGTGGGTCTTGGATCTAAAGTACCATAAATATTTAAGGCTGGTTGCAGTAGCAAGTTTTACTTTAAGCCTTGTACGCACTTGGAGACATGTGTGTCTGTGGAACGTGGGTTCAGTGAACAAAATGAACGCAATGGTCGTGTGTCCGAGCGACAATTGCTTTGGTTAGGACGCGGCCTCTTGGCACCGTCTTGAACTGACCTGACACAAATGCAGACAAACTCTATAATACCTGTACCAATATTAAGTGAAGTTATTCAGGGCTCGTTTGAACTTTCCACCCTGTTCGTATAATTGCTTAACGTAGGTGCAGACGCCAGCACATAAAACTACTACAATCTGTCAAATTTCTTTAATAGATTTTCAACGTTATCGCTAAAGCATAAGATTCAAAGTTGGTTGGGAAAATTTGACAGTTTGGGGTAGCTTGATGTGCTGGTGTCTGTACATCAAGAAATTGATGAAACCTGATGTAGGTACGATTATCATAATATGTTGTAGTGAGATAATATAATGAGAAGTAGGTACATTAAATCGCATAAATAGTAAGTTACTACTGCCATGAATAGGTAAAGATAATAGAAAGAAAGACGTACATTAAGGTACTCAAAAGAAGAGTCTAGTTTGTGAAAGATTTTTTTAAAGATATTGAGGCCCGCTTTTATGTCTCTATTATCTATAAGATTTTGAATACATAGTAGGTATATACAGTGCTTATGACTGCCTCAACTATTGTAATAAATGTTTCCTAATTTGTTTAAGTCAATTTGTAGATACAAAACTTTTTTCCACATGGATTACATTAAATAGATCTTATAAGCTCAGTGTATTTTATATCCTCTTGTGCTTATTTTTTTTAAGTTTCTGACTTAATTTAGAGAGATTGCTTTTCACAAAATTAAATGTATGTAAGTATGAAGATAGATAGCATACTGTTTAATATGTAGGTAAACTATAAATATTACAGATATAAACGTAGTTATTTGTAAGAGGTGACACATTGGGAGGTTTTATCGCTAAAAGCGATCGTTTAAAGACAATCTTTGGATTGTCAAGGGAGAAAGGCGAGTCAATACTGCAGGTAGTATGTGATGTACCATTTACGTATATACAATAAATACATATGTATGTACATACTTATCCATATCATTATATACAGGATGTGGCGTAAGTAGTGGTCCACCGTTAGGAATTCGATATACCAGATAATTTACTATAACATACTACAATTTTAACCATTTTAGTAGTAATTTTTTTATACAAAAATCCCTCTTGAATTTGCATGATTATGTGAAAAATTATGGTTAAAACAGAGAAGAACTAACTTTTTCTTCAAAAGCTCTAAATTTACATAAAAACCATAATTTTACACGACAGCTCTAGTATTTCAGCAGTAAATACCAGAAATCAAAATGAAAATATAATGGTTTTTGTTGAAACTACAACCAAATTTGTAACAAAAGGTAGAAATTTCATAAATAAAAAACAAAAAAAATATATTTTTGGAACCATTGGATAAAAATGGTTAAAATTCTAATATGTTATAGTAAATTGTCTGGTATATCAAATCCTTAACGGTGGACCACTACTTACGCCACACCCTGTATACCTACTAGCTTCCGACCGCGGCTTCGCCCGCGAGGTATGTCGATAAAAACTATCCTATGTCCTTTTCCGGGATGCAATTTATCTCTCTGCCAAATTTTATCGAAATCTGTTCAGTGGTTTAGGCGCGAAAAGGTAACATACAGATAGGCAAACAGACAGAGTTACTTTCGGATTTATAATATTAGTGTGGATTATCAGATTATAACTTTTAGTTTACTGTACATTGTGCCTCTACCTTCTTCATAAGTTGGTTATGTTATTCTGTTAGTTAATCAATTCGTACCCGTATCAGATCGACGTTTTGCATGAATACACATAATTGCTTGTTACTACATAGCGATGGGTGTTAACACGCACTTTTTGTTCCATTTTACTTTCATCAGCTTGAAGGTCAAAAGAAATAACTCTAACGATTGTGTAAATGATTGCTTTAATAAACTAGTTCTTATTATATATTTCACATGCTAGTGCATTTAAGCAAAAATTTGCTGGGTGACATGTGATTTGACGTATTCCTTTATAGGCGCGAAATCGTGTAAACTATAGAATGTTACAAATGCCCTTAAAAATGTATGTTACCTACAGCATTCCATAAAGTGTTATTCAGTTCTTCCATTAGGAAATATTACCGTATGCAAAATACGCGCATTGACGTGGAGTTGCGGACACCAGCCCGTATTACCTATTCATCATCAGCCTATAATGTTCCCACTGCTGGGACACAGGCCTCTCACTGAGAGGAGGCCTGTATTACCTATTACCTAGGAAATATTAAGTGGCAGCCCGTACACTGGATTTGGTCTCGCCCCTTATTAAGTACCGTAAACTTAAATATAACTGCGAAATGTAGCGTGAGTGTACTAAGTACGTCGATGTAGATAGACTATACTATTTACATCAAAATTAAAAACTAAAAGGATTAAACCGTCTCGTCTGTCCGTCTGACAATTCTCCGGGTAACTTCAACTAGGCTCGCATAATTGAGGTCTGGACCTCCGGCTACCCTTTGGCTACCACTACTCGCATTGCTTGCACCTTCGATCTTTTTGAGACCTAAATCGAACCAGCAACCAAATATTCTCTTAGTCCTGATTTAATAAATGTAGTGTAACTTTGGGCCTAGGATGGAACCCTGTGGCATACCTATACCTTTACACCGTCGTAGCTGCTTCAGCCTTCTTCAATATATTTGGTAAAAGATAAAGTACAAAAGAACTGAGGAGTAGCCGATTATCATACATATTTATGAACTTCAAATGCGGAGGATTGAGGAGCATGTAATGAAAAGTGTTAAGTATGACTTAATTAACTAATACTTATTTTATTGTTGATGGCTAAGAAATGATGGAGAAATTGTACGACAGAATATCATCTGTCTGTGTCTGTGCTTAGAAATAAAGGGAGAAGATTAAATTGATCCCCTAAAATATTTTAGATCTTATAATGATGTCCGAACACCTGGTCCGCTTACTTGTCTTCTCCATCTTTTTCTATGGAGCAGAGACTTGGACGAAGAAACCTACAGACAGTATAATAATTGACGCCTTCGAAATGTGATGCTAGTGTCGCCAATTAGATACTAAGGACAGCCCTCCGTACAAAAGTCTTGATCCTAAAACAACTCAAATTAGAGTGCCAACCTGCTTGCAACGTGTCGTAAGATACTTCGGCCACATTGCCCGCAGAGGTAGTAACAACATGGGACGTCTGATGGTGACTGGATCAAATATCCGAGCAATTGGGTATACAAATCGGCGCCGCACTCCACCAAGCCACTGATCGTAACAGTTTGAGAAAGACCGTTGACAATTTGAAACGGAGTCACGATTCTCAGCAGTGAGAGAGCGATTAAGAATGATGTTGGCCTTCTTTACTCATTTGTCTTTTATTTTTCTGGTATTTTTAAAAACTAACTGTACTGTTAAAATTGGTCGCAGTAAGCATAAGTTAGGTAAGAACTGCAACCAAAAACGTGCGAGCGAATGAGCGAAGCCAGCCGTGCATCAGCTGCGCCCGGCGAGCGCACGTTCAAGTTGTTCCCAGTAACTATGCTAATTAGAATCACAAAAAGTCGATCAGTGAGTATATATTAGCGATTATCGATTAGTATTTTTAGGATCGGTTAAATATTTGCCGCAATACAGTAAACTCTGAGCTGATGGTGGATAGAGATGAATGAGAGATGATAGAGATGAAATGAGAGTAGTGCTTCGACCCATTACGACCCTAAATGAATTGGAATAAGGGAGGAGGACAATAACTTTACAAAGTTTTCCGAGCAACTTGGAAGGGATCAAGGAACCTTGGAAAAGTATGTGTGTATAAGTTTTATCCCTGTCTAATGGTAGAAATCGTCTTAAACCTTTTTATACATACCTGAATGCATAACTTGCTCTAGTTTATTAAACTGTAATAGTCCGGGTCGTTTTTTCAAAGTCTTTAGTTCCCATGCATCGTTATATCCAGCATTTCCATATACTTATGCTTGAAAGATACACGAAATTAAAATCACTATATACAATTTGAATGTTCAGTTATAATAGAGAGGGCTTACAATTCATTGAAATTGGAGTCTTGCAATGTATGTTCTCCGATGTGTATTTAGTTACTCGTACTTTAATTTCAAGACCAAATATTAATTTTAGTCAACTTTAGCTTCGTTAAACACCTTTGTTCTTATAGGAAGTCCTTGACCATACTGTTAGAGCGGGAAGTTACTATCACATATGCTATGATTGCATAGCTATGCATTCTCATAAGAACACACTTTTAATAACTAGCATTGTTCCATAGTTTCATACAATGTCGATTCATAGCCAAGGGTCCTCGATATGAATTGCCAACGTTAAATGTGCCAGCCGTGGGAAATCTTTCTTGGCCACGATGCATTTTTTCCTCCGTAAGACGTGTCAAAGAGAACTGACATAATGTTTTGAATATTAAAACTTGAAAAATTACTTATTGCTGTTTCAAGTATCTTCTCATTAAAAATCATCATCATTCTGTAGTAGTTCATCGTTAGACATAGGCCCATATAATAAGAAAGCATAGGCCTATGTAATCGCACGGCATTTTAATCGATCTTTGGCCGGATACTCTTATCCAGCTGCTTCCAGCATCATGCGAACATGGTTGCATTTATCTTAGTATTATTAGCGGGCATTCTTGTATTTCCATAAGAAAATACCTTATTATTAAATGTAACTAGAGCAAAGAACGTGACTTGGAAAAAATAATGTGAAGTTTTGAGAATACGAATTTTAATTTGGGCTAAGTATTCTTTAAACATTACATACATACATAATATTTAAGAAATATATTACGTAGTAGTTTGTTTTAAGCGCTAACAGTGTTTTTGAAATCTTATTTATTGGATAGGTAATAGTTTCGACTACAAAATTAGCCGCTTCATATTGAACACAAATGTGCTTGGATCATAGAAATCACACTGCAAAGTAATTTGGTTATATATAATATAGGAAGACGGCTTTATGCCAACGAAAAATTGGCCGTATGGCGCGTTTCTCGAGTCATGTGGTCATTCAACATTCGTATCGCGAAGCGCGCCAGAC
The DNA here is from genome assembly GCA_963855955.1 of Luperina nickerlii. Taxonomy (NCBI): domain Eukaryota; kingdom Metazoa; phylum Arthropoda; class Insecta; order Lepidoptera; family Noctuidae; genus Luperina; species Luperina nickerlii. The sequence goes on from OY979674.1 coordinate 13,183,051, forward strand.
GCACGCGCGAGTTCGACCGTTCTGTTTTTACGCGGGAAATATTTACGTCATTGTTTCGTGAACTTTGAATAAGACTACATGAATGAATGCCAATAAACATTAGTAAAATCACAATGGATTACAAAATGGAGTTGTTTGCGCTACTTTTATGCGGTAAGTACCTAATCCGTGCAATCAAGATCTTTTTATGAAAATCTAAGAAGAAAAACAAAGGTGCGACCGGAAAACCTGTCAGAATAATAATGTTATTTTTGTATAAATAGTGCAAGTGCATAGTACAAGGCATATTTTAATATTTCATGCGATGCCGGTGCCATTTTATTTAGGAATATAGTGGAATTTCAGCACTACGCACGGTTCTTACATAGTTCTAAGAAATTACTAAAAGCGCGATATTTTTTTCAATAATAATGTTGTGACACAATTTACCCAAAAACACCGGAATCACGCTGAAAATACTTCAGCTATGCACCCTAATTGCATTTAATTTAGTTAATTACCGTACTATGGCTCCTTCTTTACGCTCGGTTGTTGCACAATGACCTCACAAAACGCTCAAACAGTCTGTTTTCATTGTCAATGTCTTCTGAAAAACTTACCGTTTATTAATAGAGGGAATGACGTTGATTGCGGTTGTGTCGCGAACGTAATTACAGTTGTTGTGGCGAACTACTTAAACTCAATGCTGCACTGCTGCCTTGTGCATTTATCTCAACGCTCACTATTATAAAATCGCTCCAAATATTTTTTTTCCTTGAAATGTATATTTGTATACGGCGAAGTAAATTCTGTTAGACAGGTAACCTTGTAGGTATTCATTTCATTTGTTTAAGAAATGTTAATTATTTAATTAAAAAAAGTTGAGTTTATAATTTAAATTCGTAATTACCAAACAAGGAGGTTTAGAAAGACACAAAAAACAATTTTACATACATTCCTATATAATAATATAGCGTACTTATGCAAAGGATCAAAAATTCAAAAAACATATAATATGCATGACAGTTTGGGTAGAGCAGCCTGAAACCAACCTCTTGTTCCAGGCTGCATCCGCTTGTCCTTACTGCGTGCATCATGGGTTGTTTTTAAGTTCTTTTGACACCGTTTAGGTAGATTTCGATGACAGGAAAATTCAATCACCAATACCTATTTATCATATCTAACCAAATTCTAGGTGTTAAAACCTGACAAGGTCTTTCTTGACCAATCCTCCTTGATCAAGGTTTTCAAGTCAAGGACCCACTTTAGTTCTGAAGATTTGGCAGATACGACCATATGGGTGCAAAAGTTGTCATTTATGGGTATGTAGATAAGAATCGAGAACGATTTAACGAGCCTTAATTGGATGAGAGAGTCAATAGGATTATATTAGGGCACACCAGATTTACATAACACTTGCCTGAACTGTCGCAACGCAACATTTATGTTAAGATAAAGTATAAGTAGGTATAGTGGGTGGATAAGTATAACGCAATTTAGACGTCAATGTCTTTTTTACTGGACTGTCGACACCTCACGATATTTGGCTTCGTATAACTATAAAAATGTAAAACAATACGTTGTGAATTAAATTGTGTCATAATTATAACAACATTGCACAAAATCATGAACTTAAATGACTTTATTTTGCCGTGGCCAAAGTAGTATTTAGGAATTGGTATTTGGCTGTGAGAAGCGATTGGTAAATAGTTACATTTTATTTTAAAAGCGTATTATTACGATTTTTTCTGGTAGGCAATTAACCAAAAGTGTGTGGTTTTTGAACGGTTTACTTTTGGTGTTCTGAAAACATTTTATGTTTCAAAATTTTTGAGATGCTGGTCTAGACTAAACTTTGTTAGGACGTTAGGAGCCCTCGAAGCTATTTTAAATCCCGGTGGTATCTATGAACCGAGGCCACCAAGGGTTCTTCGCTAGTAAAATTACTAAACATGTTAAATTTTATTTGTAAACTGCTAGAGATTCACTGCTGGCTTGCAGATTGTAAAAACAAATAAGATTCAGAACTCTACCAAAACGAAGATCGAAACCCATCAAACTAGATAGTTCCAATAATATCGCAAAGGTGCTCAATCAAGAAACGGATGTGGGTACTCGGATGTAATAAATTGTTCGTTTACTCGCAGTGAGATCAAATACGCTAATCGACCGTACTCTACTCGTCTGATGGACATTTCTAAAACAAGGAAATGTGTCTTTTTATTTTTGTCTGCAACTTAATGGCTTTCTCCTTCAAGCTAAACGCAAAAAGCTTCTATCCTCATTTCCGCAATTAAATATATGACGAAGAAAGACACATTAGGCTATGTATTTAAAGTTGGTGGTAGAATTTTATTGTAACAGTGGGTATATTATGTTGTAACATGGCATGGATGGAGACATTTATCATCATTCAAGCATCACTTAAGAATTATACATAGTTTACCTTCCAGCTTGTCGAATGCAACTTAACATTGGGCAATTCCCGTATTTTAAAGAAAGTTCGCATTCTAATCTCAGTCTCAATCTGTCAAAAATACTTAGCTCTAATTTTCACAATTTTTTGTCAAAATTATGACATTAGTTGTCGCTGAGATCAGATTGCGACTAGATTTTGAACGCTTTTTTTTTCTCTTCTGACCTTCTTTATTCAAAGATTTTGAAAAAACTACCTACCTTTAATAGTTTCAGGTTTTCTTCTTCAGATCTTTAACGGTTCACTCTGTATAAAATATAGGTAGAATATGCCATTGATCGTTTGTAAATTTTATTTACCCTTGGATAGATGCTTAATTTTGTAGTTGCATTTTTTTTGTTTAACGTAATTGTCCTTGTCGCAGCACAGTATTTACATAAAAAACTAATTTGATTTAACCTAACCTAAGGTGGGCTGACTTAGTAGTCGAAACACATACAGTCAAACCTGGATAAGTGAGAACTGGATAAGTGAGAAAACTCTATAAGTGAGAGTAATAGCCAGGACCCGTCATTTTAAGCTCCCAAAACCTCTATTAGCGAGAAATAGAAACCTCTGTAAGAGAGAGTCGTTTTTCCCTCATAGACCTCCGTAAGTGAGACTGCTACTTATCTATACCTCTATAAGAGACAGTCGAGCTTTATTTACAAATTTAACATCTGGTATTTTATGACTCATTCTTAACTTTCGTGGAACTTTCTACCATTGTTTTTGTATTGTTTTTTCGTCAATATTGTACCTATTCTATTTCGTGGAACTAAATAATGTTGTTATTCTATCGCATTCTTTTCGCATGGACGGACACATGTGCCTGTGTACCGTCTTGTTTGTCGGACTTAGTTTATAGTTATCAATTGCGAAGGAAAGTTCTGTTCTGCATCATGTCCAAACGGAAAATTAAAGTACTGTCATTAAGTGATAAACTTAAAATAGTAAATGCGTTTGAATCCGGAAAATCGCGAAATGAAATTCAGAGGGAGTTTAATTTACCAGAGTCCACCTATTATAAAATCAAAAGACTATAAAGTCTGAGTGCTCTGATGGACAAGTACATACAATACAATTTTTGTTTTGTTTTCGTAAGCATTTAAAAATATATATGTACATAATATATGTTGTGCATATCATGCACATAATTTTATCATATTACATATTTACTACATTCGTACTTGCTGTGACTTGTTATTGCTGCGTACCTCTATAAGAGAGAAACGCTACCCATGTACCTGCATTAGCGAGAAACTCGGGTTAGTGAGAAACCTCTATAAGCGAGAATGAGATTGTGCTCCCTTGAACTCTCACTTATCCAGGTTTGACTGTATATGTATTATGTTACCAACTTTCGATAATATTTTCAAAATTAGATAATTAATTTACCTGCTCTGACTTCTCCAAAATATTGCTAATATGAATGTATATTTTGCCTTGGCATATTAAGGTTATTCGTTGTTATAAAGATGAACAAACAACTCGAATATATTACAATCAATATATTATATATTATTATATTGTAGCATTTTTTGTTGAAATACCACCATCTTATGATGTGTGACCTATATTTCATTTTACAATACATTTTATAACACTTACGGAACAAAGTTCTACAAAAGTGCATTCCTGAGTTCAGTAATTTAGAAACGCTCTTTGCTAATATTTGTAAATGTTATCCTGAAAACTAGAGGCTTACAATCTAAGGGCTGATCAGGGTTAGGAATACTGACTAATTGATGAATTTATAATAGTATTTGTTTTCATTATCATACTAATAACGGCCTAATTTATATCTACATAATATCACGCTTGTATTCCCCAAAGGGTTAGGCAGTGGTGTATCTATGGTACTCTGAAAAAGATAAGCAGTAAATAAAAATGAAAAAACATTGATCTGAACTGCTTTAAATAGTTCCATATGAGCCTAACGTTCAAAACAGTATTTTTTACTGATCCAAAAACAGTTAAAGCTTGAGGCAAAATGTTACCGTTATGACAGTAAACTATAACGTTTTAAGTAGCTAAAAGGTCACAAAATTAACTGTTTTATTCATTTGGTGATATCGTTCAAACCATTTAAGTACTTACATTTCAGTAATGGTGGTTTTCCTTTTTTTTTTGTTTTTTTTTCGGGAAGTAGTATGTTCAACTATTATAAGTTACTGTTTTACAAACATTTCTTCTTACTGCATAAAGTCAGTTAGTCTTAATGAAATCTCTTTAATGTGGTGTAGAAAGACATAATTTTTTTCAGTGTACACCCACATTTCGCCAGTTTTTTTTTATTATTAACTAGCTTCTGCCCGCGACTTTGTCCGCGTGAAATTTCTTGTTACTCCGACCCACCCCGTCGCATCGCATCGCCTGCCCGCGCTAGTACTTCGTTTTTGCTTAGCGTTCTTTCTGACTTTTTTTCTTTTTGCTCGGCTCTTAAAAGTCATAGCGTGATGTTAAATAGCCTAAAGTCTTTCTCAAGAATCGGGCTATCAAATGCAAAAAGAATTTTTCAAATCCGACTGGTAGTTCTAGAGATTATTGCGTTCAACCAAACAAACAAACAAACTCTTCAGCTTTATAATATTAGTAGAGATAAAAAAATCTGTTCCTACCAGTTAAGTCGCATGTGATAGGGGGCGAGCCTATTGCCATCAACCGAGCACAAATCCATACTTCGGGCTGTTACTGAGAACTTCCTGATGAAAAAACTCAATAACACTTTACCTGGGATTCGAACCCAGAACCTAACGTGGCGTGGCAAAACTTACATAAATAAGAAATCTCGATTTTTTGTCCAGTCATAACGTCCGTGCAAAGCAGGGGCGGATCGCTAATTTAATGAAAAATAATTAGATACAGATTAAAACTGGCCTGCTCATCCGCACTTTACACAGGTTCATTTCATTATACGTCATGATTACGCTCTTCGCTGTTTCTTCTTATATCACACTAATAGGTAACGTTAAGTGATCATAATTGTTTACCTTCTGTTACCCGGAGTTCCGGACGAACAAATTACAGGTACCTACTGCAATTTATATTTTACTACCTTCTCCGTAACTTCGTCTGATGCGTGAAATTTGTTGTTCCCCAACATACCCCGTCGCATCGAATCGCCTGCCCGCACTAGTATTCGTTTTCACTTAGAGTTCTTTTTGACGTTTATTCCTTTTGCTCGGCTCTATAGGGTCCTAGCGTGATGGTATATAACCTTCTTCAAAAATTATTGGTCTACGAGTATCAAGTGCAAAAAGATTATTCAAACAAACAAAAAAAAATTACCTCTTTATAATATCATTACCTATAGACTAGCAACCCGACCCTGCTTTGCACGCCTTTTACGACTTTGCAAAACATTGATTTCTTTATTATAATTAGGTTTAATATTACACGTAAATGTTCCGGAATATTAGCTTCAAAAGATAGTGAAAACCGTATTAAAATCCATTGTGCAGTTAAGAAGATCTAAGCAGTTACACAGACGGACACGATAACCGACTCTAGCTTCCGCCTGCGGCTTTGCCCGTGAGAATATCGGGATAAAAACTATCCTATGTCCTTCCCCGGGATGCAATCGCTCTGCCAAATTTTATAACAAAAACAACACAAAAGGTAACATACAGACAGACAGTCAGAGTGACTTTCGAATTTATAATATTAGTATGGATGGTGGTGTTCATGGCGGACAGTGTGGAAATTCATGGTATGGATTCAGTAAAAATAAAACAATTAAATCAAAATGCTGATTGCATTATAATAATAAGAAGATACCGTTCGGCACTTTTTTCCAATCTTTACTCTCTATAAGTCATCACAGGCGAGTTTTTAAAAGAAGTGCTGATTGGTAGAATTGATAATTCTATTTCCTATATTATATGAGCAGGAAAATATTTTTTATTAAACTATAAACAAATCAAAACAATTTCATTCTTATAGCCGTATATTCCTTACGAGTTGCTTAAAAAAATTCTTTTATTTGGATGCAGCGATGCACAAGCTAGTTGTGATGCAATTTTGATGCAACGGTCACGCAACGTGTCCTCGGAATAATTATAAGTTATGAGGAGGACCGAGAGCGTACTTAGATGCAAGTGGCTCTTAACAATTTTTTGTTCGACGCTAAGCTCAATTTCATGGCGAATTATTAGCAATTTGATATTAAATTGTTGGTATTATACCTTATCTATATAAATATAACAAAGCCGGGTTAGTTTAGTTACACTTTTTTATTGATCTGAGAGTTACACCATCTATAACTCAAGAACGGCTGAACAGATTTTTATGATCTTTGATTTGTTGGATTTGTCTCCGCCCCGAAGAGCAGAATAACTATTAAAACATGGGAAAATTACGCGAAAACAAAATAATGAATCTTGATTCAATGCTTTTCTTTTTCACTTTTGCTTTTCACACATGCTTTTGCTAATCGATTTTATTTATTTTTAGGACCCTACTTGCAGGGCCGGATTAACCATTAGGCAGAGTAGGCAACTGCCTAGGGGCCCCGCATCGGCTAAGGGCCCCCGTGCGCGCATAAAAGTAATTTAGCATTTCGTGGTGCTGATGAAATTCTTGGTTCTCAACAATCATAATGGCAACTATTTGGAAATTTTGGGATTACTCACGGAGTACGGCCCGTTCCTTAATTCGCATTTAGCCAAATATGGTAATGTTGGGATAGGAAGATAATCATATTTGTCTTCAACGATTTGCGAGGAACTTATTGAAATACCTACATATTAAGAAGTAAAATTTTAATTGTGTGTAAATAATAATAATAATATTATTTCATAAAAATACAGGCTTAACATGTTTTTTATGTAAAGACAATTTATTATTACTAACATCATATGGATCAAGGTCTGAAGTACTTAAAGATTTTATTTTTTTGTTAATTTTTAATCAAATTATTGAAGCCAAATATTTCTCAATAAGAGTCGATTCGACAACAGACATATATCTTATACTGATAAGTTTTTGCTGAGATACGTTACGTCAAATGGAGAAGTAGCAGAACGTTTCTTACATTTATTCTTATAGTAAGTCACAAAGGGAAAGGACTGGCCACTACAATTTTTTTTAATCTATGTATCATTGATATAAAAAATGCGAGAGGCCAGAATTACGATAATGCGTCAAATAAGTCTGGTTGTTACAATGGTCTACAGGCCCATATTAAGAAAATAAATAATCTCGCACACTACGTTCCATGTGCAGCGCACTCACTGAATTTGATTGGAGTACGTGCTGCGGGGTGCTGCGTTGGAGCAATCTTATTCTTCGGATTTGTACAGGCACTATACAACTTTTTTTTGGCGTCAACTCATCGCTAGGCAATTATGCAAAAACATCTCTAAAATGGCTATATTTTATTGCATTTAACAAGAATAAAGTTAAAATTAAAACACCCGCGTCTTATTTTTCTTTCCTGCTCCATCATGAGACAGTGAGACGGTCTTATTTCATATACCTACTATTCCTAATTTCGACGAGCCCAAATACAAATCTTTTACTGTAAGTTCCTGAGGAGTAAAGCATCAGTCCGGTGATGCTGCTGATGCCATTATTCACATCCCTTCATCAACTTTAGAAGAGCTGATGATCTTCAAACGGCTGAAAAGTGGCCCCGAGAATTGCATTGCCTATTAAGAGCCCCGACATGGTCAATCCGGCTCTGCCTACTTATATAACCAGTTTAACAGAGTGCTGAAGATTAATATTTAAGTTATAATAGGTGTAATTTACTAGTACAGGAATATTTGGTAAAACTCAGTTATGCAGACACGAAAAAACTACTAGAAATTTTAAAATGAAATATGTACCTACTCTAATATGAGTCTCTTCATTTACCTAATGAATAACATTCTCCACTTTATCTACTTTAATATTATTCGTTTATTTATTTAAACATAATATATCTTACATAATTTAGTTTTAAAATAATATACCCAAATAGTAACTCGTTTTAAGACATTGAACATATTATACCTTCTTTTCAATTTAGCTTCTAATACATTTTACGTTGTCTTCTTTTTAAATGTGTGATGTAAATTGATGGCCTGAAGGTTTTCCATAAACCTAGATCAGGCAGGTCTAAATTACAGTTAGAATTAAATTTTCCTCGATTGTAATTAATGTAAATCATATTTTTACTCCTACTATAAAGTAAAGTATAAACTTGAATAATAATTTTTTTTATTTAATCCGAGGCAGTACGAAGTTCGCCGGGTCAGCTAGTATAGAAATACAACAAAGTCGGGTTAGTTACCTACACCATTTATAACTCAAGAACGGCTGGACCGATTTTTATGATGTTATATGGAGCGACGACGTCACTTGACACGAGAAGAGATGAATGTTGCCGTCGGAATGTTGTAAACTGGTTCAGACAACGTACTGTGGCTGTCACTCTTGCCACTACACAGAGTGTCATAAGCCGCCTCTGGACACGTTACGTATCACGGGCAGCGTGGCTGAGCGTCATGGAGGATGATCTCGCATCACCACTCGCAGACAGGACCGGTTCATCCAAAATACTGCTCGACGGAATCGTACCATGACCGCCATGATGTTGGCTACCAGGCTCCACAGCTCTTCAGGCTTGCTGAAAAGCGAAATCCAAAATCGTTTACGTGAAGTGAGTCCGCGTTCCCGAAGGCCGCTGAGAGTTCCACCTATAGCACCCCGCAATCACAGATCCCGTTTACAATGGGCTCGCAACCACAGAAATTGGGAGGAAGAACTCTGGCGTTGTGTTTGCTTTTCCGATGAATCTCGTTTCGGTATGAGGCGTACTCGAGTTTGGAGGACCTCTGGACGTCAAGAACTTTTGAAATTTTGTCAGGAAGTTCATTCATATGTAGGGGGAACAATAATGGTTTGGGCCGGTATTTGGATATTAGGATCGGTGGAAGAACTGATCTCATTTGGATCAGGGGTAACCTCAATGCTCAGATTTAAGCGGAGAGGATTGTTTCAGACGTCATCATCCCTTTGCGAAGCCGGTTGGGTGATTCGTTTCGACTAATGCACGTCCACACACGGCTAGAGTCGTAACACGCACTCTTACCGATGCTCGCATCAACGTTCTGCCGTGGCTTGCTTAATCGCCAGACCTCAACCAAATTGAGCACGTATGGGAAAGAATTTGAAACCAAAATATTGCTCCAAAGAGCTGTGCCGAATAAGGATGCATACCACACAACTACTTTTTGAAGAAAGAACGATGGGCGGCCATTCCTCAAAGTGATTTTGATGACCTGATTTTAAGCATGCCAAATCGCTGTGAATGTGTGATTCGTGTCAATGGTGGAGACACAGATAATTTTTTTTTTATCTTTACAATAAAATTTTAATAAATCCTCATTTTTGCCTTTTATTGCCGTTTAATTGACGACATTAACTTAGGTTTAATGTCCCACAATTTGCAAAAATTGCAGTTTTTCTTAATTTATACAAAATACCTATAGGAATAAGTTGTTAAGTTAAACATAGGAATTAAAGTAATAAGCCAGTCTGGAAGACTAGATTTGGGAAATATTAATTGGTAATTTTTTTATAGTTAAAAATGTACTTGATCCCTAGACACTTTTGATGTGTATATAACAGTTAACACAGGTTCATGTAGATATTTTATTTTAATTAAAAAGCCGGAAGTAAATATGTATATCACACGCGGTTTCTTTATACAGGGTCAAATTAAATTAGTTAGCGAAACTCCGCAGACGTGATGAATATCAATACCAAAAAAAAAAAAACAAAATAAATTACTTATTTGATATTTTTCGGGTCACTGACCGTTTGTATGGTGGTTACTTGAAGTTGTTAAGAAAATCTGTTTTTTTAACGTGTTTAGAAACAGTACGATCCATCAATTCTGGGAAGTTTACAAAAAAACTGATATTTCACTAGCTACGGTCGTTGACCCCAAGAATTTATATTTTTTTATATCTTGTTTAGATATCGACATCCATCACGGAGTCACGTCTGAGGAGTTTCGCTAGCTAATTTAATTTGATCCTGTATAAAATTAACGAAATGGATCAGGGAAGTTTGCTTGCCTCTAAAGGTCGCTCTATAATAAGACAGACACAGTAAAAAAACGTTCGTAAGTACCTTTTTTATTTTAGTTTGCTCAGTGCACGATACAATCTGCTTTAAAACGACTCACTATTAAATATTGCGTTATCCCTAATATCAATATCACAGATTCTAAAATGACTCTGACCAAACTTGATTTTATCTACCTATTGTATATAGGTATAATAGCAGCACCCGGCGGGTTCACCCGCGTAAGATTTCATCCCGTAGGAATAAAACGGGATAAAAACTATTCTATGTCCTTCCCCTGGATGCAATCTATCTTTCTACCAAATTTTATCGAAATCCGTTCAGTGGTTTAGACGTGAAAAGATACAGACAGACAGAGTTACTTTCGGATTCATAATATTATTAAGTTATTTAGTTATTCATAATATTATTAAGTTATTTATTTAGGGGAGAACTGTACAAAACCGTATACCGGGGTAAAACAGTATAGCACGTTTATTTCTGTCAATAATTCAAATTTCCCGCCTAACGGCCGCTCAGTAATACCAACCAATGATAACAATTTGTCAACAAAAACTTGTCGATGCAAGCACGCTCGATGGTAAAATATTTCATTTTATTGTTTTTTGGTGGTCTTGATCTTATTTTTGAGTAAAGTCAAGCAACAATTGTAAAATCTACGTGTGCTATAGGTAAGTCCCTTATTATCTAAGTTATAGTGTGTTTATTTGCTCGTAATTAACAATGTTTTTACCGGCGAGACGATTTGCGTATGTAGTAAGTGAGTGATATTTTTACACAAACGAGTCTTGGGGCAAAACCGTTCGGGGTAAAACCGGACCATATACGATTTTGACCCACATGTATTAATATGAGATAACCTTGTAATTTATAATTGCAGATGCTACAAAGATGCCGCGTAATCATAAAAGAAAGACAAACAGACAAGTATGGGAGATGGAAAACATGCGAACAGCGGTTCAGCGGTGATCCGTTGTCGTCAACTGCTTTGTAAACCATACCATTCCCTCTTTTGCGCGACTCGATGACCCGGTACCATCCACTTTTTCTACACCCTTCGCTGATCCGTTACTATACAACTTCTGCTGCTCGTTAACTCCTCCTGTTATTAAACTAGTCTATGCAACTCTGTCTCCAGCCGATATAATGCCTGTTCCCAAGATAAGCAAGGATCGAAAAAGAAAAACGAATTGTCGAAGAGGCAAAACAGCTGCCATCACATCCTCTCCCTACAAAAAAGAATTAAGAACCACCACTCATAACAAAAAAAACAACTAAACTTAATTTGAACTAGTCAACTAAAGCGACAAAAGCAAAATCCACGAATGAAAACATTCGCCTGTCTTGTCTGGAGGAATAAGGAACAAGCCGCATGGATGAAGGTTGGGTGCAATGCACAGGTTGCAAAGGCTGGGCTCATGATGGCTGTACAGGCTATGACCCAGAGGAACTTGATGATTTCTTGTGTATGAATAATGGGCTGCGTTACCTCTCGGTAATTTCCGGGGCAGTATCGTACATAGTATACGGTTTTGTCCAGGGGTCGGGGCAAAACCGGAATGAGCAGGGGTTTCCTTTTTTTTGTTTTTTATTGATTAATATCGTAATTATCATAAGTATATCGATGTCATTATGTACCTAAAGAGACTGACTAATAATTAAAGTTAATTTGTTACATTTGTGTATTTAAATTAATGACCTACAATCCTAAATCCTTAGCTATACGACTTTACCCCACTCTCCCCTAATTAGTATGGATATTAACAATAAAGCTGAAGTTTTGTTTGTTTGTTTGAACGCGCTAATCTCTGGAAGTACCAGTCGGATATGAAAAATTATTTTTATACTTAATAGCCCAATTATTGAGGATGTTTATTATGCTATGTAACATTACACCAGCTAGGAAACTTAGGAGACGAGCAAAAAAAAGTCACAAGTAGCGCTAAGCAAAAACGAAGTAATAGCGCGGGCAGGCGATGCGATGCGATGCGACGGGTTGGGGGAACAAGAAATTTCATGCGGAAGAAGTCACGGGCAGAAGCTAGTGTTTCATAAAATGGTTACTTAGAACCCTATAAGGATTTAAGTTGGTGTGTATGTATGACTAAACATTGGTTAAAGCTGTACCTAAGCAGTGTAAAGTACCTACCATCATTTTGACCTTTGGTGGGTACCTATATAAATTCATTCCACGATAGTTTTCTATGCAGTAGTCTGTTCAGCGCCGTAGCTTTGACAGCTGTACCCTGACTTACCTAATAAAGGATAGAAATTGAAAATAGACGAAAGTTATGGAAACTTGACTGTGCATTATCAAGGTTATTTTTAAATTAATTTTTGTTTGTCTTAATGTAAGTAACCAAGTTCGAGCAACGCATAAACAGGTTCTACTTTTGTGAAAAATTACTTCCGTAGTTTCAGTACCAAAAAAGTACATACGTAAAATAACTTACAAGTTATGCATTGAGTTGTTGATATTGGTATATAATAGGAAGTTTCCTCCAACGTTTTAGTAGGTAATAACCGTGGTGAATTTAAAAAATAATGTTGCCTGTTGTGTGTTTAACTGGCTAAAAATTACAGTGCATCTGCGATCCAAGATATGGGATGCGAAATACAACCATTCGATACGCTTCCGTGTCGAATCGAGCATCAATCAATTTTGTCGAAAGGAGTAGGTTCTCAAAAGGCTGTTCACAAATCCAAAACCCGAAAATGTTGTTACTTTAAAACAAATAGATGATCGCTTTTCTTTCGGCAGCCATTTGCTATCGGAGTCAATGCAAATCAGTAATTGGAAATGTGTCATTTTCGACACCACAGCTTATCGAATTGTTGTGAATAGTGCAGCAGAAGAGTTTTTTAAACTAGTAAATCTTTGCGTTGGACGTACAGCGGTGCATGTAGTCAGACCTTTTGTTCAGTCTTCTTATGCATAGGGATACCGTCTTATGACAACAACATATGTAGTGTTTGTTATCTTCCGTTCTGTGAAGTCCATAATCCGATACAGAGGTGGCCAAATGTTTGACCAAAATTTTGCATGTGACCAAGTTCTGACCAAACTGTTGGCCTTGTTTTAAAGACAGCCAGACGTCATAAGTCAGCCTACATCAGTGGACACAATTAACTGGATTAATGATTGAGTCACTTCCTCGATAATTTTTACTGTCGATTGGAAACCTTCCATGTAGTCGTAATAGAATAGGGGAGCGAGATTATAGTGTGCGAGTGTAGTGTTAGATACGGATGGATCGCTTTCACCTTCCGCAGCCGGGCGACCTTCGCGACCTCAACTGTGACCATAGACCATAGTGCAAGGTGCAAGCATATAATTAAACATATTACATAAGTAAATAACCCATGGTTTCTTTCTATTAGCATTTAAGAAGCTGTCATATAAATCTCTCGTGTCGAAATGCTGCACTTATTTTCCAATGACTCACAAATCGAAACTTACAATCGATTACGATTTTGTAGGTACGAGTATACTGACTGGTTGTTACTTCCGTGTCTTGGTTGTGACTGTAAAACAGAGAAGTTTCTATCTAAATACTATTTCGCTGTCGAAACAGCGAATTGTTATTTTATACAGCAACATTTGGTGTGTTTTTTTACTCATCACAAATTGAGTGGCAGAAAAAATAGTCTTCAACAACATGATCGACCTAAATACCACATAAATCCATATTCGCTTTGCTAAGGTTTTTATAATAGTAAACTCTTTTTTACGCGTCCTTTATTAGGTAGGTACTAGCCTTTGGCCGCGGCTTCGCCCGTGTGAATGCCAGAAAATATCCCACGGGAACGTACTACCAGGATTAACAATAATAACAGGAATAAGTCCGTAATACATTGTCATCATATAACTGTACCTACTGGTTTACGCGGCGCATGTCATTAAAGCTCCCAGTCGGCATGACTTTTTCTGACATCTTCAACAGTCATCCTCATAATTCAGCCAGTCTACACAAGACCTAATGAATATACACCTAAACCTCTCCTCATGAATCACTCCGGCCATTTGTGAAAACCGTATGAAAATTTAATAATTTTTTAGTTTGAAAAACAATGTTTTTTTAGAAATTAATATGACTTATGAACACTTGAATAAACATTGCACACCACTTACGACACCCTTCGGAGTTGGCCCCTCCGGTCAATTATGCATAGGTAAATGTCCAGTCGAACCAGCTTTCAAATAAGATCACTAAGACTATACAGTACTCGATGTAGCACATTTTATACGGGCAGTACGGGTAGTATTTCAATTGGTTAACAAAATTGACAATAATCATTTATTATATTCTTAGTTCCGCACTGGGTATGTTTTATGATAACTAATATTATCTTTCTATTAAAACGCAAGCTATAAACCAGTTTAATGTGTACTAAGAAAAATTAGTTAAAGTGAAACAAAATGACGCTCTCGAGTCGTTATAGGTACAGGCACGGGCGTAGCCAGAATTCTGTATCGGGGGGGGTTCATGAAAATAAAACAACAATAATGTCTATGAAATAACGTTTATATTTATATGAACCCAAACGCATTAGAGAATCAATCGTCTGTTTTTGTTCTTAAATATATCCACTACTTGATCCGCATCAATTTCAGTCCCAAAATGTATATTCATGAGATTCATTCTTTATTGGAAACCGCTTGTCCACACCACTTTTTCCAGTAGTCTATTATACCCTTAAGCTGATCGCCTTTTCTTTTCTTCTTCTCCATTTGTTCAAAAATTATGGTTTCCTTATAAAGAAATAAGAAAAATTACTGAAGTAATATTTAAAAGAATACCTAACTGAAACATTACGTCACGCAACAGGCATCCATTCGATTTTTAGATTTTTAATATTGGAAATCGCTTGTCCACACCACTTTTTCCAGTAGTCTATTATACCCTTAAGCTGATCGCCTTTTCTTTTCTTCTTCTCCATTTGTTCAAAAATTATGGTTTCCTTATAAAGAAATAAGAAAAATTACTGAAGTAATATTTAAAAGAATACCTAACTGAAACATTACGTCACGCAACAGGCATCCATTCGATTTTTAGATTTTTAAAACCAATGTCCTATAATTATTTCTAATTTTGAATAAGTTATTAAATAGAATCCGTTTACATCTGACAAATTGACGATTTAATTTAAAAAGTAACCTTAAAGTTTCTATTTTTCTACACTATCTAGAATGAATAAAATATTATTACTATTTAGTTATTTTTATTTACTTACTTCTGTATGAATCAGGCAAGTTTATTATTAAAATCGTAATGCGTAATGTTAACAAAACGACAAAATACTTCATTCACTGCAGTCCGACACGTCACACTAGAATATACCTACTAATTCATTCGCGGTAATCGGTGCTGACTGGCGACCGAGCGGTGCACGAAAACATACTTACGTACCTAGTTTACCGAATATGATGCGATGTCATCAAATTATCGGCGACAGGTGACAGCGCGGCAAATTCAAAATGTTAATGCAATAATTTATACTCTCTTAATTTTAACGTAATAGATGATAATAATGATTACAAATAATCGCATGCTGTGCCGACCACACTCAAAGGTCAGGAAGATGCAGGGCAGGAAGATGATAATGATTTTGAATATTTCGGGGGGGGTTTGAACCCCCAAAACCCTCCCCCTGGCTACGCCCGTGGGTACAGGTTTCCTCTTTAAAGAGAAATCATGTCAACCGTTTCGAATAGAATCTTCACAGCAAAGTAATCTGCTAAGTTATGCATCCAAGGATTTGCGTTCAATTCAAATAGTTTAAGTGACATGATACTTATTTCCTACGTAGGCATTTATGACAAGTGGACTGATAACAACCAAATTGTCATCATCTACCGAGCTGTTTCCCACCTATGTTGGGGTCAGCTTCCAGTATAACCGGATGCAGATGAATACCAGTATTTTACATGGAGCAACTGCCTATCTGTCTTTTCTCCACAACCCAGTAACTAGATAACACGCTACTCATTTGTAAGACATAGTTGTCACACTTTCAGGCTGACTATCCGTCACGACTGTCGAAGATCTATGAATGACCGCCGGGACCAACAGCTTAACGTGCTTTCCGAGACACGAAAGAGTCCCGATTAGTAATGGATGGTCACCCAACCGCGGACTGACGAATCATAGCGAAACCTTTGATCGACCCGTGCGCCTTTAATTACTAAGCCACTAGTTCCATAAGCATCAAATATTGAAAAGATTTAATTTTAAATACTTTTAACTTTACCTACATCGTTTTGGCCATTTTCAAAAGTTATTCTTATGGCCAACAAAGAATCGGTGCTGGCAACTTAGCACCGTACTTATCTTTGAAACGTGCAGTCAAGCAAGCAATACTTTTACCAGGTACAAAGTAGGATTTAAAATTGAAAACAATCGAATAAACTGAATGCAATAGACCGTTGCGATACGGATGTTAAACATCACTGTAAATCATAGCTTGGATTATGTAATAACTAACAACTAGTAGCTATTATTTAATGTGTATCTACCTAACCTATAAAGACTAGGGTTATTAACTTAATTTATAGGCTTCTAACTGCGCGCACCTAATTACTAAAAAATATTAAGCATCGCAATTCTGCCACATAGATTTCATGGACAGATAATAAGGAACAATGGTTCGCTGTCTGCAATCTCATTGTTCCCACGGTAATCAATAAGGCCACGTATATACATATATACACACGTATCGATCGAACCTTCCTACTCATTAGATGGAACGTTTGTAATGAGGTTTGCCGGTCATATTTCATGGAGTTCCCAAGTACATAACCGCACTTATAAATACTTTCTTTGGACCAGTCTCCGTTTACGTTTAGCGTTGTAGATAATTTTGTTATGCTCTTTTTTGGTTAATGATTAGGTAGGTAATCTGGTGGTGATTTATGGGAAGGTATCGGTATCTACTTAAAAATTGGTACAGTGAAATGAGTACCATACCTATTTAATATTAATAAGTATAAGATAATCTCCTCTCAACGAGAGGAGGCCTGTGTCCCAGCAGTGGGAACATTATAGGCTGATTATGATGATAATCGTTCACGCAACTGTGAAGACACCGCGTACAAAAATGGAACAACCTTAAGATGTGCGAAGAACTTGATTGCAGCAAATGTTAGCTAAAAGGAGGTTTGAAAAATACCAAAACGTTGCCAATTTGAAACACCAACATTCGTGGCATCTCGCGAGTTTACGTAAACAAACATTGCCTTGAACTGTTAAGTGTGGCACGCGACACGCGTCTATTTGTTACATCGTAATTAACCCGGTTAATTAGCTGCATGAGTGGGTAAGTGTAGCGTGCGTCGTGTTCACATTAAGACCCATTGTGATTGTTGAGATTGAGACATCCCCGAGACAGATGAGGGTCAAATGTCAAAGTTGTCTCACCACTGGAAATGGGCGCCGCCAGGTGAATTGTGGGGTATTGTGTTGTGCGAGTGTTGTTGGAAGTCTAATGACCTGTTATTTATGATGCTTTGGTGGTAGCTAGAGGCACTAAGTACGATATCATCTAGAATCGTGATGCTCTGATTATTAAGGGCATGTTGATCGGTTGACCGTGACGATCCTATAGTATTTATACCTATGTATAAGTATCTATCTATCATAAAACTCAACGAGGACTGATTGACTCCTATTGATTCATTCGGTGATTTGAGTTTTGGATAGACAACATACTGTTAGAGTCCAATCAAGACATTATTGTGATAGACTCTGTTAGACTCCTACATAGTTTGTCGTCTAAAAATGTAGAGTCAATACTTACTTCTACAAAATCATGGTCTGTTTAAATTTCGTAATGAAATGAATGTTACAAAAAACTATATAAGGACGTAATAAACGAAATTTCATGCCGGTCCTTATTTAAAACTTGATTCATTAAGTTGACGTTAGAATTGAGCATGTGGTTCTGCAGCTTCATAAATATTACTTACGCGTGCTGCAGGAACTAACTCTGCTGACATTTGAATAGTTCGAATGGCTGTGTAATAGCCCTATGTTATACAATAGGCATAGGGATATAATTATGGAGGCGATTTGCGTGCCGCCATAAAAACTATAGTGACGCCACCTTCAGAGGGTCGATCACTTCAAAATTCTTGTTGAGAAAATGATTTTAGGTCAATTATTATTATTACAATAATACTAGCTTCCGACCGCGTGGTATGTCGGTAAAAAGTACTTCCCAAGGGCTTCAAGTATCCCCATACCAAATGTTATCCAATCTGTCCAGCCGTTTCGGAGATTAGCCGGAACGAACACACAGACAATACTTTTTGTTATAAGCGCATATGCATTTAATAAAAAGCTGTCATTTTGACATCAACAGACACTTTAATTCTATTTATTTGTAAGTAGGTATAGATTATCGTAGGTACTTAGGTCATATCTGTCACTGACCGTCGATCACGATAAAAGTTTGTTACAACCTTATTTAAATAAATAGGCCCGTTTCCATTGTAATCAAAGTAGCAAAGTTTGGCAAATGAGATGTTTACCATAATATTGAGGTACTATGCTATCTCGCAGGCGTCCATTAAAAGAATAGCACTGTTTCACCATGCGTATAACAAACAATGGAATAGATAGGGGAGCGGTGAAGAAACAGTCGACCACATATTGTGGACCACTTGCACCTATCAATTAACTATTATTAAAAGTATACGCAGGGGTCATTTAGCTATAAAAAGTGCAACGAATGGTCTCACGGAGTTAACAATGAAGATCCGAACAGCGTGAGATAAAATATTTATTCGGGTCAATTAATTAGTAGTGTAAGTTTGGCCATGATATGAATTTGCAGACGAAAGTCATCGAATGCCTAAAGTTGTTCAAAACGGTTTGAAATCTTGACCTAGTTAGCGAATAGCCTACATCTATACAAATAAATAAAACTGAAGTGTCTGTTTGTAATGTATGAAAGTACGGTACTAGTATCTAACAAATCAACAAATTTTAAAATTATTGTTTATGTTTCTGTCTTGTTATTACGGCTAATCTTCGAAACGGCTAGACCGATTAAGGATGAAATTTGGTATGGGGATACTTTGAACCTTAGGGAAGGACATGGGCTACTTTTTATCGACATACCACGTGGGCGACGTCACGGGTGGAAGCTAGTATACAATATAAAACGGTAGAGCTCACAAAAATAATTATATCACAGGTAAATTAGTAGTTTGGGTTGGCACCTGATACGGTGAAGAGGACTGCATAACTGGTGTATTTTGTAACGAAGGTCGTATCAATATTTAAATATTTAGGTAAGTAGTAATGGTTTCTTTTCACATACGTTCAGAATAAGTAATGTGGAAGAGAAACGATTGTTTGTCACATGCAGACGTTGACTACTTCTCCAACAATGATTGTTGTAAAATATCAATAAGATGCATTGTTATTTACCTACTCTTGTATTCTGTTGGTTGGCTGAAGATAGGCTCTTCTGTTTTCTATGCAATATAATGAGCGTTAAAACCGGAAAGGAGTAGTTAGAGAGGCCACAGTTAGTAGTTACAATAAATGTTTATTAGTGAAATTTTTCCATGGCGAGGGTTACTTTCTTTGTGAGTGTTCGTGTTTGTGTGGTTGGGGTGAGATCAAGATAAACTAAGATTAAAGATTATAAAGATACTATGTATTTCAGTAATACAAATGGGATAACGATTAAAACTAATAAGTTGAATAAGATGAGATTGAGTCGCGCCCGATATGCTATCCGAATGCGTACTGACTGTCTTTACTTAGGTAATACATAAAATAGTCAAGGCATAGAGCGCGCGGTGTCGCAATTACGCTGACATGTTTGTTATTGTTCGGTGATTGACCCGAACAGTGAGGATTACTGACAAACTGTTAGCATGAAAATTTCCCGTAACCTAAGCTCTGATTTTTAGTTTGCTGACTAAAATGACAGCTGCGATCGACTTTTTTGTCAACATGACAAAAAAATAAAAGCTTATTCGAACGTAGCTGTCATTTTGGTCTGCCAAATAAAAATATAGAGCATAGATAGTATTTATCTCAAAGAAAAACTAATTACTACTAACGGCTGAGTTATACGCACAGATTTGTGGTTTCATTGAAATGTGGAGAAAACAATAAATGCGGAAGTTTTAAAATAAAGTGGCAACAATCTTGTGGTTGGTTATAATAGTGATAGATTCGGTTAGTTATTCTATCAACGGGATTTTGAACTCAGTCTTTACGGAATAAAAATTCTTGATAATAAAATCGCGAGAAATCTTTATTGTCATACTCGTACAGGGCACAAGGCCTGTGCTGTGATCTAAGGCCATTATATAATAGTAGTACTATTATTACAGTCGCGTTGGTCATGGTGTATGTGACACGGCAGTTGCGGCTAGCGGGTCGTTGTGTCCACCACACAATCTCACCTAATCGGTAAACAAGACGCGTTTTATGTAATAACTTTTGGCGTCTGTCGCGTGCTCTGTGGTTGAGTTTCGCTTTCACCTTAATAACGTACTTTCTCGAACTTTGGGTTTTTGTTTATGGTAAATAACGCGACACGAGGATGACTTTGGATCACGCCAGTTTTGAGACAGAGAGCTTGTATAACTATAATAATTTGCATCTAACGACCGGATCTGCATTGTGTACAGGCTATGCATACCTATTTAAGTACTTCTCTCTGGTATATATGGTATAATAATGAAAACGCTACCAATACAATAGTATATTAGACTTACCTACTCTACCTTTCTACCTTATTAATAACAATTTGAAGATGACATAAGCAGACAATTGAGCTTTTAGCAATTACTATAAATATGCGCATTTTCAAAGATTCTCTTTCAGCAATCAAGATGTTATTTAAAATATTTCGATAGTTTTCTTTTTAGGGTTCCATAAGCAGTTTTGCCGGCCCGGCCGGTAGGTACGCATATTATTAGCTATAGCTACCTGACAACGGAACCCACAGTGCGCTTGGTCAGACAAGAACTAGCCGTTTTTAAAAAAATAATATTAAGTGAAAGTGCGCCTGATCACGTATTCAATTCAACATCTCGGGAGTCGTGAACGATCGCGCCATACTCATACATTTCCTATTGGATGAAACGACAAACGGATGGAAATCGATACAATATGTTGTCAAAACTCACTCCAGCGAAAGTTATTTTGCGGATAAGAATAATAAAAAGCTTCACTTTATCAGATGTGGCATTTCCGTGTTAAGTAGGTTATAGGTAGCTTTGAAATGAACAAGCCAATATCGCTTGATCAACAATGACGTCAATGCTGTCTGCAGTAACCGTAGCGGTTACTGCAGACGAGTTCTATACGACATATATACGACTATAGCTTCCATTGCAAGATCAAAAGAGCGCCTGTATCTTTTAATACAGTATTTTTGTGCAGCATCATTCTGTTGGCATCTTGGTTACATTGGAGCCAAATAGCCAATCAAAAACTTATCCACTTTTGAAGTGCGTGTGTTTGATACGAGTATGAATATGTTAGCTGGCATTTTTTTTAAATATTCAAATCGCTTCCTGATGGCTTCTTAACAGGCCATTGCCATATGATCTACCTTGGCAATCAATATATTTTGAGAGGCTACTAACTGCGTCTGTATCTTTTTATAATATTTTTTTTGTGCAGCATCATTCTGTCGATATTCTTGCTTTCTTTGGAGCCAAAAAGCCAATCAAAAACTTATCCAGTTTTTAAATAGATGTGTTTGATATGAATATGTCAACTGCTATTTTTAATATTGGCTTAGCTAAGCTAGCGATTGTCTCAGCCACCTGAGCAATGATGCGGTCAATGATGGTGCATGCAGTGACTACTTATGTAGGTACCTGCCATTTGTTTGTTTTTGTTGGGAAGTAAGTACCTACGATAAAAAAACTTTGTATAGGACATAGATGTTCTCATCTTGATGTCTCCAAAGAGTTTAAAACGTCTAATTTGAGGGACGTGCGCATTGTGCACGGTCTGTCGTGCGTGCGTTTGCGCAGCGTGACCGAGGGCCCGGCTATCTGCAGACAATTTTATTTTTTACACAATAATAAGACATTGCCGCGATGCCACGTGATATGGTTTTAAACACAGAAACCTTGGACTTATTAGTTCTTTTCCTACAAGGTTTTATGGTAGAACTGAATACAATAACCAGATTCGCTATTAGACATAGAGGCTTTATATAATAAAGCTAATGATTAACTTGTACCATCAAGAATAGCATTGCATATCCTACGTCGTCGATGTATAGCCATGGCAAAGAATACCTAAATACTATTGGGTTCCTACCACATCTACGTAGCGTTGCTCGCAGAATAGATGGCCGATGGAGCGGAAACGTTCCGGAGGGACGACTGCGTACCTACCGGAAGTGGCCCGGTGAAGGCCGCAGGAATTGCGCTGGGTGCGAGAAGCACAGAACCGGTCGAAGTAGCGGTGATTTGAGGAGGCCAATGTCCAACACTGGACGTTTTTCGGCTGAAATGATTATGACTTCGTAGCTATGGGGAGAGCACCCACAGAGGTTTTAGTTTTTTGTTCTACTAGCTTCCGCCTGCGGCTTCGCCCGCGAGGTATGTCGATAAAAACTATCCTATGTTAAATTTATTTCTCTGCCAAATTTTATCGAAATCCGTTCAGTGGTTCAGGCGTGAAAAGGTAACACACAGACAGACAGACAGAGTTACTTTCGGATTTATAATATTAGTATGGATGGTGGTGTTCATGGCGGACAGTGTGGAAATTCAATAAACGTGCTCCAACTGACTTGTTTCTTCCCTATTTATGTTCGGCATACCCTAGGCTATCAACCAAGCCGACAGGCTTATCCTTTTACCACGCCAAAAGAAGAAGAATCCTAGTCATCCTACAGTCTATTATGACGTAAAGTTGTCTATCAAAACAAAGCAACGGTTCACACATTTAGTACCGCTTTACCTAAGTATAATGATGCAAAAAGATTATCTGCTCCGGCGCATAGAATCGTGACTAATTGAAACAATGACTGATCATTACAGAGTGCATTATTTGACAAATGAATCCAAGATCACGATTTATCTTAGTAAAACCCGACAGCCTCGATACCTAGAGTTACAGTGCTGAAGGATCTTTCGTTGGCTTCCTTGATCTATATTTCTGTAGGTACTATTAATTATACATTTATGTATTTACAACTTCGTATATGTATGCAGTTTTGTTCTTGTAGTTGCTGACTTGCTTCAGTAAACATAGGAAGTAAAAGTATAATCCGGGTTGTAAATTATTTTCATTATTAGAATAATAATAACGACCTTCGCTGAAACCGCTGACTAATCCGAATGCTTGTATTTTAATGCCGCCATTCACGACACCAAAATTACACTCACTTTTGTACATTAGCGTCGTGTAAAATGCGTTATATGACTAAGCAGATCTGATATTGTCGTGTTTAGTTTAATAGATCTGGTCATTTGATCTCACGTTCATGAAATTAAACGGCGATATTGACCTGCTGCAGTAGATTGATTGTCCCGTATCTGTCATATAGGTATGTAAATTAATATCCTGTTCAGTTGTTAATTAACAACGGATATATTAAAGGTATCAAATGGCGAACTTAATATTTTGTCAACCTTTACGTTGGTAACGTTATAGCTCTATTCTACAGGGTGGCGCAAAAGTAATGTCATAATTTGAATTGGCTGACATTTTGTTAGAAATTAAAAAAAAATGGATTCTGTTTTCATGAAAAGTTTATTTTAATGTGTAAAAGTTATATCGCTCAAACGCCACCTCTCGAATTGATGCAGAAAAGCTCCAAATTGGCCAACTTCTTGCTAGATCTGTAGTGGACCCAGTTTGCACGAGGCGCTCGGCCAAACGCTTAATGATCGAGCATATGGAACACGACGACGAAATTCACGCGCCTTTAACGCAGCGTGAATTTCCAATCAAAAAATTTCCCAAATAATAACAGATTGAAATTTTTTAAAATAAATCAGTAATAATAATTCCACGTTCTTGAGGTGTGTATCGCTCGTTCCATGGCTTGTTGACAACTAATTCTCTATAAGTACCTATGTCTACAACATAAATGTAAAAGTACAGTGACATTTGGCGCCATCTGCAACAGTTATAGCACATTCACAATGTGACATTACTTTTGCGCCACCCGTTAGTAAACTATGTTTCTGCCCGCGACTTCCGTCCACGTAGACGCCAACAATACCATATAAAACATCCTATGGCACTTGACAACAATGTAGCCATAGAGTATCTTAGTAATATATGTAAAGTGTAGCTACATATATACATATTTTGGAAATCGAATCAGTAAGTACTTCCAGAGATTATATAAAAATTATGCGTATATGTCTGGTGTTCTGTGGGAGAATGTATGCAAGGGAGTCTCTGTCCCGTGTTAGTTTTAATTTAAATTTTATACAACATAAATATTGTCAATGTAATATTGATAGTTTCTATGTTAATTAATGTACCTAATTGATATTGTACCGTTTTAATAACTATAAATAAACAAATCTCTTGCAAACAATTTTACCTCTTTAATATTAATTAAATGTTATTAGATTAGCATATATTGCCTAGCTATTTCGTTACGTACCTAATCATACTTTTTTTCTCAATTATTATTTCGCTCGACAATCGAGACGTGCACACGCAAATTAAGTACCTAAGTATTTAGGTAACTTATAGATATTTCAGACTGCACACAGGTAAAGGGCGTTTTCGTGCAGCTGAATGTTTGAAACGTGTGTTGGCAGTTCAACAGTAGTTCTATTATATTCTATCGGCATGAATGGTCTAAAAGTCAGCAGGACGCTATCATTATCTGCAGGTCAAGGTATGAGCGTTACTCGATGTAACCACTTATTGGCAGCAATAGAACTGGAAAATCGAATGTTTTCGCCCTTTAATTTATGCACAAAATAATACTGAGACTAATTGGAGCAGTTGGGGAAAATGTCGCAAGTAGCCGTCAATGTGAGTTCCTTCTTATCTACCTATTATAGGTATACCATTTCGTAAGAACCTACCATGTATTATCTCGACAGATTAATCTTCTTTGCTTGCTCATTAGCACCGGCCTGTTGCTAAACGATGGTACCTTTGAAGATAAGGAAAATCGAAACCAGTATGGACTAGTTCTAATTCAAATAATTTGTTGAATATATTAGGTTTAACGGTATATCTAGATCAGTGTGGTGTGAGTGAGTCGCAGTCTCGCAGTCAGGATACGGATCTCCGTGTGCAGAGCCGGTCACTTCTCCAAGGCTCTACCCGTATTCGACACACGAACGATCCTGCCTTTCTAAAATGCTTACCTACCATTTATTTCGATGTCGCTTTGCACACAATCTGTTGTAGGACTAGGACTAATAAAATATACTTGTGAGGCAAGCTACCCGTGCTTGTCAATTTACAAACTTATATTTACTTTTGCAAAAGCAAATATTTAATAGAAATTTTAATTAGGTTTATGCAAGGTATTTTTGAAATAGTGCCATCGTTGCTCGTGTTACATTGAGAGGTAGGTGCCTACCTACGTTATGTAATTTTCAAGTTCTTAGATTGACATTAATAGGAACAGGCTTTTAAATGCTCGCACGTGTTCCTAGGCTTGATTTTCTAGATATTTATTTCAAAGAGTTATTTAGCTGAGCAAACAAATGATATGTGAAGAAGCCACTGGAAAACTCTTTTAAAATCAAACATGTTTGGGGGATAACCGGTGCAAAAATCTATAAAACAAAAAAATAACTAATATGTGCAAACACTAACACAAATTCAGAGCATAACCTCTGAATTTGTGTGTTAGTGTTTTCACTGTTATCAGTTTATTACTGTGTCATGCAAATATTATATTGAGCATGGATTGAACCTGCACCCTTTGCCAGACATTTAGTCAAACATGTTTCTGGTCATCGAACATTTTCAGAACATCTCTTAGAGGACCTCGACAATGACAATGTTCTTTCTCATATCTAACGGCTACTCATATAATGGATCAAACCTTATGTATGTACCTACCGGCTACCTACCTGTGTATATCTATTTTAACATAGAAATATTGAGCGTGACGATATTATAATTAATTGCCTTTAGTTGAGCTGGCGACTAAGAATGATCTCTTTGGTCACGTTTCTCGATTACCGTTGTATAAATACGACTTCGCCTCTCCATCAAAACGATCCATCTTGCATTAGACTACAAATGATGGAATAACATGCTCGACTGTGATTTAATAGCCCATAAATATTGTTATTGATTACGTACGTGTAGCGTAATCGTTGCTATTAATTAAAGAGAGATTGTATCATCAACCATTATGTTTTAGATTTAAATTATGGGTATGAAAGCGAATGGTTTATCATGGAGGAGAAGAGAGAAGATCAAAACACATGGCACAATTAGAAATATTTTATAAAATACTTAGCGATGAGGAGATTATACTTACCTATAGATACCTACCTAGATTTTTAAACAGCTTAGCAGTTATTTAAGACCTGTAGGTATACTAAAGTACTGTATTGTGAGACCTTAAGACCTAGCTTAGTATCTAGTTATATACATATTTAAATCCTGTGATTGCTTGTGACGGATGACAAGCATCGTAATTGCTGTGATTGGTACCAATTTGATGGTAAAAAATATTGTCGGTTCTATGACACCTAACAACCGTAGAGAATTAGCCATTTATAAATAGTAATGGGATAAACCAAGGGCGATTATAGGCACAAAATAGATTTATGTAGGTAATTATTGTTAGATGCAACCAATAATTGCACCTAGTTAAAAGAAAGTATTATTATAATGTTTAAACAAAACTGCCTAAGTCATACGTGTACCTATATAAGAAAATAGGTAGATAGTATGTAGCACGTAGCACTCGCATAGTCAGCAGAAAATTCTGTCTACCTACCTATTTCCTCATAAAAGGAAACTATCTGAAAACTTGAAAATTAACTATGAAAGCACGAAAACGAATCTGCTGCTCCATTTACTTATGTTCGCGTAACTCGAAATTATTAAGGCTCCTTCAAACAAATGGCTAAACTAGAGCGAATTTCATAACACGCACCAGGTATTCGCGAGTCCGACCGAAGGTAAGAGAGACCTAGCGATATTTATTGAGCACTTACAGACCAACGCAACAGGAATCCAGCTGGTGAAAGTAAAATGTGTTTCGATATTATAATAAGTTGATTCGATTCGGTGTATGTTGCTAGGTAAAGACCTCGTTGGTTAAATAGGTCAATTTGATACTGATTAATATGATGTTTAGACTCAGTTAGACGATTATGAAAGCAAAATTTACGATTATGAAAGCGATGATGAGACTCGTTACGATTTCGTATGTGTAACTGATGAGCAGGTGGGTGCGCCAAGTATTTCGATGTTACATATTACATGACATACAAATAAACATAAAACAAATAATTGGTTACAAACTGGGCTACTTATGTAACTTCATAATAGCATGATCTATCGTTGAATGAAATAACGTACATATATTACTCGATATGTAGAACAGGATGCCTAATCAACTCACCAAACCTATTATGGATGACCTATCGCTATCTGCCTCGGTCTGAAATATCTGCAAGTAAATTACCTACGCAATAGGCACTAGCCTATTAATTGATTTTGATAAATGATTTATTATCTATCATTGACTCATGACGTTCACCAGGCCATAAAACGTGAGGATTATAATCTCATAAATACTGCGCATACTTTAAAAATGTCAATTAATGATTAACTGACGTAAAGATCAGTGACCATAATATCTTAGTTAATTTTTTTTTTTGTTTTTGCAATCTCTAGTGCGCAAACGCTTAGGTACTGAATCACAATATTCGGTATGTACAATGTCAAGTTGAAAAGCCAAGTTGACCTCCAAGTGGGCATTGTCTTTCTGTGCTTGGGAAATTGTTCTAACATTCATACAACCGACTAATGTAACGTGCATTAAGGTACTTATGTTAATGAGTGTGTTGCAGTGTGATTAATAAACATGTTTTCATTGTTTCAGTTATACCTGCCTTTGTCACATCAATCACAATTACACCAAACGGGAATAGTCCTGAAATTAAAATGTTGGGAGGAATGACAGCAGTGGATGTGCAGGATGGTTTCGTACCGATGGAATCTCAAGTCGAAGAGACGACTGTAAGAGCGAGTCGTGGAAAGAAACGAAAAAATAATAATAATAATTCTACAAAGCTATCTATCAACGAAAGGTACAGAAGACTGATTCCATATATGACATTTTACTATGCCAACGACTTAGCAGCACCGACAACGGACAATATAAGAGAAGTCGAAGTAGAAAAAGCAGAAATAGTTGAGACTGGAGGAGGAAATCACGCCAATCACAGAGAGCCAAAGAAAATTATCTACTCAAACAGAAACATACCTAGATATCAAGGAAACAGATTGACTCAGCATAATATTGCATCCGCAAACCCAACAAAGATATACTATAAAGGTGGTGTCCCTATATATCAAACCCAAGCTAAAGTGTCTCAAAATTATAATCCTTTACTGTCCGAATATAACGTTCTGGTAAACAATGATTACAACACTGGCAGAGTGGTCCATAAGCAAATACCAAAATCTCCGGGAATAACATTTGTCCCTTCGACCCGGAAGCCTTACTTGAATTTATATAACGAGGACTCGCCTAACATTCGATATTATTTTTCGGAAAAACCGAAATATAAATTGGTTCCCTATGAGCAAACACCTCCCGTGAAAGTGCCCGACAACGAAAACGTGTATGACATAACAAAGAAATCAATACCAGTACCAGTATCTGTGTTAATTCCAAAAGAGCAAGTTTATATAAAGCCACGACCGGCTCAACCTCATTACATTTATGAAAATGTTGACGTTCAACAAGCCAATATCAGGAAGCTGCCTGCGATCGTTTCTGAAAGTTACTACGAGAAACAACGTCCTCTACACTCGTTGGCCCAACCGGTAATACAAAGTGGATTTAGACCAATATTCAATTCACCTCAATATTCTAACGATGCTACGATTTATTCAACAAGTCTACCAGAATCTGATTCCAATTTTGAACAGCAAAAACAACAGGAAGCACATGTCCAGTCTGCACCAGTGAACTATGAGGAATTCAAACCCCAATATTATCAGCATGTAGTGGATCAGGGCTCGGTCACAGTTCCACAAGAAACTTCAAACACAATACCGCTGGCGTCATTACTGAATACGCTTCAATTGAACAAGTCTATTCCTAAGCCCATCACGAAAGAAAACGTGGGTTCGTCAATAAGAACTTTACTACAAGTGTTAAATGTATTGAAAGCTGTACCGCAGCAAAACAACAACGTAGTAGCTCCAATCTTAAGTACTCCAAAACCATTTGTAGCAGCAGTAAAAGTAATAGCAAAACCAGAAATAGACGCTCAGCTGGATCCTGAGCGTGAGGAACATTTGCCTAACGAAGGGTTGACAGCAGAACCGTATCTTGCGCCCGTGAACCCTCCTTCACAACATCTTGATGGTGAGTTATTAAATGCACAACTCAATAATCGAGCTCGCACTGTCATTATGACAGGGGGAGGATGTTTGTATCAGAGAGACATGAGAATCTCAATCTTAATACCAGTCGATACACAACACCTTCTATAAAAAAAAATGGCTTTCCTAAGTTCGGTTCTTCACAACTGTAGCTAAACTATAATAAAAATCTTGACTTCACTGACAGACCACGCACAGCCTAAACCGCTGGGACTATAGTAGAAGCATGAAATAAACCAAGAGTTCCATAATATGTATAATGACAAAGTGAAGGATTTTTGAAAATTCATACTCATATGGGGTTAAATAGGGGATGAAAGTCTGTAAGGAAGTTCGTAATTTTTGCCGATGGGAAATCCCATTGGGCACACAGCTCTTTATTTAAAAAATAACAACGATTCAAGTAGAGACTGCAAAATCATGAATAAAAAAAAAAAATTTTTTTTTACCGAATTTGGGTGTCGAAATGAGGTCCAGAGAACAAAAAAAAAAATGAAAATTGGGACTTAGGTACCTATAGCTTATCTAAACATTAAAGAAAAAACTAACACGAATGTTTCCACTTCATATCCTAATGCATATTTTTATTAAGTCATATTACATTAGGTATATCTACGTACTCACACATCACTCTTAAGGTTGGTGACATTGGACACGACTGACCCACTGAGAAAAAAATCGCCGTGAGAACTTATTTCGTGTTAACGTAACTTGCTGTCCCTATAAGGAAATAATTGAATAAGTACTTACAGATATAACACCTGGTGGTGGTACCAGCCAACATTTTCCCTTGGTGCAAGCATCAGACGACGAAGGAGGTACTCCAGGCCGGCCGGGTTTGGACTACCCCATCCTCACCACAATCCCAGCCACCAGCTTCGACTGCAAGACTCAGCGGTATAAAGGCTTCTTCGCAGATCCTGATACCCGCTGTCAGGTAATTTGCAACACATAAGAATGTTTAAGTACAAAAAATCGGCGTTATCAAAGGGAAAGTAGGTCGGCCAACTGTCGGCTATGCATATTGCATTTGTGGTAATTGCTCAGCTAGAGGATGTCTCCCAAAATGGGCAGTTGATATAAAGTAAATGTTCATACGGGATGTTAGTTAAGATTGCCTCGCCCGCCAGTCTAGTGGTCTCAATCGCGACTTCTGAGCGTCAGGTGCTGGGATTGATTGGCTATAGGATTTCCATGAGGAAATTCACAGAAACAGCCTGGAGAATAGATTTGGGCCCAACCAATGGCAATAGGCTCCTGGATCAGCTCCTATACTTTACCTACATGCGTCTTATAACAAAACTGGCGGAATGTGGGTGTACTTACTAGTCTTAACTAACATAATATCCAATAGGAACAAGCATGTTAGGTAATATGCTAGTTAAGATATTTTCGTTTGATAGGTACATATTTTCACAAAACCACACGTCAGTGGTGTCGGCGCGGCGGTGCCTTTCGTCGCACTATTAGGGCTTTTTTCGTTGTTGAAGTGTACCCCTCATTTCGTCAGTTATATTATGTTTTGTTTTACGGTACGAGTTCGTATCCGATCACAGACAGCAGCAGCAGACGACGTGACGTTGCGACATGTCATAATTGGCGTATCACGCCAATGGCTTTATTCCAGGGGGCCTGGCCCCTAACCTTTTATTTTAATTGAAAACTTCTATAGACTCGTTGGGCTTTTTTTTGAGATGGGAAAATACCATTGAACTCGCACCACTGTTACCGTAAGCGACACCACGAGTGTTTCGTTTATAAGACAATTAAAAAAATACCCTCTTCGGATGTGTTCCGGCGTTTGGCTGTCCTCGGGATGTATCTACTCGGTTTTAATGTGTATCCGATATGTCGGTGAGTGATGGTAAAATATTCTGTTTGTGTTTTGTTTTCACTTCTGTCGGCACTCCCGGAGTGTTAATGTTTTTTTTTTTCGTTGGGAAATTCTCATGGATACCCTCCGTCTGGGAAGAAAGGGTTATGTCGTAGGTACTCCTACCGACTAAAACCTCATTGTTCCTTCTACTACTATAAGTCGGAGGCCCGGGAGATAATTTTATTGTACATTCGCTGCACCTCCGACTGGTACCTATCAGCCCGCCATGCCTAGCAGGTCCCATCCCATCCCCAAGTGCGGGCGATCCCACGATTGATCCTTTTCTTTTAGCAAGTTTTTCATTATTAAACATTCTGCTCCTAAAAGAGTTTCGTCAATTTGGAGTATACCCTTATAATTATTAATTACCCACAAAATGCTTTCCACTTTCGAGATCTAAATTAAAAAACGCATCGATCGACGCGGCGCGGCGGTGGCGCGCGGAACGGCGCGTTGTTCCGACGCCGACGTGCGCCCGCTTGTCACTTTGCATTGTGGCACGACATTTAAATGTAGATACCTTATACTCTAGCTTAATACCTAAATGCTTTGCGTAGGTAATAGTACATTCAATTATTTTTGTGATTTCATGGAATGTATTATAAGTTTGTGTAGGCCTTGGTGGTAGATTTGACTGCTCTTGTGTGAAATTATATATAGGTATTATGTAAGTAAGCATCCAGCTTAGAATTTCGAATAGGTCCCCAAACATCCTGCTATATACGTCCATGGTCATAGCGTCATGTCGCTGCAGTCATGATTCCGAACCCAACTGCAGATGGAGATGGCTGCAGCAGCAGACGGCAGCGCCGTGTTCCAGTTAGTTATGAATGTTCCGTGAGATAAGATGTCTGACCTGAGAGGAAGAAGATGATGACTTGTTTTTATTATACAAGTATAGATATATATAATTTTTAAGTAGTAAGATGCATCGTACAGTGCAGGATACTGGGCCACCTGGTTTGTCAGTGTTTCTTCCTCGTAATTGGAAAAACGATTTTTTGAGAAAGATTCAACGTGCTGTCGCTCCAGCATCGGTGGCACTACTGATCTGCGGTCAGGCGACACGACGTTTGCGGTCGTGCGACGTGTCGCTAGCTGCGGAAGGTATTCCATAGAAATACAAACCAGTAGTGCTGTAGTGACACGTGGTCTGCTGCTGCTGTCTGCGGTCAGCTACGAACTGGTACCTTTAATCTCTTTCTCGTACTGTAAGTGGGTGGTAGTGGGACTCTAGTCCTGCCTGTATCAACGAAGGTACCATGTAGTTATGCATACCCAAATTTCGGTAGATGCCTAATTGACCATGACCGAGTTTAATTTATTTAATGAGTCAGGTGATATAATGTTATATATAACAATTGCCTGCTTCAATTAAATTTCTAATTAATCGTGGCTTTGCATGCGAAGTGCAGTATAACTATGTCCTTCCAAAAATTAAATTTGTTACTCTTTTCGTCGCCGTGCAGTGAAAACAGCATAAAGAAAATTAAATTAATTTTCATTTTATTTACTTGTTGTGTAGATAATCTCGAACCTAATACATAAGTATTTAGAACAAACGTGCACAACTCTTCGATGCTTCTAATGCCTATTGTTGATAATGAACCTCGGAGAACGTTACTAATAACGGACATTTTTCTTCCCTTGTACATTAAGGTTTATAGCAATCACGAGGTTTTCACTGCACGGCGACAATATCTTGCTTTTCGGAAGAGTTTTAATAATGAAAGATGGCAATTGTTTTTATAGGTATGGCACTATTGTGACCTCAACGGCGGTCAGGCTTCCTTCCTGTGCCCGAACGGGACGATATTCTCTCAGGCGGGTCTGACCTGTGACTGGTGGTTCAACGTGAGATGCGCGTCCACTACCCAACTCTACGTACTCAACGAGAGCCTCTACAAGTACATTCTGCCGCACTCGCCTAAGTTCCCCGAGGATTACAGTGGGCCACTAGTTGATAAGTAAGTGCCTAAGTTTAACTAGTTAAAGCCGGCTAATGAGACAATTGATTTTCTATTGTAATGTGCCACCAGTGGTACGCGCCGGGCCGGAGCGATTGAGGTTTGGTCGATCGATTTACACTGCTACAAGGATCTTTTGGCGCTCGTTCGTTGACAGGAGGGCGCTGTTGGTAAACATTTGCATGAATAGGTACTTACCATTAAAAAAACAAGATGGCGGTTTTAGTTCCGATTTTGGCCACGCGCCACGTACATGAACCTTGTACCTAGCTCTATACTTTTTCAGTGTAGAATTTGTCTTTCTATGTATCTATGTGTAGGTGTAAAGGATTTATTGGTTCCAGTCTTTGTGACTTGTGAGTTTGGTTAGGTATCAAGTACCTAATAGCTTTCTTTTGAGAATCTGTCCCTAAGAGAAAAAATGAACAAGTAGGTACTTGATTTATTTATAGATACTTCTCTCAACTTAAAATATCACTTTGAGCTTTCCCAACACCCATACTTACTAGATTCCCATTTTCTGTTATCGGAGCAAACTCTAAACTATTGCCCATGTATCAGATAAAAATGTGTGTAGGTAAGCCTAAATAGTGTGGAGCCAGTGAAGTACCTAACGAAAATGAAGAAAGTCGTTACATTTTTCGGAAGATATAATTATAGTAGGTACGTGCTGTAATTTTTTATTTTATTCTAGATACCTAACACTAAAATTCAAAGAAATGGAGGAAGAATTTAAAAAGAACAAAAATAAGCAGAGCGCTTCTGAAAAAGTGGACTCGGATGAAGAGGAATCAGACGATTCCGATGAAGGTTCCACTGAAAAGGAAAATTCTACAGAACAAGAGGACAATAGCATGGAAAAGGAAGGAGAGAGCGCAGTCAGTGAGGCTAGCGTCGTAGTGGGCTCACCCGGCGAGAGTGGCAAGGTGGAAAGGCTACATGATGACTAGAACGTACCTACATCACTATAATGTAAGAAAAAAGATTTACAAACGTTCATTAAACGTATTTTCCATCATATTGATACTGCTCGCAGTTCTATTTACGACACAAAACAGCTCCGACCTCCCATTTTTTTTTCAAGTAAGTTGGACCTGCCTGTGGCGTTGTTCAAAGTATCCAAAAGAAAAAGATATTATGAAATGTGTCAATGACAACGGGTTTTCCCGTTTTAGCTGCAGTATTTAAATTTAATTTAAAGTAAGAATGAATATGTCATGAGGCATGTACAGACGCCAGCACATCAACCTACCACAATCTATCAGATTTTCCCAATAAACTTTGAACCTTATGCTTTAGCGATAAAGTTGAAAATCTATTAAAGAAATCTTACAGATTGTGGTAGGTTGATGTGCTGGCGTCCGTACCTAAACTACCCTGAATCTGTTCGTATGATCATGACACACCCAGCAAATAAGCCTATAGTATTGTTTGACCTGTTTTATGCAATATCCGAGTCGAATTTAAATCATTTAGGTCACACTATGTACTTTCCAGCTGGAACTCTTCGTCCTAAAAAAGACAGCTGACGTAGTGATTTTTTTCTCTTGCTAATGTGAGCCAACTTGTGTAAAGACAATCCCATAAATGCAAACCTAGGAGTAAAGTTAAATAATAAACTGTGATAAGTGGATAGAACTTCATGCTTAGTCTGAGTAGTTGCTCCAGTGCGAATAGCAAGGGTAAGTTGTTATCGAGTGTGTTGCCAGATATTATATGAATGCAGATTAATTTGTATGTAATGTTTTGCCATTATCACTGTATACCTACTTCTCTCATAAATTATAATTAGTATTAGAGAATTAAACTTGCCATATGTTGCCATGTTTAATTCAGTTTGAATGTATGTATGTTAGGATTGACTTTGAATCGCAAGTAACTTAATTGTAGGTATTTATAGATGAATACTCATAGTGATATTTGTGCAATGTGTAAATAAATCACACTTTTTGTATGTTTTGCCATTAACATGATAATTATTGAACTGTGCAATAAAATTATTTTATAAACTAAAACTCAAGTTTGTTTTATTATTATAAGTTAAAAGAAACACCAGAATGAAGTGATGTATTTATTTAGAGCATTAAATAAGTGAATAATTTTTATAATCATACAAGTAAAGTTAATAAACACTTTACTTGTAGAACCCTAAACATGATTACGGCAGCTGCAAAATAATGCACAATCAGAACGAGATATATTTAAAACTACGATAATAAAACAATAACAAAAAAGGAACAACACATTTCAACAATAAAAATATTAACTAGAAAAGTGGGTGTGACTAGCCAAGCACTTTATAACAGATGACTTCAAAATGCTACGTTAACTAACCTACATTCTTAGATTGGGACTTATGACATCAATTAATGACTACCTATGAATATTGATTTATAGATATAATACTGATCAATTAATTAATGAAATTTGAGAAGAGATTCAATGAATCATTCTGTATCTACATCTTTAGGACATACAATTTTTTTTTATTATGAATGCTAATATATTGGACCGTTAATAGCTAGATATTTACTTAGACAATTAAGCGATGTGCTAAATTCACATTTCTGTCTCAAGGTACGACACTTAATTTAAAGAGAAATAATTTACAATAGCTTTTCGATTCATGAAACAATCAAACAAGTTTTCTTTTCGGTAATGAGCCAAAGGTCACAACATTTAGCACGGATAATATCTACATTATTTTTTAAAGAGGGATCTAAGCAGTTCCAAATTATATCGTTATCGACTATTATCAGTAGATTCCAATAGTCAGAAAATCTGATTGAAAATAGCAAATGCGTATGTACCAATTAAAAACATTTTACATGTCACCTTTTTATTCTGGAATGTTGATATACGAGTACTTGCAATGTTAACAAGTCAAGAGTAGACACCTAATACCCTTAAAGTTATGCGTTAACCGCAGACAATATTTATACAAAAATATCATTTATAATACATAGGACTACTTTAAGATCGTGTTTTTATGTTAATTTGAATTTTGAACACGCATTAAGTTCCAAGATATTTCTCTACCTAAAATTTTGATGATTATTATTTATTAATTTACAAATTATTTACATTCAGACCATGCCGTCTCCATCTTAAAGTCAATCACAAGTTGTTTTCTTTCAGTCTTCATTCCATTATGTATAATTTGTTAAAATTACTTGCAAATAAATATGTTTCACCTTGTACACTTGCCTACACACTATAAATACGAAGTTAACATTGAAGGTGTGTGGAATTTAGCTAGTTACTACAAATTGTAAAGAAAAATTAAAGGTGTCTTAACAACTTGCTTCTCCATGGTATATAATAATAATGAAAACTACATCTATTTTAGCTCAAGGTTTAGAAATTAAATATCCGTTGACTAAACTGAGCCTAAAATCATTAGATAAGAGCTTTCCAGTATCTTACTGTTTAATTTACCCTGTTAGTTAAAATTAGTTGTAACAAAATTCAATATCTTACTCATAGAGAACGATATAAATATAACGCACGAAAACGTGCGGTAAAACACATTAAATATTATAATTACTTACTAAACCATGCGTGAAGCACGTCAGTGTAACTAAAGACTACTCACATTTAACAAGAAATAAAGAAGTCCTGCTCAGATGGTATAAGCAGGGGTCGGGGGCGTTTGTGTGCGTGTCGATACTTAGTGTTTGAGCAGCAGCGCGGCGTGCTTGAGCCGCAAGTGCGAGCGCAGCGTGTCGATGCGGCTGTAGGTGGCGGGGCAGTAGGGGCAGGGCGAGCGCTGCGCCGTGTGCGAGTGGAAGTGGTGCCAGCGGTTGGACACCTCCTTGCCGCACGACTTGCAGCGCCACAGCGCCGCGCTCTCGGCCACGGCAACGAACATGCTGTGGTACGAGTAGGGCGGCGCGGCCGGCACGTGCGCGCGCTCTGCGAACAACAACCCGCGAACGCGCATCACGCCTGGCCGAACTGCACTGTCTCCGCTATCACACTCAACACAGCACGAGTTCGGTGAGACTCGGTAAGAGTGTTGTCACCATCTTTTGAAGATGGGCCATTGTATTTACAGAATGTAAATCTGGTCTTGCTTTAGGGTTTGTACAGTATAAACGCTATACTTTGCGGGTGGGTGTGGAGCATGTGAAACGCACAACTGAAACTACACGGATTTGTAACATACCACAATTTAATGTAAAAATTAGTAATAAATACAACAGATAAATGCAGGAGTTTGCAACATGTTAAAATTGCATTACATAACATCAAACAATGTGAAAAAAAAATTGCATTAACTGCTTGCATAAAACAAAATTATTTAAATTAAACTTTTAACGGAGGCATCAAACCAAGACATCAAAACAAAATATTCATAAACAACAAATCGTTCATAAAATTTCATGTAATAATATAACAAGACTATTCGTCAGCTGTGAGGTACACGATTTGACACCCCCTCCCTATTAGTATTACACTATTGTGATATACGACACTATAACAAACTTGCTAATGTTATAAAGAAGAAACAAAATAAACATAACTAGACCATTGCTATCCTGAAAATAACCTTAGAGCTCGTCCTGCACTCCATTGATTCAAATGATAAGATCACATCCTTGTGATACAAATGTAAATTGTAATATACAATAAATTGGAATATTCAATAGATTGGCCAAATAAGTGACTAGGTCTACAAGACCTCAATTTCATAAGACTAAATTTAGTAATTCGTTAACCTTATGTATAAAATTCCATATGGCATAAAGTTAGCTTTCATTAAGTCCGAATGTGGTCACCATTACAATTATTAAGTTGCATACTTTTTGAAAGCTGAAAAGAGATCAAATGTAGATATTTTCTGAGCCAAACGGTGTGATTCTCCAAAATATTCTGGCCAGACACTATCATAGTATCCTAACCTAAAATATCTAAAATAATATTCTATGTTACTAATCAATCAATTTGCTATAGCAAATTCAATATTAAAAATTGGTCTCGAGTGATAGTAATATAAAAATGCATTCATGATTAGATGAAGCGTTTAACGCGTGGGCAGACTGGGAGATCAGCACATCCTCGACTCGCTGGCAATGGGACCCGAGACGGCCGTGACGGATAGCTATGATCTATCTCAACAATAGACGACAACTTGCGCGACAATAAATTATTAAATAGTACATAACTATTACGATTGGCAGAGGTAAACAAGCTAATTATTAATATTACCAGCTATAAAACCTGTACATCACCGTAACCCAAACTGCGGTTCACTAAGTAGAAATAGAAATTAGGAGTAGTCACTTATGTAAATACAAATAGGTAGTTACTCTCTTCAATGATATTAATTATATACTTTTAAAATATCATTTAGTTTGGTTACGTAATTAAATAACTAGTAATATTGCACTGAGTATGAAATGCTATCAAATAATAAGCGCCCACATTACTATGAACAGTAGGTATAAAAATCTTTGATATCCTTAAAGTAAATATAAAATCTTTATGGAAGAAATGTTTGGTGACTTCATATACAGGGACGCATGAGCTTCGTGCTTATATATCGAGTGGGCCCCTATATTCAATAGTCAATTGTATATCTAGCTATAAGTTATGACTATTTTCAAAAAATTGCACAAGTGGAATTGCATGTTCACAGCTACTTAACAGCACTAATGCAAACAACTTAATTATGGAAACGATCATGAATTCACTATTTGGATGTGATAAATTTCTAACTCCATCAATGAACGATTTATATTTGGTAGGCAAGGATCAGATTCATATATTATGTAAATGGTGTCTTATCATTATATATTTATGTACTAGTAAACTTGAAGATCTCTGAAAAAATTAAGGTAAAATCTCGAGTGATACTGTAATCTCTAGTTGTGTAACGATTCATGCATTATTTACCCGTTGACCAGACAGATGCGACCTCAACTGGATGCTAGATGCCTTACATTTAATGCAAAGTAACTAATCATTAAAACATTAATAATATTATAATAGGAGTCGAATCGTAGCGTGTTAACACTCTTGGTTCTAGCACCATTCCTTTTTATCACATTTCAGTTACCGTACCACTCTAAAGTGTTTAGCTAAAAATGTAACAATCTTAAATCTTAATTGAAAAATACATACATAAACGCTAGGTTAGTCCCAATCGTAGAATGCCAATATTAGTTACTAAATGCGCAACCTCCAACCGTTCCGTCCTAACTTATATTAATTGATTGAAAGAGGTCTTTGACCCCAAGCACCGATCACACGAGTGGGCGACGGCCGGTCGGGCGGGCCGGCAGCGGCGCGTCGCCGGTACCACAACTAAACACCTACCAACGATAAAATAATAAAACATGTTAACATCTCAACTCGATTACTTTTAACCGTCAACTCAATATAAACGAAATCAATGTTACTACATGATGAATCGATTAAAAACAAACAACACTAATAAATCATATTATATATGCAGTTATATAAATATAAAAGTATATTAAATCAGACAATAGAATATATCTAAGTATAAAAAAACAATCTCCGTAAATAGATCAACTAGTCTAGTATAAAAATCTTTTCGTATGTTTCCTTAGGCGCTATCCTTTAATACATCACAAATCCTTAATAATTATCCATCTTGCAAAGGCCTCATAGAGTTACAAATGCATCTACACTGAGATTCAGTCAATATTTATACGTCGTTGACCAACGACTAATCACAATCTCTTGCCAGTCCCCAAATATCCTTCTGATGTCGTTCCATACCACCCACAGGATTCAATAACATAAATACAATTAGCTACAGGAAACTCATAATTTCCTATCTAATGAATAAATATAACAAGAAAGTGTGGGCCCGTACCTGGGCCACCGCTAATAGCCAGCATCACTTCGCGGTCGCACCGCTACTCGATATAATGTATATTCTTAATATCTTAAGGTTCCTATCGATACAATATAAAAAATAATATGGTAATAGTAAAATTAACATCATATTATTGCTTCTGCCCGTTCCCGTATAGCGATTGGTATAGAAAAAAATTTGCTTACCTACTACATACGCTTCGAGTCATTATTTCAGTAACATCGACATAGGTACATTCCAGAAGAGGAATCTTATACAAGATCACTCTGGGGCAAGTCAAACGCACAACCGAGACGTACTAAAACGAGTCGCCCGCCGTGTGCGGGCTACATTAAGAAAGGCCCGTTTAAGTAATAGCACTTCAGCTTAATCCTAAATAGGAAGCGGTTTCGACGCGAGACGGTCCGTTAAAATTTTGACACATCAACAACGACAGAGTCTGAGCTGGCTCGGGCGAGGGCGCTCACAGAGCGTCGAGGCCGAGCCAGTACATGGACAATCAATCGAAGCCCGCGTCCAGCGGGTTGGCGTACAGCGGCGCGTGCGGCGGCGCGGCCGCGGGTGGCGCGGGCGGCTCGAACTTGCGCGTGTCGGGGTTGTACGCGGGGTGTTTGAACTTGCAGTGCGTGCGCAGGTTGTCGGAGCGCGTGTACGTGGCGCGACACAGCGGGCACTCGAACCGCCCCGGGAAGTGCACGTGATAGTGGTTGCGGATGTGCGTCACCACCTTGCCGCACAGCTTGCACCGGTGCAGGTTCAGCGCGCCCGCCACGCGCTCGAACGTCAGCCGCATGTGCCAGCCCTTCGAGCCTGCAACCAGCGATCCGTCACTCCCACACTCTCAACACCTCGCCTCTACTCCGTCACGTCACGCGGCCGAATGCCGCAGTGCCAGCTGCCACGCGTGCCCCTCTGTGTCACCACGTAACGAGGACTACTATTTAGGGAATCGTGCACTGTTGAGTGACCGATGGAACTGGGGCATTAGCTACGTGATGCGGGTTATTCCGAGGTTCACATTATAGTTTTGATAATCAACGAGTTTAAAACATTTTGCAAAAACAAGAATTGATCCAAACAATGTTTACAGTATTTTAGCACTATTTAAGCCTTAATAGTAACTGTTAACGCTGTACTATGCCTTTCCTAGAAC
This sequence comes from Luperina nickerlii, assembly GCA_963855955.1. Taxonomy (NCBI): domain Eukaryota; kingdom Metazoa; phylum Arthropoda; class Insecta; order Lepidoptera; family Noctuidae; genus Luperina; species Luperina nickerlii. The sequence continues at coordinate 13,224,972 of OY979674.1, forward strand.
TATTATAGTATAAAAGCGTTAATAATATTTAATAAATTTGAAAACAAAACTTCTGAAATTATTTATTTGTAACAAAATAGTAATATTCAATGGAGATCCATGCATAAATGAATCAATGATACTGAAGAAATGGTGTTTGTTATTGTCAGTGTTACGTTTGCATGAAAATTTGTTAATTACTGTCACCAAGCCTGTAATGCAGAAGGCGATTTATAGAGAGAAATAGGTCTGCTATATATAAAGAAAGCATGGATAGAGGATGAAATGAAAAGAAAAGTGGTATAAATAAAGGAATATATTTGCAACAAACACTCAATAACGATAGACTTACATACGAATTTAATCGAAGTAAATGGGAATTAAGATTAAGAGATATGTTCCTAAATCACATAAGAGTCAGTCTTGGACATCAGCATTTGTAACTGATATCATTTCATAATACTACAAGGAACAACAAGAGATCATATAAGTTTGTACAAACTTGGTTCGAAATTGATTTACAAGGCACCTCAATTGATCTGCAATCTTTTAGATTATTTAGACGACCGAGACCACAAAATGTAAGTCTTTTATAGTACGCGACAATTTTGTGCGTTCTGTTAAGAGAAGATCTCCACTTTTTCTTATTATTATCATTATAATATTCCTTTCATTGATTGTAAAACTTATGAAATTGCATGAAATATAAAATATTATCTTTATAGATATAAAAAAAATGGTTTTTATAAGAGGCCGATCAGTTGAGTTGACACAAAATCTTATCCTCGTTGACAGCAAAACAATTTTTGGTCCTAACTTTAACACTAATACTGAAATAAATAGTGACATACATTGTTAACACATGAGGTTGTTTGAACACAATGGAACTTTATCACAATACATAAAAATTATGTTATTTAATGAGCAACGGAAAAAGTTAGTCATTTGAGAGATACTACGCCCTTTATATTTTGCGATTTCCTGACATTATGTTCAACACTTATTTTTGTGGGCAATGCAAGAGAAACTAGTCTAAATCGTCACAATGAATCGTAGAGGTACTATAAATGAGTATTTGTGCTGTGTTGAATATTATTTCACATCCAGGGAAGGCGTTTTGTGCATATTTCAAAATTATATTTGTTTTAAGCAATAAGTACAACTTCATGGAATTTTATGTATGTAGTAATAACCCTAATTAGAAATAAAATGAAATTAGAATTAGAATTTTATTCGAACAATAATAATGAAAATTATGAACTTAAAAAGAAATCACACCACACCTTAATTCTAGTTACAAAATGTCAAATAAGCGCATTGTGTTACTGTATTTGATTAGTAAGAAAGTTAATAGGCAAGATAGGTTATGTTAACAATAAAAAGTTAATCCCGGAATGAACATTGAAGAATAAAACTATGATCACAAAATGTATGCTGCCCACTCACTCGTTAGTTAGATCGCAATACATGTACTAACCTAACAATTTGTGATATTAGTAAGCAATGAGATTCATTGATTCTTAGTTGGCTACCTAAACTTAGGAACTTTAACTTAGTTGGCATTTCTTCTGTATATTGGACAAGTTATCAGAATGTAAAGCAGAACAATGCTTCATGCGAAGGTGTCTCTTTAGGTTATCGGCTCGAGTGAGCGTAATAGGGCACATGGGGCACTTGTGCTGCTCGGGATTGTGAGACTTCATATGCTTTTTTAAATTATTAACTAGTTTTCCGCAAATGTTACAAGACTCGGGGACACTGAACGGTTTGTTGCTTATTGTCAAACCAAATGACTTGACAATGTTTTCAACACTCGCTAGTTTATTTGTAAACGGTTCCCATGGTTTTTTATTTTCATCAACGCCATTATTTTCACCTGTAAGATACGTAATATCTTCACTGCTGGTATAATACATTGGCATGCTTATTCTTTCACTGGCACAAGTTTAACTTAAAGCATCAGACACTCTTCCATTACCTTCCCTAAATCATTCCACGTCCTTTTTATTACATGCAACCCTAACGCTAATTTAGTCTATAGTTATATCACCCACTGGGGTTAACATCAGTTATAATTTACTTAAAAATTACAAATACATAATATTAGCTACGGTAATCATCTTAATTGGAGACTTAAGTAATTGTTAAATAGTGTAAATATTGCACGACCTATGACCCTCGGGGGCGCCAAATCATTATCGAATAGAAATCTTATGACACCGTTTTCTTCATAAAAATAACGGAAAATATTTAAAAGCATACCATACTAAGTAGAAAGAAATAAAAAAGCGTCTATGGTTAGTGCAAATTAACAATGGAATGGTAAGCAACAATGAGTGACATGCTGCGGGTGTTATCACATGCATCTTTTAGTGACCAAGTCCAGAGATCCTAACCCAGAACAATTTAAAGAATGGGTTGCAATCTCTAGATTTGTATAGTTAGTACCTAATTAGACAAAGCAAAATCAATGGTAAAATAAAGTAAAAGCTTCAAACGACGTAAACACAGGCAATATTAATCTGTTGTCAATTGTTAGCATATGAAATAATTTTAATGAAAATATTAAAATACAGGTTTCTGAAAATTATTGGGTCGCGCTTTTAATATTTGTTAACTTTTTCTTGTTAAAATGTTAACATTTGACAATGATTCTTGTGTACAGCACACAGTATATTATGGCCACCAACAAAACTAAGATGTTTGCCAACTAGCGTCATTAACGTCAATTTACTGTACAATTCCAGAAATGCTTGGGAGGTATTCATAGGTTTGTTGATGGTGATGGTTTAAAAGAAAAAACTCACCATCTATGGTGTCTGTCTGGTCTGGGTGTGGTTGCAACATTGGTTCGTTGTCGTTGCACTCATTATTAAGGCTTTGCTGGGTCAGTATTGATGCCATTTCCGTTACTCCTATGCCCTGGAAAATCAGCAATAATTTTATATAACTATTTTATTACTAAACAGAATCAGCAAATATTTCATTTGGAAAGATCTTTGCGTAAATTATAATTCATGTAAATGCTAAAATGATGAACTAGGTTTTTCAAATAGTTCCTTTGATAAATATTATTCTTTGGATGTAACAAAATAAATAAAATGGATCCAATTAACATAATATAATTTTCATATAATTTTAATTTCAAAAATATTTACATCAACATTGAATGAAACATCAAGAATCCTACCCTAAGTATCATATTATTATCTATTTAGGTAACATAAAACATTTTTTACATGGAACTCAATAATTTTGATAAGACCGTTTAAGGTGTTTTTCTACTAATTATTATACCTATACAACTATGGAAATGCAAACAAATCATATCAAAACGGTTGTATTAAATTAATACAATTATATTTATCAAAACTGGCGCGAGGTGGAATAATTTTTCAGTCTTACGTTACTGTGTACAACATTCCAATAAAACTAGAGAAGTTCAGTGCATCTTTTTCTTTCTATTTCATAAGAAAAGGACAGAAGAGAAATTTTAGTTTATTACTGTCATATTAATCAGCGCCTGACACTACTCCATACAGGTTTAGACGTGAGTAAAAACTTGCCTACTAAAGTTACGCCCATTTAAGTCAGGCGCTGATTAATTTAACAGAACTAAAATTTATCTTCTGGACTTTTCTTAACGAAATAGAAAGAAAAAGATGCACTGAACTTAAATTTAGTTTAGTTTGTGAACAACAGAATCGGCACCAATATATCAATTTAAAGGTTTTGCATCAGCGTCAGAGTGCTGGAATATGTTGCTCATTCAACAAAGTGCTGAAGTAAATAGATTTGATAAATAGTTCAAAAATTATTGCATTGGTTCAATGTTTTCTGTTTCTGTTATTATACAAGAATGACATGCTTATTTAGCAAGCACCTTCTGAGATGACTTACTAGCTTTTATTTTACTATTTCGTCGCCAGGCGTCTCACTACTAGATAGTACATTTTTATTATTAGATTGTTCACGATCGCGACAGAATTTATGAGCTTTGCATTTATCGTGATGATTCACTATTTCTAGCCTAAAGTTCGAATTGCCTTCTACGAACGATGTCCTATTAACTGTTAGCTCGTGTGACCATCTTCTACAGTAAGTACAGTACATAATGTTGTGAATTTTGTCATATTGCAACCACGGGTACAGCGTTAACCAACTAAGGCGGAATTTCCCGCTCTTTTTAGAATTTACAGGAGATCGTCGCGTAGTTTTCGGAGACACGGTAATCAGTTGGGGCGGTAGAGCGAGAATCGATGCGAGAATGTTGCCATCGGGCCGTTTAAAGCTTAGATCCAAATACTGGCGGTTACATTCCTCCGGCTCAGCCGCGCGAACCCAGCCAGAACTCTGCCAACAAAGAAGGAAAGGCTCTGCTTTAAAATTTGTGATGGTATATTTTATTCAGGCAGATCCCTTCCTTCCTGTTGACAGATCCGCGTATCGTTCGGAAAAAAATATCAAAATAACAGAAGAAAAAGATCATCCTCATTAAGATAAGGAAAAGAAGTTCTATCTTCAGCATCAAACAGAAAGTTAGTCAGATATATAAATGAAAACGGAGAGCCTCTATCGACGGTTTTAATGAGAAAGAATGTTAGTGTTTACCTGGAGGTGCGTCTGGTCGAAGGGCGGCGGCGGGTGGAGGTTGGGCACGTGTTGCGCGTGCGGCACGTGCGGCGCGAGCGGGTAGGGCGAGTCGGGCTCCTGCTTCACGTGCGGCGCCGGCGTGTGCGCGGGCGAGCGCGCCACCGCGCGGTGCGGCGTGTGCGCCGGCGGCGGCGTGGACGGCTCCGAGCCCGACCCCGTCGACCCGCACTTCGCCGACTTTACGTGACCCTGCACAATAACACAAATTACTACCGGTTCATCGTCACTTACATACCAGATTTCGTTCATAACAGGTTAGCCACAAGAAGAGTGGAAGAAACAATACCTGTATCTTTATTATCGCGCGTTTAAAAGGTTTATGTTCGCTTTTCTAGCAAGTTAATAAGACGTTAATAGTTCGTCTTACCTCATAGTGCCTGTACGAAAGGTCGACATCGTCTCGTGGTACTGTGGAGTTCTTTCTGCGTCTCTTCTCCGGCGGGATTGCATGCGAGGGGTGAGAGGGATGCGCGGGCGGCGCGGCCGTCAGCGGCGTGTGCGGCGTGGGCGGTGCGCAATGCGCGGCCGGAGGCGTAGCGAACGACTCCGAACGGGAAAGGTTCTCCGCACTCACTGACGGAGTTGACCGATCCTCCGACTGAGAATGTAAAAGAATACTCCATATGACGTCGAAGTTAGAAATTTGGGTTAAACATCGAATATTAGTAATCATTATCGTTTTAAAGACAGAAGTAACGATTTTGCGAGATTGAGATCCAAGTTATTTACTCAAATCTCAAATATTAATATTTAAATATTGACGGAAAAGGAAACAAAAATGAAACTTAGGGCTCATTTCTAACATAATACGTAAGGTCCGTGTAAGTTTTGATTGTTTTTACAAATTGAATCCTACAACACTAAATCTCACAACAGCGTACATATTACAACGGCTTTATCGAGTATATGCGTTTATGGATGCATATCTTTTTATTTTCTTGTTTAGAGTAACGGTTTAGTGACGTCAACGCTTTAATTTTGAATTAGGACTATCTTATGAATGTACCAAACGCTGTTAATATTGAATATTTAGACCACCTAAAAAGTTATGTTGCTTATCTCTACATTGGTTCTTTAGTGCTATAAATAAAGTGTTTAATTCAGAGGTCTAATATGAATTTAAGTAAAACTACTGCTCTATCAAAAATTTCAAGGCTAACGAGCGATACGATAATTAATAAACTGTATAATCAATGCGTGCTACTTTAAGCCTAAACAGAAATCGATGAGAACTTTGTAGTTAACGTCTACAAGTAGGTACCAAATACTTAAATTATAAATAAATAAAAATTATTTAAAATATTATATGTATAATAATGAAACGTCAGTTTCTGTATAAAGTACTCTATCGTTTGAAGGCAACATAGAAGAAAAAATCTAATGGGACTATCAATTTATTCATGTCGTACTTTAGGCGAGAGGACTTATATCGGAGTCGGAATCGGAACCATTTATTTACAGGGTCCTGGTAAAACAATAATAAAACTTGAAAGCTGGCATTTACTTAATAAAAGATCGATTTAAGCACGGTTGTCGAGGTTTTCAAAGCAGAGTTTATGAATTCGTTAGTGATTATTGGTTCGACATCTTAATTCTGAACGCTGACCGCAGGCTTAGAGAGAGGCGGGTATTCCTAAAGATCGGTAAAACCGATTTTATCTAAATAAGTTAGGATACGTAAACAGTAAATGTCTATGGATTGCTAATTATACCATCCATTTCTACCAGATAATCAACTGGATATACCTTTTTTTTTACAAACCTTTTTCTGTAAGTGATATAATGCAAGATTAAGAGTAAACTAGTCGCGAGCTCGAATTCGCTGGTTATGGCCTAAAAGCACGCTGTCTCACCTGGTTTCGTGTCTGACAGATATAGTATCAGTGATGAGCAGTTAGACGCTAGTCTACACGAACAACGTCTAGTTCTCACGCACAGAAATACCGTTCCGAACTGATAGGCGAGAAAAAAAATCGAAAAGTGCTTCGGAAAACCAAGTTTTATGAAAAAAACATTGCATAAATTAATTACAAATAAAGTTCATTGAACTCTTCGATAACTGAGCTTGTCGGTACGGACTTGGTTTTGAAGATTTTACAGTTCTTTTAATACTTATCTACACCCAAAGTTACTTTAAAAATAGCAAGAAATACGAATTTTTGTTGGCTCATAACTTTTTAATGGCTTTTTATTTTACTATTCTGTTTCCGTACAGACACAATTAATAATAAGTCAAAACGATATCATGTTTAACTTTGGATGCTCAATGTCAAACAGTGAAGTAATACTCTCCCGAAATTTGTATGGAAAAAATATCGACTAGTGGCACCTTAACAGTAAATATTTAATGCTCACCTTAGGATTCAATGTATTATTTTCTGTCAAACCTCTAACTTGTAAGCTTTCAGCAGTTTTTAGGAACATCGGTAGCATATTTTGGCCAACATTCACTTCTCCCTGAAATAACGAAAATAATTAACAATATACTTTTTTCTGGCACTTGACTCATAATAAATTTTATTTTAGTCTAGGTTAATACCTTGTACATGAAATCCAAAAGTGATTTCATTTCTGAGAATCGTACATCTTTGAGGAATATTATCGGATGTGGATGATGGTTCTGTAGGAATATACTTTCAAAATATGGGGAACATGCGGAGAGTATCGTCTGGTGTGCCTGAAACAATACAAAAAAAACACATATTTATACAAGTTTGCTTTAAAAATAGCACGTGTAATTTAAACAAAAGAAATGATGCAGAGCTATGTGAAGGTCTTTACGATTCTGTTAGCATTATATAGAAACAGTGCATAACTGCCATATTGGCAGACCTATTGTTATTACAATTAGGTGGTAAATGTTTTTTCATGGACTAGGTTTTCAGAGACAAGACGTTAATATTTGCCTGCGGACCTTTAAAGACAATATTATTTTCTATTTTGAATTAGTATGTTCATATCTACTAAGTAGATTAAGAGCCCATACTTCCTCATCTAAAGTTCACTCTTTATCTCGCTCGCACGATACTTCTCGCGGACTGTGTGAGAGCGAGACAGAGTGCGGTGCTGGGCGGAAGGCAGCGCCAATAGTTTCGGTATTTATTTATTTAGTTTAGGAGGAGTTTCTTGCACATTCTTCTCCATACGAAAACTACTTTTTGGAATGGTCGACTAGAATCGATTCTATTTGTTGTAATTTCTGACGTTCAAAAGTGCCTTTTATGTGCCTATTTGTAATAAATGCTTTGACTTTGTGTTTGCTTTTTACGGTGAAAATAAAGGTACTTAATTAAAAAAAAATAAAAAACATAAGACATGCTTTATAGTTAGTTCAGTTAGTATGCAAAGTTTCATGATCTAATTTGAAGTATTTATTTAATAACAGCGGTTTATTGTTCGGTTTGGAGGTAACTTTGGAATTTTTTTATATCGAATAAATTTTATGGAATCGTGTTTTCGTCTAACATAGTACTTAACATTAATCCTCAACTTTACCATATATTTATTTCAAAATTAATGCTGCGGTATTTTCGACATAACGGAAGATCATGCTAAGCCATTTGAGGTAGTTAATAAGCTAGCAAAGCCTTTCCCATTTCTTTTGGGGTCAGTAAATTATACCGAATAACCTTGAGATATTCAAACCTTGTTAAAACAAGGTTTTGGGATTTTAAGTTAAGACAAAAGTAATATTTTATTAAATAAGAATAGATAAAACATGAAGTTTCCTTTAATAACTGTATTGAATGCTTATGTTTATAGACGTTATCTTTAGAATACATTGTTGTCTATAAGTACAAATATAAATATAAAATGGAAGTCTCTGTTTGTAATGTCAAAATAACAGCTTTTTACTAAATGCATGTGAAAGTATACGGTAAGTAATTAAAAAAAAAACAATTTTAAAATTTAATTGTCTTTGTTTCGGCTAATGCCAAAACGGCTAGACTGATTTTGATGAAATTTTATAAAGGGATACTTTGAATCTTGGGAAAGGACATAGGCTACACTTTACCGATAAATCAGCCGCGAATGGAATAGGCTAGTTATAATATAATTTCACATTGATGAAATGTGTCGTCTTTATGAAGTATGGCAAATAATATCACAGCAAATACTAATTAATCCCGCTGCTGTTGATATATAATGTCTAAATAAAATTCCTATTCAGACTCAATAATATTTCCATGGCCTTCGGGTAGGATGTCAAACGATTAGCCATTTCGATTGTCGATTGTTTAACATTATGTACGTGTTAGAGTTTAGTAGTATGTATATTATACTGTCAATAATACATTTCTCAATCGTTATAAACAAGCTGTGCCTCTGCCCACTCGGTGTGGACTAATTTGCACTTAAAGCTAGCCAGAGAAAATATTTGTAAACAAACTAGAACAAAAATCGCGTAAAACGAATACCGTAGTGGATATTGAGTTGTAAGCGCAGTAACGGACAGACAGACCGAGAGACGTTGCGTCTTATAGGTAGGTAACATGTAAGAATGTCGTAGTCGCACCGTACGAATGAGAAGTCATTGTCCTGGTAAAATATAAGCTATTTACTATGCGAATGATTTGCTATCGGTCTCTTTGATAATCGAAAAGTTCTAACTCAGGGGGTTGGTCAAATAAAAATGAATAGTATCGATATTTCCTTTTGCAGACTACGCTTAAGGGGCTTACAAGACCTAAACACAAAAAACGCAAATTTTAGAAACAATTAAAGTATATGATCGAAGACAGTAAAAAAAAAAAACAGAAAAATATATGATATTCTTCAGGATATATGCTAGGTAGATAGTGTGTTGAAAACATAATACCTACAACAAATTTTAAACGATAGAAAAAAATCATGAAGATACCTCTAAAAACTTTCTTTTTACAATAAAAACCTAATATACATACAATCATTATGATTTTTTGGCAGATTATTCTACAAGCAACATATTAAAGCACTAGTGTTTTAATTTTTTAGTCCAAACAATAGATTTTTTGAAAATAGATAATTGCTTCATATTTTGCAATAAATTACCAGCGTTGTGTCATCGCGCTTCTCTTTCTTTTCTATGCAGTCCGACAAAGACCGCGCTTTAGGTCATGTAGTAGCCAAGTAACATAAAAAACTAACTTTCACTCTAAGGTTTATTTTATGTTTGTGACTTACTAAGATCGTCCTAGATAATACCCAATCAGCGGACTTCCTGATTATGACCTATTTTTATGCAAGTGATCTTGGAAACTGCGATTTACACATGCATAGGTACCTACTTCATCAGTATTAGCAAAGGAATGTTCTATCTAGCATCGTGAATTTGTAACACATTAAATCGTAAGATAGTGGTGAAGCCGATAGCGGTATCAGGCTAAACTGTGTAGGTAGCAGGTTTACTAGTCCTGTCTTCTATGGACTAACGTCACATTTATTTTAATCCGCTATCCAGCACGAAAATCATATTATTTTTAAGCCTCCAATAAAAACTGCTCGTTTGAATGTATCAGTTATGATATTTCGTCGTTAGCAGCGCTGATTTCTCAATGCCTTATAGACGGGAAAATTGTATCATTCTTACAATTAGTCACTAAAATGTATTTTATAATATAATTACTACTTAAACAATGTAATGCTACACATAATAACAACTATTTATAAATTTGACAGAAATCGTGCTGGATTTCAGAAGATATACGTATATTCTACTTTGTTTCCAGCGAGGAACGGTAAAATTTACTGTTGTGGCCGTACCAAAAAGGTTTAAAGGAACCCAGTGGTAAGACTGTTGTATGTCCGTCCATCTACAATATGCAAGTATTATGTCACGGTCGATAATTTTGGAATTTAACGACTTTAAAAATAATGATGCAATTAGAACGTGTTTGTCCACCGAAAACAAAATCCCAGTTTGATGATATTTATTTTATTTCCTTATTTAAGAAGACGGCTTTTAATAAAGAGTATTCTATTCTATTGTTTTAAATATTGCTGCAAGTATTAAGATTCAGTAGCACTTAAAAGCATATCATTTAGTTCATGGAGATTTCGAATAAAACAAATAGAAATAGTATATATTCGTCAGTCGTCATTTGCGTGAAAGAAGGAAGTAAACGCTAAGTTGTCGCGACTGATAAAGATGGATGGTGGAGAAAAAACGTATTCACTGACCCAAAATAAATTCGGCTAAGGGTAGGATGGTAATTGGTGCAGTGGCCGAGTAGACAAGTGACTGAGAGTTTTTGACATCATTTCTCTAAAAAGTTTTAATAAAAAAAAGCTACAGCCATAAAAGGCGTTCTTAAACAGAAATATTTAAAAAATATTGCAAAATTCAAAAAACCCGACAGTTATTTTAGTTCAAGTTCAGATTAGATGCCAGATGTCACCAACTGCTTGAAAAGTGATCTTGTTTTGAATTGCACGACTTATAAAGGCTCGTACACACTGGCGCGACGCGACACGCGACACAAAGGCACCGCAAGTCGCGCGACGAGCGGTGCCTTTGTGTCGCGCGCGATTCGCGTCGCGCGTCGCGCCTTTGTGTAGGAGCCGTAATGCGAAACATTAGAGTGCTTTACGATCGATTTTTTTTTCTCTTCCTGCAACTGTTTCTATTGCAATTGTTATTAGTGACCGACCGAAAGTTCGGTTTCGGTTTCGGCCAGTTTCGGCCAAATAATCTAGTTTCGGCCTTAGTTTCGGTTTCGGCCAGGAAATGGCCGAAACTTTCGGCCGCGCCGAAACTCGAGTGTTCATGAATTATCGCCCATCGTTCGGCGAACTTCGCGGCTAGCTCGTGCTCGCTCGTCGCGTCGCCGGCCCAGTTCGCCGCCGTCCATCGTCAATCGCATGGAGTTGAGATTGTGTTTTGCACATACGAGGGCGGTCCCATAATGAATTGGCCTAACTATGAACTAATGAAGGAAATGAAACGAAACCAATTTTATTTTTCAATATTATCACCATGAATACTACTAATACACTTCTGACATCTGTGAATCAACATCTCTAAACCTTTATAAAAATAATCACAATTTTTAGCCTCAAAATGACCGAAGACGGCCGCCTGCAACTCTTCATCGCTTGAAAATTTTCTTCCTCTTAAGTCTCGCTTTAAATTTGGAAATAAATAATAGTCGGACGGGGCCATGTCTGGACTGTGAGGTGAATGTTCAACTTCTGTGAACCCGCATTGACGAACTACATCCTTCGAAACACCAGCGGTATGAACAGGGGCGTTGTCATGGAGCAACAGGACACCTTTAGACAGCTTGCCTCTTCGTTTTTCCTTTATCTTGTCTCGTAATTTATATATTAAAGATGCATAATATTAGCCGTTCACGACTGTATTACGTTCTTTAAAATCCACCATCAAAATGCCTTGAAAATGCCAAAAGATTGTGCACATCATTTTTTTAGCCGATTGTATCACCTTTGCCTTTCTAGGGGGCTTTTCACCCTTATAACGCCATCCCATTGATTCGCGCTTGCTATGTGGGTCATAATACAAGATCATAGTTTCATCACCAGTCACTAGCCGCTCGATCACAGTCTTTGAATTTTCGCCACAAAGATCCAAAAACTCCGAAGCGCAGCGCACTCTTTCCTGTCTCTGCACCGCTGAAAGAAGTTTCGGTACCCATCTTGCACTCACTTTTTTCATGTGAAGATGTTCATGGATCGCACGATGACGTACTTTTAGAGAGCCCAAGCCTAGCTGCAATTTCTCTAATCTTCAAACGGCGGTCACTCAGAACCTCCTCTTCGATAAGAGCAATCGTTTCGGGAATGAGCACTTCCACAGGTCGACCGTCGTGGCAAATGTCTTCGACGGTTTCTCTCCCGAGGCGAAACTCTTTCACCCAATTTTTCACTGTGCTATAGGAGGGGGCAAACTCCTTATACACGTCATCCAATCGTTCTTTTATTTGGGCAGGATATAAACCTTCTTTGAACAACAACTTTATAACACTTCGATACTCAGTTTTCGATATTTTGGAAAAATACGCAACTCTCGTTATGCTAATGCCTGCTAAACTAAGACTAAGCATTTCATGTCGATGTGTGTTTCTTATATTAAATGCACGATAAACGTACTATTTAATGCAACACAACATGTAGCGACATGTCGCGTAGAACTATATCAGGCCAGTTCATTATGGGACCGACCTCGTAAATGATTAGGTAAGTATTCAACTGTCTGTATGTATAATATACATTGTATATTCAAATAAATGTGTAAATAACACCAGATTTCTGTATACGATAGAAATTTTAAATATGTTTAAGTAAGTTTCGGTTTCGGTTTCGGTTTCGGCCGAAACTAAGAGCAAGGCCGAAAGTTCGGTTACGGTTTCGGTTTCGGCTGAAAAACCTGTTTCGGTCGGACACTAATTGTTATACTCCTGCTAGTACACAGAACCTACCTAATTTATATACCATTGTATAGATAATTGAATGGAGATTAAATTGTCCTTCAAAAATTGGTTTAATGAAGTAGAAACGAAAAAAAAAACATTAAAATATGTATTTCTAAAAAAAATCCCGTCAATGAAGTGTGAAACCTGAAAACATTATAAGTAGTAGTTTGCGAAAAAATCAAGTAATTAAGTCAATTATTTTTTTTATTTTCTAATAGATTCGTTTCACCTATAGGAGAAACTATTGAATATAATGCCTTTTTTATTATAAGTAGTTCTTATTTTTTATTTAATTATATTCTTTCAGTAATATTTATATTTTTAAATGTGCTAATTAAACCCTTTCATTTGATACTAAACCAGACACCATAAGAAATTTAAAAAAAAAATATTTGATGTCCTCTAGAGGGCGCCATATTGAATTTATTGTGACGTCACATAGCCTATAACCAGCGGATGGTCAAGAAGCTTCTAACGATATTTATTTGTCCAATTATTATACGAACTTTTGAAATTATGAGCGAACAGATGAACATACATACATACCGGTCAAAATCATAACCCTCCTTTTTGCTTCGCCGTAGTCGGGTATAAAATAACTAATATAATATCTATATCTGTTCTATGGTTTTTTATACTTACGATCAAATGAGCATTATAAATCGTGTACTTTTGGATTTTCCATTATTTTTTTAGTTTGATAGTGGTTTATTAATTTTTAAATTTTTTAGTATGCTATATTTTTGGAATCGTCTCCACAACGAATTTGAATTTGAATTTGAATTAACAACCCCTTTATTTTGGTGCCCCATATGGTCATGTTACCAATTTTAATATTTTCAAAAAATTTAACGTCTAAAAAACTGCCATTTTGATGGTAAGTATAAAAACAAAATCTAGTCTATAATCATCGCACGACCTAGATGAGTCGATGTCCACCTCATGTGTTAAAATCCATGCAGCCGTGAGGATGCTTCGAGGGTATAAAGAATCCCACACAGTTACTTACAAAGACACATAGATAGATACACGTGAAAAACATAACCCACCCTGTCTTAGATGTCGCAGCAAAGCTTCTGTGTTCGTAGTCGGGTAAAAAGGGGTAAAAAAGAAAATTGATTGATATCGGATATTTTTTTACTGTGGCATCTTAAAAAATCAAAATATTTTCATAGCCGTTTAACAAGATGCGGCGGCATTCATCATCTTCTTGCCCTTTACTATCAAGATACGCGTATTTTATGATACGAAAAAATGGGCGCGAGAGTCGAACTCGCAGTTAGAAGGTAAGTTTTTAAGTGTTTTGTAAAAGTAAAAAAAAAACCCACTTAACACAACTTTTAGAATAGGTGTTTGTATTATTTCAATTCCCGCACATAAATTAAGCGAGACCCAGTGATTTTTGATTTTGCTTATTTGGGAGTCAGATACAGCATTGATAACCAACCCGCGCTGGATCCGCGTGGTGGATTATGCCCTACTTCCTCTTACAGAGAGGAGGACTGTGTCCCAACAGTGGGAATGTTATAGGCTAATAATGTTCAGCACTGTTGACACTTCAGGACGTACTTTAAGTGAGCTTCACCAGTTTGTAAACTGCTCACATCCTCAATCTTGAGCTTTTAGACCTAGTTAGTACTCCTTAAGTTGTGTCATGCAGAGAGATGATTATTTTAAAGTCGAGTGTATTATAAGGCAACTCCCAATTCGCCTATTAGTCGAGAAAGAAAAACGAGCGTTTTTATCAGGACCTTTTTTGTGGATAAGCCAGGAGCACCCAAACTGGATAGCGCATTAAAAATAAATAAGTAGGTAATGTTTATGTTATTTGTTTACTGTATTAATTCGAGATCTTTGTGAAAATAAAAACTTGTATTCAAGGATTTATTCCTGATCTTTCCCGCAAACACCTTGATCCCACAGGGTTAAAAATATTTTGCGGCATTGCATTCTCTAGTTACGTTTGATCAGATTTTTTTATTATCCCTTTTTTGTTATTAATAAACTGAAGAGTTAACCAACTTATGTTGCTGACTGTACCCTCAACCTTTGAGACCGCGAATTTGTACTAACATCTAGGCTTTTTGCTAATAGTATTTTGTTTAAAATAATGTCTTTTTAAGAAAACAATTAACAATATTTTATCACTTGAGTTTTGGTGCACAATATATTTTTAATCTAAAACAGTGCCAAGGTTTGTTTGTTGAAACATTCCTTTATAAAAAAATACGAATGAGTGAGCTAGCTAACCACACATTTACTGTTAATTCGAGTGTTTAGAATGTCTAGAACATTCTCGTCCCTAAAACCTGCTTAACAACAAAATTGAAAAATTAGAAAGTTACAAAACATGCAGATCTTCTGCAGACTCCTTTCAACCTAACAAACAAATTGCATTTTATTAGCATAAAACTTTAGCTTTAATAGTTAATTGTTGAATTTAAATGGCTTATAAAGGAAGTTGCTAGTCCACATGTTATTGACCTTTAGATCTATCAAAATAAAATTGTTATTACCATTCCTGCCAACTCATTCTAAGGGCAGCTTGCACACTGAATTAAAGCCACCCAAAATACAGGAAATAATTAGTGTTTACATGACACTAATTGTTTGTATCTAGTAGGGTCATTGTAAATCATTTAGTTAGTCAAATGTTAAATATGGTTTTACATGCTTCATCATATTCTATATAGACAGAAACATGTCTTATTTTAAAATATATAGGTATTCTCCTTTAAAAAACCAAATTAGGAAAGAATAACCTTGCAAAAATAGCAAATATTTAAATATCTACTATGAAGACTACCTTGACTTGATGCCTAAGGTAGCAATTTGACTGTAATGACAATCAAGATTTTGTTTCTTATCTTACTCTATCTAGCTGTTTAGGTACATATAATTAGACACTTTAATTACTGTCCTTGGAATTAATTAATCATTTGCAATAATTCTGAATAAAATACTACATTATAGCAAACAAATACTAGTCTAAATATTATAATATACAACCAGGCATTTGGAACTCTAGACTAACTTTAATTAAAGCCCTGAAATATTTAGGCCAAAATCAAAACACTGGAATATTCAGATGTCAATCCTTTATCAAGAAAGATATAAACAGGAACAAAAGAAAGTACTATGGTGCAAACATCTCCAAAAACAACATTAAAAACAGTATTTATTTAAAAGAAACAGATATTTATTGTAACTATGAATGAAAAAATTTGCTGCAAGAAATAATCATTCCAAAAGCATTGTCAACAATAGGTAACAACACAAGTGTATTACTCATGTTTGTTTACTATTTAATGCATTTTGTTGTGGCATAATAATAAACTGTTGCATGTGAGTGCAACAAACAGAATATAAATATTTACATACACTTCCTACTGTGACATAACATTAATATGAAGATTGTAATAAGTTAACTTTTTAAAACAATTGAATCATGTGACTAGATCTCCTAACTAGTCACTCAATGTTTCAATGTAAATACCTATGAAAACCAGGAATGAAGGTCAGCTTTAGTTTTACAGCTATCTCTTTTCGGTAGAGAATAAAATTTTAAAATAATGACCCTAGAAATCAAAGTTACCTTATAAATAGGTGAGAAAGTGAAGTAATAAGTACCTTGACTTGTTCCCCATCACATGCAATGGTCACATCGCACAAAGCCTCTCTTTGTAGCAGGCTCGCTAGCACATCAGTCAGGTTGTTCGGGTGGTTGTTCCAGCGCAAGCAGAATTGCTGGTCCATCGTTGGTGCTAATGTCAGTGACCGTGCTGCAAATAATTATCATCACTATACCATGGTTGTACAACATTATTGTTACTTAACCAACTATGAACAAATCACAAACATAAAAATTACAAGGTTATATCAATGGAAGGACTAAAATTTTAATTCGTGAGCAGTTGCTGTAAACGAACCTAGATTTGCATCACTTATGCCCGTTTTCACCATCATTCCCTAAATTTAGGGAGGCCCTTAAGAAATTTTAAGTGTTAGTTTCGTTTTCACCATCACTTAAGGGACACTTATGGTTCTAAGGAATCCCTTAATTATAGGGACCCGATATTCGGCATCTTAGCGCTAAGTGACAGTTTGTTTTGTTGTTGAACGTTCATAATTGCTACGAAATGGAAGATTTTATTGAGAGTTTAGAAGCTATCGAAACTGTGGATTTAGTTACGAATCAAAGTTTATTCAGACGGCCACATATTTATCGTGAAAGACCGGATTTTTTCACGAAATATGATAAATCAGGACTTCTTCAAAAGATTTAGGTTATCCAAGGACAGTGTGTTATTTTTGTTAGAAAGAATAGAACACTTTATAGAATATACAGATGACAGGTATGATTTTTTAAACTTGGGTATTTAATTTGATTTTCTTATTTTGTGTTTTAACCCTCACTTGTCTAATTAGGTACCTACTGCACTGCTGATTAGGTACCTATATACCAATAGTTATCTGGGAACTGTCAAAGAATATAAGTACTTACTTGCCTAAATTTATTTTTTTAATATTTGCAGGAATAAGTCAGTACCTCCAATTAATCAGTTGTTATGTACTTTTTTTTAGGTTTTTTGCAACTGGAAATCATCTACTCGCAGTGGCTGATATGGGAGGAATTATTTCAACACATATTTTTTTAGATGGCAATAGCATTCCGCATTAGTCAGTAATTTAATATAAAAATTGGTGTTATTTTATGTATTTTAAATGTAATCATCTTTATTTTATGTCGTCTTTGTATTTTGTCGTATTATTTTACATTAAAAAAAGAAACTGTCACTTAAGTAAGTGGCCCTTACATAAGTATTCCCTAATCTGGTGAAAACAAACTTAGGTAAGGGGCTGATTTAAGGAGTCACTTATGTTAAGAGACCCTTAGATAAGGGGTGGTTGAGGGTACGATGGTGAAAACGGCCATTAGTATTTAAACAAGTGCTAATTAGAGACGTGCGCCGGTTATCAAATTTACATTAAGAGACTATGTGCAAAAAATTGGCGGCCATAGGGCCTAGATAGGAGAGCGGAGAGATAAGTGACATCAGCGGCTCGAATTAATGGGGGCCGCGGGCAGCGAGCTTACTGTACTCCACATTGACAGTTAGCCCGCCGACACATATCTACTTGTTGCATGCTCCAAACAACACCTATACATTATGTAATTTAGCTCCAGGAGCCAGATCGCGGGGCCACCGACCCTACGGGACGCGGAAACCTCTAGCCGCCTCTATAAACGAGTTTAAAAAAGTAGTACCGCTCGCCAAAAAAATCGCAACATGCTGACACCGTTATAATCGCCAAGCTGGATGTCCCAGTTGCTAGGTCCATACGAGTGAAATGAAGAATTTTAGGATGCACCACTACTTGTTGTTTAACACAGGTCATGCCGCGTGCCTAAAAATTGGCAACCGAAGATGTATGGGATTTCTAAACGCGTAGTTGTGTCAACTTTGGCTATTCGTAGCGCCATTTGCCGATCCCGTATCACAGAATCTAAGAATTTTAATATCAATAAACACCAAATATTTCGCTAATCACACAAATAATTCACTATCACAAAACAAAACGAAATCCCAGACGCGACAAGTCAATAATTCCTAACTCACCATTTGCAAAATTTTTGCCATCACAAACGCCACCCGACCCCTACCTTGCACTGTCTTTTTGACCACACACACATCTCGATTTCCGTGTTCACTCACGGCCTTCGGAATATCTTTCACATCAATCGGCCAGATTCGCAACGCGAACTTCATGCGTTTCTCACTTTATGGCGCTAAATTCAAATTGTACAGTCGGAATTAACAAGGAATAACGAATATTACAAGCAATAGATAGCTCAAAACGTGTTTAAATGATCGATCATTCATAATATAACCAATTAATTGAGTAAATTGGAGAAATACTAGTGAATTAACACTATATTTATTACAAATTCCGGATCCATAGATATTATTTGGTAAAGAGGTTATGACGCGGAAGCAACACTAGTATTTGAAAATATAGGGCAAATTCTCAATTACTATGTCTTATTTCGATTATTATGTTACCAATGTATAGCATTTCATTATTTTATCTAATTAGGTGGAGGTAATAAAAACATTTATTAATTTTAGCATTGGCCTTGACATTATTATCACAATTTTTGAACATGCACCAGCACATCCGACTACCTAGCGCCCTCTACACTAGCCGTGTCCACAGATAGAGGAACTATTTGAAATTTCTGTGTTGTTCCATATTTTCGAAAGATGGCGCTACTTTACCATTACAAATAGGTTTTTATATCTAGTTACCTACCTATCAATAGTTCAATGATCCCACAATGCATGTACAGTCATTGCCATAAATAAGTTGTTTTTAATAGATGAGCATTAAGAAAAAGCTTTGCAAGTATTAATTGTTTTTTTTATGATAATTTATATTTCATTTGACTACTTACTTGTAATGTAGAAGTCTTGTTACTTATTAGGTTGATAGCATGCAGGTGGTTATATTAAAAAAGCAAAAGGCCTTCCCTATTTTGTGGAAGATGTAGGTAGGTATATAGAATGGAATAATAAATCATTACCGAAAGGTATTATTGGGATAGGATTTTTTTATCTGCGTCCATAATTGTTGTGTACCTACCTAGGTATACAACTAGCCACTGTAGCCATATACATATGATTGTGTTGTTTGGATATAAAAGTTTTGGATTTTATAGGTAGGTAGGTATAGACAATTTAGGTTCGTGTTACAATTTATTTTCTGCGCAGAAACACCCAATGCGTTCTAATCATGGGTACAGGTCATTGAACTTGACAATAGCTCAGTGAATTTAGCGTAGGTACTGGCCGACCGCTTAACTGAAACGTTGCCTTAACGTTGTCATTGAGGTTGTGCGGTGCGGGAGGGGTGTGGTGACGTGTGCGAGAGCTCAGTGATTCAACAACTTGTGACAATGTCATCCCTCCCGTACCGCGCAGCTACCTCAGGCAACGTCTCAGCGCGGTCGGCCTATAGTCTACTCGACAAATTAGGTGCTGTTGGAAACCAAAAACAAAAAAAAAACAAACCAAAACCAAAAACGTTTTTTCTGCAGTTATCTATGTTTAGTATTTATCTTTTATCTGACGCTGCTGACCAAAGACTACAATGTGTGCTGCTGACGTCAGACGGACGTTAGGATGAAAGAGAAAATTAAACAAAATGTAAAATAAAATCATTGGTTTTAATCTCGTATAGAACATACACAGTTCAGGCATCTGTGTCCGTTTGGAGGTTTGGACCCAAACCTCGAGTTAAAAGTAGGTACTTACTTAAATATATAAGTTGTATGTATGAGAACCAGAAGCAAAAGCTGTGTAGGTAGGTAATCGTCATGAAGCAGGTTTACTTCCAGTTTTAACCGAATAAAATAGGTAACATACATAATAGCAAAATACGAAGCAGTGGAGCGCTGAAATGCATAATCTACAGACCTACAAAAAACTAAGTTCGGACATAAAATTGTGAGATAGAATAGGCAGGCAAGTTCAACAAAACCATTTTTAGGATAACTGTTCCTAACTAACGTTGTAGCTCAAAACTTCATGCTAAAGTGGGTATTCATTGTAGGTAACCTTACCTATACTACCTATCTCATCCAGCAAGTATTTTTCAATTCATCTTTTCATTTTTGATTAATTAGGTATGAAGGTACCTAATAACTTTTTTTCGCGGCACCATCCGCTTTGAGGATGGAATAAAACCTATCAAAACCTTCCTCATGAACCAGATACATGTTTCATCCGACCCAGCATGTCCCTTTGCTGCCCTTCCCCCCAGTCTGTATCCCACAGGGATAGGGAAGGGGGTGCCCTTAGCGTGTAAGTCGTGACTTTGCTTAGGTTTTATGTCCAAGCTAGAGGCTTTCATTTGTTAGGGCATCCATAGGATAGCAGCCCGGTTAAGCAGCCGACAACCTCCTAGGTAGGCCTGCGAGGTGATTCACAAATAAAAACACAATAGGTACAGACGCCATCGCCAGCACATCAAGTTACTACAATCTGTCAGATTTCTTTAATAGATTTTCAACTTTATCACTAAAGCATAAGGTTCAAAGTTGATTGCGAAAATTTGACAGTTTTGGGTAGGTTGATGTGCTGGCGTCCGTACCTACATGTAGGTATATATGCCTACTTTCGTGGTGATCGGTCAAATGATACACAGCGGGGTAATTACGTAAAATTACCTATCAGTAGCAATCGCTTTCATTTTGACAGTTCAACAACATTCATTGCGTTATTTACGTTGTTGAGCAGACAAATTTTTCGAATATTTTTTTGGATTAGCAATATCCGTCAAAATGATTCAGACTGTGTTTGATAGTGTTTTACGCAATCAGGGTGCGGCTTGGATTTTTGAGTTGAGGCAGTAAGGGCCTTAACCGTTGTCGCTTCACAAGAAAATAGTCTTATGAGACTGTCCTTAACTTTTCGAGACTTTTTGATCTGCGTTCACAGATTTCTGATGCCAAATTGATCCTGTTTCTGATAGGGTCCCTTTAAGAAACAGGATCTATTTTTATGACTTTTCTCCCTCTTCACCTCGAAACCTCAGTAGGTTTGAGTACTAGAAAAGTCAGAAACCGCAAAAAATTTTCCCCTAAGAGATGTGGTGGCCCAGTGGTAACGGCCCCGACTAAAGGCTCCTTCAAACAGGCGCGACACGCTATAAAATCGCGCGCGACACAAAGGCACCGCTCGTTGCGCGATTATATCGCGTGTCGGGCCTGTTTGTAGGAGCCTTTACGAGTGGTAGGTTTGACCTAAGCAGGCACTTTGTGTAAATTATTTTTTATCACCACTGCTCTCAAAACGGTGAAGGAAAACATCGTGAGGACACCGGCATGTCCTAGAACCACAAATTCGAAGACATGTGACGTCCACTGCGCCTGCGTGGTTGATTAGGGCTCTCTCCCTCTCACAGAGACGAGGCCTGTGTTCCAGCAACAGTGGGAACATTATAAGCTGCTTAACATTATTATGCTACACCAACATCATTTTTTTTTTTCATTTTACAATTGTCAGAATGTATTGTGTGGTACCGTCATCTAATTGAGGTAAATATGCTATGATGTTCCCTACTTGTCATCTCTGCAACGTGATTCGAGTCAGCTCAAGTGTTCCATTCGTGTCTGTCTCTAAGGAGCGTTACACACTAGCCAATGCAGTGGACGACGTAATATTGAGATGAAGGAGATATCTGGCCTGTCACTCGAGCTTCACTATTGAGAACAATAGAAACACACTCACCTACCTAGTACCTACCTACCCTGTAACTATGTATGTAGCTTTGCAAATTAAAAGTAATTATCTTAGTTGATGTAGATTTTTTAATAGTTTTTTTTAAAAGTTATTTTGTGAGTTTATGTGAAAATGTTAGTATTTCGGAATAAACGCCTTTATTATTATTATTTTTTACGTCTTTGACATTTCTGGGACTCTGGGGTCTTGGATCTTTAAAAGGCGTACGAGGCAAGGGCCGAAGTCAACTCGCAGAGGCCCGTTTTTAATTAAATGAGGCACCAACGGACGATTAATTATCCCTGTATGCATTGTGCAAGTGCTCCCAGGGACAACCCCCGGTTAGTGTAGGACTATTGCAGAATATGGAAACCAAACATATTGGGCTATAGGTTTAGGTGGCTGTAGTGAATTGATTACTTTGAACTTTGGCCCTTGCTTGACAAATATACATGGAGATAAAATGGCAGGGGTTAACTTGCACACTCAATAATGGCCACCCGGAGACTATCGCTAGCACATAGTGAACGTAACGACAAGGGAGCAACATGTCCTGAAGTGATTGAGGAGTGGAGACAGAGTATTCCACGGCTATCAAGACAATCCCAGATTCAAAATCTTAAATTTTTTGCTACTATTTGAGTATACAGTAAAACGTGTACGATAGGTAGCACTATGGTTGGTGCGATCCCAAGAAGTTGTCAAATTTTGGGAACAAAGAATAAAGATGCTGGTTAAACAGCTGATTGTCAGTATCTACCTACCAATGAAATGAAATTAAAATTACAGCTAAGGTGCTATTGCAATGACGTCAGAAGGTAGGTACCATTATACTACTACATATTACGGTAAAATTATCTATTCTGTGGCAATGAACTTATTCCGGTGAAAATTAACTGTTCTGGATTGATGTGAAGGAAGAGTTGAGAAGAAATCAACAGTACGCATACTCTTGCGCCATTCCATCTTCCTGGCTCGGCATGCTGTGCTGGCGCTGCTGCTTTTTTTATTTTAAATGGGTTTGCTCTTGACTCTAGTCTAGGTCAGAGGTGACAGAGACAAAGTCGACGATGGGGTGAGCTTACCCAGAAGAAGCCTACTCTTACTTTCAAGAGATTCGGGTTGTATGCGCTCGGAAACACAGACGCCTGACGCAGGTAGAGAGTTCCACTGTTTTGCTGTGCGCATTATACAGGACATTTGAAAACGCTTAGTGCGAATGGTGGAATAGCAACTAGGCAGGGATGGTAACTTGCAGTGCGTTTGGATGTCCGAAGGTAGAAGGGGCCGGTGGAATGAGATCGTGAAGTTCTTGGGCACACTTACCGAAGTACAATCTGTAGAAGACGGACAAGCAGGAAATCTTGCGGCGATGAGCCAAAATCTCCAAATCTCCAAACGGCTGGTTGACACTTCCCGTGACCCAAGGGCTGGCTTGCGTGTCTTTTGGGTACATTACCAGTCGACAGCGATGCGGAGGATTTTAGTTTGTTAACAGTTTTAGTTAGGACATTATATGTATTTTTATTTTAAACGTTTTGGTTAGATTGGGATATTAATTTTTGTTTTAATAGTTTGTTAGTTAATTTAGTATCTATTAGAAGTTTATCTAGTGTAAATATTTTTATCCTTAATATTCCTTTAATATTTAATTAAATAATAAAGTTATTAATATTTATATCCCCTTTTATTCTTTATCTAGCTGAGTATCAATAAGAACGAATGTATGAGAAAACACGCCTGTTTGAAGGAGCCTTTATTCTGCTATTCGGGGCGGAGACAAATCCAGCTAACTAAAGATCATAAAAATCGGTCCAGCCGTTCTGGAGTTATAAATGGTGTAACTAACCCGACTTTATTTTATATAATGTAACTAGCTGACCCGGCGAACTTCGTACCTCCTCAGAATCAAAAAAGCCGATCCATACAAAATGTATGAGAAAAAATTTGTTTCTTTGTGAATTTTCCTCTTGTTCTAATACTTAGTTATTCTGCTATTCGGGGCGGAGACTAATCCAACAAATCAAAGATCATAAAAATCGGTCCCGGGTTCTTGAGTTCTATATGGTGTATCTAACCCGGCTTTCTTTTAAATAAATAGATAAGATTATAATTATATAAATAGAAGATGAAAACGCAGAACAGTAGGTACGCATGTCGGCGGTGAATCTACTACCTCTTATGAGCATATTCTACGATCTGACTCAGTTTGATAATCATTAACTTACAGGGTTAGAAAAAAACGCAGTGACTAATATTAATGTAAAGTCCACAGTCAATTTACCTCTGACAGAAGCAAGCCAAAAGCAACCTTATTGTAACGACAACAAAGATCACTTTGATTTGGACAGTGATGCAATATCAGAGATAAAATAATGAGTAAAGAGTGTATGGGCTGTAGGTACCTAATAATTGGGTCTTGGGAGTTTTGGACTGACCACGAGGACAAGGAAGCATATACAGACATCGTGGACTACTTACTGGAAGCTGAAGTATGGAGGAATTAGCGGGATTGTCCGAAAGGGTTACCGCTGGCCCGGAACATAAAGGGCTAAGGAAGGAACACGGGTGGGTTTTAGTCAGTAAGAGTCTGACACTCCCTACCGCTCCACCCAGAGTGGGAGGGGTCATTTGATGATATCCTATAATCAAAAAAAAAAGTATGGAGAAAAATATAGAGACAATCACGTTCTATGTGAAAGTATAAATAAAAGTGAAAGGCCCATACACATGCGAACAATTGTGTTAAATACATCGTGTCCATTTGATGATTATTGATGTTCAATTGTATTAAATACATCGTGTTCATTTGATGATTATTGATGTTCAATTGTATTAAATACATTGTGTCCATTTGATGATTATTGATGTTCTATTGACCACTGTCCTGCAAATCCCAAAACGCGTAGGTAGGTACGTACGTACTTACTTAGCAGCAATTGTGTATTTGGGTAACAATCTAATGGAGGCCTGCGTTCAAAGCCGTAAGATCTATTACAAACGTATCTAGCAATTGAAATGGAATTTTGCTCGAGTGTTGTGAACAACAATCTGTTCATTACCGCGATGATGAGAGTGGCTATCCGTGTCACTCGGTAATGTAATGCAGTGCAAATGAGTCAATCTCCACGGGGCCGGGTGCCGGGTGGTCACAGCGCCATTAGGTAATCGATACGTTCTCAACCCCATCGGCATCTAGGCTTCCACATCTTTATCTGGTTGGGTAGTGGTGCAAGCTTTCAATTAATTACTACCATATGAAACAATTTGTTCATAATTAGATTTATATAGAAGTGAGTTTCTTGAGTGTATTCTCAGGTTTCCCGAAATTCCCTAGTAAGTATATATAGGACTTGTCTGACTTGTAATTATCTTTTCGAAATCCCATTTGTATCCAACGAGAAACGTCTGACACGGCATGACACCGGCGATCTAATAATGACGTGAGAGGAAAGTCGACCATTGGCGCACTTAGTTTTCCAATCTAAACAATAGAAATTCAACGGGTGCACGACCCGCGGGACTGTGATCTATCTCTATGTAAATTATGCGGCAAATAACACCGCCTTGCGTTCATCAGGTCGCGCACGTGGCTTTCGAGGCGACGACTCGGCGTGACACATTTTTTATATCACAGTCAATCAAACTTCCTAGTTTGGAGGACGACGCTTTAAGGGATTCCAGTTTTAGCTCGATTATAACCGGTGTCTAGACACAAGCACAGCTAGTTAATGTCCTATCATAGAGGCAGCTTCAACTTTGGTTTTTCGATTTCTTACCGCTCAGAATGAATGGCTGCAGATTTTAAACTAAAGGATGCAAATTAGTTTTTTGAATTTTAACCTAGGTACTTGTTCATAATAATAATTCGTCAATAAGATTTACTTACCCGTGCATGTTAGGAGAGAATAGATAAAATTCGCAGCTGCTATAAGCGCTAAGCGAGAAATATTTGTTCTTCCAGGTCGGCTTGACATTTGGTCTCAGCTTCTTCATCATTGCTGTGGATCGGCCAGGAACCTAAGGCAGTAAAAAATTCGCTTGGCGATGTCAATGCAGTCAACATTTGTCGTCTTTGTGTAGGTACTTGTTAAGATTCTATTTGGTTGATTTAGTTCTAAAAAATATAATTTTAATCTTTTCCTCAGGCTTGATAAAAATTCTCAAGAAATTCCTCCCCAAATATCCGTAGCATTATTATTTATAGTACAAATAGAATTCGGATGAAAAAAATGTCATTTTCTTGTGTCGAACGTTAATTTCTAGTGTTTCCTAAGAAGATTTAAACAATCAAGATCATTAAGCGATGTACCTACTGACTAGTTACAGGCAACCAGCCGATGATTGACCAATTAATTGTTTCTTAAGGAGCTGACTAGACAACCGATTAGGCGGCCTTTTTTGTGTAGCAATTGTAGAACGACCTTAAACATTTTTTATACGAGATTGTCTCTGATCTAAACATTGTCTATGAACATTGCAACGCATTGTTGGCAATAAGTTTATAATACTTAAATCGTTGTCATTAATAATACGATTTTGATTTTTTGTCAGTACCTATACCTACTTAGCTAATCATTATCTAGTATGTATCTTTAAACAATTTTGGTACATATGATTTGAATTAATTGTGAATTATTTCTGTGAACAGCACTACCTACTGATTTATTGCTTAACCAAGTTACCTACTAATTAATCATTTATTTCAGTAATTGTAGTCGTAATACATTATGAATTTATGACTAAAAGTAGTTGAATTAATCTATGGATGAATCAATAAAGAATCGGCTAATATGCGGAAACTGCCGTCTTGGTAGAGTCGCTTCCTCTGTGTTCGAGTAGATAGGTAATTGATGATAATTATGAAAATTATGAAATAGTTACCTAGGTAATAGTTATGTTGGGACATTGTTTTATGATGTACCCAATGTGCACATATTTTAAGATCCATAATAAACAGTGAGTCATGTTAAAAAATAAATATGTCAGTGTCAGTGTGTAGGTAAGAGATGTCAGTATAGCAATCGCAGTTCGCTGATGCATCACGCTAGCAGGACCCTGAAAAAATAAACATTAAATTAATACCACAATCAAGACAAGCTTGTGTTTAAAAGACGTCGTTGTTAACACTAGGTACGTTTTGTAAAAATCCGTCAGTATATTGCACCGTTTGCAAGCCGATGATAATAGGCCTGATAGCCTAATAATTAGGCTATCAGGCCTATTATCATCGGCTTGCAAACGGTGCAATATACTGACGGATTTTTACTTGTTATTTAAGGAACTACTAGACAACCGATTAGGCGGTCTATTTTGTGTAGCAATACTAGAACGACCTTAAATATTTTTATACGAGTTTTTTTTTCCAGTCCAGACATTGTCTATCGCGGCACATTTCTGGCAATCAATTTATTTAATTTTATCATTTATTTCTGCATATCTATTTTGTTTTATTTTTCTGACTACCTACTCGAGTTCTAGTAATATCTTTTTGTACGCACTAGTTTCCGTGGCCTATTACACTACTCATAATGCGAAGCGTTAGTGTTTTACCATCAAAAAATTTTTTGCCTTCTTTCTGCATCTGTTTGTATCGTTATACTCCTGTTAGTACATATAACTTGCTTAATTTATATACCATTGTATAGATAATTTAATGGAGAATAATTTTGTGCTTTTCAAAAATTGATTTAATGCAGTAGAAACGAAAAAAAGACTTCAAAATATTTCTAAAAAAATTCTCGTCGATCAAGTGTGAAACCTGAAAACATTGTAGCTTGCGAAAAAATCAATTAATTGGGTCAATTTTTTTTAATAGATTCGTTTCTCCCATTGGAGGCTAGAAAGCTAGGGTTTCCCAAAACTGCGATGGCTGCTACATAGCGTCCACATTTCAACGTCGAATGAAGACATTGAATTTTTTTGACACCGTAAAGTCAAACCCCGGTGCCAGCATTTCCATGACTGCTGTCACTGCGGCCGTTATGTGGCGGCTGCCACTGTCAAAGGAAACCCAAGCTTTAGAGATTAAGTGTGTGTGAGATGTCAGTATGGCATTCACAGTTCGCTGATGAATCGCGCTAGCAAGACCCTAAAAAAAAGCAGTATTAGTTAATGTCTAATTAAAAGCTAGTTATGATTTTTTAAACGTCGTTGATATATCCAACTACCAAAGTTATCATAGAGTCTAGCTTTTGTAAGAGATTTAAGCATTATGTGAGACTTATAAGTGTCTTGCCTATAGGTATATGAAGGGACCCGCAATAATACGAAAGACTAAAGTCGTTGCGTAGTTTGACCTACTTACCCACATTTATCGAACCTAAATCAAATAATATTTAGGGAGCGCAGACATGGGAATGCATGCTACCTTACCATCGTATATGAATGTTTTACCTATGGAAATCTGCAATGTAATAAATGCGAAGAACTGTTCAAAGATATTAAAAAGATACTTTCTAGATTGCAGGACGGTCTAGAAAAAAAATATATCTATGTATCTAATTCTAATTGCACCGAGTTGTCGAGTCTGGCCATACCGCTGTTAAACCCGCGATGGTTTGTGTGGTATGTTTAATTGTTCAACAAGGATTTGTTACTGTTTTGTTTTTTGATTAATAAACATTAAAAAAAAATATTTAACTGGTTAAATTCGGTAATTACAGAAACAACTTTTTTTTTCTTTTTTTAGTTAAAAAGCCATTGTTTCTCGCGTGGTTCCACGTTCGAGTTCGAAGGGTTAAAGGCTCATATAAAATAGCGACAGGCGACTGTAAAAATACCCCTACAAAATATTTATAAGATTAGACGTAGTATAAGCGCACTATAAAAGACTAATTGGTCTTAATAATAAGTATTTACTTTGAAGCATTTTATAAGACTTTTCATTCTAGTAGTTTCTGAAGTACAGACGCCATCACATCAAGTTACTACAATGTGTCAAATTTCTTTAATGGATTTTCAACTTTATCTTTAAAGCTTAAGGTTCAAAATTGATTGGAATAATTTGACAGTTTCGGGTAGCTTGATGTGCTGGCGTCTGTACCTAAGTTTATTAAACCTGTGTAAAGCACCATCATGTATTGTTGGTATAAAACAATTGTTATATACTGTGTGGCAGAGACATCGATGCGCAACGTATAGTGCTATTCTCTAAAACAAAAATGGCGTTGCAGGGTAATTGTTTCAATAATTAAGTATTTTATTAACAAAATAAGTTGGTGTTTTATTTATTCGTATCTTCGTAAGTTGAAAAACGTTGTTCGATACCCGTGTGCACTTGTCATTGCACTATCGGACCTATTGCGCCTCCGCCTATGGCTCGAGCTGCAATCCCGCCTTGAGTGCAATGACAAACTTTCCACAATTGCATTAAAATGTAAGTACCTACTTGTTCTTACCTGAGACCACTGTAAGAGCAAATGGTCTTATAAAGTGCATCCAAACCGACACATACAGACGTCTGTAAGTTTACTAAGGGAGAATTCCATCAAACTTTTGTACCTAGAATAAGACTTATATCCTGACAATACATTTTTAATTTTTGACAGTTTTTCCATACCTACTAGAACTGTCAGACGTCAATCTTATTCCACGGATAAAAGAGCTGAATTTTGGTAAAATCAGCCCTAATAGTAAATAACATGGCTAATAAATATTATTTGGCTAGCTGGGCTAGATCTTTATAATGGTGTTGTAACATTTGTAGGGATCTTTTTTTGGGCATGAGACAGGAATAATGTATAAATGGGTGCGTATTTTTTAATTTTTCACAATTCATTCAAAAAGTTTTAAAATGACACAAACAATATTCCTAATAAATTATTCATAGAGCAACATAACTACGTTCCTCAATTTCATCCCAGCATTTTTGTACACCAGGCGTACTACATTGCACTATATTTGCTGGTGGAATCACGAGGGTTTCTCCATTTATGAATTTTTCATGGCGACAAAGTGGGCAATGAGCTCCTCACTGCATGTGCTGCGGGACGTAACTTGTGGGATAGAATCGCCTGCGCAAGTATTAGGTCCTGTTTCTAACCAGTTTTTCTTGGAAACGATTTTTTTTCGGGAGAACGATTTAGCTTAGTTCTGTCAGAACCGAACAAACCAACACACATCAAAACTGCTTCCCTTATCCGAAGTAGGTAATTGGATAGTAACGCTGATTATTTTTAAATCTATTCTAAGCATAAGTTTTAGATGTAAATCAGACTGATTTTGATGGATTATATACCACAATAGGATTTGTTTGACACAGTTGAAGTAATGAGAGAGAATGGGTTGGGTGATTTTGGTAAGTCCATCCACTCCATAATAATAATTCCATCCATCCACTTGTGATAAAATTCGATTTCTAATTAGTAATGAACTGCAGTCCCTTTTAATAGTATTCTAAAGTTTGTGGTAAACAATTATGTACTTTAGTAAAATGAAACATTAACAGGAGGAGGACGGAACCGCAATATCTTGAAGAAACCAAATAAATAAAGCATTCCTTCCTATAAAATTGTGTTGCAGCAGAAAATGGTGTTACTATGTCTTCATAAGTAACGCCATTATCTGTTACAAAACAGCCCGAGTTTTCTCGGGAAAGTGTCAGTTTGACCATAGGTGCTTCATACGCATAAGTATTCTCGCCAACTTTTTGTCATTTTCTCACAACCACATTTACCTATAAGCCTTATGGGAACCTAATTAACATGACGTAAATACTTTCGTAACAATGACATTCATGTTTTTTTTTTGCTCTTTGGCAAGCAATGGCTGTGTTAGATACTTTCATATCATTTTCCACCATTACCATTACCTTATTCTCACAAAAGTCAGAAAGTGAGTGCTTTTTATTATACATATTACCATTCCTAAACTCAAGAAATTTAATTTTGTTAAAACTTAGGACTTTCTTTAAAGTTTCCACTTATTATTTGTTAGTATTGGAACTTATATTGGGAGAACTTATACAAATCGAACTGAGTGGGACTTTTAGTTGAGTGGACATTGTCCAAATATCCTGCGGCTTTGGTGCGATTATTCAAAACAGATGCAGTAACATGAATTAGCGATGTGTGCTGATTGCTCGGGTGTCCATCTCTTATGCTCAGTTTCTGACGTATTCCAACAGTTTAAATTTACGACTAGCTGTGCCCGCGACTTCGTTTGCATGCATGTCGGAAAACAAATTGGATTTTATGGGATTTTTTTCGTGCGAAATCCTATTTATTTTTCTAGAACTAAAGTAGTCTAGTAAGCCTAAATTACTCCCTATAACATTAGCTATCTGCCAGTGGAAGTCTCGTCAAAATCTGTCCAGATTTTTCGGAGATTAGCCAGAACAAACAGACAACCAGACATGGCAACAAAAAAAAAACATTTAGTAAAAAGCTGTTATTTTGATGTCAGTTCAGAAGTTATCCCATGGAATCGTACTTTAGCCCAAGTCTTCCTGTGTTCCAAATTTCGTCAAAATCCGTTTAGCCGTTAAGACGTGAAAAGATATAGGTACAGACAGAGTTACGTTCGCATTTATAATCTGTATGGAGTAAGGATAACGGTGATCGCATTGACAGTTAGCAGCTGTAGTTTCAGATGTATTTTGCCTTTTTTTCTTGGTACCGTATCTGTCTGTATCCGTCTTTTCAGATAAGTAGTCCCTTGAAAACAGCAAATAAACCATAAAAACAGTTTATATATAACTGTAAATAGTAATTTCAGAACAGTTCTACTGTTTAACATATATATGTTAAAGAATAAAAAGTTTGATAATTCGAAAATACATAGGTATAAGTACCTACCTTCAGCTTGCAACTTATCTACTTTTTTAATTTTCAAAATAATTATAACGAGTTAATTAAATGAAATATAATTATTTTATAAATAAGGTAAACCTAGGTATATTTTTTTTTCTGAAAATTATTTAATAGTTTTTCATTGGAACATTTAATAAAAATATCCAATAAAATTGGATAATTGTTGACATTTTAATTAAAAGTATATCAGTGAAAAATCAAAATAATGAAAACCTAGTTTATCCAATCATATTAGAATCTATTTTATCCGTATATTCTGGGCTACGGAGTGTTATGCCTCTAGGACACGGAACAGATTATCCGTGCTCCTAGCATCTAAATACATATAGAGTCTAGGTGACTTCGTCAAACTGAAATGTAATAGCTACGAGTATCCAGACGTGATAGTACCTAAGTTAGAGTTAAGTCTTCTCAGAAACTTCCTATACTGTATAACTAAACCCAAGAATGTGCATGATGTTTTATCTATGGTACCTAGCTACTATCAACTAAAGTTTACTTTCTTTAACTAAAAAATGGATGACTTAGGTACTTATGTATTTAAATATGGAAGCTAATCACGGATACTGCATGTTACAGCTTGTTCATCGGAGTGTAGAAAATCTTGTAACCTTACAGCCCGATGATCACAGGCATCACAGGCCCCTGTTAATACTCACCCTCATATAAATCAATCGTTTACTGACGTTATGCTTACGCTCAATATGATCACCATTATTTACTTCGCAAAGCTATCCTGCCTGAGTTTTTCAAGTTTTCAGAATAACTTTATTTCGATATTTTCATAAGCAGTATTTATAAACATTTCAATAATAAACAGAGCAGTTTAATAATTTCCCATCGACAAAAATGACAATCATCCATAATAATATATATTTCACCCCTTAAGGGGATACATTTTTCAAAATCCTGCCTTTACTTTCCTTATATTATATTATACAATCAAAAGAACCCACGTGCAAAGCGTTGTTTATTAAAATACCGAAATAAAGACAGCTCGTTTCTTACTAAACTAGTAAGTGCCATAGTCTATGATCTAAACACATTCGCAAAGTTTCCCAAATTATAGTACTTAAACAGTATCCTAACTTACCCTTGGTAGTTAGATTCATCCGTCCCTCTTCAGCGTTTCCAACCAATCAGCACCGATTTACGTTGGCTGCGGGCTTATTAATTTTGGTATGCCGGCTAATTACCCTGTGAATTTGCGAAGTACTCATTCAAGTGTCATGAATTAAGCAGTGTGTATGTGTGGGTTGCGTTCATCGTAACCGATATGAATGGCACTTGGCGCAATTGTGCCACCTCTTCGTTACACCGGGTACTAGGCGAGCATGCCAACTAAAGAGCTCTCGGTTAACTCACACAGGGAAATGAAATCAGTGTGCGAATAAATGTTTTCTTACAGTCAGCTGTGTGTGTATGTGTGCTTGTCGTGTCGATGTAAGACAGTGTGGCTCCTGCTGTATGTGTAGGCTTACGTGCCGGAGTTTCCCTCCTGTGACGTAACGTCCGTGCTTAAAGTTGAAGTCGGCGTTTGTTTGCCTGTTTCCGCATAGTTTGAATGAAAAGTTGTTTTGTGTGCTTCAGTACCTATGGTTTTGTTTAGCTAACGAAATCTAGTTGATAGTGTTTCGCGAGTGTGTTTGAATGTGAGCTGTAGGTATTATTCATTCCGTACGTTTGCAGTGAAGTTTTCCACGTAGTTTATCTGTAACAAAGACAAAGTTTTTTATACGTTATATTTTAATTACGTAAACAAAAATCTAAAACTATTTAAAATATCATCGCACATGGCGAAACATAAAATATAACCTCGATTCATAAATAATAATAAAATTGAATAAATAATATTTAACATGACTCATGACATGACATGGCGCTTTCAGTTTTGCCCGAAAAGCGACGCACCTAATATTTACATGAGTGCTGCTTTAAAGCTCGTTTAAAAGGTCACCTATTGTGCTTGCTTACTTAGATAAACATTTTCGAAAATGCGCAGAGTGCAAAGCGTTTTAAAAGTCCCTATTTAATTAAAAACTAGATATTTCAATGAATGGTTCGATATTAAATCATTAAAAAAAAATCATTAATATTATTAATTTCCAGAACTATTTTCAGCAAAAATATAGCCTATCGATTTTACACAAAAGGTAAATGATAAAGTAACACTTAATACCTAATGCTTTTGTTTACGTCCTGCTTTTCAAAGTACCGGCCATATAGTGCAGTGAAAGATTGACACGTCAAACAAAAGAACCTAAGTAGTGCGTAGGTGGGTCCTTCAGACACCTTAGGTAGGATACCTACTTTTCTATCTCTACTTTGAAGGACTATCTGCCGTGGCATGTAACAATTAAGTTTTAGGCTTTTACTTATCGAGATAGGTACTGGAGAAAAATGTCAATAGAATTTTTCATTTTTAGAATAATATGATTTAAGTATTAGGTTAAGCCACGCTTGCCCCGGTTGGTCCGTGGATGGGTGATCATATTCATATACCAAGATCCCTTCATGCCTCGGAAAGCTCGGTAAGCCGTTGGGCCCAGCGGTCATTCGTGGATCTTTGACAGTCGTTACGGGTAGTCAGTAGCCCGAAAGTCTGACAAACAGTCTCACCAAGGGGTATCGAATTACCCAGTAACTGGGTTGTGGAGGTCAGATAGGCAGGCGCTCCATGTAAAATACTGCTATTCAGCTGCATCCGGTTAGACTGAAAGCCGACCCCAACATAGTTGGCAAAAAGCTGAGCAGATGAGGACTTCTAATTAAATTGCAGTAGAATAATTTATATTTTATATGAATACCCTTACGTTATTTTATTTTCAAACAATATCTTATTTACATAATGGTCTATTATAAAATAGTAAGTTAGAGTTTATTTCCTGTCAAAAGTATGGAGTGTTGTTTGTGATTTCTGACTATTCTATTATTCAAACCTCAGTTGGTCCTGTTGAGTTGTTCGATCCTTATGAGAAACAGGATCGATTGGCATAAAAAAAAGTTTTTCTGAAAACTGTCCATTTTCTTGCTGACCAAATTTTTACCTTAATATTGGAAAAGTCAAAAGAAAAGCGATTCCAAAATAATTACGAAATGTGTAAAGTGTCCTCGAGTTTACAAAATCTGTCCATTTTCTTGCTGACCAAATTTTTACCTTAATATTGGAAAAGTCAAAAGAAAAGCGATTCCAAAATAATTACGAAATGTGTAAAGTGTCCTCGAGTTTACAAAATCTGTCCATTTTCTTGCTGACCAAATTTTTACCTAAATATTGGAAAAGTCAAAAGAAAAGCGATTCCAAAATAATTACGAAATGTGTAAAGTGTCCTCGAGTTTACAAAATCTATCAAATGGTTTAAAAAAAACTATGAAACCATACATAGGTAGGTCGGTATTTATATATGCTATACATATTTAACTCCGATAAATGCAATGGAGTTATGAGAAAATATAAACGGATGAACTGGTGTAAATCCGAATTTCAATTTCGATTTCCCAATATATTCATCGGTCAATTCACCTTGTACTGATTACAGAAAGCTGGTGAATACATGTATATTTTAAACCTAATATGATTATTTGGAAGGTAGCTTTTTCCCAGATTGTAAGAATGAGTGATGAAGATAATAACTTCGTCTAGCGGTGCTATTCTGTAAACATATCATCGTGAAAATGAAGATGAAGTGAGCTGTCATTTCACCTGATGCTTGCGATTGACACTATTCAGCTCATTTCACCTTTGTTTGCACGGTGAGATTTTTACAGAATAGTCCTACATTATTGGCATACCTGCCTACTTCATATGTACTATTTTTTCTTGTAGATAGCAAATTGAATAGGTTGGACGATGCATATTTTTGTGATATTACAAGCCGGGTGCCCGATTGGATTTCTCATCGTCAAAAATTACGAACCTCCATATATAGGTACTATCACCCCCTATTTAACCCTTTTAGAGGATCAATTTTCAAAATCCTTCCTCAGTGCTCACTACCGTTATACATAATAAGGAACTGCCCATCTGTTCTGTAACAATCTCACAGTGAAGACTTAGGTGAAGTGGCTGAAGTGAACTGTCATTAGTGTCACAGGTGGAATGACAGCTTACTTCACTTCCGTTTTCACGGTGAGATTTTTTATGAATAGACTATGGAGGGTAGAGGTAAGGAGAACCGTCTCATAATATGGGGGAAAGTTGAAAAAGTGTCCAGCTATAAGCCGTAAATAACTGTTCAAAAACCGTCCAAAATGGTGCTAGCATAGGCAATGGGTATGGTATGAATGTAGCAGTTGTTGACGGATTGAAGTATGCCGAGTTAACAAATTTAATATTTTTAGTGACTAGAGTAGTTAGTGACAGCCCATTATCCCAAACCTTATTAACCTATTTACGTACCTTGTCCAAAGTTCTTCTGTCCTTGTTTATTTTTCTATCCTATTCTAATAACTTTTGGCGCTTTCTTTGTTTACCCTGTGGCGCAACCCTAATTTAACGCAGTTTGACGGACACTTTTTTCACAACAGAGACAGTTCTCCTTACCTCTACCCTCCATAGAATAGAACAGCTGTTGTGCAAATTTTTATGCTTTTTGACGCAGCAGCTTAGGCTGTAAGTGAATTTAAGATTTTAATTGTAGATTCTGAAGTTGATTATTCGTAGTTTTAGTTTTGTCCAAAGTAGCAATAGGTTATATTGTTAGTTACTTAAAATTATGAATTTACGACAGATATATATATAAGAATATAAAACTGTCAGCACGCGTTAACAAAGCTGTGTAGCTAATAAAATAATGTGTGTAACGAAGTGTCGACGCAAGTTAGTTTGTAGCAATCGCAGCGCGCTACAAAGGAGTTTGCAATACAATTAACAAAGCTGCGATGACCAGTTGTGTATGTAGGATGGTATCACGATTCACCCCACGTACCCTAGCTTGTTACATCAATTTAACAGTATCGAGTCGCCTGCACACTTCCGACTATCCGATTTAATACTATCACCAAGATTTGCATGTCACAGGACGTATGCTACCCGGGGCAAATGCCGTTGTATTACGGAACACAGATTGTATTGTGCACCAATTTACCTGGATAAATTAATTTTCGTGGCCTTGTGATTGTTTGTGTTCGATTATTTAGATAAATTAATATCGACATAGCATAATCGTTTTGATAATGTATTTTATTAACGCGTAATAACATCTAATAATCTGCATACAATGTTACTACCTACTTACTGCTGGGTCACAGGCCTCCTCTCTGTGAGAGGGAGTGGGCCGTAATCCACCACGCGGGCCCAGTGTAGATTGGTAGAGGTCACATGTCTTCGAATTGTTGGGGTCCTAGGACATGTCGGTTTCCACATGATGTTTTCCTTTAACGTTTTTGAGAGCAGTGATGATGAAATAATTTACAAAAAGTAAAGCGCCTGTCTGGGTTCGAACGTACGACCTACACCTCCTAAGTCGCAGCCGTTAGGTACCACTGGGCACCAAATTGCTCTCAATCTAACTCAATTATAACACCTGTCACCTAGTACAACTTACAGTACCCGGCGATAAATATTGC
This sequence comes from Luperina nickerlii, assembly GCA_963855955.1. NCBI lineage: Eukaryota > Metazoa > Arthropoda > Insecta > Lepidoptera > Noctuidae > Luperina > Luperina nickerlii. The sequence continues at coordinate 13,262,679 of OY979674.1, forward strand.
ACATCGACCTATTCGATCCCATCGATTTTATACAAAGAATAAAAATAATTATCAAAAGAAGCAAATCATAATTGTTTTAACAGCTCCTAATAGATACCGGACTGTTTGTATTTCGTGCGACAGAGATAACGCTCTACGAAGCCGAAATTAGCCGATTGTCTCTTTCCAAAGGTCGATGTGCAATATTTATCGCCGGGTACTGTAATTGATAGGTATAGATACTAAGGTATCTTTGTAATAGGTAATACGGGCTGGTGTCCGCAACTCCACGTCAATGCGCGTATTTTGCGTACGGCAAGGTATCTTTAATTGTAACGTACATATGTATAATTGTATATACCTAAATGTAATATTCTGGTTTTTCATAACCATCAGCAACCAAATGATTAACACATGACATGACATTAACTTAGCAAGTCTCTCTTTCATCTTTTTAATTAAATGGAAATATATCTCCGTGACATGCAAGCTTAAGTTAGTTTAAGTATTAAGTAAAACTTAAGACACGTCTCGAAATTACAGAAGAATTTTGTTTTAAGACATGATAAATGAATGGCCCTGGTTCCTTATTTTCAAGGACAAAGTGTAAGAGAATTTTGGAACTGGCTTGGATAACTTTTTGGCTAGCTTTTCATAGTGTTGCCCAAAATCGGTCTTGGTCTTGCAGTCTTGGTCTTGTTCTTGCATTTTTGCAAGACCAAGACCAAGACCAAGACCGACTTATTGTAGCAAGACCAAGACCAAGACTGACCCCTGCAAGAATTGAGCAAGAACAAGACTAAGCCTGCAAGACTCTTGCGTCTCGCAGTTAAGGCAAACTGAGATTTGGGCGTTATAGTAGGTATTTGGTTTCAATCCCGATTTTGATAGACGTTACCCAGTATCAAAACCGTATCGTCATAACACTAACAGGTATTGTATTGATTAGGTAGCGTGTTACTTACAAATTTGTTCCCATATGTGATAAAAATGTACCTAGGATAACTTTCTAGCAAAGTTCATTTCATACCTTGTAGGTATATCTACTTAGAGTATTATATTATACTTGTATAAGTCTAATGTGCAGATCTAACGTTAGGGTTCGTAAAAATAATGTACCTAGGTATTTATGTTTCAAAGTTTATATTATTCTTCTATTCAGCAAAATTTAAAACTAACAGCGAGTCGAGTAGGTCTAGTACTAGTAGCAGTTTTTAAGCCACCCGATGTTATGGTACAGACGCCAGCACATCAAGCTACTACAATCTGCCATATTTCTTTAACGGATTTTCAACTTTATCGCTAAATCATTAAGGTTCATGGTTGATTTACCTTAGCGCTTCCCCCTTAAACCGATGAAGCTTTAGAAAAATAATTATCTCTCATAACGGATCTAAAATAAAAGTAGTAAATGGGTCATTCAATTATGTAGATGATTAAAATGCTTCATGTGACGCGTCTGTTAGATTCATTGGGATTCATGGCCGACTCGACGCCGCGCGGGGATTCCCGCAATCTTCCGCATTTTTTTTGTCAGGTTCAAGCATTTATGCACTTTATTATAATAATTTTAAAGTTTAATTTCAAGTGCGTTAATAATACGAGGAGACCGTTTGGCGCTGCGGTCCCTTTGTCGCGGTATTTGAAAGCGAATAGCGTGAGCGCGAAGACAGTGTTGACCTCGCAAATGAACTTTAGCATTACAGCTGATCAGGTAGCTTTTTCGAGTTTTATTTACATTGCTGTTTTAAGTGAAACAAGTGAATTTACTATTTTTTAATTAAAAATCTCATTGAGTCAGATAGAAATAATGATTTTATACAGTTTACAGTAAAAAAAATTGCAGAAAAAAACGTAAAAAATTAAGAAAAAGCCGACGAAAAATTTCAACGCAGGAGGGCCCAGAATCATGTACTGAATCCATGGTAAGCGGTTGCGCGTCGATGTCCCTGCCACCCTGAGCAATAGGCTAATAGGTATTTGAATGTAGTCTAGTCTAAGTAGTAGAGTCTCGCAAGACTTGCGAGACTCTTGCTGCAAGACCAAGACCAAGACCAAGACTGAGAGCGCAATACCAAGACCAAGACCAAGACCAGGTGTATTGAAGCAAGACCAAGACCAAGACTGGCTAAGGTCTTGTCTTGGTCTTGCATTTGGGCAACACTAGCTTTTTAGTGAAATGTGCAGAAAAAGTAGTTACTTATGTAAACTTATTAAACGATTTCATAATAGAAATAACACTCTTGAAAACATACTACTTAAGATGTATGAATCGTTATAATTGGATTGAATAAGTCAAACAATAGATCGAACTTTGAAGCGAATTCGTACAAGCCTTTGTGTTTGGTTGCCAGGTTGGTCTCGTCAGTCGTCACATAATTGACCATTTAGCTTGTACCCGGTTACAGGTATCGGAGCCATAGCCTTCAGCGGTACGACGGACCGAGCCCGCCATCAGCCGAGGGGACACGTACATGTATTTGCATAACAAAGAAACATCTGTCTGTACCATAGGCAACGTTTGTGTAACATTGGATTTGTTTTCATAGACAATAGCGGGAATGCCAAATCCTGTGTTCTGAATACAAGCAGTTAGTCTGATAGCATCGGATGTCATTTGAATATCTGCTACAATTGGTTAGAGATATAAAATTAAATACAAGAAATGTTATAGTTGTCCTCCATACCTTTTGAATGATTATATTTTTCAATTCCATTAAGTAGAGAACAGCCGGTCGGATTCCGTAAAAATCTCTCCGTGAAAACTTAGGTGACGTGAGTTTGTTTTTGCTAGGAATTGACACTATTGACAGCTCACTCCAGGCTCACTTAACCTAAGTTTTCACGGTGCGATTTTTACAGAATAGCACCGAAGGACACCCTTTTTGACCATTTCTTGACAGTGCGTACCTAAAATTGTGAAATTATTGAGAACTTTTTTCGCATATCCTACATTTTATAATGTTTTTTGGCATAACAAAACAACACGCCTTGTTTCCCTTGTTTGAAGGGTTACCAGAGGTGTACCTATTAGAACCTACACCCTAATTCTGCCAGTTATTTTTAAGTCCCATGTATACATGGGACTTAAAAATCGCTTAATCTCTCGCTATTGCCATTTACCGGGCACAAATCCAGACTACGGGCCGCTACTAAGAAATTTCTCTTGTAAAGACCCAATAACATTTTGCCCGACCTCAAAGTCAAATCATTTAAATTTCATATAGGCACATAAAAGGCAGACTTGAACGTCAAAATGTACAAAAAATAGAATTCATTCTGGTCGCCCCTTCCAAAAGGTAGTTTCGTATGGAGAAGAATGGGCAAAAACCCACTGTTACACTTTTAAAATGTCTTAGAATATAATTGTATACATTCATAATTATGACCTCATGCTCACCAGTAGCGCTTGCGACTCCTAGACCAACGAGGCTGTTTTTTGACATAGTAAATGTAATATTATAAAAAATACATATTCACTAAATAAAATAACACATACAGCATTTTAATATGGTATTCATGAATGCAGTAAAGTTTGTTGTTGTATTTTTACATGTAATGTTGGTTGCAAATAAAGCAGTGACTCGTAACATCGTGTCGTGCCAAACTTTGTAGATACTCGTAGTGAAATGCTGTGTATATTGGATTTGACCCACGCACCGCCTCTTATAATCTTATATATTGTAGGGTGCATTAAAATAGCCTTTACGAGTTGCGAGGGTTCAATATAATAAGGGTGAATATTGGTCAGCCAGTAAGTGGCTAATATTTCCATGCAATTTGTGGAGATACGAGCAAGAAGAAAATCATCCTAGAAGAAAACTATAACGTTTAAGGTATACCTACCTTATTACCTATGCCTAAATACGAACTCTAAATACACCGAGTTATAGGACCATAAATATAGTAAATGATTAAAAACCGACTCCACAATTTCACATATAAAAATTGGCGGCAAATCCGTTTAATTACACTGAATAAAAGACTTTTATTTGCAATTGCGCTGATGAATGCCGACGATGTAGCTATATTGTCAATTAAAACCACGGACTGACTCGGTAATGTAAAATTGTTATTTTGATCACGTGTGCATGTAGGCTGTGTCCACACACTTTACACCCTCAGTTCATGTTACCTGCCTTATAGTTATGAAAAAAATATGCTGCTGTTTTCAAAACGTAGGTTTCAAGATGCAGATAACAAAACTTGCGTCAAGGGTTGAAAATAAAAATATATATTCGTAGATATAAAAAAACCTACTCGAATTTTGTTCATTTGTTGCAATTCGACATTGTGAGGAATACAAATCACAAAGCGCGTGGGAAAAACAAGTACTTTTTCTAATAGCATATTCAGCCTAAAATGTTCCTGTTGGGACACAGACCTCCTCTCTACAAGAAAAAGTGGGCCATAATCCACCACGCGGGTTCAGTGCGGGTTGGTGGTTGGTAGGCCTAAGATTAGGGTTCGTCAGCTATGGGTGACAGAAGGCTGTAAAACGATAGCAAAATAATTGCAAAGATTTTTTGTGTAGTAGTAAATAAGTCGATACCGAATGTACCCCTATATCATACATGTAGCATGACTATTGCAGTCAATCATCACACAATTAGGGTTTCGTCTAGCAAAGTATCTATTTATAAATGATGTCTCCTTTTGAACTATAGTTGACATAGTGCGTCATGTGGACGTGAAGCAATCCACCCTTAGTATCTAATTTTGGTATAAAGGACAGATTTTTATCACGGAACCGCTTTTCTAGGAAACCAAGGCTTTAGTCCGTATTCGTAAATTAGATAAAAACAACTTTGCATCCGCTGTCACTTTACAATGCGTATATTTGTAACAATGGAACAAATTGACCGGCGCACGGGCCGAAGAGACAATGGACACCAATCATGAACCCAGTTTGTTTACTACAAACGAACCGCTAACAACTACCTACATATATTGAATGAAATCAAAGAAAGACTAGAAAATGTATCCTAGTTAAATTATTAGAAAATATTTCCATAATTGGTCCCTACTGTAAGGATAAAATCAATCCTTTTTTATTTTAATTAGCCGGAGCATTAACGAACTCAGTAAGCATAGGTCTGGTCTTATTTTTACATAACATAACGTCTGTCGTGTCCCTCATGAGGTAGGCAAAGATGAGCGAGAGCTCTCTGCGAGCTCACGGTGCCCTGGTACAAGCAAACAAACGACATACTTACGACGTATTCGACAATCCTGATGAATGAATTAAACAAAAGTTTGTCGAATATCTTTCATAATTATTTCTATAAGCGGTTCTACGATTACCTAGTAATTTTTATAATATATCATCGTTTGTCAGCTAAACTGACTCCTACTATTTTTCCCGCCTTCTAAATTATAGATCAATGTTTGTCTCATAATATTATGCCATCAAGTTATCAAACTATTCATAAAGGTTGCATTTAGGCACCAAATAGGCTAAAATCTCTATAGTACCTACACAACCTTAATGATGTCCTTAGTTATGGTGACTACCAGGTCTCATATATATATGTAAGCAAGTTGCCGTAAACGAGAATTCCTAACTTCAGGCTGTAACTGGGGAATTTCAAAATGGAAAAAAGTCCATATTAACACTTCTCGACCGATAGAATATAAGACCCCAGCAGATCAGAGGACAGAGCAGCAGAGCTTCTGTGCAGTTAATAGACGCAGTAGTTAACAACAAATATTGAAAAAGTCCATACCTTTCTTTATAGTTAATTGTTCAACAAACTTTCTCTCCAGTAGTCTAACGTCAAGGAACAAACTTAAATCCAACTTACAGCTTACAAAACTATTATGTCAGATACTCTATAATTTAGTCGTTTGCTTCTATACTTTTTGTGTTAAACACAGTTAAGGTCATAGCACATGTATCAAACTGGAAAGGGATCGGCACCGTATCGCTTTTCGCTTCGCCGTCAAACAGGCGTCAACCTAACGTAAGCACGTAACCAAAGCGGATCAGAAGCTCCGATACGTCGACTCGGCTACGGCTAGGCGACGCCGCGCTTACGGCTCGCCGACCGCTGGTAGATGGTGCAGAAGGCAGGCCGGAGGGGTGAGAGCGGCAAGGGTGAACGAAGAGACGTAAGCTCGGGTACGGAGAGACGTAAGCGCGGGGACGACGAGCCGTAACTCACCCCACCGCGATTCGTGAGCTTGTCCTGAGGCGAGGCGATTACGTTACGATTCCGATTAGTGTGCGTTGCAGTAGGGAGTTTCATACAAAGAATACTGAACGGCTCGAGTTGATACGGTGACGTCCCTTTCCGGTTTGATACGTGTGCTATGACCTTAACTGTGTAAAGATCCCAATTTGTTTCACACATTAAAAAAAACAAAAGACTAAAGACTAACAATAATTTTAAGGTGGATGCGCTACGGCTTTACAGATTAATATCATTGGAATCAACAATACAACATCTTAAGTTAGATTTGGCCTCAAATATCATGATTTCATGAAATAGTCATTCAATAGGGTAATATATACTTAGATGATTGATGATTTTTTAGGATTATAATTCTCTAAATAAATATTTGTTACGGCCACGAATCATATTTAGATCAACATACAACCTGACACAGACCTGCAAATTGCAAAAACGTATGAAATTTGAATTTTGCGGGCTACCCTGACGCTTTTGTCTTATTTGTAGCGGGTGGCATCAGTTACGAAATAAGATTGAAAACAGATGGCAGCTACCTACTTAGTCTTTTTGAAAACCAAATAAGAACCTAAGTAGCCTTATTTGATTCTCATAAATATTTACAGTAGACGATGTAATGTTGCGGAAGCCTTATTCCTTATTTAGCACACGTATTGTAAATGTAAAGTCACACAACTCGCCACTTTGGCGTCGATTCAAGAAATCAGTGAGAGGGCTTAAACTTTTCAATTTAAAGAAAACTGACTTCGTAATATGGAAACTCAAGCCCCATTGCATTTATAAGAATGCAATTATTTTAATTTATAACTGAAGGAGGTTAACTACGGCAATTGGTCAATTATTCTATAATAGATCAATCATCATGTCTACTACTAAGGATACTCGACAAATAATGTTTTTATAATTGCGTGTGTTTTTATGCCTACCCTTCAGCTATGACAAAGTCAAAAGAACCATTGATGTATTTTATATGGAATAAATAAATTATATAAGCTGTCATGTCAAATGCGTATCGAAAAAAATTACAACAAAAATCACCACAACCGAATTCAAACAATCTCAAAAATTCAAACTCTTTAAGCTGGTCAACCAAGATAAAAGAAATTAAATGAGACCTAGACGGACCGTACAGTAAAATACCTGTGACGTAACAGAGGTCAACTTCATAAAATACAATGCAGATCAATTTTGTTTCAGTATAGGTTATATTTACCTGCATATTTTGAGCCAATACAGAGTCATGATTCTTTTATGATGTTATAATATTGCGGCGATTAAAGAATATTCCCATAACACCACTCCGTACCTTCAATCGAAATGCCAATCAAGCTTGTCAATTATGCCTGTAACACTGGTTACTACGACAGGTAGTAAAGAAATTAAGAACTTATTATAACACAATAAGAGCGCATTTCCCATACAATGGGAGGCTACATAGACATGCTCTACGAAGTGGCTACGTCAGTCGTAGCGAGGCGTAGCGGTGCCGCTAATTTGGCTTGCTTTATCGTAGCTCGGTGTAACCGCGGTTCACGGTCATCAGTGAAGAGGCTTGATTGCAGCTCTCGCTAACTTACACATGCGGATTACGGCACAAGAACAAGCCTTGTTTATTTATCAACAAGTCTGGTTAATTACGAGATACATGTTTAGCAGTGATGATAATGATTCGCCAATATCAACGCTCCACGGTTTTTCGATGCCGATGTATTCAGGCATATTTGTATTTATTAAACATTTAATGTGTACAAGTTACATGGCTTAAAGTTTAATTTCATTATTGCCAGTTAATCCCCTGCGTATTTTAAGTAGGTAACCTGCGAGTCAAGACCTTACCTACTTAAAATACGTAGGGGATTAAATTCGTGAAAATTATCTTAAAAGTTTTTCCATAAACTTGATTACAGGAAAAGTTGGTTTTATTACCTACCTACACGTTAGTATGTAGGTACAAAAACTGTTTCTCTAAGGTTATAGTTTGAAGTTTTAAACAGTAAGCAACAAGATTCCTCTGCAACTTACCAAGTGACATAATTATATTACAAACTTACCACTTGCATGCACTTTCGTAGTAACCAAACAATTAGAGACCGTCAACTGTCCAATAAATTAGCTACTACCTACATTATTGAACTCTAATTTTAATTGTCGAAGATGGCGTCCGAGTAGACAATAAGTTCACCACAATTTGTCTCCAGGAAAATTTATGTGCTGTGTACACACTTCGCTTAACTGTCAGATAAATTTTCCGCTTCAAAGTTCTCGCAAACTAAATCGTTTACAGCGTAGGGAGCGAACTACTAGGAGCGCAGAATCGCGAGCAGCCTCCGTTACACGTGCCGCACTCACACATACAGCCCTCTCGTGTATGTAGGCCCGCTCTGTCACTGTGCGCAGACAATTTACAAACGTGGCAGACTGGAAAACGCATTTAGCCGGAAAAGATGCAACACATCGATACTTTCAACTAATTTGATACTTATTATATTTGACCAAATCATAAACAACTTCAAAACATCAAAGAAATAAAAGCTTATTATTGAGGTAAAGAGAAATGTTTTTCTTTATATGGGCCTTTACAACACACGAGAACGTGAACGCAGTCACAAAAGCACCCCAGACTTAAACTGAAATGAGAACCTGTGAGTGGAGGTCTCGACTTTCTTTCTAAAGGCAAAGCGCAGTTAACGACTTTCTAGCTCCGTTCCTGGATTTATTAAGTAATGTAAGCCGAAGCCGTGACATTCAATTAATAATTTGATTTGAAGTTTTCTCCACAGGTTTTCTATTCGCGCTGGTTCACCTAATATTCCACATAAGTTTTATTAAACTTGAAATTGAAGATAACCGAATATTTTTGTGTGACAACCTTATATTTCAGAGAGTCGTATTAGATCATGAATAGGTTGTTATTACTGAAATAGAATGGCTAGAAATACTGTATCTATAATACCTGCAAATGTGTAGGTTGATGTGACGTAATTCATTCATTCATTCTAAATAATGATTTGAAAGAAATTTGAACAATGAATTGAAGAAATCAGAGAAATGAGATCTACATTATTCTTAGTAAACCACTGGTGTGGATGTAGATTTGTGTTATTTCCAACCGGACGCAAACCTTCAGAGCGCCAATCTGTATAATTGCCCTAGCCTCCTGCCCTAGAACTTTCAATTTGATACCACCCCTGTGCAACCCCCCCCCCCCCCCGTTACAGGAATACGCTCCCCCGCGTTTGACAAGTTTCGACTATTCGATTCGAAACTCCGATAACGCGGTTTACTTCAAAACAAAGTTGTTCATTTGTTTTTTGTACCGAGGGTGAAATCTCACTAGCTACGATTATTCAGTTACAGTGGAGTGGTTTGGAGTTAAAAAGAAAAATCTTTGGAAAATCTTCATTTTTTCTTCTCGCTATAATTATTTTTCTATAGTTAGGTACGCTATCAGTGGTGATATTCTGAATAGTTCACTTTAAAAATTACTGACTGCACAAAATTCGTAAGCAAACTCTCTTGCTTTTAAAGTTAATCACCCCGGGATCGCACATCAAACACCGTTCGAAATTAGGTTGGAGTATAACCATGCTGCATTTGATTGACTATTGGTCGTCTCTCTATACGCCAGCCTTGACCACGAAAACTGAAATTGGGTGCCAACTAGAACACAGGAGCGAATGAAAAAAAATGCTGCCCTACAACAATAGTTTACGTTGACCTGATTTTCAAATCCTGTTGCTGTTCCGGCCCTGTGTCAAGGTCTACTACGACTCTTCTAGGAATCAACTGACAACTTAATAAAAAAAAAATCGCTAAAAATATCTATCGCTAAAAATATTTATCTAGCGAATATATATTTTACGGTACGCTATGTCTAGAGATGCTATGAAAATAGAGATCAAAAGTGGAGTAATGTTTGAAAAAAATGATTTTCATTAAATTAATGTAATGAAAAATATCATTCCATATTTTTTCATTTTTGACGTAATTATGAAGAATATGGATGGTTGAATTCAATAAAAAAATTACGTAAGTAAATTATTATACGAAAAAATATGTAGGTACCAAAGTGTGCGTGATAGCTTATTCTTAGGAAAAAAGAAGATTGGGATTTTTTTAAATAAAGTAATTAGGTAAGGCTTGGCGTTTGAATTGTTCTGCCTTCCCAAATACTCCATGTGTATCGAGTACAGGTTTTTTATGTGTTCGCCTTTTATATGCGATCGGCTATCTGGCCTTCATTTTTCTTTCAGATCTTCGTGTGAGATTGTAGACAAGGACAGTAGGTGTTTAAAAGACACACAAATTTATTCAATGTTTTTTTTCTAATAACACTACGTCACCGCCCTGGCACGCAGTGCGTTAATAATTTATAATCATTGTAACTGGGCAGCAGCCAAGAAGTGAATAGTACGTTATAGCTTTTCCGAGAGCTAAAAAAAAGAATATGATTTTTGTTTTGATATAAGTCCAATTGCTCGCGTGCTTGTTACATTTAGATGATAATATAATTGATATAATATGCTTTATTATTGTACCTAGGTACTGTGAGCCCTCTGCGACCTCACAGTACCAGGATGAATGAATAAATCATTTCTTGAATAACTTTGATAGTTATTTTTTTAGCGATTCTACGATTATTATATTTTTTTAGTATTTATATGTCATCGCTTGTTAGCTAAACAGACTCCTACTGTTTTTTCCTCCTTCCAAGTATAATTCAATATTTGTCTCGTAATTATGCTATCTAATTTGACGTATCAAAATATTCATAAAGGTTGCATTTAAGCACCAAGTAGTCCATAATATCTGCAGTTTCTACCTACCAAGGGCTTTTGTTTTCTATCTGGTTATAATAATGTAAAAGTGAAATTGCAAAACTCCTATTTCACGAGTTACAGGTAATATCAGTTCAAATCCCAGTAGCTCTAGTTTATCGGAGTTTATTGTCTGATTCAAACGAATTCCTTCAACTTCTCGAGTTGCAAAGGAAACTTAAATATTATTTACCAAGAAGTAGGTTCGGCATGTTACAAAGTGACTAACTGTTACTAAAAGCTGAAATTGTTTCCTATACCTAGTTTGGGCTTCATTTCAAATAATAAATTGACTAACGAAGCTTCATCCGTATGTTTCACCGATGGCAATTTAGTTGTTTCGTGGTATCCTTTACGTCGGGTTTGCCCGCTGAATTGTCATTTGTTGTTCACGTAGCAAGTAGCAATTGTGACAAACGTTAACAGAGTACCGCAACAAAATTAACAAGTTAAGTTACAGTTAACAAGCCCGCTGTGTGTGTAAACTGCACTAACTAGCTACTTTTTACGTCAGCTTGACGTACGCCGCACACTTTACATCGTTCCGCACGTAATTTGATCAAAAGTTGTTTCATTTTTGTTTCCCGTATGTACGCGGATGAACTTTTTGGAATCAAACAGAAAACTGTTTATCCACTACGTTATAACAGTTTTCACTTATTTTATTTGCAGTTTAATGCTGGGTTTCTATTTCTATTCAAGGATTGAGTATCTAACTGGATAACACACAAAATTCAAAAGCACTAGGAGTTTTTAGGGTGCCGTACCAAAATGTTAAAAAGGAACCCTTATGGTGCGACTTAGTCTGTCTGTCTGTCCGTCTGTCACAGCTGAAGAATTACTAATGCTATCAACTTGAAATTTGGACTACGAAATGGAAACTATTTGCAATAAGAAAGAAATTCAATTCAAATCAAATCAAAATATTTTATTTCACATAAACCTACATGGGCACTTATAAAAAGTCAGAAGCTAAGTGCACGATTCCAATTGGTCGTTTCCTATGGAAAAGAACCGGCAAGAAACTCCACGGTTACTCTTTTTAAAAATAATTGGCTTTTACAATGTTTTCAAATTGCAGTAGGTATGGGAGGACAGCGCAGGCCTGTCAACAAGTACCCGGTACTTCATAAAATAAAAAATGTGGTCGTCCAAATCAAAAGGGACCTTATGGCGGTAACTAGTTTCCGAGATATTAATAAATTTGTAAAATACCTCAAAAAATCGTTTTTTTTATTAACTGTATTTTTAAAAAGATGATTGTATTTACTACATGTACAATGTACATGTGTTCAACTTTTCGAAAAGTCAATTTAAAAAAGTTTTGTATTCATCAAAAGTTTAGTAAAAAAGGAACCTTATCGCGGCAAGACCTAACAAATCGTTTTTCTTGTAATTCAAACCATATATTATATCGACATTTTAATATGTTCCCACAACAAACAAGTTTATGCAAGGATTGTAAGAATTTCCATTAGTAATAATCATAGTCAATCGGTTACATAACTTCACACTAAAACATAACTTTTTTGTACGGCATACTTAAATTGCGATTTTCTCGAAACTTATAATTTCGATCAGTGAACTTCAAAAATTCGTAAAAAAATAACGGTAGTGGTTAGAAGGTTGGTTCTTGGGTCTATAGTTCGGTACATTTATGTAGTTTTCAGCTCTGTAGATAACTCATTTCCGCCATAAGGTCCCTTTTGATTTGGACGACCACAAATGGTCTATAGATCTAAAGTCTACAAGGCCTACAAAGTCCTCACATTTACAAAATAAGAATCTATCAAAAGGATAAATAAAAATAAAATATAAAAACCTACTAAAGCCAAGTGATATGATTGCCACTACAACCACTAATAAAAACGTGAAAAATTAGAATTGTTTGTATATAGGTATGTATTGTCAAATAGAAAAAGATTATGTCAAAGAAGTATGTAAAAAATAAATATCCTAATTTGAGAGCAGTTAATAGACATTTACATAGTTATGCCGTTATTGAGGCGCTAGGGAAGCCACATGTGCAGAAGGAATTATTGCCAAACTACCTTGTCTTCAACGTAGTCTTTAATCTTATAATATGCTTTTTTGATAAGGACACGTTTGATGAGGGGTTTAAACTTTCCATCGCTAAGTTCTGCTACAGGCTTTGGCAACTTGTTATAAAAACGGATGCTATTTACAAGAAATGACTTGCTAGTTTTAGTACAGTTCCGTAACAGCATCTAATTTTTTGCCATCAAGTTTTAAATTCAGACCCACTTGAGGTACATTTGGTAATGAGAACTTAAGACATTTAGTTTTGTTCGCATTAAGTAAAAGATTATTAGCTGCATACCATTTCGAAATAACAGCCAGACTATCGTTGACATGTAAGGCATCCGTATCTTTCTATCTATTTTAAAAATAAGGGAAGTGTCATCAGCGAATAAAATGATATCCGACAAGTTAGCCATCATGTAAGGAAGGTCATTAATATAAACTAGAAATAGAAAAGGGCCAAGAATTGAGCCTTGAGGCACGCCCATCTTAACTAGAAACCCCGATGACGTCGCCCCGTTAATGTTTACTTTTGCTGCCGCTTCGACAGATAGGAAATAACAAGATCAGCAACTTGTCCACAAATTCCGTAATGGTATAATTTACAGATCAGTGTATTATGGTCAACGCAGTCAAACGCTTTTGAGAGGTCACAGAAAATGCCAATTGCATCCTGGGACTTTTCCCAGGATTCCAAAATGTGACTGATGAGTTTTACTCCCGCATCTGTCGTCGACCTACCTTTCGTGAAACCAAACTGGCGACTATGTAAAATCCCATTTGAGTTAAAATGTGACAACATCTGGTCTAGCATGATTTTTTCATAGATTTTGTCCAATGCTGGTAACACAGATATAGGTCTATAATTAGAGGGGTCAAACTTACTACCCGATTTGAAAATTGGTACTACTTTACTGTTTCATTAAGTCAGGAAACGTGCCGCTGTCTTTGATGAAATAAAACAGGCATATATTTAATCAATGTGAACCTTAACAGAAATCCCCCATAAGTCTTCAGTGTTTTGTATGTTAAGAATTTTAAATGCCTTTTTAATTATTGTGGCAACAGAAATGGGCTTGAATTCAAAGCTAGGAATGTCCTTAATAAAGTTTTCTTTAAGAAGAGCTTCAGCTAATATAGGTGAGGGGAGAGACTTTGTAACCTCTATTGGGATGTTGGTAAAGAAACTTTCTAGTGTCTCAGCAACCTTTAGCTTATCTGAAATGGTTTCATTATCAATTTTTAGGGACAACTCATTCTGATCTCGCTGTTTTTTGTTTTCACTTTCTTTGTCAATTACCTGTCACACAGATTATAATATTAGACATACTAATTTTGTTACTTATTAATTTAGATTTAGCCTCAGCGCAGACTCTTTTGAATATTTTAGAATAGTTTCTTACATAATTATGAAGGGCTTGATCAGAAGTTAATGATTTCTCGTGATACAGATTATATAAAATATCTCTGCTTTTTCAAATGCCAGCAGTAGCCCATTCACTAAATTTTGGTTTAGTATTGATATTAACTTTTTTACAGGACATGCTTTATTGAATTCTTGGCATACTGTAGAAAATAAAGTACCATAGTTTATGTTGAAGCCGTGTGAATCAAAAGTAGGTGTTGAAAGATTGCTAAGAACATTATTATTAAACATTTTAAATTTATTTTTAGTTAGAGGTCTTAATTGAATGGATTTATCTATGTGTAATCTTTTACCCAAGTCAAGTGATACAAGTTGACCAGTATGGTCAGACCTGATGCCACTAATTAAGGACAAGTCTTTTATTTTACAATTAGTAACACATTGTCGATGCATGAAGCTGAAGTTTCTGCCATGTTATTCTAGTCGCTTCATTAAATATACATTTTAAATAAAATGATTTAAACAATGTGATTAGTTTATATTTTTCTGGTGAATTAACTAATAGATCAATATTTAGGTCACCACAAACAAAAACAAATTTACCATCTTTAAAAAGTTTACTTAGTATTCTTCCATCATGATAAAAAATGATGACAAATTTGAGGCTGGTGGTCTCTAGACACAAAGTATGGCCTTCAACTTCTGCACATGCTACATCACATAAGCGATCAACAGAGCAAGCAGTGATATCCTTTCTTTCTTTATATCTAAAACCACTATTACATAATATTAAAATACCACCCCCTATTGAGGACCTGTTGTACGCACTGGCAACTGAAAAAAAAATAATGAGAAATAAAAATATACATATATACATTTTTTACAACAGGGACTGAAAGGGGGTCTGAAAAATTCAAAGTGGGGCTACTAGGACATGTGAGGTATCATATGAAAGAGCGCAGTATGTACATTCTCAAACATTTTTTCTTTTGTTTTTTAGACCACATAGTTTTCGACTATAGATGAAAAATAAAAAGAATACCGTCCCACCGTTTTTTTTTTTCAGGATGGGAAATCATCAAATGACCCTCCCCGTTCTGGGTGGAGCGGAAAGGAGTGTCAGACTCTTACTGACTAAACCCCCGGGTTTTCCTTCCTTAGTCCTTTATGTTCCGGGCCAGTGGTAACCCTTTCGGACAATCCCGCTGACCCGGCAGGCTTCGGCCCTAACGGGCCCCTTCAAATGATGCTGACATGTCTTTGAGGTGCGCGTGGAACACGTACGCGCCATCCGGCACGGGCCTGGCCCTGATCGATCGGACGATGAGCTACCCATTACTCTCCGCCCGCAGGCCCGCGCTTACGGTGGCGGGAGTCATCACGCGGCTCCCGATGCCCGGAACGTCTCTCGCGGCGGCTGGGATGGGAGGGTCTCTCCCTCAGCCATCCCGCCGCCTTCTTCGCTAGCATGACTGCTTTGCAGAAGGAGGCGACTGCCTCCCACTTCCCCTCGCCCCGGACCATGGCTTGAACCAGAGCCGGACGCAAGAGGTCGCCGCCGCTGCCGATCGACTCTACGAGGACACGGCGGTGCTCCGCCCAAGCGGGGCAGACCTCCACCGTATGCTCCACCGTGTCCTCTGGGCGATCCTGGCTATGGTGACACCCGGGCGTTTCCTACCGCCTGATGATGTGCAGGAACCTCCCGAAACATCCGTGTCCGGTGAGGACCTGCATCAGGCGGTAGGTGAGGGCGCCGTGACGCCTCTCTAGCCACAATAGGGGTCTTATCGCCACTAACGTGGCATGTCCTGCGCTGTTTGCGACAGTCGCTCTTTAGGTACAGTTTTATGTAACACAATCCAAATGACAACACTTTACGACAACATTTTAAACGAATTTTTGTATTTTAACGATACTGAGATAAAAAAAAATTAAGAAAGATAGAATTTTTGTTCTCCAGGTTAACATCCGCGGGTTTACTACAATTGTAACATCTAATTGGACCTGACCCAGTCTTCGCGATCCCCGATTAAGGACAGGCTTAAGTTTATTTACCGATAGCTCCCTTGAAGTATTAGCTAGGTCGCCTAGGTTTGACTTGGCTTCAAATTTTGTTTACCTAGTTACAGGCAATTTCTTGACTTTAGCTTTTATTCGAAATCTTTTCTCGGCGAAAACAGTGTTGTAAAGTTAGTGTAACCTTATAAAGTTGCGATTTCACACACAAGGTTACACTAAGGTTACACTAAGTTTTGAAGTGGGATTATAAAATATTTATTTTATTATAAGCTTTAGTTTGCTGCAGAGTTGTGCAAAAATACCTCAATTTTTTTTGTATCATTATTGACAGACATAGCTAATCCTCCGCAGCAAAGAAGCTTGCACATGTTAACTGTGGGGGTACCACGGTAAGCTAGTTGTGCGGACGTGATAATATGAGCGCGTGCGCCGAGGTTCCGACAGTTAAATGACAGACTAACGAGCACGTGCGCGCGTGCGGACGCCTCCGCTGCACACCCAAACAATTGTAGGTATCACAAAGTCAAAGTCAAATCATTTATTTCAAATAAGCACATTAAAGGCACTTTTGAACGTCAAAACTTACAGTAAAATTGAATTGATTCTAGTCGCAACTTCCAAAAGGTAGTTTTCGTATGGAGCCAGCAAGAAACTCTACCGTTACACAATAAAACAGCTAAAAGTTTGTAATATTCTACACAATAATCAATACATAAAGGAAAAATTCAACAAAATGCACAAAAGCCTAATTAATCCTAACATTTTTTATTTCAGTAATCCTAATCTTTTATTTCAGTTTCAGAGATCCAAATACTTAAGTAGTGTAGGAACCACAGCCCTACTTTTACAGCAAGAAGATAGCCAATAGTTCAACATGTTATTTCTTCTGGGATTTAAGAATTTCCTAAAAGTTCACGTTAGCTTTTGATACAGAGAAGCTTTAGCGAGTTTTGCGCATGTTTTCTTGTTCGGACACAACAAAGGTTCCAGTAAGCTTATTAGCCACATTTTATAATTTACTTTACATATTTCGTGCTTTACCATATCAACTTATTCTTACTATTTGTTTTTAAGGTGTTGCAGAGCATTGTATTAATCCCTTCCGAGAGTGTGCTATGTTTGTCCGCATACTAAGGATTATTGAAAAGGAATAAAATATTTCCGAGACCTACATTAGCTTCGTGTGAGATTATTTATGAAAGTGTTGTGCACTTTTTGGTTTATTAAGCTTTCGCGTTGATATCCTCCGATTATTTTGGTATGAAGCGAAAATCAAACGGAGTATTTACTCCTACTTCATGAATGGGGGACTCTCATTGTTCTTCTTAGCGTATCAATGCCGATGACAAAATGTTCAAACATCTTTGGCACAATATTCAGCTGCATGAATTCTGCTCACTGACGCAGTCATAAGACCATCAAATGCACAGGTAACAGGGCATGCGGCGTAGAATGGAAGGTGGGCCATTGTCTGTAGGAGGACTCTCATTTATTGGTCGACGTTCAAAGAGTACAAATACATTTTAGTCTTGTTTAAATAAATTATACAATACTATTTGATTTGGAATGATTCCATTGGTTTTATTTATTACATGCTTATGCATTATTTATCCAGTTCTCGCTAGCTCTATAAATTTTCATAGCTATTCATAATTATTATCATAATTTGTATTCGTGTTTGGCGCATTCATAAGTCAATCCCATTTCGATCAACTGTCACGTTGATGTTACGTGGATAGACTTCCACGTACCCACAGATACCTAATGAGTACTTACATTATTCAAGACATTTTACACAAATAGATTGGAACATGCGGGCTTTTATTGTATTTATGGAAAAATAAATAAATACTGATTACTGACTAAGTTTCCATAAGAACATACCTACTTCTTGAATTGCCTTCAGTTTTGCTAGGACAAAGTTACAAGGAAGTTCAATACAGCATTAGATAGATCTTTAAACTAAACTAGAAAAATATAATATTATACATATGTATAACATTGTCGTAAAAGATGCAAAGCAATGTACTTTAACCGAGAAGGTAATACTCCTTATCTGAACATTGTAACAAACGATACAAACACAGGCAGCCAGGCAACCAGGATTTACCTCACGAACAAAACGCTCCAATTTTAATGTTTACCTACCAACCTTTATAGATACTTTCCTAAATTCACTTTGGCTGGAAACGAAGTCAACAGACATAAACGGGATTCCTCTTAAGTGTCGGGAATCGGAAGGTTTAAGTAAAGTTGTAAAACTAAGTCGGGCTGAAGTCGGACTTCTGAACGAAGCTGTTCAATCAACGCTCGTTACTGTAACCGATGTATCTCGATATATTGTCGGTTCACTGTATGTTACACGTATCTAATTAGACCGTATGATCATTGAGTATCGAACAGACTGATATTATCAATTTACGCAACATGTGGAGGGTAGATGTCAATTGGAGAGTAGCTGGAGGATAGATCAGTATAATAATATGGTTTTTTTTTACTGCATAGATTTTTATTCGTGGAAACATAATTAAAAAAGCTAACGGTATTAAAATAATAGTAATAATATGTAAATAAAAAGGGGAGGAAATAAATAATAATATGGTTGATTCGTTAGCTAATAAATTAAAAATCACTAAATGCGTTTAGCGCCAATCGTATTTAAGGCCGGCTTGTAGTGCGGTGTGTAGGTATGATAACGTTTCCTCACTCCCCGCAGAATAGGTATCAGGGCATCTCTCTCTCGCAGGCACTGGCCGGCCGTTACGAGCTCTTGAACTACTAGATTTTGTGTATATTTGTTTCATAGACAGTGTGCAGCGTTTGTTCCACAGAGCCTAAAGATTAAGGTTTTTAAATCAGTGCGTGCTGCCAGTTATGACTTACGGTGCCGAAACGTGGACTCACTCACGTTACGTCTGGTTCATAAATTTAAGGTCGCTCAGCGAGCTATGGAACGGGCTACGCTTGGAGTCTCTCTGAGTGATCGAATCCGCAACGAGGTGATCCGGCATAGAACCAAAATTGTCGACATAGCTCACAGAATAAGCAAGCTGAAGTGGCAATGGGCCGGCCATATTAGCCGTAGAACCAATGACCGTTGGGGTAAACGTGTTCCCGAGTGGAGACCGCGAAACGGTAAACGTAAAGTGGGACGCCCCAGGCTACGTGGAGCGACGATCTTCGAAGGATGGCTGGTAGCAGCTGGATGAGAGTTGCCGAAAATCGAGTTAAATGACGTGCAATAGGAGAGGCCTAAGTCCAGCAGTGGACTGCTATAGGCTGATGATGACGTTTCATTAAAAAAAAATATAAGGAAATTGTAAATGTGTTCTCACCAAGCCCTAAAAAACAATAAGGCTTATCGTTTGGTATAACTTTTACATGGTTTAAGGTGATATATTGAAAAAAAAAATGTGGTTTTTCTATTTCGTGTAACTTGTTAAGTATGTGGAATAGGGATTTAACATTTTGGTATATGTTTTTTGACTCTTTGGTCTAGTAACATGTAAAAGTAATACACAATTCAATTAATTTTTCTCGATACAAAAAAAAATCCAAAGTTATATCTATTTTTTTACTTTTTTCGACATCACGGCGTAACACTTTAGAGAATTTACTTTAAAACATAAAGAATTATCATATCCAAGTTTACTCATAGTAGTTTTAACCCCTAAAGCGTCCACTGTACACCAAAGTGTACATAAGAGAAGGTGCTCGAAACGTCAATGGTACACCAAGTGTGCACAACTAATGTCACTGTGAAAGCAATGACTTCACTGTGTCCGTTCAAATACTTCGACACGTGGGGTTTGTCGACCGGTAGGCTGGCCAACGTGTGAGAGGTTAACTTGAAACAGTTCGGCAACGGAAGTGCTACCATACGAGAGGTTAAATTTAATTCATTTATGTATTTTGTAAAAAAATACGTTTTGGTACATACGTCGTTTTATTTCGAGCGCACGCACATTATATATAGCCATCTCTCTTCTTTTGCGTTTCAAAAATAACTGCACCAATTTTGCTCGCTTAGTAGATCAGTCGCTACAATTTATTTTTGAGGTAGCGCCTTAACTATGTAATATCTCTTCAAGATACTTACACGTTTTAAATAGCAATTTGTGTAGTAGTTAAATATGACTTTTTTTTGTCGAACCAAGTAATTTAATTCACATTTCTATCTTCACACAGCGCTTGACAATATGTTAAATTTTCCTAAAATATCCCGACAATCCCGCAGGCTTTGGCCCTGACGGGCCCCTTCAATTGAACCTCGCCTTAAATCATCATTTTGTTTATCACAATCGTTTGAAAATTAATGATTTTTGTTGCAAGTGGGCCTAAGAGTGCAAATTCCTGGTGGCAAAGTATTGCTATGTTCGAAAACTAAAGTTACATACACAGATATAGATAGGTACACCTAGATAACGCAAGAACAACTACTTCGCGTGCCAAAAATTGCACCAGCTTACGTACAAAAATCGTAAGCCGCCACTTTCGCGCTCAGTCCTGTGTACTGCAGCGCGATTCTGTAACCATCTCACCGTGAAAACTTAGGTGAAGTGAGCGTGGAGTGAGCTGTCAATAGTGTCAATTCCTAGCAAAAACAAACTCACTTCACCTCAGTTTTCACGGTGAGATGGTTACATAATCGCACTGCTGCTGGCTGGGTGAGCGTGAGCGCTGGCGCTAGACCCCAGGGATGGGATGAGACGGGTGCCACACGCGGCGGCATCTTTGAATCGATTTGATTTTCCCATCACTAAATAGTGCTTGTGACGTCATAGTAGGTAGCTAAAAAATGGCACGCTTGGTTTCCATACAGAACGTGATACTTACGTTATCTAGGTTACACTACTTTGAAAATAAGCATATAATCACAGGATTACACGCCTATTTTCAAAGTAGTGTGCTCGGCTTATGATGCAGGTTGTTGGTAGGTAAGTCAGAGTGAAAGCAGTGGTAATTAATAAAGCAGGCAGGCGGAACAGGCAGGAGGGAACAGGCTTCTTCTGGGTGAGCTCACTCCATCGTAGACTTTGTCTCTGTCATCTCTGACCTAGACTAGAGTCAAGAGCAAGCCCATTTCAAATAAAAAAAAAAGCCAGAAGACTGTACGTACACAAAACTTCATACGTTCTGTAAATTATGACGTTTGCTCGTTACCGTCATTGCTTAGTGCAGATAAAAATTTAACGAGCTAGAACTTATGGTGGAGGCCTAATAAACGTTTTCACTAAGACTAGGCGACACGTAATTAAATACCTAAATATTAGTGCCCTAATGGATTTTCAACGTTCGGCTCAGCACCGAAAATTGAAAATACAGCAGCACGCTTTACGTGGGCATTCATTTAGGCGTCGCGTAGCGTAAAAAAATAGAATGCTCTGCTCATACGCATAGCTCGGAACTTTGTGGGGGAGTGCACGGACAACTTTGTTAGTAGCGCCTTTTACATGGTTGTATCTCGCTCAGTATCACCATCAGCTGTATGTTTCTGACTTTCTATGCTTTACAGTTGACGCAGGCCTTTCAGATTGTCACGATTGTTAGTGGGAAAGGATAGAGGCTTCCAGTAATTCCTGGATCTCCTAAGGGGCCAATAAAAATTACGTCTCATGGTGTGACATAGTGTGACAAGGGGCAAGCATAAGAGAGTGACGTTACATGTATAACTGTAAACTTTAACCGCAACGATTTTTTTTATTACCAACTCTATCAACATTGTTATGTCACCATCATCATCGGGTTACAGCAGTCCACTGCTGGACATAGGACTAGGACCTATTACAAGCCATTCAACTCGATTTTCGGCCACACTCATCCAACTACTGCCACTCAAGAACATGTCAAAACGGTCATCCGTTCTTCGGTTAATATGGCCGGCCCATTGCTACCAATAGTTAAATGTGGGTAATAAAAAATGTAAAATAGCTCATCATAGGAGAGGTCACATAAATATGACCACCTGTGACAAAGACGCGGGCTCCAAAAATCATGCAATTCGTGTGACGTAATTTATTAAAATTCTACTGAATTGGCCACAGTATGGTAAGAGGTAAGAGTAAAAATATTAAAACATTATACCTAAATACATAAATGCGACGGAATAATAATGTTTTTATGTTAGGGCTGATTTTTCAAGCATCTGATAACTTAATTCGAGGAATAATTTTGAATTTTTGACAGTTATTTCACACAAACACAGTCAAACGTCAATTTTATTCCTCGAATAAAAGTTATTTGGCGACGGAAAAATCAGCCTTTAATAAATTAATTATAAATAATGCTGCATTTCATTAAAATAATTTAGTTACGTAACATTTTAATATTCCAATCAAGTTGTGTAATTATCACTGTTCCAATTAATCAGGAAATGAATTGGAGGCTTTTAATGTAGAGTCGTTGTGACGTTTCCCTGGCTTACATAGGTACTCGGTTCCCTATCACAACTCTGCTGAACCTCTACTGGGACTGTATGCGATCTAACTTTGTAATAGATGTAATAAGAACTAATTGGGTCACTGTCGGTTAAATTGTTGGCTACATGTACAGACGCCAGCACATCAAGCTACCCGAAACTGTTAAATTTTCCCAATCAACTTTGAACCTTATGCTTTAGCGATAAAGTTGAAAATCTATTAAATAAATTTGACAGATTGTAGTAGCTTGATGTGCTGGCGTCTGTACATAGTAGTGGTTACAATGAAAGTATTTAAATCAAGATATAGGATTGGTGGAATAACCAGTCTATGATTTAATAACAGCCTGTTTCGTTTAGTTTGTAGAACGAGTTAAACCTCTCATAAATATGTCACTTTAAGAAAGGCAAAAAACAAGTTTTATGTTTATGCTTTGAGAAAGTACATTTTAGTACATATAGTACACAAGAAAATAATTGACGTTTTGGATATTAGTACAATTTAGTCGATGAATTATTTTAAATATGTTTTGTTTCCAAAATTCAAATACCACCTGGATTCTATGATTTTAAGGAAGTCTTCTGTCCACGACTGAATAATTAAATTACTATAGCGACATGAAAAAATTGTTTTTTGTCATGCTGAATGGTGTATACTGTGGGCACGAGGCACCAATTGTCCGCTTTGCACATAAGGAAATATTTTACCCTGTGAAGTAGGGTATGTAATATGTGATAAAAATGATAGATGATAGTTCGATAATTACTTATAATGATTAAGTCCGCATACATAAAAGACACTTATAAAATTAATAAAGGAAGGTGAAAGTCTGTACAAGGGATATTGATGCGAATTAATTACGTAAAGCCACGTAAAGCAAAATATATTTTCCATTGACATACAAAAAACCAACTGACATGACAGGTGACCACAGAGCATCAACCATAGAGTAATGGTAACTAAAAAGGTTCTAACACTACACCTGCGAAACTTTAAACACAGAAGAAAACAAAACATAAAAAGTTTCAGCAATAGTTAGTAGTCCCTTTCATGGACTTATATATTTAAGACTGGTTTACACGGTGCGATTTATGGTTACCTCAATCAGTTGCATACAATAGTAAAAGTTGCACCGTCTAAAAACTGTTTATGTAAGTAATTTGTGGCTTCAATTTTATTGTATGGCACTGGCTAAAAACTTGCGTCATGTAAATGGGGCTTTAGAGTAACCTCTCTACTATTAATAGTATAGAGGTTACTCTTAGGGTTGACCCTGTCATACTGACCATGGACGGCTAACATGACGAGGATTCATTAAGTGACTGTTTTCCGTTTGTCACATATCAAAATCATTGACCGTGTGCAGTAACTTTCCCATTAATCTTTGAAGACCACACGAAGTTTTATCTGTCGTGCGATAGATAATAATGTAGGTTTGACGAAATAATATGTCACATAAGACCATCACACGCTTTTTAGGATTCGGTATCTCAAGAGGTGAAACGAAACCTTTATAAGATTACTTTTTGTCCGCCCGTCTGTCACAGAGATTGTTGTCAAAGCTTCAACGGAAAAATTGCACATTTGAACTACAGCGTTTAATGGAACCCCAATCAGAAACGTGATTGTCTAACAAACATTTCACATCGTTGTACTATACTTACATATGTCAATCAATTACAAAAAATATTGATTTTTTTTCTCTGCGTCATGTTTTTTGTTCCAAACGTATTTTCTTTCTTTCTTTTCTTCTTCAATTTGACACATTTTTTTTTCTGTTCTGTGAATTAAAACTAACATCGTCAAGGCTTTAACGTTTCAATGCCAACCTGTATCTAGGATACCACTTTTTTTTTCGTCGGGTGGAAACCTTCAAAAGGCACCCAACCTCCGGAGAGGGAGGTCGGGGAGTGTGGTATCTAGGATACCTACCGTACATATAATAAATGATACATAAACGTGCAAAATACTTCTAACTTTTGAGATGAAGGCCCATACTGCCGTTATGCAACCAGTACCGCTAGATGACTTACTAACAGAGGCTAAAACGGTGTCGAAATACTGTTCAATAAATAAATATATATTTTTATTTTTGATCTGCATTCTACAGTAGGTAATAACCCAGGCATTTTCTTATGTCAGTGAGACTAAATTACTACACATTTGTTTGAATGTCCTCCATTTATATTTATAAGCACAACCTATCAGTTAGCGAGGTGCTTGGGAATCAAAACTAGTAACAAAGTGTTTTGTTGTGTTTTTATACATCATAGATTTTTCAAATGTCCTTTTTGCAAAGTGACACTAATTTCAAACAAATTAACACCTAAATGTGAATTGTTCTAGTTCTGATTAAAGCTTCATCAATATTACATAGGTAAGACCCTTGTGTTGACGACGCATGCATGACGTTTGTGTAACCAGGAGTTAAAAATGCATTAAAAGAAAGGCAACCCTGTTATGCCAACCCCTCCTATAATCATAATTATATAGTAGGTAGGCACTTTGGTAGGCTTGTCTATTTAATGAATGTGAGGACAAGTTGGTTTTTTTTTCTCAGCAAATTTTAGTGATAGTCTAGCAGTTTCAGTTTGAGTACTTTATGCGACCTACCTAAATCTTCTTCTTTGGTATTGTACGTAGAGTCGTTGAGTTCCCTAAGTTCTGAGTTGAGCTACACGATTACTGACAAAGCTTGCACTGACTGGATAAGTCCACTCAAATCTGTGTGGTTCTTTCCTCAAAAGACAATTTTCAGACACATGGTCCTCACATGACTATGAAACCAGAAACAAGATTATGTCCAGACATAATCTTGTTTCTGGTTAAAGAAATTCAGGGATCAAAGTCTCTTTTAAAGTCTGGAATTTAAAAGAGACTTTGATCCCTGAATTTCTTTCGCTATCAGGTATTCAGAAAGGAAATGTCGACTCTATCTAGCTTTTTATCTAATATGACGTGTAAACGTTATTCTGTCCTATTTACAGAATAAACTTTCATTATGTGTAATGTACTGTAATAGTACATTATGATATAAGTGCGGTAAGTTGAATATTACAGCCGAGGCGATATTGCTTGCCCGAGCCGTAGGCGAGGGCTAAAAGAAAGCAGAGGCTGTAATTTTCAAAGCGCACGTATATCATACGACGTTTTATAACATATTTGCGAGGAAATAAATAAAACTCGGACTGAACTTGCATATTTGCTTGTTTTCCATATGATGAAATTTTGATACGCTTGTAAGTATCTATCGGTCGATTTTTCGGGCGAGGCTTAGAGTAGCCTTTTTTGCTGCCTCTGAGACTTCTGGCGGTGTGGAATTAATAAATTCATCATTACTTGACGACATTTTCAAATAAAAAACAGTAGGTACAGCGAAAAGAAAAAGCGCGCGGAATAATTTTTACTTCTTAACAGATAAGCGATGCGCGCGCGTTCGCGCTTTTTTTTTTTCAGGCATAGGCACAAAACAACCAGTATTATTAATAAAGTAAATTAATATTTTTGTTTTTGTTACAGTTATTAATGGTTGTAATTTATTGTCAAAATTAATTAAATTAAAGAATTAAATGTTTACTTATTATATTTTATCTCCCAAAGTTAATTTTATTCATAAAATGTTGACATCTTTTCTGAAATAAAAACTCTTTGCTAAGATTTAAAAAAGTACCGTTCGTTTTGACGGAGCATCTTGATAAACCGTGCGATTTACTTTACATTACCGCACAAGTGCGTAATGAGATACATTACGATATTGAAATTGGTGAAATAAGAGACCCTTTACGAGCAAATATGTTATAATAGTACATTATGATATAAGTGCGGTAAGTTGAAAATTACAGCCGAGGCGATATTGCTTGCCCGAGCCGTAGGCGAGGGCTAAAAGAAAGCAGAGGCTGTAATTTTCAAAGCGCACGTATGTCATACGACGTTTTATAACATATTTGCGAGGAAATAAATAAAACTCGGACTGAACTTGCATATTTGCTTGTTTTCCTTATGATGAAATTTTGATACGCTTGTAAGTATCTATCGGTCGATTTTTCGGGCGAGGCTTAGAGTAGCATTTTTCGCTGCCTCTGAGACTTCTGGCGGTGTGCAATTAATAAATTCATCATTACTTGACGACATTTTCAAATAAAAAATAGTACAGCGAAAAGAAAAAGCGCACGGAATAATTTTTACTTCTTAACAGATAAGCGATGCGCTTTTTTTTTCAGGCATAGGCACAAAACAGCCAGTATTATTAATAAAGTAAATTAATATTTTTGTTTTTGTTACAGATATTAATGGTTCTAATTTATTGTCAAAATTAATTAAATTACAGAATTAAATGTTTATTTATTATATTTTATCTCCCAAAGTTAATTTTATTCATAAAATGTTGACATCTTTTCTGAAATAAAAACTCTTTGCTAAGATTTAAAAAAGTACCGTTCGTTTTGACGGAGCATCTTGATAAACCGTGCGATTTACTTTACATTACCGCACAAGTGCGTAATGAGATACATTAAGATATTGAAATTGGTGAAATAAGAGACCCTTTACGAGCAAATATGTTATAATAGTATATTTCATTACAAGTGCGGAAAGGTTGTCATTGCAAAGAGTTCCGACAAATGTCTACCCGAGCCGAGGCGCAGCCGAAGGCGAGGGTTGACAGTCGGAACAAGTTGCAATGACGGTTTCGCACGTGTACTGAACGACTATTTTTAATACAGTTGCGAAAAAATGAAGCAATTTAATAAAATAATGAAAACACAATAAACTCAACTAACTAATGGCGCCAACCGTAAAATATAAGCAGAGATTTTTTTTCTTCACCCATTCTGGGAGGCAAAGGGAACTATGCCCATACAGCCAAGTCTTCAGTAGAATTTTTTTATTGATATGAAATGAAAATGAAATTTAATGAGATGAAATGAAATGAAACCTAACCTAACTCATTCAATCAAATGATTAAATCTGATATTTGTAGCTTCATTAACAAATTTGTAGCTTCTTTTTAGAAATATACGTATTTGCATGAATCATGAAAACTTCTATGAATTTTTTTAGTAAAAACTTCATGGTTGGTTTTTCTTTTTAATAGACATTATTTTGACAGTTGGGAAAGAGAACGCACGAGTTCGGGAAAGGTAAAAAAAAAGCACGAGTATGTAATAGCCCACATCCCGAACGCTATACGTCCCTGCAATACGCCACTTTTTGAGCAACTGTATTAAAAATGTTTTTTAAGTCTATTAAGACTATGTTAACGGGCTACCTCGAAAATCTAAAATCCTCGAAAACCTACTAAGCGAGCGAAAGTGATGCAATTACATACTTTTGAAACGCAAAAGAAGGGTGATGGCTATAGAGTGCGTGCGCTCGGAATAAAACGACGTATGTGCCAAAACGAATTTACTCCTTTTTTAACAAAATAAATAAATTAAATTCAAAACTACTTTGAGTAAACTTTGATATGATAATTCTCTATGTTTTAAAGTAAATTCTGTTGAATAACTCTTAAACGTTACGCCATGATGTCGAAAAAAAGTAAAAAAATAGAAATAACTTTGCAATTTTTTGTATCGAGAAAAATTCATTGAATCGTGTATTCCTTTTATTTACATGACATTTGACCAAAGAATCAAAAAAATAAACCAAAATGATAAACCCCTTTTCCACACACTTAACAAGTTACACGAAATAGAAAAACCACATTTTTTTCAATATACTCAACCTCAGGTTATAACTATAGGAATATACAGGGTGGCAGGGCCATCGACGCGCAACTTGTACCATGGATTCAATACACGATTCCATCGTCGCCGTCGGTTAGTTAAAAAAATGCTGTTCCATATATTTAACAGCGCGCGGCGTAGGTATTGCACTTATCTATGAAGCAGCCAATTTTTTATGTTGAAAACCGACGACAAATTTCTACACTAGGGGCTTAGAATCATGTGCTGAATTTAAGGTTTCAGTTTGCGCGTCGATTTCACCCCATAAAAAATATGTCACCTAGATTTATATTTACGGAATTATCGAGACCCATTTCGTATCAATCTGGTTACCTTTACAGAGATTCTACGTATTTACAAATTATATTGATGAGTGCAGGGGCAGAGGCCAGCGACAAGATGCAATAATTATGAAGAAAAGAAAGTAGAAAGAAAATACGTTTATTTGCGGCAAACATGACGCATAAAAAATATAAAAGATACAAATAATAGAAAAACAAAAATAACAATTTGGGAGAAAGTATGCGTCACATCTACGCAAAACGGCGCTATGCTTAAACATATTCATTTCACGACGGTTTCCATAGCAATTGCTTAGAAGCGTTTTCCTGTAATAGCGTTTGTAAGCTCAGCAATAAATTGAAGTGAATTGCTGTAAAAATAAATCACTTCTTAATCAGCAATTTATGCATCGGTTGGCTTTGTAACTTATAACACATTTAGGTAAGGTTATCGTGATAAATTAAATACCAAGTAAGTATTAGGTAGGTATTGTGAAAAAATGAGTAAAAAATATATTTTTAAGCTAAACGGTTTTAATGAAAATAATGATGTAGCTAATGTACTAAAAGCTAAAAAATTATTTGGTAGGTCCTAGGTACCAGTCATCACACCACGTTCCTCATCAATCTAAGGCATTGATCAGACAAAAAAATAAAATCGTGGGGCTCGTTAAATTTCAATCAACAGTCAACCGCTCATATGCTATTTACATATTTACTCAAGTTACGCTACGGGCTACGGCCCCACGATTTTATTTTTTTGTCTGATCAATGCCCTAGATTGATGAGGAAAGTACCTAGGACCTAACGAATTATTTTTAGCTTTTAGTAGATTATCTACATCATTATTTTCGTTAAAACCGTTTAGCTTATAAATATATTTTTATAGATATTAATTTGTTTATTCCACCCTATTTTATTTCTGAACAGCGTGGATCTAGTTTTCATACAATGGTGCCCAATGGTCTTTATTAGTTGTTATTTTCTTTATTTATTTATTGCCCGGAGTTTGGAAGTTGGCGGTGTGATACCCCCGTGCCCCGGAAATCACGTTAACCCGCTGGTCCTACACCTGAGGGGCAATTCTACTAATTTTAACAACGTTCACAGTCTGATCTCAGTCTCAATATGTCAAAAAATACTTCAAATTTCCCTACATTTTGACAAGTTTTTGACATTTCTTTGTCGCTGAGATGAGACTCCGACTAGATTTTGAACGTTTTAAATTACGAGAATTGGCCTTCTGATCTCTCTCCGGTCGTGGCGGATTGCCGTCCCGTCGGACTACGAGAGGGAGGGAAGAGTGAGTGAACCTGTGTGTGTGCACACACTTGTGCTTTTTTTTGTGAACCTAGGTGATTACATTTGTTTTTCAATATAAATGTCAAGTGCACAAACCATGTTCCGCCGATAGGCATACAAAATCCGAGTGAAGTTATAGTAAACTTATTTATAAAAATTAAAACAAAAAAAGAATTCATGCAGTAGTTATAAACGAATTAACAATGTCAAAAAACATATTATTAGGTATGTCAAGTTATAAAATTGTCATAATAATATAAGGAAAATGTCATGAAAATACACAATGTCAATAGATTTAAAAAACGTAACGCAATTTCGTAAAACCGTGTTTAGGTCTTGGGAATCTTAAAGATGAATGCCTATTTAATTTTATCATTGAATACCATTTTCTCAAAGACAATGTAGGCTAGGCACAGTACGCACATCATGTGACATGAACCTGTTTTTTTTTTGCCAACCCGTGGTTCAAGGACCGTCGCTTTTATTCCTAATAGGAATATAGTCCTATAATCAACTCAAACTCAAAGCATTGATTTCAATTAAACCAGGCACTTTTGAATTGTTTAGGAAGATGAAGCTGAATGGGTAACTACCCATTCCAAAGCGTAGTAAAAAGAACAGGCAAGAAAATCCAAGGACACTTGTTTAAATGAAAGTTAACATTATGCAGGAAGTTTAGCTCTATTATCTAAACAATACCCGTGTTTACGAGCAAGAATTTGCGGTTAATAACGTGGTCCTTACTGAGGGGATGTTTGTGAAAGTTTCCTTACTTTACGGGAAGTATGCGGCGGGAAAATTGAAACAATCGACGGTCGACGCTGTGACGATCGCGCGTGGCTTTACCGACTGGTACTCTGGCTTGCAGCTGGAGTACCTATAGATTGAATTTCTTACACCTTGGGACAGATAGTTTTGAACAAGTGTCCAAGAATGTGAAATAGAAATCTAGCAAGTAAACCATTTGAAGTTCGGACCGTGATTAAAATACAAGGTGGCAGGGACATCGACGCACAACCTGTTATCATTCGGTTATTAAAAGAAAAAAATACTGTTCATTACATTTTGACCGCGTAGGTATTGTACTTTTTTATGAAACAGTAGATGTTGTTTTTGATAACAAACAAAACATTCCTATGCTAAAGTGCGGTTGAAATCAGTGCTCTGAGTGGAATACCTCCTAAATAGGTGGGGTCTAGAATCATGTGCTGAGTTTTATGGTTACAGTTTGCGCGTCTATGGGATGCCACCCTTTCCTCCCTGTAATAAGGTAATTCGCGGCGATTAAAATATATGGATTGGTACAGACGCCAGCACATCAAGCTACTACAATCTGTCAATTTTTTTCATAGAGTTTCAACTTTATTGCTAAATCATAAGGTTCAAAGTTGATTGGATTTTTTTTACAGATTCGGGTAGCTTGATGTGCTGGCGTCTTTACCTGCTTTATCGATTGAAGATATTTTTAGAATAATTATCAACCATTCGTTGCAATAGAATTGCAGAGTGCCAGTTTCTTGAATTTCATTTACAATATTATTGCAGATTTTTATTCTTAAAAGGCAGGACATTCTTTTGCTGGATTTAATACTATTACATTTTTACTATATGTATAACAAGTCCTAGAATACGGAAACTATTCAAAGCAGCCAACATCATAAGCATAGCTGTAAAATTTTTTGTTCCCCTGACCCACCCCATCGCATCGCATCGCCTGCCCGCACTATTAGTTCGTGTTCGTTTAGCGTTCTTTCTTATTTTTTACTCGGCTTTTCGAATCCGAGTGGACGTTCCAGAGATTAGCGCGTTCAAACAAACAGACAAACTCTTCAGCTTTATTGGTAGTATTAGTATAGCTTATAAATTGATATTTATTATCAAAACTAGAAATTAAGCAGATTCAAAATTTACCCTTGACAAACTTGACAAAAACTACTTTTTGTATTGCCTTTCCCCAAGTGGCAATTTTATCGTAAGTTTCGTGGATTCACCTAATAACGTGCTAGTACGGTTAGCTTTTCTATTGCTGGATTTAACAGTAATACAATTTTATTACATGGACTTAATATTCTAGTATGTACCTATTACAAGTCCTAGGATACGGAAACTATTCAAAGCAGCAGACGTCATAAGTATCACTGTCCATTTAAATACATAAAGTACTGCGAAGCTAATCTTTATTCAAAGTTTGTTTCGTATTTGTCCTTGTTGCGTTGTCCTGTGTACAGGAACCGAATGTAAGTATTGTTTCTATCTCAAATCTTCTTTCATTAATATATATGCAATTTCTTGTACAGGTGATACATACTAACCGTATTGTATAATATGGCTTTTATACATTAAGAAGGAAAATTATGATATTTTTAATTAAGCAAGGTTGATAACCCCATAACATCGTAATAAAAAATGTATTTTCACTCTTGAAGACACTTATCTATGCGTGTATCTGACTGCTATCTAATACTCTACCATGAGGAATCGAAGCTATTGTTTCAGTCATGATTAATGGACGGGTTGGTAGGAGATTGCTTAGACCTGAGAGTACGCTCCTAGGGAGGATCTTGTCACCGTACACACGAGGGTTATCGCTTAGTAGTCAGTTACAACGTAACT
The DNA here is from genome assembly GCA_963855955.1 of Luperina nickerlii. Taxonomy (NCBI): domain Eukaryota; kingdom Metazoa; phylum Arthropoda; class Insecta; order Lepidoptera; family Noctuidae; genus Luperina; species Luperina nickerlii. The sequence continues at coordinate 13,295,438 of OY979674.1, forward strand.
ATACAAACTTTCCCCTTTGGGGTATACCTACAGTCGTGATGCTGTTTTGTGCAACTACATACTAGCGATCCTGCTTCGCACGGTTTTGACGACTTGACATTATAAAATTGACATTACTTTAATATTAGTTTTATACGTAGTTTCATAATAACGTTTTATACACGTAAACCTTACAGAATAAGTTCTCTAAATGGTGGTGAAAGCCGCATCAAAATCCGTTGCGTTTAGAAGAACAACGCGGTCACATAAGTAGATAGACACGAAAATTGAGTTAAATTTCTAATACCATCATATCTATAGATATAGACATAAAAGTGCACGAGATACAAAATTTGCCCACAATGGAAAATTTCCGTTAACATATCATTCTCCGGGCGGCTGTCTGAGGGTCGTATATACTAATCTATACTAATATTATAATGATGAAGAGTTTGTTTGTTTGTTTGTTTGGTTGAACGCGCTAATCTCTGGAATTACCAGTTGGATTTGAAAAATTCTTTTTGCATTTGATAGCCCAATTCTTGAGGAAGGCTATAGGCTATTAACATCACGCTATGACTTTTAGGAGCCGAGCAAAAAGAAAAAAAGTCAGAAAGAACGCTAAGCAAAAACGAAGGCAGGTGATGCGATGCGACGGGGTGGGTCGGAATAACAAGAAATTTCACGCGGATGAAGTCGCGGGCAGAAGCTAGTAAGGATAGGTATATTTATATTTTTTCTATTTAACCTGTACTGTCCCACTGTTGGGCAAAGGTCTCTCCCGTAGTTTTACAGTCTTTCTTGTGTTCCTTTCTCCGACCAATCTTCCATAAACCCCTCTAAGTCTTCTAGGTGTTTTCTAGGCCTCTCTCGGTGACGACGTCTTGTAGGTCCCACTGCGTGACAACTCTGGCCCATCTGTCTTTGTGCATCCTACCTACCCTATATGTATACATGGCCCACCCAATCTCGCTTCAGCCTAGCAGACTTATTGCCCACATCGGCGAAAAGGATATTCTCAAAAAATAAAAAATAAAGTAAAAATCCAACAATTTGTTTAAGAGAAACATTGTGCTCTAATTAACTACACTCTGTGGGTACAATTAATACAGAGCCGATTGAAGAGTGTCTACTGTACAATGTACTGGTACTCAATTAAGTTAACTCGATTGACAACTTAAAAAAACCGGTCAAAGTGCAAGACTTCGCGTATGTAGAGTCGGGTTCTGTGGTCAATACGGCTAACTTGACTCGTACCTTCAATGTCGTAGACTCAAGTCAAATTTAAAGTCGTAAGTTACTCTCACAAAATAAAGCTTATTTTTTGTAAACAGATCAATAGTTTATTGAAAAGGTTGTTCATTGTACAGCACAGTAATTATTTTTGAACTAATTATTTAGGTAACGATGAATATTTACAAGATTCGAGTAACGCGATAAATGATAACGTGCGTTTGTAGGCCTACGCTACTGCTTCTACTATAGCTTCATTTAATTCTTAGGCATTTTGATTTCATAGCCCTTAATTTTGCGAGTAAAAAGGCTGTCACTCACAGACGGTCATGTCGAAACTATAGGGGTTCGTTTGACTATGGAACCCTAAAAATAGCTTGTACACCATACTGCCATCACCCATAAATAAACGAGAATTAATGAGAAAAGCTGACCTGTCTGACATCCGTTCAGCAATAAATAATTAAACAGTTAGCAGTAGCGTGTTATTCGAATCATCATTCGTTTATCTACAAAAAGATTTTATAAATACGTATTTAGTCTAATACCGATAGCCCAAGTGAACTTGCCTTTAGCTGTTATATTGATTTTTAAAGCTTTACGTCAGTGCTTTTCATCGCTTTTGTATCATATTTCTCCAACAGTCTCATTGTAGTCTCACAGACTCCACATCATTTTAGAAATAACGAGTTTGGGAAGCCCTACGTTTTGTTAGCATAAGCATAATAAATCTATAATGTTCCCACCGCTGGGTCACAGGCCTCCTCTCGGTGAGAGGGAGTGGGCCGTAATCCACCACGCGGGCTCAGTGCGGGTTGGTAGATGTCACATGTCTTCGTATTTTTGGTTCTAGTACATGCCGGTTTCCTCACGATGGTTTCCTTCACCGTTTTGAGAGCAGTGGTGATAAAATAATTTACACAAAGTAAACTGCCTGTCGGTGTATGAACCTACGACCTATATTTCGTAAGTCGCGGCCTTTGGCACTGGGCCACCATTGCTCACTCGTTTCGTTAGGTTAGGTCCTAATAGGAATTTCTTAGTAAGGGCCTCGGAAAGCACGTGCAGCCGTTGGTCCTGCGTCTGATCTCTCTCCGGTCGTGTTGGATTGCGTGCCGTCCTATCGGACTATGAGAGTGAGGGAAGAGAGCGTGCACCTGATGTCAGCGCACAGACTTGTACACTATAATATCTCTCGCGCCGGACGCTAATCTCCGTCGAGATTGGCCGCCATTGCCGAAATACCGTCTGGATACTATTATTACTCGTATGCTGGCATACCAGACTAAGCGTGGGATATACCCAAAGACTAACAGTTTCCCTCATGATAAGCTTTGATGCATAGCATAGAAGGGAAGAGTTTTATTTTATTTTATTTTATTTATTTGGGAAAATAAACGGTTACACATTACAATATTACATAAAATATGAGCTACAGAGTGAGTAAATGTATAACCCACGACATTTTCCACATATTATAAAGAAAAGTTATAAAAACTAATGCGATGTGCGCTTACAATGTGATAGTTACAATAAAATCACATAAGTGTTAATGATAAAACTAAACACTAAACAGGCATGCAAAAAAAAAACAAAAAAGATAAACTAGAAATTATAAATACAGTCTAAGAGTTAAGAATATTATGGAACAATATTCAAAATAGTGTCACGAACAAGGCCTCTAAATTTACTGGTTGGAAGAGCGAAGATGTCAATATTTTGAAATAGATTATTATATTGACCAGTAAGACGACGTTACACAGTAGATCGCGGAGCCACTTGACATAGGACGGACACCGTGTTAGATTTAGTCGGTAAGACTCTGGTAATACCTAACCTTCGACTTGGAGGGAATCCAGGAATTAGAAGAGAAATGGTCAGACTGTGTCCAGCAATGGAGTGCGCTGTAATACCTGCGGTCTTCAACATTTTTGGAATATAAACCATAAGAATGAGTCTCATGAAAATTACCACAAAAACTCTTTCATCTAGACTTAATTTATTTTTAAAACTAGCTGCTGTCCGCGGCTTCTCCCACGTATAAAACGGAAATTATCTCACAGGATACTACTACCAAGATAAAAAGTATCCTATGTTCGAACCCAGGAATAGTCTACCAGTGTGCCCACACTTTTGATCGGATTCTACATATAAAGGTAACAGGTACAAAGACAGAGTTACTTTCGCATATTTATAGAAAGCGAACCCCAAGATACAGACTATCTAGTTTGTGCCTCACTGGCAAATAATATATTGTAACCTAGCTATAGGTAGTATTTTAAGTTAATCATGTCGTCTCAATTAGCTACTGGACAAGAAATATTTTATATTCTATATATTAAAAAGTATGGAAGTACCTACTTATGGTTGAAAGCAGTTTTAGATTGGTCAAAAGACTGGTTACCACCACAAAAATTTCAAAATCAGTACCGTCTTCATATTAGCGCTAGTTCCCGATATCAATGAGCTTATGGCTTTATTATTGTACTCTACGAAGCTAACACGTGAGAGCGATTAGTGTTTTCCTACTACGACGGTAATTTCACGTTAGTGAATTGTTTATGACCACTTTATATGGAAACTAGTCAAGTAATATGGTAAGGCGTTACATATATTATCAGTTATTATTGGCAATAACTGGCATTTGTGTAATGAGGTTCTTACTGGCAATTCCTGAAAGGCGTTTGCTGCTTATCAAGTAAAGGCTCCTACAAACAGGCGCTCCTACATAATAATATAATCGCGCGCGACACAAAGGCACCTCTCGTTGCGCGACTTGCGGTGCCTTTTTGTCGCGCGCGATATTATCGCGTGTCACGCCTGTTTGAAGGAGCCTTAATAGTCAAGTTATTTTGGGGTCAAAAAAAAATTGTAACCAAAGCTATTATTCCACTGATAAGTACCCTATAGTTAATCTGTGAACTGCGTTATGGGTTGCAATATTGTCTATAAGTTTTGTGTATTTCTTAGTGTTTTATATTGTAGCTGTTTGTTGTTGTCGTGGTGTTCCTTTTGAATAAAAAATGCAAAATAAAATGGATCCCTGTTTTGTTTTTAAATACTGTGATTCTAAAGTTTCAACTGAAAGAAACCAGTTCCGTTGACTGTTTAAAGTAATACAAATTAAACTCGTAGAATAATGGCAGAGTAAAGTTCATAATAGAGCAGCAACTTGCATTTAACCAGTTTTAGGAACGTGTACATTCACCCTTAGCGCCTATCAAACAAAGTTTGCCCTGTTACTTTGTAAACTCTCAAGTAAGTTCTCTCTTCGCTTCATAAAACGTTTATATCAATTTGCCTCGGAAATATTGGATAAGTGTTCCTTTAAACTTACAACAAATATAAATTGAATATAGAAGGCTTTATGTAGTTAGTATGCGGCCTGTACGTCACCCTTTACACGTGCAGGGAAATGACCTTCGAGAATATTTAAGATGTATTGATTTGCAGCTTACAAATATTTTTCTATGTATGGTAAGAACTGACGAGTCTTTGTAGGCATTAAAATATGCTACAGCACATACTCAAGAATTTTTACTAACTGTTAAAATGATGTTTGATTAATACTGAAATAAAACAAATAGAACACTTACATTGAACAAAACCATACTGGTTAAATATTTTGCAGAAAACGCAAAAAAAAAATCTTAAAAGTTTGTAAACAATAATGAAAAAGTTGTTTGTGAAACAGTAAATCTCACCCGATAAAATAAAAAAAAAACATTGTGCAACCAAACACGCGAACCGGTAACTGGGGTTCAAACCGTCCGAAGCCTCAATCCAATTCGCCCACAAATTACGTAAAGCTTCAAAAGCTTGGCTCGTAACCGCTACGTGTAGGCCTATATACATAGATGCACGGCGGTGTAAACGAGCGCAACCTTCACCGGTGCAGTGTAACTATGCAACTGAGTGCAGATATGTATGCTGGCAGCGCGTGTACGACAGGGCTGCCCCAACCCTCGCAGCTCCCGCCCGCCCATGCTCGCCTGGTACCCACTACAGAAACTGTAAACCTTGCAAACCAGTCTCGATTTCAAAACAAATCTCATACAGTGTTCCACTCATACTATTTATCTTACAGTTACCACCCATGTCAGTAAACAATCTCAAGACTTATTAAAAAGAGCTTTTAATGTATCCTAAAAGCTCAAAAATCGAATTATGCCACTTTTATTTTAGTAAAACATTTTACGATAGTTTTAACTTGGCGTAACTACCTATTCAATTAACTTTAAGTAAATCAAGTAAAAGCTGAGCAATATTTCTTTTGATATAATAAACGTTTAAAAGACATAATATTATAAGCTGATAAGGACGTTATAAAAGACGAAGTATATTTATTTGTATGTTTTGACACCGTGAGCAGGTTACGTCTAAAGGTGACCGCTAAGTATGAGGGCAAATAAAGCCGATTACAAATATACTACATCCCTTCCTGAGAGCATTCTCTCTATTGTTGCGGGAACCTACAAGGTGAAGAATATTCTCTGCTTGCTACATCGCTACGAGTAGGTGTATGGTTTACAGACAATTGGTGTTAAGGGGGAAGCGCTAAAGTAGCCAGCGAAATTCAAATTTTCTTACGTTTTTTGCAATTTGCTGGTCAGTATTAAGTTGTACGTCGATCAAAATATGATTCGAATGATGATTTCATGAAACAGTTATTCTTTGGACTTACGTGGTCTTAGAGAGTTGTGTTGATGACTTTAATGATTATAATTCTGTAAATACATATTTGTTACGGCCGCGAATCATATATTAATCAACGTACAACTTAATACTGACCAGCAAATTGCAAAAAACCTAAAAAAAATTGAATTTCGCGGGCTACCCTGGCGCTTTCGCCTTAAGTGGCGGCGTAAAGTGTAACAGCTGAATAAATAACTAGCTGCGCCCCCAGGTTTCACCCGCATAAGTCTCGATCTCGTAAGAATATCGAGATAAAAAGTATGCTATGACCTAATCCAGGTCACGGTCTACCCATGTGCTAAATTTCATTCAAATCCGTTCAGCCGTTTTAGCGTAAGAGCGTAATAAATAAACATACAACAAATCATAGCTTTTGTCTTCTCAATTCTTTCTCAAATTCATTATACTTAATATTATTAAGTTTTGATTAAGTTATTTTTTTATTGTACTTCAGCAAGTCAGTAAAGTAACATAATATCATCGGAAGTAAACCAAATTGCACCACTAAACATTATTTGAAGTTGATTGTCATATACGATAACGCCTCATTATCAGAACAATAATGACTAACCTAGTTGACAACAACGCCAATCATGTGTAGCACCACTAAAGGAGATAGCAGAGGCGTTAAAGACTTACAGCAGGCAGTTATTTTTAGCTCGAATCAAATGTTGCGCCGAGGTAAAGGTCAAAGGGCAAGTAATAATCGATGATTCTAAAAAATGTAGGCGAAGTTTGAGATTTTTTTTACAAATGATTCAGTAATTTCTTATGTAAATTTTTATGTTTGTTCGTAAAAATGTGATTCGCGACGGTACTGATATCATCATCATCATCTGCCTTAAAGCTTTTTCCCAACGATGTTGGGGTCAGCTTCCAGTCTAACCGGATGCAGCTGAATACCAGAATTTTACATGGAACGACTATCTGACCTCTACAACCTAGTTAGTAGGTAATACGATATCTCTTTGTAAGACTGGTTATCAAACGTTCGGTATCGCGACTGTAATGATAATAATAGCTAATGCTAAATACAGTGACCGGTAGCTTGGACCAGCTTTTGACAACGGCAGAGCACTCTCTTCTTAAATATACCTAATGTTTGAAAATGTTATTAATAGATATGTACAGAAAATGAATAAACGAATCACTTATTTATTATTCACTGAATAATGATCATTAAAATCATCAATAGCTATAGATAGACTATAAAGCTGTCTAAGTTAAGTACATATATTTGATAAAAAATTGACTTGATTTCATGAAAACATGAGCAGCAATTTGCGAAAATCCTAAGAAAAACTCGAACTTCGCTGTTTACCTTATAGTAATCAGCTGTTCTTAGCTTGTCCCCCGACGATCGATTTAATTGAGGCAAAGTTGAAGCGGAACGGTGGACGGTGCCTGTAAAAGTTTGAATCGCGATCACAGCGCAGCCCCGCACCCGCCGGCTGTCCGGCGAGGCGGCGACTGTCCGACGGCTAACAACGGCAAAATTCCCGGAACAATCTAATATGCAGATCTGCTGGTAAGCCATGTAATAGACGCGCGTGTAGATTGTCCGTCAAACCTTTTTTCAAAGAACTGAACAAATATTTCTGACGATTGGTAACATTTTTTCAAAGTTTCATAGTTCTGGTCTGAATTGCTCAGCCGTTGATAATGTTCCTTAGGTAGGTTAAACGAAAAAAACATACTTTAGTGGTTATTAAATAAAATCTATATTAATAATAAGCTGAAGGAATTTTTTGTTAGTTTGTTTGAACGCGCTATTCTATGATTAAAAAAAAAATGTTTGCCTAATTCTTGAGGAAAGCTGTAGGTCGGAGGAATAATAAATTTCATGCGGACGACGTCGCGGCCAGAAGCTAGTAATAAATATACCCACTTAGTAAGTAGGTATCAGTCGTGATTACAATACCTATATAATACATGAAGACGTGGGTAGAAGCTTTGGCTAGATCATGATATTTTCGTCAATTTGTTATTGAAACTCAATCGCAGACAGTTACCAAAACAAAAAAAATAATCTGTATTATTGAACTGAAAAAATATTTTACGACGATAATCTGAAATCATTTTACAAGTTGATATAATTTTATCTATAATAAGTTGCGCTCCGCGATTTCAGCCGCATAACGGCTCCTACACAAAGGCGCGACGCGCGACACGAATCGCGCGCGACACAAAGGCACCGCTCGTCGCGCGACTTGCGGTGCCTTTGTGTCGCGTGTCGCGTCGCGCCAGTGTGTACGAGCCTTAAGTCTCGATCCCGTGGAAATATTTGGGAAACAAATCTTTTGTCTTTATTATAATAATAAAGAAAAAAGATTCTTCTGCCTGTGACTTCGTCCGCGTAAAATTTCTTGTTGCCCCGACCCGTAGCACCACATCACCAGCCTGCACTATCACTTCGGTTTCGCTTACCGTTCTTTCTTACTGTTTTTTCTTTTTGCTCGGCTCCTAAGGGTCATAACGTGATGTTAAATAGCCTCAAGAATTGGGTTATCGAATGCAATATTCTTTTTTAATACTTTTAGTTAGATAGGTCCAGAGATTACCCCCTGCATACAAATTTACAAACAAACAATTTTTACCTCTTTATAATACTGATTAGTTTAGAAAAGAATCTTATCCTAAGTTTTCTTTTGTATTTCATATTTGATGTCTAGTGTAAATAATTAGTTGTGTTATATAATGTATTTGTTATATAATAGTTTCAATTAGATATCCTTATTGTACTTAATTACAATTAATTGAACTTTAAAAACCTCTCACGAATTCGGAGCTTCAAAGAAATAACATTTTCAAAGTATGTAAAACCGATTAAGTTCGAGAAACTCAAATTTCAATAGATTCGATCTTAAATTGAAATGTAATTGAAGTTCATTTCAGAACTATTCTGATGAAATGATGTAACTTGTATCGAAACTTGCTATTTAATATCGAACTGTCGTTACTGCGGCTCAATTGGGATTGAATAACTATTTCCAGTATCTAAGAGGTAATAAAAATTACAGCAGAGGTCATAACCAGACAGCTGGACAAAGAAGTTATTCACTTTTGGTAGTACAATGATTGTAAATGAAATGGCAAAAGAAAAGATACTATGGAAACGTCCTGTCGCAAAATGTCACTATATTGACCTACTCTTGACCAAGAGCGTCCTACGGCCGTTTTATGTAACTTAAGGGGATTACAGGACCTAAAGCATTACCACCTACCACTGTTTGTCTCTGCATCACCCAAAGGTTAACTGGTAGAAAATGCCTATGACATTAAGTCCGCCTCTGTACATTTATTTGCTTGAAGTATTAAATAAATAAATAAACCCAAAAAACGCAAGTTTTAGAAGCAATAAAAGTATATGATCGACTACAGTAAACAAAATCAGAAAAATATACGATTTTCTTCAGGATATAATTATGCTAGGTAGATAGTGTGTTGAAAACATAATACAACTAGTTTGATGCGATAGAAAAAAATCATGAAGATACCTCTAAAAACTTACTTTGTACAATAAAAACCATACTAATCTACATTCTGATTTTTTGCCAGATTATTCTACAAGCAACATACTAAAGCACTAGTGTTTTAATTTTTTAGTCCAAACAATAGATTTTTTTGTAAATAGATAATTGCTTCATATTTTGCAATAAAATTACCAGCGTTGTGTCATCGCGCTTCTCTTTCTTTTATGCAGTCCGACAGTGACCGCGCTTTAGGTCATGTAGTCCCCTTAAGTAAGTCAATAAAGGGTCTCTGTGCCACTTTGGCTTTCATGAAATACCAGCCCGGTAAAATCAAATGGAGGACTTCTGACAAAAAGTACTCTGAATAAGGCTAGGTCAGAAGAAAAGTTATAGTAATGCTAAGAGAAGTGCGGGATTTTCACTTGACTACGCATAATCAACCCTGCTGGGACACAGGCGTCCTGTCTGTGAGAGGGAGTCACTTGACTAGCTCCATTCCAACTACTTTGTGACTGAGTGGGCCGATTTCGGTCCAACCAGTTGCAGTCAACTTTAATACTGAGACATTGCCTTCTTTCTTTCCCTCACAATTTAGTTACTAATTTAGTTATAAGGTACTGATATCTGTAGGTTGATACGAGAATAATAAGTAGGTATCTCATACTTTTTGATAAAATCATCACCAGTGAGCTCAAAACGGTGAAGGATAACATCATGAAGAAACCGGCATCCCTATATCCTAGAACTGAAAAATTCGAGACATATGTGACATCTATCTATACCAACCCGCACTGGACCCGCGTGGTGGATTACGGCCCAGTCCCACTCACTGATAGGAGACCTGTGTCCCATCAATGGGAACATTATAGGCTGATTATCTACCTAAAACTTACTCACTTTCTTTACTTTACTTAGGTACACAAGACTATAGGTAAAAACCAAACAAGGTTTCTCAACTTCGACATTTCTGTATTTCAGTAATACAATTACGTTTGCATTACTTTCTATCTATATTGAAACTGATCTCACAATGCAAATACTTATATAATCCCTTCTCAATTAGAGGAGGCCTGTGTCCCAGCAGAGGAAATATTAGGGCTGATTAGGGTTATGCTTAGCTTGGTAGAATCTTGATGATTCTAGAATACCTGGGTGTAATTTTTTTTGTACTAGCAGTCTCGTTACGATTTCAGGTAAAAATCAAGCAAATTAAGGATTTCAAATCTGAAGTGTTTGCCTTTGTTGCTAACTTTTCGCGAAAGTAATTATCCCATTTACAATTTACTTTAAATGTATGAACGATTTATTTATTTTAATCACCGATAGTTTTACCTTTGATTGTCACCATAAGACGGATGTAACTTGCAATAACAACCTGAATATAAAATGTGCAAAACGTTCAAAACGAAATTGAAAAATTTATGGTGAGTCGCGGAGATTCGCGCGGTTGTTTCATCTCAATATCTGAAACGTGTTTGGCCGTGGTTGGCGACAAACCGCGGGAAATACGACAGACCATATTTTCGTTTAGTAATGTAAGCCAAGTTAACATTAAATGTTAATATTTTTATAGGGCACTGGAACCCAGTATTTCCTTTATTGAAACTGTGAATTTTAACAGTAATCCGTGAATAAATTTCCACCGCTAGATTTTGTGTAGATTAATTAGACGCAAAAAATATAGACAGAGCTGCGTTTTATCACTATTGCACTGTCCAGGGTTGCAAAAATAACTAAGTTTGTGACTTGGAGAAGAGTCCGACGGCGCCTTTGAGCGACATTCAATACAAACTTTATTTTACCAACCATATAAAATTTTGTAGTTACCCGTTGATTGTTAAGGTAAATCACTGAATGAAAACTGTAGGTCACTTTTACATTACTGTAAAAATATTAGTAAAGTACAGTGTCTATTTCCAGCGCAAGAAATTTATTAAGTACTAGCTTCTGCCCGCGACTTCGTCCGCGTGAAATTTCACCCTCCCCTCATTAACCCTATTAGAAAATGAGAAATAAAAAAGAAATTCAATTTTTTTTTCCATACAAATTCATCAAAATATGAAATAGGTATTATTTATTATCTTCGTCGTGTGTGATAGTCCATTGAATTGTATGGCGAGCGATATTGTATCTTAAGATAAAATATTATAAGTAGTATCTTAGCCGTGTGCAGCGCCCCTTAGTGAACTCCACTGCGGGTGACGTAACCTACGACAAACTTATTATTTGCGGTTGGTACAGTAATCGGGTCTAGGGATCTAACCGCAAAATTAAGTTTGTTTTTTTGTTGTATATACTTTTCCGGGATAAAAAGTACCCAGTGTGGTGCCCAGGATATTAAAGAATAATTATACCAAGTTTCATCGTAATCTAACCGGTAGTTTTTGCGTGATGCCTGAACAAACAGACAGACAGACAGACAGACAGACAAAAATTTTTTTAATCACATTTTTGGGTTCGGTGTCGGTATAGTAACACCCCCTGCCATTTATTTTTTTGATATTTTCAATGTACAGAATTTTCACTTCTACAGATTTATTATAAGTATAGATAGGTAGGTATGTACCTACCTAAGATTTTGTTTCGTAAAAAGTTACAAATCATTGAGATGGTAGACTTAATTAAATACTAATGCTATGCTAGGAGGTGCTTTTACGCACTTAAACTAGAAAAGGATTTGTTTTTAGTTCACCTGAGTTTTACACGATAATTAGGTACTAAAGTGTTTTAATAATTTTTTCTCAGTTCGTTCATATTATGAAAAAGTTCTAGGATGAGCTCTGCCTTTTGTTGCTGCTGTTTACCCTAAATTTCAATAATGGTAAAAATTCAGACTGTTTTAAGTTCAAGCCAAATTGTCCGACGCATCAGGGAGACTATGCACCCAAGTTTAATGTTTATTTTTATAAAACTCTGAAGTAGCTTCTGAAAAACTTTCCAGTCACGGAAGTTATCCGTGTAAAATAATTGAGAAAGATCTCTACAGTACGTAACATTTTAGGTAAATTAAAATAACACGCACTGAAACGTTACTACACTAATTAAATACATTAAACCAAAACTGTCTTTAATTTTTCCAAATAGCATCGGATATTAATTTCATTAAGAGCTCCGATCATTATCACAACAATCGCATCAGGGATATAATAAATTGAATTGCAAAGCAATAACATTATGCGTTGTACAAATTAAGTGTTAACCGCAACCAGAATGACGTTTAATTTTAAACTATCGACGGGTGCGAGAAAAACTGATTTTCATTGTGGACTGTGCTGGGCCGGCTTCGCGGTTAGGAGTGTGGGGCGCGAGGCGCGTGGGTCGCGCGCGCGCCCCCCGCCCTTTCTCGGGAATTCAATGGAACCTTCTACACTTTTCTGACCGCCTGGTACTATTTGGCATTGACTTAGGGGAGCCGTCTGACGATTTGTTGCCCAATTTGCTGAGACTACTAGATACTAAATGAAATGTTTGTTGATGTTGGCCGCGCTTCACTGAAACGACTTTTAAGCTTATAAATAAAACTAATCCACGTTCACAATATTTTTATTTCGTAGATTGATCATCTTCATAATAATAGTATATTCATAAATAATAGTATTAAAAGAATTTCGTAATAGCGTTCTCGTTAAGAAGAATTATGAATAATATAATATTTTATTAGACTTTTTGTTTGAATATGTATAAGAGTTTTATGCGTAAGTAGCTGAGGTAAGAACACTTGGCATAAAAGTTCAATGTTAAACTCGAGTTTGATTGAACTTTGTGAGATAGTCTTCGATCGAAGTCGTTACTATGGAATGGACTGGCTAGAAAATCACATACCTGCACTATAAAACGGTATATCTCCGCGATATGTATACTATTCCTACTTAATATGATATTGATGTATCTACCTTATCGATATTCGCTACAAAATACCTTTTATAAAACTTTACACGCAAACTATAAGTAACTTTCGATTCTTATTCCGACTCGTGCAAGTGAACCGAATGATCTAGTATAGGTACCTATTAGTGCATTAGGGGTTATAACTTGTTATTGCCCATTTGCATCGTCGACTTTCATATTTCATTCTACTTATTTTCAAAGTTCAGGATAGTTTTAATTTCATTATAGACATGGTAGTAATTACCTTCCCGTAACTTGAAATCTGCCGTTTAAAAAGGGTTCAGATTTCAACTAGTTAAGTAACTTTTAAGTCTTAGCTAATGTGCAAAAAATGTTTCCTATTCGAATTTTCCTTCGTAAAAAGTAACGCAAAAAAATAAATCATACAAGTTTTAAAACTCCATTCTAAGAACTAATACAAAGCTCATATTTTATTAAGGTTTCTCGACCTAAATAATATCAGCAGGAAATACACGTGTTCTAAAAAAATGTTATTAAAACTGGTGATTTATTAAAGGAACGCAGAATGATGCTAACAATATTTTTACATCTCTTTCATGAAGAGATTTTCCCGCAATGCTATAAATAGAACTCAAAAAGTGCGGGAAAACTTATTAAAAATGCTGTGATTACTTTCTTAATTTTTATCATAGAAACATGTTTCAAAAGTATTAAAAAGTTTCTGAAAACTTTGCAAGCGAACAACAAAAAAAAAAAGAATGTTTATCATACACATAACTTTTGATCTTGCGGAAGATATTCTAAGGAAAAGGTTTTTTTTCAGCTCATCTTTACAACGCGTCATCGTTGTTTATGTTGTTATCACCCCACAATACGTTGTTTATGATGTTATCACCCCACAATAATCACGACGCGCTTACAAACTGAAAGAGAGAGTTGGGACACCGAAACCCGCTTTCCCACATTCCAATGATAAAAGGGAAAACCGTTCCAACTTTCAACAGGAACGGGATGGGGATAAGGCAGTAGTGAAGGTGCGAACAGGAAGAAAAATGAATGTAAGGGCTTACCTCCTTGGTGATCCTGGTAGCCTGGTAGCTTGTTACAGGTCGCGTAACGTAGTCGCGGCGATCGTGGCCGGGCGCAGAGGGCGAGCAGTTGCGACGGCTCGGCGACGCGGACTGCAAACGCAACGCATTCCGCCGGGGGTGGTGCATTCTGTGCAAGCGAGACTGCATCGCCCGCCCATTTGCCTCGTGCCTCACATTCCCGCCCTACTGTTCCTGTTAACTTAGAAAACTTACAACACTTAACAGTGAATTGTAATTAAACATCCGATTGAATTGTTTAGTTGCTTCAAGTTTCTAATTATTTTGCGGAAACTGTGATGCGTGAAAACAAACTTTTAGGAGCTTTTAAATTCGGAAAAACGAGCGACAAACTCTTTTAAGATGAAAGCGACAGATTTTAGAGCGCCAGACGGTTTGTAATGAGCAGATACGTTACTAAAACTAAAATGTAGTAGAGTTGGCGTATTTACAGAAGGTTCTGTGGAGAGATCTGGGCGGGCCCGCCCACGCGCCGGTCGCCTATGGTGACCGCCCGTCGCCACCGCTCCCCACGTGTCCCGCTACCGAATTTGGCGTAATTTCGCTTAAAATACCAGATAATTATAATTAGATAGGTATGAAAAATAACGTAAAAAATAAAAAAAAATCTGGATAAAAAATAGTTGTGTTTTGTAATTTAAGGTAAAATTATTTACAATTTCGGTGAGTTATGCTTATTATTTTTATTCATGCTTGTAGTAAGTACTTAGCGCAAATTAATTAGTTCACATACATTTTCGAAAACTTGCGAAACTTTATGTGAACTAATTAATTTTCAATGTTGTCATTGAGGGCACTTTGAAGTAGGTGAGCCATTTCCCGTTAAATCAATCATTTACCTTTACCAATGCATTCCTTCATACCGGCTAATTCGCATAAATAAGTAAAATGATTCATGAAGAAGGTTCCAGTCCCTCACATTAATGTGCCAATCACACACAGACCTGATTATGGCCTGCAGTCCCGTCCTGTCGTAATCCACTTGTGTAACGCACTTATACCACAACTATTCCCACACGGTGATATCATTATATCAGACCTTTAATCAAGTAATTGATGTCTGTCTCTTTGAAGGTAACCTTGCATTTAATGCCATCGATGTTCTTTGTGTTTTGTTTGTTTGTGGAAACCCACCTATTGGATTTATACATATTTACGTATGTATTATACATACAATTTCGGGAAGTGACCTACCTCAATTTGTGTTTGGGAAGCTAGAAAATAAGCTTGAGGAGCTGAAATTCTGAAGTATCCTGAAAATCTTGACCCATTTTTTTAACTCAAGATTTACTTCCTTAACAAACAGTTTCCAGAATTTAGTCATTTTAAAATAATTAGTAAAGTTACTAATGCAATTCTTTTGTTTATTTATTTTTGTAACCACGTAACAGACATGAATTATTTACAGTTAATTGTTTCGTTCAGTATTATTTATTCAATCAAATGCAAATGCCCTAGAAGAACACGATATTTTTGTTTCGAGTGCTTGAATATTGACTGATCGCATTGAGTGTCGTCAAGTGAAAGTGATACTGTAAACTTTTCACTTGGTTATCAAACGGCGGCCTTTTTGAGAATAAGATAAAACACCATCACGCCTGTGAATACCCGAAGGGTTAGGCAGAAGTGTACCTACCTTTTTTGATTTTTTTTTTATTGCTGAATGGGCCCGGTCTTGACCTCGATCACGCGTGATGGAAAGATGGATGGATGAGGTCTATGATGGAACGAGCGTGCCAGAAGATGCCTAGGGCACTGGAACTCCCATGCATCGACGAAACACAGCAGGCTGCTTGACGTGCGGGTGTTAGCCCTACCACCGCAAGGGAAGAATTGGCCAGTCAAATAAGGTGTTGGATGTGACTGTCCAGGATGCGTCGAGCGCGAGCGTTCAGTTTAGTAACTGACAGAACAAACTGCGCTACACGAGGAGGTTTTTCCATGCATCCCATTCATCTTAGTAGGCACTTCCACATTTACACACCATTCTAGAATCATCATCATCATCATTCTCTTGCCTTTATTCCTATTACATATTTTGGGTCTCCGCAACATATATTTTTCTTCCATGCCTCTCTATTCTTCATCTCGGTAATCACTCACTTTCCAGTCATATCATCTTACACACATCCATCGCTTCTTTGGTTGCGCACTAATAGGTAATACGGGCTGGTGTCCGCAACTCCACGTCAATGCGCGTATTTTGCGTACGGGTTGCGCACTAACCTAGAATATTGTATTGAAATAGCAAAAATACTTCTCTTTCTGATCAGAGGGGTAATTCTACTAATTTTAACAACGTTCACAGTCTGATCTCAGTCTCAATCTGTCAAAAAATACTTCAAATTTCCCTACATTTTGACAAGTTTTTGACATTTCTTTGTCGCTGAGATGAGACTGCGACTAGATTTTGAACGTTTTAAATTACGAGAATTGGCCTTCAGGTGTTCAGTGACAATAAGTTGCTAAGATTAAATATAACAAACATCATAAATGTCTACAAACTGTCAACAAAGTTAAAAGTCGAATGTAAGAAAAGTAGCGCATTGTCAAACTTATTTGGAAGTGAGTGCAGAAACCAGTAACTTGTAAGTTTACTCACAAAGTGCTCACTGAGGTCGCTGATAAGTAAAAAATACTTCTATACTTTTGTACGTGTACTCTATCTATCTATCTATCATGGGGTTTAGGTTTCCGCACTTAGTCCTTGAAGTGGACCATTGTGCGTGAGCCATGGTGGCCGATTACTCCATTGTACGTGTACTTTGGCTACATTGTGTGTATTTTATTGAAATAAACTGGAAACTTTTTGTAGCCAATGTTTATTGCAGATTTATTTAGTGCGAATGTAGGTATAAGTATATTTTTTCTAGTTTTATTATTAATATTTTCTTTTTATCCTCGATTTGATTGTTATGTTTTCTTTAATTTTGATTCGTATATTTTATTTAGTTTTTTTGTCATTTGAAGCAAACCTATTTTACTTTTATAACCGAACATGTTTTTAAAATAAATGTATAAATGGTAAGCTCTCCATAGTGCCCAAGATACAGGCTTACCCAGTTTGAGGCCAATGTAAAAACTCCGTAATCTTTTTAGCAATAAAGATTTTTGTTATTTATTAATTACTTCCACCCAATTCTACAGAGGCGGATTGTTATTAGTAAGTAGGTATTGGAATTACCAAATTACTTTAAAATAATTTATAGTTGGCATATAGATGCCAACTATAAATTATTTTATAGTATTTTTTGTTACGACATAGGTAGTAACAAGGTAATGAAATGAAATCATTCATAAGATACCATCAATTTAAATATCTATTTCAAATGCTCAATAATACGCATCTTAATATTATCTCAAGTATTCTGAACTCTAAATTAATATGCATTCACTTGTGGTCTCCCGTCGTGCGACATAATTTAGCATCAGCAATGAATGGATTAATTCTACCTGATATGAAACTCTGGCAACACTTACGTCGTAAGCGTCATTACCATAAAGAAAACTGACGGCTCGTAAACCGCAGGCGTCTACGCAGGGTTGTAGAAATCGTTGATTATACCATTATGTTCATTAATATGTGTAGCAAACTCTAAACCCAACGAGACTCATTACTTTATGTAATTTATTTCACCACCACTGCTCTCAAAACGGTGAAGTAACATCGTGAGGAAACCGGAATGTCCTAGATCTAGAACCTAAAAATCGAAGACATGGGACAACAATTAATCTGCTCTGGGCCCGCGTGGTACATTAGGGCCCACTCCCTCTCATATACAGGAGAAGTGTCCCAGCAGTGCAGGAACTTTATAGGAAAATTATTTATGCTTTTATACCATGTTTACCTCTATCACTGGTTCAGGTAATTTATTGAAACTTAGAGAATTTAAGCATATATGATTTATTTTCAATAAGGTATCAAAAAATATATGGGTATTTCAGCAATACTTAGGACGAAGACTTTTCGTAACCATTTGTGTAGCAGTTTTACTACGCTGCGTAGCGCCCATAGCAGTCGTAGCAACTGTAATATTTTCGTATATGCAAGTGATTTTTTTACCTTTAAAAAGATATGTTGTCCTATCCGCTCAAAGCATTTTGATAACGAAAAAATATTGGAGCTGCACACTGTTCGCAACAAATGATTCGCACGAATCATTCTGCGTAGCACTCGTAGGCAGCTTTCGTAGCCACACACTATTCTGCTACGCATGAGTTTGAGTGATGTAAAAGAAGTGTGCAGACTTTGAATACAAAACATAATAATAATTGTATAAGTATTTGTAGATGTTATCTACATACTTTTGAAATAAGTTATGTAAAAACAAAAAAGTTAGAGAGCAAGCGTATGAGTTATTTAACATTATAAAAAGTACTTCCATGTCAGTTTCAACTGTAATATTTTCCATCATATTGCATTGCGTCCATATTGTTGACAATATATCAAGCGTGTAACGTGGGTGACATATTCACAGCACCTTGGAAACACGTCATAATATATTATGATGATGTGTTCGAAGTGAATCTTCGTGGGCGACTAGGCATATTACATTCGGTCGTAGTGATGCTGTGAAGTCGTAACCTTGTAAATGTTGTGTAAAATAAACTGTTGCATAATATTACGAGACATTTACTATGTATTCTGATACCGTTTGTGTTTTACTTATAGATACATAGATACGATAATTTCGCTGTAATTTGTGAAGTTCAGAGCAGGGACTTGAAACGTTACTCAAAATAACGTTACGCGTAGTTTCGGTGACGATAATTTGTACCGTTCCACCAGGATCGTAACAAAATTAATTCCTTGGCTATAACGATACTGACAAACGGAACGAAATCTTAAACTGTTCAGTAACAATATTATCAATATATCGTTATTAGTATAACGATATAATAACGTTATTCATTTCGATACTCAACTTTGCCAGCTCCATGACTTATAAGATGACGAAAAAGTATGAAGACTAAGAATAACATTACAAAACAATCTGTAACGTTTCTCCTGTAACGTTATTACAAGCGGATAAGCTTTATGTTACTGATACCTATAACGTTACTTATAATATTCTTCTACGAAAATGATATTCTATAACGGTTTCTTTTATAACGTTATTAATATTTTTAGGTTTTAGTATCGTTACAAATTTTAGAAAGTTATACGATAATATTAATGGTAACGGAACGAAATTCATTTCGTTTTCAAGTCCCTGATTCAGAATACATATTTAGTGTTTTGTTTTTATTTTTTTTACTTACCTAACCTACCCTTCTGCAGGTCCCATTTCTTCTATAATACTGGATGACATTTTTTACAGTCCTTACAAAAATAGGTGAACGTAGTAGAAGTCTGATATTTGTCAATAACATACAGCAATAAATACTACATTTTAAGTAAACTTTACATATTAGAACGAAAAAAAACAGAAATTGTGAATAAAATAAAACAAATTGATTAAAAAATATCAAAATTCAATCTTACGCACCTAAATACCACTAAATGCGCGGAATTTATGAATGAATTCGTATTCGATCATATACCTACTTTACTTGCAAATATTCTCGTGTATGGTTTTTGTTCCACTTACACAGCACATACCTACACACCATGTTATTTTTTTGAGACGGTAAAAAATGTCATCCGGTTTAAATCTATCTATTACCAACAGCTCCTTATCTTTATGACTCTAATTTATGCCCATGTTTGTCTATTGTAACCAAAAACATATTCTTAGTGATCTTATCTACAATCTGGTTTGCGACCAAAATCTAATAAACACTTTGTCAAGTCTAAATTAATTTGATGGAAATCATCGCGTACGAAAACCTGACAAAGGTGATGGAAACAGGTTAAAGACTATAAGGCTTATGCACGCATGCCTGTTCTGTGAGCGACCTCTAAAACTACAAATTGAGCTCTAACTAGCAATTTCTCGTCAACGTCGATGCAATGTCATTGATTTCAGTTTCACACTACAATAACAAACATCCTTCTATTGAAAATCGTAGGGGTGTCTGAACAATCAAGAAGAACATCAATTTATTAAATCAAATCAAATCATTTATTTACAAAGACATTTGAAAAAATGTTGTGCCGTAGAGATGCCTACACAAATACTTACTTAGAAGCCTTAATTGTAAGAGCTTTTATTTAAATAAGGGCATTTTTGAAAAAAAAAATTTTTAATCAATGTTTAAAGAAATGCTACTATTAAGTACTTGAAAGTTGAAATCTTTATAGTTACTTATATCTTACCGATCATTAAAAATGTAATCACGAAATCAGTAAGGACAATAGGAAAAACCTCATTTAACTTCCCACTCCCCAAAAGCTTTTAATAATCTATCCCAAAAGATATTCGAAAAAAAAAGCCGAGAAAATGCGTCCATATCGCCAAAATTAAAACGAGTTAAGAATGTGTTCGATACACGTCGCATCCCTGGTTGCCGTGATGGGTGATGCAACGCACGGTTCCCACAAAGATTCTGGTTGTGATGTCCATTCCGAGACCGGTTATTACCGGCTGAAATTAGGCGGCCGATCGACGCCCGCGGCGCCTGCGCCATAGGGCCCGTACACACTCACGGAGCGTAGAATTCTTGACGGACTTTAAGCGCTATTAGTACTTATTAATTCGATGGTTCAGTGTCATACATTCGCAGCTGGTCGCCTTTCAAGGCTAGCTGATGTTTGATAAGAATAATTCTTTTGAGGTCTGGCTAGTCAAATATGGCATTTTCTTTTGCGTTAATGTATTGTGTCGTTGGATTGGTGTGATTTATTGCAGGCAATTCACATGACACTAGGAAAGTACCTTTACCTTTAAATAGAACCCACATTTAAATAATGACATAAAATACCTACTGAAGAACATTCTATAATGAGTTGAAAAGAGCATCCGATGCAGATTTCCAGTTAATATTATTAGTACCTATCATACGTTACCTCTAGAAACTTCCTTACGTCACCCAATTCTTTAAGCTATGTACTAATTAATAAATATCCAATTTTTTGAATTCTTCTTTAAGAAGAATAATTCATACGCAAAGGCGTATCGATGGCAAAAAGTTCAAACATCTTTGGCACAAAAGAAAGCTGCGCGAACTCCGCTCACTGACGCAGTCATAAGAATTATAAAAAGGGGAGGCCTATTACCACCCAGCAACGGGTAATCCCGGGCTGAAATGGTGATGATGATGAAAAATAAACTTTAACCAGTAGTAACCGGATCGGAGCTCTTTTTTTTTATTCCGAGTTTGGGGACCACCATCCATACAAAGTGATTGTCAGGATAGTTACAAATAAAATAATCATTTACGTATATAATAATTGTAACGTCATCTTTGTAACAATGACCAATTAAATTTGTTCATTATGTGGATGTCGGGTATCAATAATGTGTCGCTTAGAAAAGATTTAGGTACCACTTCTTCATTGAAAATGTAGATTTATTTTTCTTTTTATAAGTTAACTTTTAATTAAGTTTTTAGTTTACTATTTTGCGCGGAACCCTAATTATTTTTCTGAAATAAAAGTAGCCTAAGTTACTCCTTATAACATCAGCTATCTGCCTGTGACATCCAGCCGTTTTGGAGATTGGCCAGGATAAACATACAGAGAGACAAACAAAAGTTATAGGTACCGCTTAAACTATCGTATGCATTTAGTAAAAAGCTGTTATTTTGACATTACAAACAGACGCTTCAATTTTATTTATTTGAAAGAATTACAAACAGAATGTATAGAAGATATTATTCAATTGATTAGATATCAGTATTTTATACCATATGTATATTGAAAAAGAGTACAATATTTTTTCCTGTATTTTCCAGTAGTGTGGTCGGTCCCTAACAACGGACTGGTCAGTGTTATGAGCGAATTGTGATCGTACGCTCATAGTTCCATTATTCTATAGGGTTATGACAAAGCAGCTTAAAGATAACTCGTTAGTGGAATGCTAGTTTTGCGCACTGTATTAGCGAAATCATTTCATTTGAATTTGTATTGTGAGATCAGTTTCAATATAGATAGAAAGCAATGCAAACGTAATTGTATTGCTGAAATACAGAAATGTCGAAGTTGAGAAACTTTGTTTGGTTTTTACCCATAGTCTTGTGTATCTACCTAAGTAAAGTAAAGAAAGTAAGTAAGTTTCAGGTAGATTAGATACATACATAATCAGTCTATAATGTTCCCACCGCTGGGACACAGGCCTCCTCTCTTTTTGAGACGGAGTGGACCGTAATTCAACACGTGGGGCCCCATGCGGGTTGGTAGAAGTCACATGTCTTCGAACCTTTAGTTTTAAAACATACCGGTTTCCTCACGATGTTTTCTTTCAGCGTTTTGAGAGCACTGGTGATGAAATAAATTACACAAAGTAAGGCGCCTGACTGGGTTTGAACCCACGACCTACAAGGTATCTTACATAACATATCACGTCATGTCTTGTTTCCTTGAAGGATTGGGCAGAGAGGTGTAGGTACCTGATAGTACACCCATATTTCGTGAGCTATGTTTAAGGCTCAACTCACACCAAAAGAGCGTCGAAGCGGAGCGCAGTTTCAGTGTCATATGAATTTTAACTTTATTTTCATTACTATAATACTTATTATCGCATGAGAAACTCGAACGAGTCGCGCGGATGCCCGCCGCGGGAATTCCTGCGAATTCCATAAACGCGCTTTCTCTAACGAGCGGGTCGCTGCGCTTCGCTGCCCTTCGCCGCTCTTTCGGTGTGAGTTGACCCTAATGCCCATGTGATTGGGGGCAAGCCTATTGCCATCAACCAAAAATCCACACTCCGGGCTGCTACTGAGAAATTCCAGATAGAAAAATCCAATTACACTATGCCCGACTCGGGAATCGAACCTCATGCTCAGTAGTAGCGCTTGCGACTACTAGACCAAGGAGACAGTAGGTATTTAATATCAGAAACATTGTAGGTATCTGTACTGTTCTTAGTTATTTTATCTTAGATCAAAAACTTTCCTATTAAAAGTTCTTAAGGGGATTACAGTTACTAAAAAAACGCAAGTTTTAGAAGCAATAAAAGTATATGATCGACTACAGTAAACAAAATCAGAAAAATATATGATATTCTTCAGGATATATGCTAGGTAGATAGTGTGTTGAAAACGTAATACAATTAAAATGATACGAAAGAAAAAAATCATGAAAAACCTCTAAAAACTTTCTTTTTACAATAAAAACCTACATACAATCATTCTGATTTTTTGTCAGATTATTCTACAAGCAACTTACATGCTGTTGTGTTTTAATTTTTTAGTCCAAAAAATAGATTTTTTTGTAAATAGATAATTGCTTCATATTTTGCAATAAATTACCAGCGTTGTATCATCGCGCTTCTCTTTCTTTTCTATGCAGTCCTACAGTAACCGCGCTTTAGGTCATGTCCCCCTTAATAATATTGGATCGAACTTTGGACATCAATGCAGTTTTTCACTCGACCAATTTCACATATTGTGGAAGATAAACAGACACGTCTAATAAATACACATAAAGAAAACATCGAATCGCAAAGTTAATTACATGGGAATTACATTCCGGTCATCAGACCCGTCACCTTGAAAAACCCAGTTTTTCCTTCGGCTGCGTCACTTGAAAGGCCCTGTCAGCGATGCGCGACGCAGCGCTAATTGGAAAGCGACAATCCTATTTCGATGATTACTCGCCACTGATTCACGTGTAGCGTTACCAACTCGTTCCAACATTCGTGTAATATTCGTATTTGTGACGAACGCAATTTCATGAGATCAATATTATTGTTTTTGAGTTGGTACAGTCACGAGCATACATGCCTACGTACACACTTTAATTAGAATAGATTGTCTGTTTATTGAAGTTAAAATGTTGTGCAGACAGAATCTTTTAACTACTATGGTTTGTATAAAATTCCTACGTCTGTACCGAAGGAGACAAGTTCCTTAAAATAGCCATATCGCCACGTAACAGACGCAATGGCGGCAATCCTTACAGAGAGCGTTTTTGAAACCATATGATGTCAAACACCGCTGCCGCCTTTGCTGCCGTCGTGGAGACCGCTATCTTTAGATATTTAAGCTTACAAACTAAGTTGCTTGTTTAGGTAATTAAGTATATGCATGTTTTGCTCGTGTTTGTACACACATAAATAAATTATTATTGAGCTGGAATTGAACTATATTAGGTAGGCACTGTCCATGATTTGCGTTTGCTTTTAATATGCTGATTTGGTGAACCTCGCAATTATAGTGGAATTCTATATTTTGTAGATGATTGCTTGTAACTTATTTGTTTATTTTTGTGGTTACACATTTGGTGGACGAATGCCAGTAGGAATTCAGTAAATTTCAGTAGACAAAGTATTGAATATATTCTGGTCATTGAAAAAACCATCCTTAAACCGAGTTAGCTGTTAATTAGGTATCTAGTGTGATTTTTTCTAGAAAAAAAATATCGACTCGACTTACTAACCTAAAATATAGTATATTTTAGGTACCTACAATATTTATTGACCTCTTCTCTATGAGAACATTGTCCTAATAGTATGATTGAATAAAAATATTATCTTTACGTAATGTTACCTTCAATAAAACCTTTCTTGGAAAACATTGGCAACTCTGTAAAATTGCTCAAAAGATGAAAGGTTTCCTAGAATGTCTCTGTTTAAATTTTCAATAAACGTTTTCAATAAATTTCATTAAGGTTTCGCACGAATTTATTCGCCCACTACGGGCGAAACAACACTTTTGAATAACATTATTTTTTCTGTAGGATCTCGCACGAGGTTAATTTATTTGTGGGCGAATCGACAACTTCAGAAATACGGATGAGGCAATTGGCACATTTTAAAAGAGTCCTTTCGCCCGTTTCGGGTGAATATATTTGTGCGAATCAATCAAAATATAGGTTTTTGTTATTACTGAATGAAAGCACTATTAAATAATAACAAAAACCCATAATAAAAATGATCTGTAAATAAAAAAATCAGCTTCTTCATAATATAGACTCCTTCTATTATTTATTGGAATAATGATTAGAAATGTCATTCTGATAACATTTAGGTAGGTACAATGGATTACTAGCTGTTCTCCTTTTAAAAGCTATTTATTCAATGACAGAAAATAAGTTATTACGAGAATGTTAACAGGATCTAGGAAAACCGATGGCAGTACCTAATTACAGAGTTGAATGTCCCAGTGGAGCCTGTGGATGTTATCTGCTACTTGTTCATGACATATAATTAAAGAAATAAAAGTGTGGATTTCTAGATTACTCATATTAGATAACACACATATTTCATGAAATTCTATTAGTTATTTGTTAATAGTAATGAAAAGTTGTGATTTCATGTTTTTTTTTTTTTAAATATGATTTTATGATTAAGGGGTTTACATAATTATGTTTGTATGTTTTTTTTTGTTCGAATACTAGCATAAGATGTTCCCACTGCTGGGACACAGGCTTTCTCTCGGTGAGAAGGAGTGGGCCATAATCCACAATCCAATTTTTGGTTCTAGGACATGCCGGTTTCCTAACCAACTAATTTTTTTTTTATTTGAATGCACCGATTGTGGAATAATTTACACAAAGTGCCTGTCTGGGTTCGAACCTACGGCCACGTTCGAGTCACGGCAGTCACCACTGGGCCACCACTGCTCCTACAGACTCTCTACACTAGAAAAGGTTAAAATACCTTAGGATACAAATTGGGAATCAAGTATTATTTTTCACAAAAAATATAGTCTAGACTAGACATTCACCCTCTCTCACGTACATAAATACTATTTAAAACCACAGAAACCATATTCATAAAATGATCAATCAATTAAGGTTTTCATACAGACCCGTCAATCGGAATATGGGATTATAATAATTAGCTGAAAAGTTTCGTCCGATCTGGATGAATTATACACGTGGCAGACTAATTCTGACGCCGGGTGTCTGGTGCAAGGAGGGGGCGAGTGTCGCAGTGGAGGCGGATAGCGAGGGATGGATGATAGCATGACACGAAGTAGATTTGTAGAGCATTTTCTATTTTGTTAAGTACCTGGAACTTGTTGATAGTTCTACACTGTCCCATACCTGTTAACACTGCAATTTGAAAATATTGTAAATGCCAATTTATTTTTAAAAGAGTAACCGTGCAATTCCTTGCCAGCTCTTCTCCACAGGAAACGACCAATCGGAACCGTACACCATAGCTTCTGACGTTTCATAAGTGCCCTTGTAGGTTTATGTTAAATAAAATATTTTGGTAGATTGATTGATTAAAAGTTTAAGTAAATTACGTTAGTCATACACTGAAACTAAGGAATAAATAAGTTGATGAAAGAACAGAATAGTGTAGTAGTTCTCTTTATTGTGTACTTACTACGTACACCATATAAATTACTGATATAAATATAGTAATGCGTTCTAAGTATTGTATGATTGTGCCATTCAATGTGGATTTGTAATCATTTAATATTATATTATAATAATCACCGGCTAGAGATTTCTTCAGAAGATTCTTATCTCATAAGTAAATGGTAGATAAAATGTTTTGTATCATGAACTCATGACAATGGACAAAGAATAATTAAAATACGGTTTAAAGAATATCTAGTCAGTTTACCAGCTGCAACTTTGACCAAGCCCTTACCTGTGACTACATTGGATTCTAATTTGACTTTATTAGATTTTAGCAGAATTTAAAATGCTAGTTCAAATTAGATGAGAAAATTGCATTATTTACCAGTAGTGTGAAGTGTTCCTAATGACTTCCCCGACGGAATCTCTGTTCAACTCCGAATTAAAACTTGATTAGAGGTACTTACATGTCAAATATACGTATATCCGCGTTTCAAACCAAAGTTTCGAAACAATTTATCAGCAATGAACAAGGAAAAACAAAAGGTGAATTGGTGAATTACCTTCATACACATTTCTATCGAGAGAATTTTATTGTGTTACGTTTTACGTAAAATTCTTTTCTCATATCAAGAGTTTTGACAGTTCTCTCAGATAATACAATAATGGCTTCGGCGAACTGTTGTAGCTCGTAGAGCGTCTACGTGCGCGTAGTCCGCGTAGTCCGTGTACTCCGCGTAGCGTGCAGCGGCCGTAGCCGCGTGAGATGCGCAATTAAAAGTTTACAGCAGATGCAGTGATCGGTAGAGCGAGCTGTAAACGACACGTTTATGTAAACACGCTTCTAATTGGATCAAACACCTTTTTATACAAGTAAGTACATTCTGCGAGGAACACGGAGAGTCAACTAATTGCTACCTGCACGAGCACTCTTTAATTATGCACATGTAATGCACAAAAGGACACAAGGACAGCTTGTAAACAAAGTATTCCTTTATTTTGCTTACAAATAAAAGTTGAACATTGAACTTCAACTTCAATTTATACAAAACGACGACGTTTTCATAACAAATGAAACTTTTTGTGCGTCATTGTGATTTCATATCCAACTTTTTAATCCGCTTATTTGAACTAGAAACAGGTGAAGGTTTTATACGAACGACGATTTCTGACGTTCGTATAACACCTGCATTAAAGTTAGAATAATTTTAGAAGTGTGGACTTATTCATAGAATACTGGTTGCTTAAGTTGTCTGAGCCACATATGAATTCTTTACAGATACACTTTCTTATATAAATAGAGGAAAGGACACAAGAAATGTGAAGTAAACCTATTTAAACGAAAACCATTAAGTTGGAATGGTCCCCTTAAAATGGCAAGTGCAAAGAATGCATAAGGTTTAAACGGCGGGTCAAATTTTGCCTCGTCAGATATAATTAAAAGTCTTTACGATGGGCGAAAACGACGCTGTAAAGCGGCAAGGAAAATTATATGGAAAGCGCGCGAGCAGCCGAGCACGTCACTGAGCGTCGTAAAGTATGAGACGTATCAGTAGGTACGAGTGCACCGAGAAGTGTCTTATGAGACTACACGTGTGCACAAGTTGGAAGGAGTTTTTATTGTGACCCGAATAATACAGGAAAGTTTCGGGACTAGGAAAAGTTAGACGATTTTCTGCCTAGATATTTAAGGTTACCGTTCAAACCCGTTGGTTTGGATTAACTAGTATATGCCAGGCTAGATCGTTCAACGTCTGTGAAGACAAACCTAGTGCAGCCTTGGAAAAACCAGTACAATATCTGAAGGCCACATGCTACGGCCGGAAAAGTTATCTTTCATCATTATTAAAATAAATAAATCTTTCTAAACTCACTTCTAAGTTATTAAATTTTGCATGCCTTCTGAGGTGAGATGTAATTACCTAAGTCCTCCAAATATTTATAACATGCATGTACTTATATTAAATTGTCTGCTATGAAACTATATTAGTTTATTTATTATTTTGGTACTAAAAACAAGAAGACCACGTTATCTAAAACTCACATTATTTCATGCCAGCAAGTCTACAAAAGACGGCAAACAATTAAAGCCTTCAACACAAACAGCGCACACAATATTTTCACTACGAGCAGTTATTTTTCCAGAAAAACGAACGAAAAGCGCATTTTAATATCTCTATTATGAATCCGAGAGTCCTTTCACTAAGCGATGCCATCACAGGCTGTACTGTCGATGAAATAACCCACTATTAACCTTGTTCCAACAGCTCTTTTGCAAAAACCATCGCCGAAATTGATATCAACTCATGCTCACAAACGTAAATTGCCTCTCTATGCATATTTACGCGAACTATTAAAAATTGATCGACTAGCATTTGCATGGGACCACACTTATGGTATTTTTAAATAACGATTCGCCCGTGGCCTATGGTGGAATTAATCGATATCACTTTACTTCTATATTATGCACTTTTACGTTTTTCCAATAACATTTCCCCGTGTGTTAAATAAATACATCTACGGTTTTGAGTACTGGAACTCGAATACATAAAAATGTTGGTATATTCTTTTTAATGTGTACATATCGGTTTACAGCCGGCTGTAGCACAATCGTTTGAGTTTTGAGACGCCCTCAATAACCCGAGTTTAGTGCTAAGTTCGTATTCACACAGTTACCACGCGCGTCGTCGTATCCTTTACACGATAGTAGAGAGGCGATCGTAAAAACTTTTAATTATTTCGGTTGAAAATGGTCCGGGAGACCGCAAACATAAACCGGTATGCATTCTTTTTCTTTCGTCGGTTTGCGCGTAGCGTCTACAAGACGTTAGTGCCTTGTTTTAAAGTGTTGTAAAACAAGCGTAACCCGCGCTCACCTACGGTACCTAAGTGTGTGCCCTCTTGAAAAAATAAAGTCTCTGAACACGGTTTTCACGTTTTATGCTCATAGCTGGCGGGTTAAATTACCAGATATTCGCAAAACGGGACTTTTTGAGTTTTTTACGGCTGTATCTAATTAAACTTTCAGGGTAAAATAACAGTATAAGGAACATCTATCTTGAATTGGTAAATAAGGCATGATCTGCACACTTTCGTAGAATTTTTTCACGTAGGTAACATATTCACTTGACTGGGAACCGTCACTGATTGTTGACAAAGTGTCGTCGCAGGCAACACGCTGGAGAATCGCACGCGAACCACAATCATCAGCACGCGGGCGCCACGACGCGCTAAGTCACCCTGAAAATAGCGGATATGACGTAATTGGCTAGTCGTCAACCACCGACCCTAGTTATCACATGTCACTTCACAGTTCAACGATTTTAATTTTCAGTAAGTAATTTCCATGGAATTAACAAGCTATAATAGTTAATTTATTTTTATGGAGCATGGCGTACGTAATAAATGTTAAAAAACTTAACTAACACTAGCTTCCGCCCGCGGCTTCGCCCGCGAGGTATGTCGATAAAAACTATCCCATGTCCTTCCCCGGGATGCAATTTATCTCTCAATCTTTCTTTTCTCAATCTTTTATTTATCTGCCAAATTTTATTGAAATCCGTTCAGTGGTTTAGGCGTTAAAAAGTAACATACAGACAGACAGGGTTACTTTAGAATTTATAATATTAGTATTGATGTTATTGAAAATAATTATAAAGGCTGATAATCTTGTTTGAAGAATTGAAGCACATATATTTTGTAAGGACTGAGTTTTCTGTGTCTTTCATTTACAAATTAAAATAATTAACGTAGATATTTCCAGACCTTCTTTTCCTACTGCTTCGACAACTCAACATCAACAACAAAACAGTCAACAGTAGGTACTTATCAACTAATATAATTTCCAAGGACCAGTGGCAATGATAAAAGTATACCTAATAAATGAAGAAAAAAAATGAACTGTCTTGCGAAATTATAAACTTGTTTGAAAATACATACAAAAGTGTTGAAAACTTCGCAATAGCTTTTCAGATAAGTAACTAGCTCGCGTTAATGTTTAGCTTTTTGTGATTCCGCTCAGCGCGAATGTGTGACTGTGTGACGGTATGTCGAACTACTTTTCTAAGTTAATCCGTGTCTCATGCACAATCCATAAACTTTCGAGTGCTACCTCGTGAACGATGTCTGTTGTGAATGAAAAATTTTGCATGTGCATTGTCGCGTCTTCTAAAGGCACCTCATGTATAATTAAAAACTTATGTTGTTTCGGCCCTGCGTTGTTTTTTTTATTTTTTGATCTGCTCTTACGATTTTGAGTACACTATACACTAGTCTAAATAAAGGGTTAAGATTTGGAATGTAGTAAATTAAATAATAGTGTTAATTTAGATGTAGAAAATACCAGGAAAACTACATTTTCATAATACCTTCGTTTATCAAAATACCACACATTTTCATAATAAAATTGTCTTCTGATTTGTCCCAATATTTTTTTCTAAAAGTCCAGTTTTGCACATGGAACATTTTCTGAAATTGAAGCCACTGAAGTACTAAGAATAATGCTACATACTGCAGTCTTTTTGTAAAAATATCGTCTCGTATACAAACACTGAGGTGGAGGTTAGGTATACCCCGACAGACACTTTAAGTACGTATATTATTCGGATCGCACTATGTTCTGAAGAGGTTACATTGTTTCCTTCCTTTTCAATTATTGAAACACTCAAGAAATTATTTTAAACAGTGGCGTTCGTGTCAATTTACAATAAGTTTTTGGGCTATGTGCAGAAGTTGAAACAAAAAACAAAAATAGAAACTCTCGGGCCCGTTGGTCTCGTGGTCGCAAGCACGGCTGCTGAGCGTGGGGGCCGGGGTTCGATTCCTAGGTCGAGTAAAGTGTTATCTATTGGGTTTTTCCATTAGGAATTTCTTAGTAGTAGCCCGGTGTTTGAAAGTTGGCGGTGTGATACCCCCGTGCCTTGGAAAGCACGTTAAGCCGTTGGTCCTGCGCTTGATCTGTCTCTTGTCGTGTTGGATTGTGTGCCGCCCTATCGAACTATGAGAGTGAGGGAAAAGAGAGTACACCTGTGTCTGTGCACACACTTGTGTACTATAATATCTCCCGCGCCAAAGGCTAGTAGTCTTCGTTGAGATTGGCCTCCATGGCCGAAATACGGTCTGGAGGTTTTTTTTATTATGTTGTTAAGCCAAAAAGAACATGACAACATTTTTCAGTGTTATGTTGTTTTCAATCCGTAACACTTCAGGCATTCATAAAAGCTATTGAAATAGTGAGCCTAAACAAATCCCTGTAGGTGGTCGATTAACTATTCTTGATTGGCCCATTAATTAGCAATTTCATTTTTAGTTTAAAATCAATAAACCCGCTCCGTTTAGAATTGTCTGGAACATGGCAGCCGTATGGATTTTGCCGGTACCTATTCAAGAAATTGTATTTTTTTTAACAATTTCTTATAGTACAATAAGTATTTACGCTAACACTGCTGAAACACAAACCTAGTTAAATGAGGGATATTAGGAGATGGAGGTGACTCTTCATCAAAACTTAAGTCAAGGGCTCTGCAGTTAGAAAATGTATTTGGATGATTCCTTCAATTATTTACCTACTTTCCTTATTTCGTTAAATACTAACAAGGTGCAACGTATAAAAGATGGTAGGTTCATAAAACAAGACTGGTACCTACCTACCTACTGCATACAGAATATGCTTTTTGTTTGAACGGATGCGATAGTGGGTAATGAAATGATGCCTTCCCGATTCAGTTTGCTTATCCGGATTAAGCAGAGCGCCTCTGTAACCTGCTCTGTCGTTTGAATTCTTATTAAACCCGCCTGTACCGAACTCTATTTTAGCATTTCTTATGGAACAGATAAGCAGAACAATTTGCCTTATCCCAGACTTTTGTCTACTTTCAGAAAAGTTACCGCTAGCTTTTAATTAATGAAGGTTTTAAAGTTGTTAACGTAAATCCAGCTACTAGGGCTATACCTATTACGTTAACATCTGATTCGATAATGCTGAGGGCCTAAGCGCGTCGAAGTCGTCTAACATTGCAAATTAAAAGTTGTTTTGAAAGTTATAATAAACAAGTTTCCAAGTATCATATAAAAGTAAAGTTTAGTATTTGAGGCATCAAATTTTGATAGAGCTTTGCATAAAGAGATAAGCTCGATCAAAGGATTGCTTTCAAAGTGGTTTACCTTGCGAGCATATTTAAGTTTTCATGAAGTGAGGAAATGGAAAATAAATTGGATTTGTATAAGTTTCTTAAAGCTACACACACGGGGAAATATTTACTTTGTTCTAGGCTAGCCGGGATTATTGCAGTTCATTATAAGACTAACTCGGTGGTCTAATGGAAAACCTGGTGGCGCGTTTGTGACTACGCTATATTTTTCATGTTGAATCAAAACGGTTTAGACAACATAAACAGCTAAGTTGAACGTATTGCGTTATGAACTAGGTGCAGTGTTGTGTTTATGGACAGACTAGTTGTAGAAAGGCAATAAGTAGGTACCTAAACTTTAAAAATAATATAAAATATAACATTTAAAACATGCGACATTTGCCGAAAGAAAAACACTATAAATATGTACAGCCATAATAGGTACTTATAGTGTTTTCTTTCGGCAAATGTTACTAGTATTTTCATACTCAATGTTAACAAATTGAAACATTATTAAACTTCAGGTAAAAAAGAGAACACGCTATATAATTATAGTAGGTACGTAGATATTGCTGCTTTTGTTTCCAAACTCTGACCTAAACTGTCCATAAACACAAATAAATCGCATCACCCTCCTACACCTAGAATATTAAACACAAAGGTTTGATAATGTTTAACAAGCAGACAGTTCTGATACAAAGGGGAAACACATTAACATACAACTTCACCCGACGCGCCGGTGAGGAGTTGGAAACATTTTCGCATAAACTTTTCTATATGCGAAACGCTATTGAAAGCTCCTCTCGGAGATTAACACGTGCCGTGAAAATACGCGTTCAAGGATTACCCCCGCCCCCTCACCGAGTGTGAAGTTGTCTTGTTATAATGTGCCGCTAACAGGCAACAGTGAAAAATTAATGCACTTCCCCTCTTACCAGCGGGAACGATACACGTGCGAGCAAAAAAATGGCTCATCTATTAAACTACTTTCGTGATGCGCCTGATTGTTTTTGTGTATGGAGATTTTGAAAATGTCGAAATATGTGCCGCAACGATCGAACTTGAACTTTGATGTTTTAGTTAAACTTAAACATAACTTAAAGCTTTTATATTTTGCCTAAAAGCGATCAAGCTGTAAAAGTAACTGCTGATAAAGAAAAAACAAACTCCGTTAGCAAAAGTAAGAAGTAGCAAGACTTTCATCATACACAGTTAAACAACGTGGTGCTATTGCAACAAACATGAATACACAAGTATCCAAGACCAGACGTGAGCACCTCGACCATCCACAAAATCCTCCAAGATTTGGCTTTAATTAATTCGCAACAAGAGAAACCTACACAATATAAAATAGATTTACACCTCCTTCAGCAGCAGTGTTGTGAACTCATTGGCAGATATACTGTTCTTAACCACGTCAGCAAATAGCAAACATGGCAATGAACAGTGGAGTCATCCCCGCAGCTAACTAGATCTTTGAGCGCAGTTTGGACTTCGGTTTGATCGTGTTTGCTCGCTGCTCACTAGTTAGACTGCGAATTGCGGATAGCTTCTTTGTGTTCCCGAGTCGCAACTTCGCTAACTAGCTGCCGGTGACTGATTATGAACAACCCAAATTTAGGTAACGAAATTATAATTACAAACGCCAATGCTTTTGAACACCTTTTTATTTCTTATACATATCGTAATATACAGGTCGATAATCGATGTTGGGCGTAATTCTGTCAATCAAGCCAGCTACAAGGCGAGTACGTTTGAAGCTTTCGGGTCTGCACATTCGCACCAAAGTCCTCAACAAACGGTTGTGGATCTCCCATTTGCTAGGCACAAATGGCGCATTCAAATATGACTTCTTGAGATGATTGCCGACACTTCTATGTGAAGTCTTGAGAGAACTGCGTAAATGTGATAATGTCTCCATTTCTGCCGGTGCAATTCGTTCATGACGGGGCGAGTAGCTAGACTTAACGTTATAAGACATTTGCCTTTTTTCAGGTAGTCTTTGTAAAATCGTCCCTAGTAGCATGCTTTGTTTTCGAGATTCACTTTCTGTAGTTTGTTTTAAAAGAGTATCATGCATCGCCTTCTTTTGTATGATTGCATCGATTAAGCCATTCATTTCGGGAGTTAAGTCATTTCTTGGCCCAAAGTGTTCTGGAGGGTCATGATCTGCTATTTCAAATTCATCTTCTGGTATGTTATAACGGATTTTTGGAGGTGGCTGATTTTGCAATTTATTGTTTGGTTCTCCTTTAACCACATTTTGCATATGCTGGGCGTCCTGAGTAGATTTTATTTCGACTATCTTGTTTTTATCGTTTTCATCATTGTCGTAGGTAATATGATCAATAATAATCTCAGGATACTTATGCAATATGCTTAACTGTTGATTTTGATGACCGCTTTGTGTAAAAGATATCTGTTTGTTATCATTGGTTGTACTTAACTCTGAGACTATTTCTTTTTTTAATAAATCTTCTAAAGAGTAAGAATCATTTTCGCCTATGTGCCCTGCCCGTGACGTGTATTCTGAATATACACTTTCTTGACCACCATGTAGAAATCTAGGCATAAATTGTTTATGATGTTCAACTCCTATGATAGATTTTCTAGATATCTTACTTGCGCCTAGAGACGGTTCGTCTTCTGAAGTCAGATCATGATCTTGATTGGAAACTTCATGACTTTGGACAGTTATATTTGAATGTCGACTAGCATGTAGAGTCTCACTGCTAGATTTAAAATTGATATGTGGGGCCATGTACGTCTTAAAGTAATATACATTTGAATCATTTCCTGGTTCTGTTTCAACATCAGGAGTTAAATCTTTTAGGTCAGCGTTAGGGCCAGTTTCATTTATTTGTTGGGTCTGTAGTATCAGTTTATCCAAAATTTCATTCATATTTTCTGTGCTCATATGTTCTTGAGATACTGTACAATGTACGGTTATTAGAATAAACATGTGGAGAACTGAAAAAAAGGCAATTTAAACAAAAACAAAATTAAGGCAATTCCCAAGTAAAATGTTATGTAAACAATAGTTCATGTTGACAACAAGTGTAGATTCACCATCCACTAGACCAGAGAGATCGAGAGGGTTAGTATTAGCTAAGAGTAGTTAGGGTGTGACGGATTAATAGAAGATTACAATAATGTGACCTTACACAGCGTGAGCTCCATGTTAATCGCCATACTGCCAGATTACCACTGAATGCAATACTGATTTATTATTGGCTCAATTGTGCTTGATCGCTTATTAATTAACTGTTATCGCGTTAATACCTCTTCGGACTTAATTAAGGGGTTATTGATAACCGTGAAGGTTTTCATCTAAATATTACTCAATCACGATCTACTTCACATTTGGGTATTAATTCTTGTTGCAGGTACAGCGTGCGTGCGATCATGTTGTTTTTTTTTTTGCGTACTTAGTCAAGTATTTATGTGCATCATTATCCAAGAAACTGAGAAAATAGCTTCAAATAATCCATACAAAAACATCAATCGAGAGGTATTTCCATGAAACCGGCAAGTTAATGGAACTTTTAATTTGCACTATAACAATTTACAAGCGATTGAAACTGAAAAAAGCAATCTTGGTTATCGTTGCCTTGGACGACAGCGAGTCGGCTTCGGCATGAAGTAAACAGCTCGGTACGTCCTGCATTTCAATCGACTGTATTTGTATTTTATTGCTGGAGACTCGAACTAAGGCCAAACGCCACGGACCAAAGCTTTACGTTTTATTGAGTTCTTTTATGAGATTTAAGCAATAATAGATAGTTTAATTATTAACGGACTACTAATATTTAATTAGCATTATAGGTCCCAAGAAATGATTGAAAATGGGCACGGTCGAGAAATATGTGGTTCTAAACGTCTCACGCAGTAGGTAATAAAATATGTCAGTAGGTATCAGCACAGTAAGCGGTCGTTTGTGTCTAGGTATTAGGATTAAAAATAGTAACGTAGGTGCAACGTGGGCATAACGGATGCCAACCGTCTCTGGAGAAGGATTGTGGTGGATATTTAAATTCAACTAAGGTTTAGCTATGACTACAGTCATTTGATTTTTTTTCAGACAGGGCCTGAATAGGTGTCATTATTTTCAAAAAAAATTATTTTTAGCAACAACAATACAATTATACAATTGTTTTTATTTTTTCTACTGGCATTATATTTTAAACATTACACTATAACCCCTTTACTAATAAACCTTGTATAGCATCTGTATAGTTACACAACGCTTTGTCTTCTTCTTTCGAAAGTCAAATTACTGACGACTGAAAGAGAGAAATCGGTGTTTAACTATTCATCTGCTTTAATACGTTTATTAGTGAGGGGTTAATAAACAAGTTATTAACAAAAACCAGCAAATAAAACGAAAAAGCAGCAAATTCTAAGCTGTGCGGGATGACGAAGGTATAAAAAATTCTATTAGAAATCCATTAACTTTTTCAATTCCAACAGCCGTCTAATTTAATTGCGAACGCGTCTCGCTGTAAACTTACAATAGGCACCTAATAAGGCTATGTATTCTTTAAACACAACCAACTGTGCAACGATGTGATCGCGTGTAAGTGAATTCTTTAATAGAGTACCAACTTTATGGCAGTTCGTCATTGAAGAATGCAACCTATTTGGTGAGGTGATAAATTGCTTGTCTGTTTATGATAAGCCATAAATCGTAGTAAATTAATAGAATACATTTGGGAATAGCAAAGAAGTGGACGCGTACATCTCATTTAAAATATATTTGTTATTTTTGAGACTTTGTCAAGAAAATAAATGTGTGCTAGTACAGCATCAACAACTTAAGTTTATAATAAAAGCTTGGCGGACTCTCTCCTACGCAAGACGTTTAAATTAACTTTTACTTAGTGATTACAGGATACTGCAGTGGACTGCGGCAAATACAATAACTAGGTACTCAGTAGCTTAGCTGTAGCCAAAGTCCAGCAAACATCTAGTTTAAAAATATTGATTAAAAAAAAGTCGTGTAGAAGTGTCATAAAAATTCTACTTAAGTTCAAATAAACATTTCAGTTTCGCGAAATCCCGAAAATCTAATCTGTGGTTTTCAGGATTTCACAAATTTTCAGTTTCAAATGCAATAATGCAAACAAAGTATCATCAAAATTAACATACAAAAATACAAATCTAGGTAGGTATAAGCGCAAACAATTTTACAGGGTGATTAACAATTGTATCAAAACCTTGTTCATACTGTGCACGTTACCCGTGGCCACGTGGTCCTATGAATATTTGTCCACCGGCGACTGTTGGAATAATTGAGGTGTACATTTTCACTTTGTTCCGTTTCCATTCGATTAAAATCGTTGTACCACACTTGTACACGACCTATTCGGTGTTTACTAAACGATTTGAACGGTTCGACGGGCCGCCCAACCGGCTGTGATTTTTTCTTCTATTTTTTAGAAATTTGTTTAATATAACGAATTCAAATAGAATTAAATTAGAGAAGAATTGTACTGAAAAATATGTTTCAACTGTCAAATTTTTCACAATTGTTTGTGAAATTAGGGTTTTTGGTCATAGTTTTCTTTATATAGGTTGTTTTTAAAATGATGTCGATAATATAAACTGGGAACGTAACGGCGGTTCGAAGCACACATATTTAAAGTCTTAAGTTTTATAAAGGTCGGTTACAGGGTAGTTTCAAATATATTGGCTACTGGGTCTCGCGAGTCGTCAGAGTACATTTTATGAGCATCTAATAAAATTTTTATCGTGTAACAGTAAAGAAGCAATCAGTCTGTTGGATATTGGCCTGCGGGGTCGGTAAACACGTGCATTTTTATGTCCGTGCGCAGTTACCGCCATTCATAGATTCGCATATAGAACCACTTTTGTCGATTACCTACTTAGCTAAAATTTGTCTAAGTTGGAATCTCCTATACGCCGTTGGATCCTCCTAAGGATCCGTGAAATGTAAGCGTTTTCCGCATCACTAAAATTTTTACATTACTCAGTCGGTACAAGTTTATTCGAAGTGCTTACTCCGGTTTCTTGATATTTTTCCATAGTGACCCAAGTATGAAAGAAAAACCAGGTATTTCTAAGCTACTTCCAGGATTGTGAGCCGAGTGGGTAACTAGGGTACCGACATGTTATTGAAGGCGACACATTTTCGATTATTTTATAACTTTATTTCCAAGAAACTTTCTATTAGTGTGTGGCTCTTCACTATCACTATGATCATTGGCGCCATCCTAATATTTGTGTCATGTAAGACACAAATATTATTCTAGCTCTTTAGTCCGTTGTTCTTATTTCTTTGTTCTTTATTTTATTTTTTCTAAATACACACTTTATTGATATCGGTATGATGGACGTGTTTGACTTTATATTTTCAGCGATATTCTTAATTTCAAATGTTCTTAATGTAAGACCAACCGAACTGATCAAGCAGTGAAAGACTAACATCACGATTCTTCCAAACGAGTGCAAGAGAGCAATAAACCATTTTATCCTAATAGGTAGGTTCTTATATCTTATCCCATGATAGTTATATTTTATTAGACACAAAACCTACCAGTTTTTAAGTATCCACGCAAAAACCAAAGGTCGATGATCCAATTTATGAAGGCATTAGTCTTGTGAACATATAACGAACAAAACTATAAAAAATGGGTGTGAAAAATATATTGTAAAACTGAAAACAGCTGTCCAAATACCTACAAATAAATATACAATTATCGAAGTTTTTATAGTGGCCATGGTTATGCAGAGGGGCGATGACGCTGCGTAGTGGACACTGAAGATCCCGAGAACAGCCGCACAATCACGCACGCCCCCGGGGCCGTTTGACTAGGCATTACCCACGTATACTAATATGTTTGTGAGTCCGTCCGCCTCTATACACAGAGGAGCGCGGCCGATGTCCGGTAGCATTTTAATTTTACAAATCAATGAGCTTTTTTTTCGCTTTGTCTAAGTGCATTCAAGAGTCGATTTTTTGAAAACACTAACTTTTGGATAACCTCAAGGTGACGCGAAAACCGAATCAAGCCTTTATTTTAGTACAAACTGCATTCACTGATGATATCAGCTACCTGGCAATTATGATATCGCATAAATATGAGAATCTACCGCAAACACCCACAACTGTACGGGCTAACGGTACCGTAAATGTATTCAAGTTAATATAACTTCAAACGAGTTCTAAAAACAGTAAAACAATGGCCCAACTTATAATAGTGTGTTCGATGCAATTGGCAGCTAATTTCTTGTTCCACGACCAACCAACACGCTCATTGCGTCAAAATTTTAATCGGTTCTCTTTGTCAGGAAAATTCTTTTGTGAATGCAAAAAAATTAAAAGTTACGCAATCGGAACAACTTTGTAGCACAACGCGAGGGGATCGCGTTTATACCGGTTTGAAG
The DNA here is from genome assembly GCA_963855955.1 of Luperina nickerlii. Classification (NCBI taxonomy): domain Eukaryota; kingdom Metazoa; phylum Arthropoda; class Insecta; order Lepidoptera; family Noctuidae; genus Luperina; species Luperina nickerlii. Next base: position 13,335,669 of record OY979674.1, read on the forward strand.
CTCCGTTCTGTATAATAAAAACGGCACAAACTTTTAAAGTAACCAGAATTATTTATATCACATGTGTATCTGGTATCTGCACATTCAAATCCACGACATCCTTTAACGTTTTTCTGCTGTATAAATTGTGGAATTTGGCTAGATATTATTAGCAGTCCTAAGTTCTAAACATGCAAGAAATACCAGTTATAGTCTTGTGATTTCTTTTTATTACTAACATCTGCACCTATTTAGCTATGACTCAAACAAGTTTAACTTGTGTTACCTAGATAGTTCTCCTATTTGTTGTAAGTTTGCTTAGTAATATGTATTTAAAACTTTACATAAGCACACTGAAATCATCAGATCATCATCTCCCTTGTATCGACTTTTCAAAATATAAGGTTTCCACCACACGAGCCAACAATAAAACATTCTTTCCTATTTTCATGTTCACAAGTTAAATGCGAAATTAACGGCACCTTCCTGTACGGAAGTGTCATAAAGGTGGTTATATTAAAGTCCTTGCTTAGGCGCATCATATTGCAGTACGCGAGATGTGCGGCCGTCCGAATCCTTAGCCACGTCTCGCGTCTGTCCGGGTGGCAATAAAACCCCTCAGTTATGTCATAATATGCATATGTGATGAACTCGCCTGAGATATGACTACACTAAACTCGGTGAATCAGTCGCACGGAACCTAACTATAATTTTAATACCTCAGAACACGTAAAATGTGAATTTAACGTATTTTTATTAACATCTTGGGCTCTAGACTTGAAGTGAGTCTGGAACATATAAGTATAAGACCTATAAAGGTATCTTCATGTTTTTTCGGTATAATAATATAGTACCTATTAGACACAACTTGACCTACAGACAGGTCTTGTGTCGTGTTTACAAAGACTGTACATCTTCAATTGCAATATAAGGCAGTAAGTACTTGTTTCGCAAAATGATTAATTAATTATCCAAATGGAGCAACAACGAGGCGATCGCGTGTGATGTGTGTACAGGGTCACAATAGTTCGATAGTTTTCAGACATCGCTTACACCCAGTTTTTGTGAAGATAGATTAATAAATAGCTATCAGCCTAAGAACATATGTTTAAATATAATAATATGTTATGTGACAGGACGAGGAGAGCAACTGATAAAAAGTTTATCTTTAAAAACAGATTATAGAATAGAAATGAGTCTTTCGCAAATGCGCCTATTAAAAACTTATACTTCATTATTATGACCGGTTCTTGTCTGACACTATTAAGATACTCATTATATTTAATTAGCCAGTTTAATTTAAGAACATTCTCACCATTTTACACGGTGTAGGTAGTATAAACTCGTGATTTGATGTTACAAAAAATTGTATTTCCGCTACGCAATAAAAACTAGAGTTATTCTAATAATACCACGTAGGAGATAGTGCATCCCTCGTAAACTAACATTATACCGGTTTAGAATAAATTATTACGTCGCTGGCTCTGCGCTAATCACTGCCCCAATAATCGAATAAAAGACGCATCATGTGCGCGCACCGCGCTCCCCACAAGCATACACATGTTGTTTTTGCCAATCGTATTAATTTCATAAATAATTAATAGGGCATATTTGGATCGGTGAGTGGACACAGATGGAAATGCACTCGACAAATTGACTGATAACCGCAGTCGGGGAAAGGCTAAATACCTGCTAATGATAGTCCGATTGATGCTTTCAACCGGTTTGTATGACGACGAGCGCAAAAATTGCAATTACCAATATTGAAATCACAATTTTGCTAAGTAGGATATGTTGACAGTAATGATTTCACTACTTAAAAATGGACAGGCCATGACTTTTTTATTGTCTGGTGAAGTAAAATAGCTCGTGAATTTTCAAATGTCTCCGATACAAGCGCTATTTGGGAAACTGTCTCGTTTCAATATGTTATTAATGAGCTGAGCGCTGTTTAATTATATCTGTGACTGTCTGCGCCTGTCTGGGCTAACAGCTGGATAGTTAGCGTCGGTGTGTACTTGGATATAATGCAGGTAGGTACCTACATCAATAATTTGTAACAGCGCGTTGTCAGACTACATAATTTGCACGTAGTCGATACTAATCAACTCTCATTAAGCATATTGATGTTTCAGTTTCAGTGTTACAATTATTCGTGTTTGCCACGTGCAATCATATTTTGGCGGTACAGTCTACGAACAAAGAGACAGGGTCTGCTGAGCGGCGTGCGATGGACTAATGTTCGCCTATTAACTCCGCTTAAATATGTGATCGTAGCGGCTTTGTGTTGCGTGTTAACTTTACATGCTCGCGTTAACAACACGACCGTTAGTTAGATTGAATATAGAGCCAAATTTTAATCGAATCGTTTGCGGTGCGGTAAAATTTGTACAAACAAATTAACGCGAGGTGCGATTGGAAAATCTGAACAAACATTCAATACAAACTGAATTTAAATTTTGACGTACATTTGTATGTGGATGTACCGTTGGTTCTCTCTACTGCTAGAAATGTTGCACTCACGTTTATCTGTACTTACCTATTTTGTACAATATTTTTTGTAATGCAAAATATTTTTACATACGCCAAGTATTCTTGTAGCGACCGCTTTTAAATCTCACTAAGTATGGTTCAGGCAATTCGGAGTTTTACGGATCCTAACTTCCAAGCTTTTATAATTACCGATTTATATGCCCCTAATATAAATGGGGAGTACTTACCTTTGTACTTATATAATTGATGTAAGCAACAAAAATTTACTAACACTTCAGTTTTTTAAATCATAATATTTATATTGTTCAAAGTATGCATACAAAATCTGAACTGATAGAAAATTGAAAGAGTATTCTCTAGGCATTGATATTGTACATGAAATGCTTCTTCTGCATGTATGAAATGCTGAAAAGTAACAAAATTATTCGATCATTTTGTTACATGGTATGCAAAATGTTTTCTTGCAAAAGTAAAAGTAACTTTTGTTGCTGACTGCACTTAAACCAGAAAAGAAGTCCAATTTCTTCCTCACTTGAATCTAAAAGACACAACAAGCAATAATAAGGAGCAATATATTTAACTCCACATGACATTCATACGCACACTAGAGCGAGCTTGAAAGAAAACTTATTCTTTGAAGGTACGAAATTTTAAATCACAATAGACACACGTCCGTATGGGACGCATTATGTAGATGCAACGAGCTCAATATTGTAGGTATATGAGACAACCGAAAGAGTATTTCAAAATGAGAGGTGCCTGAAAACATACGGTTCATAAAAGAAAAAAAAACTGGTCCGAACTTTACCTTTCTGCGACGAAACGAGCGAGTTGGGAAACAAAAACTATTAATGTAGAGGCTCTCACGGCCCGCTGAGTTGTCGGTGCGTTTCGTTTGATAATTTCCGTGTACAGCGAGCTTTAATCGAATGTACCACCGCCGTCCCCCTGCGCCCCCTCCCCTGCCCACGAGCGCAATAAAATTGTTCATCTCGATTATCGCGGACAACGAGAAGATTGCCCGATTGGGGAGCGACACTGCCCTGTAAACAAATCGAAGCAGGGAAATATCATATCATATTTTTATGTTTGTGGTCAACATGTGAGATGATTAAGTTTCTACTGTAGGTATTAATTTTTAAACCATTAAATTAGTAGATAGATACTATATTCACTATAGTGAATCACACCATTAAAATAAATACCAAGTAACCTACGTAATATTACCGCTGCCGCGTTATTACGAATTCAAGTACGCGTTCACCAGATCGAGTCAATCCATAGGTGTTCTCTCTCTGAATTAGACGACATATAAAATTGCACTGAACACAATGCTTTCTTGAAATATAATTGACATGATGTTTGATAAGCTGTAATTGTAACATAATATGTTAATATTTCTTATTGCCTGCATCCCATAAAAATGTGCAGCAGCTTTAGATTTACTTTAGGTATCACTAGCCTAAAAACAAATCCCAACCCCAACGGAAATCCAATTTCAGGGAAAATCTAAACCTTATTTTAAATCCAGAGTCATACAATAAAACAATTAAATTCAGGCAGGTCGACATCGAAATTAAGCCCTGAGGGCGTTCCGCATCCGTCGTAATAAAACACATGCAAAGTTTTTCTTTGCGCAGCGCCGAGTAGCCGCAGCTAACGGAAACGAAGCAACAGGCTTGATTAAAACACGTGTTTACAGAACGCACACGAGCCCGAACAAACGCAATAATACGAGGGAGCTACCGTCCGTCGTATCTAGCATCTAACTAGCCAGTAGCCTGTTTAGTTTAGATATTTGGTATGCACTGGGCACTTCATGCCTTCAGGTATTTTCCCATCAAAATTTTTGAAGACCTGTTTCAGTTTTACATTCTATTTCTATGGTATCTGCCCCTACTGATCTCTCACGACATCTGAAAGGCGAAGGCACCATAACTGAAGACGGGTGGCCTATATTGCCAGGTCAGATTGAAACCTTATAGAAACCGGCTGAGGGTTGAAAGTGGTTGGAAGCTGGACCAATTGAAGCAATGCTGTTGTGATAGTACCACTTTGTGGCTCAGTTTCAGTAGTAATGCAAAAATCTTCTATTAGATATGAGAAGATTATAATATGTATAGACATTGAAACCTGAAAAGTGGCCTAGTCATAAGTCATCATTGTGGGCGACTGGCGTTCGTTCAGTATCAAAGAAAACTTATCTTACTGAATTCAGCCAGCTAAATCTGATTGAACTGAACGATGTCCCCAATAAAAGTAAGTATTAAAGAACTATGAACAAGGTGACTTTGATATATAGTATAGTATGTAGGTAATTATGCTTGAAATTAGATAAGCTAATGCTAGAACTAATTTTACAGGGATTAATTAAATATTTTGATTGCATACCTACGTAATAGCGACTAAGTACATTCCAGATACCTACTGAACTCAAGTATTTAGCACCTTTATCAAACACTAATACACAGTCAAGTTTAGTTAAACAACCTTTACCGGTTTGCTATGAAACATAAACCATATATCTGGAAGAAATAAGTAGGAACGCCGCGACGTCACCCACCATACGACGCCATATTCCTAGTCCACAGACTCGGAGTAACATATACCTAAGTCAGCGTATTTTTACGTCTGTAAATTATAGTTTTACGATCGAAAATCATTTTTATGTTTTTGGAGGAATTTAATATCACGCCAGCTATGCTCGGCACATTCGCTCTTTTATTGAGCTGTAATTTTATTGTTTTCTCAATTTTTATTAACTATCAACCACCTACTTAGGTCTCTGTTATAGGAGATCAATAATATTTTACTTCCGTGAATGGGTATTAAAACACTGTGAACATTTTTATTACAATAGGTTCATACCTAACTATTATAAAGTAGAGCTACAAAACTAATTGCGTCAGCGATATAATAGTTACAAAGAAAATTGTTTCAAACCAGAAAATTACCTATTTATAAACGTTGAATGCACACTCGCATCTTTTATAAAACTCTTCAAAGGAGTTAGTTTTTAAAGCTTAGCGGTTAATTCGTTCTTTATGGAAGCAAACAACGCCTTGTTTCTTCACTACCTGACTGAAAATGAAACTCTTAGTTTCATAACTCTTCCTATAATTTAATCAACTTTTAATATATTGTGATTTCCAATTAATATTAAATAAGTAGTATTCATTAGCTGGTGAAGGCTGCAGGAATCCGCTGGACGCGAGAAGCACAGAACTGATCGAAATGGCGGTGCTCGGGGGTGGCCTATGTCCAGCAGTGGACGTCTTTCGGTAGAAGTGATGACGATGGTGATAGAGGCGATTATTAATTTTAGATTTGAGGTAAAAGTAAAAAAAGCATTCTTTATTACCGAGTAAAACGTAAGTACCTAGATAAGTAGTAAGTAGATAGAGGTATCTGCACACTCTAAAAAGCGTCAGCGTCACAAAGTTCAATAGATTTACTAATCAATGGCTGGGTAGAACACAGTTAAATACCAAGAAAGACTGAACGCCTGAGTAGGTAAATACTTACAGAATCTTAATCTTCCCCCTGCTGAAGGTTGGAGGTGAGTCCAACCTCTTGTTTTAGACCACGTGCATATAGTCGGATGTTGGCATTGTTTTGGTAATGTCGTATGAATATATACAACGCCCCCCCTCCCACAGTTACTGGGTTATGGAGGTCAGATAGGCAGTCGCTCCACGTAAATTACAATCGTCAACAATTACGAGTGTAGAGTAGGTATCCGATCTTCATGAGAATGGGTGTCATGGCATTTTCATGTAAGTACATGTGCATTTGATAATAATATGACCATTGATTTGTCCATGTTCATTTTTAAGCCCATTCTTTCAGAATCTCTACTCTGTTCTACTAAGGCCATCGAGCAATGTACTGAGGTCCACAATAGTCTCAGCCATGACTGTTATATCGTCGGCAAATCGAAGGTGAGAGATGTATTCGTCGTTGTAGTTGATACCTAGCCCTCTCGAGTCTAGAACCTTAAAGACATCTTTTAGTGGTGAACAGTTTCGGAAAGATGACATCTCCCTGTCTCGCAATTCGCTGCAGAAGGATACGTGCGTTTTCATACAGACACTTCAGCACTTCGATGTACTCTCGATCGAATCGAAGGCTTTCTCGTAGTCCACAAACGCTAAGCAGACGCGGGTTCAAACATCTTCTGGAGGGCTTTAAAAACCGGTTTTCCACCGGCCTTCAGGAGTTTGGTCGTAATCACGTCATCGACCGGCGCCTTTTTTTTTCAGAGCCATCCTAATCTCGTTCAGGCTGATATCCGGGATGTCTTCGGTATAGTGTCGGATCAATCTAGCACTTGGGTCGTTTCAGATTCGCATCGGGGATACTGGTTGACGTGTACTACTGTCCATATAACCCCTTGATCTCTCCGCTGGCTCTGCCCAATAGACAGATCTTTTGCAATGACCTGCCCTTGTTCCGCTGTATCACGCTCTTAATACGTTCAGTATTAAAAGGTGAAGGTCGTTTTCAAGGTCTATTGAGCTGTCAGTACTTACTTACGCGTATCGTCTAAAGAGATCGTGCAGTCTTCAGGCGATACGCGTAAGTCATCTCATTATAATGACGCAATGTTTGTGTGCAAATTAATAAACCATACAGTTGACTGCCCACAAATATTGCACACCTTTAATTTCCTCGCAGTTTCATAACACCAATCTGCCCATCGCAGAGAAGAATAGTTTTAGGCACCAATTCCCCCTATGCAAGGTTATGCAAGGTCGTAAATAGCTGCAGTGATCAAATTGATGTGCACTTTAAAAGTTTGGGTAAATTGAAAGTCAAATTTCTAAATCATCATCATCATCATCTGGGGTAAGTAATAGATGATATAACAACAAAATCTCTAATATTAACAACATATAACAACGGCACCTATAATTTTGTTTAATATAACGATTAGTTAGGTAATATAATGAACGATTGATATAATTTTAAAATAACTAATTTTTATAAGCATAACATACATTAAATATAACATCGTTTGACATAGCATACATTAAATACAAAATCGTTTGACATACCACTCAAAAAATATAAAACTTATTTGGTGCAATATGATGAAAACGCCTACTTTAAAACTTAAAAAACTTTGTTTTATTTTTTGTAAGTTCTATCGTAGTTATAGGTAATAGTAACCTTTAAGTAGATATTAAACATAACTAATAACTAATTACCACCTGCGCTAAGATAGGTCGACGGAGCCCCGCTTCGCGGGGCTCCTACTTCTGGGTGGTTTAAAAAAAAAAAACCACGAACTTCTAACCTAACCTATCCGAGTCGGGGTACTCTGAGTCGGGGTGTTAACCATAATGACGTTTTTATATATATTAAACGTTAGACCTAATGATTTTCGATTAAATTAACAATATACATATTAAACGTTAGACCAAATGATTTTCGATTACATAAACGTTATATCAAACAACGTTATACTAATTCAGTTTTAGAATAAATAAATGTTATATGTAAAGAAATAAGAAATTATATCAACAACAGTTGGTATATCTCACGTTGATTATATCTTGTGAACGATAATAAAATGAAATTAGACCAAATGAGTTTATACGTTATGAGACGCACCCCATCATCTGCCTAGCCTTTTCCCAACTATGTTGGGGTCGGCTTCCAGTCTAACCGGATGCAGCTGAATACCAGTATTTTACATAAAGCGACTGTCTATCTGACCTCCACAACCCAGTTACTGGGTAATACGATACCTTTTTGGTAAGACTGGTTGTCAGACTTTAGGGCCTCTGACGACCCGTAACAACTGTCAAAGATCCACGAATGACAGCCGGGACCAACCTAGCAAAATTTTTTAAATACCTTCTTTAATAGATAAGATATGTGTATGTTTACATATAATATAAGTAGGTACCTACATTATACTGTGACATATAATTTTACCCTTTTAAATAAGTAATTTATTTAAAACTAGATTAAAAATTATTTTTGTACAACTTCTTTAAGCATGCCGCGTTTGCCTGTAAGTGGTTGTTGTACAGTTGCATTCACACTTTTTCATATTATATTTGGCATAGATCTTAGACTCGACCGTATGGACAGTTTTCACGAATCCATTGTTTGTCTGATCTTATGGATGATGAACCTTTTTAATTATGTGATCATATTAGTTATTGTTTCTCTAATATGATTTTTTATGTTGTCGTTGAAAGATAAACAGATATATAATGTAGGTATGTATATCTCAAGACGCAAGCGGCGGAGGGTCGGAGAGTTTTAGGTAATGATTCAGTACCTACCACATACCTACAGAATATGACGTATATGTATCAACATTCAGCTGGTTATCAAAAATGACTTAATATCTTTGGCCAAATTTTGTCTAATAATCCTGGGCTGATTTTTAACTCATCGGTTACTTAACCCAAATGAAAGAACGACTGATGCGTTGATTGAAGTCATTAGTTAAGTTCTAAAATTGTGTTGGTCCAAAATATTCGACATAGGTACCGACCTAAGTTTTAGTGCTACAACATTATTTATTTATTTTCATTACGTAGGTACTGAGTAGGTATATATGTATATATAGGTATATTCGCGAATATTAATCGCAAGAAAAACTTCTTGAAAGTTGTTGTCAAGGATGCATTGCATAGCGTTACCTAGATGCCCCAAAATGCTGATTGTGTAAAGGTTTGTGGACCTGTAAAGTAAATAGGTAACTTGGCAACCGGCAACAGTCCCTGTTTGTAGCATGGCAACAATAACAAAGTCAATCGTCAGTGTTTGTTATGTCAAGTATTGTACAAAGGTTTTAAAAAGAGTAGTGTTATTTATCCTTATTTATTATTTTATAATTTTGTGACTCGAGAAAAGACATTTCTTCAACATGAACAAAATAGATGTGCACCAATTGTTAGGAATCTCGACGACTCCTCAAAATAGGGCAATTGGAGTTGTGGCGTGCCAGTGTGAATTAGGTCGAGAGAAGCTGCTGACTGCCCCACCTTACAAAACTACACCATCTACGGACGAGACCAAGTCCCGGTACCCCACAGCACCATGCGCCAGAGACGCAGAGCAGCTGATATACCCCATCAGCCACATACTTGTCACATTTAAGTCGCCCCTCCACCCCAACGACGTGTTTACAAAAGTCTTCCCAGCGTCAACGCCGATTAAGTTCATTAAACGCAAATTAGCAAAATTACTCAGAGTGTCAAACAGTAACCTTTTACTGACTAAGAATAGAAATGTATTGAAAGAGGCAGCTCTGTTGTCTGAGCTCAAGGCTGATGCACTTGGCTCCCTCACTATCGATGTTTTTACGAGGGATTCAGAGGAATTTTCTCTATCATCGATACCAAAGGAATCATACATGCATGAACTATTGCATGCGGTTCTTCCAAAGAAGAAAGACATGCCATTTATAGCAATCAAGTTCAGGGTCTTAAATCAGAATGCTACATTTACTCGCTCATATCACTGCATAATGAAAGTTCATGAGATAAAGAAAAACTTGGGTGAACTTTTTCAAACGGACCCTGACAATCTGGTATTTTTAAGAGGAGAGTATACATTGAAGGATCGCATGGCACTTATGGATCTTGATTACGACAAATACGGAATAGCAGAGGTAGAATTAGTAACGAAAAATAAAGCTACGTTGGATTTAGAGAAATTGTACCGAGAATTGCCTGTTAACGATGTTTTAAGTGTGATGGTACCGTTTGGTACTACTCTCAAACAGGTTAATGTAGAAATATTCTCTAAACCAATGAAAAAGCCGTATTTAGGAGGGTACAGGAATGTCAACACAGGTATATTGAGTAAAGTGTTTATCGCATGACTGTTTTAAACTAACTCTCCACAAGAGTGGATATATTATAATTTTATATTTTCTTAGGCACCGTCTACCACCATGCGTACACTCAAACACCACAAAAACCGGAGAAACTACCACCAGAATTGAAGAACTGTAGAGACACACAGACGGCAGAAGAAAGAGAAAAAATATATGTACGTATTGCGTCCATTGCTCGGTCTGATTAACTTTATAAGGCTAGAGCGCACTGCAGTGCGGTGGAACGCGGTGCGTTATTTCTGTCGTACCTACCTACGGTATAACAAACGCAGTCACGGGTACGCCAGTACGCGCACTGGCGATGAAAAAATGCACGTTTTTAGGACTCCGTACGTCCGAATGAAAAACGGAACCCTTAGGTATAGGATCACTCGTGTGTCTGTCACAGCCAATTTGCTCCGAATTTACTGAACCGATAAGGTTGAAAAGCATATTACTTATATGAATATCTGTGATATACACGAAGGTTTAACGTAAATAAATGAATTTTAATTAAATGGGGTCACTTTTGGAGGGTAATTAAGAAAATGAAAGGACTTGTTGTGAGGTTCTCAAATAAATACATTTTTATAATTTTAAAATCTATTTAATTTAAAATTATATAAAAATATGTATTTGAGTCCCTTTGAAGTTATTTAAGAAAATAGATCAAAATTTACCATTTTTGGCTCAATTGTTAGGCTTAGTTATTTCGAAGTTAAAGAATAAAGGATATTCCGTATTTTTATTTGGACATTATGGAACTCTAAAAAACACGTTTCTTGTATGGGGATCCCTTTAATTGTTGACTTAATTTAATTTTTATTATGTGTTGTTATAGCGGCCAAGGAGTAAGTAGGTACCTAGGTACACAGTCTGTGAAAATTTCAAGCAGGTAGGTACGGTTTAAAAGATGATGTGACAGACGGACGGACATCGGAATCTTTAGTAACAGGGTCCCGACACCCTTTGGGTACGGAACCCTAAAAATGACAGATTATGAAATTATTGTGTCAAACTTTAGCCATTATCAATTTCAATTACAGGAGACGAACTACAGCCGTGCAACGCAAATGAATAGTGTGCACGCATATATTCCAAACGTGACTGACAGGATAGTGGTGCCGAAACCCTACGAGACATACGAAGAGATGATCATACGACTGAACCACGACCATTATGCGTCCATCATACAACGCGCCTTCAGACATTATCAGTTTCGGCAAATGATGTACAGATGGTTAAAAGAATGCATGTAAGTATGTAATAGTTTTGTTACCTACTTCATAATTCAGATTGATTTGAGGGAGGCAATCCGGCTTTTCCGTTTATCCATACAAAGTGAAAGGTGGATGTCACGGAAATGTATGTCCGAGAATCCACAGAGCCTATAAATTCTGTATTCCAACTAGGCATGCTGTGGAATCTCCTCGGACATGCGTTTCTGCGTATCCACCTTAGGGTGGATAAATGGAACAACCGAGGCAATTATATAGGCTGTCGCGACCACCTAAATTATATCAAATGTATAGATGGATACCCCGCCTAGATACACCTGCAAGCCTGCAACATCTGTAAATAGAACTTGAAAATCTATATAATACATATGCCTTTGCGAGATAGTGGTTGCATCGACATCTGTTGGTAGAAATAGGTACTAACCTACCCAACTTATGGTAGGTCTCTCTCATACTGCTAACGAATCCGTTACAATGAGCTTTACTAACTACTGTCCCCGTCACGAGAAGCTATAAATTTTGTAAATAAAGAACTTCTACTAAGGGGTAAGGGCTGATTTTTCAATCCACAGATAATTTTTATTCGTGGAATAAAATTAACGTCTGACAGATTTGTATGGAAGTACTGTCAAAAATTCAACATTCCTCGGATAAAATTATCGGGCGTTGGATAAATCAGCCCTTAGTTACGTAGCGATAAATTAATCAACAACAAATAATCCCAAATTCAATCAACTCAAAGTAACATAGGTACCTACGTGTAATACGAAAGTAAAGAGCAATTTCACTTGGTCGGGTTATATTTTAGCGATATAAAGCGCTGTCGTCTAACGTTTTGTGGTACTGCGTCTGACTCATGGAACGTAAACATTTGGGCCGCCATTTTGAAGTAGGTAAGTTTACTCTGACGATGTCAATGCTGCAGAATGCAGATGCAGAATATGTACTTGAATAGTCTGACGACAGTAATTACTTGTGTTTTCACATAATTATATCCATTTAAAAGAATAAAAAACATTACAAAACAGTTTTTTTATTTGATTCAAAGGTTGCGAACCCCTGAATGTGTGTTTACAAAATTTATAGCTGCTTGTGACGGGGACTTTAAAACCTACTTCAAATAAAATAACACCATTATCTCCGTTATGTAGGTAGGCCAACTATGTTTCATTTCAGAATACTCCTACGTGGGTATTCCATTTTTAGGATTCCGTACAGCAAAAGGAAAAACGGAACCCTTTTATGATCACTTTGTTGTCCGTCTGTCAAGACCCTTTTTCTCAGGAACGCGTGGAGTTATCAAGTTGAAATTAATATCAATACTCTGGACTGCAATCCCTTGAAGCAGTGAAGAAAATCAAACTTCTAAGTGAACGCAATCAAAAGCTACGGGCGTTTATGCTGAATATTTTGACACTCGCAAAGGAATCAAAACCTATAGGGTCTTACTTCCCGTTGACCTAGAATCATGAAATTTGGCAAGAAGCAATGTTAAGTAGCACAAGTAAAGGAAAAAATCCGAAATTCGTAAATTTGTAGTCGCTTACCTATAAATTTGTACGGAACCCTCGGTGCGCGAGTCCGACTCGCAATTGACCGGTTTTTTTTTATAGGGAAAGAATAGCAAGAATGAAAGAGGAAGACAGGCTGGAGCGAGAAGCAATGGAGAGGCGTCTACGACGGGATCTTATTACTAAAACATTTCCGAAATCCCGTGAAGATTTTGATCAACTATATGCAATGGTAAGTAAACTTATCGAGACCAAAACGATTTGTAGTTTCAGAGAAATAAAAATAGCAAGAGCTTAGCTACAAAAAAATAATAAGTAGGTACCTATGTAATTTATTGTTCAGAAAATACTGTTATACATAATACCTATCTCAAACTGATGTCTCTTTTCTAGGTTGATCGTTGGAAACATGCTGAAATAGCCAGAATATCACAGTTACATGCTAAAGGTCCAAAAATAGCTGAATTCTCATTACTTCTTGATAAGGAAGTGGAATTACTGAGATGTATCGAAGATTATAGAAGCAAGGTGAAAGAAGACAGCAAGAAAATCAAACAAAAACGATTCTTAGAAGAAATTTCGAAACCTATCGCTTGGTACGGCCGCAGTGGAAAATTAATCACAATGGAAACAATCGAAATCCAAAAAGCCCGGAAACTAAAAGAACTTTATAATTCTTTTATACGCAGTGATCTAGATGTTAAAGAGCGCCTTGAACTCTTGGTCGACATGAAGTTTGCACTTCAGGAATTTCGCCATCCTCTAGCTGAGGAAATAATAACTCTATTGGATCAAGAATGTGACCTGCTTGTAAGAAGGTATAACAGTCATCAACTCGAATTCCTGAGACGTCGAACAGCTGGCGCCGTCATCCGGCTAATAGAAACGTCTGAACTGAATTCTGGTGTTACCCAGTATAAGGACCGAAGAGACTTCAAGAAAATGGAGCACGGCAACCTTCACTTCTGCGAATTGTGCCACCAGATAAAACCGTACACGGACTTTCCCTTGGACACGAGGATGTCTGGCTGTTTGATCTGTAAGTCATGCTCGTGGAAAGACGTCAATGAACGTATTTGGATCGATATGACACCTTTTAAATTTATATTAAGAGCTGTACAACGTGACGAGCGTCGCCGTAAGTGTTGGGGGTCGTTAGCTTTCGTTCTTCAAGAGAAAGATATTTTCTTCATAGTAGAAAAGCTGTGGCATTCGCATTCCGCAATAAGCGAATGCGATGACATCACTGAACTGAGGCTTTGTAGATGGCACGTGCACGAGGACTGGTCACCGTGGAACTGTTTCCTAGTGACCGTGCAGGAAATGAAGGCTCATTTAAAATTGGATGATCCTGAGACAGTATACGATGAAGAGCTAGTTCAGAAAATTGGGAATAAACACAAACTTGCCAGAGCCAACTTCGAGCAGTTAACGGCTGTGAACAAGCGATATACCGAGACAGGAGACTGGCAAAGCGTTCGAGCCCCGGCCGTGGCCCGCGTAGATGCCGTAGAACGAATTTAATTAGCCGTAGAATAATTCATTTATACGGTTATTCCGTTTATCCATCCTAAGTAGAATACGCGGAAACGCATATCCGAGAATCCACCCTGAGCCTATAAATTCCGTTTATCCAACTAGATCTAGGGTGGATTCTCGGACATGCATTTCCACCTTAGGGTGGATAAACGGAATAACCAATTTCTATCATGGTATTATCTTTATATGTAGTAGTTTTTCTACTTGCATTATACCATATTTTATTATGTACCTATGTCTATTGTATCTTATGGGCGTAATGACTGTGAATTGACGGGCTAAAATAATTGTATTTTCCTTGTGATCGCTATCACAAAGAGAAAGAAAAATTGAGCTCAGTTTAGTCGTTTTTGTGTATGCGACAAGTTTTTAACCATACAATCAGACGTATTTAGGCTATTGTTATGTAAATTGATCTATTTATTCTCACAAGTATATTAGTATTTAACTGTTTTGTCTATTGGCGTTTTTGTGCTGTCAATGCTTCTTCAAATGAAGCAGATTTAAAGTTATCAAACGACTTAAATAAAACCAGGCAGCTATTTAAATTGTCTTCTTTTAATAATTACACGTAATACTTTATAACATAATTACACATTACATATACAATAATAATTTCTCAAGATATCAAACTCTCGTGAAGTAAACAACATATAATTCAAAACACAGGTGATGAAAGGATGAAAATTTCATAACGAAATGCATTTTAGAGCTACGCTTAGTTGATACATACATACAGGTCAATAAATTACGTAAATATAATTTAGGCAATAAGAATCATAGATGTACAGTAGTAAATAAAAAGGGAATCCCTTGGTCTTTTTAAACGCCCAGTTGAAACAAAATCCAGTTAGTTAACAACTTCAATTGCGTAATAATATTATACCCATTTAGTTATTCAACTTAAAAATGTCTTATAAATAAAATAAAGCTGTCAGAAATGTCGTCACACGGTAACGAAGAGCAGAATTGATTCCGTACATTCCGTAGCAGTTATAAAATTACCATCTTGTGCGAAGTAATGCGAACCGTGCAACCGTATGTGAATGACCGTATAATAAACGTTTTACAATCTCTCAATGTTACGTTATTGTCCTTAAGGTCAGACCAAAATGCGTCAAAACACGAATGTACAACTAACTTGACATAAATTAATATCAGGAATGAAGTTCTGTTACTGACACAGCAAAATCCAACATGTATATTTAGTGCAGCAGGGCAAAAGCCAAATTTTGCCAAATATCAAAAAAATTATAGAAATACATGGGATGAGAATGACAACAATTCATATAAGCAATCCGAAAACCTAATTGTAGTACATTTTCCACAAACTAAATCAGAACTACGGCTCCTCCATTGTACCGCATCTGTTGACGAATATAAAAAAATCTCGATATAAAATTTATAGACATATTCGAATCCTCGATTTAGAAAAACACCTACTCTGCGATACTAGATAAAATTAAGTAATTTATGTGCCTTACATATTAGTTCTACATTTCAATCATAAAAATAAAATTTCGCCTAATGGACATCAGTCGAGTTGTGAACATGGAGTCTTGCAATAAAGTTTATGATATAGAAATAATATGTATTATTCAAACGCTGACTAGTCCTACAACTGGTTAAAAATCCAACATCATAAATTATTTCATATTTTTATATCTAAGCATAGGTCATTCTCTCATTTGCTAGCGACTGTCGAAGTGTTTGTACATTTTGCACCATCTCGTCAGACAGCGTCCCTCCACGGTACGTTGCACGTGCGATGACGTCATGACACGTCACGCCACGCCGTCGCTGCTACGCATTACATCTCAACATATCCGGACATCATCAACTGTTCCTACGCTAAATTTACTCAACAGAGACCGAACTATTGGTACTAGCTAAAATGTATTTACAATAAATGATTGTGCCTCAATAGAACAATACTCTAATAATTTGTAACTCTCCCGGAGCGGTATAATACAAAAAGTGCAGACACAATATTCACATAAAAGAATACATATCTATTATACACTTACTCGACTATTTTTGCACTTTTATATTGCCAGTTCAGTGGCTTAAACTCGGAATATCTCAATTTAATTAAGACTTCATAACCCATATCTATGTCGTCAACATAACTATCATCTTAACAGTCTGTGATTTATATTTACAATATCAAAGAGAAGGAAGAAAGAAGTATCGATACAAAGAGAATAGTACTTACTACTTATAATAGCCGCGTGCAAACAAACGTCCACCACCTATAATATTGTTTTCACTTTTACAAATGGCATATTATATACTATTGCTAATGGGTGTTCACAATATACAAGGGTTATTTTGTTGTTTTGGTACGTATTTACAAGTCTTACAACAAGGATGAACTCAAGACTCAGAATTACTAACGCTTAGTAGATATATGTTAAGACACATATGCATGCACTAACAGAACCGCGTGGTATTCCCATTCTCGTCAAATAGGAAGTTCACATCGAAATCAACGCTTCTCAACACTATCCAATACCCTACATAAACTCTATCAGCCAACAGAACAATAATAAATCTCCGTTTATCTTAAAACAATCCCGCTACCCCTAAACGACCTGCTTTATTGATCAAAACTTATGATTACACCAGAGGGCAAAACGATGCGATCTTCAGAGTTTCAGAGTTCTTCGGTTTATGCCGGCGATCAGGCTGGGTTAAAAATTTGGTAGTCATTGTTGGTCCAGCCTGGACGATTTAGCCGACAGCGACCGAAGGCTCTTGCGTGATTCGGCATCGGTTAGCACACATCACTGGCCCTCAGTGGTAGTTGTCGAGCTCCAGGGACGAGGAGTGTCTCTCGGCGCCGGCGTAGCTGTGCTGGCTGTAGTTCAGGTTGCTGAGCGACATGTCCTGCGGTACGTCGGCCGGCGCGCACTCCGCTTCAGTCGCCTCCTTGTCGCTCGCCTCCATAAACTCGATGATGCGCTGTGTCGCTTTGACATGAGCCACGATCGCGGCTTCGGCCTGAAACAGCACAATTATTTTCATTTAACGACACACTTGATGATTGTTGAAAGGAAATTGTAAATATTTAACGTAACATCATTTCTGTATTCCCCGAAAGGGGTATACAGGGACATACACCCACATTTCGCCAGTTCTGTTGAAGTCCCATGTAACAGACACAGCGCGGACGTGGTGCGGCGCCGCGCCGGCCGCGTGGCCCAGCAGGAGCACCATGTAGCGCCACGCTCGTGTGACGTAGTGTGTGTACTTACCCTGGCGGTGAGCGACAGGAAGGCGTAGTACTTGTTGAGCGTGGGCAGCAGCGGCGCGTACAGCAGCACGCGCGCGCTAACGGCGCGGGCGTGGTGCGGCGCCGCGCCGGCCGCGTGGCCCAGCAGGAGCGCCATGTAGCGCCACGCTCGTGTGACGTAGAGTGTATACTTACGCTGGCGGTGAGCGACAGGAAGGCGTAGTACTTGTTGAGCGTGGGCAGCAGCGGCGCGTACAGCGGCACGCGCGCGCGCACGGCGCGGGCGTGGTGCGGCGCCGCGCCGGCCGCGTGGCCCAGCAGGAGCGCCATGTAGCGCCACGCTCGTGTGACGTAGTGTGTGTACTTACCCTGGCGGTGAGCGACAGGAAGGCGTAGTACTTGTTGAGCGTGGGCAGCAGCGGCGCGTACAGCGGCACGCGCGCGCTAACGGCGCGGGCGTGGTGCGGCGCCGCGCCGGCCGCGTGGCCCAGCAGGAGCGCCATGTAGCGCCACGCTCGTGTGACGTAGTGTGTGTACTTACGCTGGCGGTGAGCGACAGGAAGGCGTAGCACTTGTTGAGCGTGGGCAGCAGCGGCGCGTAAAGCGGCACGCGCGCGCGCACGGCGCGTCGTGGTGCGGCGCTGCGCTGTCCGCGTGGCCCAGCAGGAGCGCCATGTAGCGCCACGCTCGTGTGACGTAGAGTGTGTACTTACGCTGGCGGTGAGCGACAGGAAGGCGTAGTACTTGTTGAGCGTGGGCAGCAGCGGCGCGTACAGAAGCACGCGCGCGCTCACGGCGCGGGCGTGGTGCGGCGCCGCGCCGGCCGCGTGGCCCAGCAGGAGCGCCATGTAGCGCCACGCTCGTGTGACGTAGAGTGTGTACTTACGCTGGCGGTGAGCGACAGGAAGGCGTAGTACTTGTTGAGCGTGGGCAGCAGCGGCGCGTACAGCGGCACGCGCGCGCGCACGGCGCGGGCGTGGTGCGGCGCCGCGCCGGCCGCGTGGCCCAGCAGGAGCGCCATGTAGCGCCACGCTCGTGTGACGTAGAGTGTGTACTTACGCTGGCGGTGAGCGACAGGAAGGCGTAGTACTTGTTGAGCGTGGGCAGCAGCGACGCGTACAGCGGCACGCGCGCGCGCACGGCGCGGGCGTGGTGCGGCGCCGCGCCGGCCGCGTGGCCCAGCAGGAGCGCCATGTAGCGCCACGCTCGTGTGACGTAGAGTGTGTACTTACGCTGGCGGTGAGCGACAGGAAGGCGTAGTACTTGTTGAGCGTGGGCAGCAGCGGCGCGTACAGCGGCACGCGCGCGCGCACGGCGCGGGCGTGGTGCGGCGCCGCGCCGGCCGCGTGGCCCAGCAGGAGCGCCATGTAGCGCCACGCTCGTGTGACGTAGAGTGTGTACTTACGCTGGCGGTGAGCGACAGGAAGGCGTAGTACTTGTTGAGCGTGGGCAGCAGCGGCGCGTACAGCGGCAGGCGCGCGCGCACGGCGCGGGCGTGGTGCGGCGCCGCGCCGGCCCAGCAGGAGCGCCATGTAGCGCCACGCTCGTGTGACGTAGAGTGTGTACTTACGCTGGCGGTGAGCGACAGGAAGGCGTAGTACTTGTTGAGCGTGGGCAGCAGCGGCGCGTACAGCGGCACGCGCGCGCGCACGGCGCGGGCGTGGTGCGGCGCCGCGCCGGCCGCGTGGCCCAGCAGGAGCGCCATGTAGCGCCACGCTCGTGTGACGTAGAGTGTGTACTTACGCTGGCGGTGAGCGACAGGAAGGCGTAGTACTTGTTGAGCGTGGGCAGCAGCGGCGCGTACAGCGGCACGCGCGCGCGCACGGCGCGGGCGTGGTGCGGCGCCGCGCCGGCCGCGTGGCCCAGCAGGAGCGCCATGTAGCGCCACGCTCGTGTGACGTAGAGTGTGTACTTACGCTGGCGGTGAGCGACAGGAAGGCGTAGTACTTGTTGAGCGTGGGCAGCAGCGGCGCGTACAGCGGCACGCGCGCGCGCACGGCGCGGGCGTGGTGCGGCGCCGCGCCGGCCGCGTGGCCCAGCAGGAGCGCCATGTAGCGCCACGCTCGTGTGACGTAGAGTGTGTACTTACGCTGGCGGTGAGCGACAGGAAGGCGTAGTACTTGTTGAGCGTGGGCAGCAGCGGCGCGTACAGAAGCACGCGCGCGCTCACGGCGCGGGCGTGGTGCGGCGCCGCGCCGGCCGCGTGGCTCAGCAGGAGCGCCATGTAGCGCCACGCTCGTGTGACGTAGAGTGTGTACTTACGCTGGCGGTGAGCGACAGGAAGGCGTAGTACTTGTTGAGCGTGGGCAGCAGCGGCGCGTACAGCGGCACGCGCGCGCGCACGGCGCGGGCGTGGTGCGGCGCCGCGCCGGCCGCGTGGCCCAGCAGGAGCGCCATGTAGCGCCACGCTCGTGTGACGTAGAGTGTGTACTTACGCTGGCGGTGAGCGACAGGAAGGCGTAGTACTTGTTGAGCGTGGGCAGCAGCGGCGCGTACAGCGGCACGCGCGCGCGCACGGCGCGGGCGTGGTGCGGCGCCGCGCCGGCCGCGTGGCCCAGCAGGAGCGCCATGTAGCGCCACGCTCGTGTGACGTAGAGTGTGTACTTACGCTGGCGGTGAGCGACAGGAAGGCGTAGTACTTGTTGAGCGTGGGCAGCAGCGGCGCGTACAGCGGCAGGCGCGCGCGCACGGCGCGGGCGTGGTGCGGCGCCGCGCCGGCCCAGCAGGAGCGCCATGTAGCGCCACGCTCGTGTGACGTAGAGTGTGTACTTACGCTGGCGGTGAGCGACAGGAAGGCGTAGTACTTGTTGAGCGTGGGCAGCAGCGGCGCGTACAGCGTCACGCGCGCGCGCACGGCGCGGGCGTGGTGCGGCGCCGCGCCGGCCGCGTGGCCCAGCAGGAGCGCCATGTAGCGCCACGCTCGTGTGACGTAGAGTGTGTACTTACGCTGGCGGTGAGCGACAGGAAGGCGTAGTACTTGTTGAGCGTGGGCAGCAGCGGCGCGTACAGCGGCACGCGCGCGCGCACGGCGCGGGCGTGGTGCGGCGCCGCGCCGGCCGCGTGGCCCAGCAGGAGCGCCATGTAGCGCCACGCTCGTGTGACGTAGAGTGTGTACTTACGCTGGCGGTGAGCGACAGGAAGGCGTAGTACTTGTTGAGCGTGGGCAGCAGCGGCGCGTACAGCGGCACGCGCGCGCGCACGGCGCGGGCGTGGTGCGGCGCCGCGCCGGCCGCGTGGCCCAGCAGGAGCGCCATGTAGCGCCACGCTCGTGTGACGTAGAGTGTGTACTTACGCTGGCGGTGAGCGACAGGAAGGCGTAGTACTTGTTGAGCGTGGGCAGCAGCGGCGCGTACAGCGGCACGCGCGCGCGCACGGCGCGGGCGTGGTGCGGCGCCGCGCCGGCCGCGTGGCCCAGCAGGAGCGCCATGTAGCGCCACGCTCGTGTGACGTAGAGTGTGTACTTACGCTGGCGGTGAGCGACAGGAAGGCGTAGTACTTGTTGAGCGTGGGCAGCAGCGGCGCGTACAGCGGCACGCGCGCGCGCACGGCGCGGGCGTGGTGCGGCGCCGCGCCGGCCGCGTGGCCCAGCAGGAGCGCCATGTAGCGCCACGCTCGTGTGACGTAGAGTGTGTACTTACGCTGGCGGTGAGCGACAGGAAGGCGTAGTACTTGTTGAGCGTGGGCAGCAGCGGCGCGTACAGCGGCACGCGCGCGCGCACGGCGCGGGCGTGGTGCGGCGCCGCGCCGGCCGCGTGGCCCAGCAGGAGCGCCATGTAGCGCCACGCTCGTGTGACGTGGAGTGTGTACTTACGCTGGCGGTGAGCGACAGGAAGGCGTAGTACTTGTTGAGCGTGGGCAGCAGCGGCGCGTACAGCGGCACGCGCGCGCGCACGGCGCGGGCGTGGTGCGGCGCCGCGCCGGCCGCGTGGCCCAGCAGGAGCGCCATGTAGCGCCACGCTCGTGTGACGTGGAGTGTGTACTTACGCTGGCGGTGAGCGACAGGAAGGCGTAGTACTTGTTGAGCGTGGGCAGCAGCGGCGCGTACAGCGGCACGCGCGCGCGCACGGCGCGGGCGTGGTGCGGCGCCGCGCCGGCCGCGTGGCCCAGCAGGAGCGCCATGTAGGCGCCCACCATGCTGTGCTCCATATGTGCGCCGGCACGCGCTAGCACTGCAGATACAATTCACTCGTTACTACACATCCTAGTACATAAAGGAACCCACCGTTAGCAGGGTATTCTGACTCAGCGCGCAGCAAACGTCCGGAACATTGGGACGCGAGACGATTTGCACCGCAAGGCTGCTTCATCACAGAGCTAAGTACTTAGTTCTGTGATAAAATAACAGAAATTTCGGAATATTACGAATTTCAGAATTATACATTAAAAGGAGAATGGACACCGAACCATAGGTTTCTGCCCTGAAGCCCAATAGCCAAGAGATATATACTTATAGAGGTATGAGGAACAGGGTGTAAAGTTCACTCATACTCTATAGAAAAGGGAGGATCCTCCGACCAGACGGGTGTTGTGTCTGGCGGGCAACGGCCCATTGATTCATGTCGTGCCGTTGTATCTATGCTAGTTGCGCGGTGAACTCTGCTTGCGCGATGCAGGATTTGCGTGACGTCAGTATGACGCGTTGTTTGCATGTGGCGTTGTAGATACCGCTACATCACTCCCCCCCGGAGACCGGAGGTCGATAGTGGGCTGAGTCTTGTATCTTGCGATGCTTGCCAGGCCAACTGAGGTTCCAGTGAGTCGGAACCGGTTGCCGCATAGTTCACGGTGAGTCGGAACTGTCTGCGAAGATGTCCCCAGTGAGTCGGGGTGGCGTTGCGTTATGCTCCAGTGCGTCGGATGTCGTACAGCGCCGGGTTGAGGCTGACTGCTGCGTCGACCAGGAGAGGAATTGAGCTCTTCTTGTTTGACCGGCCGAAAGTGCAGTGTGCTGTGCCAAGGTTGCTGATGAGGCTGAGGGTGATGACCAGGTATGCGCGGTCGCTGCATGCTGGTGGTCAGGATACCCGTTGAAGCCGTGGGAGCTGGCTGGCTGGGTGACTCGCCGCTAACGCTTGCGGGAGTGATGATGATGACGTCACGCTGAAGTATTTGCACGAAGGCTGCGCTGACGTTCATGTTCGGAGTCACCAGTATAGAGGTATGAGGAACAGGGTGTAAAGTTCACTCATACTCTATAGAAAAGGGAGGATCCTCCGACCAGACGGGTGTTGTGTCTGGCGGGCAACGGCCCATTGATTCATGTCGGGCTGTTGTATCTATGCTAGTTGCGCGGTGAACTCTGCTTGCGCGATGCAGGATTTGCGTGACGTCAGTATGACGCGTTGTTTGCATGTGGCGTTGTAGATACCGCTACATACTAATGGAGAGACCTTTTCAAGTAAAACCTTGGCTACTAACACGACTTTTGCCAATTGTTAGTCAGTTCGGAGTTAATGACCTAAGCAGGTGAAAACTTGGGCACCGAAGTAAAGAAAGCCATGGCGCCCAATAACCATAACATATACATACACCAATGGAAAGAGCCAAAAGAACGACTTTTGCCAATTGTTAGTTAGTTCGGAATTCATGACCTAAATGGGTGATGATAACATGGGCACCGAAATTAAGGATTTTTGGCGCCCAATAGCCATAAGATATAGGTACTCCAATGGAAAGAGCTTTGCTACTAATACGACTTTTATCAATTTATTAGTTAGTTGAAGTTTAGGAAAATATTTCGAAAAAAAAAAAATGTTTTACGACAATTTATATAACTAAAAGTTTCTTTCTTGCTTAATTTTGCATATAAAAGTCTAACGAAAATTCTACTGGAACCAATGGTATTCGAAATATACGGCTCAGAAAATGTCAAGTAAAGCGCAAACTAGGTACTGTTCTAAATGTGTAAATAAAAATATGTTTTCATGCTCAAAAAAAGCAGTGGAATTTACACGCCCATGTTATAATTACTATACCAATATTGACCATTTACAATAAATGAGAACCGGAAAAAACGATACGTACCGAAATATACCAAGTAACCGGGTTTTCTGCTAAAATGACTATAGAGACGAAATCATTTAGAAGAATTATATGTAGACAAGCAGAAGACCATAAACAAGAGGAAATCGAAAGCGACCTATTCATTTACATGACACCTACAATATCAAGTAAAGAAAAACGCGCTCTTACTCTACCTTAGGCTTAGCACGCATTGCGATTAAACGCACTGTTTTTTGGAATAGCTGAAAACGACAAACCGCGTGTACAAACACGCATTGTGTCTGGCGTTTACTCGATTTTATTTCAGTACAAACATGGATTTCTGGCGCGCAGCGTGTTGTGGGGTTGATTTTTAAAATTAGAAAACATCGCCGCTGCCACAGGTATTGGGTATATGCACTAACTGATCAAAGGCATTTGAAATGTAGCAAATATGTTTTTAATGATTTTTAAAATTAGAAAACATCGCCGCTGCCACAGGTATTGGGTATATGCACTAACTGATCAAAGGCATTTGAAATGTAGCAAATATGTTTTTAAAATCTTGTTTAGACAGCTAAACGTTAAAATTTTCGGCGGTTTTAAACCGCTTGTGTTTAATAGCAGTGCTAAGCTTTAAGAGTAAACTAGTCGCGAGGTCGAACTCACTGGTGGCTATGGCCAAAAAGCACGCTGTTTCACTTGGCTTCGTATCCGACAGAGCTAATATCAGTGATGAGCAGTTAGACGCTAGTCTACACGTACAACGTCTAGTTCTCATGCACAGAAACACCGTTCCGCACTGATAGGCGCGTAAAAAATTCGAAAAGTGCTTCGTAAAATCGAGATTTATGAATAAACCACTGCATAAATCAATTACAAATAAAGTTTATTGATCTCTTCGATAACTGATCTTTGACGGTAAGGACTTGGTTTTACAGTTCTTTTATTACTTATTTACACCCAAAGTTACATGAAAAATAGCAATAAAAACGAATATTTTGTTGGCTCATAACTTTTTAATGGCTTTTTATTTTACTATTATGTTTCCCTACAGACAAAATTAATAATAATTCAAAACGATATCATATTTAACTTTGGATGCACAATATCAGGCAGTGGAGTAATACTTTCCCGAAATTTGTGTGGAAAAAATATCGACTAGTGGCACCTTAAGCCCTTGGTATACACACGTTTTTCTTGCCGTGAAAAACTTCGATTTATTCGCCGAGTTTAGGCACGATCGTCAGTGTTGTATGGATCATTATAGAAGCTTGATGACAATGACAGACATGTTTTTTCTACGGCGCTGTTTATACGCCGTGTGTAAGCACGGTCGTCAGTGCTGTATGGATCACTATGGAAGCTTGTTGACAGACATGTTTTTTTTACTATGCCGTATACAAAGGGCCATAGATGGTGCGGCAACAAAATGCATCGTTAAGGGCCTAGTCTTCTATTGCACAATTTAAGAATCGCGTGCGGCGAGTCCACGCGCCGTGTGTCTGCACCCGGGCTCCCTGCAGTCCCCGCACTCATCCTACCTAGCGATATTTGACACGGTCGGAAAGTTGCTCTACTAAGTAATAATCAATATTTATTTATATTTGAATGGTACCTTGGCGGGGGTTGCTCTTCCTTCGCGCCTCCGGTTTTTATATAAATTCGTTCATGCTAGATAGTAATACCAAAAAACAAGTTACGACCGATGAAGATTTTCAGATGACAAAAAAATAACTCCTTAAATAAACGGAACCTTCTGACCAAAAAAGAGATGAACTACAGAAACAGACGATAGACCAAAGTTTCGATCACATATTATTATGGTAGAGATAATGGACAAAAAGCATTATCTCTGCAGGAAAACGTCACAATTGCCAGCTGCGGTCAATATTTAGGAGCCAGTCCCGATGGTATTTATAAACACAAAGATGGAAAAACAGGACTGGTAGAAGTAAAATGCCCACTTTCTGCAAAAAATATGCAATCTGAAGAAACGATAAAAGAAAAAAAAATGGAAATGTAACATTAGGAGAAATACGTTTGCGATTGACAAAAACCACGTCTATTATTTCCATACTCAGAGCCAATTAAACATTACGGAGATGGATATGTGCTTATATGCCGTATGGGCTGGAGTGGACTACTCAATGAAAGTCGAATAATATAAAAAGAGACCCTACGTTCTGGCACTACAAAATGGTAGGCCCATTGACAAAATTTTATTTGCATTGTCTGCTCCCTGAGCTAATTGATTCCCGCCTTAAAAGACCCGCCATAAATATAATTCAACCTATTGAGAAAAAAGTAAAAAGAATTAATAAGAACCACGTCTTTTACCGCAGACTTTGTGAAATGACAACACCCACAAGACCACGAGAATTATCAGAAATCTACCCCAATATAACCGTCGAGAGATGGTTGTATTCAAAATTGAAAAATTCCCTCAACGGAAAAAAAAAAAATGCGCTAGTCCCAAAGAACGCCATGAAATCGCTCACACAGACACTACACATCACATCAGACACAACACAACACAGACACCAACACATGCTCATCGCAGACTTATATTTTATCGCCTTCAAAGTATGCTCCTTCAGAAACGATACACTTACGCCAACGAATAATCCAATCATCAAAACATTTTTTTTAAATTTGGAATTGGTTTGCTTTTGACTCTAGTCTAGCTCAGAGGTGACAGAGACAAAGTCGACGATGGAGTGAGCTTACCCAGAAGAAGCCTATTCACTCTCTCTTTGAAGAGATTCAGGTTGTATGCGCTCGGTAACACATTTTTAAACGCTTTTTCCGGAATTGAGTTTAGTTCTCGCCGCGAATATTCTTTTGTCTTACCGAATGAAAACGGTGCCACGAAGTGGTAATTTGAGGTTAGGAAAAAGAAAGAAGTCGGCTGGAGCCATATCTGGTGAATAAGGTGGTTGCTCGATAATCACGAATCATGTATTTGTTGAGCTTTTGGTCAAAATTTTGTTTACAAAGATGGCCTTGTGCGAAGGCGCATAATTGTGGTGCAAAATCCAACAATTTTCTTTCCACAAATCTGGCCTTTTTCTTCGAATTTGCTCTCTTAAATGCCGCATAACGCTCAAATAATATACTTTATTTTTTTCGATTTACTTTATTTATTTCGAGCTTCTGACAAGTTGGTAACATCTGAAAAAGGTTGCCGAGAGCCAGCAGTGGACCTGTGAAAATAAAAAAGTCATAAATTATTAACAGAGTTTTCAGAAGTACCTATTAGTAAAAAATCATCGTACTAAAAGATATCCGACTTTGGTCTAAATAGCCCTAAAGTATAGTAGACTAGCGATCTAATACATAAATAAACACCAAAAACACAACCCACCCCATACATTCCCTTCACACACTCACCCCCCATACACACACCCCCACACACTCACTCCCCATACCTCATACAGATACATCTATCAACACATAATCACGCCCTCCCCACATACACTCACGCCCCCCACACACGTGTAGATATCGATACCCAACACTTTTGCGGAGTTTCGCTATCTAATTTAATTTGACCCTGTATACGATATTATCTAAACACGACGAAATACAAAAAATAAAGATTTGATGATTTTTTTGGGGCCAATGACCGCTGGTAGTATTGTTACTTGAAGTGTGAGTTGATAAAATCTGTTTCATCGTGTTGAGATATCAATATCCATCACGTTTGTGGAGTCTCGCTAGCTAATTTAATTTGACCTTGTAGTTAGGCCCTAAACATGAATACTGTAAACAGTTCTACTTACCTTTGGATTCTATTTCTCTTCATCAATTCTACGTTTGAGGCCAATTTTCTTTTTCTTGTACAGGCATATTTTTTTTTACGTTTACGATCCATTTTGAAGTCAAATATTTACAAAACTATTACTGATACACAAATATTTACAAAACTATTAAGTACTGATATACAAATACTTACAAAAAACTCGAAAAATTATATACAAAAAATAATAAAGTAGAGCAACTTTAGATACACAACAATGCGCATCCTATGTTAGAGCAGGAGCAAAGTTAGAGCGAGAGGGAACAGTTAAAATTCGTCGTGGACCACACGTCTGAACGCTCCGACCGTACAGTGGCCACTAAGAAATTTCTCTCTCAATTCTTGTTTATAAACCCCTTTTTTGTAGGTCTTTTGAAAATATTACTATTGTTAGGGTAAGGTGATTTAGGTGCTATTTTTTTTTTTGTATTTGCTTATTGAACTCTTGGCATTAAAATAATCTAATTAATACATACATACGATGCATAGTTATTATGAAAAAAACCGTTTATTAAGAGATAAAAACAGAGAATTTTGATGAAATTGTGGCGTCTAAATTAAGAAAATGGAATATAATTAGAAAAAACTAATCAGCACATTTTGAAGACGAGAATGTTGAGATAAATATGTGCTGAACAGATTTCCAAATTAATTCTTCATTGCCCTAAACTAAGCGCCCAAACAGAACTCGAAATGATGTTGGGCGCGAAAGAGCTGTATTTAACGCTTCATTTACCTAACTTATCCCATCTAAATGAACTTAAAAAAAATAACTAGCTATTACTTATATTGTGGTTATTTATGTGCAATAATAAAATTTCATGTTATATCATTGCTTTGTTTAAAAAAAAAAATACAAAGTTGCGCAAATAATTCGCCGCGAGTGAATTTTGCAAGACTGCAGCCTTAACCTAACGCTTCGAAACTATGTATCTAGATGAATCTTGAGTATTACTTTATTCTGCAGAATTTTCACTACGATTTTTTTCCCCAGGAAATATCTTATTTTCGGGACTAGTTTGATTTACTACAGTTACAATGATTAATGAAAAACACTTACACTTTGCAACAGTCTCATCTATGTCGTCCTGAGATTGCTTCTTCTTGTCATTATTATCGTCCGGCTCCTTTTCACCGTCTAGTAGAGCATCGGTATTTTCTTCAGCCCGCCTATAAAAATAAAACATAGTACTTGTAATTGCTCCCTAACGGAATGGTTGTCGAGAACCGGTAGAAGGAACTTTGGCAGACCAATGGCCAAGTGGGTGGACATCCTACAGAAGACTGCGGGGAAGACCTGGAAGAGACTGGCACGGACCAGGGCATGCATAAAAGGGAGGAGGCCTGTACTCATCAGTGGCTTGAACAAGGGTGCCAATGACGACTTGAAATTGATACATCGATACATTTGTAAAGACAGACTGCAAACCAAAATTGCTTGTGATAATTTTGTTAGAGCTCTGGAATCGTTTCTTTTATTGTAGAGGCCTCTAAATACTTTACTGTCGCCTATTTGTACTGTCCAAAAACAGGACACGCGTCCTCAGGCCGCGAGTCCGCTCGGCTGCCCGAATTTCCAATTCCGGATTGAAGGACTTAATTTTGCAGTAGAAAAATAACGTTAAATTGAGTGGGGAGAGGACCGATACAAATGAAAAACAGACTAAATGTTACTTCAAGATACGGCCTATGAATTTTTAATGCTAGATCGAAGAACAAACTTAACGTTGCAGTTGAAAAAAATATACATTGTTCAAATATTCTCCCATACAGTCAATGCTCTAACTGGAAATGTATGTTTATAATCGCAATAACTTCAAAGTTGTTGTGATGTAACTACAAATTCAATTCGGATTTTTCTTTACTTGTAGTGGAAAACAAATCAATGGGACTCAGAAAACAACCACTCATCTTACAGATTTTGATTTATTTGCGAGTGTAAAAATATGAAGCATAAACCGCCGTTTTTCTATTGTGGTGACTAACGGCCGAACACTATAATCTATTTTCAGTTAAAGACAGATTGCTACTGATGATAGCCAGTATAATCATATCTGTCCTTATGAATAAACAATATTTATTTGTTCAAGACTTAAACCTATTCACAATTATTGTACATTTAAATTATACTTTGAACTTAGTGGTAAGATACAAGACATGTGCAACTGGGCTTAAACTAGGAGGACTTCTGTGTTGTAAGCACCAGTTACTTCCGTCACCACCGTGATTGAGCTGCCATTATAAGTATGATGCGGTGCAAATGTAAGTATTATATTATAATATTATTAATTTATTAATTACTATCGTGAGTGTGCATGTGTGTATAAACATAATTATGTGTGTGTGTGTGTGTGTGTGTGTGTGTGGTGTAATTGTGTGTTTTCGTGTGTGAATGGGCCTGAATGGCTTTATTTTATTTTATTTTTTTATTTTATACTTTTAATATATTTTCAGTTTCAGTATTAATTTTGAGAGAGAAGGAAGTTATCTATGGTATGTTTAAGTTTTTTTATCGGTAAGTTATGTAACTACGTCGACGACACGGTTGGCGCAGTGGCTAAGCGATCGACTGCTGCGCTGCGTGTCGCGGGTTCGATTCCCGCACGGAATAAATATTTGTATTGTCTACAGGTAGCTCTTCCAGGTCTGGCTGTTTGTGTATGTGAATTTAAATTTTTGTAAACGCACCAACGATGCAGGAGTAATTCCTAGTGTGTTTAGTTTTAAAAAAAGTTATACTTATTTTATTACAAGGGTAGGTATTATAAAGGGCCCATGTAGCACGATTGTCTCGATTGAAAAAGTCTGTTTTACATGGTTTCAAGTCAAAAACCAGGTCCTTACTGTGTTTGTTTTTAGCCTTTTCGAGTCGTTTATGAAGCCTTTATGGCTTATAAGCAGAACCCTCCTGATATAAAGTTGTTGAACTGTTAAAACCATACAATCCTTATAAAGCTGCTCCGTTGGATGCTCGATGTTATTTTTGTGTATTACTTTGAGAACTGCTCACTGGGCTCTTTCTAGATTTAATATAGAGTTTTGTGTGTACTCCTCCATATAGAGATACAATATTCCAGTACTGACTGGCACAGGGAGGATAAGATTGTTTTCAACAGGTTCGAGTCACACACCCTGCGTAATTTCTTAAAAACTGTTATAACTTTCTAACCCTAGAGCTTAGTGCAGAACAGTTCTCAGCCCGGCGTTTGTAAGAGCAGCAACCTCTGTCCATGTATTTCCATGGACCATTATGTAGATTTAAATTACATATCTCATTATCAGTGGCGGTACCTTCATAGAAGCCGAAACGCCCGGCTTGCCCTAATAAAATCATAATTCACAACTACAAACTTACTTAAACCTATCAATAAATAAATATATTAAAAAAATACCAGTCAATGAACTCGAACACAAAAATTAATAACTGAAAATCAGCCAATCCCTCAGTTGGGCGTTTTTTTATACGTTGAAAATCTGTGGACTTGCCCTAATTTTGACCCCTAGGCACGCCATTGCTCATTAATATTAGATTAGAAATAAACTAGGACCGAGCACACTCCCCTGTGGTACACCAAAATCTATATTTAGACTATTACTTATGTATTTGTCCATTTTAACTATCTGAGTTCTATTAATAACATAGTCCATAAGTAATTTAAGAGGGTTTCCTCGAATCTCTATAATCTCCCATCTTCTCCACCAGCCTGGGGACAGAGACACCAACTCTGTGCGTCAGCAAAAATAAATGCATAGGAGTCTTTACTCCTATGCATTTATTTTTGCTGTTTAGTTCACCTGCAATATGATCTGTTAGTTTTATTACTGCATCCCTCTGTAGATTTCCCTGTTACGAAGCCGTATTAGTTTGGAGAAATTAATATATTTTTATTTAGATAGTTTATTGGTCCACTATTCATGAGTTTATCTATTATTTTGGAGAGTATTGGGAGTACAGAAACTGGCCTATAGTTGCCGACATCGGCGCTGTCACCAGACTTATAGAGATTGGATGGACTACACGAGTTTAAATGTGCGGGAATGTTCTCAAGTTAAAGCTTAAGTTGGCAATATGAACAAGAACAGAGACCAGAATATCTCTAGCTAATTTAATTATCTTGACAGGTATATTGTCCCAACCTCTAGCGCAGTCTTCTCTTAGGTTTATAATATTTTGCTCAACTTCCTGTTTATTTGTTTCAAGCAAAATTAATGAGTTACACACTTGTGGGTCTTTACTATTTGTTGGAAAGTCGTTAATTGCATTTATCTTGCTTGGTAGGGTTGTACTTTGACAAAATAGTTGTTTACACTGTTTACAGCCTCCTCTGGGGTTTCTTCTAATTTGAGTAAGTCTAAGTTAGGTTCACGTGTTGAATTTATGTTTGTGATTTCTTTGACTAGCTTCCAGGTTTCATTTGGGTTTTTTGTATGTTTCCTTGAATGTCGTCTCACAATCAGCAATAAAGGCTATCTGCCTAGCAACAAAAATAGTTATCGTTTCATAAAAGGTCTAAAATAGTTATTAAAAAATAGTTATCGTTTCATAAAAGGTTCTATACTTGTCTCCTGCCGTGCGTTCCGTTACAAATTTTTATAAAAATCTTCTTTAACCTTTTGACCGCCACAGTCACATGACTTCAATTTTGATATCAATTTCAACTTGATATCTCCACACTTTCCTGAGAAAAGGTTCTTGTTACACAGACGGACAACGAAGTGAGGTTAGAAGGGTTTCGTTTTTTCCTTTTGAGATATGGAACCCAAAAAGGAAATCTTAATTTTAAAATCTTACCTTGCGAGGTCTTCTCTCTTATAGAACAGATCTACAATGAGGTCTAGCGCGCTGACGCTCCGTGATATGATGTCGTCTTCGTTGTCAATACGAATGCGGACGCTCAGCAGCCTCTGCGTATTTGGTTCGTTGTTCTGGACTAAGTTTATTAAAAGCAACAGCACCTGGATAAGACAGAAACATTTATTTATATTGTCAGTCTATAATAATAATAATAGCTGGCTGATAGTGCCATGTACTGGGGTCACTATCCCACTTTAATAACAAGCAAAGAAACAAAAGACGGTTTTGGTAGACGCATATCAAATCCATGCGGATAAGGTGATTCGCACACTGCACCGCATTACGCAGCGGGATGCGTGAAACGGAGCCAAATTCTCCGCACGAAAGCATGTTTTTATTGAATTTGTATGTAAAAAATCACGCGCGTTGGCACGTTATCTGCGTCCCGCTGCGTAGTGCGGTGCAGTGTGCGAATCGCCTTAGGACGAAATTCGATTAAATAAATCATATAGCAAGTCATGAAAAATGTTTGTGTGCACTGTCACATTCATGGAAATAGATTTTTATTTATTTAGTGTAACAAAGAATAACTTATACTTACACAAACACTAAATTCGAAGTTTCTGTTGTCAGGAATGAAGTTTCCTTGGTTGTTCAGTATGATGAGACAAGTCTCCATAACTGATTGCTGCTCACCGATCACTTGCGCTCCAAGAGACACTGCAACAAATATTGGAACATGAAGTAGGTAGGTGATTTTGTTTTAATGTAAGTAGTTTTTACAGGGCGTAAGTAGATTAATATTTCTATTACAAACTAATTTCCAGAAAGGTCTACCTAGTACAAATAAATAATTACAATGACAGGAGGCACATTATGATTGTGGCTTACTTAAAGGTCTTTTTTTGGTAGCTTGTAGATTATTGGTTCGAATAAAAAATGTACTGCGCAGCGGCGGCCCAGAGGTACCGGCGCCGACTTACGAGTTGTCGCCGTTGGTTAGAGCCCAAACAGGCATGCATCTTACTTTTTGTAATTTATTACATCAACACTTCTCTCAAAACGTACGGGCAAACAAAATGGGTATGTCCTAGAACCAAAAATTCGAAGATAAGTATGTGACATCTGCACTGGATTACAGCTAGCCCTTGCACACAGACGTGGCTAATGTCCTAGAAGGGGAACATTTCGATTATTATTAACTAGCGCCCCGTCCCTTCTTCGATGGTTTTTACGACTTGACAAAACCTCGAGATTTATTATTTTAGATACATTAACTTTCTGGAATAAATTCTCTAAGTGACGTTGAAAACCGCATTAAAATCCGAACGCGGTCATACAGACAAACAGGAAAAGTGACTTTAATTTTTGATCCACCTAAAATCTGTCTTTTACTTTTTCACGCCTTAAAGGCTAAACGGATTTCGATGATACATGGATAGACCACAACCTGGGTTAGAATAAAGGATACATTTCATTCCAGTAGTTCGTCCGCACGGCATAACTTCCGATCACAACACGGGCGAAGCCGCGGGCAAAAGTATTATTATTATTTGGTTAGACACACTAGCAGATAATTAGCTGATGCGTGTGTGTGCGTGTGTGTGATAGCTTGGAGATATTTAGTCTCTCCAGTCGATTCCCGAAGCAATTCAGTGTGGGAGCCGTCACAACATTTTCCGGGAGCCTATTCCATGCAGTTACAAATCGCTTAGACAAGAATTGCTATAAGGCCTTTTTTTATGAATTTTACCATAGCTTTAGGGAATACCCACGCAAATGCGTGTTCGCATTCAGTGCGTAAAGATTTCAAAGGCTGGTATGTATGTAAGTAGGTATGTATATAGATGAGTAGTCACCCGAGGTGCCGAAGTTGTGCGACAGATTGAGCAGCACTTTGAGCGCGGGCAGCGCGGCGTCCAGCAGCGGCGCGCGCAAGGCGGCGTGCGCACGCGCGGCGCCGCACCACGCGCGCAGCACGCCGCAGATGCTGCGCGCCGCGCCGCCGTGCCCGCCGCACAGGTACACCTGGTTGTCCTCGTTGGCTTGCGTCACCTGCACGCAGACACAATTGCGTTATACCTTTTGCATACATTTGTGAAAAAAATAATGAATCCCTTTGACCTCGATGGTTCTCGAGTAAGACTAAATTCTAGAATTCTATTAGGTCTCTAATGAGGTGTATAAAAGAAATTTCAACGAAGTAATATCGTGGAAGCTGACATCACACCATGGTCGTGACAGAAACGGGCGTATGAACTGTAGTAGAAAATTGTTGAAGCTTAATCATTTGTTTGAGCAACACGCTAGTAGACTTTTGACTTTGAAACTTTAGTTGTATTTATTTATATTAGGTACTGTTTTTATTGATTTAGTGATAAAAAATACATGCGTATTCCAAACTGCCCCGTTGGTCTGGTGGTTAGAAGCGCAACTGCTGAGCTTAGGGGTCCTGGGTTCGATTCCCAGGTCGGACAAAAGTGTTATTGGGTTTTCCGTCAGGAATTTCTTAGTAACAGCCCAGAGTTTGAAAGTTGGCAGTGACGTAAAGCTGTTGGTCCAGCGCCTGATCTCTCTCTATGGTCGTGTCGGATTGCCGTCCCATAGGACTATGAGAGTAAAGGAACAGGGAGTGCACCTGTATTTACGCACACTTGTGCACTGTGATATCTCCTGCGTACCTGGCTAATCTCCGTTCAGTTTGGCCACCGTGATCTAAATCGTTCGGGAGCCTATTATTACTACAAAAAAAAAAACTTACATTCTCCAAAACCCGCAGGCACCTATCCGCCTTTCTTAGCACTTCAACATCAGCGCTGGTCCAGTTAGCGACAGGCGTGTCAAGTTTGGCGGCACAATCCTGTATAGTGCGCACGATGTGGTCAACACCTCCCAACACACGGAGCTCTTCTTTGAACCATTCGCCGGCGCGTTTTGACGTCAGCGAGAGTAACGTCTCCATGGCCAAGTGTCCCACCTGAAATGGGGTTGATGATGTAAATTTTTTAGACTAACTTTGAATCATCTTGTTGATTCAACAGATAGTAGATATTAGTCATAAGACAAATTAATAAAGATTTTCCTTGTAATAACCAATTTAAAAATTATTATTTCAAAGATGTCATCTGTTTCCTGGTTCTGCTCAAGTTATCAATTAAATTATTACGTTCCTGCTTAATTATTACGTCCTTAAGACAATATGGGCGCACAAAGACTTAAAAAAGATGACCTATCTTAAAATAAATATGATTTTACAATATTATTTTTGTGTCAATGCAGTTTTTGTCAGCATTGCTTTATTCGCAATTCAGTTCATATCAGATACAGTAAAAAAAAGAAAGTACTCACAGTAATATTTTCTAAATCCAAGTGCTGCGCTTTTCCTTGGCTCTTTATTTCCGCACATAACTCCCGAACCCTCTCTTGGGTCTTTGTTAATTGAGCCGAAGTCAATCCGCAGTCATCGAGCGCATTTCTAAAAAAAAATATTGTGATTAGTATATGCTTCGCGACAGAACAAAATAATAATCATAATTTATGTATTTGCAAAAAAAGATTATACAAAAACAATTTAAAAACTATTAAGCTATTATAAATACAATACAAAATAGGAGCATCTGCAACCGAACTAGGTGAAATCTATATCTCGGCATGCAGCGCCAAACCTCTCAGTATGTTATTTGCGTAAGAAATCTAACAAGAAGAATTATAATTAGTAGGTAGAGCTGTCTAACAGTAAGTACTTAGCAATATTTAGAATGAAGAATATGAATCGCAATATAGCAGAAACCACAAAGTTACTCCGTGGCAGAAACGACATGCAAGGTTGAGATGGCTACATGGCGAGATGGCTTGATAGAACATTGGACCACCACATTGAACACAGTAGTGTTAAGTATTGAGACCACTCCTATAATTGTTTTTGTCTATTTAATCCTACTAATATTATAAACGTCAAAGTTTGTGTAGATTTTTGGATGTTTGTTTCTCATTCACGCGTAAACCGTTGAACAGATTTGGATGAAAATTGGCACATAGATAAACTATTTCCTGGATTAACACATGATACTTTTTATCCCGATATTCCCACGGGATCGAAACTTACGCGGGTGAAACCATGGGGCGCTGCTAGTCATTAATAATTGTGACGTCCTACGCGTTTAAAGTCTATCCTAGACAGAGATGGCACAACTAGCATCTGACGTCACAAGACAGCCATATTAACTTCGTGTCATTCCGTAAAATGATCGTTTTGCGTGAGAAGGATAGAAGAATAGTTTCACTAAGGGCTGATTTTTCTAACACCAGAAAACTTTATCCGAGGAATAATTTAAAAATTTTGACAGATCTTCCATACAAAATCTGTCAGATGTAAATTTTTTTCTATGAATAAAAATTATCTGTCGATTGAAAAATCAGCCCTAAATCACATCACACAAATCGTCTTTTTTAGTAATATCTTTAAAATAACTACATATTACTAATAATAAAGCTGAAGAGTTTGTTTGTTTGAACGCGCTTATTTCTGAAACTACCAGTCGGCTTTAAAATATCTTTGGTTTTGATTATTATTTGGTTAGACACACTAGCAGCTAATTAGCAGATGCGTGTGTATCATATAGCTTGGAGATATTTAGTCTCTCCAGTTTTCAGTGTGGGAGCCGTCATAACATTTTCGGGGAGCCTATTCCATGCTGTTACAACTCGATTAGACATGAATTGCTTCAAGGGCTTTCTTTGATGAATTTTCCCATAGCTTTAGCGAATGCCCACGAAAATGTGTTTGCATTCAGTGTGTAAAGATCTTGAAGATTGATCTTGATCTTCATAGTGTTCGGTAAGTATTTTGTACGTCTCAATGAGCCTACCCCTTTGTCTGCGGTGTTCCAGTGTGATAAGGCCAAGGTCTTTGAGGCGTTGTTCGTAAGGTAGATTACGCCTGGTGCGAACCATCTTGGTTGCCCTTCTTTGTACATAATCAAGCAGCATGATGTCTTTTTTTAAATAAGAGTCCTAGATGACATTAGCATACTCTAAGAGTGGTCTTAGGTCTTGTACAACTTGACAAATGTCTTAGGCGTCAGGCACTTGAATGCCTTCAACGCCTAGGTCTCCATGTAGGTATATTTTTGATAGTACAGTAGTCAAATACCCTGTATTGGTAAACTGCAAAGTGATTGAACTTACTTGTGTGATGCATCAGATTCAAGTAAGTTGAGCATGAGTTCAAGCGATTCGCGATCCAGATCCATGTTGAGGCGATCTTGAGATAGTACGAACATCACCATTGCCGTACACAGACCCAAGCTCTGCAAAGAAAATGCATGTTATTAGCATTCCGTATTTTTCCACACATCGTGGGCACTCGTGGTGGGCTGCTTTTCAACATTACTACTAAAGGCATAAGGATGAAAAGTGGTCAACCGCCATCGTCCGCAGTCAACCGCGGAAAATGGCGGTTGGCCATTTTTAGGGTTCCGTACCCAAGGGGTAAAAACGGGACCCTATTACTAAGACTCCACTGTCCGTCTGTCTGTCACCAGGCTGTAACTCATGAACCGTGATAGCTAGACAGTTGAAATTTTCACAGATGATGTATTTCTGTTGCTGCTATAACAACAAATAAAACAGAATAAAATAAATATTTAAGGGAGGCTCCCATAGAACAAGTGTTTTTTCGGCGTTTTTGCCTTGTGGTACGGAACCCTTCGTGTGCGAATCCGACTCGCACTTGTATTCATTTAAGTTGTTAAATGTTGCATGTAAGAATTAATACAATACTATAATATGTTTATACATCATAATTTTTGTATGTTTACACATTTATCAACTTAACATAACATAGACAGATGATAGATGGATGGATGGATAGACTTATCCAGCAGACACAAAAAAAGTTATTGTAGGTCTATAATTTAAGCATACATCATAATAATTATGTTTGCCAAGTACTTGTGTTCGAGATAAACTCAATGTAAACAGTGATTTATTGATGCAGAATTGTTATATTATTAAAATTTACAAAACAAGTCTGTCCTTGTTGAAAATAAATCAATTCTTACAATAAAATTGTGTATGATACCAAAACAATGAAAGATTTTTAAAAGACATACATTAATAAATAAACTCACGCCATCTTCCCATAGGGGTTGTCAGAAACTACAGAATGCCACCTGATACGTTCCTTACACACTCCTTTTGCTTCGTTTACGTTCATACATCTGGTCATACATTCATTTTTAAAATAACCTAGGTTTATTTCTTTAGATATAAATTGAAGCTGGCAATAATATCTCAAAATTATTAGTAGATACTTTACAAACATATTTTCTACAGCTTTGTAACAAGTCAAAAACTTTCAACAAACTGACCTGATCATCGGTAGCGTCATGTAGCGCACTGAAGAACTTCTGCACGGTGCCGTGCGCCCGCAGGTGCATGCGGAACGCGGGCGCGGTACATTTGCTCGCCAGTGTAATCGCAGACAGGCAGCGTGTAGAAATTGGGTTGTTATCCTGCAAGAAACAATCCAATCATAAGGAATTAAGGAAAAACAGGTACAGTGTGAATACACTGTACCTGTGTTTGGAGTGAAACAAGCTTCAGCAGAAATTATGCAAATGATTGAATAATCATTTGCATAATTTCTGCTGAAGCTTTTTTCATCCCAGGGAGGACCTCTGTTATGCAAATTACAACCTTAATGTACACAATGTTGTTACTGTTCAATAAACCTCTCAAGACTTATGTCACAAAATAAGATAACATTATTTGCTGTGGATGGGTGACCATCTTTACATACTGTGACCCCTCCGTGCCTCGGAAAGCACGTTAAGCCGTTGGTCCTGGCTGTCATTTGTGGATCTTTGACAGTCATTATGGGTAGTCAGAAGCCCGAAAGTCTGACAACCAGTTTTACCAAGGGGTATCATATTACCCAGTACTGGGTTGTAGAGGTCAGTTAGGCAGTCGCTCCATGTAAAATACTGGTATTCAGCTGCATCCAGTTAGACTGGAAGCTGACCCCAAGATAGTTGGGAAAAGGCTAGGCAGATTATTAATTGCTAACATGCTCCACCCATAACATATTGTAACAATGCAAGTAGTAGTTTGCATGAAATACGTCCTAACTAATATTATAATTGCGAAAGTAAGTTTGTTTACCTTTTCACGCCTAAACCACTGAACCGATCATCCTGAAATTCTGCATATACATTGTCAGGTGTACAGAAATGGACATAGGGTACCTTTCATCCCGATAAAAACAAGCCCGAGGAAAACAACAATAACGTTATTATGATAATAGATGGCGCCACGTGTCTTTCCAACGGGATCGATACTTATGCGGGTGAAACCGCGGGGTGCGGTTAGTAAGTTCATAAAAACTATGAAAATTATAAAAAGTAGGTGTTTAAATTACCTGTAAGGCATCTAAGAGATATTCCACATCATCATTGAATTCTTGGAACTCTCCAATTTCCTGGATCTGATGTGCCTTCTTCACATTTCTTACAACTGTGTAAAACTATAACAGAAAAATAGTTTAGGAATTAACTGCTCAAACTAGATGTTATTAATTACATCAAAATTATTCAAATTAAGTTAGGCCAAAATTTTCCTTGAAACCCTAAACTAAAAAAAATTATATGATAGAACAAGAACCTCTGTGCTAATATGACATACCTCTTTGGCCTCTTTACTGCACTTGACACTTGTGTAAGGTTTCACAGTTTCAACAGGATCATCAACAATTGGATCCGGGGCCCTATACCGGGTCACTCTAGTCAATTCTTCTGATACTTGACCCGTTTGATTCCTCACTTCTGCATTCTCAGCAGGCTCCGGCCTTGGCGTCTCATTTCCTTTCTGTAAGTACAACAATTACATGGCTTTAACAAAAAGGCTGTGTATTGTTTCATTATGTAATCAAACCATTATATTTTTACTATCTACTTGCAGTAAATTCAAGGTTTATTGTGCAACACAATAATAGTGATAGTAGTTTAGAAATTTCTTGAAAGAATTTAATAGAATTAAAGAATCATACACCACATATATCAGATTAAATTGTTTTGCTACAATAGATAAGTCAATTTTTCATTTACATTTTCACAATATTATGCAATAAAACAAATAATGCAGTAATAAAGATAGCCATCAATTCAATCAGATTGGAAATGTATTTGGATAGCAACAAAACATAAAAAAAAGAGATAGACACTTACATCATTAGCCCATTCATGTCTGTACAGATGACGTCTCTTCCTTGCTGGCAGCGGTGATGGATTGTCATTCACAAGTGATTTACTCTTGAATATTGATCCTTTCTTCTTAGTAATAACTAATTTAACACTAGGCTTATCATCATTCTGTATGTGATCTTCTGCATCATGTATACCTCTGGGGGATTTGAATACATCTTCTTGAAGATGTTTCTGAACCTCTTCTTCAGAATTCTCATTAGGACAACTATTGTAAGCTGAATCTGAAGATTGAGTGTTGGCCTGGGAGTAAGTTGGAGTGTTATTTGTATTAAATGCTTGAGCAACTACCTCATTAGTCTCCTCCTCCTGACCAGCCTCTTCATTAGCTGCACTCTGATCTGCTGTTCTCTCCTCCTGAGGGATCTCCACGTCATGATCAGGGCTTGAATTTTTATTATGCTTATGTTTATGCTTTCTATGAACCTTGACCTTAGGAGTATCACCATTTTTACCACTGTCATTCCCACCAGACAATATGTCAATTAAGTCATTCTTCTCTATAGGAATTTCATTTTTCTCAATAACTTGTTCATGCTCTGGAGTGGTAATTGAGGCAGCAATATCAGCTAGTGTTTCATGCTTTTTCCTAGTCTTTCTCCCCTCCTTTTTAATGTCACTTACAGTTTTAGTTCCATGTTTATTTGGATAACCAGCTGTAAGGACATCTAAATAATCATCATTTTCACTATAATTTATATTGGGCCTGTTTCTTCGAGCTCTTCCTGTAGTACTCTCTGGGGGCTTTGGTTCTGGTGGCAGCTCATTTGGTTGAACTTCTAGTCTTGGGGATTTAATAACTGAACCTGAATCCAGTTTAGCTAGCTGGGACTCAATTTCATCTCCTGGTAACACTTTGTTCTTTGATTCCTTTTCATTTTCTTGTGATGGTGATGCAAGTGTTTTATAAAGGTCATACACATCTGTCCCAGGCTGTGGTGAACTCAATTTCTTTAATGGTTCATCATCAGAACTTTTGTGATGACGTTTATGTGACTTATGATCTTTTTTATCTTTCTTCTTTTCTTTTTTGCCTTCTTGAGTGAGACCAGCACACTTGATTGTAATTTTGAGACCTTCATGCTTTGGAGAACATATTGTTTCCATAGATGGGCTCTTCTTGTGATCAGATCCTACATCAGAATGAGTATCCAGAGATGAATGCCTGTCAGAACTGGGTGATGTGAAACCTTCATTTGAATCTGTACTGACAATTCTTGATGTTCCTTTAGATATCCTCAGCACTATAGGTGGTGGCTTACGTTCCTCATTTGTTTCCTTACTTGTTGAAGGACTTGTAACATCTGCTTTTACAACAGATGGACTAGAAACTAGTGGACTGGCTTTGGGTGATGATACTTTAGGTGAAGACAGTACTCTTGGGTGAGCAGACTCATACCGAGTAAACTCGGGGATAGGGCTGTTACTACCATCTTCAGCATAATTAATCACTTTATCACGATTGCGAACAAGGTAACGCTTATTTGGTGGTTGGTTATTTTCAGCTGGTGCATCTTCTTTTTTAGAGGCTTTTGTGGCCACTGTGCTCTTTTTAGCTTTAGATTTTTCAGAGTTGCGACGAGGTAATTCAGGAGATGATGAATCTCTAGTATAAGCCCTGTTTCTTTTTGTTGTCTTCTTTTCCTTACTATGTGAGGGATGTTCAGGTGACAATGGGGCAGCAGGTACTGGTGGGGCATATGTGATCTGTGGAACTGGTGGGTAAGCCTCTGCATTGCGAGATTTGAAGAATTTCTTGGGCTTTGGTGGTGGTTGCTCAGTTTCAACTGCTGGCACTGTCAGCGGACTGTTCTGATCTTGCACAGGCTTTTTAAGAATATTGCTTGGATATGCTGAAATATGAAAACAAATAAATTGTAAATAAACAATTCAATGACAAAATGCTACAAATAATGACCGAGGTACCATAGACAGTAGAATTAGGTAGTTACATTCATTCAAAATGAATGCACTTTCACCATATTTTGGAAGTGGGTATTGGTAGCAACTATCTAATGAGAATTTTGTATAAGGAAACACAATAATAAGTAAGTTAAGGTACATGACTTCAAGGTTGTTTATAAATGACAAATGTGTCAGTGAACGTGCTTACCGTAAGGTGCACTTCTAATCGACGTGAAGCTTGTGATTCCCCATTTGCCCACGGTGCCCGCCGAACGAGCGGCAGTTGGGCAGTTACTGTTTTCTCTAAAGAGAGCACTATCCAGCGGCACGGCCACGCTACCGCCTCGGCCTCTGCCCCAGCGCGACATGCTGATAATTTCATCAAAAACGATGACACCTGCACCGACTCCTAATCAATCGTCTAGGCAAATGTCAAAAAGAGAAACACATGTCCGTTCCCAAATACGAGTTGTGCTTTTGAGTCACTTTAAAAATTTACGGATATCACTTTTTGAACCATTATTAGACTTTCACCAAATAAAATGAAAACACAACCCATAGAGATAACACACCCGCCATTTTTACAGGAGCCCAAGTACTTTTCCCTCAGATGGACTCAAATGCGTAATCAACCGACTTATTAGTTTATCACGTTTTTACTATTTCCATGATAATTATCTGATTCTCTTTGAACGTTTGAGGTAGATCTATAATGTTGATTTAATTATGAGTAAATGACAAATAGGACACAAATTGCGATGTTGTCATCTCATAACACAAAAGACGC
Organism: Luperina nickerlii; assembly: GCA_963855955.1. NCBI lineage: Eukaryota > Metazoa > Arthropoda > Insecta > Lepidoptera > Noctuidae > Luperina > Luperina nickerlii. The sequence goes on from OY979674.1 coordinate 13,379,039, forward strand.
CATATTGGCTAAACACAAGAAGTGATTTCAACAACCAATAGAAACTCAGGAACGGGGAGAGAACCATAGAGTTTTTCAAACGAATCAAAATATTGGCAGAGGCGAGTTTGTTTGCAGTCTATTTTTATATTTTCAAAGATTACCAAATAAAATATTTGTAGGATATGTAAATAAATTATAATTTCTTTACTAAATATTGATATTTGTTAATTTTATTCAATTAAAACTAAAATACTGTTTTATATAAATGGCGTTCTTACCATAGACAAAGTAAAAGTAAACCGCGCAAACTATTAGGCCGTAGGCGTGAGCGGGAAATTTCGAAAACAGTAGTCCACGCAGCGCTGGCTAGCATCACATCATCATATCACATGAGTAGACAATGTGCCTAGCATCACTGACCTCTATCATAAAATGTATACTACAGGTCAGTGGCTAGCATTGAGATTATTACAAGACTGCCCAAAAAAGTAGTGTTTTAAAATTTTCAGGGTTCGTATCAAAGTCAAATCATTTATTTCAAACTTTTTGCAAAAAAAAACGGCCGTTTCCAAAAAAAAACACTACAAAGTGAAAAATAAGTTTAATTTCAAAAGTCGGTGTCAATAAACGAAAATACAGAAACAACGACACCGACTTCCGAAATTAAAGTTATTTTTCACTTTGAAGTGTTTTTTTACGAAGTCGGTTGTTTTTTTTGTAAAAAAGTTTTTATTTTTCACGTGCTATGTGAATATCAGTGACAGTAAGCTATTAAACACATCTGCCTACCCCTTTAAAGGGTACAGGCGTGATGTTATGTAGTGTGATTGCGTAAACAATGCATACTTAAGCTAAGCAGCAATCGCGGTTGATTTGCTGGCATTTATTGAAGAGTTCCGTTGTCTGTCTCCGAAACTCATCATCAGATCTTTACGAAATTTAAATGGGACCATTTCGGAATAAACCTCGTTTGAACAAAAAAAATATCCGTCATATAGACGGATATTTTTATTAACATAACTCCCTCATATATAATGAGGGAGTTATGCCCGAACATACATAAAAAATATATATAGGTAGGTAAGTATATAAACATCCGAATTGATAACCTTCTCCTTTTTGAAGTCGGTTAAAAATGCAAAAAAATAAATAAAATTTTAATGTTCAACAGTGGTTAATAGCCAATTCTATTTATTTGTGGGTTTTTTTATCCACCATAACATCTAAAGGCCTGGGCCGATTGCGATGTTTATGGCATTTTTTTAGGCCGGGAGACCATTTCTTTTGGAAACGGCTTATTATTAGATTGTTTGCCAAGGGAGTAAACAACTATTTTGAAGGCGAGAGTGTTTCTTTGAATCCAGAGCGGAGCAAATGATCCTCGAGCAGAATCCCGAACGCAGCGAGGGGTTCTAAAGTAGAATCCTGAGCGCAGCAAGGGATTCAAAGTAAGTCCCTCGAGCTTAAAATAGTGTTGCTACCGAGTTACCGAGGTGGACAATCTACTTTTTATCACCCTCTATGTAAAAATAAGTACTTACGTGCCAAATAGCCCAACTTAGGAATAAGAATAGTACCTATACGTTCATTTATTTACATACAATTTTGAGTAAACAATTACGAACGAAGGCTTACGTTTTTTTATGTTCTCACAATTTTTTTTTTATCTGGCTCTCGCGTTTTACTTTATCATACAGTCTGTAAAGAGATCAATTACCTACGAACATTGTATGAATAAGCCAAGTGTTCATAAAATGTTCGTGATTGATCTCTTTGGTGATTGGAACTTACTAACAATATCTATCCACATTCCAAATTCAAATCACTTTTAGTCCCTAGGGATTAAAGAGCTATTTTTGTCCCTGTTTACGAAGAATACACTAGCTCTTTTTAAATAGATGTGATAAAAAATAATTGTATACCTACCTACATACCTACTAGGGATCTACATAAAGAGGAACAAACTAAGTCTTTATTTCGAGTCAGAAAAACACTTCAGCTATGAGGACGTAGCTTTGAAACCACTTAGTATATTTTTAATAAATAACTGTGTAACTATCTCCTGGTAATCCTGACCAGCACCCTAATTGCGTAACAGCACCAATCACAGTACCAATAATTTTGAAGGTTATTGATAATCCATTGCTTCATAAGTTCGGAAAATATTCTGCTCATTAACGTAATTATCGCAATGAATGATGTTGAACTGTCAAAATGAAGGTCATTCCTACCTGTAAAGTTTGTTACGCAATTATCCCGCTGGTGGTAATTGTTAATTGTAAAAGAAATCTCTTATAATTACCTACACTAGTTTACAACATTCTATTCTATTATATTTTTATAAAAAAAATGGCAAGCAAAGCCGATGTAGACCATTCCGCCAACAATTTGAGTTGGAAAAGCAAGTCTTAGTGTGTATGATAAAATTATTATTAAATAAAAAAGAAAATAGTACCTACTCATGTACTTATCTACCATGACATAAGTAGTTCACTTACCTGACATTGCTTTATTTTTAATTATTTTTACCTATTGTGGTACCTACCTATAGTAATTTTATTCTAGGTGCATCGTCTTCATATACAATTAAGTAGGTAGGTACCTATATAAGTAATGTATACAAATTATTGTAAAATATTTTTAAAAGAGCAGGTAAGTAGATACGTTGGAGTTTCTTGCCCATTCTTCTCCATACGAAACTACCTTTTGGAAGGGGCGACTAGAATCAATAATTCTATTTTTTTTGTAAACTTTGACGTTCAAAAGTGCCCTTATGTGACTATCTATACTTATATATAAAATTCAAAGTCCTGACTGGCTGATATATCAACGCACAGCCTAAACCGCTGGTCCTAAAGACATGAAATTTGGAGGGTGTGTTCTTTATGAAGAGTAGGTATCCACTAAGAAAGGGATTTTCGAAATTCCACCCCTAAGAGGGTGAATGGGGGGAGGGTGAAATTTTACGATCGAAAAATTTAAGATCATTTAACTTATTGCATTTTTGCTTAGAACAGCATGCTATAGTCGTATAATGACGTTTTCAAATACCTAATAATAGAGCAATTGTTTCACATATTGAAAGTAACTTAGTTATCGAAATAAGTAAGTACCTACTAGAATTAAGTTTTCTTGTAGACAACCAACTTCGAACGGACTTACAATCGACAAAAGTCATCATAATAACAATTAATGTTCTCGTAATCGACTGGAGTAGGTACCTATTGCATTGTTCACCTGCTCCTCAAATCTAACTATCGATCTACCACACTTGCATTGGAATCCAATGTTACGGATCACAAGCCTGTTCACTTATCTATAGGTCACGTTAATCCAACAAGGAAAATAAATAATGTTATCACCCGCCAAGATTACGAAGCCATTATTGTTGAGCTAGAAAACACGGACTTTATGATAGGTACTATACCTACCAAATTGAATGACGTGAACATGTGCACTTCTATTTGATTTATAGATAGGTATTGTTAGATCAGTACCTAATTACAAAACATTCGAAGCAGGTTAAAATTCCCAGGCAAAAAAGAACAATTAAGCCATGGATGACTCCAGGTTTAATGTGTGTAAAAAATAGAGAAAAAAATGCACATTATAAAACAAGAAAAACTCGTGATAACCTAATCCTGAAAACGAAATTTACACGGTACCTACAGGAATTTCTGTAGATAATAACTTTGAAAATAAAAAATAGCTTACGAAACGACAGAATTAGAAAAAACAAGAAATAATCCCAAAATCTTATGGAATACAATTATACAAATAACAAACACAAAATACCCAAAACAGCCCGCTAGAGCTGCTCAAATTAGGATACCTACGATCCTAAAGCTTCCTTAAACGAGGTAAATCACATCCTTAGTAATGTAGGTAAAAAAAAGTTTGGCTGCACAAATTATGTTACAGGACAGACAATAGCAGCAAGTGATCAATGTCCTTCTATTCAAATTAAAAACAGTACCTACTCATAACTCAATTGTCAGTTATATTACCGTGTTGGAAGTAGGTAGATGAAACAGAAGTGGAATCTCTCATTTTATAATTAGGTACGCTATGAATGCGCCGATGGTTGGAATGGAATTTCGTCCTTAATGTTAAAAGCATGCCAGACATGTATTGGGTTCCACCTTTCTCTGTAATTGCAGCCTTTAAACGGGTGTATTTCCGGATGCCCTAAAAATGAGAAACACAATTCACAAGAGAGGTGACAGAAGTTGTGTTAGTAACTATGGGCTAATTTATGTTTTGACGCCCTTTCCAAAATGCTGGAGAGGGTCTTAAAAAATTATCTAAGGAATTTCCTGCACAAACACGACATCATTGCCGAAAACCAATACGGTTTTCGATTAAGAGTGCCGACGAAAGATGCAGCTTTAGACTTTACGCAACAGTTTGTCAGGAAGCTATACAATAAAAGAAAGTGCCTGGGGATCTTTTTGGATCGCCTTTGACACAGTTTCTGTTCCCAAATTTATTGACAAACTGGAACGAATTGGTGTGCGTGGATTACCACTTAACATTTTTAAAAGTTACCTCAATAATCGAACGCAGCTTGTCAAGGTTGATGCTTATTATAGTGACGAGGTGTTAATAATATGTGGCGTCCCCCAAGGTAGTATATTCGGCCCCTTACTCTTTCAAATCTATGTAAACGATTTTTGCAAGATGAACCTGCCTAACTGTCACATCTACGCGTGCGCAGACGACACACACATAATCCTCGTTTACGGACCTATTTGGGACATGGTTAAGACTACTGCAGAAGAAGCCCTGACCAAAATAATGAAAATTAATGGCTGAACTCTAACCTTCTGACACTTAGCTTAAGCTTAACCAAAACCACTTACATCCCATTTGCAATCCGACTTAACACGAGGCCGTCACATATGTACCTTTAGTATTACAGCTCACTCATGCTCAAATCCAATACCATTTTGTGACTATCCAACTCTTACTAGATCTGACAATATAAAATATCTCGGAGTTCAGATTGATGATGGACTAAGATGGGACAAACAGATTGACGCCCTTACCACAAGAACAATACACCTTATAGGTACACGTCTTTAAGTCACTGAGAGAGTCGGCCAAACTTGACACTCTGAAGATCGTGTATTATGCTCTTTGCCAATATGTTATTAGTACCTACATTCTACCATTCCTCTATCAGTGCTTTTTTCAGTTCACGAAGCTAGATTGGAATTTCGCTGGCGTACACGTCGTCCCAGCTCGTCAAAGGCAAGCTCGACGGGGTTTCATGTTTGGGCTGCGTGCTTGCCATTCCATGCGTGTGATAGCGACATCTCAAGGTAAACAAACACTATCCTAGCTGTATGGGGACGAGCGTTATCTTGCATAAAGATGGTATCACGCCCATGTTTACTAAAAATAGGCCAACATACTCATTTAAGATTTCATTCAGTATCTTTCTGCAGTTAAGTACTATTTTAACTGCATAAAGATCATTACCTACTAGCATGATGCGGGTTTCGGAAGAAATTCCAGACACCACGTGTAGGTATGAAGCCTCCGTCGAATGGCACTTTCTCTTCAATGTAAGTTTGGTTATAGCGCTCTCCTGATCTTCTGTAGACACTTTGCTTGTATAGCATGAACCACGACTCGTCCGAAACCATTACTGTTGACCAGTCGTCCAGAGTCCAATTCATGTGTTCTTCTCTAGCGTAACTCAACCTTGAATTTCGATGCTGCCTTTGGAGTTTTGAATCATTTACATTTCAGCAAGACGCGGGCACACTGTACACGTGCTCCCGCGCTGCCATGCACTTTGTTCGGCCTGTTCCTAGTCTGCAAATATTAGATCCAGTCTCTTCAAATCGCTGGACTACTCTTTAAACCGTTGATAGCGACACACCAACAGTTCTCGCTGTAGGTATACCTAACGCTGACTGCGCCCGTCTTCAAGCATTGTCAGAATTCTGGTACTCTCTTCAGGGGTTATTGGCATGTCTTTAATTGAATTTGATCAGAATAAGTAATGAATTTCTGCACAATAAATGCCATATTAAAGCAGGTTGCAGACCAAGAGCTAAGCTAAGTTAGTCTAGCTTAGCTCGCTAAGCTGAGGTACCTAATTTTTCATACTTCTGTTCATAGTTTGCAGTCTGTACACAAGTATAAAAACCTACATCAGCTATGCGAGCTAAGCTTGACTAAGTTAGCTTAGCTCAGGCCTAGCCAAGTTACAAACAGTCTTACAACCCGCATTATCAACAGAAACAAAAGTAAAAAAGCAAATACCTAGTTTCAAAGCACTTGTATAGGTACAGGTCCGTGTTTCAAAGTTATTCAAATTATAAAAAAACATCTCTAATTTATTGGCTTTTAATACAATCACCAAATCGAAATAAAAAGTTTTATATAACGTTTGTATATTATTTTTTCAGTAAAATATAGACGAAAGGTTATTCACTCGAAAGGCGATTTTTGTTTTTTTTTAAGATACTTAATAATTAAATTCGTAATAATTATTAAAGTTTGGAAATACCCACTTTTAAATGAGATTTAAAAAATGAACTCCTGTTTGGGATCATTAGAAAATAGGTAACCCTATTTGTTTAGGACCTACAATTTAGGAAATTAGTGCTACCTACTCATTTTTGCAACAACACACATTAACGTGAAAGAAAATGTCAGTTTTAAATTTAAACTATGAATTTTATCTCTTTTTGATTGATCTAATTTGAATTTAATGGATAATCAAATATATCAAAAAGTCTCTGATTTTTTTCTATTGGAAATAACGCTTTCTGACGCAGTCTAAAAAGCACAGATGATGTAAACCAACCCAGACTACAGATTGATTGTAAATAAAAAAAAACTATGGAATGTGTAGGTAAATATCTCCCTAGTCCCTTTGAACAGACACTCCTCAATTGTTGTAACAGTGGTACAGTCTATGTACCTACCTAATAAATTTTGTGGCCGTATCTACACTGTTTCTCAAAATGCAGGATGTAACCTAGTTTGGGAGGCAGGGTTTTAATAATTTTAGTACAGATTTTACAACAAACCTAATTAACTGTATCTTGCTTGCTTACCCACTGATTGTTGCTGTAAATTCTATCTATTAGTAGGTACGCAAAATACGCGCATTGACGTGGAGTTGCGGACACCAGTATTACCTATTAGGTACCTAAGTTCTATCTATAATGTTTTATGACTAAACATATATTTAATAAGCACTATTCTGTGGAGGCTTGTACATAGCTTGTCGTCAATTACCTACCTCACTATTTACTACTTCTGTAAGTATTTTTGATAAATATATGTAGATATTATTATCTATCACTTGCCATTAATAGATAGTGCAAACTAAACTTTGTCGGTTTGCCATGGACATTTATTATAAGCTATCGAAAAATAATGCGTTAAATTGGAAATGGTTTGTTGCAGTTCAGTTTTCGCCAGTTTATTATTTCGCGAGCTATAATATCAATAAACTATCGATGTTTAGAATTATACGTTGATATACTTTGCTGCAAAAAGAACGGTCTATAAAAAATGCGATATCTTATGAAATATGTGAACAATCCTTTTAAAATAAAAAGTAAATTAACTTAAACTTAAATTTATAACTTAAATTAAAGTATCTACATTTCATTAGAAAAAATTGGAAAATCCAAAAGTGTACGGCTCATATTGCTCATTTGATACGTATAAAAAACCATAGATAGGTATAGATATATATTATATTAATTAGTTTTTTATTAATTATAATTAAACTACCTACTTTGAATAAAAGAGTCATTTTCAATAGGGTTCCTTATAATTATGTGTGAAAGAAATCAATAACAAAAAATTGACTCAATAATTGATTTTTTCGTAAGCTCCAATGTTTTCTTCAGGTTGCACACTAAACATGATTGACGGGAATTTTTTCAGAAACATTTTGATGTTTTTTCGTTTCTACTGCATTAAATAAATTTTTGAAAAGTACAGAATTAATCTCCATTAAATTATCTATACAAGGGTATATAAATTAAGTAGGTTCTGTGTATTAGCAGGAGTATAACAATAGAAACAGTTGCAGAAAGGAGGCAAAAAAAACTTTTCAATCGTAAAGCACTCCCTCTCGCATTAAGGCTCCTTCAAACACGCGCGACACGCGATAAAATCGCGCGCGACACAAAGACACCGCAAGTCGCGCAAGGAGTGGTCTTTGTGTTGCGCTCTAAGACCACGTAAGTCCAAAGAATAATTGTTTCACGAAATCATCATTCTTTGGACTTACGTGGTCTTAGAGAGTTGTGTTGATGACTTTAATGATTATAATTCTGTAAACACATATTTCTTACGGCCGCGATTCATATATTAATCAACGTACAACTTAATACTGACCAGCAAATTGCAAAAAACGTAAGAAAATTTGAATTTTGCGGGCTACCTTAGCGCTTCCCCTTAATGTAAAGTAATGATTAACGACTGTTAAATGTTGATTCGAAATCTTGCATCCTTTGTAGGTATTTTTAATGCAATGAAGAGGTTCCTATGCATCTAGATCCGGTTTTCTGCATAGGTATATCAAAAATAATGTTCTCTAAGATCCCATATTATTCTATCTTAGTTCTTATAGGGGAAGGTGGGGTAAGACGGGGACTTTAAGGTATTCTGTAAATAAAACCCTCCGTGTTTATTGCACAATGTAGGAACTTTTATTAACAAAATAATTAGTCTATCTTCCTTTAATTCTAATCAGTCAAAACAAAAAAAATCAAAGTCTTCTCATAGAAAAATCAACTTGAAAAAAAACCAACATTTTCCCATCTTGCCCCACCCATAGGGCAAGACGGGGTACCCCGTTGGGTAAGATGGGGTATAGAATATATTAATCGCCGTTATCTTCACAATACGGGCAGATGTGCTTAGCTTCGTCATCGTTATCGTCCACTCCTGCACAGCCACAATGCGCTCACTTACCGCAAGCCTGGCAAGTGATCCATCCTTCAGTAGACTCTGAATACAAGTCATGGCAGTACAGACATTCTGTATCTTCGTCATCTGATGACTGAGCTTCTTCGTCAGCTTTCTTGCTTCTTTTAGATCTTTTAGTTTTTTTCAGGTTCCTTTTGTTTGTTACCTTTGATTTCGGTTTCTTACTGTTGTCTCTCTCTTCTAACTCTTTTTTATAAGGAGAAGCAGTAATAATAGCTGTTTTTCCTCTTCTTCGTACTTGTCTTGGCCTTTTTTCGGTCATCCGTGGATACGGCATTGACTGTTTCGGGCTAACCAGACAAAATGCTGCATTATCCAAAGAATCATTTACTGTTAAACCAACCCCGTCTTGCCCGCAATTAGGTACCCCATCTTTCCCAAACTGGACTCTCAAGTTGAATAAAATTTTTTGAGGTTATAAATCAAAGCAAGTCGGAACGAGTTAATGAATTTAGAATGGCAAAATAAACAAAGATCGATAAAAAAATATGTCACACAGCTTGTATACCATACATTATGAACAGTTACGCACTTAATTTACTTCAAAAATTAGATAAAACCACTAAAAATACCAAGAAAGTACTTACCAACTCTCAACGCGCCCACTTGCGACAAACTTTTCGTAACACTGACACCTTCTGATAAACACTAACAGATGGCGTTAAAAAAACTTTTCTAGCGACACTGTATCATCTGTTTTGGTATGGTCCCCATCTTACCTCGCTACCCCGTCTTACCCCACCTTCCCCTAGGTACCTCTTCATCTATGTAGGCACATACACTTATTTATTCGAACGCGTAAACGTGGGTTGCCATCTTTTAGCGGGGCTCATGAAATTGGCAGGGTTGTAAAAATAGCGCTACGCCATTCGTCGGGCCTCAATAAAACTGGAAGGTCCCAACGACCCTCGCTTTATCCCCACACGACCACTTTAATAGTTTTTCATTACTCAAGTAGACGCCTATAAAAAAGAGAATAAAGTTTGGCAAGAAAATTGCATGGCTTGCATAATGCTTCGTGCCTATGGTGCGCCTTGAGATCGTAAATTTTATACCAAACAAAATTGGATTTGAAGATTGTTTGTCCGGAATTATTTATGACTATAACAATGGTGGTATGTGCATGTGCTGTTATAAAATATCTGTAGTTAACACGAGGTAGATATATTATGATTGTGTTGGAAAGAAAGAATAAGCCAGGTTTTTAAACGCAAGGTTTTCGGATTAAAAGAAAAAAAATACTGCTATAAATACCTAGTTAAGGATAAATTCATTTTCATTTAGGTATCTATCTCAATTGGAAGAAGCTCTCTAGGCAAATACATTTTATACATGTACTCGTACCTAAGTAAAGTAACGCCTGATTCGGAATCTATCACTTATCCTAAGTATAGGTACTTAGTACAAATATACCTACTTAGGATAAGTTAGCTAAGATAGATAAGCTGGGCCCGCGTGGTGGATTACGGCCCACTCCCTCTCGCTGAGAGGAGACCTGTGTCCCAGCAGTGGGAACATTATAGGCTGATGATGATGATGATGATGAGGATAAGTTATGGATTCAGATCAGGCGTTACTTTGCGGAAATCTATGACAGTACCTATACAGTACCTATAGGGGCTTTGCAGGACCTAAACGCAAAAAACGCAAGTTTTAGAAGCAATAAAAGTATATGATCGACTACAGTAAACAAAATTAGAACAATAGAAGTACTTATATGATCGACTACAGTAAACAAAAGAAGAAAAAAATCATGCAGATGATACCTCTGAAAACTTTCTTTTTACAATAAAAACCATACTAATATACCTACATACAATCATTCTGATTTTTTGTCAGATTATTCTACAAGCAACATACTAAAACTCTAGTGTTTTAATTTTTTAGTCCAAACAATAGATTTTTTGTAAATAGATAATTGCTTCGTATTTTACAATAAATTACCAGCGTTATGTCATCGCACATCTCTTTCTTTTCTATGCAGTCAGACAAAGACCGCGCTTTAGGTCAATTTAGTTTTAACTCTGCTTAACTAAAGCGAAGCCTGGATCTAGTTATTGCGGAATCAAAACTAAAATATTTTTGGTTATTCCATTAATCCCCATTGACGTCTCATAGAGTTCATAATGGGGATTAGTGGAAATATTTTACATAAAATTATACTTACTAAGTTAGGTCAATAGCGTAAGCAGAGTAGCAGGTACCTACTTAGATTTTTTCCTCGTATCGAAAATAATCCTATCGCTCCCCCCACCGAATAACATGGTAATGTGGTACTACGACAGTTTTCGTTTTATTGCATATTCGGTGTCTAAAGCATTAATTACAATCTTGTAATTTTTTTTGTATTTTTTCTATGTATATTTATAAAAGTACAATAATTTCAATGGTACCGTAATGAACATAACAACATTATTCCCTTAAAATCTAAACACACTTTTCGCACGAATAATACCATAACATGTTATTACAGATCATGCAATCGTTAACTTTTTCGGTAAGCGACGATTACCATTATATTCGCGTAAGAAATGCATGCCTTTTTCCACGTAAAGTATAAAACAATTATATTTGTGTATTATTTTTGTTTACAATATAATAGAAACGGCTTATTCGATTTAGATGCCGTTTTCACTAATATATTGTAGTAAGCTTCACTTAACATTTAGTGTTTATTTCATGTCAATCGGTTCATAAATAAAAAAGTTATGTCAATTTAAAGAATCACGGCGGACATTTTTAAGGTATACTATCAGAGTACGTACATGGACGCGCACTCTCGAGGCTAACTGATGAACAGCGTTTGATATTTGATCTGGTGAGCGTTGATTGTACTTTGGAAGAAATGCTATTTGTAGATGCACCCGGTGGAACGGGTAAAACATTTCTTACGAAAGTTATTTTGGCGAAGGTACGAAGCCAAGGTAAAATCGCGCTTGCTGTCGCTTCATCAGGCATAGCAGCCACATTGTTGCCAGGTGGGAAAACTGCTCATACAATGTTCAAAATTCCGATCGATTTAGACCGCACAGAAAGCCCTGTTTGTAATATTTCAAGAAACAGCGATAAAGCTAAGGTTCTTCGTGATTGTAGCCTTATTATATGGGATGAGTCCACAATGGCCAATCGAAAAGCAGTAGAAGCAGTAGACAGAACGTTGCGTGATGTCAAGCAAAATGATCAACCCATGTATGGCATTACTATGCTTTTTTGTGGCGATTTTCGTCAGACTCTCCCTGTAATACCACGTGGAACAAGGGCTGTTGAAGTTAGAGCCTGCCTAAAGAGTTCTCGACTGTGGCATTACATTATACCTTTGCATTTGACATTAAATATGCGTGCGCAAATTAGAGGCAACGAAAATGCTCAAGAATTTTCAGATTTGCTACTTGAGATTGGTAACGGTGTGTTACCGCAGGAACAAGGAAAAGTTGTTCTTAATGAAAACCTATGCAACATAGTTTCATCAATGCGAGACCTCATATCATCTGTGTATGGAAACGCAACGCAAATACCAACTTGCGAAAATTTCTGGCTTTGCGAAAGAGCTATTTTGACGCCACGAAACGACCAAGCAGCAACAATAAACGCTGAAATTTTGAGCTATGTTCCGGGGGATTATGTTGAGTATATCTCCATTAACAGAGTCATGGAAGAAGGAAAATCTACAAGCTACCCAGTAGAATTTTTAGAATCCCTCAGTGCTCCTGGACTACCAGCACATAAATTAAAATTAAAAGTAGGCGTACCGATAATGCTTCTTAGAAATTTAAGCCCCCCAAAACTTAGCAATGGCACCAGGTTAAAAGTGACCAATTTACAAAGAAATCTGATAGAAGCAGAGATTTTAACAAGGTGTGGAAAAGGTAAAAGTGTTTTCATTCCTCGGATTCCTCTCATTCCAAACAATTTTCCATTTAGTTTTAAACGAGTCTGAGAGAGAGTATGTTTTGCGATGACAATTAATAAAGCCCAAGGTCAGACGCTGAAAGTTGTAGGTGTAGATCTAATTATCAGCTGTTTCTCGCACGCTCAGTTGTATGTGGCTCTGTCACGGGTTAGCAATCCTAGGAGCCTGTATGCTTTCATCCCCGATGGCCATACGTCAAATATCGTATACAGAGAAGCATTACTGTAAAGTAAATTTTTAGCTACCCAAACGACGGTACCTATATGTAATTCAAAATACATATATGCTGCCCGAAAAGTCACTATTCCACGCTGACGAAGTCGCGGGCACAGCTAGTTAATAAATAAAAGGACTGATTATGATAAATAATAAAACCTTTGTTTTATTTCATAAATTTTAATAAAACGCTATTATAAATTATCCAGTATTAATATCAACTTCCTCTATTATTGTTATTTTTCTGCAAAATCAAATAATAAGTACTGGATTATTTAATAAAACATGTATTTGCAACATTATATTACTGTTAATCTTTTGACACCACACATCGACGAATATTACTGTAATGTAATATTACATTATACACTATCGCTTGGATTTCACACGAATAATATCGTAATATCATATTGCCGTTAGGTTTTTTGACACTGTATTACAACGAATAATACTATAATGCATTAATATTGACTACGATATTGTTGCGTTTACACGCGAATAATATGGTAATGATGCGTTGCATACTATACTCTTGCCATTTAATTTCAGTAACATTATTTTTGTGAATAACTTTATTTTATAAAAGTATTACAAAAAAATCATAATATAAATTAGATTGTAAAAAAATTAGCTTTATTTTGACGTTTAAATGTCTACCTTACGATCTACCAGTGCCGAGATATACGCATAAAACAGTTTTTTATTTTTCCTGTAAAATTTTGATTTATCGATTACCATATTATTCGGTGGGGGGAGCGCTATGAACCTTGGACATGGAAAATTATGACCTACCTACTTGAAGCATTAGGTATCATAAATTATAAAATTAAACGTTTTTTTGTGATTATAGTACCTAACTTTGATTTCAGATCTTGGCGTGCGTTGGAGACAGAGCGTGACGGCATGTGAACAGTAACAGCTCCTGGCTACAGAGATTCTGAAGACGTTGAAGTACCTACCTACTAGCTCTCACTGCGAACCCAAATCAACTCAGTCTATCGCAGTCCACTGCTAGACATCGGCCCAGGCTGCGCCACAACACCCTGTCCTGCAGCTGTCCTCCGCCTTCCGCGTATCGGCAAGCGTAGCGTGCGACGCCCCCCAGCTAGATGGAACGACGACCTTAAGAGAGTGGCTAGGACAGACTGGAGAAAAACCCAAAAGTGTATTAAGGCTTCTTCAAACAGGCGCGACACGACACGCGACACAAAGGCACCGCAAGTCGCGCAACGAGCACCGCCTTTGTGTCGCGCGCGATTATATCGCGTTTCGCGCCTGTTTGTAGGAGCCTTTAAAATTAAATATTAATTTATTCTATATGGCATGATAGGCACCGAGTCCTTAAAAAAACAGTTTTTTTTTTCATATCCTAATTTACATTATCGAAATATTGCAACAAGACTGCTTCTTTCTTCGCTCTGCCACATCTTTCCTTTTTCTATTTTATACGTTCGCTTGTAAATTCAGTAGGTTTTCTACTGAAAAAACGACGCGCGACGGCAAGAAAAATGCATAGACTGTTGTTAGACCTAATAATAAAAATATCATTAGTATTACCTACACATAGAGATTTTTCGTGAAAGCACGATTGTTATCACGATTGCATTAATTAAATACCCAGTTTTATTGGCATCAATGCCATCAATATAATATTATCTGTCACAATGCACCATTGTCACAACAGTACCTACCAAACAAACATGATTTACGCTGTCGTAAATCTTAAATTAGCGGTTTACGTGTCTTTTACGACGTTGGACGTAAACCAGAACTAATCAGTTCACTAGATCGATGTTTTCCCATCACACCAGAGACCCTCTTGCAACTTTTATGTACTATGTAGAATTTATGTAATTCCAGGGTGAAACGAGGGTGCTTTCATCGTTAAAGTTGGAGCACCTAAATGCATTATCTGACAAAGCAAATTTTGTGAGACATAAAGCTAGATGTGATCAAACATAATGGAATCTTACCCCTGCGTACATATTTTTGGAGTGGTATTTTCAAATAATTATCTGAAACGTAACAATGAAACGTGTAAACGTCACCAGTTACCTACGTTGAAATATGCCGTCCGAATATAGGTTTGCATTGCAACATGTATTAAGGTGCCACTAGTCCATATTTTTACCCGATTGCGCTAGAAGGAGGGTTATGTTTTTCGAGTGTATGTATGTATATATGTATCTTTGAAACGCTTCGAGTGTATGTATTTATATTTCTTTGGCACGCCCTGTAGCCTAAACGGTTTGATCTATTTCAGCTTGAGAGGTGCCGTTAGATTTGTCTTAATTGTGAAAGTGACACTGGGTATATAAAATTGAAAAAAAAAATAAAATGGCCCCCAGGTATTTTACGTGGACGCCGTCCATCCGCATTAATAAATGACGACAAATAATTATATGTGATTATTTATCACAAATTATACAAGTGGCAGCACAAATGTGTGAGGCCGAAGGAACACCAAAACTAAGTATTTAATAGTAGATTATGCACCGAGGGGCTAAAGTTGTGTCTTATGTCACGGGCGTCATATTGAATCTCGAGCGCAATGAAGGATTCGGGATTTAACTCCCGAGCGCAGCGAGGGAATTAAGAGTTTAACTCACGAGCGAAGCGAGGGAGTTAATACAAGAATCCTGAATGCAGCGAGGGATTCAAGCTAGCCCAAGGCAAAGACACCTTTAGCCCAGAGGAGGATACTCTACTTTTTACACCTACTGGGAGAAAATAATAGCCATAGTACGAAAAACAAAGTATTTATTAAATAAACAAACAGTAAGAATAACATATTTAGAACTAGTTAGTTATATGCACGTCCATTCCTTTTAAAAAATGGTTCGTAGTTATCTAATTATTCTTACAATATTATGTCTTCGAAAACATGGCAACGATATGAAGAAGCAGTCGTTATAATTTTGTAGGAAATCGAGAATATCATCCACGCGTAGTAAGGGTATCGAGAATAACTTTCCTCTTTCTGGCACCAATGGGTGTTTGTTAGTACTATACTGCCAATTTAGCTGAGCATGTGAGATTCCAAATTCAAATCACATTATTGACCAGCGGGTCATAATGAAATCCAGTACAACATTATTGACCAGCTGTGCCCCCGGCCACTAATGACTCACTTTAGGTTAAGGTTGCTTGACATATAATTTGACATTTTCGAGCAGGTGGTGTGAAAAGATTTTTTCACTTCTCATGCTCTGAAAGTGCTTTTTTGTGCAGGGTATTATATAGGCTGCACAAAATCGAATTTTGTGCACAAGGGCATTAACGTATCTACTCATAAATGTATTATATTAAGGCATAGAAAATGAGCCATACAGCCAAATGCAATAAGAAGTTCATAGATAGAATTTGTTATTATATTATAATATTTATTTTAATTTATTTTGCTTTATGTGTTTTTTAAAATATAATAGATATTAAAATTTTAATTCAAGTACGGTAGGTTAGTTGATTTAAGAAAATTATTATTACAAAATTAATTTAATAATAGGCTGTATAGGTCTGCAGCCTAATAACAATGTCGTAAGATTTAAAAAAATAAAGCGGCGGGAAATAGCTCTTGTTCTTTTTTCGTGCATTTATTAATTTCTTCAATTTGCTAAAATTGTTAAAAATGTCCAGTGAAGAAGAGGATTTAACAGTCTCTCCTAATACGCTTATGGAAATGAATGCACAGAGAGTTGTGCAACAGATCAAAGATCAAAAGAAAGAGCCAAAGTCTCGGGAAAAATATCTCAAAGTTTACGATAATTTTGTAAATTGGAGACAAGAAAAACTAGTAACTACGTTCTCGGAAAGTGTTCTTTTGAGTTATTTTGATGAATTATCCAAAAAACTTCAGCCGTCTACACTGTGGAGTATATATTCTATGCTGAAAGCAACATTACAAATGAAGGACAATGTTAATATACAAAATTATTCGAAGCTTACATCTTTGTTGAAGAGGCTTTCAAGTGGGCACAAAAGCAAGAAAAGCAAGGTCCTTTCAGCTAATCAAGTGGAAACCTTCTTAAATACCGCTCCAGATGAAACATATTTGGCCACAAAAGTACATGATACACATTTCTTTCATATTTTATTGCTCATATACCTATTGCTCTTTTGTTCTAAAGTGTATAAATGTTATGTTATACTACTGTTTTATTTCCTCGCAATCGAAGTGAAAAGCAGAGTTTATAACTCGTCCACAAAACCATTTTTATCCTCGACATTACTATCAGCCCTCGCCTTCGGCTCGGGCTGCTAAAAGTCTCGGATAACAATGGTTTGTTTTGTGCACTTGTTGTAAAATCTACTATTTTTTGGCACCTCGCTGTTCAACCTACGAGGTTGTGGTGTGCTTAACCGACCTTGAGTATATGGAGAGACAGGCGACTCCAATATATAGGATGCTACATCGGCTTAAAAAGTATGTGTCAATGCAATATTAATGGACATATCTTGCATCATAAAATCAAAAACAGGCGCGACGCGCAACGCGAATCGCGCGCGACACAAAGGCACCGCTCGTTGCGCAACTTGTAGTGCCTTTGTGTCGCGCGCGATTTTATCGCGTGTCGCGCCTGTTTGAAGGAGCCTTAAATATCTGCCTATTAGTACTTAGCCCTACAGCAGCCAACAGCCTCAGCTGTCTCAAATATAAGGGGGTTATTTTTAATGTCTGATAATTTGTTATCTGAATAATAAATAGTACTTACGTAAGGATTGTAGCAGCGTTCAGTAGTTTCTGCCTACCCCCTGCTTTTTCTCTACAAAAGCTGCCAAACGACAATATTTATGCGTCAGAAGTTATTGGACGGCCGTAAGTAAAATATGATTTCTATTATTTATGTCTGTAATTTTTATGGTGTAGATACATACATAATAAAGAGTAGGTATTCTATACAACCACTTCTGCACTGTTACTCTTGTAATTTAAGTACTTTGACCACCAGAAAAGTACTGTGCTTTCTGCGGCTAAGAAAATGAAGATCGAAGAGTCCTCGAGAAATAATTCTTGTAAAGAAATAGTCTTGGATGGAATCATGAAACCGGCTACAAAATCAATCAGAAAAGAAATAGTAGGTATGAAAAACTGTAGTTTTCAAATCCAACCTGGATAATCACGCACGAGACAATACCGTACCTACCTAAAACATAGGGTAGAATGACGTAATTAGTATAATAGACACACACAATACTGTAGAGACTATATCTGTGTAGCTCTATACCTTTAGTAGTACAGGCTGGTTATAATTGCCGGTGTGTTCCATTTGAACGTTCAAGCAATTGTCAAAGATTCTAATATATGTAGTAGTATTGTTTTTGGTTTAGTAGAAGAAATGCTAGAAATAACGTGATAATATAAAGTCGTGAATATATTTTATTCAAGTCGAAGTATTTTTCAATTATATCGTGAAGCTTCCATCTGCACCCCCTATAACAGCTTAAGTTGAAACCAGCTTTGCTAACGGGGTGTTGACACAATTGGTTCAGCTTATGATTGAGCACCCACAGTTTTATCAGTATTGCCTGATATTTCTTGTGTTGTTAGTATTTAATGAGAACGGAGTAGATTTCTGAATTTTTTCCTCTGGAGTATGGCCTAGACATCATCGATGAACCCTCAATTATATCGTGAAGCTCCCATCTGCACCCCCTATAGAACATATATTGTAGATAGTTTCTCGCACTCCTTGCTAATGTTGACTAGTTGCTTAGCCAATACCTAGGTACCTAACACTAAGTAGCTGGCGTGCTCGGGTCGATACGAGAGAAGAACAAGAACTGAATTTATAATATCAAGGTTTATAGCAACAAATACATCATTCAACAGGGACATAGAGATCGGTGGCTTACAGAAGTTGGTAAACTTGAAGAAGTTGTTTCTCAGTTCCAACAAGCTGTCGGATATTATGGTAGGTAGGTATATATTAGCCGCTTCAGTACATAAGCCAGCTATAGTTCCTAGTTACGTAAGGCTTAGGTAGATACCTTGAAGAAAGAGAGCTTCACAGACTGAATTTATTAAGGCACCTGCAAAAAGCGCGACGTGCCTCTGGTGGATAAATTTCTATGAAAACATCACGGAAATTGTTTTGCCGAAGTCCCGACACGCCTATATGGAAGCATTTAAATCATCAAGAAATGCTTTACTACTTTGTTAATTTTATAATTATAATTCTTTGTAGATAGGTAGACAAGAAAAATTCTGATATTAAAGTTTTATGTTAGATGCGCACTTTTTATGGTGCGTATAAATAATTGAAGTAGAAGGTAGCGGACGGGACACGTCTGCTATAAAAATAAAAAGGCCATTAAAACAGCCACGATAAAAAGCGGGTCCACATTAAATTCTATGTAGGGGAGTTTTCTTCTTATTCCGGTACCTAACTGCTAAACTTAGAACTTTGTAAAATATATTTCCTATTGCACCTAACTCCACCAATTGTAAGGGACTTGAAGAGCCCCTTTTAAGGTGAATTGGTAGTTGAGACCGCGAAGTTCAAATTTTCTTACGTTTTTTGCAATTTGCAGGTCGGTGTCAGGTTGTATCTTGATCAAAATATGATTCGCGACAATAGCAGGTACATTTAGAGAAGTATAATCATTAGAATCAATAATACATCTTTCTAAGTTAGATTTTCCACCACTTATAACACTTTTCCATAAGAGATTGGTGGTTGGTGGTAGAAATCTAACTAAGAAAGATATATTAATGATTCTAATGATTATAATTCTCTAAATATGTACCTACCTGTTATTGTCGCGAATCATATTTTGATCAAGATACAATCTGACACAGACACTGACCTGCAAATTGCAAAAAACGTAAGAAAATTTGAATTTCGCGGTCTACCACTATCCATTCACCTTAAAGTTAGGATTTCTTGGTTGATAGAACAACGTTACACATTCCCGTTAAAACTATTACTCTCTTAAGTAGGTAAACAAAATAAAAAAAGTAATAAAGAAAACTAAAAAACCCGACTGCGGTAAAAAACGTACTTAACTTTAAATTTATTTTCTTTACAGCACCTAATCGCCGAGCTGACAGTAGTTGCCTACCGCCAGATGCATCTCTATTAAGTACGGTATATGACTAGAGATACTTATTTAAATAAAATATGTAGGTACCTATTATACTGTCAGGGACTCGCAGTGCCGGGCGCTTTCCTTCAGCAGAATATTAGAATTTAGTTAGTTATTTTTCATCTATGTACCTACCTATGTTTGCACTTAAGTTCTCAAAGAAAATCTTGTAAATATGTTTAAACTATTACCAAGAAAACAATCAACAAGACTGGCAGTCTGACTTTGACTATCATCAAGATCGAATCTCAAAATATTTTGTAAGTAAAATATTTGTGGGCATTTATGTAAATAGGTAGGCTATTCAAATGCCCACAGTTATTTTGTCGGTCTTACAATTTTTTGATAACAAAGGACTCTTCTATTTTAGCTACTTCCACAGCATTTTGTTGTATGGGATTTTACTATGGGATCCGGCTGCTGACATTTAATCCATCTTTATTTTGCAAAAGAAAGCTGCCAGAGCCATTTATAAACTACGTCGTCGCCTCGAATCTCTCAGGGAACTATTTAAATGGATTAATATTATGACGGTACCTTGCCCAATTTATTTATGAAAATATTATGTAGGTACTTATGTAAGAAAAAAACATTTTTAATAAAATAAGCGATCGACAAAAAAAATGTTACTTACAACAAAACACCTTGTGATTTAGTGCAATTAAATGAAAGAAATTTGTACACTTTTTAAGCAAGTATATCTATTACAAATTAGAGGATTATATCCAAGATAAGAACGCTTAAGAAACATGCTGATCAAGCTCTACTAGGACGATCTAAGTCGAGACAAAATCATACTGGTGAAAAAACAAACAAAACAACAGTCATAAGTAATAAATTATACCTAAGTACTAACTATAATAATTATGTTTTAACTATTATTAATTCTTATCCTTCGTATGCCTATAGAGCTGCCTCGTATGACAACGAAAAGGCTAATCCCTCGATGCTACGCGCCCCACGCCGCTACGAAAGTAGGTACCTCCCTATTATTAGTTCATAATATGTTGGTAGTATATACCTACCTATTGAATTAAATCATTCTTAAAATTTTCTGAGAAATTAGGTAGAGTTTTTTTTATTTATTTATAGTTAATTAAAACGGTAAAACACCAATTACATTAATAACATAGAGACAATAATTACGTTCACAATAATATAATTTATAACTAACATGGAACAGTGGACTCCCTTGCATACTTTCTCTCACAGAACTCCAGACATTGCATTATAAATACTGATGGCATCAATTTAAAATATTATTTTGCTTCGTATTCGTGAGCAGTAGTGGTCCAGTGGTAATGGTCCTAGGTTCGAACCCTGACAGACGCTTTACTTTGTGTAAATTATTGCATCACCTCGGCTCTCAAAACGATGAAGGAAAACATTGTGAGTAGAGCATGTCTTAGAACCAAAAATTCGAAGATATGTGTGACATCTACCAACCCACTCTGGGCCTGCGTGGTTGAATATGGCCCAATCCCTCTCACCGAGAGGAGGCCTGATTCCCAGCAGTGGGAAAATTATAGGTTGATTCTGCTCCTTTGTATAGGTACCTACCTCAGAGTTGAGGCCCTCTCGAAGCTACGCGCCGCGCGCCGCTTCGAATTAAGCGGATTAAACATGCGTTGATAAGTAAGCCTAAAGTCTATTCAAACTTACCTATATTATTTCAAGTTAAACAAATATCAAGTTTATTTAAGTTGATTTTAGAGTGACTAGCACTATTGAACAAGTTATAAAAATGTTTTAAGTTGTAGCGTTAAGCTGAACTTTATTGTGTATGATTTTTTCATAAACTGATATTTGTTTACATTTTTGGCAAATAAATCGCGAACGCAGATTACGTAACGCAGCATACCTACATAGCCTTACATAGGTGCCTACCAGTAGCGAAGGGACAGTTTTTGTAAAAGGTAAGCCGGAGTAGATATCTTTATAATGATTATATTATTTGTCCATAGAATACTGACTGTGCCATTTTTCAAAGGGAAGCTGGTAGGAATCAAGTTGTATGGAACCTTCGCCACTGGTAACTACCTAAAAACGCGAAAACGAATAAAATCGACGAAGAAAATCATTGCAAATATTCGTAGCGGCACGTTGCACTGGCTACGACGCTGCATGAGTTAGGTAAACGGTTTTATTTACCAACTTAGGTATCATAGATGTTGAACGAGAGGGTATAAGTAAAATTCGGAGACTAAATTATCAAAGTTATTGTAATAACAAACTTATCTATTGATGAGTCGGACTATGTTGGTTTAAGGTTCGAATCGATCCATTATCGATTTATTCTATAAAAAGCCTACACATAGCCACCTGCTACGATAGGTACCTACCTCATAGCAACTGTTGGCGTAGCGCAGTGCTAAATATATAGTTACCTACTTAGGTACTTATTTTTATATTTATTAATACTTATGTAGGTACAGTCCGATTGTTTCGTATGCATTCATCCGTTCAAACGTCAGACCGATCAGATAAGATTCATCTGTTCGTTGTAGATAGGTACCTAGTTGTATCTCTTCATGAATATAACTTCTAGTGCGGTTTTCTTTCAAGCTTGATGGTATTTAACTATTTTATTAGGTTATTATTTTCAGATGGTAAATAATATTAGAAGGAAAGCTAAGAAAATTTTAAGTACTTATTTAGTTATTTTTAAGCCTACTAAGATAACAAAAACCCAAATGACTAATAAGTATGACTCTTTTCTATTTACCTATGTGAATAGATTTCCAAAAAAATATCGTACCTACACCAACATGTCTCCGAGAAAAAAGAGGACCAAAATGATCCGAACTAATTTACATAACGAAAAACGATCGATCTGACTCACAGAACGCCGATTTCAATAAATTCATTCTTCCAACGCAGCCATATTCGTAAGCTGGAGCAAACCCTTGCACGTTTCGATCATTAATTTCATCCGAAATGCGCTCCGTGACGTGTGCCCGCCTTTGCAGCGATGGCCGCTGCGATTCTCGCGTCTGATTTGCTGCTCGCCCCGCGCTTTCTACGCACATGCGCTTTCGAAAGCACGATTCAATATGGCCGACGAATTTGTTGTCACCTAAATTACAGTGCTGCCACGATGCTGTTATGATGACATCGTTAGTGGTAAGATATTTGAGCGTCCTGATATGTGATTGGTTGGAATATTCTGGAGATAGTTTGATCAAAACTTATGCAGCAACTTTTTGTTTGCTTTTAAAATATTAAATTGCCGTGTAGTTGAATGATGACTTTATTTGGACCAGTGCGCAGTGATATAAAATTATTAGGTATGTAGGAACTAGTTAGTAGTAAGATAATACATCAAGGACTCAAACGGTTCGATAGGTACTTACCTATTTACCTCACTTTAAGGCTCCTCAAACGACGATATACCTAATCGCGCGCGAGACAAAGACACCGCTCGTTGCGCGACTTGCAATGCCTTTGTGTCGCGTGTCGTGTCGCGCCTGTTTAAAGGAGCCTTTAGGTAGGTACCTATTACTCATGCCTGTGCCTTAATTATAGGTACTTAGGTAAATCTTTCTAGTATTACCGTAAACCTTATCGCCTGCCTTCTCATTGAATAGGTAGGTAGGTACCTATATACCTAAGGTTATTTTAAATTGGCTAGCTAAACTTCGCACACGCGATTGTATCGATATTTAAACATGATAAATCATAAAATAAATTAATTTGATGGTTGTTTTGTGGGGTCATCGACCGAATTTATTGTAGGTAAGTAAGTAGTCACTTTAAATATCATTTAATAAAAACTGTTTTTTGTGTAGGTAAACTTCACATTGCAGACGTGATACTTAGGTATCGATAACTACACACGATAAAACATAAGAAAACAGTTTTAGGTAGGTACCTACTAATCTCATACCTACCTACTTCTAGGTAACAGCACTACCTAAGTAACAGCGGTCGCAGACTTCCGAAAAATTACATCAAATCTTTTATTTTAGATAATGTGTTTAGATATCGATAGGTACCTACTTATCCATCGCATCTGCGGAGTTTAGCTATAGCTAAGTACTTAGGTACCACCTGAAAATACTAGGTACATCGTAGGCACCTACCTATCCTATATACTTTAGGTAGGTACCTACCTATACATTAATTAATTAAGTACGTACGTAACTACGTTCTAGTTACGTTTTCTTCAATGGGTATGGAACATAGCACATCCTACTCGTTAATTGTAAATAAATAAAACTTACCTAAACCTGCAACAACCCAGCATCGTCAATGCAGATAAAACTTAGGTCTAGAATATTGCAAACCCTGTTTCATCAAAATGTTCACTTATTATTCACTTTTGATAGCTCGGTATAGGTAGTTACTTCCCTATCTTTTAGTAGGTACCTAAGTAGTTTCACTTTCGAATTTTTCACAACACTTTTTAAGCTGGTGCATATCGGCATGAGATCGAAGGGCCTCTCTAGAGCAGCACTACTTGAAAGACTTTCATCCAAAAGCTCTATTCACCCTTCATGTTCGAAAGTGTATCCACGAGAGACAAATGGCTTTTTAATTGCTTCTTTAATTACGGCATTAAACCGGTTAAAGAGGTGCCTATAGCAAGGGCATGGTCTGTCGAATGACTGGTTGGTTAAAATTACTTACAAACTGCTCATGGAGAATCGTGTAAGTAAATGAATAACCTATGTTGCAATAAAATCACAACTTTGTTGGAATTACTTAAATTTTTATGTCGAAACGTGTTATATAGGACCCTTCTGCAGGGCCGAATTTGGATCTTGTTTTATGCTTAAGGGTAATAAAAATAAGATAAAAAAATTTAGAAAAATGATTTTCATTGTAAAATACAAATAAATTATGATAAATAGGTACCTATCTACTTACCAAAATTAATTTAAGATAGGCCAAGGCTGTTGAAAAGGACTCATAGCAAATTTTGTTGCAATAGAAAATAAACTTTGTCACTAAGATCTAAGGGTTTATATTTCTTTATTTAGAACTAACCTACCAAAGATTTTTTTAGCAAAATGTGATCACCACCAACTAACCAACCAACCACACCAACCACACGGTATGATCGTACCAAGCAACTTAGATTATTAACAATATTGATATTAATATAATTATAAATAATCAATATTGTTATCTATACGGCACGCCGCACGGGTAATCATTTAATAACTAGGTATTAGAAATTTATTATAATCTCCTTTTTTCAAATAACATGCAAATTACATTTTTAAACTAGCAGTGCCCAGTGATTTCACCCGCGTAAGTTTCGATCCCGTAGGTAAATCGGGATAAAAACTATCTTATGTCCTTTCCCGGGACTCAAACTATATCTATACGAAATTTCATCTAAATCGGTTCAGCGGTTTATGTGTGAAGAGGTAACAGACCAGGCAGACAGACAGACACTCTTTCGCATTAATAAAATATTATTAATGCGAATTAATGCGAAAGAGTTTATTAGTTACGGTATAGACTTGCTTATTATAAAAAAAAATAAAAAAAGATTTTTTAATTTTTTATAAGTAGGTAGGTAGGTACCTACCTAGATATTAAAATTTTATGTCTTGGCGACTCTTGAACTAGGTACCTACATTGTGTGAGTTAGGTTCTTTTGGAACCTAGGTACTTACTTCTCGTTTTATTAGATAAAAAAAATCAAGTTCATCCCTGTACTATCCTTTTGTTTACCCCTTTAGCAGCTTGCCATTGATCATTTATGACCGCGTTTAGTGACAACAAACGAACGATAATCACGTGCATTGTCGTTTAAATTATAACCCAAATAAAGTTTACAACTCGCCCTTTGAGGATAATGCTAACTTTGCAGCTTTGTTCAAAATCTTATGACTGGTGTAAGACGTGGGCAATATAACTTAAAGGTGGGCACGGACGGACTGTGAGCATAAATGAAAATAAAAAAAAGTTTTGGCAGGACCTTATTTGTTACCTAAGTATTGAAAAATCATTCTTATTTTGATAGCAGTAGAGTTCATAAATGTGTATGTTATTTAATGCAATCGTTTGGTTTGTCTCAAAGGTATGTAGTAGGTACGTTCCATATTTTTGAAGAAAACTTGTTTTTTTGTGCAACTATAGGTACCTACTGGCTTTTATCTTGCCACAATGCCCACAATATAATATTAATGAATGATAGATACAAATTTTACAAGAATATAGGTGAGACACACGGTTACCTACTTTGTTATATGTTCTTAGGTATATGTTCTTCCTTTTAGAGTTCACAATAGAATAGTAGATTCCACATTCCACTATTCTATTTTGTACCTTAGAATGGTAGTTCCAATTTTGACCACACCTTGGAATCGCACGGATTTGTCGTCCGCTGCAAAGCTTGATGGTCGAATTGTTACAAGTTCAGTACTTTGTCATTAGATGTCGCTACAACAGAGCTTTCCTTGCGAAAGATAGAAGTTTAACTTATTTCTCACAGATGGCGCTGAAAAAAGCTCGAAAGCTTTACCGCGAGGTGGCGTTAATAACAATATTGTAAACTTGGATATTTCAACAACGTCCGGTGCGTGGCCGTCCGTAGTTATAATTTACGATCTTATTCTGGTGTATTGCTTTTATTTTCACATAATCAGCCCATAGGTTCGCACTGCTGGCACTTAGGCGTCTTTGAGAAAGGGAGCGGGCTGTAATCCATCTACCTACTGGGTCCAGTGATGGTTGGTGGATGTCACACGATGGTTTTAGGACTACTTTAAGCTTGCGTTTATCAATAATGATAATTAAGACCAACCAATTTTTATTTTTACAAAAAATAATCTCTTCTATTTTTTCTTTGAGCCTTAGCAAAAAATAATGATGTAATCAAAGTTACCTGCATGCCTTGCATCCATAACGAATAGTAAATGATTTAGGTATGAAGCTGGGTATCATTGACCTTTTGGTTCCCCTTTTCATAATAGAGGTGTTTGTGGAACGTTCCACACTTTCAAATGTAATCAGGAGGGTCAGTCAGTGCGTGATTTTAGCTCCATAGCAAGCATTAGACGAATAAAGTATTTGACTTCCCCTAATTTAATCACTTCGGAGGGAACAGAGGTCACAGTTGAATGGACATTACAGATAAGGGTGAGGGCTATGGGATTTGGGGCCATATTTTAGCAGTCCATTTGATTTAAATAAGAAATTGGATGACTTAAATTATGGTTTCCTATTTACTTATTTAGGTGTGGTGGTGGACGTTGATATATGATTCATGTTATGGTCTGTTTGGGTTCTTACTTCTGATATACATACTTAGGTCCTTGCGTAGAACATAATTAGCAAGTAAGTAGGTAGACATACATAAACTCATGCCTTCATCCCATGGGCAGAAACTATAAAACGCCACCTGATACGATCCTTACATATTCCTTTTGCCTCGTTTACGTTCATAAGTAGGTACAGACGCCAGCACCAACCTACCACAATCTGTCAGATTTTCCCAATCAACTTTGAACCTTATGCTTTAGCGATAAAGTTGAAAATCTATTAAAGAAATCTGACAGATTGTGGTAGGTTGATGGGCTGGCGTCCGTACATCTGGTCCTACACGCACGCCGGTTGCGAGTACTACCCACCTGACCTTACTCAAGATCGTCACCAAGTCACTATATGTCCTAGGGCGTCCCCTCCCGGCGTTTCCACTAAAATCTGCCTTGTCTTGCCTACCTTTTGTCAGTCGCCTTTCATTCATTCTCTCAACCAATGACCAAACCATCTAAGCATAGGTACCTCTATCTTCTTTTAAAACACACCGTCAAGTAGGTAAGTATCTATCTACCTACCTACCTACGTAAAGCAAAATTTCTAATGTCTGCCTTACGGTACCTTAGTCCTCATGTTCAATTCGATCTGTGATTTTGGTTTGGATACCTAATCTATTTTTAGTTAATCTACTAATGGAGTGATATCAGAGGGGCAATTTTCGTAAGTTTAAGAATTTTCACAGTCTGATCTGTCTCAATTGGTCAAAAATGTCTCTAATTTTTTTACATTTTTGACAAGACGTGTTTGTCGCCGAGATGAGACTGCGTCTAGATTTTGAAAGTTTTAGATTACGAGAATTGGCTTTCAGATAAGTACTCAAAGACTATTTATAGGTAACCATGGTTTGGTATATTCTCTTTGCAGATACTAGGAGCACTAAAAAGTGTTTACTTATAGGAATAACTGAAAATATTAGTAGGTACTGTTGTGCGTAGCTATTGAGCTACGCGTGTGTTGCGTTATAATTAAAAAAACTCGGACTTGAATAAAATATATATTCTCGACTTTACATAGTCACGTCAGATCTAGCACTTTTTTACTACTAAACAAAAAAACCATAATAAAAATATTTGACAATTCCTTGAACGTTCGAATGGAACACACCGGCAATTATAACCAGCCTGCATTTACTTCTAAAGGTAGAGCTACACAGTCTCTACAGTACCTACCTACTTACCCAAATAACTAACGCCTAGCAGCGTAGGTAGGTACTTATTAATTTTATCAACTCACTGTACATACAGGTATGGGTAAGTATATAAGTAGGATTGGCTACTTATATACTTACCCATACCTGTATGTACAGTCACGAGCACTAATATGTCAACATTTGCCAACTTTCAATTGCGATCTTTTCGTGAAATAACGAACCTATGGGTTCGAAAATACGTCGTTCGTAATAACATAAAATTTCATTCGAAACTAAAGGAGAAAATCGTCTTTGAATAAAGCCAAGTGTATACATACCTACTTATGCTCGTGACTGTACAGATAGCATCTCAGAAATTCTTGTCTTAACCAAAAGAAAAACAAAAGTTGATACCAAGTTCCATTTCCATTACGGGCTAACTACCAGGAGGCTATAACTCGGTAGCGGTGGAGAGGTATAATTACATAGCTGAAAGCTATCGTTAAATCCCCTCTAGTGCACGCTAATCAACGGATTAATGGGCGAGGAAATGCGGGCCAGTCCTCTGCGAAGCCGAGATGTGATGCTGTGGACATACCTATATCAATAGGTAGGTAAATCTATCTAGGTAGATTTGGTATAGTGTTGTATGAAGGTACCTATATATGTTAATTTAGTGGTGAGTGTAAAAGAAAACAACACGGTTTAATTCGTCAGTATGTTTATTTTATGTTGTTTAAGACAGCGTGGAAAGATGGATGACAAAGTCAAATGGATATATTTCTAGTGAAAAAAGGGTAATTATTTCAAAGGAATGGCTTTTTCAGCTTTTTTCACTAAGAAATTTTTAAAGGCTAGGTACATACTAGTATTTTTGTCTAAGCATTTCCATCAAACATTTCAGTACTCTCTCATATTGATTGCTTCCCTCCTGCCCTAAAATCCGATTCATTTCACAGGAACTTTGCAACCCCTACTCACCCTACGGAAACAATGCCCCCACCCTTGCGTCCCCGCACTCGCAGCATCCGCCATTTTTACGACTAGAACGAGACGGAGCTAATTCTACCTGTAAGAGAGAAAAGGATAAAAGATTTGGGGTGCAAAAGGAATTAGACATAAGTTGGGTTGAATGTATAACAAGGACAAAAGCGAAGGGCGATTTATCTCCTCAGTGATATCTTAAAAACACTCGTTTCTTTGTTGGGCTGAATGGAATAAACCTGAGAAAAAATAATGAAGTGTTGAATTATTTTATTTTACAGGTAGTTTAAGTAGATATGTATGTGAGTATGAGATGAGCTATTGTTAGTATTGTTAATGGTAAATGCAGTATTTCGTGGAATAAATAGTTCTGCACCTTACCTACTAATAAGTGAGCTATTAAAACCTAAAGATCTTAACGAAATCCATTGGATATTGGGCATGTCCATGATCTCATGTCATTAAAAATCAAAACATAAATTACAGATACATAACAATATTCAAATTCACTTGTCTGACATCGTTCTAAATATTTTGTAGAGCTCAATAAAACTTATTTTAATTTATAGATATGTCATGACTAGATAACGTTTAGCAGTTTATTCTAAAAATATAGTGTTGCCCAAATGCAAGACCAAGACAAGACCTTAGCCAGTCTTGGTCTTGGTCTTGCGTCAATACACCTGGTCTTGGTCTTGGTCTTGGTATTGCGCTCTCAGTCTTGGTCTTGGTCTTGGTCTTGCAGCAAGAGTCTCGCAAGTCTTGCGAGACTCTACTACTTAGACTAGACTACATTCAAATACCTATTAGCCTATTGCTCAGGGTGGCAGGGACATCGACGCGCAACCGCTTACCATGGATTCAGTAGGTACAGACGCCAGCACATCAACCTACTACAATCTGTCAAATTTCTTTAATAGATTTTCAACTTTATCGCTAAAGCATAAGGTTCAAAATTGATTGGGAAAATTTGACAGTTTCGGGTAGCTTGATGTGCTGGCGTCTGTACATGATTCTGGGCCCCCCCTGCGTTGAAATTTTTCGTCGGCTTTTTCTTAATTTTTACGTTTTTTTCTGCAATTTTTTTACTCTAAACTGTATAAAATCATTATTTCTATCTGACCCAATGAGATTTTTAATTAAAAAATTGTAAATTCACTTGTTTCACTTAAAACAGCAAAATAAAACTCGAAAGGGCTACCTGATCAGCTGTATCGCTAAAGTTCATTTGCGAGGTCAACACTGTCTTCGTACCTACGCAATTCACTTTCAAATGCCGCCACAAAGGGACCGCAGCGCCAAGCGGTCTCCTCGTATTATTAACGCACTTGAGAATAAACTTTAAAATTATTACAATAAAGTGCATAAATGCTTGAACCTGACAAAAAATGCGGAAGATTGTGGGAATCCCCGAGCGGTGTCGAGTCGGCCATGAATCCCAATGAATCTAACAGACGCGTCACATGAGGCATTTTAATCATCTACATAATTGAATGACCCATTTACTACTTTTATTTTAGATAACGAATCTAAAATAAAAGTAGTAAATGGGTCATTCAATTCATCAAAAATAATTATCCCCACATAATGATGAGGGGATAATTATTTTTCTAAAACTTCATCGATTTAAGGGGGAAGCGCTAAGGTAGCCCGCGAAATTAAAATTTTCTTACGTTTTTTGCAATTTGCTGGTCAGTGAATTTCGCGGGCTACCTAATACCGCTTTCGCCTTAAGTAAAGAAGATTAAAAAAACGTGCAGAAGTGTATTGATAGTCACGTAATTTTTCGATATTTTTTTATTATCAACAATAATTTTAGTTTTGAATGCAATTCAACAATGTAATTTACTGTTTCATAAAAAAAATACATCCATTTTCGCATAATCGGGATTGAAACCAAATACCTACTATAACGCCCAAATCTCAGTTTGACTTAACTGCGAGACGCAAGAGTCTTGCAGGCTTAGTCTTGTTCTTGCTCAAGTCTTGCAGGGTTCAGTCTTGGTCTTGGTCTTGCTAAAATAAGTCGGTCTTGGTCTTGGTCTTGGTCTTGCAAAAATGCAAGAACAAGACCAAGACCGATTTTGGGCAACACTATAAAAATACCTACGCTAAGTTCCTCTTTTTCAGCACAGTCTCGGTGACAGCCAACCAGTCAACAAAGAGTTTAATGCAATAATAATAGGTTTATTGCAATAATAATAATTATAGGTTTAAATATCTTTACCAACTAAAGGCTCCTACAAACAGGCGCGACACGCGATATAATCGCGCGTGACACAAAGGCACCGCACGTTGCGCGATTTGCGGTGCCTTTGAGTCGCGCGCGATTTTATCGCGTGTCGCGCCTGTTTGAAGGAGCCTGAACTTGACACTTCCAGTGGCCTTTTATTTAAGTAGGTATACGTGCAAGCTTTACTTAGGCCAGAGGCCAACCATGGCCACATAAAATGGCAATGCCGCCAGTCTTTTGGACCCATTACCAGTCGATAGCGATGTGGAAGAATTTTTCGACGCCATAGTTTAGTTTGTGTCTATTTAATTTTTATTTATTGTGTATAGTTTGAATATTGAATGAAATACCTAGTAGTATAATAAGTAGATACCCAAGTAGGTCTCATAATGTCTAAGGGTGCCTGCATAACGATGCGGGTTTCAGATCTCTGCAGGTTGATCTTCGGAAGGAAACGGTTATATGTTTTACCTGTTTCTTTACGTGTGATTCATGACTGCATAAGTTAATGTGGGACTATCTATCTATCTATGTTACGGGTTTGGTTCCCGCACTTAGTCCTTCAATGGACCATTGTGCGTGAATGTGGGACTATTTCATCTGCACCGATCGGTACTGACTTGTCTTTCTGGGAACCCGCGTCTTTATGTTAGCACTTTTAGGCAAACATACCTACGAGGTAAGTAGATAGCTACCCATGTCGAATATTCGCATCGCCAAGACTGCCTTTATAAGTTGAAGAAATCTGTTCTATACAAGTTTCTTCACACACCGCTCAATAAAATCTCTAATAAGCTATCATTTCCAGTAATGACGTGAGATTTGAGTCAGCATAGGCCCCACTGAACTCAGCCAAGTGAAAACAGCCCGCCAGTCGACTTGACACAAAGTTTATTGCCCTCGTTATCGAGACCGTTACTTTTCGTTATTTGATCGCATTAGAGGGTGCATGCATCCCCCTGCTTGAGGAAACTTGTGAGGTACATATATACTTACCTAAATGTATTACAGTAGGTAGGTACAGACGCCAGCACATCAAAAGCTACCCGAAACTGTCAAATTTTCCCAATTAACTTTGAACCTTATGATTAGATAAGCGATAAAGTTGAAAGTCTATCAAAGAAATTTGATAGATTGTAGTAACTTGATGTGCTGGCGTCTGTACGTTGAAGTTTGGTTTTTCAAAGTATGAAATATTTTGCCGTTTTGGTGACATTTAAAGTCTTCCCTACATTCGATTTATTTAGGCATGTTAACTTAGCTACCCCTACTAAGTATAGGTACTAGGTACCTACTGCATTTTTTTACTAATAAGTATGTAAATTGCCATGTCCAGGGACAGTGGCAGTACCTACCCACCGATGAACGAAATTGTTGAAAAAATTACTTTAGAACCTGAATAAAATGTGCTGTAAACCTACCTACTTGAATTTAGTGTTATGTTTAAGTAAAAAGTATAAGCTACTATGTACTTACCTGCAATTAAAAATCAAAACATAAATTATAGATAACAATTCTAATTCACTTGTCTGACATCATTCTAAATATTTTGTAGAGCTCAATAAAACTGATTTTAATTTACTTAGGTACCTGCTCACATAAAAACAGAGTAATAAAAATGAACCTTTAAAGTCCTTGCAAATTTTAACTCGAAATTAAACAGATATATTTGACTACCCTCCTCTAAAACGTAGAAGTAGTAGGTATGTCCCCAAAACCAATGAAAGTTGTGAAATCGTGCGATAGTCATTTATTTCCGGAACTAGCTGTGCCCGCGACTTTGTTCGCGTGGATGTCGGAAAACAATAATGTACAGATAGGCGGGGAGCCACCAATCCTGAAAGCTCCGTGATCACGGATTCTAATATTTTTAATAAAAAATAAAAGTTAACGTTTAGACGAACAAGATTTGCTTGGTCGGCGTGGATTTGATTGGCCGGAAATATTTTAATTAAATTATTTATTATTAAATTTCCATAATTTTTTTTCCGTCATCACGGATTTTGATCAATCTTATATAGAATTTTGTGTGAAATTATGTTCAACAAGAAAAACTCCGGCCGACCAATGATTTTTAGCCGGAAAGGTCACGCATACCTATTTGAATGGTGTGATAAGGGGTAAAATTTATCCATTATCACGGAAACCTTTTTTATTTTTTTTAATTCATGCGTTTTAATGTCACATTTATGATTATCTTGGTATGCGTGCTTACAAACTGCCGAAAGTATCGCGCATACCAAATTTTATTGTGTGAGTGAGGATTATACTGTTATAGATTTCACTTACTTGATGACATTTCTTTTAGAGTCTTTCTTCTACCTCTGGTCTCTTCCTTAAGTTTTTAACTATTTATTATACTAATTAATATGGAAAAGGGGAAATACAGGAAAAAAATTATTTTGGTTGATTATATAATAAATGAAGGTTGATATAAAAAATATGTTCAATTCAAGTTTATTAATCAATAATCATCTACATCATTATCATCAAAATTATCATTTCTCTCTTCTTCTGATTCTTCGATTTCTTCCTCATTCTGTTGGCAGCTTAATATTTTCTCAACCTTTAACGGTGCCGATGGGCCAATGTACCACAATGGTTCGAGTACCATTGTGGTACCATCACCATTTTTTAAAAGCGTCTTCCCTTCCAGAAAACGGATTAATTTTCTCTTTAGTTGATGTATTAGAAATAAAACACTTCATATTGAAATTGTTATGATGAAACGCTGAGATTGGATCTAGTGCTTTAAATTATTAACCCAAAAATTTTTAGCGTTGAGCGTTAGGGCGACTATGGCAGCCTCACTGTCTTGTACACTTTAAACGAGTTTTTATCTGTGAAACTTTTCGACCTTCATGAGTGTGCCACTAGATGACACTATATTAAATAACGGGTCTAAGCGTCGATAAAACAGAAAGTCGGGTCACAGCAAGATTTTTTTTTCTTTTTTTTTTCAGGATGGGAAATCATCAAATGAGAAATCGCTCTGGGTGGAGCGGAAGGGAGTGTCAGACTCTTACTGACTAAAACCCACCCGTGTTCCTTCCTTAGCCCTTTATGTTCCGGGCCAGCGGTAACCCTTTCGGACAATCCCGCTGACCCGGCAGGCTTCGGCCCTGACAGGCCCCTTCCCTTGATGCTGACATCTCTTTGAGGCGCGCGTGGAACACGTACGCGCCGTCCGGCACGGGCCTGGTCCTGATCGGACGGTGAGTTACCCATTAAGGCTCGTACACACAGGCGCGACGCGACACGCGACACAAAGGCACCGCAAGTCGCGCAACGAGCGGTGCGTTTGTGTCGCGTGCGATTCGCGTCGCACGTCGCGCCTGTTTACAGGAGCCTTTACCCTCCGCCCGCAGGCCCCGTAAGTCCGCGCGCGCGGTGGCAGCTGTCAGACTCGGACGTTTGAGTGGATAACGTATCTTTGAGGCAGGTAAATGTTAAATTCGTAAGGAATAGAAAGAGACGAACTCATGCAAGGTTTCAACTTGAACCAAAAATCTGCCTCACTCACTCTTTACAGAAATATAGAAATCGTTAAAAAGCGAAGGGTTAAAATTTGGTATGCGCGATACTTTCGGCAGTTTGTAAGCACGCATACCAAGATAATCATAAATGTGACATTAAAACGCATGAATTAAAAAAAATAAAAAATGTTTCCGTGGTAATGGATAAATTTTACCCCTTATCACACCATTCAAATAGGTATGCGTGACCTTTCCGGCTAAAAATCATTGGTCGGCCGGATTTTTTCTTGTTGAACATAATTTCACACAAAATTCTATATAAGATCGATCAAAATCCGTGATGACGGAAAAAAAAATTATGGAAATTTAATAATAAATAATTTAATTAAAATATTTCCGGCCAATCAAATCCACGCCGACCAAGCAAATCTTGTTCGTCTAAACGTTAACTTTTATTTTTTATTAAAAATATTAGAATCCGTGATCACGGAGCTTTCAGGATTGGTGGCTCCCGGACCAAGACGCCAGCACATCAAGCTACTACATTCTGTCAAATCTCTTTTATACATTTTCAACTTTATCGCTAAATCATTTAGTTCAAGGTTTATTAGAAAATTTGACAGTCTCGGGTAACTTAATGTGCTGGCGTCTGTACTTAACAGTTTACTAATTCTTTTTATAAAATTAAAACAACCTTAGTTATTCCTTATAATATCAGCTATCTGCCTGTGAAAGTCCCGTCAAAATCAGTCCAACCGTTTCGGAGATTAACTGAAACACAGACAGAAATAAAATAAAAAAAATGTTTAAGGGGCTTACAGAACCTAAACACAAAAAACGCAAGTTTTAGAAACAATAAAAGTATATGATCGACGACAGTAAACAAAATCAGAAAAATATATGATATTCTTCAGGATATACGTATGCTAGGTAGATAGTGTGTTGAAAACATAATACCTATAACTAATTTGATACGATAGGAAAAAATCATGAAGAGACCTCTAAAAACTTTCTTTTTACAATAAAAACCATGCTAATATACATACAATCATTCTGTTTTTTTGTCAGATTATTCTACAAGCAACATACTAAAATACTAGTGTTTTAGTTTTTCAGTCCAAACAATAGATATTTTTGTAATGAAATAATTGCTTCATATTTTGCAATAAATTACCAGCGTTGTGTCATCGTGTTTCTCTTTCTTTTCTATGCAGTCCGACAGTGACCGCACTTTAGGTCATGTAAGCCCCTTAAGGTGCCACTAGTCGATATTTTTTCCATACAAAATTCGGGAGAGTATTACTCCACTGTTTGACATTGTGCATCCAAAGTTGAACATGATATCGTTTTAACTTATTACTAATTTTGTCTGTACGGAAACATAATGGTAAAATAAAAAGCCGTTAAAAAGTTATGAGCCAACAAAAATTCGTTTTTCTTGCTATTTTTAACGTAACTTTGGGTGTAAATATGTAATAAAAGAACTGTAAAATCTTCGAAACCAAGTCCGTACCGACAAAGCTCAGTTATCAATAAACTTTATTAGTAATTGATTTATGAAGCTGTTTTTTCATAAAACTCGATTTTCTGAAGCACTTTTAGATTTTTTTTACGCGCCTATCAGTTCGGAACGGTGTTTCTGTGTGTCTAACTGCTCATCACTGATACTAGCTCTGTCGGACACGAAGATAGGTGAGACAGCGTGCTTTTTGCCCATGACCACCAATGAGTTCGAGCTCGCGACTAGTTTACTCTTAAGAACCGTATATCACACTGATATTATAAAGGCGAAAGTTTGTGAGTGTGTGTGTTTATATGTTTGTTACTTCTTCACGCTTAAACGGCTGGACCGATTTTGATAAAATTTTGTACGGAGGTAGCTGACACCCTGGATTAACATAAAGGCATATACCTACTTTTTATCCCGATATTCCCACGGGATCGACATTTACGCGGGTGAAACCGCGAGGCGCAGCTAGTACTTTCATAAATGCATTTAGTAGAAAGGTGTTATTTTGATATTATAAACAGATACTTAATTTTTTTTTTGTATGTATAGATGAGGCATTAAATAAGGAGGGTGGTGGTCCCCGACGCATTTGCTTGTATTAAAATGCTTAGGCACGTTTTTAATCAATTTCCTCAGATGCAGTCTTCTATTTGACATGCAGTACAGACGTAACATTAATTCCCACTCATAAATATTTAGCAGGGGGTGCCAAAGAAATTACTATTTATTTAAATTAAGAAAAAATAGCGTATCAAACTAATTTAAATAGTACATTTTAATTATTGCGTTAAGGCTCCTTCTAACAGGCGCGACACGACACGCGACACAAAGGCACCGCAAGTCGTGCAACGAGCGATGCCTTTGTGTCGCTCGCGATTATATCGCGTGTCGCGCCTGTTTGTAGGAGCCTTTAAGAATATTATATTAACTTTGAATAATTTAAATTGAGTTTCAAACTATTTTATGACTCTTCTGTTATACAGGTAATTTTATCTAATCATACCTAATATACAACACACACATTATTTTAATTAATGACCGGTATTCGAATTACCATTCGATCGATACGATATAAAACTTTTTATAACGGAAGTGCATTATAAATCGATCATCAGGTGCTTTGAGGTTGTTGAGAACCCGCTTGTCGAGCATATATCAACAACGCATTCTCCCCTATTTCGGCCACATAGTACCTACGCAAAGGCGATGAAAGTTTGGAAAACTGATTGTTGTTGGGAA
This sequence comes from Luperina nickerlii, assembly GCA_963855955.1. NCBI lineage: Eukaryota > Metazoa > Arthropoda > Insecta > Lepidoptera > Noctuidae > Luperina > Luperina nickerlii. The sequence goes on from OY979674.1 coordinate 13,417,049, forward strand.
CACCGAAGGCAAACGCTCGCGCGGTCGTTCACCAACACGATGGACCGATCAGGAGAAGGAATCATCGTCCTCTAAATTCTGGACAAAAACCGGTAGAGGCGGATCATCCGCTCAAGGTGCAACTTCGATGCTGACCTCGACCCTCAGACAAGAGGGACTACCCAGATATGAGAACACAGAAAAAAATAACCTTATTCTTCTTACATAGTACCTACCTATAATATGACTATAGAATTCAGTGGGTACATGATTCTGAATCCCTTTGCGTTGAAATATATCGTCGGTTATAAAAAAAAAGTGCTGTTCCATACAATTTGAGCGCATAGGAATTGCACTTTTTATGAAACAGACAATTTTTTAACTGGGGAAAAATTCCACCAACCTGACCAATCCTGAAATCGCGAAAAAATAAATGTTGCTCCATACATTATGTCGAGTTATTATGCGAACATAAATATGTATATGGATCAGCGGATTTTTTTTTTTTTTCACGAGGGTTGGTGCCATAGTAAAAGTTGTTCATAATGATGACTACAATGACCCCCATGAAGGATTTAAACGATCAAAATGTAAGGGTGTATAGGTCGACATCGCCAACGCGTTTAACACCCTGCCCTGGGGCTGCATTGGGGAGGCACTCCGGTATCACCGGGTGCCGACCTACCTCCGTCGAGTAGTCGGGGCATATCTGACGGACAGAGCCGTCATCTACCCCGGTCGCGATGGGGAGTGGAACCGGCGAGAGATGTCGTGCGGTGTCCCACAGGGATCGGTTCTGGGGCCGCTCCTGTGGGACATCGGTTACGACTGGGTGCTGCGGGCCGACCTCCCTGATGGCGTCAGCGTGGTTTGCTACGCTGACGACACGCTAGTCCTGGCGCAGGGGAGGTCGCATCAGGCGGCGGCCGACGCGATGACACGCGGGGTTGCGATAGTCGTGGAGAGGATCCGGCAGTTGGGTCTCGAGGTGGCATTGCACAAGTCCGAGGCCATGTCGTTTCATGGGCCCCGGAACACGCCACCATCGGGATCCCAACTAACGGTAGGAGGGGTTCACATCGGCGTCGAGACGACGATGAAATACCTGGGTCTCGTCCTCGACAGCCGGTGGAACTTCGTTGAGCATTTCCGACGTTTGGCTCCCAAACTGGAACGGGCCGGGGCCGCCTTCAAGCGGCTCCTGCCCAACCTGAGGGGGCCAAACGCCTCCTGCCGGAGGCTTTACGCGGGGGTCGTGCGGTCCATGGCCCTATACGGGGCCCCGGTGTGGGCGCGTTCACTGCGGCGGCGAGCCGCCCATTATTTGAACGCGCCCCAGAAGGTGGTAGCCACAAGGCTGATCCGGGGGTACCGCACGATCTCGGGCGAGGCGGCAAGCCTCCTTGCCGGACTGCCGCCATGGGATCTGGAGGCGATAGTCCTCGCGCGCCTGTATGAGTGGCGCGCGGAGGCACTACGCCGGGGGGAAACTCCGCTTCCGCAGCAAATTGCGGTGGAGCGGACGGACCTCCGGCGCGATCTCATGGCGGCATGGAAAGAGCGACTGTCGCAACCCAGCGCAGGGCACGCCACGATAGCGGCGGTAAGACCCCTCTTTGAGGAGTGGCTAGAGAGGCGTCATGGCGCCCTCACCTACCGCCTGACGCAGGTCCTCACCGGACACGGAAGTTTCGGGAGGTTCCTGCACATAATCAGGCGGGAGGAAACGCCCGGGTGTCACCATTGCCAGGATCGCCCAGAGGACACGGTGGAGCACACGGTGGAGGTCTGCCCCGCTTGGGCGGAGCACCGCCGTGTCCTCGTAGAGGCGATCGGCAGCGGCGGCGACCTCTCGCGTCCGGGCCTGGTTCAAGCCATGGTCCGGGGCGAGAGGGAGTGGGGGGCAGTCGCCTCCTTCTGCGAAGCAGTCATGCTAGCGAAGGAGGCGGCGGGACGGCTGAGGGAGAGAGCCTCCCGTCCCAGCCGCCGCGGGAGACGCTCCGGGCGTCGGGAGCCGCGCGACGACTCCCGGCCACCGTAGGCGCGGGCCTGCGGGCGGAGAGTAATGGGTAGCTCACCGTCCGATCAGGACTAGGCCCGTGCCGGACGGCGCGTACGTGTTCCACGCGCGCCTCAAAGAGATGTCAGCATTAAAAGAAGGGGCCCGTAAGGGCCGAAGCCTGCCGGGTCAGCGGGATTGTCCGAAAGGGTTACCGCTGGCCCGGAACATAAAGGGCGAAGGAAGGAACACGGGTGGGTTTTAGTCAGTAAGAGTCTGACACTCCCTTCCGCTCCACCCAGAGCGGGAGGAGTCATTTGATGATTTCCCATCCTGAAAAAAAAAAAAAAAAAAAAAAAAGGGTGTATAGGTTCTGGTTTATTAAAAAAAAATAGGCATTTCCGCATAATTATATAACGTGAATGAATGAAAGAAAAGACAATTAGGTACCTACGCTTATAATAATTAACTAAAAACTGGAAACGAAAGGCAGCTTCTGATTGGTAAGTATGGAACGCATTTGGATTGTTTTTGTTTCTCTTTGCCTTAGTCGAAAAAAGGCAAGTCACATGTTGTGATGACCGGAAGCTGCATCTGTAAAAAAAGAGAAAATGTAGGTAGTATGTAAATGTCAATGTCTTAGAAATTCTTCACTTGATCCTTAACATTAGGTAAATATGGTGGCAGAGACTTCGACGCGCAAACTGTAACCGTCAATTCAGCACATGGTTTTAGACCCCCTAGCGTATGTTTTGTCGCATATCAGAAAAAAACTGCTGTTCCATAGAAAAGTGCAATACCTCTAATCTAATTTTTTTTTATAACCTATGAAAATTTTCAACGCACAGGGGTTCAGAATCGCGTATAGGAACTTACTGAATCCATGGTTAAAAGTTACGCGTCGATGTCTCGACCACCCTGTATAAGTTTCGCGAATTTAATAATGAAAGAAAGGACAACATAACTTATAATAATAAACTAAACATGTGGGTAGGGTTGGCAGCTTCTGATTGGTATCCCAGCCTACTTAGTCGAAAAATAGCAAATTACATGTGACGATGACCGGAAGCTGCATCTGTAAAACAAAAAATATTGTATTAAGGCGGAAAGGTAGCGAGCCTTGTTTCCCCGTAGGTACTGACTGAGGAACGCTCGCTGTGTAACACGTTACTTACGCCCCGTAACGCCGGTCAGTACCCGCCTTTAGGTAAATGTCAACGTCTTAGTAATTCTGTCCACATGGCTCTTAGCATGTAGTACATATTATAAACACGTGGTAATATTATGCATGCAAAGGGGAATTACCCCCCACGTCGAGTAGGGTGTTAGGAAAGTACCTCAACTTTAATTAATTAATGTTTAGATTAATTAATCATTAATAAAGTGACACGTGCGTTTAATGACTTAGATTATGTTGGGTAACTGGGTGGCTATTATCTTAACTATGAACTTTGACTATAAAACTTATGCGGGCTTGTTTAATCAGTCTATTTGCCTATGAGAGATTCATTTATTTATATCATGTGCGAGGGGTCAAAGTCTAAGTAATTTATTTCCCTTCGAGGGTACCGTAATTTCCTGTGACCAACAATTTCACGAAATTGGTTTTATTTGCATAGTTTTAACACATCTTAAAATGATACGAAATTCTGTAAATTTCTGGGTTTTTCTCATAGAAAAACATTCAAGACTTGATTTAGTATTCCTATAAAATTTCAAAATTTGCTTCTGGATAAAAGTATACAAACTAGGTATATTTAGGTACTTTAACATAATATCCGCTTTTTATTTGAAAGCTGAAGAAGTAAGCAACTACCAATACTTACAGAAATTAAAAAATGTGTAAAATTTTATTTATTCATATCAAACGGGTAAAGAAAACCTCATGCCGGCGGCAACTCCCTGTTATATCATTAGTTTAGTTTAACGACAACAGTTAGCAGAGAAGATAACCAAGCTTTAGGTATAATTACATTCAGATTTATATAAACATAACGTGACATTATCATAAAAATAAACACCGGCCGTAAACTAAGTACATTTCAATTTAATGTCTTACAATCTAAGCTAATGATTAGTTTGTGATTTAAAAATAAACCGGTAACTTCTAACGTGAAAGCGACCGCAGATCTAATTTTCTAAGTAAAAGTGTTTTAAGTATATAAGCTGGTGTCCGGTACGAAGAAATGACTGGCCGCTTTACAGGCCGCAAGGAAAACGTTTTATTTTTTCACTTTTGCGCGTGTAAATGGGCCTATTCTTTATTTTTACGAGCCCGTCGGCTTCTAAGTGTAGAACGTATAGGCTAGTTAGTAGATATGTGAGCATGGTAAGTGTGGAGGTAATGTAATGGCTGTGTCGGGCCACAGGCAGCCGCCTTTTAACGGCGTCGTAATTGCGAGCTGAAATTAAGTGTTATTTTTATGGTGATTTCTCTACTACTACTAAGTTGCTTTAAGTAGGCGTAAAGCGTTTTATTAATTGAAATAATCGTTGCATAATAAATTTTGATGCTTGTGAATAGATAGTATTTCATAATTTACTGTTTGTGGTGATCAAATGAAAAGGAAAGTTACGCTGAAAAAGAAAATTAAAAGATGATTAAGTAAGTACCTAGTTGTTAATTCGTGACACAAGCTTCTCTACCTATATTTTCTTTCATTACCATTACAATTTTATTGTTCATGATACATATTGTTAGTATCCATTTTGTGATTGCGTTGCGATTTCTTTTTTATAATGCTAAGGACACAACGTCAAAAAAAATCAGAACTAGTCGGCAAAAGCAAAACCGCTCGTATTTTACGCATGTACGAGTAGATACGTACCTGACCTCATGGAAGGGGTTAGCGGATATTTATGACTTCTATACAAGTTGTGTCGGCGCGGTGCATGTGCGAACTTAGCCCAGAGCCCATAAACCAGCCAGCAATAAATTACTCGCAACTTTGTACGGTGTGCGCCGAGCCTTACCGCCCATACATACTCGTAAGTGCACTGAAAAATAAATTTTATTGGCTCAGATACACGAGATTTGTAAGAGAGAATATTAATTCGGTCTCGTTTTGTACATGGAAATCCTTTTAAATAGAAATTAAAAGGTCTGAGTAGTGGACGACTTTTTTCATGGCAATTATTTTGATAAATTGCACTTCTAAATTTCAATTTCAATCTGACGCCAATTGAGCACACTGGCTCCAGCAATTTTCAGTTCTCCATTTAACGTTGATGATTTTTTTCTTTGAGTTTGTTTTTTTGTTAACAGTTTTAATCATGGTTAGGTAGCCATGATTAACGCTGTTAACGTGGAACTTACGTAAGTTTAGCCAGACCGCGCAAGAGTTTATTGTGGTGGACGTGCTTAAAGTTTTTTCGTCTGCGATCCAGGATGAAAAGTAGCCTATGTCCTTCTCTAGTTTGTGTTATTCCGGTCTGATCTCCTGAACCCCTCCTCCACCTCCTCGATCCCCTGCTTGTTCGTCTTCTGTTTTAATATCTGTCTTATCGACTATAAACTTTCTCATTCCGGTTTGATCCGCTTTTTCTTTTGTTTTTATGGTCTACCCATGTGGTAAATTTCATCCGAATTCGTTAAGCCGTTTTACGTGAAAGCTTAACTAACATGAACGTACCTACAAACAAATCAATAATCAAATATTATCTCTTTATAATATTAGTTTAGACAATACTTAAGTTTGTATCTCAGAAAAATTATAAAGTCGGAAGATCTATCATCTTCCAATGAAGAACAAAAAAAAAACTTGAAGCGGAACAAAGTAGGTCTCTTCCACCTCATCTTTACGTTCTCATGCTAAACCTGTCTAAGCCCAATCTTCCACTTTACAAGCTATCCAAATCTTCATTAGTAAAACTACACAGAGGTGTGATAACACATGTCCCATCAATAGAAGACTCTTACGCGATTTATTGTTAATTTATACGTGATATATAACAGGCTGGCGATCAATTAAACCATGGCTGCTAATCGGTCACACTGTTGCGTTAATTTTACTAATTTTACGACTTTTTATTAGTGCCTTGTCACCAGCGCGTGGGCACGTGGGTTGGTTGGTTGATATCACGTCTGTGGATGTCTACTAAGGTGTTAGAAGGCCTCGGTATGACTGACTGCGTAGGTAGGTATCTTATATTAAAGTCTTTTGTTTCTATTGTTATAGAATCATGCAAATATAGCTCATTTGTTTTCCTTTGACATTGTTGTTGGTGTGTAATCTATGCCAATATTAAAGCTAAAGAGTTTGTTTGTTTGAACGCGCTAATCTGTGGACTACCACTTTTGATAGCCCAGTTCTTGAGGTAGGCTACAGGCTATTTAACATCACGCTATAACTCTTAGGAGCCAAGCAAAATGAAAAAAGTAAGAAAGAACGCAAAGCGAAAACGAAGTTGCAGAGCGGGCAGCCGATGCGATGCAACGGGGTGGGTCAAGGGAATAAGAAATTTCACGCGGAAGAAGTCACGGGTAGCGGCTAGTAATGTGTATAAATAAATAAATTGTTGGTAAAGCTTCTTTCCCAGTGCCAGGTAAAAACGTAACAGTCCCATTCCATAGCCCTGAAAATCACACACCAGGATAGATATAATGGGCTTTGGTTAGTTGTGTACCTATACAAAAAGTAAGTAATTATTAATTATATATTACTAGCGACCCGCCCCGGCTTCGCACGGCTGCAATGCTGATACTAAATACACTACAGAAAAACTGTGAACGTTGTATATAAAAACATAGCGGCCCGCTCCAGCTTCGCACCGCCGCAAACGCTACGTTCCGCAATTTTTAAATCTGTAATATCTTCGAAAATATTCACTTAAATCATACGGTGTAAAGGGCCATATAGATCTATATTAAATGAACAATGTATTCAAGGTATTTAATTGGTTAAGGATTAATGCTGTATTGGTTAAAATCGCTTCGAAAATTAGACATTATTTGTCGTAAAAAGTAAATGACAAAAAAAAGTTATTGTGGGTTATCCATAAGAGATAGACATATACCATCACGGACTTTTCTGTAGACCTTTTCAATGTGTACAATACTTAGTACATTATTTTGATAAAACTCGTAGGGTTCAGCCTGCGTTTGCAATGTAAGCGGAAAAAATGTAATTATTTACGACATCACATTAGAAACCTCAAAAATAACAGTACTTCTCCACTATTTAATGGATGTTATTATACATATAAACCTTCCTCTTGAATCACTCTATCTATTAAAAAAAACCGCATCAAAATCCGTTGCGTAGTTTCAAAGATTTAAGCATACAAAGGGACATAGGGACATAGGGACATAGGGACAGAGAAAGCGACTTTGTTTTATACTATGTAGTGATTCACTTAAAATATTACGTCTAAACCAGAACAAAGAAAACACCAAAATGCAAAAGAGTTCAAGAAATAAAGCTGAAAAGTTATCTATCTTTACAGCGGTACCGAAACGCGGCCTACAATTCCATTCCACATCAAGGAAGAACATTATCCTTTCTTCCACTCGCCCATAAAACCTTATCTCGGAGAAAGCAAGCGACGCGCAATCTACATAGAGCTGATAATGGCAAGACCACTTAGCAGAGACCTCTCAGCCTTCCTCAAAAGCTAACATTATTTGGGACGATAATGAAAACGGGGGTTCTAATTTTCCTGGTCGCGATATAAGTAATCTTGGAGGAGCGCAATGGGCGGTTTACGATCGCGGGCGGAGAAGGCTTTTATATTTATTAAGTAAGTTGGGCTTTCGGCTGTATTAATCCACCTTTATGGAGGGGCGTCTAGGCGCCTGCTGACGATGGAAAGCAGGACCGTGTATACCTATAGCGATATTTATATCACTGGTGTTAAAATCGCAACTCTTACTTGATTTTTGTTCCAGCATCAAAAGAAAAAAAATGTATCGTAATATTTTATGCATATTTAATAGGGACTTATAAATAATTGGTGGTTGCAGCAATATTTAGCCCACTTCCATTTTGTTACCCAAACCAAAAATAGGCAATTTTCCTACAGAATAAATAAAACTGAACTGCAGGCTCTGAAGGTGGCATGGCGGCAAAATAAAACAATTCCCCAGCAAGATCTGTAAACTATCATTGTGTTCTGTTCAGGTCCCTGCACTCCGGTTGATGCAGGCAGCCGGTACTAACGACGCACTAAAAGTGCGGTTTTGATGGTGTCAGATGTCTCCTGCTGGTCATATTCTAAGTCTAATCGTAAGCATGGTTGCGGTAATATAATCCGCAATTCCATTAGTTATCTGGATAGGCGAACTTGGGTTTATGGCTTGCCCTGAGCCACACACGGTCTGTGGCTGAGGTCGAGACAACTACTGTAACCTATTGGTAGTAAAATTGCCTTGGAATTTCACGGTGAGCATATGGTGAATTAAGTAGATACTTTAAAGAATTCTAAAAGGTAGATACGGGATAATATTGCAGAATGTTTTTCCTGATAACAATGATTGTGCATCTTTATTGTCTTTTTCAGCTTCAATGTGCTACTTAATTCACTTTTCATATCTAAGTGTTAAGGGGACTACAGGACCTAAACGCAAAAAACGCAAGTTTCATTATGCCTAAAAGCATATGATCGATTACAGTAAACAAAATTAGAAACATAGGTAAATGATATTCTTCACTTTAGGATATATGCTAGTTAGATAGTTGGTTGAAATCACGAAGATACCTCTAAAAGTTCCTATTATCGATTAAAAACCATACCTACTAATAAACATGCAATTATTCTGTTTTTTTGCCAGATTATTGTACAAACAACATATTAACGTAATAGTGTTTTTTTTTTGTCTAGTCAATAGATTTTTTGTAAATAGTTAATTGCTTCATATTTTGCAATACATTACCAGCGTTGTGTCATCGCGCTTATATTTTTCTTTTCTACGCAGTCCGACAGTGACCACGCTTTAGGTCATGTAGTCCCCTTGAGTAAAATTTTGATGTCGGGAACAAAAGCAGTCTATGCAGGCTGTATTACAAAACAAAAACCACCACATCAAATCAACTGCCACGTAGAATTCCGTAGGCCACAAAAAATAAATTTTATGAGCCCCATCTAAATTTTTTGTTTCAAATTGCCTAATTAGTGCAAACGAAAACGTTATTCCAAAGTCAGAATGTGTGAACAGTTTCATTAAAAATCGCAGGTTTATGTACAAGTAGGTGCTTGGGTAGGTGGCTCGTACGTGAATGTTATCATATTTTTACGGGGTACGTGAAAACGCGCGCTTTTATTACGGGGAGTTTTATTACGTTTGCTAGATTAGGAGCGAGCCGGGCTCGGCTCGAGCGGAGGTCACTCGAATGGAAATAGGAAATTCCTGAGATCAGCCAGCGCGTGCTGGTATTGGCGATGCGGGAATAATGCGGACGTGGTCCAATTTCGTCGATCGCTATACTTAAGTAGGTACTATAAATATTCCATACCCACCCTGATATAGAATATTTAGTGGTACGAAAGATGGCCTATTTAATATTTATTCGACTTTAGGCATTGAATCTGTAGTTGAGTAAACTAGGAAGTAATTTTCATGATAAAATAAAAATATCTATTCTATATGCCAAAATTCAGGGCGGGACAAAGAAAACAATCTGCGCTATGACGCGTGAAGGAATCGGCTCGTATTTATGGGGGGAAGTTATTGTTTGAAACGTCTAAGTCGTAATTCCGGGACATAAACCAGCCAGGCTTCACTTTGGACCCTCCCTCTTCTTCCCCCCATTTTCCGCCATCCCCCGAGCGGGATGCTGTTTTTCCTGGGCGAAATGGCCCGTTTGAAATTGTTGTTTTATGGAAGTTTTTAGTAGTTGACTTTGCCCGGGAGAAAATATATAGAACGGCAATCTTTATGTATAGCTATGCATACTTGTAGATTTATGGATGTTATTAATACTACCTATAGGTACAAGAATAGGTAGTTACGTGAGGCGTGTCAGAGAAAAACCATCTAAGTATAGGGCTATGCCTACTAACCTATTTAAATATTCATTATTAAAAATAAAACGCTCACCTATATTTACAATTATATATAGGTAGGACCTATATATTTTTAAATTGTTATTATTACTCTTATTTTTTAAAATTATTATACAACTATTCACATTAGCTAATAAATTAGACACTAACTAAATATAAAAATTATGCAATGAACAACAGAATTTTCTATCAATATAATTCAAAATAGAACAGTTCGTAGCAATCGTAGCGCTACGTCCTGCGCTAAGTATAGATATTTGATAAATACCTACCTAAGATAGGTCCAAATTATCATCATTTAGATTAAATTAAGGCCTTATCTTATAAGTTAACGCTAATTAATTAAGGTCTGACGTTTCCAACATCAGATATCTTTTATCCGTAAAAAAACTAACGATTAACAAGTTTTTCTTTGGTAAAATTGTCAAAAATTCAGAATGATTGCTCAATTATAAAGATATCCGTTGGAAAAGTCAGCCCTTCAGTTGATTAATTTAAAACTTCCACAGCAGACTTAGGTAGTGGGAAAAACGAAGAACGACCTATTCCATAAATAAAGTTAAGAAAGTACCACCCTGTAATACCAGCTACCTATCTAGCTGTCACTACCAAACGTAGGAAGAAGAAATCTACAAAAAAGTAACAAAAATTTGAACCGAATGTATCGACCAAAGATATCTTCAAGAAATATTGAACCCACGAACCGATAAAAACTCAAAATAACGACCTGTCACAAATAATATACAATGAAATTATCTCCACCATTTTTAAAGTTGGAACGCGCGGCCGATGCTCGCTCGCGATTGGTTGGCTCTTGACAGCTGGGTAAAATACGCCGGCATGCCTGCCCCGGCGCAGCGGGTGACAACATGGTGCCACTAAAGTCCCCTAATGAAATTAAATTCCGTACGTTTTAGATTTGCTCGTAAATAATCCGAGTATCTAATCCACTGATTAATGAACACCATGGAATTTTCTTGGAGTTTTTAATCTTGTGGAGTAGTCGTTTTAAATTGATTATGTGTAGTTGGGTATTACGACACGGGGAATGTAATGCTCAAGCTTAAGACTTATTCGTATTTTATTATATCGATATTATAAACTTTAGTTAGGTGTTACGTGAAATCATTCTTAATATTTTATGTACGTTTGCGTAAACTAGTTACGTGGCCTAACAGCCATATTTAAAAAATAACACCAACGAACAACGGTACGTTATCTAACCTAAAAACAACATCAGTAGACAGTCACAAAGCATAACATCCATAAATCGAGCAGACGATCACAAGACACTTTTATGACACTAGATACAGCGAACAAATCATGACAATATATTTATTTAGACAACCCTATCGCTAGCACTCACGCGACGTACCCTAATGTCATAGATAGTAGACATCTTAGCACTTTAAAAGCATTTTAGATAAAACGGCGTGTGGGATAGGCCTGTGGATTTAGTTACAACAAAATTACAAGTTTACGACTAACAATATCGTCGTATACACCACCACTCATGTCGCTTTAGGGTTGGTAAAATGGAAAATTAGATTTTCAGTAGGTACGGTAGGCATTATTTTTGGAGAAAAGTAGTCGATTGAAAAATAAATTACTTTTATATTGAGAAAAGTAGACTTTGGATGATCGTAGATATTTTCATTTACCTAACATTTTCCCAAATAATCTGAGTTAAGTAGGTAAACAGCAAAATTATATTTTGCAGGAGTGATTTATTTGACCACCCAAGATTTCAGTGCAAAGACTGGTGATATTCACACATACACACACACACACACACACACACACATACTACTATTTCCCAGAAGGACTGGGCAGAGAAGTTATAGTGCTGATTTTCATGGTTTCAAATACTAATAAAGTTTGTATAATAGATGTTCATTGAATAAAGCAGAAGAGTTCAATAGCAAAACTGAGGAACGGTGTTGAACACTAATCAAATAATCCTAAGTAACTGTCCTCCTTGCCAGCCCTAAGCATACGGGGCACTAAAGAACTGGTTTAGTGTTCTCCTGATGATTTACTGGGTGCATTCCTGGAGTGCCATCGTCCGACGTGAGTCGCGGGTATATGGCCGGTGTAAATGTACCAGATTAGCGCTCAGCGAACAACTATTGCTACTTAGTCGCTCTATACTGTGGAAGGAATTGATGACAGACCTGTAATTTCTGTTGAGGTTTGTTTTTCTTAACATTCTTCAACTAAAAAGCAAGTATTTTCCCTTCTGTCCATACATTTAGGTATAATTAAATAGGTATAGTGTCTTTGTAGGATTCCCACAGAAAACAAGAAAAAAGGTATATTTTCTTCTACCTAATGGGAAAATTTCTACTGCCATCTTAATTTGATATGAATTGATTTTACTAGGTACCATACCAACGCAAGATTCATCTCTTAATTCGCAAAGGAACATAAGCAAATATTTATAAACAGTTAAACGTAAAGTGCTCCAATAACGTTCTGCAAAGTTTTGGCCCACCCATGTTTGAAAATAATAAAAAGCGAGCCATATCACGTGGAGTGTAAGGCATAAATTAGTGATGAAAACGATACGTTCCCCGGGCTGTCATAAAATACGAGTAATTTTAATAACAAAGACTAAAACAAAATACATTAACGACTGCCTACAGTTGGTCTCATGATGCGATGCTACAGATTAAGGCGGTGATCTTAATGTGAGTGTGTAATTTATGAAGCAACCGCATTAATTTACGCAGGGGTTCCTACGTGAGCAACCTGCCTTAGGTGCCTCCACGGGTATTCCATTTCCATCAAACCAGTTTGCTTCGTATTACCTCGAACTATACATACAAAGAACCGATTTGCATAAGTAGGTAACGTTTGCCTATTTTATACGCACCACAATCTTCGTAAATTCAGTCGGTTGGTTATATATTTTCTCAGTTTCATCGGACTCTTATGAGGCAGGTGCACAAATAATATTATTAATAGCGAACACCTTTCCATAAAGCATTCATATCTCAATCTTCGCGTCGTATCTGTCTTCATAAAACCTTATTTCAGCACGATTTCAATATTTTTCTTGCGACACATGCGTCCCGATTCCGTGGAACGGCATAGAGTTTACGATCCAATATTTTTATGCAAAGTGCGTCGCCAAATGTGCCACGTCGGTGCCGAAAAAATACACAGCCACGTCCTTTCGCACGTAAAAAAGGATGCGACAAAATAAATATACACGAAGCCACCCTTTTTGTCCATTAAACGAGCGAAGGTTTTTTTTCTGCTGCCTCCATAAAATGTGCCCCAATAAATATGTAAATCTACCGAGAAAAAACGCTGCCGAGTGCCGATGCCGCCCGGTTTTGTGAGTTTCACTTTCGTCCGTTCAAGTTAATTGGTACAATTGCATTGAAAAAGCTCCAACGTCTCGAATGCCAACGACCTTTTGTCACGACTGATCGTCTTTTATTTGCTCCACAATCTGACATCTGAAATGCAAATTAAGGTTTTGTTGCATGTCGTCTGTTGTTTATATCTTCGCTGCACGTAGTCGCGATGGTGGCCCTACGTATCTAATGCCTTAGCGATAAAATCCCCGTTTATCTCCCCCAGCATTTCCTCTAGCACCCCTTTCGAAACTAAGCCGTTAGCTAATACTTGAGTGACACGTAAAGGCGACATTAACATCAAAATAAAGATAAAATTTTCTTGCCTACTCACACGTGCCTACCTACTATTAATAGGTGCTTGTATAAACGATGTAGTGAACTTTAACTGTACCTAATCTAACGTAGCTAGGTAAACTTTTGTATTTCTAGAATTCTTTGCCAGATAACTTAGGGCTAATATAGTAGGGCTGTAGGTATATAAAACACATATGAAGGTAAACGTTTGATTTATCGCGAGATGTATCATAGGAAAACCCGGTAGGACTTTAAGATGTTTTCTATAAAAACCGGTATAAAACTAACACGACTTTAACTGCACTAGAAACCTTCTTGGAACTTTACAAATAAATGATCTACTGCGGACAGCCGAGCACGCTAGAGGAGCTGCATCGATCGGCCCGGGTTTCCCTCGAGGGTTCCGACGTCCGCTATCTGCCTTGTAGGTACATATACTTACGTACTAAAAGATAAATGACGTTTTGTTCTACAGGTTTATTTCGATGAATTTTGTAAATTGTAAATCTAACCGTCGCCTTATATTAACTTATTTTGGAGACGATTTAGGTACCTATGTGAAATTTTTGTCATGTTAGACTCTTGTTCTTTTGAAAATTTCATTTGAAACTAGCAGTACCAAAGTATCTTCTTATTTACCTGAACGTCGAGTTTTCAGTTTGCTTGTTTTTCCGAAAAGATTTACAGTTCACGAAGACCAAAGAAAAAAGGCAGATCGTAAAGATAATACCTGCTTAGTCATTATTTACGACTCCGTATTCTTACATTACGCCAAAAAGCATTTTAAAAACCGCAAACGACCGATACGAGAATCATCGGAACGATACATTTTTCGTTAATGAATGGTATTGATCGGGCTCGGGGCTATAAGCGTATAATTTACGACAACATTCTCGGGTTCGCTTCGCGTGCTGCTACGAAGGTGTGTTATTTATACCCCCCTTTTTTATTTATGCCCCCTTTTTTCGCAGCTCGTAACGGCTGGCAATAAAGGGGACGTAATTTTAATTTCATGATTGGAAAGCTCGATTGGTCGGTTATGTGGCTTAATGAGTTTATGGCAGCAATGAGTGGACTATAACGGTCGACGGATTGAACGATTTCGGGTTTAAGGTCATTCGTGATGGTGGTTGTGGGCTAAGTTTAGGGTTGAAAGTTACGTCACATCGTTTTCCAGGCGATTGTTGGCGTAACTTTTAGGGGAGGTTCTGCACTTGTTTTAGCTAAGTTAAGCATGCACTTGTTTTAGGTAAGTTAGCTACGGATTGAGAGCTTTCAGGTTTATAAGGAGACCAAGATTAGTAGTTTAAGGTTCGCATCACAGGAGCTTACTCGAGCATTAGATACTTAAATAACCAGTTTAAAGCCATCTGATTGGTTGAAACTTATTTTAAGTACCTTATGCTTGAATTTGGAGTGAGGTCCTGTACGGCTGGTCTAAGAGAGGAATAGAGTACTTACCTATACCTATTTCTCTGGAGAAGGTGGATGGCGTAAAATTCTTGACGAGTTTTGCAACACACATCGTGTTGTGTTTTAAATAAATAAATAAATAAAAATAAAAAAATCTCTGTGAGAACAGGCATCCTTATAGAAACCTAATAACAGACCAGGCTTCAATCATCTAAAAAGCGATCTACACTTTTATAAAACATCCCAAGCCTAACACATGTCGGTGGCTGGCTGAAGTTTGAGTTCATTAATTTTTTCACTGCTGTACTGCACTAGATTAAGCGTGTCTTCATAAATAAAAGCCAGTTGAACGGTGGTGTGCCAGTAAAGCTACGGACACACGAAGCGAGTTTACAGCCGAGTTTGCTCGTAAGCGAATGAACTCGCTTTCAATTTTTATCTGTCTGTAGCGAGTAGAAAGAAAAAAAGAAAAGAAACGCAATACATTTTTTTGCGGTAAACTTGATGTAAAGAAAAAGACAAACGCGAAAAAGAACAAGGAGGAAAATATGCGTAGGTAACATTGATTTTCCACACTTAGTTGGTGCTACAAGGATAAGAATGTCGTCCATCGGACCTCATCGTGACTGGTTATTCGCAGTGAGTAGGTACCATGTGACATGGCTTGCGAGTTCGCTAAATTTAAAATATCCTAATACCTATATCCGTCGATTTCACTTCCAGCAAACGGCTTTCAGTCGCAGCGTCTTGCGTGTCACTTCAAGCAAGTTTACTCGAATGCTCGCGCGATCACTTTCGTAGCAAGTATTCGATATGTGTGACCGGAGCTTAAATGAGCTTGCAACTTCTCAACGGACCCTTGCATTCCCACACCGTATTGGAAAAGATAAATCTTCGCCCCACCCCGCCTTCGACTCCGATCCATTAAGATGGACGCCTTTGTATCCTATGAGGTCTATTCTGCTTTTTTGTTGGCGAATTAATTATAGACAGCTACCTTAACTTGACTTTTTAATCTATATTCTGTTATTTATGAGCTCACATTTAAAATTATAGATGTAGGAAAGTAGGCGATAAGTGCTAACATAAAATTTTTCTTAATTTTCTTTGAATGAATATAAGCTTACTATACTACATACATTGGAATGATACACAGTCATATTATACCTACAAGCACTAATGTTTAAGAAACCAAATCGAATTCTTATTTTATAGTTACTCAAACGTATGTAAAGGCAGCTACCTACAACTGACACATAATTAAGTCTACAAAGTAAACTTCTTACTCACAATACATAACCCTTAAACTCACACTTTTATTAATAAAATGTGATAATAAAATATGAACAGAAAAACCATTTTAAAGCGAAGCAAAAAGGCAGAAACATACTTGATTTATATGAAGCGTCTTTTGAGCGAGAATTATGCGCGCACTTATATTTTTTATTCCCTTTATTATGTGCAACTTTGTTACATACCTACGGAGTCACTTAACAAAAATATGGCGTATTAAATCGCATAAAAAAAACAGTGTTTTCAGAAAATAGTTGGGGATAAAAGGAAAGTTGTAAGGACGTCGTAACTTGGGACATAAAGCTTTTGAATGGAAAGAATCTATCGCGAGTGAATTGTTAATAAAGATATAGAGCAAGCGAAGTATTAAGGGACATTACTAGGGACATTAGTGAAGTTTTACGAGCCGAATGATAGCCGATGTGATGAATGCACCCGGAGATTCCGCTGACGCGTTATTTTGTTGCAATTTATCAAAATTATGGCATTTCTAGCTATTGTGTGACGAAACTGTTAACAAATGACGTGTCAATAATTTTCTGTGTAATAATGATGGTGTTTTTGCTCGGTATTTTACAAAAAATATATAAATAAGTATATCACCTAAGTACCTATAGTCACTTCTGCAGGAACCCTAGGTCACAACAATATATAATATTATCAAGATATAATCAAATGAAAACTAGGTCGGAGGTACTAAAAGTAGGTACTCTTAGGTGGGCTGAAATCATGTTTGCAAAAGAACTAGGCAATTGATAATTTGATACCGAACCAACCAACATGAAGTCACAGTTATCTATCATACACAGTTATATATCTGTGTTATATAAACTGCAGTGCCATAAATCGCTTAATTATAGACAATTCCTAATACGGGCAATAAACATCATCATAAAATTACTATCGACGTTTATAATATTAATTACCAATCTTAATTAACTTTTAATATGTTCACAGGTACACACCTACCTAGTACCTATATATACCCTATCTACCTAGCTAGGTAGATAGATTTGAAGGTACTTCGTACAAGGATAGTTATATAACATCTTTGCAACGTGGTTTCATACTACCTATGAAGATATATCTACTATCAAATACATAGGTAGGGGTTTACATTATATATGTACATTTAAAAATGATTCCACGGTACCTATCTCAAGCTGGGCCATAAATGTCTCGGTCAGGATAATATTTTACGACGGCTTATGCATCGGAGCGAGAGGCGGCCTGAGTCTTATCTCACACCAAACCTCCACATGTGGAATGACAGGCCAAATTTATCGACTTAAAAATACCCACCCAGATTAAAATGAGATACGTCGACGAAAATCCGACCCTACCTACCACCACTTGATAAAATATTATTTTTAGTTCCCGGTCTCATATAAAAAACTACCATTTATGGAGTTTTTGTAAATTATGTGTATTAGATTTTCATCGGAGAACGACATTTGGTTTGCTTTACTTTACTTTTTTATGGTGGACATTAATAGCTATTGGAATACTCAAGGTTTAGTAAAATGGAATAGATAATATAGTATACCTAGTTAAAAATATATATATATATAGTATAGTGTAGTATAGTTAGTGGAATAGAAAATAAGTTGCATTTATATTGATAGACATTCGGAGGCACATGGGAAGAATTGTGTCCAATGTCAAACAGATGACGAAAAATTATGTATGTTTTTTCTAAGTTATTCTGTTAGCAAACTGGTTTACTTCGCGATTGATGGAAAGCGGATACTGTTGGCTATAGACACTACGACGCTGCTCCAGCGGTTGTTCCGACACTTTTCATTATAGACCGACCGAGACGTTGCCTGAGGTAGCAGCGCGGTGCGGGAGGGGTGTGGTGACGTGATGCGAGAGCTCTGTGATTCGTCAACTTGTGACAACTATCACCCCTCCCGCACAGTGCAGCTACCTCAGGCAACGTCTCAGTTAAGCGGTCGGCCAATAGAAATAAGGTTGATGTTCCTACTTAGGTATTGTATCTGCTGTAATTTCTCCGCTTTGCCAGCTCCTATGAAACCAGAATAAATCAATCTGCCTAGCTTTTTCCTAACATGTTGTTGTTTGCTTTTAGTATAACCGGATGTAGCTGACTACCACTGGAGACTACCCGTGCAGGTCAGATAGGCAGTCGCCCCATGTTTTATATGGGGTCTAACCGAATGCCAGCTGCATTCGGTTAATACCAGTATTTTACATGGAGCGACTGCCTCTCTGACCTCCACAACCCAGTTACTGGGTAATACGATACCCCTTGGTAAGACTTGGTTGCCAGACTTTTGGGCTTCTGAGTATCCGATACGACTGTCAAAGATCTACGAATGACAGCTGAGACCAACGATGGCTTAACGTGCATTCCGATGCACGAAGGGGTCTTTGATATTTGTCATTGTCATCATCGATCGAGTATAGCTTAACCTTAGATCCGTCAGTGCGGTTGTTAAAATTAAGATACGATACGGGAATAAGTGAATATCGTAATATTAATCTAAAAAAAACTAGCCGTACTGATCGGCTAGTTGGTTCCACCAAAATGGTAACGTTTAGCTCTTTTACCAGGAACGGTATTTAAATATCTTTTTTGTGTAAAACAGTTAACTTATAATAACTTTAGTTGGTCCATTTGTCATACGCGTACTTGTATTTTTATCTCCATCAGCGCCTTCCGTATAAACAGACCACACAGAGGTCTCTATTTCTCTAAAATTAGTGTGAAAACTGACTAGTGTGACACTGGCTACAAGCCACGAATTCACGGGTAAACTGGAAACACTACGTTAATTAAATATTATGTAATACATATTAATATACAGTTAGGTAAATTCCACAAGGCTGGTCGGTGCGCGATGAAGCGGATGTGGCAGCTAGGTAGGACGGATTTCTTTGAACTTTTAATAAAATTAATACTATATTAGTAATCTTTTAGTAAAACAGTGTTTAAACTTCTAGTGTTACCAAACCAACTGATATACTCGTAGTTACTCTACAACAAAAAGGCTGCTCAAGTAAGGATAACGACTTAAGGGGCTTACATGACCTAAAGCGCGGTCCCTGTCGGACTGCATAGAAAAGAAAGAGAAACGCGATGACACAACGCTAGTAATTTATTGCAAAATATGAAGCAATTATTTAATTACAAAAATCTATTGTTTGGACGAAAGAAAATTAAAACACTAGTATTTTAGTTTAGTATGTGCTTATAGAATAATCTGACAAAAAATCAAAATGATTGTAAGTGTGTATATTCAAAAATAATAATAATGTAATAATATTATTATTAATTGTATATTAAAGTATATATAAATATATATATATATATATATTAGTATGGTTTTTATTGTAAAAAGAAAGTTTTTAGAGGTATCTTCATGATTTTTGTCTATCGTATCAAATTAGTTGTATTATGTTTTCAACACACTATCTAGGTAGATAGTGTGTTGAAAACATAATACAACATATTATATCCTGAAGAATATCATATATTTTTCTGATTATGTTTACTGTAGTCGATCATATACTTTTATTGTTTCTAAAACTTGCGTTTTTTGTGCTTAGGTCCTATTAGCCCCATATTATACCTTGATGTAAATGTGGGTTTAGGATACCTACCTGCATACAAACGCCCTAATCAAGTTTGAAACGTTGTGAACTACAGGGCAACTGTAGGTAAAACCTACTTAAGTGCTAATACTTTTATTATATTCTACTGAGCGTTTATTTTATCGACGTTGATTATTATTGAACCTTTAAAACTAATAATTAACTCACGGCAATATAATAAAATAAGACAGATTGTGCTGCGACGATATTCATTATAATAGCTAATCGTAATTAAACTGAACTGTTTCAGGAAATTAACATCATGACGGTGCCTTGTCAATATATCTATGAAAACATCATGTATGTAAGGAAAAATTTACATCTTTTTAGTAAAAGAGGTGAAAGACATAATTATAGTACTAGAAATAGGGACTTATTAGTTCAACCAGGTTTCAGACAGGCTAAAGTAGATTCATCTTTTATGGGGTACTGTTTAAAATGTTATAATAAAATACCTCCCCACATTCTTCAGCTGAATGAAACAAAATTCAAGTCTTGTATAAAACGCACACTATGCAGTCAGGCTTATTATAATTTAGGGGATTACATCGCTGATAAAAATGCCTGGCTCAATGCTAGTCTTGCTCCACAACCACAACTAATTGATTAACACTTAAAAACACTGTTGGAGCTGAAGATTGTAAGACTATCTTTGCATTGTATAAACTCAATTTCCATTGTATTGTATAATTATACAATACAATGGAAATTGAATGGAATTGTGCTATGCAATTGCATAGCACAGATGTGGGTTCTATGTACCCTATAGCTACCATTTACCGGGTATTAATAGGTATGTCTGTCATTGACTTGAATGTGCCCTGGCAGCTGATAGTATGTCATACTCACTCAAATGCCTCGCTGACGGTGGCGTGTGTGTTGAATCATTTAGCTTCCTTCAAAATGGTTGAGCTGAATAGTGCTGATTTATGCGTCATGTTCGTGAACGGGCGCCGTCAGTTGGGGCTGGTCATCACTTAGCTGCCTCGGCTTATTTTTAATTATTTTATTTTTGGATTGTTGTTTGTTAAGTAATTTTTGTTGTACTCTGGACGCTTTTAACGCGTTTGTATTTCTGAATTTTTTACATCGTTCTCACATTATATAATTTTAAATTCAAAAGTAATGATGTAACAAATATTTTTGTAAAATATAATTTAAATAGAGTGTCCATGGAGTTTCTTGCCCGTTCTTCTCCATAGGTACCTACGCTTTGGAATGGGCAACTAGCTTCATATTTTCTGACTGACCAACTTCTTGATAATTCAAAAGTGCCTGTAAATGGTTTAATTGAAATAAATGCTTTGAGTAAGAGTTTAAAATAATTAATTTATTAATATTACTGAGTAATAAGTACTTATTTACTTGTAGCTAAGTACCTATTCTTTAATATTGTTCTCTTTAATCATAATCACTCTATAATGTTCCCACTGCTGGGACACAGGCCTCCTCTCGATGGGAGGGAGTGGTCTATAAACCACCACGCGGGCCCAGTGCGGATTGCTGGATGTCACATGTCTTTGAATGTTTTGGTCTAATACATGCCGGATGTCTCTCGATATTTTGTTTCACCGATTTTTCTCTTTAAGTGGAGTCTAATCCCGTGAGCCTCGGTACATGTAGGCATTAGAAGCATTTGTGGAAATTACTGTTTTTATTCGGAATACCTACCAGAATTCTTGTAGTATAATTATACTATCGTGATAACCGCATAGATAAAAAGCGGCTCTTTGCCTATCCCGTACCTACCTACGTCAGTAGTAGCTACGAAGACCTAGGTACTTGCTACAAAGTGATACTTTTTCAACTCTTGAAGAAAATCACACCAACATTGTAGCATAGTTGGACACAAATTGGACAGTTTACTGCCTTGTGGGAATTAGGACGCTTCTGCAGTGACAAAGTTACGAGGGACATCGTAGGAACTAAGATCTTAACTTTCATTATACTAACAGAGTATGGATTTTAAATAGTCTGTTGGCAGGGGACATCGCCGGCAACCTGTTACCATGGATTCAGTAGGTACAGTCAACAAAAGAGATAAGTATGCAGGATCGTCGGATATAGTTGAAGTTTAGTAAGAAACCGATTGATGTTGTCAACGAAAATTTAATTTGATAAATGAGCTGTTTGTTTTCTATTAATAAAATTAAATTTTATTCCAAATCCATCACTGCGTTAAAATTGATCGTCGGTTAATAACAAAAAAAAAAATGCTGTTCCACACATTTTGACCGCGTAGATATAGAAATGTAGGTACACTGAAACCACGAATTCAGCAGATGATTCTAGACTCCCTAGCGTTAAAATGTTTCTTCAGTTATCAAAAATCTGCAGTTTCCTACAAAAGTGCAACATTTATAAATGAACTAAAACGTTGATTTCTTCTATTCCCACTGTTTTTTATTAATACTTAGTTTATCTATTTCAGTTCATCATAAGATGTGTTTACTTCAAGAAATCCGTTTGAACAACTGCTGCGCAGCTGTGTTTGTCTTCCACGCTACACAACACAGAACAAAATGGAAAATGTTTGCAACTAAATAGCGAGTTTGACCACACTGGCTGGTTTTAATTGTTTGATTAATTTTTATCGCTAAGGTAAGACTTTAAACTGAATAATAAATCTAGCTCATAGAAATAAAATCCGTCTTGACAATAATTAGGTTAGGCTTACTATTTGTACAGGAACTGTTACAAGCATAGTAGGCCAATACCTTTTCTTTGACGAATATTTCTAAATAATGATTATGTAGATTAAGTTGAATCAAAAGTCTAACAATTTTATTTAAACAAACATAACCTATTTAAAAGAACAAGATTTTCGTTAATCAAACTTAGATGAAATTCCTAAGTATATTACAGTAGTAGGTACATTCACGTCGAAGATGAGTAGAAATCTTTATAGATTACCGATCTGTCAAATAGGCGTATTAATTAAGCAACCAATCAACTAGTTTTTCGTGTAAAGAAATAACCAATTTTTTCTAAGAGACTACAAAATTAGATAAAGTTGTCACAAAAAGCCTCAAAAAAATCTGCACGTTGTACAAAGAGGCGGTGCTACTGCTGGTACCAAATGCAGCTTTCTTATGCTATTTCGGGTAGAATTTATTATCTGTCACGTCCAATAGCAATCGAGGACACACTAAGTGCGTTGTCGTGTATCTGCGACCGAATACTGCGCGACACAGTCCAACGGTTTTACCCAATGTAGAGTTCACGATTATATACAGATATAAGTACCGAGGTATATAATATACGCGTCAAAACTAGAAATGTAGGTACCTATACAATTATTATGATAATAAGACACACATGATTATTTTATCAAATATTTCACAGATGGTTAGATCAAGTTAGGGATAATGTTCAAGATTGAAGTCACTGGAATTGAACACAATTAAATATGAGGAAAAAGGAATAAATTAAATGAAGTCAGCCTATTATATGACTTCTATTTAAAAATAACATGACTGTTTGTAACTACTGGCCTTAGAATGTAGGAAAAAAACGGGCGAAAAATAGAATTGATATAAGCAGATTAATTGACGTAGGTAAAGTCTACGAAATATGAGAAAAAAAGGAAAAACTTACAACAAAACATCACTAACACGATTCAACGCACTCAAACTAAAATATTTTGTTAATTTCACCGTATAACAGTGTCTAGCCTCGGTTGTGTTTCAAATTAGACTAACAGACGACTACGGACTCGCCGACCGAGTTATATGAGCCTCCAATAAACGAAACCGCATCTATTATTCGTATCGGAGACCAGCTGACATGGAATTTTAAACAATCTTTATGGCCCAAGTTGTGTATCCCTTGACCTAATTCCTTACTGCTTTTGTAAACGGTAATTTTTAATTAGGCTTAATTAACTCGCGTTTTTTCCGCACTGTAAACACGTACCGCGTAATCGTTAACAGCGTCGGGTCATGACATCTTGAGTAGGAGGTATTTATTGAAAGAGACACTTTTAGACGCATAGCGCAAACAATTACCGTCAATTCACGATTCACACTTTGTCATTGTATTTGTAAGCTTCACAACGTCGCCGGCGCACAAAAAATGTGAACAATCAACTAATATTTAATATCAAATATCGACCCTAAAGTCTCATATACACTAAACATTAGGACGTGGTGCGTTAAGCCGGCTCAAAGTGATGTAACAGAACGTGCAAACATTCTGTGTGTATCCGACTTATTAACAGATCTTCACTGCATACTAACACAGTTTCAAAAGAAAACAACTCCTCAATTTATACGTGTTTAGTATTCAACCTTATGTTGAAACAAATAAAGTCAATTTTTATGATCGAACTATTTTTTAAATTGCATTCAGATCATCCGGTCAACGTTTATTGCACCCAAAGGCGATTCGTACCAAGTTAACGTTTGACTAATTTGTGAAGTTATAGAGGCATCATAAAACGAGAGTGATAGGAATAACGGACTATCAGCTCATTGGTGTTAATACGTGTTACTGAAAGTCTTGTCGAAAGGGAATTAAAAGTGATTGATTAGAAGCTACCGAATTGACGTGTTAATAGAGTTTGATTGAGTAGAAATGTTCGAAAGCGTTTGAATGTGACTCTTATAAAGAAGTAGGAACTATAGTGAGTACTAATCGTTATTTCTCTGAATTAGAAGACTTGTAGTCGAACGTTTTAAGATGGTTATCAGTAGGGTAGATGTATAAACTTTTAGTAATAAGTTAGATGATAAAAGAAATCAAAACACCCCTACCTTTGTTAAAATGAACCAGATGTCTTCAGCCCAATCAACTCTGTTCAAAACACTGTTTCACTCTCCTACTTTCAACAGGCATCATCTTGAAATAGACACAGTTATAATATCGACATGTGACGTGCAATGCACAAGAAACCGAAACATCAACTGGCCACCACACGACGTATTCACCTTGAACCTTGTTTTCACTTTTCGCGTACAAATAAACGCGTGTTTTATTGTTTTGTCCAGTGTTATGCAAATTGGCATCGGCAGTAGCTAAATGATAAAAGGGTTTCCTAAAAACTTGAAAGTGAAAGCCAACTGGGAGCATATTGTGAACGTAGTCACGCTTCCTCCGCGCTATTCTCCACATAAATATTTACGTTACGGCATGCAAAAGAAGTTTTTACTGACATGGCTACCGAATTGTCTTTGTTATTTAAAACAACAACCCTTTTGGCAGCTTTCGGCATGCTTTGTTTGTCGAGCTCTATTGACTTGACAAGGATGTTCTGTTTGTTGCCTTTGCCATATCGGGTGCTAAACGCAAAATAATAAGCCGTGTTTGAATTTCGAACCGAGTGTTTTTATTAACATAGATGTTGAGGTTTTACTTTCATCCGAGATGCGATTTTGTGCGATGAATTTTTTCAACAACAAAATGAACTTTCGTTTAAATTTTAATTACCACGATGCAGGTTATTGTAGATAATAAATAAATAAATTGCGGGTATTAGTTATAAAGCAGTTGCTACCTCCTTAGATGATTTATGAGTCTAACTGCCAGTATTAGGTATTACAAGCACTTAAAGTAACGTGTAGGTCAAACTAAATTAATAATTTGCTGTTGGCGTAAAATTTTAGATCTTAACAAGATTATGAGAATATTGTTTGTGGTATAAATAAATAAAAATGTTTTAAGGTGCTAGAATAATAATGATACTTGTTTGTAAAATAAATTGATATGAGTCTTATTATCATAATCCTTTGTAATCAAATAGTGATGATTATAAAAACTTATAAAATCTAAGAATTCAACAGACTAAAATTATCTTTCGTCAATTATTTAAATCTACTTATAGTATACTTAGGTAAGACGCAATCTATCTTAGTGTGAAGTTACTTAGCTTACCCAGCCATGGCTTGAAAGCAACCTGAGTAGCGATTTTCGTAATTTTAAGAACGTTTACAGTCTGATCTGTCTCAATCTGTCAAAAATACCTTAAATTTCCCAACATTTTGACAAGTTTTTGACGTTTGTTTGTCGCTGAGAGGAGACTACGACTAGATTGTGAACGTTTTCAATTACGAGAATTGGCCTTCTAATTCGATAAAATTATTCTTTATTTAATACGATTACACGTTTTTTTACTGGCTAAATTTTGTATTAGTTCACGCCATAGGTTCTCAACGTGGGCGATAACGCCTCCTCGTGGGCGTTTGAAACTTTAAGGGGGCAGTAGAAGACTCAGAAAGTGTATATCCTATCTTAAGACTATATAATATTATCGTTTAAATATAGTTTATATTCGTCGATTAATTATAATCGTAGCAATAGATGTTTTAGATTCGCGACAGATGGTAAGTTTACAAAATTGAGTTATAGATCCCTTGAACCCCCCTCCACCCCCCCTCCTCGATCCCCTGCTAGTTCGTCTTCTGTTTTAATCTCTGTCTTATCCACTATAAACTTTCTCATTCCGGTTTGAACCGCTTTTTCTGGGGGGCTTTAGAAAAAAAAAAACTCAACGTGTGCCAAATAAGGTTGAGAATCTTATATTCTACGCTAACGTAACCGGAGTTTGAGCTGGTATTTTATCAAAAACGCCACCGCTTGACGTTGAATTAAAAATCCCGAGAAGTTGTGAGACCAAGATTATCATAAGCTATACATATAGGTATTGCTGTAGAGTGCGGTAGCCAACCGGTATTAAAGTTTACGACAGGGATGCGAGACGTCATAAAACTCGAGATAAATCCAATCGGGGACCCAAGAAAAACAATCCACTTCGTTCCGAAATTACTTCAGATAGGGACCGCCTCGCAATTCTGCATTGTGGTTAATATTAAAAAGTTTGACGTTACCTATTTCTTTTTGGTTAGGTACCAACCTATTTCCTTGGCCTTGTTCGTTTGAAACTAGGCTTGTGGTTTTTATTACTAGGTGACCTAAAAACAATAGAACGCGGTATATTTGTTATGGACCAAGTAATAAATGGGAGCGTTTTTCATAATGCCCGCGCATTATGAATAATGACAAGCTACTTAGGTCGACATAAATAATTATAATTTGAACTTCCTTATTTATCACATTGCCTCGAAATTATAAATATTACCGTGTGGTCTTTGGGCAATCTGATAATACACAGGTACATTGCACATAATCGTAACTAAAGGTATTTGTATTCTCATTCGCTCCCTCTTGCGCTTCGAGGGGATCCTATTTCTGTGTAAAGGGTTTAATGTAACCTAACCTCGGGATGCCCTTCGCTCGCTCTTGCATCCTACGTCGCGTCGCCTATCGCCAGCAGAGTGTCTATGAATGGAGAGATGTTATTTGATTTTAAATATTGATTCTACGTTTGAAATAAAACTTATTAGTAATAAAACCTGGTTTTAATTGTTCTGCCCCATAGGTGACAAGAATTATAAAAAATGTCCGATCGATTTGATTATTTCAATAGTTGTTATCACACTGTCTACTCATATGGGGCATATTTCAAACTGCCCGGGCATTTTTTATAATGTCCTAATAATCACTTAGGTACATGACATATTCATTTGTTCCTCTGGTAGAATTTGAATGCTCATTGATGAGTACTAAGATGACTTCGTTGGAAGAATTAGTGCTGTTATTGTTTTTGTTACAGAAGAACAATCTTCTGTTTACCGCTTTTTTTTAATTAATTTATTTAAACTTTTCTAAATGAAGTATGGAATGAATATGAAAGGAAGAATGAACAAAGTCAGAAGTATGAGAAGGACAGAGTAGGAGAAGATTGTTAGGAGAACGCAGATTCTTAGCGTGAGAAGAACATAGATATTGGAAGTGAGACACGAGATAAGAAGGAGAAGTGGGAGAGTTGAGAAGGAAGAAAAGCGTGGTCAAAGCGCGCAAACTTCTTTGGCGAATGGACATCCAATTGAGCTCAGACCGTGGTCATATTTCCTGAGGTTGAATATGAACCAGATAACCATTTTTGAGCGTTGAGAATGCGGTTTTCTGTATAAGCTCGACAGATGTGTCGAGCTTATACAGAAAACCGCATTCAACGTAGCACACGTCAATATAGTCGATTATAGGGAAAATCAAAGTCTGAACAAGCATCGTTTTCGTCTTAGCGGGCAAAAATTTTCTCAGACGATACAGGGATCGCAGAGTAGGTACCGTTGACCCTTTAACTAACACAACAGACCTGGCGTTGCCAGCTAAGTGTCGAGTCAAGATGCAAACCGTGATCTTTCACAGTAGGGGTAATGGGTATGACTGTACTATTGAAAATAAGAGGAGGAAGAGAGCTAAGCGTCATCCTACCCATCATATGTGAGTTTCCAATTACAATGGCCTGACACTTCGAGGGGTTTACTGACACCCCAAACTATCAAACCACTTTTTGATAGCATCTAAATAAATTTTCTATCCGCTCAGCTGTATACAATTGAAGATCATCAGCATATAGATGATACGAACATAGAGTGAGTTACTGAGTGAGTTTTATTTTAATGTTTCTTCAAAAAAGATGAATAAAGCTAAGCATATCATATAGGAATCTTTTAGAACTTAGAATCATTGTTAGCTGTGTAAAGGTAATTCAGGCCTTTTCGAGCACAAGCTTTCATAGGGAGGTACTTATACCTACCTCAGTTGCACTTGCAAGCAAAAGTAGCCAAACCACATGTTTCCAACAAGATTGAAAGCATGCAGGCTCCTACGTATCCCATACGGGTTAGGGTATCTTCATATACGTTTACTACCTATCTACGTAGGTATAGGTACATACAATATAAAATCAGCTGTGAGGCTGAGGTGCGACGTCTGACCGGCAATTAGCAGCGCACTTAGCAAACAGCCGCACAAACCCTAAGATCCTAATGTACGGACAGCAGAAAAGATGTTGTACGCGAAATTGCTGTTATCAAAACCAAAGTATCCGGTATGGTAAAAACAGTTTGTGGTCACAAAATGATTGAGCTCTATCTAAAAGTGTTGAACGTGATGTATAAAATTAATCTGTAGAGATATGTGGTATGGGTCATCAAAGTGAAAACGACAAGATATGCACTTGTCAAGAAACTATTAATACATAGGTATAGATTAGACAAAAACTCAGCTATATCTATCTTTTTTCAAGCCAGATTTATCATCATCATTTTAGCCGAAAGACGTTCACTGCTGGACATAGGCCTCCCCCAAGCACCTCCACTTCGACCGGTTCTGTGCTTCTCGCATCCAACGGGTTCAAGTTAGATTATTATTTAATATTTTATTTTATTCGTAGCCTATGTTGTCCTACAGACTGCAGGGCAAATGTCTCCCTTTCGGACACGTTTGCAGCATGTCGAACGAGTCATGGGCCAAAACTACCACTTTGTAAGTACATCCGGCGACATCAAGGCAGACCCAGGAGAAGGAGACAGAGAGGAGTGGAAAGAAGGCAGATTGTTGAAGGATAAATTCAAACAGGAAAAAGTGTTTTTATGCCTTGACACGACTTAAAAATTAAACTGACCAGTTTAATTTTTAAAGTTTAACCTTTTTTATGACGACAAGATTTATTAACCTTTTTTGGTTTGACTTGTATCGATAAGGTAATCGAGCAATTAGTCATTTCGCATTACACGTGATTTTTTTTATTGTCCCTTTTGACCTCAATTATTTTGATGGATTGGTCTTGTATATATTGGTCTCTCTTGTAACTTTTTTGTATATCTACCTACAAATTGATCCTTCATGCTTGAAATGGCATTAGCTTGTATGTGTCTCCTTGCGACCTTATGTAGGTATTTCTCCTCTTTGAAGAAAAAAGATTATTAAAAGCACAATTTTTTTTTTTTTTTAAGTACCTATCTACCTAAAACTGAATGTATTTTAGTTAAAGTTTCCACCAAAACATTGGCGGAGTCTTTTCAATACTTTTTCTGTCCAATCTAAAATATAAACGCAAAACTAAGTTTGTATGTCTGTCTGTATGTCCACGGGCTAAGTTACTTTGTGTCGGGCCGAGTCAATACGTCGAGGAATGTGGCACGCGTTCGCCTCACCGAGGCACGCATGCCTACAAATACATTCTGTTTAAATATTGCAAGGCTGCCTCGCAGGATTCGTTACAATGCCTTCATCATAAAACCATTTATTAATGGTGGAAAAGATGGGGAAATTGTGTTAGGAATTTGATTAAAAGAGACTTAACAGAGCAATAAGAAAAAAATTAAAAGTAACTTAACAGAGGCTTAGCTGTTAAGTTTAGCGAAGCAATGTACACCTACTTATAGATACGTATCTATTGGTAAATCGTTAGTGAGGCTTTAGATTATGTTTCCATAGGTTCAAACTAGGGATCACTCTCAGGTACGTATGAGCCTTTCTCTCTCGTTCTCAGCCCAGATAACTATTATTTATATTAGTCAGTTAAGTATTTGATAGATTAACCTTTATAGATGAAGTTTTTACATATAACAGCTAAATCGTCAGCCTTATCTTTAAGTAAGAATTCTTTAATGTACTTCTTGCTAAATAGCCATAGTTTGAAGGTTTCCTACTCTCAATTATTTTTCCCATACAATAATTAGAACATATTTAAGTAGAAGTAAGTAATGGGTATGGTATTACACAGTAAATGGTTTGTGGAGGTCAGATAGGCTGCCGCTCCATGTAAAATACCTACTGGTATTCAGCCGCATCTTGCTAGACTGGAAGCCGACCCCAAAATAGTTGGTAATAGGCTAGGCAGATGATGATTTAAGTAGAAGTATAAACTCGTAGAATACAATATTTTTTAATTAAATTTACTACTCAAAGAATAATGATTAATTATGTACATCATACCGTAAACAGGAGGCTTATAATCACACTAATATTATAATATAATAATAACTAATATATAATTACTAATATTATAAAAGCGAAAGTTTGTGAGTGTGTGTGTGTGTTTATATGTTTGTTACTTGTTCACGCTCAAACCGCTGGTCCAATTTTGATAAAATGTTGTAAGGAGGTAGCTGACACCCTGGAATAACACAAAGGCTACTTTTTATTCCGATATTCCCACGAGATCGATATTTACGCAGGTTAAACCGCGGGGCACAGCTAGTTATAAATAAATAATAATTATTATTTTGACGAAATAAAACTTGTTGCTCGGGATTTATTTGTTCCGTTTGAGTAATTTGGGTACGGAGGGCTTTCGTATAATAAATTATGCTCACTTACTTAGTAGTTTCTAGCATTTTTGTTGCTCAGCTACTTCCCTATAATTAGATTAAATTGAATCCATACTTAATATTATAAATGCGCAAGTAACTCTGTTTGTCTGTATGTTACCTTTTCACGCCTAAACCACTGAACGGATTTCGATAAAATTTGGCAGAGAGATAGATTGCATCTCGGGGAAGGACATGGATAGTTTTTATCCCGATATACCCACGGGATGGAAACTTATGCTTGTGAAACCGCGGAGTGCTGCTAGTGAGCTATATCTACATGTTATGACATGGTAAAAGATGGAGTTAGAACTTATGAAGAGCGAGTATTGATAAAATCTACACACGCACCATATAGATAGATAGATAACCATTTATTTGGCACACACAAGAAGACAGCACAACACACAAACTTTTGTGTGTTGTGCTGTCTTCTTGTGTGTACTTACTTAAGTACAATATTAAATGATAACCAAATTACCCACTGATTATAAAACAAGGTGCATAAAGAAACAAAAAGGTAGATAACACATGGAAATAAAAGTGACACTATGACGAATGCTTAAAATAAAATTAATAACAAAACATACACAATATCACGCCTCTATTTACCGAAAGGTTAGGTAGGGGTGTAATACCCACATGTTGATAGTCATGTTTCAGGTAATGAAATCTTTACTTGTAAAATATTATAATAGGTCGGGGAAAAAGCTTTTTCGCATTTTTTGTACAAGTTCAAGACATTATTTGTCATGTTTCATTTACATCCATACTAATATTATAAATGCGAAAGTGTGTCTGTCTGTCTGTTACTTCTTCACGTTGAACCACTGAACCGATTTAGATGAAATTCGATATACAGATAGTTTGAGTCCCGGGAAAGGACATAGGATGGTTTTTATCCTGATATTCCCACGGTATCGAAACTTATGCGGCTGAAGCCGCGGGCCGCTGCTACTGTCATTATAAAACATATGTGCCATTTTATTTTTCATTTTATTTTTTTTTTGTTAGATAACTTGTTGCCATTTTGTATTTCCCCCCGACAACAAAAAAAAAAAAAAAAAAAAGGTAGTGACATAATGCTGTAAAAATTTTGGGACTTCTGATCAAAAAACTGCGACGAGTGGTTGTGACAGCCTTTTCTTGATGTTAACCTAACACTACCTAAAGAATTCTGACGAGACCGAAACAGGTGGAAATCTGAGGGTGCATGGTTAGGACTATATGGTGGATGCATTAACACCAAACAAACTCTCTCAATTTTTGCTGAGTAGCTGACGTGCCGTCTGGTGTTATCATGATGAAATACCACACCCTTTCTGTTGATCAATCCAGCCGTTTTTGCTCAATTTCTTCCTTGAGTCTCATCAGCTTTGGCAGTAGAGATTCGTATCGATGTTTTTGCTCAGCGGTAAAAGCTGATAACGAAAAATACCCTTCCAATCCCACCATACACTCAGCATCACCTTATTGCGAGTTAATCCGGGTCTATAGTCTGCGGAGCTTGACTGCTCTTTGACCATGATCTGTTTGGCACGTTCTTGTCGTAGGTGATCCACTTTTCATCACCAGTGATCAATATTTTTAAAAATGGTTCGGTTTCGTTTCAATAGAGAATCACAAATGAGCAGTCGGTAACCAACATAGTCTGACCCACCCAACATAATGAGTTAGATAATAAGTGGGTTAAATAATTTTTGTCACTGACTGTACATGAATCATTAGGTTTCATTCAGTGAGCTCGTGTGGCACCCAAATATGGAGCTTTTTTGTATACCCAGACCTTTTCATATGGATCAAAACTGTTTTGTGTTGTCTTCAGCTACATCGTAACTACTAATAAGCCGATTATGTTCCACTTTTTCAAAAATGGCATCGACTTTTTCCGTAACAGGATCAGACCCAGCTGCATCTTTGACATTAAAATTCCCGGCCTGAAAACGCTTGATCCAACTTTGTACCTACTACTCTTACTGACACTGCGTTAACTCCAACATCACTTTTTTTTGCGGCTTGTGTCGCGTTTTTCCCTTTTTTTGTAATAAAGCTTCAAAATGTATCGAATTTCTTCGTTAAATTCACTCACTTTGGCGGAAAGAAAAACAATTGAAAAGTGGCGGGAAACCTCTTTTACTTTTCTTTTCAAAATGTCATCTGTGTAATGGTATCAAAAGTAGCCAGATAGGTACAAACAGTACAGCCAAAGAGATATTATTAGATACCTACAACTTTACCTATAGAGGTACTTACCTATAAAATACGAAAAAACTATTTCACTGACCTAATAATTATGTGCTGCCGCTGAAACTGTGTATATTTAATTATAATTTGCACATAATAATATTATGTTTTGGTAAGCACATGTTTTTAATAAAAACCTGAAAGAATTTGGTTTCACTAAAACGAGAGGGTCTCAAATGACCCCCAAAAGTATACCAACTTCAATAATCATAATAAATTAAATCGTAAAACCAACGCTAGTTTTATGAAAGGTTAAAAATGTGGTTTCGTGTGGTCGCTGGTTTATTAGCGGCACTTTATAAAACAAACAGTATTGCCCGCTTACTACAAAGCCCGTAGTGGCACCGTATTATGGACCACTAAAGCAATTTTGTTACCTTGCAACACATCTATAAAATAATTAAGCGAACGGTGGCTCCATCATTAGAGCATTATAACAAAAGTTCACAATTAAAAGCGAATAAACACCATCTAAGAAGGCTCGCCGTATACGATAAGCATCTTTTTTTAATTTGAACCCCAATTACACATCGTAAAATAGTGTATAAGGTGCCCAAAACAAAACAAAAAATAGTCTCATCTTTCGGTTCCGCTGTCGCTGATCGTGGAAACAATTGAATTTATTTCACAACGTCATGCACCTACTTGCAACTAATTTGCACAAGCCTACTTCGTTATTATGTTACGAATGACATTTACAAGCCTCTTGGGCGATTTCACTGAAGTTCTCGAGAGGAAAATCTCATAGTTTCATCGTGCTTGTTCATAAATGCCGTCGGTTCGAATCGGACTTTGTCGGTAATACTTCGGCACAGCTAGGACGCAATCAGGGCCGTGAGGAAGGAACATGTCAGAGCATAATTTAACATTATATTATGTTCCTATTCTAATATAGTTAGGTATGTTCAAACAACAGTTGTACGTTTCTACGGCGACTCCACTTTAGTTGTGTAGGTTTTTGAGGAACGGAAGTGTCAGGCTTTAATTTGTTAAGAATTTATATCTTAGTATGCCAATTATAACAATTTTATTTCTTGCCTGAAATTCAAATTTTTTATTAAAAAATCTGGTGTTGCTGCGGCTCTGTTCTGTAACGAAGTAGGTAGGTAGGTATTTCAGAAGTATTTTTTCATATTAATTTTATTGTAGTTGTAGCTTTAAAATAGGAGTTTTGACATGACAAAGTGTCAAAGTTTTATTGCACAAAAACTTTAAAATTGACCTATTCACGTAGATGCACATTTTCAAATAGTTTGTATTTAGCTTAGTGCCTGTAGGTAGGGTAAGATATGTATCCGATAATTTGTTAGGGTGTGCTTTATTAAGTGAAATTGAAATTAAGATATTGGTGCCGATTCTGTTGTTCACAAACTAACCTAAATTTAAGTTCAATGCATCTTTTTCTTTCTATTTCGTTAAGAAAAGGACAGAAGATCATAAAATTTAGTTTAGTCCCGTCAAATTAATCAGCGCGTGACGCAAGTTGACGTTATTTTAGTAGGCAAGTTTTTAATCACATCTAAAATTATATTGAGTAGTGTCAGGCGCTGATTAATTTGACAGGACTAAACTAAAATTTATCATCTGTCCTTTTCTTAATGAAATAGAAAGAAGAAGATGCACTGAACCTAAATTTAGTTTAGTTTGTGAACAAGGGAATCGGCACCATTACTTATTATTTTATATTGCCTTTGCGACATGTTTAACTGTCATTCATCACAGATTCACAGCCCACAGCGGAAATTTACGTAAAGGTACTGATAATGATAGAGCACAGTCCACATGACAGGATAAAAGCATTTTTACTACCGTCACTAACCGAGCTTTTCATATTCGAATGACCTTTAAAATCACGTAAAAGGAACGCACGAATAATTTCCCAGTATGATTGAGTGCATGAATAAAGTCCCAGTGACCCATATCCATTAGGTGTTGCTATAGGCCATAGTACTAACGTAGGTACTTGAATGGTGTGAGTATGTCACTCTCAATGTTATGCATTAGTTATACCTATCATAAAGTTTGATGGATTATAAATACTGGCGTAGGTAGGTAGGTACCTACGTAGAAATGTCTGATGTTTGAGTTCTCTGTTTGTGAATGGCAAGTACCTACCTATTTATTGCTTCTTTCTGTCGATATTTATTTACAAAAATGTACAAACTATTTTATTAATCCACATATCTGTGAAGTACCTACCTACTTTTATTTTAAACCGAATTCATCCGATAACAATCCTTCTTCTAGTAGGTAGAAATGTCATCTACAATTTATCAAATTTATTTACTTCTAGGTACAGTGAATTAATCCTTCGCGCGTCCAATTAGCAGACACAATATAATTATATTGTTATTATTATCCAATGGTGTAACGACGACGTTTGAGAGGTTAATCAACTACTCAGGTGCAATCAGAGAAAGCTTAAAGGCTCCTTCAAAGAGGCGCGTCACGACACGCGACACAAAGGCACCGCAAGTCGCGCAACGAGCGGTGACTTTGTGTCGCGCGCGATTCGCGTCGCGCGTCGCGCCTGTTTGCATGAGCTTTAAAGCCTCCTTCTAACAGGCGCGACACGCGATGTAATCGCGCGTGACACAAAGGCACCGCACGTTGCACGACATGCGGTGCCTTTGTGCACACAAAATGCAAGAACGATTTACATTCAACCTATACCTACTCAAGAGGGGCCCGTGGCTAAATAATAACAGCTGGACAGGTCGATCGATCAGGTTAAGCTACGCTTGCTGCGGTTGGTCTGTAGATGGGTGACCATCTTTACATATCTACCGAGACCCCTCCGTGCCTCGGAAAGCACGTTAAGCCGTTGGTCCCCGGCTGTCATTCGTGAATCTTTGACAGTCGTTACGGTCGAAGCCCAAAAGTCTGACAACCAGTCTTATCAAGGGGTATCGTTTTACCCAGTACCTAACTGGGTTGTAGAGGTCAGATAGGCAGTCGCTCCATGTAAAATACTGGTATTCAGCTGCATCCGGTAAGACTGGAAGCCGACCCCAACATAGTTGGGTAAAGGCTAGGCAGATAATGAGCTACTCAATAAACAAACTCACAAAACCGACAAAAGCCCAAAACCGTTTTATGAAAATACCCAAATATTTACTATTGAAATAAAAGCCAAGATAAAAATCGCGGAGCTATTACGATACGCTAAAGGTAAACTATGACTCCCTTAAATTTTATTACATATAAAGTTAATTTGAATAATTACGAGAGCGCTAAGTGTATATGGTGAAGCACTTATTTATATAATGGCACAGTTAATTTTAGTAAGAGAAGCAGAACTGATTTTATTGCTTTAATTTCACTGAATTAAAGCTGGCCCTTTACAGACGGCATAAGTACTTATTCGTCTTAATTCGTAATTGGAACACATTATTTGTATTCCCTTCTCTGTAAATCAATTAAAGAAAAAAAAAAACTAATTTTGAAAAAAAGAACCTAATTCAAAAAAGGACACATGCCAAAAATTTCGTTTAAAACTACGTGATAAAATTCAATGCGAATTGAGTGTCAGGAATACTGTGTGTCAGGAACAATTTCGGTAAAGAATTCAGATAAATATTCATCCTTAGGTATCTACTTAAATTACGCTATAGTTTGTCCCTCTTCTTGTGTGTCTTTTAATCCTAACTAGAATGGACTCTAGTGATGTAACCAAGACATCGTGTAGGGTGTTCATTCCCTGTTTTTATGTCCCTGAAAGGATTTCGAAAAATCCCGTCTTAATGGTGGCTTTGGTCATAAAAGGAATGAGCTACTTCAAAGTTCTTAGCTGTATCTATCTAGGATGAATGCTGGCTTTACGATGATATGTCAATTACGTTCAACTTTTATTACTTACAGGACTCGAACGCATCAATTTGATACCAAATTTAAATTCATCATTAAGCGTTATAATTGTTTCATAAAGGTTTAATTTTCCTTTCAGCACAAAAAATATTTAAAAAGTTATTTTACCAGCTACAGATAGGTATATCAAGACAAAACCAAACAAACCTCTTCAAAAATCATTCGTCAGCGAATCCAAAATTCCCTAAGAACAAAAAGAAAGGGGACTGAAGGGTCGATAATTTTCCCGGGTTCCGATTACCTAATGTATTAGAGGATAAGGCAAGGGATGTATCGGCGCGCGTCGAGCGGCTGGAGCGAGCGAGCGGCCGGAGCGAGCAGGCCCCGCCCGCCCAGCACGCCACAGGCCACAACGTCGTACGCCGTCGCCGCGACCGGCCGCACCAACGGCCTCCCGCGCATAAATAGTGCACATCATTAATTTACAACACAGTAAAAGTGATGATACAAGTTTATCGACTATAAATCTGTGCAGTGCTGTGATCGCGTGTCACAGGTAAGTGATAATTGCTCAGTCGTTGCCGCACTGTTTGTGAAGCAAACACGCGCCCGTGTGAATCGCGGTCGGACAACAAACCGTCGGGAACCCTTTGGGTGTTGGGTTGTTGTTAGTCTGTGACAATTCGACACTTTTCGTTGAATGCTGGAGGACCGTTAAGAATTTCTGGTTATGAGTAAACCTCTGTTTTGTTTGAAGTTTTATTTTCTAACGTGACGTATGAAGTCGTCACGGTGCATTATTTATGGATTGGCTACTGACTCTCTTAGCGGAGTTAAGATAAGTTTCACGAGGCAATTTGTTTAATGACACTACAATTAACTTGTGAACAGTTTTATCTGATTTCAAATCAATTATATTAAGTTTATTTTATGGATTATAAATAATTATAATATACTTCACAGCTTCTGTGCTTAAACTACACAGGTAATTTGTTAATTATAAATTGCATAAGCTTGATTGCTACTTACCAATTAATTGTTTTACAATCTTCTTCTACATGAAAGTAATTAGTAATTAAGCGAACCTGTAAGTGAAGTTGTATAATACTAATATCGACGGACAAGGTATAAAATTTGTAATTTCTGTTGAAGGAAAAACTTTTCATCCAGAAGTTATAACGACTACAACGAGAATGAAGTTATTTCTCTCTATTATATTCTATATTTATATTCTAATAGGTATCATTACACACTATATAAAATGACTAACTTTGAATTCACGACAGAACTACTAATAAATCCATTTTGTAGTTGATACTTTACCCTATCAAGCGTTAAATGGTTTTATTGCCGTCGCTCTTATAAAAGACTTTAGAATTATTGCTTTATTTAAAACATTCGTGATCAAGTTACTTATTTAATGTATAGGTAAATGTATATGCACTAATTTAAGCAAAGCTATACGTTTTTGTAAATAATTGCGGTTCAGAAATTAGAAAAAATCTATACACATACAATAAATAATTCCAAATCATGTAGGCAAGTATAAATACAACTTGTTATTTTTTTTTGCTTGGAATCTTAACAATAAATACTTTAAAAGGAAAACGCAGTTTTATACTTTCATTTATTTCAGGTACCACAACCCATATTAGAAAATATCTTTAAATTAAATTCAATTACATTATTCAATATTAAATACAAAAACACATAACAATAAATACAAAGGAATAAATACAATATACCTAAATACAACATCAACACACAAATTAGATGAATAAAGTACCTATCTATTGCTGGTCAACATTTTTTTATTTGAATCTTTCTTGTAGTTTAGAAGAATTAGGTAGAGCAGTGGTGGCCAGTTGTACCGTGATGAAACATGTCCTACCAACCCGCACACTGGGCCCGCGCAGTGGCTTACGGCCCATTCCCTGTCACGAGGAAATCTGTATCTCAGCCGAGTGTGGAACATTATAGGCTGATTATGCTGGGCAAGAAAATGTGGGTACCTAACCAGTGGATATCAATTTATTAAGACCCTACGCCCTTGAGAAGATTAAATCATTCTCAAGCCGATCCCGTGAAGTTAATTTGCGTAGATGTTATCATAAAACGTCTGAGGAAGATAATTTATTGTCTAATTAGAAAACAGAGAATGGAAAATTAATATCAAGTCTTTCATAAATATTACTTATTGAATATGTCAGCTTCGTTGCAATATCTATTCTATTGCTTATTGATGACATAATTGACTTTTGTTTGAGGGGCCCGTGGTTAAATAATAACAGCCGCACAGCTCGATCGATCAGGTTAAGCTACGCTTTGTTTTGGTCTGTTGATGTGTGACCATCTTTATATACCGTGACCCCTGCGTGCCTCGGAAAGCACGGTAAGCCGTTGGTCCCAGCTGTCTTTCGTGGATCTTTGACAGTCGTTACGGGTAGTCAGAAGCCCGAAAGTCTGACAACCAGTCTTACCAAGGGGTATCGTATTACCCAGTAACTGGGTTGTGGAGGTCAGATACAGTCGCTCCATGTAAAATACTGGTATTCAGCTGCATCCGGTTATACTGGAAGCCGACCTCAACATAGTTGGTAAAAGGCTAGGCAGATGATGAATTGACCTTTGTTTGTTGTTGATTTTAATGGCGCATTTTAATTGTTGCTGGGCTATGTCTTAGGTACAACAAATTACGGGGTTCTAAATTTTAGTTTTGGCTAACTATGTACACAATTTGTACTCCACTTTTGCTGTTTATATGTACTCCATTTTTGCTATACTTAGGTACAGACACACAGCACATCAAGCTACCCGAAACTGTCAAATTTTCCCAATCAACTTTGAACCTTATACTTTAGCGATAAAGTTAAAAATCTATTAAAGTTTGACATATTGTAGTAGCTCGATGTGCTGGCGTCTGTACTATACTCAAAATCAAATAATTTATTTTAATTAAGGACTAAAAGGCACTTTTGAACGTCAAAATACACAAGAAAATAAAATTGATTCTAGTTGTCAGTTGCCGCTTTCATACATATATTCCATATTATGTTGTGTAGGTACCTATATTCTTAAGCATTCTTATCATGGATATTATAATCTTCTAATTTGTAATTATGCTTGTTTACAAAAAGTATCTACTTTTTTAACTTTTTATCTAGTTTTAAATTATCTTTAATTTACTTAATTGTATTAGGTATATCACAAGGTATTTATTGTAATATTAAACACTCTACAATATACCTTCCCACTTTAAGGCTTTAGTTTAACGTTATTATATTGGCCAATACAATGATGAATCTTTCATCAATGCTCTGACGGAAACGTATATACCTGTATAAGACTTCAACTACCAATATAGCTACATTCATAGTATACAATATCTAATATACAATATCTAATATCCAATATCTAATAACGATAAACATTTGATTTGCCTCAGGGCTATGGACAAACATGGTGGTGTATGGTCTTGGTTTCGATTCTCAACATTACAGTACCTACTGCAATAATTGCAATCAATAATTAAACTCTTAATTACAGTTGGTACAGACGCCAGGACATCAACCTACCCGAAACTGTCAAATTATCCCAATCAACTTTGAACCTTATGCTGTAGCGATAAAGTTGAAAATCTATCAAAGATATTTGACAGATTGTGGTAGCTTGATGTGCTGGCGTCTGTCCATGTTTTCCCTTATTACCTTGTAATTACAAATTACATTTAAGACCTGTCTACTTCCGGTTTCATTTGCAGAAAGGTAAATTCTGTAGATTTTCTGTCCTAAGTTTCCAAGCACCAACCTACATATGTCATTTTTACTTTTATCTAACTGTGTTTCCAATCAGTGTTTATCCCTACTGCACATTGGATTATTTTGATGGTAATGCTTTTTTAGTTTGATATGCTATTTTTATTAACACAAAAGTTTTAAAATAATATAACTACCTGTGTAAGGAAAATTAAGGGGCGAAGAGCTCTTTGGGCATCAAAAAATTCATCCACATCGCTGCCAATAGGGAAAGTGCCCAAAAAGCTACTACGTGTCACATTATTTTGACGTTTGTTTCACCGTATGTACAGGCTTATATACATTGACACAAACAGATCATCATTCTCTTGCTTTTATTCTAATTTATTTGGTTGGAGTCAACGCAGCATGACTTCTTATCTCCTTATATGTACTTATCGTCTTGTATACAGTTAATCCTTCGTTTTAATTCTTGGTCAAATGGAAATTCACTATTCACTAGTTTTTTTTAATTTTTTTTAATTGCCTGTTGTTAAAAACAACAGGTCAATAATGTTACAAAATGAACCACAAAAGATTTTATACTTACCTCAATCCTTAGGGTTCGCGAGAAAATCATCTTGGGTAAATGCATTGTGCATACAACAATACCTACACAAATAATAGCCATAATATCTATACCGTACGGTAC
Organism: Luperina nickerlii; assembly: GCA_963855955.1. Taxonomy (NCBI): domain Eukaryota; kingdom Metazoa; phylum Arthropoda; class Insecta; order Lepidoptera; family Noctuidae; genus Luperina; species Luperina nickerlii. The sequence continues at coordinate 13,458,670 of OY979674.1, forward strand.
GAGTAAGTTTATTTATCGTGTTCGTACGATGTTTACGTTAGACTTCTCGCTATTGTAAAAGAGAAAGTCTACATGTCTACATACCAATTATAATCTACACTTAAGATAGACTAGGTATCGATTAACTGTATTTTCTTTAAGATCTTACTTCCTTATAAAGTGGTTGTCCGAGCTTGTTCCTAGTATGTTTATCGTGGTCCGTACTTGCTTATTAGACGTTTAATTTGTTTCTTCATGAAAGCTCGTCATTAATCTTGCCTGATTTGGTTGATATATTCCAGCTACTTACCAACGATTCAGAAATATGTCTGGTTATTTTCGCTTTGTTGCAATTTCGAAATCGGGAATCATCTGAAACTTAGATATTGGGCGACTTTTCCCCAAATGAAAAGATTTCACGAGAAAAGTGTTGATAGACAGAAAAGTTGATTGGAATAAAGTTTGAATGCGACGAGGTGACGAGGTAGATATGTTGCCATTTTACATTGAAAAGTTCCTCTGTGAACATGAAAAGTTTTGATATTTTACTTACTTCCTATAAACCTCTGCTATGTTAGAGGGTTTGGTTTCCGCACTTAGTACTTCAGATGGATCATTGTACAGACGCCAGCACATCAACCTACCCGAAACTGTAAAATTTTCCCAATCAAATTTGAACCTTATTTTCTAGCGATAAAGTTGCAAATCTATTAAATAAATTTGACAGATTGTAGTAGCTTGATGTGCTGGCGTCTGTACGTGGGCCATGGCGGCCGTCGGCGTTTAGATGTTCCAACCAGCCCACCTCCCGCGAGAAGTTGATTACATCTCCTGCGGAGTAATTACGTAACACACTATCTGTAGCAATGGGTTTAATTTTGACAATTCACCAACATTCATTGCGTTATTTACGTTGTTGAGCAGACACATTTTTCAAACATAGAAGAAATGGATTAACAATATCCTTCAAAATGATTCATATTGAGATTGATAGTGTGTTACGATATTAGGCTTCTGGTCTGTTAAGAACATCTGTGTAAAATCTGGATGCCCCGAGGGTTTCTGTCGTAATCTGAGTGACGCCTGGGCATTCAAAGGGTACATGCACAATGGTTTCCTCAGTCTCCATGCAAGCCCTGCATTAAGGACTATATCCACTATTTTGTGAAAGTGTTTGTTTAGCAAGCAGTGGTCCCCGTCACCAGGGGCGGCCGTTCCTGTGCAGACGTAATAAACGTCTGGTTACGCTGCCATGTAAGGATGGCATAGATCCTAACTCTTTTCTCCTTATAAGCAATATTAACTATTTCAACATCAATATTCTGCGCATGCCTCTATCTAAATATTTATAAATAAGGTTTGAATGTGCATAACATCACACTGCATATCCAAAACTACAATTATTTTATGACGTTGGAATAGTTGACTATGTAACCGACTTTAAAATGGGCACATAAGCGTTTACTGCTTTTCTGCGATAAACATTTTCGAAGCTTAAAAGTTAAAGGTTATTTTGGTTACTCTTGCATTAGTACAAGCTGAGCAAGAATATGTACCTACCTACGTACCTAGGTAGATCATAATGTGATGAAGAAAATTTCTCAGTAAGCAAGTTCCCGATCATTCTAAACAAAGTTGTGTTGGACACACGAAAAAGAATCTGCTATCAAAAGAGCTGCTTGATTCTTAACATTTTCCATTTACTTAACCCTGAATTTCCTTACGTGGAATTTAAAATTATCTTCATCTTCTCAAGTATGAGACGCGTACCTACTGATATAAATTATTTCTATCCATCCATCACGCGCGTTTCGCTAAATGAATGACACCAGCCGTAAACTTATTATAGTATCATGTCGATTCACCCACGTGCTTGTATACACGGAACTAACATGAAACCTTTACCAAACCTTAAAGCTATGGAACTAAGGTTCAAAATCACTTGAAATTTAATTTTAACACGAAAAAATGTTAGTCTAGTAGATCGAGACGTGTAGTTTATTACACTTTATGCCGTTCGACATAAAACTAGACACCCAAGTAGTGGATTAGAGAACAAGAAATCATGGCATTGCGCAACTTTGACGTTGTAAAGCAGTTTAGAAGGCGGAGGTCAATATTTAACGTCCACTTGAGTAGCTTTTACGATTTGTTGTTATTGTTACAGTTTTACATTTGAATGGGGTTTTAAAGGGTTATCATTTTAATTCTTAGGGCTATTTCATTCGTTTGGTTGAGTAGGAAATATATATCCTTACTATGGTAGGATTCATGTAACATTACTTTAGTAGGTAATTTAGTATTGCTGAAATTATATTCAAGTATAGGTATAGCGACCCAAACGTAAATTCGACTAAATCCTATTAAGTATTGGAAGTTATCAGGAGAACGGATAGGGGTATTAAATCTTATAGTTTCAGATTCATTATGTCGTTTCAAATATATTATCCAAGTTATTTTCATTTGATGATTGGTGTGTTCTATTGGCTAACTATTATAAAAGTACCAGAAGAACAATAAAATATATCGAAACATCGTTCCAACACGATAAAGTTCGATTTAAAACGATTTTATGGTATGTTTTATTTAATCAAGAGAAGTAATAAACTTTACTGAGGTAATTACAATCCAGTAGTGAGTGTAAATTTGTGGTGGCACGATGTTATTTGAAGAAAAGAATCGCCATTTAAACTAGTGAGACGGTGGGCTCTAATCAATATCCAATCAGTGTTCAGTAGTAAAGTTAACTAACCGAGAAATTAACTGCGTCTGTAAGGGAACTGTCTAGCTATAACGCACTACCTACTTATGTAGCTCAGTGCAGGTAGGTACCTACGTCATTTTTAGGTTATGTAATGTATGACGTTATGTAGGAAAGATGCATCTTGTGCCATGTCAGAAGCTGACGTGTTACTGTCAATCCTGAGATTGTCTACCTTAAATTAGGTACTATCCATAGGAAGTTAAGACTGATACTAGTACAGTCATTTAAAATTATGTAGGTGTGGTGTATCTCAATCTTTGGTTACTTAACTGTGCCTGTAAGGGCTAGCTATGTTGTGCTGCCAGATTACGTAAGTAGGTAAGTACTTATATCTAGAACTACAAAGCTCAGCCTACGTCATGCCTAGGGTAGGTAGGTACCTATGTTATGTAGGTATGGTGTTAGGTAGGAAAGAAGGCTCTTCTGTCAGGAGTTGAGGTGGTTTTGTCTATCCTAATCTTAGCAATCTATTTTAGCGGTAAGATCTTACTTTTAGAGATAAGATTGTCTGCTTAAAACCGCTATCCGTAAGGAGTGAAAACTGACATTAGGTACCTACACTAGCCTTTTATAATTATGGACCTTATATACTTAATATCTATGTTTTATCCCAGCCCCCTGGTAACTTAACTTATTGTTTTAAACCGACTATTGTTTTAAACCGAAAATAGGCGGTTATTCATATGTTTCATTATCCATCGTAGATTAATAACCAACCTACAATTCGTAAATATGTAGGTACCTAGTCAAGTTTTTGGGGAGCTTTAAATAAAAGATGTGAATTATACGTGTGAGCAGAAGCGCATGCTCCGATATAATTACTTTTATGAACTAACTCTAACGGTTACATAGTTGGACTTAGCGCTACTTAGAATGCTAAATTGTCAAAATGCATCGAACGGTCTAGAAGGGCCACCCTAAACTGCAATCGTGCATTTTATGCTCTCACAGTGATAACGCGCTGCGGTTCAGGTTGCATAACTCCTCCCTCCTCTAGAACGAAATTATCAGAGTTGTTAAGATTCTGATGATTTCGCAGACAGTTTAACAATTTGATATTATATCTAAAAACAAGAAAGGTAATAAATCCTAAAGTTAAAACTACATATAGAATTACTGTGCCTAAACTAACGTTTTTCATGTTAACCGAACTGTCATTTTCACTGTATTTCACTTTGCTCATTTTCACTACTTGAGCTAATTCTTTCAACTCATCGAGATTTATACCTTTTAGATTCACTGCACTGTCACTGTGAGTACGTTTTTCAGACTTCAACTCTGGTAGGGTAATGATTGGAGCTATTGGATAATTCAGACGTGTAAGGGAAAATTGATAATTTTGTAGGTGTATGTGCCCGATGTTAACTTTGCAAGCATCGTCAAGGGTAACTATGTATGTTCCTTGTAGAGACTCGTGGCTCATGACGTCATCATAGCATTTTCTACTTGCTATAATATTATTCTTTGTATATAGAATCCAACTTCCACGACCAATTCGTTGAACTTTCAAATCTTCAATGTCAGCTGTATGCTGCTCACATGCACTAGTATTAGAATGGAACTTCATCAACTGTTCTTCACATAATGGCTCTAGATGGGTCAACACATCGTCTCCGGTACATAAGAATTTGTCATCTATTGTAATCTGGGCACAGGCTCTTACGACTGGTAAGTAATCTGAGTCTTTCACCAAAAGGTAGGGATATTTAGGAACTACTATTACAGTTTTATTTAAATCTGTGTTAAAAATAGGTAAGGAGTAAAGTTTAAAATAACTGTAAGTATCGTTTTCAATTAGTGGAATCTCTATTATGAACGTAATCTGGTTTTGTTTAATAAAGGCTTTAACAGTAAAACAATCTTCAAATTTAACTAAATTATTTTCATTTACAGCATATAATAAATTTTCTGTCTTAGCTATAGATTGCAACATGTGCAATAATTCGGTAGAATTAACAATCGCTCGATGCAGTACAGACACCTTACTAAACGCTAAGGCCGTTTCGATCTCACTTAAAATCATATTAATTGTTCTAAAATTACTTAAAAACATATTAAACATTCCTAAAATGTAAGTAGAGTAAATAGAATTTTCTTCTTTAGTAATCATATTTTTTACCAATCTCTCAATCCTTTTTAAACGTTCATCTAAAATTAATGTATTGTTGTGTAAGATTTCTGTACTGTTAACAAAACCATTTATCATTTTTGGAGACCAAAGTTATTTTCCTGTCTAATATTAATTGATTGCTTTTTAACTGAGAAATGAGTGAATCATATCGGATTGCGTCACTATGATCTAAATTACCTGTAACAATTTTAATCATAGACCCAAGTGGGTCAATTAGTCCTCGTTTAAATCTTTTAGCTGGTGCTAGTTGCTGAAATTTTTCAATAGTCCTATCCTTTAAATAATCCGTTTGAGTACGAATGCCTAAAAACTCATGACTGTAAGGTTTGTTAACATCTACTAATTTACTGAATTCATTATATTTGATTAAACTTAATTCTAGATCATTACCTAAACTATCTAAATTTAAAAGTTTTATAATTAACCACTTATCTACTTGTTTAAACGCCTGTCCTTGTTTCACAGGAAGGATACCAGGGTTTTTCTCAACCTTCTGAAGTTGAAGGGCCGATGTTATTTGCACAGTTGCCAGTAGTGTGAGGCACCACCTGCGGAGGACGTTTAATATTTTTAATTGGTACTTTTGTGTTTCTGGTTCCAATTTTCACAGGGATTATATTATGTTCTACATCACCGCTGACAGTTGCTTTCCTGTAGCGTGGCTTGTCTTTACTTAATCTGGTGTTAACCTCCTTTGCATAGATTACGTCGCCTATTTCAAACTTTCTACTTATCTCACCGCCCTTACTGTTTCTAACCTTTTGCTTTGTTTCTGTCATCTGATCTGATATGTAACTATAGAGACGTTTAGTACGCTTGGCATGATCTTTTAGTAATTGTTGTGTATAATTTTTCTCGAAATTTGCATTTAATATGGAATTTGAATCAGTATGACCGAAAACAACTTCAAATGGCGTCAAACCTGTCGTTGTATGTATGGTATGGTTATAAGCCATTATTGAGTAGGTCATAACGGAGGCTGCATCGGTACATTTTCGATCGTATTTTGCTAAACGATATATTTCTATGATAGTCGAGTGGAAACGTTCTACTATTCCTGTTGAATTAGGGTTATTAGGCGTACCTACTGATGTGTAACTGTATGTTGTACATTATCATTAATTCCTTTAGTAGTTCATTATTAAATTCGCTGCCCGGATCGCAGCTAATTTTTTTGGGGGTTCCATACATTGAAAAATATTTAATAAGTGCACGTATTACTTCAGGGGTAGATCTATTCGATATTTCTATTGCTTGTGCTAATTTACTGAATGCATCGACTAATGTAAGATAATACACAGATTCTATAGCAAAAATGTCTATGAAAATTTCCTGAAATGGCGCATTTTGTGTTTGAGTTAACTGTAGAAAAGGCTGTATGGGCTTTCTGTCATACTTATTTTTACGGCATGCTTCACAATTATTTATTACGGCTGAAATCGTCTGTTGCATGTTATTCCAAAAATAGTGTCTTCTTATCCTAGACATGGTCTCTTTTATACCTCTATGACACGTTTTTCCTTCGTGATGTTGTAAGATGATTTCTTTTTGTTCGTTTTCCTCCTCAACAAAAACTACACGCTCCGTACATTCTACGAATTCTACCATTCCCTTTTTAAATAACTGTATAATAACTTTGCTAAATTGTTTCCTGTGCTCTATGCTTTCGAAATATATAAAATATTTAATTTTACATTTAATATATTCTTTTAAAAACTGTTTAATTAATTCATCATTATTTATAGGTAAAAATACTTCAAGGATTTTTTGTTTCTCACGGGAAATATCTGTAACTTGGATATCGTTTTTATGCCATGTAAAAATTAATATTTGATTGGGTTTAGTATCTATTGCTTCTTGCAATATTGGAATACCAATTGATTCCATATCTTCGGCTGAATGTACTGTAAGTGTTCTATTTTTTTCTGGAATGTATGGATTAGGTTCATTTGTATCATATTCAGAACTGGCTGTTACCGTAGCAGACAGATCCGAGATAGAAACTGCTCTAGAGTCGTCACTATCTTTATCAGTTAAATTTTCTATTTTGTGAGTAGTTTGAGATTTTTCCGGTCTTTGTTCTTTCTCGTCTACGTTAACTTCCATAGATAGTCCGTCCTCATCTGAACCTAATGCATTTAATTTAATACGAGACAGGGCATCAGCGTAATAACATTCATCGTTATATTGGTAGTCGCAGGGTAACTGACTATCAGCGTTATGGTCAAGGTCAAGATTATTTAATTTAAATCCTTTTATATGGACCGCTGCCGGAGGCGCCGTACGCATTGTGACGTCACTAGATTGAACTTTAGGTTGCTGAATACCGAATGACTGTGAAGGCTTATTGAACGATTGGTTCTGATTGCCAAATGGCTGTAAGGTTCTATTATATAATTGTTGTTGATTTCCAAATTGTTGAGGGCGCATCCCAAATTGTTGAGGGCGCATCCCAAAATGTTGGGGGTGCATCCCTAATTGTTGCGGACGTATGCCAAACTGTTGCGGGCGATAACCAAATGTTTGGCCTTGAAATCCAAATTGCGGAGGACGAATCCCGAATTGTTGACCTTGGGAATTACCAAAATTAAATTTGGGGTGTGTATTTGGCTGTGTAAAAATAGGTTTATTAGTATTCATAGGCGTATTATAATTATTTGTACCGAATTTAAACGTTTGTGTATTATTTGGAATAGCATGTTTACTCGACGACGTCAGTAATATTTTATTTCGGGCATTATATTGATCATGGAAATTGACCTCTTCTAATACGAAGGATAAAGCCTGTTCCAAAGTGGACGGCGCTTTTAATCTCACAATACGCACCATATTCTCCGGTAGATTATAAAGGAACACGTTCAATGACGTATTATTATAAATAGTTATTTTGCTTTCGCGCATACTACTCGATAATCTATATACTTTTGATATTAAAATACTACGCACCGATTGAATACGATTGCAAAAATCCAGAAATGATTCACCATTTTTAATACGCATAGTTTCTAATTCAATTGCTAAACATTCTTCACTTCTCGGGTCACCAAAATGTTGTATAAATAACTCCTTAAAATCTTCCCATGTAACAATATCCTCGCGCTCACTGATAAGCGCGGCTGCATTTCCTGCTAATCTACTCGTTATAGCATGCATTACATACAAGTTTTGCTCGTCATTTCCTCTGTACTTATTTATAATATATTCACTTTTACGTATGAAAAGATTTAAATGGCGCTTATCGCCGTCAAAAAGCGGAATAATTTTAATCATTTCATTTGGAATCATAGCAATTTTTACGCAATCTTCCATTTTTTAATACTATTAATTAGCTTAAAAATACACAATAATATTTAATAGTACAAAAGTTAAAAGTATAGTAAGTAAGTATATTATGTAGTTAAATGTTTTAGTAACTTATTCACAATATTTAATTTTTATTTTATTTTATTTTTAATAAATTTTTTTTTATTACACTCTGAATTACTTTTTCTATTACTAAACTAGTATTACAGATTTTATGCAAAACCAGATAACGTTATAACGCGAGACTTCTAATCGCAAAATAACAGGTAAAGGAAATACGAAAGGAAGGTGAAAATTTGGACTCACCAGCTCGCCTTTCCCACTTTCAGCTCCAACATGACAATTTGTTTGGTTCGTAGAATCACCACAGCTGTCTTCAGGGCCACCCGAACGCGTAACACGAAAAAGTTTTATTCCAGAGAACGCGAAGGACAGCGCAGCTCTATTCGGCGATCCTACCGGCTGCGCCAGTCAAGTTTTTGGGGAGCTTTAAATAAAAGATGTGAATTATACGTGTGAGCAGAAGCGCATGCTCCGATATAATTACTTTTATGAACTAACTCTAACGGTTACATAGTTGGACTTAGCGCTACTTAGAATGCTAAATTGTCAAAATGCATCGAACGGTCTAGAAGGGCCACCCTAAACTGCAATCGTGCATTTTATGCTCTCACAGTGATAACGCGCTGCGGTTCAGGTTGCATAACTACCTAGGTATATAATAAAGAATATTCTATTCTATTCTATAAAAACAAAAACATTTATTTCAGATTTAAACATATTCTGTATCTTTTTGTCAGGTAATTTCTAAATTTAATATCAGTGAAGTTTTCCTATTTTCGTCAACATACCCACAGACAAAGAAACCCGTCTAATTTATTTAAATAAATCTGTTAGTACTTTTATATTAATTCTCCACTATATTTTTGTGCTGTCTTTATTTCAATGTAAAACATTAGAGTAAAATATTATTTAAAGATGTGCCCTTCTTCTTCAAATCTTCAAACAAAATTACCTTGAAAACATCGTAGAAGCCTTCAGATTTCAAAAAGCAAAGTGAACTGACTGGTTCTATGCTATTAAAGTAAGTATCTATTTTGTAGGTGAATCTTATACAAAATATATACCTACTACATATATAGGTTACGTAGACAGGACTTGGCTTCGGTACCTAATGTATACCTATGAGTATATTTTACTTCATAATCTATTTAGACCTGAATACGGGTACCTAAAGAGGTTAGTTTGGAAAATAAAAAGTTATTTTTCTGCAAGAATGAAGTATGTGTAGGTATACCTACATGTCCTATTATAGGTACAAAACCATAAGCAGTTATAAAGCGATCCTGCAGGATCGCTTTATAATCGCCAATTTCTATACATGTATAGAAATTGGTCAAACATTTAGAAACTTGTCTACCGACCTACTGGTAACAAATTCCTAGAATAGGTACCTAGATAAGGTTTCCATGAAAAGGGTACAAATGGTGGTCTCTTATTCACAATAAATCAAAGTAGGTCTACAGCGTAGAATAGAACAGCGCAGCATCGCGTAGCAGAGCGTAGCGGTACGTAGAGTTGCGTAGCATTGCGTAGCTTTGCATCGTAGCAACAAAGCTAAAGTAAAGCATAGAAACCGAAGCAATAATCCTAAACATTATGAACTTTTGAGTCAATAAATCGAGCAAACGACTCTAAAGGTTTGTTGTTCCTCATAAACGGTTACAAATGGATAATAAAATTGTAGTTGACGGTTGCTCGTGACGTCGCGATGTACACACAAATTATAGGCTGGATAGGTTAATGGTCCGTTTATCATTAATGTGAGACTGTATCGCGGCAGGTTGAGTGGTAGTCTACAGTTGTAGTTGATTGAAGTTTGTAGTTAGATGACTTTTTGGTAGGTTAGGTAGTTACTTAGGAAAAAATGACTGGTAAAATATTAAAGTGCGAAGCATAACGCTTCAAGCAATTTACAAAAAAAAATAGTGCAACGAACTTTTGCGTAGTATTACGTAGGCTTTTGACCTTACGGTGCTTTGATTTAACATAGATATTACCTATTACCTAATAGTAAGGTTACGTAGGTACATAAACACACGAGTATGGCAAAATAATTTCTAAGAATATAAGTAGGAACCTACCTACCCACTTACTTACCCTTATATTAGGTAATTTATTGTGGGTATGAAAGGGAAAATAAAATGAATGAACGACCACAGGTAAGTAGGTACCTACCAATTTTCAATGAGGGTAGGTACCTACCTACGGATTTTAACAATGACATAGGTACCTACTCATCTATCTCAGTTAAGGTTAGATACCTACTTAATTACCCATACCTACCTAAGTACCTATGTACGGAAGTGAATGTTGTTCTGTTAGTGACAGAAAAATACTTAGAATATATAATATGGATACTTGAGTTGTAGTAGGTAATTACTAATTAGGTAAGAACTACCTACCTAAATACTACAAATAGGTATACGCACGTACCTACCTACCTAATTTTAATTAGACAACCTGGCAACATTGTAAAATATTTGCTAACTTATTTTATGCCGTAAAGTTAAGTTACATACATACCTACGTATCGCAGAAAGATACCTAAGCGGCTAGGTATAGCAACTAACCAATACAGTTCCCACCATTTCTATTCCTCCATATTATCATGGTAGTCGCCAAAAATGGCGGGAATTTCAATAAGAACATCACCCGGCTATTTCTAGTAGTCAACATTTTTCTTCAAAAGTTTTTGAAATTGGAGCATACCTAATTTGACTGGGTTATCATTTAGGCTCCACCCCGAATGGAAATGTGACAGTAGCAAAGATGGCAGAGATACAAAAGGCGGGAGTGTTTCGGTTTCGGCCGGTATTTGTGGGCGGGGCATACAATAGCCCGGCCCTTTGCAAATGGCGCCGAATTCAACCAATACCGTTTGGTAATGGCTCGTCCACTTTTAATATTTTTATCTGTTGCCTGGCAACTGGGAGGGCCGGTTGGTGCTCTTTTTACCCGACTGCGCCAGAAGGAGGGTTATTTTATAAGTAAACAAAATTATAATTTGCACCTCATTTGAATTGTTTGACTACGGACGGGGCTTCTTTTTATATTATTTTGATATATTTTTGATTATGGTGGTATGGTATTATGGTAGGTACCTATCCAAAAAACATATCTATGGTACTTAGGTTTAATAGTCACAAAAATAAAATGTCTACTAAAAGTTGATTAGGTAGGTACTTCCTTCTTGAAATTAGATACCTAAGATCTGAAATATTAGACATTTAAACCAAAACTTGAAATAATTACCTAAATAGCATACCATTGTCAATTGGATCTGGTTAATTTATTTTATTTTTATAATAGCAAGTTTACAAAATAAATAAAAGAGACATCTATGACCGTTCACATTATCAGATTGGTAGCTTTCGAAGCAAGAGAAAGCTCCTGATTATTATAACCTTCTTACTGTAGGTTGCCTTTAAGCTACGTAGTTCAACTTGACAGTGACAGATGTCGCTGTCAGCATCCTCCAAACTAAGTGAGCACTTAACTCATACAGTGACCAAAAGATGGCGCTTTACCGAAAGCTCACGTTTGTAGAGCAGCTAGAACCGATGATTCTGTTTATATGGTGTTTGCCAGTTTTTGTAGATAATTATAAGTACGTGGGTACTCGGTTTCCAGTTATTATTTTAGCTAGGGAGTTTATCTTTAGTAAAAAAATGCCCCACTGCACAAGTTTGTAGGCGGTATACAAGCAAATAATAGGACCACTGTGATGGACCAACACCTTTCTTATCATGGGTGGCGGTTTAGGTACCTAGCTTACGCTTGCCTAAGCGCCGAGAATTTAAAATCCAAAGGTGCGCTTTTATTAGGCAGTACATTTAGGCGTCGCGTAGCATTAGTGAAAACGGGCACAAGGGTTGTGCTTGTGTAGGTAAGTAGGTACTCGTTCCAGTAAACGTTCCACTTTCATAAACTCAAAAGTACCTACTACCTAGTTGGATACCTATAGTTACTAGGAGTGCCAAGTTTTTGTATGTACAAGAAAGAAAGTAGGTATAGTATGGGCAAAGTGGGAAAATTAAATATAAACGGCTCGAAAAAATAAACATTACCTACCTACCTACCTATTCAAAAGGCACTTTTAAGCAATTTTTGTCTATATCGCTATCTTTAGCTGTTGTTCTAGGTCTCATATTCGCTGTGTCCGTTTACGGGCCATAATGGATAGATAGGTACTTAACAGGTAACAAAATTGCACGGGTTTTACATAGGTAGGTTCCTAGGTATCAATAGGTAATGTTAATTCAATATGGTTATAAATTACACAAAGCCAACTGCCGCTTAAGTGAATAGGTACCTACCTACATATAACTACGTGGCAGTCGGAGGGTTCTGCTGCTTCCTCTGAGCGCTTCTGTTTTTTTTAAATTGGTACTAATTCTGGATTACTTTAACTTTGAATGCTGGCCTTGCTATTATCTTCTAAGCTTTTCGAACTAAGTACCTACATGATGAAAACCTATGTATTTCTTTGATATATAAATTCCTATATAACTTTTCCAATATTTATCACAACTGTTTACGTACACTAGGTATTAAATTAAATGACTAACTAAATATACAAAAAATAAAAAGACTTAAGCGCTGAAGTACTCGTCCGCATCGCTGTCATCCGGAAACGTGCCTAGACAACTGCAGGCAGGTTAATTAGTTGGTTGTGATTAAGGGTTGGTTAATTGAGTGTTAATCAAACTACCTCTATCTAATGTGGTTCCAAATTGATGTCTCAAGAAATGGGTCTTCAAGTATTAAATATCTATTTTTCTCATGTTTATTTTACTTGTCTGTCCAAGATGGAGGGCATCGAATCTGAGATGAAACTAAAGTAATTACCACTCTGACAAACCAGTCTACCAAGAGGTATCTTTTTACCCAGTAGCTGGGTTGTGGAAAGCAGATACTTAAGCAGTCACTACATGAGAAATCCTGGTATTCAGCTGCATCGGTTCATTTACCTATCAGTGAAAACGATTTCAGATACAAAAGTCAAACGAATTAGGTACTTATATAATTATTTAGAGACTTGGGTAGGTAGTTACAAAACCTAACAATCTAGGCGCAGTGAAGTTATGATGAGAAGTTTCTTGTAATTGTAATTAATTTATAAATCCTACTACCTACATAGCTGTGTTGCTTTAACTATTAACTGGCTTTTAATTGCAAATTAGCTTGAGCCTTAATCGTAAGGTGTGTTGCTAGGTAGATAGGCTGGGTAACCGCAGGTCGGTAGGTTAATTAACCTGCAATCCATGTAATTGCAGATTATTTTTAATTTTTGTATTTTTGCAAGTCTTTTTTATATTTTATTTATTTCTTTTTGGTTGTTTAATCTAATGTCTAATGTAACTTTGTTAGTTTCAAATGTTCCTTTTGTACTATTTGTATTTCCTGTGTGTGTTCCAAATAAAATATTTTCTTTCTTTTTATTTTAGATACTAATTAGTAGATACCTAGTGGAACAATGCTTAGACCTCTATATTTTTTTTATTTTCTAATGATATTGTTTCTGCAAGGTATCTAGTAGGTACCTAGCTGAAATTATATTTAAATTGTGTAGGTATGAAAGAATTAACACTTTAAGAAAAAAAATATACCTCCCAAGTATATATTTTAATGAAGTTATTCAAATAAGAATGGCTACTGTAAACTAAGAATAGGGTTTGAGTATCTATTAGATTGTTGGCTGAATTAAATTCAAAACATTTATTTAAAGCAAACCATTAACGTTCACTTTTGAATTGACAAGAAACTGGTGAATGATGAATGATGAAGCTTTTTGCCCATTCTAAAGCGTATTAGGTACCTAAAAGAGCCAGTACTAGTCAGAATTGGATCCAGCCAACCATGATCAGTCAAATTGGCTACCAAACTTGCTGAATGATTACTAAGTATTTTACTAATGGCACGGTTGTTGTTGTTCTACCCGTAATGCCGCAAGAGAAGAATACTTAACGTGGTTCTACATCAGCTTGTGGCTTAAGCTTTGGTTTCATATGAAAGCGGTGAACGATCACACTATAAGTAACGGCTCTGCAAATACGTACCATTTCTTGAGACCTTATTGTCAAATACCTACTGGGGAAAATGACAGAACTGCGTGACGGTCGTTTAAGACTGGACTGGACTGGCAGTATCAATATTAACGGCAAGTACATCTAGTGAGATGTACTGTTAGAATCCACCCAGAGTTATTTAAGAAACACTATGAAATATTTTCAAAAAGCACTAGGCACAAGAATAGAATAGTTTTGCCCATAATTCCAAGGACAGCGCTATACAGTAAAAACAGTTATGCAATGTGTGTGCGTGTATATTTAATGCTATACCTGACAGTATTAAAATCTTGCCCACGTATAAATTTGCCAAGTGTCTTAAAGTATGGTTAAGGGAAAAGAATTTCTACTCAGTGAGTGACTTAATTAATAAGAAATTGGAAAATTAATATTAAATTAATTACTATAAAATTAGTGACATATTTTTAAATTATAGATGATTATTATTACTAATATATTAATTAATACTAAACTATTGACTATTGACTACTACTATAATGTTGCAGTCTTTAACTATTGTATGCCTAAAGGGCGGTTCATAGATGTACTTCACTTCATAAACTGTAACACCATATTTTTACCTGTGTACCACAATAAATAATTTGAATTTGAATTGCTTTGCCGATGACATCGTCATAATAGCAGAGACACTGGAACTGTTAGACCAGAGGGGCAATTCTTTTAATTATAAGAACGTTAACAGTCTGATTTCAGTAGGCCAATTCTACTAATTTAAAACGTTCAAAATCTAGTCGCAGTCTCATCTCGGCGACAAAGAAATTTCAAAAACTTGTCAAAATGTAGGGAAATTTGAAGTATTTTTTGACAGATTGAGACTGAGATCAGACTGTGAACGTTGTTAAAATTAGTAGAATTGCCCCTCTGACTCAATCTGTTCAAAATACCTTTAATTTCCCTACATTTTGACAAGTTTTTGACATTTGTTTGTCACCGAGATGAGACAGCGACTAGATTTTGAACGTTTTAAATTACGTTGAATGGGGATTTTTGTGAAAATTTACGACACCAGTTGGCACCACTTTGACAAGAGGTCTTCCATTTCGACAATGAATATAAAACATATGACGACGTTCATCATTCGTTTCATTCATTCGTTCATCATTCAGTCATGAATAAAGAAAATATAGACTCTTTGACAGATGCCTGGACCTGACGTGTCAGTGCTGCCACCTAGCGAACGTCATTTCAGAAAACCTTCATTGACCTTCTGGTGTTGCACAGCTTAAACGGAGCCTCTCATGACGGAATCTCTTTCCTAGGAAACAACATTCGATCTTTCTGCTGTCATTTGCATGATAAGTAGTTAATTGCTGAATGGACAGTTTTCCTTACATAATTTTCTTTAGCTTTGTAAGGGCGAATTTCACCAATGAAACTGAACGCGATCTAAGTAAACCGCATACAAGAGCAATCAATGCCATAATTATTGTCGAATATTGACATTGAATGCTCTTAAACCTGGCTTAGGTGTGCTGATCGCGTTCAGTTTCATTTGTGAAATTCACCCTTAGTGTATAACAATGGCTTCTCAATCTTACCTAGATCTTCACAGTAGGTACCAACTATGCCAAAAACTAAACTTAATTAGTAAATTTCTGATCAAAAGATTGGTATTGTGACCTATAAACATCTAGGCATATATCTATGCGGACAAAGGAAATAGATATACCTATTTGGATTCCTACCTATCTACTAAAACAAACAAAAGATACATCTAAAATTCGTCATTATTATTCAAGAACTTTGCTGCCTTAGGATACGGGTTATTTTTGCTTGTAGATCCTTTTGCAGAAAGTCCTGATGGGGTGAGTTGGGGTGGCTTCCCCATATTGATCGGCAGCCATTTTTGTTCGCGCATGCGCTTTGCATAGTTCCGCTATAGCGCGATAGGAACACAGATGGCGCTGTTGAAATAATGCTTATCTACCTACTTCATTTTGTAGGTATTTTTAGTGATTAGGTACTTAGGTGTAACTTTAAGAAAAAGCAGATTAAAAGTTTCTGCACCCTGAACTATTTTGGGGTTTTTCTGAGCTAAGCTAACTCTATCGACTCAGGCTTGTCTTTAGGTTTTTTTGCATCAGGCTGTTTTCCTACTTTAAACTACCTACCTACGATTGGTTTGGCTAAAAGGTCAGCTGTAATTTTTTTTAACAAAAACAAAAATACCTTATTTAATACTTATTTGGCAGGATATACATAAATGTAGAGCCTAGGTAGAGAACATGAGATTTAGCTTATAAATGGAAACTGATTTCATTAATGTGGGTAGGTAAGTATCTGGGTCTAATATTTTTCCAAATTTTCTTTCAACTGGAAAAAAGGTCTTTTTCCTAGTTCTTAAACCTGGAATAATATTGGTTGAAAGGTTGGAAAAACCTACATTGGTTGTTCAGGTTGTTCATAGCTTGCAAAATCGTTTGGTTTCTAGTTGGTATTTAAATAATGATTCTAGTACCTACTTAGCTTATAAGTACCTACAAAAAGACCCCATAAATAAAAGTTTATACGTTTTCCATGGCTGAAACTTATTGAAAAAGTATCATCATCGCGCGCCGCCTGCCGTCGGAAAAGTGCCGTCGGCATTGCAGCGTCCGCATACTTATTATTACTTAGGGCTGATTTTCAATCATCTGATAACTTTATTCGAGGAATAATAATTTTGAAATTTTGACAGTTGTTTCATACAAAAACTGTCAAACGTCAATTTTATTCCTTAAACAAAAGTTATCTGGCGATGGAAAAATGAGCCCTTAGTGTAATTTACACAGGTATTTCGTTGTAAATTCAGTCAAACCTTATTATTAGTTATTATTTTTTAAAGGTTTTTTTGTACCTATTACCTACACTTATAGTTATAGGTATTTCATTTGACAAAATTCTTAGTAAGAATTTATTTTGATTTTTCCGTCCATGACATGCGGATAGGTATTTTCGGTGTCCGATCTAAGTAAAAATCAGTGCCATAAAATTATAAATCATAATACTGGTTTCCTCTTTGGAAGTCGTATCCCGAACCCCAAGCTACAGACTACCATGTTTGATTTGAAAGGAGGTTGTTTTGATACTGCAGGGTACCTAATTGTGTAACACACTAACCATATAAACTACCCACAACTGTAAATGTGTATGGCATGAGAACGTGATGGGAATATATATTACCAGATACTATGAATTAAATTCCTAAAACTGTGCAGTCAAATATTGTCACTAGTAGATTAAAAAAAAAAGGTTTTTCGTCTGTATATTTTAACTCATATTAATGTATCCCTGTTTTTACCAGGGTCGGCCTTCCTGCTTAATCTCTTCTACAATGCTCGGTATTCAACAACCTCAAAATCTCCTTCGTAGCCTGTTATATAAAAATTAACCTAATTATAATATTTAAACTTAATTATAATTATAATAATTAACATAATAAGTCATAATATAAGAAATTTGTGCTTTTTTGTTATTTTTGGTAAGTACCTACTTTTGTTTCTAAGCTGTTAAACATAAAATTGTCTTACATAAATAAGAGCTGTCCCAACAGGTGACTTAATGAACTTAATGAATACAAGAAAAACCAAGAAAAACTGTAGGTATTGGTATTCGTAGTTCACCCTGGATGCTTAATTTTTTTAAATCTCCATATATTGTAGGGATAGCACCTATTCATCCTTTATTCCCAGGATCCTCCGAAGTGCGCCTGTCGTAGTCCTTGAAGTAAAATGTGTTCTTATATCATGAGGGTCGGGTTTATGTCCGTGTATGAATAACGCGAGGGCTCCTCCGACCTCTCGCTTTGTTATGTTATGCATACCATTACCTTCTACATACACCGAACAACACACAATGTGGGGGTAGAATGTTCTATTATGGTTTTGATATAAAAGGTACCAGGATTGGAACAGTAGTTTACCCTGTGATAAAATAATCCACCGAAATCTTAAACTTTGAATATCTTGTATTTTATTCGGAACACAGGGCCTTTTTTCCTTATTCTAATGGCAGAATTTCTCTACGCGGCGTATTTGCTACGTTATAATTTTCCATTTTAACGCATCTTAAAGGACCCATTATCCTCCTATTCATGAAATGCAGGCCCTTTTCTGGTCTCTCCCGAAGATCTTATCTACAAATCTACAATAGCTCTATAAGTAGTTAGGTACGGGTGCTTCTATATCTATAGATATTATAAATTAAAATCACTTTTCGTATCTGTCTGTCGCAATAGATTTTGAAACGGTGATCACGATTATTTAAAGAATGATTCTGGAAGGTTACGATGTCTAAAAAATTATTATTAAACTTACATAATTATAATAAATAAATATCGTTGTTTTGTCAAGCCGTAAAGCGTGCGACGCAGGGGCGGGTCCCTGGTTTCTTATAAATTAGTACCAACCTTGTTAACCAGGGGTCGTCGTAGCTGTCTGCGCCGTCAACACACAAAATGAAAATAAGATGATGTGTAGGAGTTCGTCGCCCCTGTTGTAAAAATATCTCCGGTCGGAGCAGACGCATGCTCGCCTCAGATACTGTAGACGTAACCAACAATATCTATTTTTGTTACAATAACTTTGCAGTGTTATTATGGCCCAAATCCCTACCCATTTTAAAAGAAATTTTGCTTTTTCTTAGAGATTTGAAGGAAAATAATGTACAAAACAATCAATGTAGGTATTTTCTTCATAAAGCTTACTTTGCTACTCATAGGGGTTCAATGTTAAAAACAGCCTCGCTCTGGAAAAGGCATCTTCTAACATAAAGGTGAAACAAAGACCAAACTCGTTCACTGGTTGATGAAAATATTCGACGAAGCAAATTTTCAGAAAATGGGTTATTTTCTTAACACCTAAAAGAACTTTACTACATACTTGCAGATATATAAAATCTCCCTATGACGGGGCTATACTTATATTCTCTGAAATAATACCTACACAAAGAAACCTTATCCAACGAAATTCAGCACATAGCCAGCTTAATACCTAAGAGAATTCAAAGACAGTTTCCCTGTGCGCGTCACGTGCTTGACGTAATAAAAGCCAGTCGAGCCACCGAAGGAACGCTATCTCAGGGAAGTGACTTTCTTTTATACTTTCTTTTTACATTTATATACTTTTCTTTTACGCCCCCGCCGGGGACGGGACGTGAGGGAGACCTTTTTCTTTGAAAATACAAATGTTTCGGGCAGAAACAGACTATAATTTTCGTTAGATATTTCGGGACGTAAAATATAATTTATTGTTGCTGAAGTTTCTTTCCTTGGACGTGTTTTTCGTTTTCTGCTAAAGTTTTATGTAGGTTTTGTTCCTGTAGGTACCTACCCGAAATAAGCGTGAATGTAAAATAAGTAAAGTATTTGTTAACATGATTCTAATGTTCACCGGTTCCTTTAAATAAAAACCGAATCGTTTTGCTTATCATTGGTAGCATTTTTTATTGCCAAACTGCATATAAATAGTTATATGCAGTTTGGCAGTATTCGTAAGCTAATTTTACCTGTGATAACTACTTCCATATTGGAGGGTCTAACTATGCAAAACTATATGAGGTCTTTGCTTCATTATCGATAAAGATACAAGAGTGTTATTTTTAACTAATAACGATCCGTAAATAAAGGAATCGCCTATTAGTCCATGTTTGTACGAAAAAATTTAGCAATGATTATCATGGCAAATCAGGCTTCGTTATTCCTGAAAACTGAAGTTAAGATTTTTTACCGAAAAGTTTTATAACTGCCTCTAAAACTAATCCAACTTGGGTTTTAACTTTAACTTACAGCTTTTCTAGTTTATTGACTGAATATATTATATCCTATATTGTAGGTACCTACATACCTACTTATCTGACGTAACCCTTTTACTGGATCACTGCGGTGGGTCGGCTGCGATATAATTAAATCTTCCGCATCGCGTGACATTTATGCTGATGCCAGGTACCCTCCTTAATGAGCAAGGCGGTCGCTTTGACCGGCCTACCGACCCCTTTAATTAACATTTCCAAGATACTATACAATAATAGCCAACTAAAATATGGGTGGTTGTATTTTTCAGCCCATGTCAGCTATCTCGGTTTGAAGGGATAATCCTCTTACGCCCAAAATTAATGATAAATCTCAATCCCAGTCTTTGATTAAGTAGGTACCTACACAAAAGAACTGGAGAGTAATCTCAACATAGACGTAAATAAGTGATCCAAAATTGTTTATTAATATCGAGCGATAGTGTCTACCTAACGGCACAACGGTACGGGTGCCTAAGTGGTTTTACCTACCATTTTCCATTTGAACTCAGATGGTAGTTCATGCTGAATTAAGCTGATTTCTATAGAACCAAAGAAAAGGGTGTGTTTCGTTGGAAGGGTAGCTGTAGTATCAATATCTCAGAAATCTACAACCAATTCATCATATTTATGTGAATAGCTGCAAGTGCTCATGTGGCACCATTGAGCACTTTAGGTTATAAGAACGACTTTAAAAAAAATATTTTACACTAGCTTCAGCCGCGGCTTCGCCCACGATGTATGTCGATAAAAACTTTCCTATGTCTTTCCCCGGGATGTAATTCCCATGGAGAAAGGTGTTCAGATTGATGGTCTGTACCACACCCTTACCTAAATATGATCACACTTTTCTGATACATGCTGTCTAAGCAACAATCGTTACCTTATTACATTTCGGTAATGAGTTGACAGCATTTCAATGTGATAGTAACAACAGATAGTATTTTAGGGAATCAAACAAATAACAAAAAAGATAATTAAAACAATTAAAAATTCCATAATTTATTTAAAACTTGTTCAAGATATACATACCTAGTATCAAATAATTAAAACAGACTTCACTGAACATATGGAAGTTGATTTAAGTATGTCAAACACCAGTCGGGGGTTGCGGAAGAATCGCGACCGCCGGCGTAGGTGTGAGATAGAACAGCGGGGTGGTTTTTAGTCAGTACGAGTCTGACAGACCCCTGAGGATTTTTCACTCAGGAAACAAAAAAAAAAAGGTATGTCAAACACAATCGTCATTCTCCTGCTCTCAGCCCAATTTATTTGAGGCACAGAAACTTTTTCTTCTTTACATTTCTATTGTCGTCATCTCTGTACGTCATAACACAATAAAGTAAGTAAATACTCAATTTCTTCGACTAAGTTGTCAACTCAATTGCTGAGGATCAACGATTTCGCTTGTCAGAAATTATACTTCCTTTGTACGATGACACGTAGTCATGAGAATAGATAACTATTACCTACTGTTTGCTGGCAGAAGGGGCTGCACAGGCGCTTCAGAAGGCGCCGCAGATAGTGTTGCAGACAGTGAAGTGAAAACCGCTGCTGGTAGCACTACAGAAGACGATGCAGAAACCGCTATTTAAAGCGTTGCAGGAGGTGCTGCATCAGTTGCTGTAAGTGGTGCTACAAAAAGCGCTGCAGGTGGCGTTGCAGACGGTGCTACAGAAAACGCTCTAGAAGATGTTGTAAAATTTACGTGGCGCTGCTGAAGTAGGCGCTGCATAAGGCGATGTACGTGGCATTACAGAAGGTGCTCCAGGTGGCGCTACTTAGGGCGCTGCAGGTGGTGTTACTGAAGGTGCTGCAGAAGGCGCTCTAGAAGATGCCGCTCCAGAAGATGTTACGGAAGGCGGCTTGGAAGGTGCTCTAGAAGGTGCTTCAGAAGGCGGTCTCGAAGGCACTCTAGTAGAAGGTGCCTGAGGAGATGATACAGGTGGCGTTCCAGCAGATGCTCCTGGCGAGGCATAACGGCGCGTAAAGACGGCGCGGGTAGAACCCTGGATCTCCACAGTTTTATGGAAGTGACTGTTCACTACCAATAAGAAATAAATAAGTACTGAAAAGAAAAAGTATTATGCATATATATTTTTAATGTCTTTTACATATCTCGCGACTCTGGGGACCCGGACCTTTGGAAGGCATACCAGGGGCCGAAGCCAGCTCGCAGAGGCCTCTTAGACAATTTTAATTAAAAAGGAGGCACCAACCGACGATTATCCCTGTATTCAAGTGCATCCAAGGATAACCCCCGGTTGGTGCAGTACTATTGCAGAACATAGGAATAAAATGGTTACCTATCATAAGTTCGAAAAATATTTGGCCGAATTTCATTTCACCTAAAACTTTTCAACTATTTTCGTTGTTTTTTTTTTTACTTCATCGAAGCCACGTCTGCCACTGTATTGTATCAGTTGACTATTATCAATTCGAATTTCGATTTTTTTCGTTACTCCGACGTTTCATTTGGTCGAAAAACTTTTTACCGAAGTTACACTTACCCGAAATAACATTTGTTCGAAGTATTATGTTTCCGAACATTCATTACCTATACCACTGTTTTAATTACCATATTTTAATTTCACTAAACGCTTAGAAAGTTTGCACTATTTCATCTATCAGTATGCAAACAAGGATGCTTGCTTCAAGCATGCGGCATGCAAGCAGGTATGCAGCATGCAAGAAGGCATGCAGGGTGCAAGCAGACATGCAGTGTGTAAGCAGGCATGCAGCATGCAAGCAGGCATGTAGCTTGCAAGCAAGCATGCAGCGTGCAAATAAGCATGCAGCTTGCAAGCAAGCATGCAGCGTGCAAACAAGCATGCAACATGCAAGCAGGCATGCAACATGCAGCAAGCATTGTTTCTGTCACAGCTCCAGCGCTGCGGGGTTTGGGCGGCCCCACGCGAGCTTATAGTCGCAGATGGTTTTAACGCTCACCACGCAGCTTAGGCAGCCTCAGCCGCGGTGGCGGGCCTTCAAACCACCTGCTCCTCACCTCGCGGGCCGCCCCACCCCTCCGCGCTTACGCGGGCTTAAATTATACTCTAGGGGTAGGGCAGACAAGACTGCGTGAAGTCGGTTTTGCAGCGATTCGTTTCTGTCACTCAATTTTTTAGCACAACTTATTAACTTTTGACGACACAATTTTAATTTAATATTGAAAATGCTACCAAGTAAACTTAATCACCTACTGCTGGTAATAGGCCCGCTTTCTTCTTCCATACTTCCAAACAAGGCGGAAAATATAAGATAATATTCCGAATCAACTTACATATGGCACCAAAAAAGTTCGCACCTCCGAAAAGGTACGGCCAAGTACAACTGTCTTCTTCAAAGAAATAAAAGAACATCATAAAGCTCATGACCAGGTTAAAAGTTATCAGCAACACTGTCGTGTCCATGAAAATAATGAAATATATAGGTAGATCCTGTGAACACAAACGATATTCATTTTATTAGTTTCGATATTGTAGGTACGAGTCATGTATCGTAGGTACAGGGCACGCGCACATTGCATATCAGCACTTTTCTATCGCCTTGCACAAAAGTATAGTTCCAAAAGTCATTTATTCAAACTAGGCTGAGAATCGGCAGTTTATGAACGTTAAAATTACATAAAACCGTCTCCCAAAATGCCCGCCTTTCACCACCGCCTAGTGCTTCAGCTGGGAAAAAGAAGTGGCTCATCAAACTCCTTAGAAGCACATTTATTTCTTCAATAAGAAGAACTTGTGCAACGCGACAGTACACAATCAGCATTCATATGCTGATTGTAACGCGACAGTACACAATCAGCATTCATAATGCTGATTGTGTACTGTCGAGTTACACAAGTCCTTCTTATTGCACAGATAGCTTTGCTGCTAGGGAGTTTGATGCGCCACTTCTTCTTCCCAGCTAAAGCACTAGGAGGTGGTGAAGGGCGGGCATTTAACTATGAATTTTTGACTATGAAGTCAGCTGTACTCACTCGCATAGCATTCATGTAGCATTAAATACGTTGTAGTCTTCCTTCTCCGTGTCGCTGGCACGACTGTATTTTAGATCTAATTGTTGGCCCAAAACTTTGCCACTTCAACTGCGTTGTCGGTGGTAGTTAAAACTATTCAATAAACCATCATCTTTGGCTAGTACGTGACTTATACTTTTCATACCAACACACAAGACTCATCATACAGATATCATTTTTATATTTGAATAGAATGTTTAACCTTTCGTATACCAAACATGAATCAGGCACAATGGCTTTTTAATTGTTTCTGTAATTACGGCATTCAACCGTTTAACTATTATAAATTAATAGGTATCCTATTGATAATGAATAAGTATAGTCGACGCCGTAATTGCTTTGCCCTTTTTGATAAAAAGTCCTAGTAAATTGAAACTGCACTAAGGTCAAAACTGCCACATAGACAAATAGACTTAGGGCCCAGTACAGTATAACTCAGGCGTTTATAAGATAGGTACCTACATGGAACTTTAAAAACAATATCACACATAATGAGTACTCTCTACTTATGAAGTAGGAATCAACAATTTGTGTTCTATATTCATGCCACGACCAGGGATGCTTATCTTATAACTTTAGATGGAAAATAGTTTAGGAATTAACTATTTTGCAATTTAGAATTTACATTATTTAAAGAGTAGGTATAAAACTCCTCATCATTGCAGCCGAAAGACATCCACTGCTGGACATAGGCCTCCCCCAAGCACCTCCACTTCGACCGGATTTGTGCTTCTCGCATCCAACGGGTTCCTGCGGCCTTCACAAGGTCGTCGGACCACGTTGTGAGAGGCCTTCCAACGCTACGTCTTCCGGTACGCGGTCACCACTCCAGAACCTTTCGGCCCATCGGCCATCTGTTCTGCGAGCACTCAACCCCTCTAAAACACTTTAGATCTTGAAAATTTTTGATTTTGAAAAAATATCGCTGGACCATAAATTTTGATCACGAAAGCATTGCAATTTTCAATGAAGGAGTTGTTTTTTCTTTTAGAAAAGTTCTATGCTAGGAATACACGCTCGGATGTGCTGAATTCATGTTTACCTACAGTTTGCACGTCGATATGCCTGCCACTCTGTATATCATCTAAAGGTCTACGGAAAACGTCCATGGTCGTGGCAATAAGTAGCACACAACACTTTACAAACCATCACAACTCCGTAAAGAAAAAGACTTGTCGTAAACGATGTTATACAGCAAAGTAAGACAGCCGTAACAAATACAATTTGATAGACAATTCCGTTATTGTAGCATTTAGTATAGTCCGGGCTTACTGCAACTTCCAGCAAGGCTTGAAGCTGAAATATAGATCATAAGTTACTATAATTCGGCCGTTATTAACTGAGTCGTCCGGTCGCAAGTTAGTAACAATAGGAATGTGCATACTACTTTGAGTAATATTTTTCAAAATTAAATCTGCGTCGTCTATGGGCCGATGGTTAGGTACAAAGGTATTTTTCGGGCGCCGTACAGCCTTGTAGATTATCATGCAGGCGTCTGAAGTTTTTTTAAGAATATGAAGTTCCCGCTTCTTGTACACTCGGCACTAGTTATAAGGTGTCGTACCAGACGACTCAGATATTAACAGTCGGGCCAAAAAATACAATGCAACCAACAATCTATATCAGTTGGAATCTTCACTGGTCTTTGCAAATTAAAAAGAAAATTGAATATTAAGCTTCCGTAACACAATACATAAAGAATCTTTCATTCTCCATTTAGTCCGCCTGATTAACCCATCGCGCGTCTAATTAGCAGACACAATAGAAATTATAGGCAATTAATACATGATCAGTTTTTCCTTTAAATCCATCTGATTTTACCAAATTTTTTACTGTGTAAGCCTGTTACGGCCTCAAGATGAATTATATCCGGTGGTCAAAACAATAATTAGAAACAATTTATTGAAACTATACAGGCTAATCACCCGTATATGCTCGCATCCTGTCAGACCGTGTCTGTTCAAATGGACCTCTCCATGCTCTTAGTGTATACTCTTATAATGCACTTCCTCACATCGTGGTTCTCGAGTGTTTCTATCGTCCGTTCATTGACAGATAAGTTAGAGCTTTCACCTGTGGACCAGCTAGGTAACTGTCCACGGGGTCACTTTCTCTTTTCCTTCCTACAAGTAAAATTATACCGTACTAAAATAGGAAGAAACTTACTATTAAAAGTATATAGAATGCTCCTATAATTTTGCAACCCGTGAATAGACTGATACAACAAAAAAATTTCTTTACTCGAGGCAAGGTGTTGAAATAGTATAGTCTTTTCATGTCCATGTTTTGTGTTGTCAGTACTCATATCGTGTCGCGTTGCTGGAGAGCGCAATTGTTTACTCGAACAATAATTTGTGATCTTCAACTTCAACTCATCAAAATGGCTTTTGTGGAAGGGAGGACACCAAGACACCACAGTTTTGAATATGATAGACAGACGTGGTCTACAACCACAGAGTACAATACTATTTATCTACAACCGTCTGCTAGAAGTGACAGTGACAGATAGAAATTAGCATAGAAGGCATGGCATTAGTATTTTACCAAGTAGGTAGTTACATACCTATTTAGTAATATTCCATGTATTTCACAAAGTACACAAGTGAAAATGCGCAAAGACGACAAAAAGTATGTCATAAGCTTGGTCATATAAAATAGAGTTGAAGCAAACCTTTGTTTCATCACTATAAAGACCAACGCCATTCCAATTCGTATGGTCATTGGTCTTCTAATGACATTTAGTTTTTCATAAATTCGAAGAATAACACTGTTAGATCATATACCTACACCCTGTTTTGGGGCATTTCTCTATAGTAGCTTGATATAACTACCAAGAAATACAAAATCACTGAAAAGAAAAATATGATTCTTATGAACATAGAATTTTAGTATTACTAGTAGGTAGCTAATTCGAACAAGAATCATCATCCTCATCATTGGCCGCCTTGTTCCAACCACCGTTGAGTCTAAAGGACTCCTCTCCTTTGTACCATGATACCCTGATCTGTGCGAGGGTATCAAGCATATTTATATTATTCACTAGTTATTATTGACGGAGACAATTTTGCCATTGAGTGGGCACAAAACCAGACTTGGACTACATCTGTGTTACCTGGGGATTGAACCCATGCAATGGTCAGTGGAAGCACTTGCAACCAACGAAGTTATCTTCGAATCCTTTAGGGCCGAAGAAATGCTACGCTGTGCGGTTTTCACTGCCGCACATGTATTCAACATACTCATTGAAAATCGATATACATAGATCCATTTTAACCGCGTATCTCAGTCCGCTTTGGTGCGTTCAGTTAATATGTACATATATCTACCCAAAAATTGACAGGGTATGTAAACTTTGCTGCGTATTGCTTTAGCAGGTGCGTTGCAAGCAACAACTATGATAACAAAGAAAACTTTCATATCATCATACCCATAGAACTGAGCAACGTTGCACTTCCTAAGAAGTACGGGGGCGAGCAGTTTCCTTCGGACATCTCCGAGAACAAAACAACGCTGACGGCAATATTATAGATAAGTCAAAATAGTAATACATACATGAAACATAGTACTGCCAGAGGGTATTCCTGTGAACACAAATTTTGAATGATAAATGATTTTATTTCTTTAAGTACGCTTGTACAAACACTTTTCCAGATCAAAAATAAATTACGTTTTAAAAAAATAGATGAGTTTCCTTCCCGACTACTCTGAGAAGAAATACTGAAACAGATTCAAGAGGTCACATAACGAGTGGGCCTGTCCAGATATTCAAGTTCTACATACAGATATTTATTTTTTTGTCCTATTCATTCTTTTATATATTTTTAATGGGGCGTTTAAATTGTTTTTTTTTTATTCGTACGTTTAAAACGATAAAAGTAGTTAAAAATACAGGCAGACTTACCGTTATTACACCAAATATAAGGAAAATAATAGAAATTAATAATAATATGGCCAATGCAATTCCTAAATAACTTAGGCATATCAAATTTCCTGTAACGTAACATGAACTGAATGCCTCACTAGTCACTACCACCACCGCCAAAAAAAGCTTCGCCCTGTAAAGTTGAAGTCAAATAATTTATTTCAAACTAGCTTCCGCCCGCGGCTTCGCCCGCGAGGTATGTTGATAAAAACTATCCTATGTTCTTCCCCGGGATGCAATCTATCTCTCTGCCTAATTTTATCTAAATCTGTTCAGTGGTTTAGGCGTGAAAAGGTAACATACAGACAGACAGAGTTACTTTCGAATTTATAATATTAGTATGAATAGGCACTTAAAAGGCACTTTTGACCGTAAACATTTATAAAAAAATAGAATTGATTCTAGTCGCCTCTTCCAAAAGGAAGTTTCGTATGGTGAAGAATGGGCAAGAAACTCTACTTGGATCACACTAATATTATAAAGGTAGAAGTTTGTGAGTGTGTTTGTAACTTCGATAAAATTTGGCACACAGACAGTTTATAACCAGGATTAACACATAGGATACTTTTATCTCTATATTTTTACGGGATCAACTAGTAACACATATATGTGAAACTTTCGCCACCTACTTTCGGCACTGGATTTGGGAAAGTGTGAAATAGAAAAGGGTTTAAAGTTGAAACTCAAACTCAAACTCAAAGCATTTATTTCAATTAAACCATTTAGGCCGCTATCCCACTGGCGTTTTACGAGCGTTGACGTCAACGTTGCGTCAGCGCGGCGTCGACGCTGCGCAGACGCGACGTTGACGTCGCGTCATCGCGTAACAAGCATAAAACGTCCGCTGAACGCGACGTCAACGTCGCGTCTGCTTAACGTTAACGTCGCGTTTGTTGGCAATAGTATCATCTGCGCGACGTTGACGTCGCGTTCAGCGGACGTTTTATGCTTGTTACGCGATGACGCGACGTCAACGTCGCGTCTGCGCAGCGTCGACGCCGCGCAGACGCGACGTTGACGTCAACGCTCGTAAAACGCCAGTGGGATAGCGGCCTTACAGGCACTTTTGAATTGTCAAGAAGTCGGTCAGTCAGAAAATATGAAGCTAGTTGCCCATTCCAAAGCGTAGGTACCTATGGAGAAGAACGGGCAAGAAACTCCATGGACACTCTTTTAAAATTATATTTTACAAAAATATTAGTTACATCATTACTTTTGATATTAAAATTATATAATGTGAGAACGATGTAAAAAAATAAGAAAGACGTACGCGTTAAGAGTTAAGAGTTAACAAACAACAATCCAAAAATAAAATAATTTAAAATAAGCCGAGACAGCTAAGTGATGACCAGCCCCAACTGACGGCACCCGTTCACGAACATGACGCATAAATCAGCACCATTTCAGCACCGAAGTTGTTGAAGAGCCATTAGTTGAACTGCTGGACATAGGTCTCAATAGTCGTATCTATATATGTTTTAAAACATCTGCACGAACCTGGTGATTAGTAAAAGAGTAAAGAAGATTAGCCTTGGTTTACACAACCAGATCGATTCAACATTAGGTCTTAACGTTCCTGTTTCAATGACCCGAATCCCGACCTAGATCTGAGACACCGGTCTCAGATCTATTGTATGCATACAAATGTTTGTAATTTTATTGGCCACAGGTAGGTATTAGGTATCAGTCAGGCAAGTGTGGCACCGAGACTATTAGTAATAAAATCAACCGTTTAGTCTCGATGCACTGCAGGACGCTGCGATACACTGAGTTGATACTTCTAGGTTGCGCCACTACACGCCGTCCTCCACCTTCCGCATTCAGTCTGTCCCCACCTTTTTAAGGTCTTCGGTCCGTCTAGCTAGGGAACATCCCATACTACGCTTGCCTATAAGCAAACTTTTAATAAATAGCTACTTATTAGTTACCTACCACGAAAACTAAATGTATCAAACCAATAATAATACTGCCGAGTCTTAGACTTATACAGAAACAAAATTGGTCCACATTAGGCAAGCAACAGAAAATGTTCAAGTATATCATTATCCTCTCAAAACGTGTTTACTGCATTGCTGTTTAGTTTTATTCATTACAAGATTCACAGACAAAAATAGATTTGTCAAGTGTGATAAAGACCACAGATCATTAATAAGCCTGATTACAAGGTATGGAATTAGTATGTATACTTTTAACAAGGCTTTAAGAAGACAGTGTTTTAATTTCATAAAGAAGCCCTTATAAAAAAGAAAAAGTTATCATATACCCAAGAGAGTGAAATAAGCGGGGAGGCATACTTTCGTTAAAGGCATGCTACTACACAACAAATTTTAAATATGTTGCTTACTAACATTACATATACTGCATTGATAAAAGAAAGTTCTTCAATCTTATTTCGTTTTGCACTCAACGATTATTTCATTGGCACTCTGCGGCTGGTAATTTAAGAAACCGGCCATAGGTGTATAGTATTAATAGTATTTAATATTTTGGCAAAGGTTATATTAAATACCTACCTACAGGATTTTTTTCTTAAATTCTTCCAACAACTTTTCAAGTCTTAGGAGTGCTACACACTTTTTCGAGTCAGTATGAGTCCACACAGCCGGGAGACGAAATCTAATATATATTTTGCCGCCAGGCTGTGTCGAATCATGCCAACCTGAACAAATGTGTAGGTATCTAAGTACTAGCACGCCTTACGTATTTATTTTTGTTTAGTAACACCCTTGGAAGCAGGTATTTTACTCATCATACATATATTACCTATAGGACTTAAGTTCCTTACTCATACCTTACCTACTTAGTTTAAGTACGAGTTTCTCATGTCCTAAATATAAAGGGATACCTTTTACAATACCTAATAAGAACTAGGACGAACATTGCTATTGAAATAAAATACCACTTTGTTTTTAATTACTGATATTATATTCTAATTAAATTAACACAACAACTAAATGATAATATCAACATAAAATCATACTATTTCATCTCTATACGAGTTGACGATGAGTATGAAGTAGGCCCACACTGAAATTAAATAAATAAATAAATTAATTAATATATACCTATATATATATAATTTAACAAAAAAAAAAGTATGTTATGGTGGAAGTTGGAAAATGCTACTGCAGCCCGAAAACATTAGCAAACAATTTTTATACAGACGCCAGCACATCAATCTACCCGAAACTGTCAAATTTTCCCAATGAACTTTGAACCTTATGCTTTAGCAATAAAGTCGAAAATCTATTATTTAGATTGTAGTAGTTTGATGTGTTGGCGTCTGTACGTAATATATTTAAGATTTTTTTCGTTTTAAAACTGAATGGATCATAATCACTATAATTATTTTGCACCAATGACAACCCCTTCTAAGGATTCCTGGAAGAGATCGCAAGAAGCTATAGTGTTAAAAGTATTTTTTGTACCTATGTACAATAAAGTTTAAATACATGTTGTTACTGTCTTGATTAGGATGATTCAGTAGGTACCTACCACCAAGCCGTGGAAAAATTTTATCTATCCAAATGATAAATTATCTAGTCACTTTTTGTGTCTGTCTGCGTGTACGCATTGTTCTTCTAAACTAACGACTACGGATTTATATGCGGTTTTCACCATGATTTAGATAATTTATTCCGGAAGGTTTGTGTGCACAATGCATTCAAATGAAACTGACATATATTAAGAAATCTCGATGTTTTCTCAAGTCCTGGTAAAACTAAACTTAACCCTACCTTTTTCGGGTTACTAGGAAATAAATAAAGAACTTACGTCCGAAGTACATAAAGTGAGCAAAAGTATCACTTGGGTTGTTGCAGTTGCCATCAAATATTTGTATTAAGTTCAATATTCCATGGACGAACATCCCGAGGGCTGATAAAGTGCTGAGTCCCATGTAAACATCAGCTGTGACCGGGTATATGTGCTGAAAAAAGATAGTATTTCGAATTATAAAGTACTCTTTAAAACATTTTCGGTAGACTATTGATGTCATCGTTTGAGTGTGTCGCTAGAAATCCATCAAGGTAATCTATAACCTTTACCTAGCCTAACCTTAACCTAACCTAACCTTTGACCCAGACTAGAGTCAAGAGCAAACCCATATCAAATAAAAAAATAAATATTAAAAATACGTATTATTTAGTTACCTACACAATGTAAGTATTTTAACTTATTTGTGTCATACTTATTTTAATTACTTTTAAATTTTAGAAACGAGTTTGAAAACAGTGACTTTTGTGTATTGATAAAAATTTTAATAAAATAGAAGAAAAAAAAAACTTGCTGTTTATATAAACTACTTACCAAAAATAGGCTCAAGAGGTAAGCAAAACTGCTACACAATGCTCCTACGTTGATGACAAACAGAATCCACATCATAATAATCAAAATTTTGTAAAGAAAACCACCTTCCTTTGTATACAAATCAACGCAAGTTGGACAAAACAGGATACGCATACTGTGGGTTAATGCAAACTGAAACATTGCACAAAAATATACTTAAGTAGATACTTACACAAATTCCCCCTTACTTAAACGGGGGATTGTGATTATTGATTTCATAGTAGGTTCGATTTTCAATATTTATAACCCCTTTCTTATAGATAAACATATCATATCAGATGAATAGTTATACAAAGATTTCTCTCTTTCAGTCCTCAGTAATTTGACATCGAAAGAAGAAGACAAACCGTAGTGTAACAATACAGACGCTATACAACGTTTATTAGTAAGGGGGTTATTCTATACCTATCTGTCTATTGAGTCATCATCATCATTGGCATCCTTTTTTCACCCACTGCTATACCTAGGTATAGCAGTGGAGGCCTAGGCCTCCTTTCTTCGTGCGAGTCTCAACTAGGTCCTACCCCCGACTGTCTATCGAGTATCCTACAAAAAATCTAGTAAATTTTATCACACACAGTTATCATCTGCCTAGCCTTTTCCCAACTATGTTGGGGTCGGCTTCCAGTATAACCGGATGCAGCTGAATACCAGTATTTTACATGGAGCGACTGCCTCTCTGACCTCCACAACCCAGTTACTGGGTAATACGATACCCCTTGGTAAGACTGGTTGTCAGATTTTCGGACTTCTGACTACCCGTAACGACTGTCAAAGATCCACGAATGACAGCCGGGACCAACGGCTTAACGTGCTTTCCGAGGCACGGAGGGGTCACGGTATGTAAAGATGGTCACCCATCCACAGACCAACCGCGGCAAGCGTAGCTTAACCTGATCGATCGACCTGTGCGGCTGTTATTATTTAGCCACGGGCCTCCTAGCCACACACACAGGCAGTACCTACAAAAATTTTGGTCTAAAAGGGACAAAAGTCGCTAACATGTTTTCATTAGAATAGTAACGCAAAATATGAGAGGCACGTAGTTATTTCTAAGGAAGCAAAAACATCTAAGGCAAGTCTAAGCCATTGCTGTTCTGGTCTAAATTTGGGTGACAAAATCTCAAACATAACTGAATAAACCCCACCCCCCACCGGGTAAAGTAAGGTGTTCAGGATAATTCTGTTTTTTTTTTTCTTACCAAACTCCAAATGGCGATGAAGATACACGCCACTCTTAACTTCCTCGTACAAAAACAACATCGTTGAAACTTCGGTACCGATTCCGGGAGGAAGCCCCCCATTGTAAGAACTCAGATAGATTTATCTTTGTAACTAAATATAAACATGATTAGGTATACTTAAAATAATCTCGATAATCTCCAAAATAAATTGGGTTATGTGCAGGAGAATGATGATGAATCTCCACAATCTCTGTCATTTGATATCAGATTGACAAGATAAGTCATTTTTAATAAATCATTGAATTTTTTATTTGTGACTTTTTAAATACTAGTCTTTTTGATAGAACTTACTGTGACCAAAAGGATTGGTACTGCAAGCTGCAATATTAGTTCCACCAACAAGTTCCAATTTCGGAAAATCACTTGCTGCTAAACTCATATTATTTTGACGATAAGGCATATACTGAAAACATTTCCTCACTCTCATTTTCTTTTCCATTCTTTTTCTACCCCATTCTTTACAAATAGACTACCTACTATGTTTCTAAAATCACCAAAATACCAATAAAATCAAAACACAATTAAAGTCGGCACAGTTTTATTTAAAATAATACAAATTACAGAAATTGTTACAAATTATTGTTTCGGGTTTATAATATAATCAAAGTATTTTTTTACACTCCACTCGCTTTTGTAGAATTTTCTTCGGAAGGTAAACAATAATAATTTTGCTTATTCTCTTAGTTTCATTTAAAATCATGCAAAAGTAGGTGGCTGATGCTCGTCTATAGCAATCAATTACTATTTTAAAGTAGTTCCACGCTGAAAATAAAAAGAAAAAAGCAATAACTAAATATGTAGGTAATAAATAATACGGTACGCATTTATTACTGTTATTTCATTAATGTTCACAAAATATTACAAAAAATATATACACAGAAGCTAACTAATAGAGATAGTAAAAATATTATAGCTCATTCTGAAAAACCTACAATTATTAACCAGTTTAACTGAAATGCTAAACAATTCAGTTAAACTGGTTAATAATTGTAGATTTTTAGTACGAATTTTCGCATGGAAGTTATTCAGAGGTGCTCACTATGCCCAAATTGCCCATAGTCTTGTCATAACGTCGGTTTTCCTAAAGCTGAAGCTTCATTATAAAGGTTGCATCCCATGTAAAATGCAACTTACATGTGGTATACCAGTAGTTTCAACTTTATGATCTGTTTTACTACACATGGCTTTTAGATCCCCCAGGAACGAAGCACGAGGTACCTACCTAGGTAGTTAGGTTAGTACTTTCTCTACATGGTCTCTTTGAGATATGTACTTTATGTAGGACTTAGCTTACATTGTGTGTGAGGGTTGTTAATGGGTTAAAATAGGGAAAGATAGGCCAATTTTTTTTGATACATTTTATTCTAAACGAAAACAATAACTTGATACTAATTGAATAACAATGTAAATTTCATAACCTATTGCAATATTCTTACTGCACATTACAAAACATACAAGTCTCATCAATTGACATGTATTTAAAGGATACCTAAATAAAAGTATTAATATACACTCTAATATAATAATAATTAATGATTTTTGTGAGCTTCAAATAATTCCCTTTTTGTCACAACAAGTAGGTACAAGCTGCAGTAATTTTAAAACAATAAAATGACGGTAGCTTCAGAAAATAAAAACTTCAATGTAACCTACTTACTGAAGGATCGCCCAGAGGACACGGTGGAGCATACGGTGGAGTTCTGCCCCGCTTGGGCGGAGCATCGCCGTGTCCTCGTAGAGGCGATCGGCAGCGGCGGCGACCTCTCGCGTCCGGCTCTGGTTCAAGCCATGGTCCGGGGCGAGAGGGAGTGGGGGGCAGTCGCCTTCTTCTGCGAAGCAGTCATGCTAGCGAAGGAGGTGGTGGGACGGCTGAGGGAGAGAGCCTCCCGTCCCAGCCTCCGTGGGAGACGCTCCGTGCGTCGGGAGCCGCGCGACGTCTCCCGGCCACCGTAGGCGCGGGCCTGCGGGCGGAGAGTAATGGGTAGCTCACCGTCCGATCAGGACCACGCCCGTGCCGGACGGCACGTACGTGTTCCATGCGCGCCTCAAAGAGATGTCAGCATCAAGAGAAGGGGCCCGTCAGGGCCGAAGCCTGCCGGGACAGCGGGATTGTCCAAAAGGGTTACCGCTGGCCCGATACATAAAGGGCTAATGAAGGAACACGGGTGGGTTTTAGTCAGTAAGAGTCTGACACTCCCTTCCGCTCCACCCAGAGCGGGAGGGGTAATTTGATGATTTCCCATCCTCAAAAAAAAAAAAAACCTACTCACGGAAAATATAATGCTTTTGAAACTTTTCAAGTTTTTAATACTGCATCAATTAAATCTGCCGCAGTCACCTACCAGTCATGAGTTGAGACGAATAGACTGTGTGAACGATGATTTTGGCGGCTGAGATATATGGCAGAAAAATACGGCCTAAGCTTATCCCAAATCAATTTGATAAGTCTTCTCCGTTTGGGCACAATGCCCCTATGGGCAACAACATAGGACTTTTGGTATAATGCCCAGAATTAATTAAATAGGTATTATTAGGGGTTTTGTCAGGACATTATGGAACAAAACCACCAGGTGAAGTCTTATCAGGGTTGTCATAGAAAATGCTTTCAGTTAAGATAGATAGTTATTGAAAGGCACTTAATGCATCGGTAAATTCAGACGTGGTATATCTACTCAAGAACCAACCCGCACTGGCTCCGCGTGGTAGATTACAGCCCACTCCCTCTCGAAGAGAGGACACCATTGTCCCTGCAGTGGGAATATTATAGAATGATATTATATGATATTTGACGACACGGTTGGCGCAGTGGCTGAGCGATCGACTGCTGCGCTGCGTGTCGCGGGTTCGATTCCCGCACGGAACAAATATTTGTATTGCCTACAGGTAGTTGTTCCGGGTCTGGCTGTTTGTGTATGTGAATTTTAAATGTTTGTAAACGCACCCACGATACAGGAGTAATTCCTAGTGTGGGGCAACGTTTAAAAAAAAAAAAAAAAAAAAAAAAATATGCATACGTACTCAACGCAATATAAAAGAAACACAGAATTATTTCTAAATATCTCAACCAGACGATAAAAGCATGCTTTTAAAACCAGACACTCGCTACGCCGAGGACTGGCAATGATCGCAGCTACCGGTTTCAAATCCGTGACGCACCCGCAACACAAATGGAAAGCAATATTGCTGATATTGCAGGGATTAGTGGCACAAAGGCATCCGTGTATATGACAACACCTAAATAAATCCTTAAAAAAATATTCAATAAGTAAAAAAACCGGTCTCCGTTGTTTCATCGATTAGAAATTGCCAAATTATCACTTTCCAAACAATTATAAAACAAACAATTTCATTTGCCAAATCATTACTACACTGAAAAAACGACTTGGTTTCTAGTTACCGAATTTTCATTAAATAATTACTAAAGTATTTAGTTGCTGTGGTGACTGCCGAACGTTTGGGTACAGTAACAAAACAAATTTAGTTACTTAATTTAGATCTCATAACAAAACTGTTTAGTAAGATATAACATATTAGTTTGGTAAGTGATAGCTAAAGCGTTGGGTAAGATATAACACAAAAGTTTGGTTAACGAGTGCTGAACTGTTTGGTATGACATAGCTAAAGCTTTGGGTAAGATATAACATAACAGTTTGGATAACGACTGCTGAACTGTTTGGTATGACATAGCTAAAGCTTTGGGTAAGATATAACATAGCAGTTTGGACAACGACTGCTGAACTGTTTGGTATGACATTGCTAAACTGTTTAGTAAGATATAACATAACAGTTTGGGTAACGACTGCTGAACTGTTTGGTAAGAGATAGCTAAAGCGTTGGGTAAGATATAACATAACAGTTTGGTTAACGACTGCTGAACTGTTTGGTAAGAGATAGCTAAAGCGTTGGGTAAGATATAACATAACAGTTTGGTTAACGACTGCTGAACTGTTTGGTATGAGATAGCTTAACTGTTTAGTAAGATATAACCTAAAAATGTGGTTAACGACTGCTGAACTGTTTGGTTTATGATAGCTAAAGCGTTTGGTAAGATATAACATTACAGTTTGGTTAACAAATGCTGAACTGCTTGGTATGATTTAACTCTATAGATTGGTTAACGTTAGCTAAACTGTTTGGTAATAGGTACCAACCTATTTGGTAAGATATGTTTGGTAAAGGGTACCTAAATTGTTGATTACGACCGTGCTGTGATTACGGCCGAGCTATTTAGCTAAAATAGCTAAATAGCTCGGTCGTAATCACGGCCGATCTGTTTATCTAAAAACAACAATAAGTCTTGTGAGAAAAGTGATACGCGGCGGCGGGCAAAAATGAGCTACATTTTTCGCGCTTGCTCACGAGATGTATTGTTGTTTTAGTTGAAGAGTCTGAAATCAAAGAAGATATACTTATATAACTTTTATTATTTTAGTAAAAATGACAATTTTATGATTAAATAACATTTACTTATTTGAGTAACAAAGGACAACATTATGATTAAGTATTGTATTATTAACACAAAATATCCGTAAGAACAAAAAGGCACTGAATCTTTAGAGCAGCAACTTATTTTAGACTATCGCTCTCTTTTTCTAATCAGATAGCAAGAATCTTACTCTTGTCAAACTAGTCAGATTTACGTTATAAGTAATGCAATTTTAGACGTGATTTCAGACCGTACCAGATTAAAAATACGGCAGAATACAAAGAAGTGCGTTTCATAAACTAACTTGAGGGGAGTGAAATTCTTGCTATCTCATTCTAGTTATAACGATTACAAAAAGAGAGCTATAGTCTAAATAAGTTGCTGCATAACTTGAATCGGCGCCAATTACACATTATTTGCAATTTATTATTTACAAATTTGATTTATTGAAATAGGGGGTATTCATTAATTCAAATGTGTTTTACATTTTACAATTACTTACAGTAGTAATATTTGGTTTAGTAGACAAAAGGCCTATTCGCAAAACGCCTTACTCGTAAAATAATATTCGTATAATTTATTAGAGTCCGCGCAAGATAACTTGGCAAGCGTGTTTGAACTTCAAAACTCGTTTGCCGCCATCTCAACGTTTAAATCAAGTGTCAAGAGTGTGTGATGGGTTCAGTGTTTTCCAAAGTAAATACTTGTATTCGCCATCATTATGCCGAAAGTAGTTACAAGTGCTTGTAGGGATATAGTCTTGAAGTTTACACACGCGTGCCTAGTAAACGCGCGTGCGCGGACTTATGGTTATGGTTAAGCGTCAGGGTAGCCCGCGA
Source organism: Luperina nickerlii (assembly GCA_963855955.1). Taxonomy (NCBI): domain Eukaryota; kingdom Metazoa; phylum Arthropoda; class Insecta; order Lepidoptera; family Noctuidae; genus Luperina; species Luperina nickerlii. The sequence continues at coordinate 13,497,564 of OY979674.1, forward strand.
AATTCAAATTTTCTTACGTTTTTTTTCAATTTGCAGGCAAGTGCTAAGTTGTATGTTGATTAAAATATTGTTCGCGTCTGTAAGACGTATTTACAGAATTATAATCATCAAAACCACCCTCCAAGTTCATAAAGGTGCAAGAATGATTTTGACCTTGAAAGTCATTTTTCCACCTTTATGAACTTTGAGGGTTGTATTGATGATTTTGATGAATATAATTCTGAGTACATAGGTACGTCTTACAACCGCGAATAATATTTTAATCAACATACAACCTAGCACTGGCCTGCAAATTGCAAAAAACGTAAGAAATTTTAAATTTCGCGGGCTACCCTGGAGCATTCACCTTAAGCCGAACGACATATTCTGAAGAAGACTTATTCGTATGATCTATTCATAAAAAGGATAATTCTTAAAAATACTCATTTAAATATTGAAATCTGGTAATTCAGCAATGTCAACTACGCAGCTGAAATTGCTTCATTACCATTTGTATATTTAAATTATATGTATGTGAATGTGATGTGTTACCTGAGTAGTTGACATTGCTGCATGACCAGATTTCATTATTTAAATGAGTATTTCACATTTTTACAAGATTATTGTACCTACTATAATTGAGACCGAACTGTTACAAATCTCTGCCCTGTAGACGTTATTGTAATATTATTTGGCACATGGCATATAAGATTATCATGAAATATATATTTCTTTTTTTCATTTTTGGGAATTTCAACTTCGTAGCAATTAAAATGATCATCAAACTCCAATGAATTAAACGTAGCACATTCGAAAATGGCTTTTTTTTCACTATTTATATAAACATTTTTTAGGATCATGAAACGAAACTCGCCTAAATCATCTATATCCTCGGTAAGTATTGCTTTAGGCTTATATTCTGTACCATAAACTTTAACCCATGACACGCGCTTTAGAGTATCTTCAGAGCTAAGATTTAGTGCTGTTTTAATCTCACTGCATTTTTCTATCGAGATATCTCTACCCGGCCCAAACTTAATTGTTTCATTCAAGTGACCTTTTAAAAAAATTGCATTGAGCTGCATCTGATGTTTATTTGCAAGTGTCAATGTAATATTGCGCCTATTACATGAAGTACGAGCGGCAATTTTAGACAATCTATGTTTTGCTTCAAATCGCATCGACCAAAAATTTACAATAGGTCCGTATTTAATTATAAATGAAGGATAATGAGTGAGAAAGTGAAATTTTGGTTTAAGATGGTCGTTTGTTAATGATATGTACAATTCATTAAATTCTCCAACCAAACATTTTAACAATTCGCTGGTATCAACATTAATTTTCAGACATAGTACTAGGTCAATCAACTTTCTTAGGGTAGTGTACAATATCCAGTATTGGTCGTTGGATGGCACATACTCACCGATGAGCAAACCAAAATACCGAATCATTGTTAACATCTCAGAAGCTGAGAGCCTCATATTACGATTTGAAATATGATCCATACTCAAGAGACAGGGCTTGCTACTACTGTCAGGACCGTAATCAAAGCAAGAAATTTTATTGTTTAAGACTTGAATTGTAAAATATTTTAAATCTGTGACATACTTTGTTATCATAAAACACATAACATATTTGGCAACACCTTCAAGTATATCGTGCATTACATCAACCCCGACCTGTTCAAATAAGCTAAATCCTTTAACATTAAGCCACACACATTTCTCTTTTATACCAGTATTGGAACTGTTATCATCGGCCAACTGAATGTCATACTGAGCCTGATTGCGTAGGAGATCCACATTTTCGTAACATTGCTTTTTTAATAATTCTTTAGGTACATTGCAAATTCGACAAGGAAAATTTGAAGAAAATGACTCATTAAATCCTGTAATAGCATGAATTCCTAAATTATCTCCAACGATAAGAGCTAGTTCAAAATACAATTTACCTTTGAAACTGGCTAGGTCTATTTCTACGCCCTTTTCTGACAAGAAGTTGAACTCTTCAATAATAGGTTGAAAAATAACACCATTACCAAATGTAACTCTATCTGAGGAATGAAATAGCAATGCAAGAAATATATTAGTCAAAGAAGAAGCTCTGTGCGGTGGAATGCAACCAACTGAAACGTAAACAGCTCCTAATTTATGAATTCCGGAATGACTTCCCAGAACATTTCCACTCTCATAATCGTCAAAGAACATAAACAGTGGAAATACATGTTTACCTTCATTATTTTCCATTCGTTTAACCCAATAGGTTCCTTGAATAAAGTTCTCTATTACACCATTGATCGATTGACGAGATAATAATTCTATGTAATTTAGTGTTTCGGCCATAACACCATCAAGCGAAAAAAACTTTTGCAATGTATCTCGAAGTGGAATAAATTGTAATGTACAATCAGTCGGCTTGACATTCATCACACCGCGTTGTCTTACTGTAGACATTCTTTCGCCTATTGTTATTTGTTTTGGTGGTACATATGAACCCATAGACACAAAGTGTTTCATCCGCAAGTGATCGGTTTTAAAGGAGTCTAAAGGAGACTGCACAGCTGACAAAAATTTTTTTTTAAAAACAGTCACATCCTGACCATTCTGTAACGAGTTCAACATTTCGTCAAAAATATTTTTAATGTCCTGGGACAATCCCTCGCGCATATAAGACCTCATCCCTTCAACGACGGACTGAACTGCATTTCTTGGCAGTAGTGGATTCGCATACAATGCTGCCATAAAATTAGACAACCACTCAGATCCAATCGAACTTTTTAATGGTATTTCTGGGCTATTGAGGCAAGGTTGAACTAAAATTTGATCAGGCGAGTTAGTCGTGTCGTGTCGTAGTAGGCCTACTTCAGGAATTAAACTACTATGTGTGCTTCGACAACCATGCTGATTATTAAGATGTTTACGAAATGTGTTTAATAAGTGAAATGCTCTAGAACACCCATTGTCAACACAACGGTATTCAGAAAAAGTGTGGTTACCATGAAAATAAGTAAAGTGTTTAAACAAGCTTGAAACATCAGCCGTTACTGTAGCACAAATAAAACACGTTGCATTTTAAAGTATAAGGTAGGTCATCAAATGCAGGGACTTTAAGTCCTTATATTCACACCTATTTAACATGTGGAACTTTATGTAGTAGAAATGCCCAGGTCAGTCATGAGGGAATTAACTGATGTATATACCTTGTCATATTTTGTTGTGAGCTTGTATAGTCCTTTTTGAATAAAATACCAGATGTTTGAGCTTTCTGCGGGATACTCTGCATTTAATGCAAATAAAATTTTAAAACAAGCATCAACAGCGTGGATTATGGAAGCAGATTCGTAACAAATGTTTGACGTTGACGAGTACTTAACATTATTGATAACTGTGTATCTTGTGTGAATGTCTGCAATTGAAGTACCAATGATTATAATATACGGCTGAACAGTATATCCTAAACTTGCCATTTTTTCCTTCCTAAGAGTAATGGTGGCTTCTAGATCCGACGGTGATTTGATGTGAGTTATAAATCCTTGTAAGATTTCCAACTTTGATGGTCTCCACTGTTTCTTCACTTTTGGTTTACGGGTAGTACTTGGTGTCATCAAAAATGCCAGCGACATGAATGCAGCAGTGTTAATTGTATCATTGTCCACACCTGTTAACAAATATACATTTGTGTCAAAAATAAAATTATACATTTAAGCATGAGTATTATGGTAGGGATCCTACTGTGAAATTATGTTACTTCCAATTTAAATGGGCCACAGTTTTCTGTAAAATGTCAAAACAATGTGTAACACCAGAGTGACCTTTTAAGGAGTCCTTGTTATGTTTGAGGTGCAGGACCCTAATTAATACACCTTTGTCCATTTAAAATAGAAAATCAACCAAATCTTGTATGTATTGTGATACTTGGTTTCTACCAAGTAGGTATATTACCTTCACCATCAAGGCAGGATAATATTTCTTTTAGCACAGGATCATTTCTCTTCTTCGCAGCTTCAAGTATGTTTTCACGGTACAATGGCCAGTTTTGAAACAGTTTGTCAGCATTCTCGAAATACAGGTGGTTGAAATCACTCAGCAACTATAGAAATAATTATTAAGTAATTCACATGTTTATTTAAGTTTTAAAAGTAAAGTAGTAAGTAATTTTTTAGAAGTCACTTTTTAATACCTAAAAAATTAAAACAATGGATTGGCATCATCATCAGCCTGATAATTTCCACTGTTGGGCAGAGCCTCCTCCAAAATCTGATGGATTAGTGATTGCCATAAAGGTATTAGTGTTAGTACTCTATTCTTAAAACGGGACCACCACAGCATTGGAAATCAAATTCAAATTATACATACCAAGTGAAGACCTTTGGGCTGTCCCAGTGCTCTGAACTCATTAAAGTAATCTGCAATTTGCATATTAGATTCAGCATATTTTTGCAAGCGTGCCTTTCTTGTCTGATCCCAGTATAATTCAACTGTCATCCATGGGTCACACGAGTTTCTCAGCCATAAAAGATTCTCTTCTATCTCGTCACTTGTAGGCTCGGGTAGACTTTTTGTGGCATCTTCAATTCTTGAAGCAGAGTATGGTGATGGTGGATTACTATAACATGATGAACTTGACGATTTTCGTTTTCTTGTGGTGATGAGGCCAGCTTTTGAAAATTCTCTCCGCCGCTGCCTAAAGGTGTCAAGTAATTTTCCCTTTGCTGCAATTTTGTGAGCCGGACTGATGGAAATGTATGGTGAGAAATAGACTGGGGCACTCTCCTTTTTAAATATTTTTACAATATCATATGCCAACTGGTAAAATTGTTCACTTGTGATTTTTGCATCTGGGTTTGTTTGTAATTCCCGGTTTATTATAATATTGCAGAGTCTTCGTCTTGCTATGTTGTCTAACAGTCCACTCTTCTCATAATTCATAAGAAGCGCTTTCCCTTCATTTATAGATGAGAGGTAGTTACGCAGGCTTTGGCCGCTCTGGGCATGTCCTTCAGTACATGCTTGTTCAGCTTCGATTTTATCGGTTTGAGACTCCTCAATAGTTCTTTCTTTTGGTGTTTCACAACTGTTTAGTGTTTCATGCGTACTAGTTGATGCCACTGGTATAGTGATGAAATTTGAATCATTTAACAGGCTTGAGAAGCTAACGTCTTCAACATTATCAACTAATTCCTGGGAGAAAAAATATTTTTTTTATTTATAATTTGTAATTGTGCTGTTTAGGTTACTCAAACCTACTTATCTACTAGGTATGTAACAAAAATTAAGCCTTCTCAGTGATATACTAATTTCTAATCACAATTTGAAACTTACATAAGTTAGGAGCGGTTTTTTGTTTATTCCATCTTTCAACCCTTGAATATGTGCTTCGAGTAAAGCGCGATCTCCTATGGCAGAAACGAGAGCATGAATATGTTCTTTGGATAACACAAGCAGCGCATCCAACGTTATGCCTTCCTCTAAAACAAAACAGAACACAAATTTTAATTTATAGATAAATCTTAGCACACGTAGCGTATTTTAAACTTTTTGTTTCACTACTGAGAACAGAGTCCACGACTCGATGAGATAACAAGTTTTTAATAAAAAAACTTTACTATGTGATGAACTTATTAATTGTTACCTACCTTTAAACTTCTCCTTATATTTTGAGAGACCCCAAGAATCCAGATGGTCTTCGACAGATTTATCGCCCATAACACAAGCTTTGCAGTTGCAGGTTGAACTCAGCGACAGTTATCTAGGCTGTGTGAACTTCAAGGCTTTATATCCTTGCTAGCACTTGTAATTACTTTGGAACTGAACACTCACTCTCTTGACACTTGATAAACGTTGAGGTTGAGATGGCGGCAAACGATGAAGTTCAAGTTCAAACTCGCACGCCGCCGTTACCTTTATAAGTACGTAAAACGGGGTGAATAGGGAGGGATGCAGGGGTGAATCGAGATGAAACTTTAAAATGAATTTTAACATTGAAATAATATAGTATTTTGCCAAAAAGGACTCTAATGTGTTTACTATATTATAATTAACGATTATGTGTTTGTCTTGGCAACAAACTATAATACAACAACGTTAAAATTCATTTTAAAGTTTCATCTCGATTCATCCCTGCATCCCTATTCACCCCGTTTTTAGTTTTACCCGGTACCACAGTAGACAATAGCACTCTATACTGTAAAGCGACAAACAAGCGCGGCGCAGTATACAATATCAATATACAACCGTAAAGCAAAAAACGTCACTCCGCGGACAATATTGAGATTTAACTTTGAGAAAACATGGTGTGGAACATGGGCAATTGGGCACAAGTGAACGCGACCAACCTGTTACTGGTTTGGAAATAGAATGAGCTAGAAAACAAAATATTCATAATGCAAGTTCATAGTAACTAAATTGTTTAGGAAAAAATACCAAAACATTATTTACAAATTACTAATGTGTTTAGCACCAAATTGCTATACAATATGACAAAGAACTACCAAACATTAGATAAAGTGCTGCTAAATTTTGGTTGGACTTTTCTCAAGTGGTTTAATTAATAGTTACTAATGAAAGAGCACAGAACTACTAAATATTAGTTGTATAAATTACAGTCAGTTGCTGTCTGCAAATATTTAGCTATATTGCTTTAGCTGCTACAGCTGAGGAGTTCGGGATCCAGTTACTGGGCCATGTCTGTGGCAGCTCAATCAGTTATTTCACTTATTTTTGAGAACCGAGATCTATACCTACATAATGCACTTAGGTACCTCCATAATGTTGACAAAATGGGTAGGTATAAACCATAAACACACCAAGCAAAGTGCCAAACAACGATCATAGTCAGTCGACATAAAGGCATCCCCAAGCTTGGCAAACGCGCCGTTGCCAACTAGGGCCATGGGTACATAGTTTGTAGTATTTTTTGTTTGGAAGTCTATTTTTTTTCTAAAAAGTTTTTTAAGTATGGTCAAATCGTAGCTATAAATTTTCCCTACTTACATTCAAATTAGGTAGGTACGGACGCCAGCACATCAACCTACCACAATCTGTCAGATTTCTTTAATAGATCTTCAACTTTATCGCTAAAGCATAAGGTTCAAAGTTGATTGGGAAAATCTGAAGATTGTGGTAGGTTCATGTGCTGGCGTCTGTACATAGACGATTTTGTGTGACTGTACGTAGATACGTCAGATTTTCACGGGCGAGCGAGACGACAAATAAAAAACCAGCCAAGAGCGAGTCGGACTCGCGCACCGAGGGTTGCGTACTAAGGCGAAAGCGCCAGGGTAGCCCGCGAAATTCAATTTTTTTTAGGTTTTTTGGAATTTGCTGGTCAGTATTAAGTTGTACGTTGATTAATATATGAATCGCGGCCGTAAAAAATATGTGTTTACAGAATTATAATCATTAAAGTCATCAACACAACTCTCTAAGACCACGTAAGTCCCAAGAATAACTGTTTCATGAAATCATCATTCTTTTCAAACACACATTTCTTAAACACATATTTCTTACGGCCGCGATTCATATATTAATCAACGTACAACATAATGCTGACCAGCAAATTGCAAAAAACGTAAGAAAATTTGAATTTCGCGGGCTACCTTAGCGCTTCCCCCTATGGCGGCAAATGAGTCTCGAACTTCAAACACGTGCGCAGAGTTATCTTGCGCGCTATCTTTGTTTATGATAAATTGTGATAAGTATCTGTAAAAGAAGTCCTTTATTTGTAAGTAGCTTCATTAGTAAGTAGGTAGGTAACACCTGTACTATACTACGGTACCTATTATTATAATATCTATGCCAGTAAGTAGGTATCTACTTACTTACCTACCTTACATTACAGAAAGTCTTATCAGTAGGGTAAAGCGTTGCTATTTCGCCGGAGGGGCTGACTAAATTACCTAATTATACTTTTTCTAACTCTTCGAAAGATAGGTAACTTGCCTGCCCTTAAACTGCAGACAGCAAGGAGTTCAATGTTGGTCAGTACCTACCTAAGGAGGTAGGTTGAATAAAAAAGATGGTAAGTATGTACATAAGTACCTACACATATTTTAGGGTTGGCATTGGCAATGTAAATCCCGAAGAGGATCTTACAGATTGACTGCTCCTATAGCAAAATTTAAGTAGTAGGTATGACAAAGACAATAATATTTGTAACTCTTGAAACGACAGCTGAATAGGGTAGTTGACTAAGAAAATATATTTAGTCCATCAGTTAGATTACTAAAAAATATTGTATACGTATTTTTTCTTTTGTCTGGCAAACAAAAAATTACGAAGATACAGCGCTTGGAAATTTCGTATGACGTCACGCCGTGCTACAAATTTTAGCACGTTATGATGTCAAAGCCCCCCACTCCTGAACTTTGATGTGATATATCTTTGTAATTTTTTATCTAATTGATAAAACAAAAAATACGTGTTCAATATTTTTTAATAATCTTACTGAGGGACTAAATCGAATCGATTTATTTTTACCCAGGTAACATCCCTATTGTATTACTTAATTTAGTTAAATTACATAAATAAAAAATTACAGCGCTATCTAGCCCAAACTAAGCAAAGCTTGTAAATAATTGTATACGTACTATAAACTATGTGAACTAGATGACTGATGAATGCTTAAATCTTTTTAACCCAATATATAAAAAACACATTTTTGACATATCTGTGTATCGGTCCATCAGTATGTCTGTCTGTGGCATCGTAGCTCCTAAATGAATGGACTGATTTTAATGCGTGTTGATTTTTTCGTGTGTTCTTTATGAAGAACTGTTCAGGTGGTTGATAATTATAGCTCAACTCCTACTTGTAAAGATGGGGGCTTTTTTAAAATTTTAATTTAATAAGTACCTACTTGTTTTCTTAAAAATATATAATTGATACAATATAATACCCAAGCACGTAACAAACATCAATGTTCATCACAAAAATGTTTCTCCTGGTTGGGAATCGAACCCACGACCTACAGCATGGCAGGCAAGGCTACTACCAACTGAGCTGAGAGACCAGCCAAACAGTGTTGCTATCAATTACTAACAGGAATTAGTAATTAATAGCTCATTTACAAAAACAGAGCTAATAATAGCTAATCGGTTTAGTAAACACCTACATTTTAGTAATTAGTTACCAAATGCTTTAGTTGTTGGTAACTCAACAGCTTTTAACAAAATAATAAATGTAGCCACAACTAAATTAATTTTGAAAACAGAGCTGAACTTTAGTAACAATTAACTATTATATAGTAAATATTCAAGTAGCTGAACTGTTCAGTTAACCTGTTTTTTTCAGTGTAATAAACTAAAAAAAAATGTAACGCAAACCTAATGTTTGGCAAGTGAACGTTTAAACAATAACTTGCTTACCAACTAGTACTTTTACCAATTTTAATTTACTCAAATATTTAAGTTGGTATAACATATTTTACGCAAAATAAAATAAGCCAAATATTTAGTACCGTCGGGGCCTCTATTTTTGTCTGCCCGTGATTCAATCTCCCTGTTTAATATGATATGAGGTAAAGGTATTTGTATTCTCATTCGCTCGCTCTTGCATCCAATGTCGATGGAACCTGCTTCGCGTCATCCCCGCTTATAATACTATCCTAGTATTCACCCATAACACCTGTCTTAAGTGTCACGGTAGGTGATTGAGATAATAATATGTTTCTTTATAATCACTCTAAATATCGTCACAACTTTTTTGTTTGTGATTGTAATATAGCGCAATAATGTTTGGTGTTATCTGCAATGTACATTTATGTACAATTGGTTCTAGAAAATTACTTGGGTGCTTTCAAAGTCGTAAAATTGTGTTAGGAAACGAAAAAGTTCAAATTAAAAATCTATACTTATAATAAATCTGTAGAAGTGAAAATTCTGTACATTGAAAATATCAAAAAAATAAATGGCAGGGGGTGTTACTATACCGACACCGAACCCAAAAATGTGATTAAAAAAATTTTTGTCTGTCTGTCTGTCTGTCTGTCTGTTTGTTCAGGCTTCACGCAAAAACTACCGGTTAGATTACGATGAAACTTGGTATAATTATTCTTTAATATCCTGGGCACCACACTGGGTACTTTTTATCCCGGAAAAGTATATACAAAAAAAAAAAAAAACTTAATTTTGCGGTTCGATCCCCAGACCCGATTACTGTACCAACCGCAAATAATAAGTTTGTCGTAGGTTACGTCACCCGCAGTGGAGTTCACTAAGAGGCGCTGCACACGGCTAAGATACTATAATATTTTATCTTAAGGCGAAAGCGCCAGGGTAGCCCGCAAAATTCAATTTTTTTTTAGGTTTTTTGGAATTTCCTGGTCTTAAGTCAGTATTAAGTTGTAGGTTGATTAATATATGAATCGCGGCCGTAAGAAATATGTATTTACAGAATTCTAATCATTAAAGTCATCAACACAACTCTCTAAGACCACGTAAGTCCAAAGAATAACTGTTTCATGAAATCATCATTCTTTGGACTTACGTGGTCTTAGAGAGTTGTGTTGATGACTTTAATGATTATAATTCTGTAAATACATATTTGTTACGGCCGCGAATCATATTTTGATCGACGTACAACTTAATACTGACCAGCAAATTGCAAAAAACGTAAGAAAATTTGAATTTCGCGGGCTACCTTAGCGCTTCCCCCTTAAGATACAATATCGCTCGCCATACAATTCAATGGACTATCACACACGACGAAGATAATAAATAATATTTCATATTTTCGTATCTTAAGATGAATTTGAATGGAAATTTTTTTTATTTTTTTATTTCTCATTTTCTAATAGGGTGAATGAGGGGAGGGTGAAATTTCACGCGGACGAAGTCGCGGGCAGAAGCTAGTTAATAATAAAAATGAATAATAAAACAATAGGGAATATGCATGAATTTTTTTCATGGCATTTATTAACAAAATATGAAAATACCGTAGTAGAGATGACAAAAAGTGAAATTAAAATTAAAATCGGCCAAGAAACACGGCCGATATGAGCATTTAAAACTATTGATTACACACCAATTAGACAGAGAGATCCGACATAGACTGTGACGTCACATGTCACTACGGCCATATAAACTCCGTGTTAAATTTCGTTTTGCGAGAAAGAGATAGAAACAAATCTTCGATGGCTCATATCTTTTTTAATTTCATAGTTATCCGAAAAACAGTTTTGCTAAACTGTTTATTACATGAATGAGGACTAATTTTTTAAATAAAAAAAATCATGCATATTCCCTATTATGTGCTAGCAAATGACATCTCCAATCCCTCAAAAAAATATCAATCAATTAATCATGTTTATTGTGGATCATAGGTATAAAAATAGATACCTAGGTGTTAAGAATTACAGTGATGTTGATCAGCTATGTCCCGCCTTTTGGGCATACAATACAAATTATTTTATTATTCAAATTAACATTGTGTCCTATTATTATGTAAGAAATTAACATTACTATTTTAATAAAATAACAAAGAAAAAAATAACATTACTATTGCAATTTAAGGAACATTTAAATTAACTAGTTAGGTGGGTGGTTACAATCTAATATTACAAAACTTATTGTGTCGGTTCTTCTACCAAACACCCTGTATATGTAAAATTCAAAGTCCTGACTGACTGACTGATATATCAATGCACAGCCTAAACCGCTGGTCTTAGAGACATGATATTTGGAGGGTGTGTTCTTAGAGAAGAGTAGGTAGCCACTAAGAAAGAGTTTTTCGAAATTCCACCCCCAAGAGGGTAAAATTTTACGCGGACTAAGTCGCGAGCAGAAGCTAGTTACTTATATTCATCTACTACAAAAGTCACGTAATTTAAGACTGAAGCCCTTCTATGTCTGGTATATGCATTTACTCAGTAATTGCTGACTGACTTTTATTTATTTATTAACACTTTAAGCACAAATAAAAAAGGTTCTCTATTGTGTTACCTAACTTTTTTATCCATAATCTTAATTTGCCATAATTTTTTTGTCCTAATCATCATTTTTCCGAATGATAACTTGCCTGAACTTAATGTCACATACTATCACATGCGATAAAATTGAAATCCCTGAATACAATATGTCCTAAATGTCCTGTTTGTTGTAAATACCTATTACAATCAATAATATACAAAAGACTTAAAACCGTTTTCAATAAAAGTTATAAGTCCTAAATTCAAATGATTTAATGTTTATTTATCCTAATAATGTTTTTAAAACAAATTTGTATTACATGCATGCAGCTTGCAAGCAAGCATGCAAGCATGCAGTAAGTATGCAGCATGCACGCGAGCATGCAACATGCAGCAGGTATGGTTTCTGTCACGGCTCCGGCGCTGCGGGTCTCGGGGCGGTCCCACGCGTGCTAATCGTCGCAGCCAGCTTTCGATCACCACCGCAGCTTTGGCTTGCTGGCCGGCTTAGAAGGCCAGCTTCAGCCGCGGTGGCTTGCTCGCAGCCTCCTGCTCCTCAGTCCGTGGGCCGCCTCGCCCCTACGCGCCTATGCGATTCTAAATTACACTCTAGGGGTAGGGCAGACTGCGTGAAGTCGGATTTACAGCGATTCGTTTCTGTCACTAGAACCTAATTTTTAGCAAATGTTTTAGGACTAAAAATTTTATTATAAATGAACATTCGGAATAATACACATTATATAACACAATACTTAGGACATATGACTTTATTTCATGCAAAATTAGGAGATTCAATTATTAGTACTCGATATTATGACAGAATAGTTTTAGAAGTAAAGATAATTATGTAAAACGAAATTTCGAATTTTTGAATATTGTGGTTACTGAAGTTTATAGCAAACGTGTTATGGATAATGATTTTCGGACAAACAATTTTAGGAGAAGAAAGGGAGTAGCATAAAAAAAATACTGGTACAAAGGCGGACTTAATGCTTCAGGCATTTTCTACCAGTCAACCTTAGGGTGATGCAGAGACAAAACATGGCGGGTGCAACACACGGTATAAATAGCTAGGAAATGACTATAAAATATAACAAAAAATACTAATAATAGATAGATACCTACATACACATCACACGTTACATCTTACTAAAACAGATAGGTGTAAACAAACGCTAATTTTGCTATGGATTTCACGGTAATGCTTGGCTTAGTTTAAGCGTCGAAAACCGGGGGATTTCAGCATTATTGCTTCCCTTCGAGGTGTGGGGTGGGGGGTGAGGGGACTCTTAACAAGATTACATTGGAGATAAAATGGCTGAGATAATAGCGCTCCCGTAAGCTGGCAGCGAAGCCTGGCTCTAAAACGAAATTAAAATTGGACGAAAAGTTCAAATTTTCTTAAATTACGCACCTAATTTATTCCTTCTTCCTTTTGTCTGTTATAAGTTTTATTACAAGAAAAGAAGCTGCAATAGATTGAAGTCAAGAAAATGGTTCGTCAGGATACAAATACAAACTTTTATGTTAAAATATGGTATTTAAATGCCTACGTAAATAAAGTCATGAGTTTAGAAAAGATATATTTAATAAAATGTTAGTTTTATAATTTTCTTTCTAATTTAATTTAATGGCACTTTCTTTCTAGTCACCGCCGCATTTACAGAATTTAATTAATTTTAGGACCCGAGATAATAAAAATAATGTTTTCCCACATTAGCTCTTGTTTTAATCAACAGGTAGCGTAAAAATAAAAACGTAGGTAATAGGCTAAGAATTAAATAATTAAAAAATAAAACGCGAAACTATACTTTCTGTCCGCTTTTATAATTATTTTATGTAAGTATCTAGAGTATAAACAGGTAATATGAGATTCTTTAATACGAAGCCACTGCTTAAAGCTTCTTAAATTGTTGTTATTAGTAACGTCTTGAATAAAGATGTTTCCTAAATAATGACTTGTATTACCTACTCTGTTCCAGTTGTCTTTATTTTGATAGACATCAGAAAAACATAATACAACTAAATATACGTAATATAACTATGAAATTTTGCAACATAACTACCTCTATGTAATTTTCCAAAAATTAAACATTTCCCAATTAAATATAAACCCAATAAGTCATGAACAAGTTTGTACCTATTTTTTAAATATTCGAGTTGGATAGGTAAAGCGGGCACTCTTCGCCACTGTCTAGTATTGATCGCACTCGCTTGTTTCAAATTCAATTCGCAGAGTGGGAATAACAATAAAACTTGGACCGTGTACCTATAGCATCACCTGCGCCCCAATACGTGTACTGAATATTACAAGGCTTTGTGATCGAATTTTAAACTCGATCTACTATGTATGTAGGTGTCTTGAAATATTTATACCGCCATACAGAAAATGTTATAACTTTCGTGAGACAAATTCATGTTTCACGACTCTCGACCTGCAAGATGAGATCACTAAAAGCTCCGTTCATTCTCAACAACATTTTGCAAAACGAGGATATTCTACAGGGAACGAAAAATGTTATCAAGCTCCTTTTTGTTATTAAAACGAACAACCACTTACTTTTCTTTTAAAACTTTTCTAATGAGTTAATGTAACTTTAGGAACGGGAAAATAAGGTTTTCAATTTGATACTTCTAATCAACTCTTAAAAAATGTAACGATATTTTTTCGCTAGATTTTTAAAATTAAGAATAGCAATGTTTTAAGTGTTTTAAGTTCTTACTTGTGATGTTAACAAATGTTATGTTGGCATTATTTTACCCATAAGCTTGCCAGTATTTTATTTATTAAATTATTGTTTTCATGTCAACGTCCTATAAAGAGGTTTCATTATTACAACGTTAAACTCCCTGCATCCGTATTGGGTATATTAATCCACTTCAGGCATCGCGTTATTTAGGCCTATTTATCAAGGTAATTCAACAGGAAACGTATTTACTTCATGAGAATTCCCCATAAAAATTCATGCTTTCAGTAATGACATTCGAAATACTTTAAGACTTGGTTGTGCGTGCTCGTAACTATAATCCCAAAAATATGGTTCATGTGCCCGTCGACTATATTGTGTACGTGTATTCACCTAGCATGTGTGTAGATCACATGCGATAAATAACAGGATTGTTTCCACGAAGGAACACCCGCGCGCCACGCTCGTTCCCGCGCGCCTCTACCGAGAAATGTCGAAATATTTCATACAAAGACTTTTGTAAATATGAGAGGCGGACCGCTCTATGACATATATATCTCTATTTTTTACAACCGAGGTTCTTATCCTCGTAGATACGTAGCAAAAACACGCCTCGGGCTCGAGTCACGAATCGCAATATGGGCCTCGTGATAAATCTTCACGAATTCCAGTTTTATTTATTAAGTTGTATGGTGTTTTTACGATGTAACGCCGCGGGGGCGCTCATTACAACACTGCCTCCGCGGAACGTGATGAAAAAACTTTTCCCGGCGATATCTTCTTGCAACATTAATTACGAAACTCTGAAAGTTCCCTGCCTTGTAATAGCGACGCTCGTTTATATTTCTTTGTCCACTTTCTGACGGAGTCGGCAACAATATATTTTTACGATTTTCTTTTTCTAGAACGAAAAGAGCCTAGTTCCCTCGTAGAGCTGATAAGAATATATCGAGTATTACAGGCAGTAAAAATACTGAAGACATCACGTAGCAAAACAGGTCTGGGAGTTTTATGTGAGCAATTTGGAGCGTTCACAAAAGAAATGCTAACGTTGACGCGAACGTGACGCAGCCGGGCGGACCCAGAGCCAAATGTGTCCTCTGAACCGTGCGCTACACGAATTGTAGTTTTACTATCCTGACTTATTTACATTTGGCGTATTTTATTTCTTGCTTAGATGCATATATACCTAAGCAAGTGCAATGTATATTTTGGGTATCCAAAACTACACTAAACTTTTTGAATGTTACGGAAATATGATACCCACAATGTACTGGACATGGCGAAACGTGGGCAGAACCTTTTTAAATATGTCTTGAATACATTAAAATTTAATACGATTTTCATCAATATACGGTGGTGTTATTACTGTTCAATAAAACCTACCAGTAACGCACGTAAACTTAAAACATGGAACTTACGAGTATTTCAATAAAATGTACATCTGAATGACCTGCCGGGCTCGCAACGCAGCCCAAACCGGTAATGAACCAACCCAAGAGATACCATAATCGAATATTTTCGTTGGTAATGGCTTTTATAAGAGATAATTGAAGTTCTGGAACAGGCAAGGGTTCCGTAGGCCAATAACTGCGTAGGGCGTATCTGTGAGTTAATTTATGTTACTATAACTCAGTTGGACAGGTTGTGTTCAATAGGTAATTTAGATGTTGGCAACATTGTCGTAATGAGAACGGAACTGTGGTGGGGTTTATTAGCGCGTTGAGTGACGCACTGCATCTGTATGGTTGGTTACGTGTACCTAATTTAGGTTTTTGTATCTTTCAACACTGTTAAAAACCTGCACTGCAGTTAAGTAATAACTGAACTATGTAGAAATATCTAGATCTATTAGTTAAAAGAAATGTCTTGAGTTTTTAATAAAGCTCTCCTCTGAAGTTGGGCTTCTTGCTTTTCTTGATATATTTAAGTTCAAAGCTTTAAAAGCACACATAACGCTAGGCTAGAAACTTTAAATTTTTCAATAATACATAAATATTGTTCGTAGCATAGTAACTACCTACTAATTTGATAGCCCATACAGTTTCCAGGCCGGTTTTCTGGGCATAAACACAGTAACAGCAGTTTAGTAATTTTCATATTTAACCCAAAATGCAATACACACATTTCGTTCTGATAAGGTATTTAGCAGTTCAGAAATGATGTCATGTGAAGTCATGTCTTTCCAAAAATGGTGTTCAGTATGTAGTACCTACTAATTATTCAGATATGTTGGTATATACATTCTGAGAGACCGCGACATAAAAAGTACATAAAAATGTGGATTTCTTAAAATAATACATTTAAAGTCAAGTAAGTCCGCATTTTATATCTACACCTCCGTGTTATTAACAGTTAAGTAAAACATCTAAAGGGCGTTCCTCCTCCTTAATTTTGATAACGAACACACAACACCCAATTATTGCTAAATCAACTTTATTAATGGTCAGCGAAGGTAACAAATCGATTGTCCGTTGATGTTTCGTACGACCTTTTTGAAGTAAAACAGTGGAGCTTTGACTTAAACGAAAAAGCTCATAATGTACACAAGATATGGCCTCGTGTGGCAGTTTGTTATGAAGTTTATAGTGGAGCCAACACGGTTCTAGTTACATGCTCATTGGGAGACGAAAAAAAGGCGGCGATTTCGAACATTATCTGTAATAATTTAGGAGATTGAATCGCTTCGGTAGAGGTAGAGAAAAAAGGAGAAATTATGAAAACTGTTTATCGTGTTATTGGATAGTTATATATTTTAAGTTTTACGATACGCTCGTGGAGGTAGTGTTATGATAAACGCCACGGGTAATGTGGAACATGACGTCGGAATGTTATTAGAGATTTTTATTAAAACTACAGTCGTAAACCAGATCATACGGGAACCGCTCGGCGTTTAACGTTCTGTGTGACATTATATTAATTTGTGATGTGGTGAAAGAGTTAATGTCAATTTAACTGAGCGTGTTTATCTGCATTTAGGTAAATAGACGGGTACCTATAACCTTGTGATAATAGGTCAGGTTCGTCTTTAAATAACATGCTAGTTTTTCAGATTAACCCTTCGTTTAACATAGATCCACGCAAGACACCAACGCTTTTTTATTGTACCGGTAATTACGGCATTCAACGGGTTAAATTTACCACAATAGATTCGTCATTAAAGTCTTAACATTACAATTTTCTTTTAATACTTTTGTCTTTTTGTTCTCCTCTCTTATAATCGTATAAAAATTGAAAAACTCTCTCCCTCTCTCTCTCTCTCGTCTAAAGACTAACGAGATACTTAGTTTACGAATCATAAATAACAAAAAACTATATAACAGTTAGATAACGCTCTACAAATCGCTTTTTATAATGTAAAGATTTATGTAATGCACATAACACAATGCGTGGTTAATATTTTAAATCTATATTAAATTTGTATGTGCTAAATGTAGCGCGAGAAAATATCACTAAACGGTTTTACGATGTGACTTTGCTGCAAACACATCCCCGTATGAAACTTGCACTATCGCCGAGACGATGACACCGTCTGAAAAAAAAAGAAAATAATGTATCAAATAAGCGCTTCGTTATTTATCATAGTCATCTTTTAGGAAAATGTGGGAAATCTATTTTACTGCATTTCCTAGAAGGACGACCCTTTAGTTAAAAAATAAATACATAAAAAATTCAAAGCTTGCAAGATTTCTAACGATAGCTTTGAATTCTTCACGATAGATTTCTTCTTCTGTCTTCCAAAATAACCAACTTCAGAAAGAAGTAATATAACAGTTGATAAGTATTTTGGGGTTTTATAAACTTCTTACCTTCTTTTTCTCCTACATACAAAATTCAAACCCCGGCTAAATCTTTAAATATTTAGTGAAACTTAAAATTTTGGTCATTGTAGGCAGCGGGGAGACGCGGGGTGATGTAGGTGTGCTCGTAAACTATACGTTTTATGGAAATATAAGATCCTTGTCGGCGACGGTAGGTACACGCCGCCCTGCCCTCCTCTCGCCTCAGAATGTAATCTCTCGTACCTGACTACGTATCTTTACATGCTATGGATTTTATCTCACGCCTTGTGTAGGCAGAGGATAGGAAACTTTGATGTTTATAGCCACATAAGGTATTATGAGGAATAAGTCAGCTTATAATAAGTCAGCAGGTTTTAAAGGTCTCAAGTGATAATTATTATATTATTTTGTTTTATATCTTCTCTGTTTTTCTAACTCTAAAACATTTATTCAGGCACATGTAACCAGAACAGTAATAGTCTGAGTTGAGCTGGACGATTACTGACAAATGCGCACACTGACATGGGCAGACCTACTCAATCTGGGTTTCTCTTTCCTTTAAAGACCATTTCAGACATCAATCTACATGGTTTTCATGTGATTTGACCAAGATTAAGTCTGGACTTTAAAGGAGATTGTGACCTCTTGAGTTTGTTCGGCCTTTCTTCTCAGAGTAGTCAGGTAGGAAACGCCGACCTCATCTAGATTAAAAAATATGATTGACGTGTAAAAGAGAAATGACCAATCAAAATAACGCTTACATGTCATGACAAAGTACCATTACGTATAGGTAAACGTTGATGTTTACGTGTGTAAATCTAATGAAGTCTTTGAAATATGGATGCTCCTCACATATTTTATGGTATATTTACCTACTTGGCTTTGTTCGTTTTGTGACGATTTGAATAAATTTTAGCTACAACAACTGCATTTATATGGAAGCTTTATCCGAGGCAATCAAATTTTGATAGCGATCGGATAGGCACGACTAGCAGTCGAAATACTCGAAATAGCGGGCATTACTTCCGAATTCTCGAATGCGGACGAGTCGAATCGATAGTCGATACCAATGAAACAGCGTCGATTCGCGAATACATAAAACGTCGGATTCGAGTCTTACGCTCTTTATATAAAGCTAGAGAGAAGGGTTCCACTTTTATTGCAAGGAATTTGCATATAAAGTAACCATTGAAGAAAGCGATCTCCGTTTGGCTCCGTGTATTTTTTCGTATTCATTGTTGCGAAGGCCGCGGCTCACATTCCGTTTTATGGATCGTGATGCTTTCTTAGCGTTTAAATAAATAATGGTATCAACAGTTTTTTTGCTTTTGATTTATTTGAGAAAGCCTTTTATGTTTTGATCTGAGACGGTTAATTATGTTTATTTTGATCGTAAACGTTCAGTATTAAGATTTATATGTACTCTATCTCTAAAACACCTAAACTGGTATTTCTTTTCAGGTTAATGGATTGGCTGTCGATCTGAATAATTATGGATTAATAAAATAGGCAAATATTATACATAAATAATTCATTACCATTAATTTGTTACATAACATTGTTGGGGCCATATAAAACCGAAGGCGTCATGTAAAGTTATGATAAAAAACAAAATAAAGTGGTTAGTGACCACGGGGCGTTCCCAGGGATTCCTAATAAAAATGATATTTAATTGAAGTCGATAATGTGTCGTGGCGAGAGGCCTAATAAACTGCCTTTATTATTATAGTGTTGCCCCGGTTCTCGATAAACATTACGTATCTATACGACTCACGTTCGGTTCAAATGCTTGTTGGGATTTGGTTGTCTTCACATAAGTATCCCTATATCTTATCGCGTAGACTTTACGGAGGAAAATCTTTTACTATTTTACCGACGGCGATAACTTTCTAGCTGTATTAGCGTCTGGCTTCGAGGGCTTTAGGTAGGTACTCTATGACTACAGCCATTTTAATATTTATACCTACTTAAGTGAAGTAAAAATGTAGGGAGAAAATAGAAATTCTAGTTTCTAAAATAAAGCAGGTTTACTAAGTTACAAATTTTCCTAATGGAATACCAAGACAGGTTGATATCAGTAGCAGATTTATTCAATTAATAATTCATGAAAATTTATATCTAGTCTTCTCTGGTCTGGGTTCACGCCTGTCCAGTGTCAACCGGTCGATAAATTTTCTTTAACGACTTCGATAACTTGAAGAAACAAGTTCTAGCTTCGAATAATTTTTATGTCACAAAGTAAAGGTAAACTCACATTGTTGCTGATGCATTTCGTCAGCATTGAGATAAAAGAAGCCCAACACAATGGCCTTTAAGTGATAGTTATGGCACTTTTTATAGGCAGTTAGATTTATTTTTACTGCACTGTTTGTTTTAATACGCTTTTTGCGAGGAGAGGTCGCGACTACTGCTTTTTCATTCATTTATCGCAGATTATTCGAATCAGTTGTAGCTAATGTTTATTTATGTTAATGATGTGAATGATCTATCTTGTGAGCGTTTAATTGTCTGTATCGTTGAAAGCGAGTGCGTCTACAATTGTGTCTACTGAGCAACGTAGTGGGCGTAAGATTCTAGCGTCCCATTTGTCATTGATAAAAATATCGCAATATTTTTCAGAGAGCAATCACTTAGCATGACTTATAGATTTATCGCGTAGTTTTATGGCTTAAACAGAGATAAACAAAGAGCGACGGCCTGGTGTCTGGCTGGCAAAGAAATGATTGTGGTGTATTTCAGACACCGAGCGTGGGAATGCAAGTTTACTAAACTGTTTTCTTATTCTTAGAACTTCTACTTCTAGGTGAACAAGTAAATATAATATACTGCGCCTGTACATAGCACAAGGAAGGGTGTATTAAACTCAAACTCAAAGCATTTATTTCAATTAAACCATTTACAGGCACTTTTGAATTGTCAAGAAGTTGGTCAGTCAGAACATATGAAGCTAGTTGCCCATTCCAAAGCGTAGGTTCCTATGGAGAACAAAGGGCAAAAAACTCCATGGACACTCTTTTAAATTATATTTTTACAAAAATATTAGTTACATTGTATTGTGAGAACGATTTAAAAAAGACGTAGGTAGGTACGCGTTAAAAGCGTCCAGAGTATAGCAAATATTACTATTTGCTATACTCTGCTATACTCTCGAAACAACAATCCAAATAAAATGATGTATAGGTATGTACTTACCTAGATAGGTAGATATAGAGTATTCTATTCTGTTTTATATGTAAATAGCTATGTAGTTAACGTTACCTTACGTTTCCAAACGAAAGTACCTACCTAAACCATATACTTAAAAATGAGAAGATAGCCAAAAGACGTAGCTGCCTGTCTTATAAATTGGCGAATAAACATTGTCAAAATGCCATAAAACGTAAGAAAGTCATTTAAGCCAGGAATCACTCATTAGGTACAGCCGCTAAATATTAAATAAACTTGCCTATACCTCCTACCCATCTATCTTAGGTAGGCCTACCTACCTAAGATAGATGGGTAGGAGCTAAGCAAATAAAAACCTAGGTACCTATACCTCCTAAGGTATAGGTACCTAGGTTTTTATTTGCTTTATCTCACAATGAGGGATGATCTCTCATTAGCTGACCACGCGGGCCGCAGCTCGCCCCAACGGTCCTAATAAGGAAATATAGGGCAATAAAACTGGCCAGTGGCGAGCCTTCTTAATCAAATTGTCGAAATGGCCGATGGGAGCTTCGTTGATGCCATCGACATCACCATAATTATTTTCTCAGTAACTTTTATCTTATAGGTAAAATTGCAGTTGAAGCTAAAATTGTGCCTAGTTGAAAGTATCTTGAGTTCATGAGTTGCGTATCTAGGTAAGGCTAGGGATAAACCAAAGCGAGAAAATGCGGCTTTTCCAAAGCTATTCCAAAACAAACATATGTATTAAAATAATAAATAACTAAATCACATGCGGAAGGATACCTCATTGCGATACATCGCGGAGACTTTTAGGTTTATCTCGATGCCTGGCATGTGCGTGCATGTCTATTAGCATGCATTTGTTTTATATGGATGTAACATCGAGATAACGAGCTAAACCACGACCGCGAAGTATCGCAGTGTGGCATCTTCGCATGTTCGGGTTCGTAGGGACCCGTTCACCGTTTTAATATAATCTTGAACCGTTATCTTAAAACAAAGATCTCATCAAAAATTCAGCATGTGACTCTCGGGATGTATCCAATAAATCAGTTTTACAGCATTCCCGTGTCATTTCAGTCGTCGAACGGCATAAAATGATAATTTTACTGCGCTCCCCTTCCGTCTCGGGGACTTTACGACAATTGTGAAATGTATCGACAGTTCGGGTGTCACCTAGATAGCCGACCAACATTTGAAGCAAACACCTAAACTTTAAACCCCCATTTACTCTTAGTAATACGACCAAAATTCGCTTGGCAAGGTTCATTTTTCCCGCAAATATCCATTTAATCCATCAGCAACATATGGTACCTGTTTCCCCTCTCTCCTCTCCTTCAGTTTTCCTCTTGAACTGTTATTTTAAGGCGCGGGCCATCAATCTCTCAGGTGGCTTTGCTGTTTAAATATAATGGTGAATCATAGTAATAGGTAGGTAGGTACCTAAGTATTTATAGAGCAGAGAACTACTCATCGAAGCATTTTTATTTATTTAAAACTTTCATATGGCCCGGTTTAGATATGTATAAAAATACACATAAATGTTGAATCAAATCTTTTTCTGACTGAAATTACAATACCTACCTAAGTATTTACAAACTTGGGAAAAATTCCTAAAGGTACCTAGTGACTGAATTATAAAGGGTGGTATTCCAAAAAAATTTCTACGCTAGGGGATTTAAAATTTTGTGCCGAATTCATGGTTGCTGTTTGGCTTATGTAATGATAATGATTATGAATAATATCTTGCAAGTTAGATAGTCAGATAATCTAAAAAAATTGATTATTTAATCCTATAATAGATTTATACCTACCATTTATGAAAAAGTCCCTCTCTCTCTGTGTCGTAACAACGGCCTACCCGTAGAAAAAGTCGTCCCTAATTTAATTTATGCGTTCTAAACTTTTTCTAGATATAATATTACCCACATAACAAAAACAGATATAATTTACAACTATTGATATTAGTGTTGCCCAAATGCAAGACCAAGACAAGACCTTAGCCAGTCTTGGTCTTGGTCTTGCGTCAATACACCTGGTCTTGGTCTTGGTCTTGGTATTGCGCTCTCAGTCTTGGTCTTGGTCTTGGTCTTGCAGCAAGAGTCTCGCAAGTCTTGCGAGACTCTACTACTTAGACTAGACTACATTCAAATACCTATTAGGCTATTGCTCAGGGTGGCAGGGACATCTACGCGCAACCGCTTACCATGGATTCAGTACATGATTCTGGACCCTCCTGCGTTGAAATTTTTCGTCGGCTTTTTCTTAATTTTTTACGTTTTTTTCTGCAATTTTTTTTAACTGTAAACTGTATAACATCATTATTTCTATCTGACCTAATAAGATTTTTAAATAAAAAATAGAAATTCACTTATTTCACTTAAAACAGCAATGTAAATAAAACTCGAAAGGGCTACCTGATCAGCTGTATTGGTAAAGTTCATTTGCGAGGTCAACACTGTCTTCGCGCTCACGCTATTCGCTTTCAAATGCCGCGACAAAGGGACCGCAGCGCCAAGCGGTCTCCTCGTATTATTAACGCACTTGAAAATAAACTTTAAAATTGTCACAATAAAGTTCATAAATGCTTGAACCTGACAAAAAATGCGGAAGATTGCGGGAATCCCCGCGCGGCGTCGAGTCGGCCATGAATCCCAATGAATCTAACAGACGCGTCACATGAGGCATTTTAATCATCTACATAATTGAATGACCCATTTACTACTTTTATTTTAGATTCGTTATGAGGGGATAATTATTTTTCTAAAGCTTCATCGATTTAAGGGGGAAGCGCTAAGGTAAATCAACCATGAACCTTAATGTTTTAGCGATAAAGTTGAAAATCTGTTAAAGAAATATGGCAGATTGTAGTAGCTTGATGTGCTAGCGTCTGTACCATAACATCGGGCTTAAAAACTGCTACTAGTACTAGACTTACTCGACTCGCTGTTAGTTTTAAATTTTGCTGAATAGAAGAATAATATAATCATAATTTTTTTTTTAATAATAATATTTATACTTTGAAACATAAATACCTAGGTACATAATTTTACCAACCTATTAACGTTAGATCTGCACATTAGACTTATACAAGTATAATATAATACTCTAAGTAGATATACCTACAATACAAGGTATGAAATGAACTTTGCTAGAAAGTTATGCTAGGTACAGACGCCAGCACATCAACCTACCACAATCTGTCAGAGTTTACCAATCAGCTTTGAACCTTATGCTTTAGCGATAAAGTTGAAAATCTATTAAAGAAATCTGACAGATTGTGGTGGGTTGATGTGCTGGCGTCCGTACATTTTTATCACATATGGGAACAAATTTGTAAGTAACACGCTACCTACCTACTTAATAAATAGTCGAAACATATAATAATCAATACAATACCTGTTAGTGTTATGACGATACGGTTTTCATACTGGGGAACGTCTATCAAAATCGGGATTGAAACTAAATACCTACTATAACGCCCAAATCTCAGTTTGACTTAACTGCGAGACGCAAGAGTCTTGCAGGCTTAGTCTTGTTCTTGCTCAAGTCTTGCAGGGGTCAGTCTTGGTCTTGGTCTTGCTACAATAAGTCGGTCTTGGTCTTGGTCTTGGTCTTGCAAAAATGCAAGAACAAGACCAAGACTGCAAGACCAAGACCGATTTTGGGCAACACTAATTGATATTCTCAGGCGTGAACCCTTTTCGGCATTCATTATAACAACGTGCAATAAAACCCGAACAATGGTTAATTACCATTTATTTATTGCCCAAAATTAACAACGCAGTAATGATTGAGGACCAGAGAGTTTTGTCAACAAAACCAATTATTTTGTTTGTATAAATTATGCTAATGCCTTTGTAGTGTACCTAAATGTAATTGATTTCGCTTCTTTTGTGAAAAGTTTGTTTGCCCAAACTATGGTTAGTTGAAATTAGGAGAGTCAGTCTTTTGTAGTCCTTCGAATTTGTAGTCCGTCGAAGTCATTATTTTGTTAGTAAGCGTATTTTTGTCACTCATCAAAATATTCAAACGAAATTTAAGACTTGCGTGTAGGTTGCAGGTCAACTAAACGTATTGAACCTATTTAGGTACCTTTACATACAGTAAGTAAAATTACTTCTGATGAAAAAAATAATATCCCAAACCAATTATCTCAATATTCATCGTAGGTACCAAATAAAATCAGAGTATCTCAACACTTGGTTGTGTTGTCTAAGCAAAACGTCATGTTTTATAGCTCACCGTCACCTCTTGCTATTGACCCAAGCACTGTTGTAGGTAAGTAGGTACGTAAAGTACGTAATGTGTGGTGCGACAATCGCAGGGTTTACTACATCGTTTCACTTTTAACGCTATTAAACGAACACTATAAAATGTTGAGCGCACCACCATGCATCATCGGCTGTGTTTAAGCACTTATTGATGTTCAGTTAGGGTTTTTATTTGAGAGCTTTAGATTTCTCTCGGTTGCACGTAAGGTTTTATTTTCGTTTTGGAAAATAGTTTTCTAGTTCAGAAAGAATTAACTTTTCATCTGACTGTCGGAAAACACAATGCTTTTTGTAGTTGCTTCAATTTACCTCCTACAACTGGATAAGTCCTGGTCTGAGAATATGGCTTTTAATTATTATTATTATAGTTTTAAGTACACATGGCCGAAATAAGACAAAAGAGATATTTTGGGAACTTATCTATTTGAAGCCAATAGAGCAACAACAAGCCAGATTGATTAAATTGTTTCTTATATAGAAACATTCTCTCCCAAGACATAATTATTCTTTATAATTACTTCCCACCGTAGAACCCCTAACTATAAAATAACGAACAGCACCACTCATCCCTCTCAAACGAACATTTCTATTCAACCTCGTCCGAAACTTCCGAAGTACAATTAAACCAGGTTCCGACTAAGATAGTTAACAAGAGCAGAGAGGCCCTAATGACAAGGATTAAGACGTAAAGATAGGGCGAGATACGTCATTACAGCCCCCAGTCTCATGCATCTACGTCATTACGGCCCCCAGTCTCATGCATCTATGGATGTCGGCTCTCATTAGGGAGATACGCCCCAAGAGTGAGTTAATGATGTTCCCTAATGGATGCGAGATAGGTAGGACATTCTGTTTACAGGATAGGTGCTCTTGAAAAGGTTTTTTTGTGGGATAAATACTTATGTCGTGTTTTCTGTCAGAGATTGTATGATTTATGTAATGTGCAGCTTAATTATAAGTAGGGTCTAATTAACTAAGTTTTTATTTTGACATGATGAATGACATAATTGATCGAACATGCTTTTTTTGTTCTCTACCAAAACAGATATAAACTATAGGTACCTACTCTAATTAATGCTGATAGTCATATTCTGATAGCCTTCTCAAAATAACATATATTTATCGTGTTGGGAGATTTTATGCTTACGAGTACAAGTAGGTAGGTACCTACTTCCTTGCATATCTACATGGACAAAAAATCTTTGCACAGTAATTTATTTACCTGCGTACCTACATGTCAAAAAACATGTCATAATAATGAATCTCGTTTTCGCATAATTATATTCTGAGTAAAAATATGAGCAGCATTCAGTTTTAAAGTATAATTTTTGGTAACAATGCGTTGGGAAGATTTATCTCCAATCATGTTCATTAAACTAAAAGTGTACTAAAAATACAATGTAATTACCACCTCAGTAACCTAAAATGTCGGACCACCTAGGAGTAAAATCGAAACAATAGTGAGAAATGAGCATCATTATCACTATGCAGTTACCAACATTGCGCTACGAAGCTACGATACCCGTACTACCAACCGTATAGGTCACGCACACAGACGCGGCCGGCTGGTCTGTAGCGAGTATGGATTAGCGCGGGCTGCCGCGCGAGCGAACGTCACAAAATGGCGGCCGTAAAAACAAGTGAAGAGTGAGTTACGGTCGGACGCGGGTCGAGGGGGGCGCGGCTCGAGGGGGGAACACCCGACCAATGGCGCTTCGCTGAGCGAGCAACGCAATTCGCCCGCCAACTCCGCTCTTTCTTTTATGGTCGACGTTGTTTTTCTCTGGCGCGCTTTTTCCTGATTTTTTTTGCGGGAAATTGTTTTGTTTGCTTTGTACGGAGCGCTACATTGTATATTAAAGTGTTTTTCCCTTGTTTCGTATTGAAATATACGGCCTTTTCCTTAATGTAGAACACCATTTTCGTTTTAATATGTTACACGTTCTGCTAAAAGGACCAGAAGAAAATTCCACTAGAGTTTGTCTCAGAGGAATTGTTGCTTATTCTGATAAGTCAAATACCTACCTAAAATATCCGGTTGTGCTTAAGTATTTGATAGTATGCTTGATGTTTAAATTAACATTTCAATTTCTTGGAGTTTTTAAATTTTAATGACAATATTATGTTGATTTCCGAACATAAATCACCCAAGTTTCTAAAAGCGACAAGTTTATTAAACAGACTGACATCTCTACTCCTATGTTCAACGTTATAATAAAATTGATCCCATAAGGTAGGTAGGTGCTTAGAGGGATAGGTATGTATGGTAATTTATTATTCACTAGCTGCGCCTCGCGGTTTCACCTGCCTTAATGTCGATCCCGTAAGAATATCGAGATAGAAAGTTAAAAAGCTTACCTATATGTTAATCCAGGGTATCAGCTACGTTCATACCAAATTTCATCAAAATTGGTCCAGTCGTTTGAGCGTGAAGAAGTAACAAACATATAAACACACACACACTCACATACCTACCTACTCACAAACTTTCGCCTTTATAATTCTTCACAAGTTGTGATAAATGTTTCTGCAGGCGTTTTCCGACGGAAAGTTTAAGTTCCTATTCCTACGTACCTGCCTAGAGAACAACTGAAAGTATTTTTTCTGAAAGAATTGACTTTATTAAACCCCGATCCAAAAGCCTTGTATTAAAAACAAAACACGATAAGCATTATTAAAATGTTTTTTAAACCTTACCTATATTTTTTCATTTCGATAAATAAATTGTTCATGTCCAACAGTTATTTTAAATAAACAGCCCCACAAATTTAAATAGGTATTCAACACAAGCTCTCAGCGTCCCAAGACACAACAAAATATAATCTACGTCCCAAAAATAAAATGAGACATCTCCGCTTAATCCTCGGGGCAATAAAAAGTAAAAAGTTATTAGTTGGAGCGAAGAACTCATCGGGAAAGTTGCAGTGTAATAATTTAGTTAAGACAGGCCTCGCCTTAACGTCGTGTAATATCCTACACTGACATATTTATTGTTTTCGAAGGGCGGGGGCTTCCTCGAAGGGGAACACCGAATACCAAATACCGTTCCTTGCTTGCTTTGCAGGGGATGCAATAAAACACAACGTAAGATAAAATATTTTGATCCTCACCACACAAGATAAATATCTACAACAAAAAATGAACAAGCTAAGAAATTAAAAACGTTTGTTACAATCAAATAAATTCTAACAAGGCTGACTGACGGTTACAAGAAATGGTGGAATTTCTACCTGTTTGTAGATTGAGATGTACGATTTTTGTAGATTTTAAAGGTGTTAATTATTTTATAGTTTTTTTTACGACTGCTATTCGCAAGATAGATGTATGTTTTCAAGTTCTTTTGACGGTTTATATTTTGAGTCTAGTTACTTACCTATCTACATGTTTCCGGCTAACACAACAAGTCTTAGATTACAAGTTGTAGTAGCATTTCCCTACTGAAGTATTTATTATGGTAAAAATTGCCAACTAGATGAAAATCCAATAATAATAAATTATCATTATCTAAGCAATTATTTGTCTATAGTCGTTCAATGCAAATGAAATAAAAAAAATAGTAAAATGTACAAACTTTTAAACATTACTTAAAACAGAAGCATCACAGTCTTAAATTTAAGACTGTGACTTGACACGTCAACAATTTTATTAATGTCTCTGCTTGCAAGTGTCAAGAAAAATAAACTACGTAAGGGCACCTTTCACCTATCAAGTTTTTATCAACATTCAATTACGTTCCCACGTATGTTGGAAGTACAGATGTATACAATAGATATACCTCCACCTGCCTTAAATATTCGCGTCAATTAGTGCATGAGTACACATTAAACACATACATATATGTAGGTACATAGGTATGTAACAACCAACGTTATGTTAAAAGGTGTCGGTGAACATACACAAATGTATGTTTAAGGGAGTGTTTATACAGTCGTGTGTCAGCTGCAAAGTAAAATTAAAAAGCGAACGAAGGAGTTGCATCAGGGCCGTCAGTAACCGGTTTTATGGATCGTCATAAAATTATTAATTATTAATGCTTTGATTTCAATGTTGAATTATAATAATATGTAGAAACAGATTTGTGTTTGAAGTTTTAATCTTGCTACGAGTTTGCTACGAAATTCGTAGCACTTCGTTTGACAGGTCTTTTCACAAACATTACACTTTTCCTTGTGTTTATTTTGGTAATTAATTAGTGGGTATTACAATATTGGAATAGAATAACGACAAATAGAAGAAATAAGTAAATTATTAAATTATAAAAGTGTGGTGCTACGCCTCCAAGTCTACGAATCTAGGAACACTTTACTAAACTGAATTTCAGTCAGTAAAGTATTCGTAATAATAATTACGAATACTTTACTTATAGCTTATAATATCTGGGTGTTGTGAAAGTAAACTAATTCATCTGGCAACCCTGCTGGTTGAGCGGTGGCGTGGGGCGTCGGGTTCATTGACCGGCCGCCCGCGCCGCTCTGAAATATCGCCTTGCAATATCTCGCTCGGCTTAATCTGAGCACCGCGCCGCAAGTCTGACCTAACCTTTATAAACGTTTATAATAAGCTAGAACATTTATAAATGTTAATATTAAAGTTATAGCATAACGAAAACGAATAGACAACGTTTGTTGGTGTAATTAAACTCGCTCGTACCGTCTTGTGAAAATGCTAATATAAATTCCTCTTTTTTCCTGCCTTTGTTGATAATAAGGGCAATTCTATTTGAGTCTTTTGAAAATTATTAAAATTGTTTTATGTCACTGATATTTAATAAAAACCATGAATAATCTGATAACACTTCAAAAAGAGCTGTTTCATTGAGTCACCTGTGATTCATACTGACTTATGTGAATACACGTGGAGAATATCCTTGCTAGAACCTTGGTAGAACCTTCTTGCTGGGTTAATATTTTCTGGGAGGTTATCCTGTTGGTAAAAATTAAACTGATGGAGTATTCCTTTCCAATGTCTTCTTAATCGATTATATATCGATTATTGGTTAAATCTTATACTTACTTGCAGGTAATTCTTCAGTAAAGTATCAGAAGAACCAGAAGGATCAAAAAACAATTTTAAAATTCAGGTAGATTAGCAAGTTGTTTAAAAATTATAACACTGATAAACGAAACGACCCATGCGTGAGTTTATTAGGAACCGGGCTTCGGTCGATCAGTATCTGCACACCTAACTTCTAATTATTATTTAGGTAGGCACACCTGCGGACTAAACACAAAAATAATTTACATTTATTAATTTAAATGTTTTTTTTTTTATAATGTAATTTATGCCTGCGATTACCATCGAATGGGGAAAAATTACCAATATGGCAATGAAAACCGCACCTTAATCCAACTTGTTTGTAATTAGCATAAATATTCACGCAATTCTCACTCAGTTGGATTTATTTAAAGTATGTAAGTATCTATTTAAGTTGTCATTAATTCTACAAAAATAGAGTGGGTGAAACTATGAGGTCAAATATTTCTGTGATTTGCTGGTCTAATATTTTACTTTTTACATGTCATATTGTGGTGACAGCTGAGCAGTTATGTAGGTATGTAACGAGAAAAATATTTGGAAAATGCGTACGTATATCTAATACCTACAAGCGAAAACCTGAAAGTGACTTACCTACTTATATACAATTATTTTATCAATATCCTCATAGTTATTTCATAAGTGAGCTCAATATTTTTGTGCCAACACTTTCAACGCTAGCAAGGAACTGAGTTCCTGTTTAAATAATGAACGAAAATAGGTAAGTGTCAAAGTCTGTGCCTTCCTTTTTGTAGTTTTTAATTATGAAAATGCTAATGTCAAAACACATCTCAATCTGTCAAAATACCTACCTGTAGCCCTGTAGGTAATTTTTTGCCAAGTTTTGACATTGATCGTCAATGAGTAGAGATTTTAAACGGTTTTAATTACGGGAATTGGCCTTCTGGAGCGTTAATAAGAGCTAAACTCAAGTAACCGACACAAAATAATCAATTTTAAAAGCCTTTAACAAAACGGTTTATGGAGCTGTGTGATCACTTCTCATGTCTATTGTTCTATCATTATGTTGTAAAACATCTTTATACATTGCCACTAGAACCTGAAATGTAATTGCTATCGTAACCGCACTTGTGAATCGATTTATTTTAATTTGATTTAGTTTCAAAATTGATTCACAATTATTGAGAATGGTATTTGAATTGCAGCTCCAAAGATTGCAATATTATTAACGTTTGTTATCTTTTTGCTTTTCATGTTCGAACAACTTCGTTGATTAATATTCTACCAACCGACCATGAGTCTGTAACTCTCTGGCAAGTCATTGGAATTTTAGCGAAGGTTACCGACTCACATATATCTTTACGAGTAGGTTGTAAGAATAATAAAGTAGTCACGTCATCGGGTCCAGGCACAAAGTAGGTTGCGGGAATTGCTACGAGCACGTTCGAATTAAGACGTTTTGCAAACCACAAGAAATGCTGGACCGGACTCAGTCGTTTGTTATTTACATAGCTACTAGCCTATAAATAAATACCGGCCCTCTCACACACACGTGCACAAAATGACGTTGTTTTAACTTTATTTTATTTTTAAACGTGCGAGCGGTGGAGCGCGCGCCGGCTTAATTTCGCGGTGGTCGCGGCGCGCAGGCGTTTACGCACGCCGGACCAAGATGGCGGCCGACTCGTTCTAAAGTTTAAATTTCGAATACGGTGTTACAATATTATATCGATAAGCGAACAAAAACAAAAATTTCCATGGGAAGTCATCGTTGTTGCGACTCGTGCGCTGACTGCCCTCTCATAGCTCGTTTTGCTCGGAATTGATTTCCACAGAGTGCTACATGAGTATAGTTGCCTGTTTATAACTTCATTACATAGTTATGACTCAGAGTCATTATGTGCCAGAAGAATTAGGAGATTTATGGATTGCTAGTGAGTAATTTTTATGATTATTATGTAACAATTTTTTAAATCAACGCGCATGAATTTAGATTGACGGCTTTGATGTTTTAATTTTGAAATGTTTTCCGCGAATAATAATAAAATCTAATAATAATCTTTAAATTATATTTTAGTTTTCTAAAAATATGTGTGAACATGTGGATTTATATAATGGAATGTGTAGTTATAAATTTTATCAAAATGGAATGTCAAATAATTATTATGTTAGTCATTAGTTGTACATATATAAATATAACTCTATTATATATATATAGACGAAATATAGACTGAATACTTAGTCATATATATTTATTTATAACGGAAAATTAATAGCTTTGCCTGAAGATCGCTCCAACAACCAGTTTGCTCTTAATATACAGGATTATTGGTAAAACATTAACAACCTCTTAAGAGGTCATTGTACTCATCATTGTGAACAACTTGTACTATGGGACCAAACAGGAAATCACAAAAAAAGAAATCAGCTGTTCCCTACATTTAAGTTCGTATAACTCGTCAAAATTGTGGGGAACAGCAGATTTTTTTTTCGATTTTTATTTCATAGGTAGGTAGGTGGGGTTATCTGACAAAATAATTTAAATAAAAGATTCGTGTATTTAGCATAACCAATAGATAAACTAAATGTAGGTAGACATCTATAAGCACATTAGGACTACCGTCTACGTCTTGATAAAATATCAAATGTCACTTCCAAGGCAGGCTACAGCAGGACTCAAGGCTTTTGGCAACCTTAGCTTCTTTTTTTTTAAACCGCATAATTTTGTTAAAAGCACGAAGTAACGTTAACAGATTTTTTAACTTGTAGATCTTTAGCTGTACTTAGTATTCATAAAACTAATATTTTCTGAACATACCTACTAAAATCCCTCTCACAACTAGATTTTGTTAAATGATACCTAAAGAAAAATGGGATTCATCCCACAAATCCATTCTTGGTGCTTTGCGGTGCAGCTTTGCTGTTTGTCTTTGACAAACGGGATTTGAACATCGTACCAACAGACTAGAACGCGTCTCACGATACCGGCCGATCGGTAAAAATCTCACCATAAAAAGTTAGGTGAAGTGATCTTAGAGTGAGCTGTCAATAATGTCAATCCCTTCAGGAGGAAACACAGCTCACTTCAAGCTCTCTTCACCTACGTTTTCACTGACGGAATAGACTAGTTGAACGGAGGGACTATAATAGTATGACTTACAGATCAGGTGATATTTTAGCCGATAATTTACTAATTAAAAACATATTAAGATTTAGACCTCGTAAATTAGTTTATAAACTTGTATAGGTTTGCCACCGAGCCATGGAGCGCAGTATCCTGGGGGTTCGTATTTCTGACCATATAAGGAACGCAATACTGCGCGCCAAAACCAAGATAACCGAAGCTACCCAGAAACCAAACCACAAACCATTTCACACCCTATGACTTTATTTGCAGATGATAGTACAGTGACAATTTCTAGTAGGCTAATAATAATGACATGATTCAATATAAACTTGACATTCACAATACTTTGACATCTATAATAAAATGGTTAAATAATAACAATTTAAGGATTAATTTAGATAAAACTAAAATCATACATTTTAGCCAACGATTAAATATAGAAAATATGGACATAAATATAGATAATAAAAATGTTGAAATAGTGAATACTACTAAATTCCTTGGATTAATAATTGACAAAAGACTTGACTGGAAATCACAAATCGAAAACCTTTGCAAAAAAATTTGTAGTTCTGCATTTGTATTGCACTCTCTAGCTGCAGTGGTGAATGTAGATACCTTGATTGCGGCCTATCATGGTTTAGCTGCGTCTCACCTAAGATACGGTATCATATTTTGGGGAAACTCTACCGACGCTAACAAGGCATTTAAGGCCCAAAAGAGATGCATTAGATCTATGTTTGCGCTCAAAACGGTTTACACATGTAAACCATATTTTAAAAGGTACAATATATTAACGCTTCCGTGTCTATATATTCTAGAATCTGCAATGTTTGTTAAAACAAACCCGAATCTGTTCTCACGTCTACAGGACATTGTACCGCGTAACTGACGGGATATGACCATTCTTCGCGTCTACCCAGCGAAAACGGCACTCGTGCGCAAAAGTATCGTATGCATGGCACCTACTATATTTACCAAATTGCCTAAACGTTGGAAGGAGCTGAATAGTAATGCATTTAAGCGCCAATTAAAAATGTTTCTATCGCAAATAGCATATTATAATGTCGCCGAATTTCTTGCCGAAAAAGTTTTTGATTGAATAATTTTGACTTTGTCCTGACACTAAAATTAAATTTACATGACCACGGCTGAAATTTTTGACATAATTTCTGTAATTTTTGACATTAATCTTGTAATTTTGACATAAATCTTTTAATGACAGACATGTAGTTACTTTGACATTATTCTTGTATTTGATTGACATTAAAGTTTTTTGCTTTAAATTTAATTTTGGCATTATAACATAAAAAATAATTTCTAATTTGTAAAGTTTCTAAATCAAAACTTTGTAATTGCATTTTTGTTTTTTTTTTGGTATTGTTAATTCTTTTAATTGTTATGGAAATATTTGTACGCCGATACTTACGGCTAAACATGATTGGACTCAAACTATATTATAATATCTTGCATGCTCTTGTATGTATACAATGTTTAACAAATAAATAAATCTTATCTTATCTTATCTTAAACCCGCTAAACTTAAGTGGGACTGGGCCGGGCAGGTTTGCCACATGTCAGATGACTATTGGGCTAAGAGAACCACCGATTGGGTCCCAATAAACTCTCGATGCCATCGCGGCAGGCCAAGACGAAGGTGGTAAGGACTGGCCGGCTCCCTCGCATGAAAGAATTGTGTGGAAAATGGAGAGGGAGGCCTTTGCTCTATATACAGTAGGGCAATACAGGCTAGTTAGATAGCTATAATGCTCATAATATTTTTGCATACCTTAAATAATGTACAAGGCATCTAACATTAATTGTAACATATGATTTGTAATACCTACATTATTTGCAAATAAATATATTATATTCTATTCTAAGTATTCTATTCTAGACTCTAATGGAAAAGGAACATTTGTACGGAAGACATAGCCTATTTGGGTGACAATTCATGTAAGCGTAGCTATTACTTACAGTTTTGTGCTTCAAAATGATGGTTTAAATAATTCATAACTTGAAGTTTGATACTTTTCATTAACTGGTAAAAACACTTACCTATTTATAATTTTTTGCACTACGGCACATTTGTATAAGTTCATTTACAGTTAATACAGTATGCTTCATAATATTTTAAAAGGCTCTTGATCTTTTTGGGACAATTTTCTTTTTTACATATCAACAGCAACAGAGGGCAATTCTCGTAGTTTTAAGAACCAACGTTCCTCAGTGTCAATCTGTCAAAAATACCTCTAATTTCCCTACATTTTGACAAGTTTTTGACATTTGTTTGTCGCCGAGAAGAGACTGCGAATAGATTTTAAATGATTTAAATTACGAAAATTTACCTTTTGATTTATTTAAATATATATATATATATATATATGTATATATATGCAGTAAAACGAAACGACTGAATAAATCCTGTAACAGTGCATATTATACCTATACGTCTTTGTCTCACAACATATGCGCCTGCTTAACATACAGCGTACGACCATACCTACGTGTTGTGACTAAGCTGAAAACAATATCGCTTTATCCGCGCCCGCGCAGCCGACCTCGTGCGTTTGCGGCGGTCTTTCATCTCGTATTTATAGTTTCGAGTCGGGTTTTCTGGTGTTGTGATCGTCTTCCTAGTTATCGCCTATATCCTGAGTGTAGGTGTTAGCAATTGTAGATAGCGGTGATACAACGATTTATGTGTTTTAGTGGGACGTCACCTTTGCTTTTAATGGACTGCGTTTGTGTCTAAAGTCACACACACACACTTGTTTTGTTGTAAACACACTTTTCTTGCCGTGGAAAACTACGGTTTATTCGTCATGTGTAGGCACGGTCATCAGTGTTGTATGGATTACTATAGAAGTTTGTTGATGACACGCTGGCACTATAGCACGGCGTCGTCACCGTATAGGTACTGTAAAGGTTGTTCACTAAAGTTAACTTTATGTATTGCAGGGAAGCTATAATTTAGCACGGGTTCCATACGAACATTCAAGCAAGTTTAGAAAAGAGAGTTCTAGTTTAGTCGAGAATATGTAAAGACGTTCTGTCAATATAATTTTAAAGAAATCCTATCGTTGTTTAAATTCGTTGAAGGGCTCATCCAGCCCTTCACAATACCAAGAACCGTGTCATATACAAGGCCACACGATTATTTTATGGCGCGGTTTTTACGCCGTGAAGAAATCGTCCCCTGTACAAAAGGGCCTAACCTAACCTAAAACTGCGTACCTATTAAAGGTACCTATTAAACCTACTTCCACCTGCTTAGATAAGTTAAGAAAATCTGTATACGATACCATGATGACTTATATAGTAGGCAGGTTGATACATGAAAGTAAATATTAGGGTTTTCATTGACTTTGCCATCTGATCGAGTGTGTCTTTCTTAGAATAAAAGGACGGGGGATCTCTGAAGGTAAGTAATGAAGACAGGGTGGCGGGGACATCGGCGCGCAACCAGAAGGTCTATTCATACAGGGTGGCGGGGGACATCGGCGCGCAACCAGAAGGTCTATTCATACAGGGTGGCGGGGGACATCGGCGCGCAACCAGAAGGTCTATTCATACAGGGTGGCGGGGGACATCGGCGCGCAACCAGAAGGTCTATTCATACAGGGTGGCGGGGGACATCGCGCGCAACCAGAAAGTCTATTCATACAGGGTGGCGGGGGACATCGGCGCGCAACCAGAAGGTCTATTCATACAGGGTGGCGGGGACATCGGCGCGCAACCAGAAGGTCTATTCCCGTAATTAAATAAAAGCGTTCAAAATCTAGTCGCAATCTCATCTCAGCGACAATGTCAAAAACTTTTAAAAAATGTAGGGGAATTAGAATGTCCTTAAAATTGCGAGAATTGTCCTCTGCTACCCTATGGTAGCACATGTAGGTACCTACATGTGCATTCAGTACATGATTCTAAACCCTCCTGAGTTGATAAATTTAGTTGGTTAGAAAATATTATATTGACACTAAACTTTTCATTTCGAATATAAGGAAAGTACCTACAAAATAGTAGTTTTCTAAAATAGTTATTTGATAATAATAACATGAATAATACGTTTATTTTCTTGTCTGCTCGCCACTTCATAGAATCATTGTATGTATTTTATATAAGTATCTTTGTTTTGGAATTTCTGCAAAAGATTTTCGATTACTGTATTTGCCTTGTCTTTAACCGAATCTGGGATCAATATTTCAGAATCGCTTGAACTCATTTTTTAATCAAATATTAGTCCATAAAACCAAGTTTTTGAATTTCGGTACAGCTTACAGAGTTAGTATCTCGCCAAATTCTACTATAGTCTTTTTTAAATTTTAAATACGGAACACACCGCGTCACCGCCGCTGGCCGCCACGTTTAATAGGTTTTTTTTTAATTCACACTGGCTGACACTCACAAGACCGCAGCATTTTTCTTAATTATGTAAAAAATTTCGTAGCTGACTACCTAACCAAAATTTCTAGATATTTTTAAAATTCATTCCCGCCCTAGAGAAGAAAGCAATTACTATGACATGACTCTTTCCCGCCCAAAGGTGGGAAGCAGCGTCTTCCACCCGCCATTCGGATTAAACAAACACTATTATACTTTCCGTGTAGGTATAAGAAATGAAAAATACTATGTGTTGTGTAGGTAACTACTGTTTTTTTTCTTTATAACCCACGAACAATTTCTACACTAGCGGATCTAGAATCATGTGCTGAGTTGAGATTACAGTTTGCGCGTCGATGTCCCTGCTACCCTGTATAGAAACACATCGTGAACGTCGCGTTGCTATCAAGTAACATATTAATTGCCACGACCTAGGCTCGTGAGTTACGGATTCACTGTCGTGTGGCACGTTCGAAACTTAGGTAAGTAGACCAGGTAGCCATGAAAACATCTAGGTACAAACATATTTCTACGATGTGTTTGGCCTGATTTCGCAATACCTACTTTTGTAAAGCAATACATAAACCGTGCGAAGAAAATTCAATTTTCATGATAAAGCAGCAATTACATTAAAATCCTTGTTTTCTGGTTTAAAGATTTGATTTCTCCAAAAAAACAATGTTCACTTAGGTAGGAAGTACTTAACATAACATAATACAATCAGCTTAATATTTCCACCGCTGGGACACAGGCCTCCTATTTTCGAGAAGGAGTGTCAGGGAGTAACTGGCGTGGTTGGTAGATTATAAGCTAGTACAGGAACATAAATGCCATTTAGTGTTAAGGTTCCTTGTTATTATGTATTCTACACGTTATGGATTTTATTATATTCTACTCTCAGTCATTTCATTGTTTGACTTTGATTATGTCTTGAACTACACAGAAAATTAATTTTCTGATGGTTTTTATTCTATAGTCCCGAGTACCTATTCAGTTTATAAGTATGTGACTGTACCCCACATTTGCACATCCTACGTGCCTTTAACTTCGGTCTAAATTGGTCGTGTGTGAGCTGGAACCTACGTGCTCCTTGGTATGGTAAAATTTTTATCGCAAGCCCGTTATCGTGCCGATCATAAATCTGTTTTCGAATCGTGAGTCGCCATTGCTGGCGTAGCGATGCAAGCCCGTATTGAAAGCTGACACAGAAAATTGGACCGTTTCATGCGAGCAATAAAGTATAATTTAGTAACACCGGCGACCTTTATTTAGCGCATTTGGGATTCCATAAGGTTTATTGTCGCATTGTACGTAAGTATTTGCCAATGCACGTAAAATGCTAGGCGAGGCTCTCAAAACGCCAGACTTATTTACAGTCTAAGAGCGTTGTCGTTCAGTGCGCCCGTATCCGTAACTTGGAAAGATAATGGCCACCCCTGAATTATGTCTCTGAATCTTTTAGAGATGCCACGAAAAATATACGTTGGAGGAAAATCGCGGCTTGAAATTAAATTGGAAAAATCGGTAGCGTTTATTCAGAAAAGTCTATTTTGCTGGATTTTTGTCGTATTAAGACACTGGAAAACACGATAAAAAATACAAGTAGGTAACTTGGCTCTTAATTTATCTATAGCTATTACCAATATAAAATTCAAAGTCCTGACTGACTAAGATATCAACGCACAGCCTAAACCGCTGGTCCTAGAGACTTTTACCTAAACCGCTGGTTGTAGAGACCTTTGAATTTGGAGGATTTGTTCATGGAAATCAATAACTTAGTCAAGTATCATTGCTAAAGTTTATCAGGAATGTGGGCGAACATGTTTGACCTCATTCCCTATACAAACGCTTAAGTCAATCAACTTACGAAATGTAAAAAGATTGGAATCATACCTCATTCTAAAAAGTAGAAAGCTCACCAGTCTTGTATTACCGTTCGTTATAATTGAACTGGTTTCAAAAGGTTTCCAAATTCAACTTTATCTGTCACGCAATCACATTGCAAGAAGGTTTACTTTAAAAAAATCACATTAGGTCACCTTCCAACCTGTATCTACGTAAGTATAACTTAGTTACCATTTTGAATGGTTTTATCGGGTTAACAATTATATATTTAAAATACCACAAAAAGGTACCTATACTCAATCTTTTAATGACAATCTATATCTATATCTTATGTAACAATTAAATAACATTGAATTGTCAAAATAACAGCTTTTTACTAAATGCATTAATTATTTATTTTATCCTATGTTGTACCACTGCAGGACAGATCTCCCTTTCTTCTTTCCACTCCTCTCTGTATTGAGATAGTGTGAACCAATCCTTGAAAGTATACACGGTACCATTTTTTTTTATTATTGTCGTTCTCCTATTTGTTCCGTCAAATCTCCGAAACGGTTAGACCGATTTTGGCGGGACTTTCTCTGGCAGATAGCTGATTTTATAAGAAGTAACTTTTATTTTAGAAAAAGAATGAGGGGTACACTTATTCTTTAAAAAAAAGACCCATGAAATCAACATCCAAGCGGGCGAAGCCGCGAGCAGAAGCTAGTTATAAAATATAAGTAACCTTACGCCATAAAATTATTCGGTGAGCAATCGATAATTCGATAACATCAAAAGATATACAATTATCTACTTCTAAGTTCTACGAAATAACTTTACTTAGCGGAAACGGTGTCCATTACACCAGAGGTGGATTTTTACTATACATAGAGATTTATACGAGTACCCGCCGAGGTATTAATTGTGAGGGGTTTATTGGCACAGTCAATAACCATTTATAGCTTTCTCAGCGAGAGTCAATTACGTTGGATTAACTCCACGATGAGTTTGTAGGTGTGAAATAACCACGCAGCCATGTAGCCACGTAGGTATGTATACCTAGTTTCCCAACGTTCAAATGTTTCATCGTTTATTTTTGGAGAAACTGGACATTGCGAATGTAGCTAGTCCAATAAGGTAGTGACGGAATTTTTGCGTCAACCTATTATAATTTAGGCGGAACTATAAATCAATTTCTATTGGTCGATAGTCCATTTTATTCGGTATATTTCGGTTCTTCCGAAGACAAACGATGAAACCCAAACTACAGCCATGTAGGTATTCCCCACCAACCCCGGTTATACAAGTATTTGTTTAGTAGAATGGTTACAGTAATTAAACAACGAAATTGGATTGATAGCGAGCGTACCTACGTGTTACAACACAATGTGTCCCGTAATGAAATGTAATCAAGCGTTAAATTAAAATCTTTTGGTTTATCAAAGGTTTGTTGGGAGGTTCGGCATTGTAGGTATTGTTTTAGCGTTTATAACGTGTTTTGTAATTTTGTTTCGAGTACGGGTCTGCCTATTTTACTTGTCCAATACTTTAATTTGGGTTGTAGGTACGAAATCCATCAATGATCGATGCATGAAACTATATTTACATTAATTATTGAAAAAATATTTGGTATAATTTGTAGTTGTAGGTATAGAGTATATTGTATCAA
Source organism: Luperina nickerlii (assembly GCA_963855955.1). Taxonomy (NCBI): domain Eukaryota; kingdom Metazoa; phylum Arthropoda; class Insecta; order Lepidoptera; family Noctuidae; genus Luperina; species Luperina nickerlii. Next base: position 13,539,359 of record OY979674.1, read on the forward strand.
AATGATGTGACATTAAGTTATTTTTATTTAACCTCTACGACCGCTATGATCAAGTTATAGTAAGTGTCTTGTCGTTCTATACATGATAAAAGCATTCGTACTTGCGAAAGCACATTCACAGATTCTAAAAATATTGAAAAAATAAGAACTGTCCATAATTATGTTTACTAAGTTAAGGAGGTCACATCACAGCCGTTATATGTACCTACCTAAAGATGACAAGGAACCAACCGAGTCGTTTTCCAAACATTCTTGAGCCAAGAACCACAGTCCAAAAGCCCGAGGTCATTTATTACAGTAACCGAAAATAGCTGGATATCACATTACAGAAGGAGTCCGAATTCCTTTAAGAACCGCGTCGTTAATCCGTCAGAAAGTTTCAGCCATGGTTTACGAGGGCCAAAACCGACGACCTATAAAAAAATTGTGCCCGCACACCCAAACTCCCGAAGTCCCGAAAAGTTTGATTTATTACGAGATCTAGCAATTAGATGGTGCGGGCCACTGAGGGATTGATTTATGATGATTCATAGTAATCATGAGCCTGTGATCCGTCCAGTAATTCTATTTTATGACAATTCCCCTGATGAATGGCTGCGTGCGGTTTCTGACGCCCGCCATCTTGGATTGAGACGCTCGTGTTGCGGTGACAATTCTAAGCATGAGAATATAGTTGTAAGAAATGAAAGTGTGAGTCATTTTGCATTTTTTATGGCCTAGTTGAGAAGAAAATTATGTTGGTCACGTAATATAAAATCTTAGAAACTGAGTATGTCCGTGTGGAAAGCTATCATTGAATTTTCCGGGAAATTGCAATACTCTGATTATTTCTAGTAAACAAGCAAAAATAAAGTAGGTACATGAAATTAAATTTTCTAAAAAGGAATTACTTCGCTCTAATTAGACAGCAGGTAAAAAAAATCTAAAAAGTCATCGAATACAGCTGCCATTGTTATGTAATTTTATTTATATTGTAGTTATGTACTCAACTTGAGTTCTAAGATCTCTCTGATTGCATTTTAATCGCAATTTCATCGAGTTTAAAGTTTCAGCCTGGGTTAGGTTAGGTTGGGTTTTTCTATTTTCCGCGGTACCTACTACCGCGGAAACTAGATATCTATATTGTACTCGCAGTAAAGTTAAAAAAATCTCTAATAAATAGAAACATGGGCACTTTAAGTAGATTTTTTCTCTTTTAAAAGTACATCCTAATAAAGTTTTTTCTATAAAATAAAATAAAAACTCTCTATTACTGGTGCTACGATATTCTTATAGGTACCTATATGGTAAACATATTGGTACTTTGATATTGAATATGAGCCTCATACATTAATAAACTCTACGTGTGTTGATGTTTATTTATTTAATTGAATACCAAACCAGCTTTCCCTCACTTACACGACCAATAAAAATAAATACATAGGTATAAACATTTTCTCACGGACGGCTTACGAGTTTCTAAATACACCTACCCACTTCGGCACCACTAGCTTCACACAACCAAAAAGCTATAAATAGGGCACTAAACACTTACACATAAAGAGATCAGAGGTACATACAGGTTTGATACCGCGTCGCCGCCTGTCGACGCTTCGCTGTTACCGATAAACAAATCGTCGACTTCACTCAACCAGCCCTCTATCGTGACAGTAAAAACTTAACTATCCGGTAACACGAACACACCTGAATATAAATCACGAGCACCAGTAACGGACTTATCGAAATATGTACGACACGATCGCTCTTCATGAAAACTTTTAACGCTCACAAAATCGTGGTACCAACGGAAACGCTATCTAACTGATTGAAAATCACGCACGGAACCGATTCCTACGAATGCCAACGTCTAACTATAGAATTAATTGCGTATTTGAGCCAAAAACGAAAGTAAAGTTTACCACAAAAGCCAAAACATTTCTCCAGAAAGAGTTATTTCAATATTATGCAAATTTCACCATTTGGAGTTTAACGACTCGAAGGAAAGATAATGCAGTCGATAATTTGGGTATTTTTTGCTGATTTCGGACTCGTTTTGTCTGGTTTTTCGAGACGTCATATAAAGGCGCACGTAATTTGCCTAATGCGTATCGAGAATTTATGTAAAGGTTACGCAATACCGCCCTTTGTTAGGCTATAGTTACACTTTCGGTTTCAGCGTACTGATTTGCATAACAGGGTGCGCGCACAATGCTCGGACACCCTTTCTTGTACAATACTTTTTAGTTTCACTTTTAACGTTGCATTGTTGACATTTTGTGCGAGTAATAAATAAATCAGGCGCAAATTTATAAGGTCCGGCGCATGTGCACGGGACTACAATGTTGCCTTATATCGGCTGAGTCCTTGTGAACCTGGGTCGTTTATGTAACGACTGGTATATACAGTGATAAAGGCACTGCTAAGCGTCAACACTCGGTTTACTCGTGAGAAAATTTTGTTCGGTGAGATTAACTTGAAATATTTCAGCCGGCAGACTTCAGTTAGAATGCGTAAATCCTGAACTAAACCTTGACTCACGACTTATGATTTTAACGTTTGTTTATGTGTAACTAATTTGTTTTTAATTAAACAATAAACATAAACTTTGAATAAGTGGTCATTGATGGTAAAATGTTTGAAATAAATGCCAATAACACACGTCATTATGGCGTGTAATATCGTTTTACAACTTTAAGGCAATAAATAAATTGACTGCCGTTTGTACATTTTATTACGATTTAAAAGTCGATGACTGTTTGAGACGAATAATTGATTTATGCCGGTTATTAATGTTAATTTGATATTATCGTGTTATGTAACGCTTGTAAATGGTTTGTTGCTAGTTCTTTTTACATTTATGGGGTTTGATTATGAAATAATGGTCCTTTATTTTGAAATTTTGGGAAGAATTTGACGGTGTCGCAGATAAGATTACCTACTTAGATATATTAATGACGTTATTCAGTCACGATTATTATTTCAGAAGTCTATGAATGAATTGTGTGATTTTTTTCATAGACATAATATATATGATATATTATTATTTTAAATGAGTAGCTTACCTATGTCATGTAAATATATTATTTTGATTAATTTGCAATATATTCTTAAAATTGTGTACCTACCTACATACTCGTAGCTACTGAAAAATGTGTTTGACAAACAAAATGAGGTAATTTGGGAAGGTGTAAGTACCAAAATCTTTAAACAGACGGTCTTAATCGACACCTACTCAAAAATTATTTTAAAGCTATAGGTAAGATATGAAAAACCACATAGGTAGGTATATGAGTTATCTGCTTTATTACATCTCACTCCGGTCTTAACCCCGTATGACAGAAAGAGATTCATCCACCACATTCTAAGCCCAATATTTATGACGAGAGATTATTTTTACCGTCCTCATATAACCAATCATAATTATTAGTGGCCAAGAAGAAACGGTAGGCGCCCAACTATATCATACATATGTTAATGACCGGACTTTTCTACAAATGTTTTAGTCTTTTAACCGTTTAACACGTGTTAATAACTAATAAAACGCTTTAATGGTACATAAAAAGTTGAGATTTATAACGTATAGCCAGTACGCCTTATGATTTGCTTGACGCGTGCCTAGTTTACAACGTTATTTAATTCAACGTTAAAGTTTCATTGGCTTTCACTATATGTCTAGTTATGATTGCAGCAGCAGTGAAATCTAATAATCTGTGTTATTATTGCGATAAATATTATAGTTATAACCAATTACCTACCTATCTACGAGGTCGTTCTGTGTTTGTTTGGGTTTTCTAGTTTTTACTTTTGAGTCTTTGATCTGCTTTCTACTTGAATACATGATTAGCTAAATTGTTCTAATTTCAGTGGTATAACCATGATTACTGTAATGGAATAATTAGCTTATGACATTCCCACTCCTGGGACACCTGCTGGTCGATTCTGTAAAAATCTCACCGTGAAAACTTAGGCGATGTGAGTTTGTTTTTGTTAAGAATTGACACTATTGACAGCTCACTCCACGTTCACTTCACCTAAGTTTTCACGGTGAGTTGGTTACAGAATCGCACTGCTGTTTTTGATAACTGTAGCTTGTGGGTAAATGATAACTTAAGTTTAATTCTACATTATTATCTATCTCACACATCCCTAGATTATAAGAATTTTACTTCATTATATTTCACTACTAAAAAGTCGTCGTATCTAAACTAAAATTAATAACTGTAATTTTTTCTTCTAAACCGTTTCTGTATAATCTATCTTATTACTTAGTCAGTCCATAACACTTTATAGTACCTGTAGAGTTTCCTTTTTATCTCAAGATCAAAATTCAAATAACGTTCTAAAATAAAACTTTTACCCCTTTCTACCTATACCTGAACATGTTTAACCACTTAAGCATATTCAAAGTGGGTAGGCAGTGTTTTGAAACCCAATCAGAATGTTCCCAAACATTTGGATAGTGGGCAGTATAATATCGATAAATTGTTCACCTGCACCATAATATTCGAGCCTCGTACGGTGTAGGAGGACGCTATACGGGGTAAGGACCTTTCATACGGATCGGAAAACGTTCGGGTGTGTTACGTAGTCTGGATTGGGACATGGTCGATTTAATTTTGCGGGGCACAGGTGTAGAAAGCAATGCTTAAAAGTGTTTAAATAATTAGAGGAATTGTAAATAAAATAAAACAAAATTAACCTAATTGATCCTGTAATTCATTTAGTTATTTTATGATTATTTTTATCTGTGCATTTTTTTTAATGAGCTATAGGTACCAGCTGAATACTACAGGTTGAATTCGGTATAAACACTTAAGAAAATTCACTAAACATTTAATTTCACAAGTTATATATATTTCCTGTAACAAAACACCTAAAAACCTACGCACACTTGGGCAGTTCAACTGTTACGGCAACAGTTCGTCGCACTGTCGGCCCACGTCCGTGTGAAGGGACACTAGCGGCGTGGGAGCGGCATCTGGAGCGGGTGATCTGGCGATGCTCGTAAAAGAGCCGAATTAGTGCCCCCAGCCCGCTCTGCCTAGCTGGGGAAACAAAAACCAGATTTAAATATAGAATATCGTATAGTTATCTATATGCGATGCTCTCTTGTTTCATAACGTGCTATGATTGTGTGATTGTATGTTCGTTTTGATATGCGTAATCAACTTTAGGGTCGTTTGTTTATTACACAAAATGTTCATCTAAGGTTGCAAGTTTATTGCTTGATTTGTGTCTGTATATTTTTTTTTACTTGATGTAACTTTTCGTTTCCGACAAAACTGGAAGTAGGACGCGCCGGCTCGCGAACGATTGAAGGAGTGGAGGAAGGCCTTTGCTCAAAAGTGGGACAGGCCAGGTTAGTAAAAAAAAACATCGACAAAGTTTTCCTTCGCAATTTTCTCATCACAGATTCTTTCACAAGTCCCGTTTTCTCAATTACCTATTTTATTACAAGATATTTATAACTATACCAACTATTAGGTATATTATTTACAATAGCTTGTGAATAGGTACAGTTGCTGGTTGTTAGAAAATAATGTCTTAAACCAATACTCAAGAGGATAATTAATTTCATGATCATTATGTACCCACACAGCATCAATTTCAACTTTTCCCATCAAATAAAATACTAAATTAAAACATAGGACACCCCTATTCGTCCGTCACAGTTTGATTTTTTAATGGCGCTGACGCTCATTTTAGGGTTAAGTCCAAATTGTATGGGAAAGGGCGGTGGGATCCAGTGCGGGTTATAATTATTGTAATTGTGGAGGTTGGTTTGGAATAGGTATGTGCAGAGAAAATCAATTAGGTAAGTACATAACAGGGGCCTGCACCTATCCAATTGTCCTTGAAACTTACCTACTTGTCGCTAAAGTTCATATTGTAAAAGCTCAACTTCAAATCAACTTACCTTTTGCCTGTTCAAATACCTAAATATTCTTGCATATTATGGAAACACACCTGCGGCCTAATTACGTGACATACCTACTATCAGTCAGTATAGCAATGGGTATCATTTTTACAGTTCAACAACATTCATTGCGTTATTTACGTTGTTGAGCAGATACACTTTTCAAACATATGAAGCAATGGATTAGCAATATCCTTCAAAATGACTCGGATTGAGATTGATAGTGTGTTAAGGCTCGTACACACAGGCGCGACGCGACACGCGACACAAAGGTACCGCAAGTCGCGCAACGAGCGGTGCCTTTGTGTCGCACGCGATTCACGTCGCGCGTCGCGCCTGTTTGCACGAGCCTTTACGCGATCAGGGTGCTGGCTAAGAAACTGCTAGATCTCTCTAAGATCGCTACAACAAAATTTTCCGTCATGTCTGCAATAAATGTACGGTAGGTATAGGGATAAAAGCAGTAGCCTTCGAAAATGTAAGATGGGATGTAAGTTTATGTGGAATGAATAATGCATGAAACAAATTTAAATCTCAAAAGAAGCATCACAGACCATTTCCCCGGAACTATGAGTTAGCCGAAATTATATCTATCTCACAGATAGTGGGGACATCATAGGGGGAATGCCGGTTTTTTTTATTATTTATGTAATATTTTGCAATTTTTTAAATATGAAGGGTGGATCCCCTCGCTAAAGGGTGGGCCCGGCCTGAATGAATTTATAGTCCCTTGTAGATAAACATATCAATTTGTTAGTGTTTTGTTAGTGGCATAAATATATGATACAATTGTTAGCCCGTACCTATATAGTCAGTCGACTTGATGACTCCGATGGACGCACTCGGAATGAAGAGTGATTTTATATCTGCTGGTGCTCCCATTTTAAATGGACTTTGATTAGTGAAAAGCGTGATTGAAACTGAAGTTATTGTGAAATCAGACTTTTAAACAGACTTCCTAGGTCGACGTCAGACGTCTAGAAGGCGGTTGAGTAATTAAAGCGAAGGAGAGGTAAGTGATCCAATTTCAGTCGCTATTTTTTCTTGTCGTTAAAAGCTTCCACCCTTCCCTTATAACTCTAATTACGTCTCCAGATTGATGTATAGTAAGGCCAAGTAAATAAACGTTGGTTTACAACTGCGTTGTTTACCGTATGCATCTCTTCCGCGTTCAACAGTATCCGCCAACCACTTCCTCGCTCCGGTAAAAAAAATCGGAATCCAAACACTAACGCGGTAATATCCGAGCGACTTTACCCGTGAATCGATGGAAATGCAAGCGAATAAAATCGATTTTCCCCCAAATTGAATAGTCGTAAAACGTAGGTAGCAGCAGTTTTAATGTCCAGATTGTTTACAAGGCGGCGTCACGAGTGTAAACGCTTGTCGATAATTGATGATTTGATTTACAACATCACCAAACAACCGGTGTTTGGGCGATCGCGATACGTTACCCACGCCTTTGAATGGAACGATATTACGTATCTAATAGCCGTAATATATGTATTTGTACGTATTTATGGTTGGGAGAAAATACATTGGTTGTAAACTTACGGTGGAGAGTGGAAACTCTATTGTCAGTTTCTTTACTGATTTATAGGTAATCTAATTTATAATATATATACAACCACACTTTTGACCTAAAACTAGACTAGAACGACGATCTTTTCTTCAACATCTGAACTGATAGTCTCGAAAATATTTAAATCCATTTGGAGTTTAACTCCTTGAGAAAATGTAGAGCTTTCAGTTTCACACTTTTAGTTTGTGGTTGGATTTCTTGAAATTCTTTTCAAGCACCACCACTTATTGAAAAGGTAAATTTTCCGAATGCGAATTCTGTATTTTTCCCAAAGTTATATACCCTATGTTGACTGGACTTCGCTGTCAAACTAGACGCCATCAGATAGGTCTGGATCTGCCAATCAGTCAATAACGAATATAAAGTGCCTGTAATTTTAACAGTTAGATGAATTTTCCGAAATAGTAAGGGTAAACCAAGACGCTGATGTATGTAGGTACCTACCCAAGTCTCATTTTCCCTGCTATGTACTAAAAACCTTTGAAGCTGTTCTCTGCTGAGTTCACGGAATAAACGTACGTTGGTGCGTTATTCCAGCCATTAGTTTTATTGCCTTGAGCGGCTACAGGAAAATAAATTCGGTCACGTAAGAAAATCGTAGTCGATTTTCCTTGTTCTAACATAATACACGTATCTAGGTACCTATGTATAAGGTAGACATCTATCTAGCAGAAAATCGACATCTTATAATAAAGAGAAAATTGAATTTCGCATATCCAATCAGGGTTGAGGAATTCCATTTTCTCTCAAACTGTATTAGCGAAAGAATTTCACAATAATTTTAACGTATGACCAACCAAGAGCCGGGCCACGTACCTATATCGCATGGCTCACAAGCGGGTGTAGATTACATTAGGTAGGCAGGCACGCCCGAGGCCCTCGAATACAATGCGTCAGCCAACAATGAAATATTAACGAATATTCGCACTCAACCATTAAAAAACCGTAATCAAGCGATTCAAAGTTCAACGGCCATAGTCGTGCTCTCGTAAACGGTAAGCGGCACCTATAAATTTTATACGATAAACAAAGAAACAATCGCGCTGTTGTAATGTCAAACTTTTGCGGTAGGTTATGGAGCATTGTGAGTCCTTCCGTGTGGTTTTATGCATTTTTTATAGTGTCGCCTTACACGGTCGCGATTGGAGCAAATTAAGGCGGCGCCTATTCGTCGCTAGCGGCTCGCACGCCCGCGACCGCCGATCGCCGACCGCTGGAGATCGACGAGCGACGCGCGACAACACCATAGCGCACAACGTTTCGTCACGAGTGCGCAATAAACTTTTATCGCTTGTTCTTTCAAGTATTATTTGACAGTGTTGATGCGTTAAATTGCGATTAATAGATGATTAGCCATTCGGGCGTGCGTTTATAGCGGTCTCGTAATAAATTCACTTTATTGCGTATCAATCACGCGATAGTCGTCGCGGTGGACGCGACTCCACTGAGTTTCGCCTCCAGCGGCCTTTGCAGCCGCCCGTAGTAAATATTTTTTTTATTGGCGGCTATAATTCTTACTGTAACTGGAAGCTTTTCTCTGCAAATGCTCTATGCTAAATAGGTTCCCGATAGATAGTAAAACCTCTTAAACGGATACCATTCGTGCGTAACGAGTAATTAGAAAATTTATAGAAAGTCTGTATTGATTTCATTATTCTATTGGTCGAAGGGGATATACTTAGGTATACAAGCTCTCAAGATATTTTGTGTCGAACAGAAAACCATAAAAACTTATGTAGCTTTCACCAATAGTTCGGTAGGTACCTAGGTACCTATACATTTGGGATAAGTAGGTATGTTAACTGAGACTAATTTGTAATTGCACCTTGTATTCATTGGATGGTGGTGCCTCTTGTAAGAAAACAAAGGAATATGGGATGCGTAAATAGCGAATTTATACTAAATAAAAAACTACTACTACTAAATATTTTTGTCTGTTATGAGTATGACTTTACAAACTATTTATTAACTTGACCATCCATTTTAACAGTTAATTAACCCTTCGTATCGCTCCACGCGAGACATAATGGCTTTTTAATTGTGTCTGTAATCACTGCATTCAACTGGTTCAAAAACACGTGTTCAGAAAATGAAGAAAACTGCTAAATATAAAGTCAATAAGTAGGTATTATTAACCGAGGCTACAACTTGCGTTTAATCGCACGCGGCATATAAAAGCTGAAACATACAACACGCGCGCTATGTTTAGACACCTAACAAAGTACAGTCGCAGCAAAAGAGACAGCGAGATCACGGCACCTTTAGTTTAGAGTGTCATAAATTCACCGCCATTAATATTTGCTTAACTTACCATAAAGTGAAGTGGCGAACCGCTCCGGGCTGGCCAGTAAAACGTGCACTTAGTAAAGATTATCTCAGAGGTATGTGGCTGTAAATAATCGATGTTACTGCACTATACCTAGGTACGTACTGAGTTAATTTATGAGAGTCCGTTGTGTAGCGCTTTAAGTAACCAACTGCTGTGCAACTAAGAAAGGTTTTGTGTCCGCCACTGTTTACTATAAATAAGAGTGATTGGGTATATAAATTAGTTTGAGTTGTTAAAGAAATATGTAACGGAAGTTGAACGCTGGATTTTATTGGCTATTATTTATTTATTCATGTAAAGCCAGGGAAGTGAGGAATGTGCAAGAAATGAGGAAAAACTTCAAACACTGCACTCGTGATACTTAATTATCTATTAAATTTTTAATACCAGGACGTAACCAGTTTCGCTGAAACTTTTTCTAGTGAGTGATTTTTGCTACAAAGGCTTATTTTTCTTTTTACAGACCTCAGCAAAATGGTATGAAGCAAGAAAAGTTCGCTTGATTATCTGCAAGACGTTGCCATAAAGGTAAGAATTTCTGCTAATTAGGTATTACCTAGGTAGATATTATTTTGCGAAAATACTGTTGATGTTTATTTTTTATAGGTAATTATTCCGTAAACACTTTTGATTGCGACTGTCACTGCCTTTGTAGGTAGCGTGTTGTGGCATTGTCTTGAAATATCCTATTAATATACCTAGGATATATTAGGTATACTTACCTATATAGGTATAGGTATATTACCTGCGTATTGCGATTGTGCAGTAAAACTAATACCTACAACCTGCTTATAAGCTCAATGCATCATATTGCACATAAAAAGACGAAGAACCAACAATATTGAAAAATACAACGAAACAAAAAATTCCAATCAATTTTAAACAAAAAATAAAAACCAAATCTGATACCAGAATTCAAGGAAAAAATATCCAATCTCATAAACCTCATTTTTTAGTTTCCGCTATCTTCGAATTATCTCAAATATGTCCGCCGGCCGGGGATCGTCCTACCGCGCATCGAACGGTATCGCCATACTTCTTTCTTTTTAATTTTTCATTCCCCTTCTCAAATCGAAAGAACTCACGCTGCGATCACACAGCACTCCCGTCGCTGTGCGAAAGAGATAGCGCTACCCGTTTTTTTCTCATCGCTCTTTCGACGTATCTCGGGTGAGGAAAAGAGACAACAAATAAAGTAAAATGGCGTCGATAGCAAGGCATGGCAATGGCCCTGCAGCTGAAATTCTTAAGCACACATACAAAGAATGTTGGTGTGTGAGTTTGATTGTATTGCCGATTGGGAGGGCCCAAGTTCAGATGTTATCAACCTTTCTTGAGAGTGCTTCTCTATACAAGATTTTTTAAATATTTATTGTAATATTGCAGAAAAATATCTTTTTTTTTACTGGAATGCTAATTTTTTTGAATAATTGTTTTAATAATTAATAGGTAATATTTATCTAATAATATACCTATACAAAAACTAAAATTTCTAACTCACAAAATTACTGTTTTACAGACACTGTTATTTTAATAAATTAATATGTAATAAAAAGACAATAATGACTATTCTGGGACAATGGAAACGAACAATTCATCATTAGTTGAGTTATTTAAGAAAATGTATTATTTCAAAACAATTATTATTTCGAAGAGACCAAAAACCAAAATAAAATGTGCAAATCTCAAAAAATGTTTGTGACCTCTACTCATGGAAGAATCGATTCATCTGATTTCCGAGAGATGGCGCTGTTCTCAAGATGAGGGAGAGCGTGAAATGTAGTCGTGTAGAGCTTTATACAGTTTTGAATTTATTATCTACAGTGATGAATTCATTATTACGTTACTTGAAACGTTAATCAGCATAATGAATATGATTTAGTGAAATGAGGAAAAAGGATAATTAGATATTGCAGTAGATATAGTAAAATACCTATTTTGGCCCAGCTTACTGCCTGTGCTTTGCACTGTTTGGAAAATATTTCATTCATTTTACTAGGTACTTACCTACTTATATCTGCCGTAGGTAGTTGTAGGTAAAACTACAAAAAAAAATACACAATGAATTAGGTAACGTCACTGCTATCTAATTTATTGGGTACCTTTTTTCTGCAGTATCAGGGTTTAGATGGATACTTAAAAAAACAAAAACATTTATAGTACCTACCTATTAGAAAAGTATAAAGTAAAAATGTAAACTATATCTACCTACTCATAATATGTAGATAGGTATGTTTTTATAGCTTCAATGTAGGTATCTATTATAATTATTATAAAAAAGTAATGAAAAAGTTTATACTTGCCAATAGTAGGTAATAGTTTGAGTAATAGGTAGGTACTTACATAACTTATAATATTACATGTATTGTAAGGTGATAAATAGATAGATAACACATGTCGTCATACTTCATAATACTATGTACTTCCATGTTCGTACAATTATTTCTACACAGCATACTGTAGTATCCTAATGTGTCCTTGTAGAGCCCATTGTGACAGTGTAACATTGTGCTTTCAAAGCTTCTAAAAGTTCCATACTTTTTTAATAGATGGCGCTAAGCTCAATAATAATGATCGAGCTTTATTTCCAGGCTCAAAGTTTGATGTAGAGACGGCTTTACAGATTTTTATAGAAATATATTTTGAATCAATCATAATAGAAATATATAGGTACTAGTATATTTATGATCTCGAAATAATTGAAGAGAAAACATTCTCAATTACTTAATTCAGACTATACGTACGACTAATAGGTATACCTACATATTTGCAAAAGGTTTACGAGCCCTTTAATTGGGTACCTAATACTGATAAAATGTACTTTTATTTTTTGCAAACATATTATGTAGGATGGTACAACTTAACTGTTTTTCGTTATTTTTTCACATCTTTGCCTAATTCCAAACGCCGAAGTGAAATTCTACAGCAAAAAAAAAACGATCTTTTGTTTCTGTCAGGATCCTATTAAAATTCAGATGAAAAAACTGTTTATGTTTAAATAAATAAATAAATAAAAATAAAAATCATTTAATTCAGACCAGGTCCATATTTTGTTAGTAACAATGGTACTTAAAACTAATGTTAGTATTAGTATTAAACAAAATAAAACTAAATTCATTTATAATTATCAGGTAAAATCACACATATGAAAAATAAATTAATTAATTAAAGTTTACAAATTTAAAAAAAAAAACATGAATAAAAAATAATAATAATAAATAATAATAATAATAAAATGCAAACAGAATTTTTAAAAAATGACATAAATATAATAAATTAAAATTTCATAAATTAAGATTTCACATTCAAATGTCACAATTTCACAAATCATAATACGTACAGGCGCTAGCATGCAACTGCAGCCATCTCCGTAAGAAAGGAGAATCCCACCGCTCGGACAATACGCTCAGGATTCCGTTCGAACTGCCCCTACTCCGACGCAGAATCGATGCACTCCTTTTTCGGATTATTGCATAGAAGTCATCGGTACTAGCCTCAGCGAACATCGCTGATGCGCTACAGAATCGGGGCCGCCCCAATAGAATCCTGAACGCGTTGTTGTACTGGATACGAAGCGCGTTGTATGCCCGCTGAGTGAAGTTGGTCCACAAGCTGCACGTGTAAAATGTCTGGCAGTACGCCTTGAACAAGGTTATTTTCACCTCTGAAGAACAACGCGCAAACCTGCGAGCCAACATATTGCATCGGACAGACAACGCTCTTCGTTCTCGCTCGATGTCCCCATTGTCAGACAGATCATTAGAGACCCAGTGACCCAGATATTTGAACCGTTCCACTCTATTCAAATGTGAGCCGCAAAGAGTGACAGGAGGTCCAGCTAGATAACTTTTAGCACCAGCTTTGAAGATCATGTATTCACTCTTCTTTGGGTTATATCTGAGTCCATGGGCCTCCGCGTAGGCTTCACAGACACTTAAAAGCTTCCGTAACGCAGAAAGAGACGGACTCAGCAACACCATGTCATCCGCGTAACTTATGTTGTTTATACAGACTCCATCAACGGAACAACCGACCTTAGTGCTGCTGAGCTCCTCGATCAATTGGTTCATGTACAGGTTAAAAAGACGCGGCGAGGATATTCCCCCTTGCCTCACCCCACAGTCCATCCTGTACACGTCCGAATGCGACTCTTCCCATCTGACACTATTTTGCTGGTGACTATACCAATATTCAAATAGTGTTATAATGTCATGTGACACCTTCGTCTCGCATCGCAACTTACGCCATAACTTGTCATAATTTACGGTACGGTTTAAACACACTTGCATCTACTTAAATACAACGCAAGCGCGGGCGCATTTGCTTCCTAGAAAGGCGAGCTGACCCAATTTTCTATTAAAATTCAAATTAGTTTTTTTTCGCGAGCAAAGAGAAAGCTGACGTATAACAACCAGTATTGCTCCAGATTTTAGACGATAAAGTAGTGTTGCGTACGAAAAATGTGGAAATCGTGTTTTGTTTTAGTTCTAAAAATTAATTTTGATGTAAACACAGGGTGTAAACTCGCGTGCTTTGTTTGGCGTCGCGCCAAACAAATCTCGTCGGGCAAACACAGATGGCGACGGAGAAACACGACTAGGTACGTTGTTTATCAGAATTCTCCTAGCAACTAATTAAAAACTGTCTCTGGATTAGATTACGAGACGGAAATTAAATTAGAAACCCATTAATACTGTCAATCTAATTTTTAACTTTACTTTGAATCAATAAGCGGTTTGATCAAAAAGTTTATCCGATTTCATGGAGACGATTCTAATTTCTAACTTTTTTTTGCTAATAAATATGTCTGTTAGTCAGAATCAGAAGCGGTCAATCTAGAAATGTCCATTCGAAACTTGTTTTACCAGGTTTGATAAACAAATTAAATTATGAATCTAAGAGACCGTTACTAAATTCCACGTGGTGTGTGGTCTCTTAAAGTAATATTTTGTCTCGAAAAGCCCCGACTGGTCAACGTTTTAATGATCTTAGGATGCAACTTAATTTACTGCAGATAATTATCTTAAAAGATTATGCACGGATTATTTTAATGTTAAAACGCCGATATTCTTTCTTGTTATAATGAGTTCTCTATTATCGTTAACGAATAAAGCGTTCTTCTATACTTCGTTGAACATAAAACTGGATAGGTATTTTAAATTGTAATAGTGGAACACTATTTTGGTATAGCATATTGTGGCCGGTTGTAATATTCACTAGTGTATAAAGTAAAGTTATTTTAACAATAAAGTGGTCATCTCTGCTTTTATCTTTGACATTGTTCTGAATATCTACATAGATAATAAATAAATCAACCTATGTTTAAACATGTTTGCAAAGGCAACTTGTACAGCTTACTATGAAGTTTTGAACGAAATCGGTTTGTAGATATTTTTTCAAAATGATTAGATGATCAAAGTGACATTTGGAAATCTGTTCCGTATTTAATTAATGTACCACTTGTATACCTTTCTGTTATTTTTTAGTCAACTTCAGTAAATTAGTAGAGATATCTCTTTACCTGCTCTAAAACTCATATTTCTACGTCATCATCATCTGCTTAGACTTTTCCCAACTATGTTGCATGGGGTCGGCTTTCCAGTCTTACCGGATGCAGCTGAATACTAGTATTTTACATGGAGCGACTGCCTATCTGACCTCCACAACCCAGTTTATGAGTAATAGTTACATACCCCTTGGTAAGACTGATTGTCAGACTTTCGGGCTTCCGACTACCCGGGCACAGGTCATCATCTGCCTGGCCTTTTCCCAACTATGTTGGGGTCAGTTTCCAGTCCAACCGAATGCAGTTGAGTACCAGTATTTTACATGAAGCGACTACCGATCTGACCTCCACAACCCACTTACTGGGTAATACCCCTTGGACAGGATAGACTTTCGGCTTTCGGGCTTCTAAGACTGTCAAAGATCCACGAATGACAGCCGAGACCAACGGCTTAACTTGCTATCCGAGGCACGGAGGGGTCACGGTATGTAAAGATGGTCACCCATCCACAGACCAACCGCGGCAAACGTAGCTTAACCTGATCGATCGACCTGTGCGGCTGCTATTTAGCCACGGGCCCCTCACTCATATTTCTACGTACAAGTGTAAAATAAACAGGATCGATTTGGTTAATTTAACTTATCTACGAAGTAGATCAGACCGCAATTTTGTCAAATTAGTTTCCCTTCCCTGTTTTGCCCTTGGTCCAACCTTATCTACCTGGAACTCCCTACTCAAGGAGCGGCCCCTTATTTTATCAATATCGATAAGGCTATTTTGACTTCAATCTTTACTGTTATCTTCATTATTTTCTGATAATAGAATTGATATTATATCTTTACACATCAGCGGTGTCGATGGCATGCCATCAGTATTTTCTATTGTGTCCAAATAAGCATAGAAATAGATCCACTACTTTTTATATTAACTGCAATCTGAAACTTATTTTATTTCATATTTTTCTTCTTATGTTTTTGTTACTATGTTATCCTGCGCAGTTGTTACAGACTATTGAGGGGGACCGGTCAATTCTTTACTGATAAACAAATATAATCTATGCGTTGATGCCAATATTTAGGACGATACCTTTTAGAAAAATAATTAAAATTATTTATCCAATTAATTAGAAGCTTCCCTAAAGAAATCCGTTCCCCCCATTAGTAAAATTTGATTTCAAATCGCTTGAACAATTGCCTAGGTGGTGCCTACCTACCATATCTTTTAAAACAAGTGTGGTTAATTAAAAAGAACGAGCTGCCGACGGTAGTCGGTAGTTTACAACGCGGGTGTTCCAGTACGGCTGGTAAGTTATGTGTCCGTTTGTCCGCGAGCTAACGAACGCCATCTTTATGGCCTCGTTACCGCTAATAAGTCTCGTCTATCGCTTACTAGTAGGTACTATGATTTTCTCGTGTACTCCACCTTATCTCTTTGTAGATATCTCATTGATACGATTTCGTAAAAAGAAATTTTCTGGCAATTAGAAACGAGATGTTATCAGTTTCCAAGTCTATATACGATTTAATAATTTGATAGTCTGAACTAATGAAACGTGAGATTTTCCAATGATTTTTACGCAGTATTATTTGAACGTAGCATATTTGCTGCGATGA
Source organism: Luperina nickerlii (assembly GCA_963855955.1). Classification (NCBI taxonomy): domain Eukaryota; kingdom Metazoa; phylum Arthropoda; class Insecta; order Lepidoptera; family Noctuidae; genus Luperina; species Luperina nickerlii. The sequence goes on from OY979674.1 coordinate 13,556,285, forward strand.
ACACTTAGATCGTTTGCAATAACGTCCGATTCACTGAACAGAGTTTAGACTAAGATAACTTAAAAAAAAATCTATCCTGCATAATGCCTTAATAGAAAAAGCTGAGTAGGAATTTAGAAATCTCAACGCGTACCTAGTCTACGAAGCAATCTGGAAAAATGCCATGTTGAGTCTAAGAATATTTTGCGGTGAACATGTTTTGAAAACACAATCAATTTAATAAAATATTTTCGGCCAGATTTTTACGACTTCTACAAGAGGGGTGTAAGTGAAAACATGTTCGGAAGCGGGGATATCCGCGCAATAACAATAACTCATACAGTTTCGCGCGCCCCCCGCTAGATGGCGCGCCACGGACACAAGTAATCCATTTATTCTCGGGGCGAGCTTTATGTAGCGAACTCTTAAGAGCCAGTGCTATATTGTTTTACGTTATTATTTATAAATATCGGCGGTGCGTATGCCGACTGGTTCAGAGGGAATTATGAGAAAAAGTTCCCTCGCTCCCACTAATGCACCTCTACTTATCTTAATTATACATAATCGGGCAATTTCATTTCGGAGAATTTTTATAAATACTTGGCAGATAAGTTACTTCGTAACTTTTGGAAGTGGTCATATAAAATAACATTATATTTAAATTAACATTAGGTAGGTACACCAGCCGTATCTATAGGGAAATTAGCATAAAATTATATTAAACTTTATCGTGGCGTTAATGTTACCAGAAGTATCTGTTACTTAATGGCATTAGTTAATCTTGTAATTAATGGATATGTGAATAATAATATGATACAATAAGTACCTACCTAATTGCTCATGTACCTATAGGTAATTAGGCCAACAACCCACTGGAGCGTCCTATATCATAAAGCTGACTCAAATGTTAGATATTCTCATAAATAAATAACTAC